>CM058059.1:15057155-16297787 GCA_030157275.1 Cynaeus angustus
TTTCTTGAAACCGGTGCATGCTAGCAGAAAAATACCAAGAGCAAAATGTGTTTAGAATTCAATTTTGAGTCAGTTTTCGTTTAAGTATACAATGAAGTTCCTTGATCTCCTTTTACTAACCACTTGGCTAATTTTGTGCCATGCCCGCAAAATTTATATCTTGGAATATGTAGTTCAAATGGCAACTTGTAAATTCTCGAAAACGATACGACCTAGCCTGAAAACGCCAAGAGCAAATGTTGTTTAGAATTCAATTTTGAGTAAGATTTATTATAAACATAATAAATAAGTCTTAAAATGTTTTCAAACCGGGTTTCTGAGATGATTTAACAATGAAGTTTACGGCTTTTTAACCACGAAAATAACAAAACACAACTTCAAATCGAGATTTTGGTGCGATTTATAGGCTGGAAAGTTGTTCCGATACTTACCAAACAAAAAAAAGTTTAAAAATTTCGTGTTTCTCGAAAACGGTATGCCCAGCCTGAAAACGCCAAGAGCAAAAGTAATTTAGAATTCAATCTTGAGTAAGATTTACTTTAAAAATTAATCAATAAGTCTTAAAATGTTTTCAAACCTGGTTTTTGAGATGTTGTTACAATAAAGTTTACAGTTTATTAAACACGCACATACCAAAAACAACTTCAAATGGGGATTTTGGAGCCATTTACAGTATGGAAAGTAGTTCCCATACTTACCAAACCACAAAAAGTTTAAAAATGTTGTATTTCTTGAAAAGGGTAGGTCTAGACCTGAAATCGCCAAGAGCAAAAGTTGTTTAGAGTTCAATTTTGAGTAAGACTTACCATAAACTTAAGCAATAAGTCTAAAAATTTCAAACCTGGTTTTTGCGATGTTTTAATAATGAAGTTTACGGCTTTTTAACCACGAAAATAACAAAACACAACTTCAAATCGAGATTTTGGAGCGATTTACTGAATGGAAAATGGTTCCCATACTTACCAAACAACAGAAAGTTCAAATTTTTGTATTGCTTGAAAACGGTACGTCCAAACCTAAAAACGCCAAAAGCAAAAGTTGTTTAGAATCAAATTTTGATTAAGATGTACTATAAACATAAACAATAAATAATATTGTAAAACCATCTCAGAAACCAGCTTCGAAAACATTTTAAGACTTATTGATTATTTTTATAGTGAATCTTACTCAAGATTGAACACTAAATTACCATTGCTTATGGCGTTTTCAGGTTTGGACATGCCGTTCTCAAAAAATTCAAAAATTTCAAACTTTTTGTTGTTTGGTAAAGATGGGAACCACTTTACATTCTGTAAATTGCTCCAAAATCCCGATTTGAAGTTATTTTTATTATTTCCGTGGTCAAAAAGCTGTAAACTTCATTGTAAAATCTTCCCAGAAACCAGGAATAAAAAATGTTTACTATTTTTGACAAAAATTGTTGTAAATTTGTTGTTTCAAGAATTTTTGATAAAGTTTATAGTAAGTCTTACTCAAGATTGCATTCTAAACAACTATTGCTCTAAGCGTTTTCAGGCTTGCACCTACAGTTTTCAAGAAAAACGAAATTCTTAAACTTGTTGTAGTTTGGTAAGTTTGGGAACAACTTTTCATACTGTAAATGGTTCCAAAGTCCCGATTTGAAGGTGTTTTCGATATTTCCGTGGTTAAAAAGCCGTAAACTTCATTGTACAAACATCTCAGAAACCAGAATTAAAAATATTTTAACAGTTATCGATTATATTTATAGTAAATCTAACTCAAGACTAAATTCTAAATGACTTTTGCTCTTGGCGTTTTCAGGTTTGGACATACCGTTTTCAAGAAATACAAAAATTTCAAACTTTTTGTTGTTTAGTAAGCATGGGAACAACTTTCTATACTGTAAATGGCTCCAAAATCCCCATTTGAAGTTGTTTTTGGTATGTGCGTGTTTAATAAACTGTAAACTTTATTGTAACAACATCTCAAAAACCAGGTTTGAAAACATTTTAAGACTTATTTATTATGTTTATAATAAATCTTACTCAAAATTGAATTCTAAACAACATTTGCTCTTGGCGTTTTCAGGCTAGGTCGTATCGTTTTCGAGAATTGTAAAACTTTGTTATTTTAAGATCTGTCGATAAAGTTTCTGGTCAATCTTACCAAGAATTGAGTTCTAAACAACTTTTGCTTTTGGCATTTTCAGGCTTGGATGTACCGTTTTCAAGAAACACGAAAATTTTAAAATTTTGGTTGTTTGGTAAGTATGGGAACAACTTTCCATACTGTAAGTTGCTCCAGAATCCCGGTTTGAGGTAATTTTTGGTATTGCGGTGATTAAAAACCCGTAAACTTCTTTGTAAAAACATCGCAGAAAGCAAGTTTGAAAAATTTTTATGCATTCTTGACTAAAATATTTGAAGCTTTGTTATTTTAAGATCTGTCGATAAAGTTTCTGGTCAATCTTACCAAGAATTGAGTTCTAAACAACTTTTGCTCCTGGCATTTTCAGGCTTGGACGTGTAGTTTTCAAGAAATACAAAAATTGTTAACTTTATGTTGTTTGCTAAGTATCCCATACTTACCAAGCCACTTTCCATAGTATAAATCGCTCCAAAATCACGATTTGAAGTTATTTTTGGTATTTGCGTTGTTAAAAAGCCGTAAACTTCACTGTAAAACTTCGCAGGAACCAGGTTTGAGAAAGTTTTAAGCATTCTTGACTAAAATATTTGAAACTTTGTTATTTTAAGATCTGCCGATAAAGTTTCTGGTCAGTCTTACCAAGAATTGAGTTCTAAACAACTTTTGCTCTTGGCATTTTCAGGCTTGGACGTACCGTTTTCAAGAAACACCATAATTTTAAAAATTTTGTTGTTTGGTAAGTGTGAGAACAACTTTCCATACTGTAAATCGCTCCGAAATCTCAATGTGAAGTTGTTTTTGGTATTTGCGTTGTTAAAAAGCCGTAAACTTCATTGTAAAACTTCGCAGGAACCAGGTTTGAGAAAGTTTTAAGCATTCTTGGCTAAAATATTTGAAACTTTGTTATTTCAAGACCTGGCGATAAAGTTTCTGGTCAGTCTTACCAAGAATTGAATTCTAAACAACTTTTGGTCCTGGCATTTTCAGGCTTGGACGTTTAGTTTTCAAGAAATACAAATATTGTTAACTTTATGTTGTTTGCTAAGTATCCCATACTTACCAAGCCACTTTCCATACTGTAAATCGCTCCAAAATCTCAATTTGAAGTTGTTTTTGGTATTTCCGTTGTTAAAAAGCCGTAAACTTCATTGTAAGACTTCGCAGGAACCAGGTTTGAGAAAGTTTTAAGCATTCTTGACTAAAATATTTGAAATTTTGTTATTACAAGACCTGGCGATAAAGTTTCTGGTCAGTCTTACCAAGAATTCAATTCTAAACAACTTTTGGTCTTGGCATTTTCAGGTTTGGACGTACCGTTTTCAAGAAACACAAAAGTATAAAAATTTTGGTTGTTTGGTAAGTATGGGAACAACTTTCCATACTGCAAGTTGCTCCAGAATCCCGATTTAAGGTAAATTCTTGACCAAAATATTTGAAACTTTGTTATTTTAAGATCTGTCGATAAAGTTTCTGGTCAGTCTTACCAAGAATTGAATTCTAAACAACTTTTGCTCTTGGCATTTTCAGGCTTGAACGTACAGTTTTCAAGAAACACAAAAATTTTAAAATTTTTGTTGTTTGGTAAGTGTGAGAACAACTTTCCATACTGTAAGTCGCTCCAAAATCTCAATTTGAAGTTGTTTTTGGTATTTCCGTTGTTAAAAAGCCGTAAACTTCATTGTAAAACTTCGCAGGAACTAGGTTTGAGAATGTTTTAAGCATTCTTGACTAAAATATTTGAAACTTTGTTATTTTAAGATCTGTCGATAAAGTTTCTGGTCAGTCTTACCAAGAATTGAGTTCTAAAAAACTTTTGCTCTTGTCATTTTTAGGCTTGGACGTACCGTTTTCAAGAAACACAATAATTCTAAAATTTTTGTTGTTTGGTAAGTGTGGGAACAACTTTCCATACTGTAAATCACTCCAAAATCTCAATTTGAAGTTGTTTTTGGTATTTCCTTTGTTAAAAAGCCGTAAACTTAATTGTAAAACTTCGCAGGAACCAGGTTTGAGAAAGTTTTAAGCATTCTTGACTAAAATATTTGAAACTTTGTTATTTTAAGATCTGTCGATAAAGTTTCTGGTCAGTCTTACCAAGAATTGAGTTCTAAACAACTTTTGCTCTTGGCATTTTTAGGCTTGGACGTACCGCTTTCAAGAAACACAATAATTCTAAAATTTTTGTTGTTTGGTAAGTGTGGGAACAACTTTCCATACTGTAAATCGCTCCAAAATCTCAATTTGAAGTTGTTTTTGGTATTTCTGTTGTTAAAAAGCCGTAAACTTCGTTTTAAAAACATCGCAGAAACCGGGATTGAAAAATTTTAAGTATTTTTGGGAAAAAATCGTTATAACTTTATTGTTTTAAGATTTATGTATAATGTTTCTAGCAAATCTTACTCAAAATCGAATTCTGAACACATTTTGCTCTTGCTATTATTTCGCTAGCAAGCGTAGTTTTCTAGAAAACGGCTGATTTACCACAAAAATACCAAAAATCGCTTCAAATCGGGATTCTGAAGCGTTTTCAGTATGAAAAGTTGATCCGATACTTAGCAAACAACAAAAAGTTTAAAAATCTCGTGTTGCTCGAAAACGGTATGTCCCAGCCTACAAACGCCAAAAGCAAAAGTTGTTTAGAATCAAATTTTTAATAAGATTTACTATAAACATAAACAATAAATAATATTGTAAAACCATCTCAGAAAGCAGCTTTGAAAACATTTTAAGACTTATTGATTATTTTTATAGTAAATCTTACTCAAGATTGAATACTAAATTACCATTGCTTATGGCGTTTTCCGGTTTGGACGTGCCGTTCTCAAAAAATTCAAAAATTTCAAACTTTTTGTTGTTTGGTAAAGATGGGAACCACTTTACATTCTGTAAATTGCTCCAAAATCCCGATTTGAAGTTATTTTTATTATTTCCGTGGTCAAAAAGCTGTAAACCTCATTGTAAAATCTTCCCAGAAACCAGGAATAAAAAATGTTTACTATTTTTGACAAAAATTGTTGTAAATTTGTTGTTTCAAGAATTTTTGATAAAGTTTATAGTAAGTCTTACTCAAGATTGCATTCTAAACAACTATTGCTCTCAGCGTTTTCAGGCTTGCACCTACAGTTTTCAAGAAAAACGAAATTCTTAAACTTGTTGTAGTTTGGTAAGTTTGGGAACAACTTTTCATACTGTAAATGGTTCCAAAGTCCCGATTTGAAGGTGTTTTCGATATTTTCGTGGTTAAAAAGCCGTAAACTTCATTGTTAAATCATCTCAGAAACCCGGTTTGAAAACATTTTGAGACTTATTTATTATGTTTATAATAAATCTTACTCAAAATTGAATTCTAAACAACATTTGCTCTTGGCGTTTTCAGGCTAGGTCGTATCGTTTTCGAGAATTTACAAGTTGCCATTTGAACTACATATTCCAGGATATAAATTTTGCGGGCCTGGCACAAAATTAGCCAAGTGGTTAGTAAAAGGAGATCAAGGAACTTCATTGTATACTTAAACGAAAACTGACTCAAAATTGAATTCTAAACATATTTTGCTCTTGGTATTTTTCTGCTAGCATGCACCGGTTTCAAGAAAACGACCGCAAATGCAGTAAAACGCTTCAGAAACCCAATTTGAAGCGATTTTCGGTATTTTTGTGGTAAATTAGCCGTTTTCTTGAAGTTGTTTTTCGTATTTGCGTGTTTAAAAAGCCGTAAACTTTATTGTAAAACCATCTCAGAAACCATGTTTCAAAACATTTTAAGACTCGTTGGTTATTTTTATAGTAAATCTTACTCAAGATTAAATTCTAAATTACTTTTGCTCTTGGCGTTTTCAGGTTTGGACATACCGTTTTCAAGAAATACAAAAATTTCAAACTTTTTGTTGTTTAGTAAGCATGGGAACAACTTTCTATACTGTAAATGGTTCCAAAATCCCCATTTGAAGTTGTTTTTGGTATGTGTGTGTTTAATAAACTGTAAACTTTATTGTAACAACATCTCAAAAACCAGGTTTGAAAACATTTTAAGACTTATTGATTATTTTTAAAGTAAATCTTACTCAAGATTGAATTCTAAATTACTTTTGCTCTTGGCGTTTTCAGGCTGGGCATACCGTTTTCGAGAAACACGAAATTTTTAAACTTTTTTTTGTTTGGTAAGTATCGGAACAACTTTCCAGCCTATAAATCGCACCAAAATCTCGATTTGAAGTTGTGTTTTGTTATTTTCGTGGTTAAAAAGCCGTAAACTTCATTGTTAAATCATCTCAGAAACCCGGTTTGAAAACAGTTTAAGACTTATTTATTATGTTTATAATAAATCTTACTCAAAATTGAATTCTAAACAACATTTGCTCTTGGCGTTTTCAGGCTAGGTCGTATCGTTTTCGAGAATTTACAAGTTGCCATTTGAACTACATATTCCAGGATATAAATTTTGCGGGCCTGGCACAAAATTAGCCAAGTGGTTAGTAAAAAGAGATCAAGGAACTTCATTGTATACTTAAACGAAAACTGACTCAAAATTGAATTCTAAACACATTTTGCTCTTGGTATTTTTCTGCTAGCATGCACCGGTTTCAAGAAAACGACCGCAAATGCTGTAAAACGCTTCAGAAACCCAATTTGAAGCGATTTTCGGTATTTTTGTGGTAAATCAGCCGTTTTCTTGAAGTTGTTTTTTGTATTTGCGTGTTTAAAAAGCCGTAAACTTTATTGTAAAACCATCTCAGAAACCATGTTTCAAAACATTTTAAGACTTGTTGGTTATGTTCATAGTAAATCATACTCAAGATTGAATTCTAAATAACTTTTGCACTTGACGTTTTTAGATTTGGACTTACCGTCTTCTAGAAATACAAAA
This sequence comes from Cynaeus angustus, assembly GCA_030157275.1. Taxonomy (NCBI): domain Eukaryota; kingdom Metazoa; phylum Arthropoda; class Insecta; order Coleoptera; family Tenebrionidae; genus Cynaeus; species Cynaeus angustus. The sequence goes on from CM058059.1 coordinate 15,064,129, forward strand.
TTTTAAACTATTTTCAAACCTAGTTTCTGAGGTGTTGTTACAATAAAGTTTACGGCTTTTTAAACACGCACATGCCAAAAACAACTTCAAACGGGGATTCTGGAGCCATTTACAGTATGTAAAGTTGTTCCCCAAGAAGTTTGAAATTTTTGTATTTCTTGAAAACGGTATGTCCAAACCTGAAAACGCCAAGTGCAAAAGTAAATTAGAATTCAATCTTGAGTTAGATTTACTATAAATGTAATCAATAACTATTAAAATGTTTTCAAACTTGGTTTCTGAGATGTTTTAACAATGAAGTTTACGGCTTTTTAACCACGAAAATAACAAAACACAACTTCAAATCGAGATTTTGGAGCGATTTACTGAATGGAAAATGGTTCCCATACTTACCAAACAACAGAAAGTTTAAATTTTTGTATTGCTTGAAAACGGTACGTCCAAACCTAAAAACGCTAAAAGCAAAAGCTATTTAGAATTCAATCTTGAGTATGATTTACTATAAACATAATCAATAAGTCGTAAAATTGTTTCAAACCTGGTTTTTGAGATGTTTTTACAATGAAGTTTAAAGCTTTTTAATCACGGAAATAACAGAAACAACTTCAAATCGGCATTCTTTAGCGATTTACAATATGAAAAGTTGTTCCGATACTTACCAAATCACAAATAGTTTAAAATTTCGTGTTTCTCGAAAACGGTATGTACCAGCCTGAAAACGCCAAAAGCAAAAGTTGTTTAGAATCAAATTTTGATTAAGATTTACTATAAACATAAACAATAAATCGTAAAATTTTTTCAAACCTGGTTCTTGCGATGTTTTTACAATGAAGTTTAAGGCTTTTTAATCACGGAAATAACAGAAACAAATTCAAATCGGCATTTTTTAGCGTTTCACAGTATGAAAAGTTGATCCGATACTTAGCAAACAACAAAAAGTTTAAAGATCTCGTGTTGCTCGAAAACGGTATGTCCCAGCCTACAAACGCCAAAAGCAAAAGTTGTTTAGAATCAAATTTTTAATAAGATTTACTATAAACATAAACAATAAATAATATTGTAAAACCATCTCAGAAAGCAGCTTTGAAAACATTTTAAGACTTATTGATTATTTTTATAGTAAATCTTACTCAAGATTGAATACTAAATTACCATTGCTTATGGCGTTTTCAGGTTTGGACATGCCGTTCTCAAAAAATTCAAAAATTTCAAACTTTTTGTTGTTTGGTAAAGATGGGAACCACTTTACATTCTGTAAATTGCTCCAAAATCCCGATTTGAAGTTATTTTTATTATTTCCGTGGTCAAAAAGCTGTAAACTTCATTGTAAAATCTTCCCAGAAACCAGGAATAAAAAATGTTTACTATTTTTGACAAAAATTGTTGTAAATTTGTTGTTTCAAGAATTTTTGATAAAGTTTATAGTAAGTCTTACTCAAGATTGCATTCTAAACAAATATTGCTCTCAGCGTTTTCAGGCTTGCACATACAGTTTTAAGAAAAACGAAATTCTTAAACTTGTTGTAGTTTGGTAAGTTTGGGAACAACTTTTCATACTGTAAATGGTTCCAAAGTCCGGATTTGAAGGTGTTTTCGATATTTCCGTGGTTAAAAAGCCGTAAACTTCATTGTACAAACATCTCAGAAACCAGAATTAAAAATATTTTAACAGTTATCGATTATATTTATAGTAAATCTAACTCAAGACTAAATTCTAAATGACTTTTGCTCTTGGCGTTTTCAGGTTTGGACATACCGTTTTCAAGAAATACAAAAATTTCAAACTTTTTGTTGTTTAGTAAGCATGGGAACAACTTTCTATACTGTAAATGGCTCCAAAATCCCCATTTGAAGTTGTTTTTGGTATGTGCGTGTTTAATAAACTGTAAACTTTATTGTAACAACATCTCAAAAACCAGGTTTGAAAACATTTTAAGACTTATTTATTAACTGTAAACTTTATTGTAACAACATCTCAAAAACCAGGTTTGAAAACATTTTAAGACTTATTTATTATGTTTATAATAAATCTTACTCAAAATTGAATTCTAAACAACATTTGCTCTTGGCGTTTTCAGGCTAGGTCGTATCGTTTTCGAGAATTTACAAGTTGCCATTTGAACTTCATATTCCAGGATATAAATTTTGCGGGCCTGGCACAAAATTAGCCAAGTAGTTAGTAAAAGGAGATCAAGGAACTTCATTGTATACTTAAACGAAAACTGACTCAAAATTGAATTCTAAACACATTTTGCTCTTGGTATTTTTCTGCTAGCACGCACCGGTTTCAAGAAAACGACCGCAAATGCTGTAAAACGCTTCAGAAACCCAATTTGAAGCGATTTTCGGTATTTTTGTGGTAAATCAGCCGTTTTCTTGAAGTTGTTTTTTGTATTTGCGTGTTTAAAAAGCCGTAAACTTTATTGTAAAACCATCTCAGAAACCATGTTTCAAAACATTTTAAGACTTGTTGGTTATGTTCATAGTAAATCATACTCAAGATTGAATTCTAAATAACTTTTGCACTTGACGTTTTTAGATTTGGAATTACCGTCTTCTAGGAATACAAAATTTTAAACTTTTTGTTGTTTGGTAAGGATGGGAACCACTTTACATTCTGTAAATCGCTCCAAAATCCCGATGTGAAGTTGTGTTTGGTATTTGCGTGTTTAAAAATCCGTTAACTTTATTGTAAAACCATCACAGAGAACAGGTTTGAAGACATTTTAAGACTTATTGATTATTTTTATAGTAAATCTTACTCAAGATTGAATACGAAATTACCATTGCTCATGGCGTTTTTAGGTTTGGACATACCGCTTTCAAGAAATACAAAAATTTCAAACTTTTTGTTGTTTGGTAAATATGGGAACAACTTCCCATACTGTAAATGGTTCCAAAATCTCGATTTGAAGTTGTGTCTTGTTATTTCGGTGATTAAAAAGGCTTAAACTTAATTGTAAAAACATCACAGAAAATAGGTTTGAAAAAATTTTAAGCATTTTTGACAAAAACCGTTGTAACTTTGTTGTTTCAAGACATTTTGATAAAATTTCTAATAAGTTTGGCTCAAAGTTCAATTTTAAACAAGTTTTGCTTTTTGCATTTTCAGGCTTCGACATACCGTTTTCTAGAAATACAAAACTTTTAAACTTATTGTGGTTTGGTAAGTATCGAATACTTACCACGCAACTTTCCATACTATAAATCGCTCCAGAAGCCCCATTTAAAGTTATTTTTGGTATTTCCGTGATTGAAAAGCCTTAAACTTCATTGTAAAAACATCGCCAAAACCAGGTTTGAAAACATTTTAAGACTTATTGATTATGTTTATAGTAAATCTTAACCAAAATTGAATTCTAAAAAACTTTTGCTCTTGGGGTTTTCAGGCTGGGCATACCGTTTGCGAGAAACACGAGATTTTTAAACTTTTTGTTGCTTGCTAAGTATCGGATGAACTTTTCATACTGTGAATCGCTAAAGAATGCCGATTTGAAGTTGTTTCTGTTATTTCCGTGATTAAAAAGCTTTAAACTTCATTGTAAAATCATCTCAAAAACCAGGTTTGAAAAAAACTTACGACTTATTGATTATGTTTACAGTAAATCATACTCAAGTCTGAATTCTAAAAAGTTTTGCTCTTGAAGTTGTGTTTTGTTATTTTCGTGGTTCAAGTATCGGAACAACTTTCCAGCCTATAAATGGCTCCAAAATCTTGATTTGAATTTATTTTTGTGTTTCCGTGATTAAAAAGGCATAAACTTAATTGTAAAACTTCGCAGGAACTAGGTTTGAAAAATTTTTAAGCATTCTTGACTAAAATATTTAAAACTTTGTTATTTTAAGACCTGGTGATAAAGTTTCTGGTCAGTCTTACCAAGAATTCAATTCTAAACAAATTTTGCTCTTGGCATTTTCAGGTTTGGACGTACCGTTTTCAAGAAACACGAAAATTTTAAAATTTTTGTTGTTTGGTAAGTATGGGAACAACTTTCCATACTGTAAGTTGCTCCAGAATCCTGGTTTGATTTAATTTTTGGTATTGCGGTGATTAAAAACCCGTAAACTTCGTTGTAAAAACATCGCAGAAAGCAAGTTTGAAAAATTTTTATGCATTCTTGACTAAAATATTTGAAACTTTGTTATTTTAAGTTCTGTCGATAAAGTTTCTGGTCAATCTTACCAAGAATTGAGTTCTAAACAACTTTTGCTTTTGGCATTTTCAGGCTTGGATGTACCGTTTTCAAGAAACACGAAAATTTTAAAATTTTTGTTGTTTGGTAAGTATGGGAACAACTTTCTATCCTATAAACCACTCCAAAGTCTTGATTTGAAGTTATTTTTGGTGTTTCCGTGATTAAAAAGTCGTAAACTTATTTGTAAGAACTTCGCACGAACTAGGTTTGAAAATATTTTAAGTATTTTTGAAAAAAAAAAACGTTGTAACTTTGTTTTTTCGAGCCTTTTTGATAAAATTTCTGGTAAGTCTTACTCAAAGTTTAATTCTAAACAACTTTTGCTCCTGGCATTTTCAGGCTTGGACGTGTAGGTTTCAAGAAATACAAAAATTGTTAACTTTATGTTGTTTGCTAAGTATCCCATATTTACCAAGCCACTTTCCATACTATAAATCGCTCCAAAATCACGATTTGAAGTAATCTTTGGTATTTCCGTTGTTAAAAAGCCGTAAACTTCATTGTAAAACTTCGCAGGAACCAGGTTTGAGAACGTTTTAAGCATTCTTGACTAAAATATTTGAAACTTTGTTATTTCAAGACCTGGCGATAAAGTTTCTGGTCAGTCTTACCAAGAATTGAATTCTAAACAACTTTTGCTCTTGACATTTTCAGGCTTGAACGTACAGTTTCCATGAAACACATAAATTTTAAAATTTTTGTTGTTTGGTAAGTGTGAGAACAACTTTCCATACTGTAAATCGCTCCGAAATCTCAATGTGAAGTGGTTTTTGGTATTTGCGTTTTTAAAAAGCCGTAAACTTCATTGTAAAACTTCGCAGGAACCAGGTTTGAGAAAGTTTTAAGCATTCTTGACTAAAATATTTGAAACTTTGTTATTTTAAGATCAGTCGATAAAGTTTCTGGTCAGTCTTACCAAGAATTGAGTTCTAAACAACTTTTGCTCTTGGCATTTTCAGGTTTGGACGTACCGTTTTCAAGAAACACGAAAATTTTAAAATTTTTGTTGTTTGGTAAGTATGGGAACAACTTTCCATACTGTAAGTTGCTCCAGAATCCTGGTTTGATTTAATTTTTGGTATTGCGGTGATTAAAAACCCGTAAACTTCGTTGTAAAAACATCGCAGAAAGCAAGTTTGAAAAATTTTTATGCATTCTTGACTAAAATATTTGAAACTTTGTTATTTTAAGTTCTGTCGATAAAGTTTCTGGTCAATCTTACCAAGAATTGAGTTCTAAACAACTTTTGCTTTTGGCATTTTCAGGCTTGGATGTACCGTTTTCAAGAAACACGAAAATTTTAAAATTTTTGTTGTTTGGTAAGTATGGGAACAACTTTCTATCCTATAAACCACTCCAAAGTCTTGATTTGAAGTTATTTTTGGTGTTTCCGTGATTAAAAAGTCGTAAACTTATTTGTAAGAACTTCGCACGAACTAGGTTTGAAAATATTTTAAGTATTTTTGAAAAAAAAAACGTTGTAACTTTGTTTTTTCGAGCCTTTTTGATAAAATTTCTGGTAAGTCTTACTCAAAGTTTAATTCTAAACAACTTTTGCTCCTGGCATTTTCAGGCTTGGACGTGTAGTTTTCAAGAAATACAAAAATTGTTAACTTTATGTTGTTTGCTAAGTATCCCATATTTACCAAGCCACTTTCCATACTATAAATCGCTCCAAAATCACGATTTGAAGTAATCTTTGGTATTTCCGTTGTTAAAAAGCCGTAAACTTCATTGTAAAACTTCGCAGGAACCAGGTTTGAGAACGTTTTAAGCATTCTTGACTAAAATATTTGAAACTTTGTTATTTCAAGACCTGGCGATAAAGTTTCTGGTCAGTCTTACCAAGGATTGAATTCTAAACAACTTTTGCTCTTGACATTTTCAGGCTTGAACGTACAGTTTCCATGAAACACATAAATTTTAAAATTTTTGTTGTTTGGTAAGTGTGAGAACAACTTTCCATACTGTAAATCGCTCCGAAATCTCAATGTGAAGTGGTTTTTGGTATTTGCGTTTTTAAAAAGCCGTAAACTTCATTGTAAAACTTCGCAGGAACCAGGTTTGAGAAAGTTTTAAGCATTCTTGACTAAAATATTTGAAACTTTGTTATTTTAAGATCTGTTGATAAAGTTTCTGGTCAGTCTTACCAAGAATTGAGTTCTAAACAACTTTTGCTCTTGGCATTTTCAGGCTTGGACGTACCGTTTTCAAGAAACACAATAATTTTAAAATTTTTGTTGTTTGGTAAGTGTGAGAACAACTTTCCATACTGTAAATCGCTCCGAAATCTCAATGTGAAGTTGTTTTTGGTATTTGCGTTGTTAAAAAGCCGTAAACTTCATTGTAAAACTTCGCAGGAACCAGGTTTGAAAAAGTTTTAAGCATTCTTGACTGAAATATTTGAAACTTTGTTATTTTAAGATCTGTCGATAAAGTTTCTGGTCAGTCTTACCAAGAATTGAGTTCTAAACAACTTTTGCTCTTGGCATTTTCAGGCTTGAACGTACAGTTTTCAAGAAACACAAAAATTTTAAAATTTTTGTTGTTTGGTAAGTGTGAGAACACTTTCCATACTGTAAATCGCTCCAAAATCTCAATTTGAAGTTGTTTTTGGTATTTCCGTTGTTAAAAAGCCGTAAACTTCATTGTAAAACTTCGCAGGAACCAGGTTTGAGAAAGTTTTAAGCATTCTTGACTAAAATATTTGAAACTTTGTTATTTTAAGATCTGTCGATAAAGTTTCTGGTCAGTCTTACCAAGAATTGAGTTCTAAACAACTTTTGCTCTTGGCATTTTCAGGCTTGGACGTACCGTTTTCAAGAAACACAATAATTTTAAAATTTTTGTTGTTTGGTAAGTGTGAGAACAACTTTCCATACTGTAAATCGCTCCGAAATCTCAATGTGAAGTTGTTTTTGGTATTTGCGTTGTTAAAAAGCCGTAAACTTCATTGTAAAACTTCGCAGGAACCAGGTTTGAAAAAGTTTTAAGCATTCTTGACTAAAATATTTGAAACTTTGTTATTTTAAGATCTGTCGATAAAGTTTCTGGTCAGTCTTACCAAGAATTGAGTTCTAAACAACTTTTGCTCTTGGCATTTTCAGGCTTGAACGTACAGTTTTCAAGAAACACAAAAATTTTAAAATTTTTGTTGTTTGGTAAGTGTGAGAACACTTTCCATACTGTAAATCGCTCCAAAATCTCAATTTGAAGTTGTTTTTGGTATTTCCGTTGTTAAAAAGCCGTAAACTTCATTGTAAAACTTCGCAGGAACTAGGTTTGAGAATGTTTTAAGTATTCTTGACTAAAATATTTGAAACTTTGTTATTTTAAGATCTGTCGATAAAGTTTCTGGTCCGTCTTACCAAGAATTGAATTCTAAACAAATTTTGCTGTTGGCATTTTCAGGCTTGAACGTACAGTTTTCAAGAAACACAAAAATTTTAAAATTTTTGTTGTTTGGTAAGTGTGAGAACAACTTTCCATACTGTAAATCGCTCCAAAATCTCAATTTGAAGTTGTTTTTGGTATTTCCGTTGTTAAAAAGCCGTAAACTTCATTGTAAAACTTCGCAGGAACTAGGTTTGAGAATGTTTTAAGCATTCTTGACTAAAATATTTGAAACTTTGTTATTTTAAGATCTGTCGATAAAGTTTCTGGTCAGTCTTACCAAGAATTGAATTCTAAACAACTTTTGCTCTTGGCATTTTAAGGCTTGAACGTACAGTTTTCAAGAAACACAAAAATTTTAAAATTTTTGTTGTTTGGTAAGTGTGAGAACAACTTTCCATACTGTAAGTCGCTCCAAAATCTCAATTTGAAGTTGTTTTTGGTATTTCCGTTTTTAAAAAGCCGTAAACTTCATTGTAAAACTTCGCAGGAACTAGGTTTGAGAATGTTTTAAGCATTCTTGACTAAAATATTTGAAACTTTGTTATTTTAAGATCTGTCGATAAAGTTTCTGGTCAGTCTTACCAAGAATTGAGTTCTAAACAACTTTTGCTCTTGGCATTTTTAGGCTTGGACGTACCGCTTTCAAGAAACACAATAATTCTAAAATTTTTGTTGTTTGGTAAGTGTGGGAACAACTTTCCATACTGTAAATCGCTCCAAAATCTTAATTTGAAGTTGTTTTTGGTATTTCTGTTGTTTAAAAGCCGTAAACTTCGTTTTAAAAACATCGCAGAAACCGGGATTGAAACATTTTAAGTATTTTTGGGAAAAAATCGTTATAACTTTATTGTTTTAAGATTTATGTATAATGTTTCTAGCAAATCTTACTCAAAATCGAATTCTGAACACATTTTGCTCTTGCTATTTTTTCGCTAGCAAGCATAGTTTTCGAGAAAACGGCTGATTTACCACAAAAATACCAAAAATCGCTTCAAATCGGAATTCTGAAGCGTTTTACAGCATTTGCGGTCGTTTTCTTGAAACCGGTGCGTGCTAGCAGAAAAATACCAAGAGCAAAATGTGTTTGGAATTCAATTTTGAGTCAGTTTTCGTTTAAGTTGTATCTCTAGGTCTTAAAACAAGAACGATACTACGACTTTATCACAAAAACACTAAAAAGAGTTTCCAATCCTGGCTTCAGCAACGTGTTACAAAGAAATTTCTCACTCACCGTTTCAAAGTAAACGACAGTACGTGCAACAAAACGTCCGAGAATCATGATTTGAAGTGAATTTAAGGATTTTCGTGACTATTAAGGCGTTAATCTCTTTGTTACGAGTCGTAGAAACCAGATTGTACAAAATTTGTAGTATTTTTGTGATAAAGTCGTTGTAACGTTTTTGTTTTAAGACTTATTGCTAAAGCTTAAACCAAATTCCACCTGAAATTGAATTCTGAACAACTTTTGCTCTTGCTATTTTATTGCTAGCACGCACCGGTTTCAAGGAAACGACCGTAAATGCTGTAAAACGCTTCAGAATCCCGATTTGAAGCGATTTTCGGTATTTTTGTGATAAATCGGCTGTTTTTTCGAAAACTATGCGTGCTAGCGAAAAAATAACATGAGCAAAATGTGTTTAGAATTCGATTTTGAGTAAGATTTGCTAGAAACATTATCCATAAATCTTAAAACAATAAAGTTATAACGATTTTTTCCCGAAAATACTTCAAATTTTTCAATCCCGGTTTCTGCAATGTTTTTAAAACGAAGTTTACGGGTTTTTAATCACGGCAATACCAAAAATTACCTCAAATCGGGATTCTGGAGCAACTTGCAGTATGGAAAGTTGTTCCCATACTTACCAAACAACCAAAATTTTTATACTTTTGTGTTTCTTGAAAACGGTACGTCCAAACCTGAAAATGCCAAGACCAAAAGTTGTTTAGAATTGAATTCTTGGTAAGACTGACCAGAAACTTTATCGCCAGGTCTTGTAATAACAAAATTTCAAATATTTTAGTCAAGAATGCTTAAAACTTTCTCAAACCTGGTTCCTGCGAAGTTTTACAATGAAGTTTACGGCTTTTTAACAACGGAAATACCAAAAACAACTTCAAATTGAGTTTTTGGAGCGATTTACAGTATGGAAAGTGGCTTGGTAAGTATGGGATACTTAGCAAACAACATAAAGTTAACAATATTTGTATTTCTTGAAAACTAAACGTCCAAGCCTGAAAATGCCAGGAGCAAAAGTTGTTTAGAATTCAATTCTTGGTAAGACTGACCAGAAACTTTATCGCCAGGTCTTAAAATAACAAAGTTTCAAATATTTAGGTCAAGAATGCTTAATACTTTCTCAAACCTGGTTCCTGCGAAGTTTTACAATGAAGTTTACGGCTTTTTAACAACGCAAATACCAAAAACAACTTCACATTGAGATTTCGTAGCGATTTACAGTATGGAAAGTTGTTCTCACACTTACCAAACAACAAAAATTTTAAAATTATTGTGTTTCTTGAAAACGGTACGTCCAAGCCTGAAAATGCCAAGAGCAAAAGTTGTTTAGAACTCAATTCTTGGTAAGACTGACCAGAAACTTTATCGACAGATCTTAAAATAACAAAGTTTCAAATATTTTAGTCAAGAATGCTTAAAACTTTTTCAAACCTGGTTCCTGCGAAGTTTTACAATGAAGTTTACGGCTTTTTAACAACGCAAATACCAAAAACAACTTCACATTGAGATTTCGTAGCGATTTACAGTATGGAAAGTTGTTCTCACACTTACCAAACAACAAAAATTTTAAAATTATTGTGTTTCTTGAAAACGGTACGTCCAAGCCTGAAAATGCCAAGAGCAAAAGTTGTTTAGAACTCAATTCTTGGTAAGACTGACCAGAAACTTTATCGACAGATCTTAAAATAACAAAGTTTCAAATATTTTATTCAAGAATGCTTAAAACTTTTTCAAACCTGGTTCCTGCGAAGTTTTACAATGAAGTTTACGGCTTTTTAACAACGCAAATACCAAAAACAACTTCACATTGAGATTTCGTAGCGATTTACAGTATGGAAAGTGGTTCTCACACTTACCAAACAACAAAAATTTTAAAATTATTGTGTTTCTTGAAAACGGTACGTCCAAGCCTGAAAATGCCAAGAGCAAAAGTTGTTTAGAACTCAATTCTTGGTAAGACTGACCAGAAACTTTATCGACAGATCTTAAAATAACAAAGTTTCAAATATTTTAGTCAAGAATGCTTAAAACTTTCTCAAACCTGGTTCCTGCGAAGTTTTACAATGAAGTTTACGGCTTTTTAACAACGCAAATACCAAAAACCACTTCACATTGAGATTTCGGAGCGATTTACAGTATGGAAAGTTGTTCTCACACTTACCAAACAACAAAAATTTTAAAATTTATGTGTTTCATGAAAACTGTACGTTCAAGCCTGAAAATGTCAAGAGCAAAAGTTGTTTGGAATTCAATTCTTGGTAAGACTGACCAGAAACTTTATCGCCAGGTCTTGAAATAACAAAGTTTCAAATATTTTAGTCAAGAATGCTTAAAACTTTCCCAAACCTGGTTCCTGCGAAGTTTTACAATGAAGTTTACGGCTTTTTAACAACGGAAATACCAAAAATTACTTCAAATCGTGATTTTGGAGCGATTTATAGTATGGAAAGTGGCTTGGTAAGTATGGGATACTTAGCAAACAACATAAAGTTAACAATTTTTGTATTTCTTGAAAACTACACGTCCAAGCCTGAAAATGCCAGGAGCAAAAGTTGTTTAGAATTAAACTTTGAGTAAGACTTACCAGAAATTTTATCAAAAAGGCTCGAAAAAACAAAGTTACAACGTTTTTTTTTTCAAAAATACTTAAAATATTTTCAAACCTAGTTCGTGCGAAGTTCTTACAAATAAGTTTACGACTTTTTAATCACGGAAACACCAAAAATAACTTCAAATCAAGACTTTGGAGTGGTTTATAGGATAGAAAGTTGTTCCCATACTTACCAAACAACAAAAATTTTAAAATTTTCGTGTTTCTTGAAAACGGTACATCCAAGCCTGAAAATGCCAAAAGCAAAAGTTGTTTAGAACTCAATTCTTTGTAAGATTGACCAGAAACTTTATCGACAGATCTTAAAATAACAAAGTTTCAAATATTTTAGTCAAGAATGCATAAAAATTTTTCAAACTTGCTTTCTGCGATGTTTTTTCAACAAAGTTTACGGGTTTTTAATCACCGCAATACCAAAAATTACCTCAAACCGGGATTCTGGAGCAACTTACAGTATGGAAAGTTGTTCCCATACTTACCAAACAACCAAAATTTTTAAAGTTTTGTGTTTCTTGAAAACGGTACGTCCAAACCTAAAAATGCCAAGAGCAAAAGTTGTTTAGAATTGAATTCTTGGTAAGACTGACCAGAAACTTTATCACCAGGTCTTGAAATAACAAAGTTTCAAATATTTTAGTCAAGAATGCTTAAAAATTTTTCAAACCTAGTTCCTGCGAAGTTTTACAATTAAGTTTATACCTTTTTAATCACGGAAACACAAAAATAAATTCAAATCAAGATTTTGGAGCCATTTATAGGCTGGAAAGTTGTTCCGATACTTAAACCACAAAAATAACAAAACACAACTTCAAGAGCAAAAACTTTTTAGAATTCAGACTTGAGTATGATTTACTGTAAACATAATCAATAAGTCGTAAATTTTTTTCAAACCTGGTTTTTGAGATGATTTTACAATGAAGTTTAAAGCTTTTTAATCACGGAAATAACAGAAACATCTTCAAATCGGCATTCCTTAGCGATTCACATTATGAAAAGTTGATCCGATACTTAGCAAGCAACAAAAAGTTTAAAAATCTCGTGTTTCTCGAAAACGGTATGCCCAGCCTGAAAACCCCAAGAGCAAAAGTTTTTTAGAATTCAATTTTGATTAAGATTTACTATAAACATAATCAATAAGTCTTAAAATGTTTTCAAACCTGGTTTTGGCGATGTTTTTACAATGAAGTTTAAGGCTTTTCAATCACGGAAATACCAAAAATAACTTCAAATGGGGCTTCTGGAGCGATTTATAGTATGGAAAGTTGCGTGGTAAGTATTCGATACTTACCAAACCACAATAAGTTTAATAGTTTTGTATTTCTAGAAAACGGTATGTCGAAGCCTGAAAATGCAAAAAGCAAAACTTGTTTAAAATTGAACTTTGAGCCAAACTTATCAGAAATTTTATCAAAATGTCTTGAAACAACAAAGTTACAACGGTTTTTGTCAAAAATGCTTAAAATTTTTTCAAACCTATTTTCTGTGATGTTTTTACAATTAAGTTTAAGCCTTTTTAATCACCGAAATAACAAGACACAACTTCAAATCGAGATTTTGGAACCATTTACAGTATGGGAAGTTGTTCCCATATTTACCAAACAACAAAAAGTTTGAAATTTTTGTATTTCTTGAAAGCGGTATGTCCAAACCTAAAAACGCCATGAGCAATGGTAATTTCGTATTCAATCTTGAGTAAGATTTACTATAAAAATAATCAATATGTCTTAAAATGTCTTCAAACCTGTTCTCTGAGATGGTTTTACAATAAAGTTAACGGATTTTTAAACACGCAAATACCAAACACAACTTCACATCGGGATTTTGGAGCGATTTACAGAATGTAAAGTGGTTCCCATCCTTACCAAACAACAAAAAGTTTAAAATTTTGTATTCCTAGAAGACGGTAATTCCAAATCTAAAAACGTCAAGTGCAAAAGTTATTTAGAATTCAATCTTGAGTATGATTTACTATGAACATAACCAACAAGTCTTAAAATGTTTTGAAACATGGTTTCTGAGATGGTTTTACAATAAAGTTTACGGCTTTTTAAACACGCAAATATGAAAAACAACTTCAAGAAAACGGCTGATTTACCATAAAAATACCGAAAATCGCTTCAAATTGGGTTTCTGAAGCGTTTTACAGCATTTGCGGTCGTTTTCTTGAAACCGGTGCATGCTAGCAGAAAAATACCAAGAGCAAAATGTGTTTAGAATTCAATTTTGAGTCAGTTTTCGTTTAAGTATACAATGAAGTTCCTTGATCTCCTTTTACTAACCACTTGGCTAATTTTGTGCCAGGCCCGCAAAATTTATATCCTGGAATATGTAGTTCAAATGGCAACTTGTAAATTCTCGAAAACGATACGACCTAGCCTGAAAACGCCAAGAGCAAATGTTGTTTAGAATTCAATTTTGAGTAAGATTTATTATAAACATAATAAATAAGTCTTAAAATGTTTTCAAACCGGGTTTCTGAGATGATTTAACAATGAAGTTTACGGCTTTTTAACCACGAAAATAACAAAACACAACTTCAAATCGAGATTTTGGTGCGATTTATAGGCTGGAAAGTTGTTCCGATACTTACCAAACAAAAAAAAGTTTAAAAATTTCGTGTTTCTCGAAAACGGTATGCCCAGCCTGAAAACGCCAAGAGCAAAAGTAATTTAGAATTCAATCTTGAGTAAGATTTACTTTAAAAATAATCAATAAGTCTTAAAATGTTTTCAAACCTGGTTTTTGAGATGTTGTTACAATAAAGTTTACAGTTTATTAAACACGCACATACCAAAAACAACTTCAAATGGGGATTTTATAGCCATTTACAGTATAGAAAGTTGTTCCCATGCTTACTAAACAACAAAAAGTTTGAAATTTTTGTATTTCTTGAAAACGGTATGTTCAAACCTGAAAACGCCAAGAGCAAAAGTAATTTAGAATTTAATCTTGAGTTAGATATACTATGAATATTATCAATACTATTAAAATGTTTTCAAACTTGGTTTCTGAAATGTTTTTACAATAAAGTTTACGGATTTTTAAACACGCAAATACCAAAAACAACTTCAAATGGGGATTTTGGTGCAATTTACAGTATGGAAAGTTGTTCCCATACTTACCAAACAACAAAAAGTCTTAAATTTTGTATTTCTTAAAAACGGTATATCCAAACCTGAAAACGCCATGAGCATAAATAATTTAGAATTCAATCTTGAGTAAGATTTACTATAAAAATAATCAATAAGTCTTAAAATGTTTTCAAACCTGGTTTCTGAGATGTTGTTACAATAAAGTTTACGGCTTTTTAAACACGCACATTCAAAAAATAACTTCAAATGGAGATTTTGGAGCCATTTACAGTATGGAAAATTGTTTTCATACTTATCAAACAACAAAAAGTTTGAAATTTTTGTATTTCTTGAAAACGGTATGTTCAAACCTGAAAACGCCAAGAGCAAAAGTAATTTAGAATTTAATCTTGAGTAAGATTTACTATAAAAATAACCAACGAGTCTTAAATGTTTTCAAACCTAGTTTCTGAGGTGTTGTTACAATAAAGTTTACGGCTTTTTAAACACGCACATGCCAAAAACAACTTCAAACGGGGATTCTGGAGCCATTTACAGTATCTTTATTGTAACAACACCTCAGAAACTAGGTTTGAAAAAAGTTTAAAATTTTGTATTTCTAGAAGACGGTAAGTCCAAATCTAAAAACGTCAAGTGCAAAAGTTATTTAGAATTCAATCTTGAGTATGATTTACTATGAACATAACCAACAAGTCTTAAAATGTTTTGAAACATGGTTTCTGAGATGGTTTTACAATAAAGTTTACGGCTTTTTAAACACGCAAATACGAAAAACAACTTCAAGAAAACGGCTAATTTACCACAAAAATACCGAAAATCGCTTCAAATTGGGTTTCTGAAGCGTTTTACAGCATTTGCGGTCGTTTTCTTGAAACCGGTGCATGCTAGCAGAAAAATACCAAGAGCAAAATATGTTTAGAATTCAATTTTGAGTCAGTTTTCGTTTAAGTATACAATGAAGTTCCTTGATCTCCTTTTACTAACCACTTGGCTAATTTTGTGCCAGGCCCGCAAAATTTATATCCTGGAATATGTAGTTCAAATGGCAACTTGTAAATTCTCGAAAACGATACGACCTAGCCTGAAAACGCCAAGAGCAAATGTTGTTTAGAATTCAATTTTGAGTAAGATTTATTATAAACATAATAAATAAGTCTCAAAATGTTTTCAAACCGGGTTTCTGAGATGATTTAACAATGAAGTTTACGGCTTTTTAACCACGAAAATATCGAAAACACCTTCAAATCGGGACTTTGGAACCATTTACAGTATGAAAAGTTGTTCCCAAACTTACCAAACTACAACAAGTTTAAGAATTTCGTTTTTCTTGAAAACTGTAGGTGCAAGCCTGAAAACGCTGAGAGCAATAGTTGTTTAGAATGCAATCTTGAGTAAGACTTACTATAAACTTTATCAAAAATTCTTGAAACAACAAATTTACAACAATTTTTGTCAAAAATAGTAAACATTTTTTATTCCTGGTTTCTGGGAAGATTTTACAATGAAGTTTACAGCTTTTTGACCACGGAAATAATAAAAATAACTTCAAATCGGGATTTTGGAGCAATTTACAGAATGTAAAGTGGTTCCCATCTTTACCAAACAACAAAAAGTTTGAAATTTTTGAATTTTTTGAGAACGGCATGTCCAAACCTGAAAACGCCATAAGCAATGGTAATTTAGTATTCAATCTTGAGTAAGATTTACTATAAAAATAATCAATAAGTCTTAAAATGTTTTCAAACCTGGTTTTTGAGATGTTGTTACAATAAAGTTTACAGTTTATTAAACACGCACATACCAAAAACAACTTCAAATGGGGATTTTGGAACCATTTACAGTATAGAAAGTTGTTCCCATGCTTACTAAACAACAAAAAGTTTGAAATTTTTGTATTTCTTGAAAACGGTATGTCCAAACCTGAAAACGCCAAGAGCAAAAGTAATTTAGAATTTAATCTTGAGTAAGATTTACTATAAAAATAACCAACGAGTCTTAAATGTTTTCAAACCTAGTTTCTGAGGTGTTGTTACAATAAAGTTTACGGCTTTTTAAACACGCACATGCCAAAAACAACTTCAAACAGGGATTCTGGAGCCATTTACAGTATCTTTATTGTAACAACACCTCAGAAACTAGGTTTGAAAATAGTTTAAAATTTTGTATTTCTAGAAGACGGTAAGTCCAAATCTAAAAACGTCAAGTGCAAAAGTTATTTAGAATTCAATCTTGAGTATGATTTACTATGAACATAACCAACAAGTCTTAAAATGTTTTGAAACATGGTTTCTGAGATGGTTTTACAATAAAGTTTACGGCTTTTTAAACACGCAAATATGAAAAACAACTTCAAGAAAACGGCTGATTTACCACAAAAATACCGAAAATCGCTTCAAATTGGGTTTCTGAAGCGTTTTACAGCATTTGCGGTCGTTTTCTTGAAACCGGTGCATGCTAGCAGAAAAATACCAAGAGCAAAATGTGTTTAGAATTCAATTTTGAGTCAGTTTTCGTTTAAGTATACAATGAAGTTCCTTGATCTCCTTTTACTAACCACTTGGCTAATTTTGTGCCAGGCCCGCAAAATTTATATCCTGGAATATGTAGTTCAAATGGCAACTTGTAAATTCTCGAAAACGATACGACCTAGCCTGAAAACGCCAAGAGCAAATGTTGGTTAGAATTCAATTTTGAGTAAGATTTATTATAAACATAATATTGAAGTTGTTTCTGTTATTTCCGTGATTAAAAAGCTTTAAACTTCATTGTAAAAACATCTCAAAAACCAGGTTTGAAACAATTTTACGACTTATTGATTATGTTTATAGTAAATCATACTCAAGATTGAATTCTAAATAGCTTTTGCTTTTAGCGTTTTTAGGTTTGGACGTACCGTTTTCAAGCAATACAAAAATTTAAACTTTCTGTTGTTTGGTAAGTATGGGAACCATTTTCCATTCAGTAAATCGCTCCAAAATCTCAATTTGAAGTTGTTTTTGGTATTTGCGTTGTTAAAAAGCCGTAAACTTCATTGGAAAACTTCGCAGGAACTAGGTTTGGGAAAGTTTAAAGCATTCTTGACTAAAATATTTGAAACTTTGTTATTTTAAGATCTGTCGATAAAGTTTCTGGTCAGTCTTACCCAGAATTGAGTTCTAAACAACTTTTGCTCTTGGCATTTTCGGGCTTGGACATACCGTTTTCAAGAAATACAAAATTTTAAACTTTTTGTTGTTTAGTAAGGGTGGGAACAACTTTCCATACTGTAAATGGCTCCAAAATCCCCATTTGAAGTTGTTTTTCGTATTTGAGTGTTTAAAAAGCCGTAAATTTTATTGTAAAACCATCTCAGAAACCAGGTTTGAAAACATTTTAAGACTTGTTGATTATGTTTATAGTAAATCATACTCAAGATTGAATTCTAAATATATTTTGCTCTTGACGTTTTTAGATTTGGACTTACCGTCTTCTAGAAATACAAAATTTTAAACTTTTTGTTCTTTGGTAAAGATGGGAACCACTTTACATTGTATAAACCGCCCCAAAGTTCCGATTTGAAGTTGTTTTTGGTATTTGCGTGTTTAAAAATCCGTAAACTTTATTGTATAAACATCTCAGAAACCAAGTTTGAAAACATTTTAATGGTTATTGATAATATTTATTGTAAATCTAACTCAAGATTGAATTCTAAATTACTTTTGCTCTTGGCGTTTTCAGGTTTGGACATACCGTTTTCAAGAAATACAAAAATTTCAAACTTCTTGTTATTTGGTAAATATGGGAACAACTTTCCATACTGCAAATGGTTCCAAAATCCTGATTTGAAGTTGTTTTTAATATTTTCGTGGTTAAAAAGCCGTAAACTTCCTTATAAAAATATCTCAGAAACCAAGTTTGAAAACATTTTAATAGTTATTGATTACATTTATAGTAAATCTAACTCAAGATTGAATTCTAATTTACTTTTGCTCTTGGCGTTTTCAGGTTTGGACATACCGTTTTCAAGAAATACTAAATTTTAAACTTTTTGTTGTTTAGTAAGTGTGAGAACAACTTTCCATACTGCAAATGGCTCCAAAATCCCCATTTGAAGTTGTTTTTTGTATTTGAGTGTTTAAGAAGCCGTAAATTTTATTGTAAAACCATCTCAGAAACCAGGTTTGAAAATATTTTAAGACATGTTGATTATGTTTATAGTAAATCAAACTCAAGATTGAATTCTAAATAAATTTTGCTCTTGACGTTTTTAGATTTGGACTTACCGTCTTCTAGAAATACAAAATTTTAAACTTTTTGTTGTTTGGTAAAAACCCGTAAACATCGTTGTAAAAACATCGCAGAAAGCAAGTTTGAAAAATTTTTATGCATTCTTGACTAATTGGTTTCTGAGATGTTTTAACAATGAAGTTTACGGCTTTTTAACCACGAAAATAACAAAACACAACTTCAAATCGAGATTTTGGAGCGATTTACTGAATGGAAAATGGTTCCCATACTTACCAAACAACAGAAAGTTTAAATTTTTGTATTGCTTGAAAACGGTACGTCCAAACCTAAAAACGCTAAAAGCAAAAGCTATTTAGAATTCAATCTTGAGTATGTTTTACTATAAACATAATCAATAAGTCGTAAAATTGTTTCAAACCTGGTTTTTGAGATGTTTTTACAATGAAGTTTAAAGCTTTTTAATCACGGAAATAACAGAAACAACTTCAAATCGGCATTCTTTAGCGATTTACAATATGAAAAGTTGTTCCGATACTTACCAAATCACAAAAATTTTAATATTTCATGTTTCTCGAAAACGGTATGTACCAGCCTGAAAACGCCAAAAGCAAAAGTTGTTTAGAATCAAATTTTGATTAAGATTTACTATAAACATAAACAATAAATCGTAAAATTTTTTCAAACCTGGTTCTTGCGATATTTTTACAATGAAGTTTAAGGCTTTTTAATCACGGAAATAACAGAAATAAATTCAAATCCGCATTTTTTAACGCTTCACAGTATGAAAAGTTGATCCGATACTTAGCAAACAACAAAAAGTTTAAAAATTTCGTGTTGCTCGAAAACGGTATGTCCCAGCCTACAAACGCCAAAAGCAAAAGTTGTTTAGAATCAAATTTTTAATAAGATTTACTATAAACATAAACATTAAATAATATTTTAAAACCATCTCAGAAAGCAGCTTTGAAAACATTTTAAGACTTATTGATTATTTTTATAGTAAATCTTACTCAAGATTGAATACTAAATTAACATTGCTTATGGCGTTTTCAGGTTTGGACATGCCGTTCTCAAAAAATTCAAAAATTTCAAACTTTTTGTTGTTTGGTAAAGATGGGAACCAATTTACATTCTGTAAATTGCTCCAAAATCCCGATTTGAAGTTATTTTTATTATTTCCGCGGTCAAAAAGCTGTAAACTTCATTGTAAAATCTTCCTAGAAACCAGGAATAAAAAATGTTTACTATTTTTGACAAAAATTGTTGTAAATTTGTTGTTTCAAGAATTTTTGATAAAGTTTATAGTAAGTCTTACTCAAGATTGCATTCTAAACAACATTTGCTCTTGGCGTTTTCAGGCTAGGTCGTATCGTTTTCGAGAATTATACAAGTTGCCATTTGAACTACATATTCCAGGATATAAATTTTGCGGGCCTGGCACAAAATTAGCCAAGTGGTTAGTAAAAGGAGATCAAGGAACTTCATTGTATACTTAAACGAAAACTGACTCAAAATTGAATTCTAAACACATTTTGCTCTTGGTAATTTTCTGCTAGCACGCACCGGTTTCAAGAAAACGACCGCAAATGCTGTAAAACGCTTCAGAAACCCAATTTGAAGCGATTTTCGGTATTTTTGTGGTAAATTAGCCGTTTTCTTGAAGTTGTTTTTTGTATTTGCGTGTTTAAAAAGCCGTAAACTTTATTGTAAAACCATCTCAGAAACCATGTTTCAAAACATTTTAAGACTTGTTGGTTATGTTCATAGTAAATCATACTCAAGATTGAATTCTAAATAACTTTTGCACTTGACGTTTTTAGATTTGGAATTACCGTCTTCTAGGAATACAAAATTTTAAACTTTTTGTTGTTTGGTAAGGATGGGAACCACTTTACATTCTGTAAATCGCTCCAAAATCCCGATGTGAAGTTGTGTTTGGTATTTGCGTGTTTAAAAATCCGTTAACTTTATTGTAAAACCATCTCAGAGAACAGGTTTGAAGACATTTTAAGACTTATTGATTATTTTTATAGTAAATCTTACTCAAGATTGAATACGAAATTACCATTGCTCATGGCGTTTTTAGGTTTGGACATACCGCTTTCAAGAAATACAAAAATTTCAAACTTTTTGTTGTTTGGTAAATATGGGAACAACTTCCCATACTGTAAATGGTTCCAAAATCTCGATTTGAAGTTGTGTCTTGTTATTTCGGTGATTAAAAAGCTTAAACTTAATTGTAAAAACATCACAGAAAAGAGGTTTGAAAAAATTTTAAGCATTTTTGACAAAAACCGTTGTAACTTTGTTGTTTCAAGACATTTTGATAAAATTTCTGATAAGTTTGGCTCAAGGTTCAATTTTAAACAAGTTTTGCTTTTTGCATTTTCAGGCTTCGACATACCGTTTTCTAGAAATACAAAACTTTTAAACTTATTGTGGTTTGGTAAGTATCGAATACTTACCACGCAACTTTCCATACTATAAATCGCTCCAGAAGCCCCATTTGAAGTTATTTTTGGTATTTCCGTGATTGAAAAGCCTTAAACTTCATTGTAAAAACATCGCCAAAGCCAGGTTTGAAAACATTTTAAGACTTATTGATTATGTTTATAGTAAATCTTAATCAAAATTGAATTCTAAAAAACTTTTGCTCTTGGGGTTTTCAGGCTGGGCATACCGTTTTCGAGAAACACGAGATTTTTAAACTTTTTGTTGCTTGCAAAGTATCGGATCAACTTTTCATACTGTGAATCGCTAAAAAATGCCGATTTGAAGTTGTTTCTGTTATTTCCGTAATTAAAAAGCTTTAAACTTCATTGTAAAATCATCTCAAAAACCAGGTTTGAAAAAAATTTACGACTTATTGATTATGTTTACAGTAAATCATACTCAAGTCTGAATTCTAAAAAGTTTTTGCTCTTGAAGTTGTGTTTTGTTATTTTCGTGGTTCAAGTATCGGGACAAATTTCCAGCCTATAAATGGCTCCAAAATCTTGATTTGAATTTATTTTTGTGTTTCCGTGATTAAAAAGGCATAAACTTAATTGTAAAACTTCGCAGGAACTAGGTTTGAAAAATTTTTAAGCATTCTTGACTAAAATATTTGAAACTTTGTTATTTCAAGACCTGGTGATAAAGTTTCTGGTCAGTCTTACCAAGAATTAAATTCTAAACAACTTTTGCTCTTGGCATTTTCAGGTTTGGACGTACCGTTTTCAAGAAACACAAAACTTTAAAAATTTTGGTTGTTTGGTAAGTATGGGAACAACTTTCCATACTGTAAGTTGCTCCAGAATCCCGGTTTGAGGTAATTTTTGGTATTGCGGTGATTAAAAACCCGTAAACTTCGTTGTAAAAACATCGCAGAAAGCAAGTTTGAAAAATTTTTATGCATTCTTGACTAAAATATTTGAAACTTTGTTATTTTAAGATCTGTCGATAAAGTTTCTGGTCAATCTTACCAAGAATTGAGTTCTAAACAACTTTTGCTTTTGGCATTTTCAGGCTTGGATGTACCGTTTTCAAGAAACACGAAAATTTTAAAATTTTTGTTGTTTGGTAAGTATGGAAACAACTTTCTATCCTATAAACCACTCCAAAGTCTTGATTTGAAGTTATTTTTGGTGTTTCCGTGATTAAAAAGTCATAAACTTATTTGTAAGAACTTCGCACGAACTAGGTTTGAAAATATTTTAAGTATTTTTGAAAAAAAAAACGTTGTAACTTTGTTTTTTCGAGCCTTTTTGATAAAATTTTTGGTAAGTCTTACTCAAAGTTTAATTCTAAACAACTTTTGCTCCTGGCATTTTCAGGCTTGGACGTGTAGTTTTCAAGAAATACAAAAATTGTTAACTTTATGTTGTTTGCTAAGTATCCCATACTTACCAAGCCACTTTCCATACTATAAATCGCTCCAAAATCACGATTTGAAGTTATTTTTGGTATTTCCGTTGTTAAAAAGCCGTAAACTTCATTGTAAAACTTCGCAGGAACCAGGTTTGAGAAAGTTTTAAGCATTCTTGACTAAAATATTTGAAACTTTGTTATTTCAAGACCTGGCGATAAAGTTTCTGGTCAGTCTTACCAAGAATTGAATTCTAAACAACTTTTGCTCCTGGCATTTTCAGGCTTGGACGTTTAGTTTTCAAGAAATACAAATATTGTTAACTTTATGTTGTTTGCTAAGTATCCCATACTTACCAAGCCACTTTCCATACTGTAAATCGCTCCAAAATCTCAATTTGAAGTTGTTTTTGGTATTTCCGTTGTTAGAAAGCCGTAAACTTCATTGTAAAACTTCGCAGGAACCAGGTTTGAGAAAGTTTTAAGCATTCTTGACTAAAATATTTGAAATTTTGTTATTACAAGACCTGGCGATAAAGTTTCTGGTCAGTCTTACCAAGAATTCAATTCTAAACAACTTTTGGTCTTGGCATTTTCAGGTTTGGACGTACCGTTTTCAAGAAACACAAAAGTATAAAAATTTTGGTTGTTTGGTAAGTATGGGAACAACTTTCCAAACTGCAAGTTGCTCCAGAATCCCAATTTGAGGTAATTTTTGGAATTGCCGTGATTAAAAACCCGTAAACTTCGTTTTAAAAACATTGCAGAAACCGGGATTGAAAAATTTCAAGTATTTTCGGGAAAAAATCGTTATAACTTTATTGTTTTAAGATTTATGGATAATGTTTCTAGCAAATCTTACTCAAAATCGAATTTTAAACACATTTTGCTCTTGTTATTTTTTCGCTAGCACGCATAGTTTTCGAGAAAACAGCCGATTTATCACAAAAATACCGAAAATCGCTTCAAATCGGGATTCTGAAGCGTTTTACAGCATTTACGGTCGTTTCCTTGAAACCGGTGCGTGCTAGCAATAAAATAGCAAGAGCAAAAGTTGTTCAGAATTCAATTTCAGGTGGAATTTGGTTTAAGCTTTAGCAATAAGTCTTAAAACAAAAACGTTACAACGACTTTATCACAAAAATACTACAAATTTTGTACAATCTGGTTTCTACGACTCGTAACAAAGAGATTAACGCCTTAATAATCACGAAAATCCTTAAATTCACTTCAAATCATGATTCTCGGACGTTTTGTTGCACGTACTGTCGTTTACTTTGAAACGGTGAGTGAGAAATTTCTTTGTAACACGTTGCTGAAGCCAGGATTGGAAACTCTTTTTAGTGTTTTTGTGATAAAGTCGTAGTATCGTTCTTGTTTTAAGACCTAGAGATACAACTTAAACGAGAACTGACTCAAAATTGAATTCTAAACATATTTTGCTCTTGGTATTTTTCTGCTAGCACGCACCGGTTTCAAGAAAACGACCGCAAATGCTGTAAAACGCTTCAGAATCCCGATTTGAAGCGATTTTTGGTATTTTTGTGGTAAATCAGCCGTTTTCTCGAAAACTACGCTTGCTAGCGAAAAAATAGCAAGAGCAAAATGTGTTCAGAATTCGATTTTGAGTAAGATTTGCTAGAAACATTATACATAAATCTTAAAACAATAAAGTTATAACGTTTTTTTCCCAAAAATACTTAAAATTTTTCAATCCCGGTTTCTGCGATGTTTTTAAAACGAAGTTTACGGCTTTTTAACAACAGAAATACCAAAAACAACTTCAAATTGAGATTTTGGAGCGATTTACAGTATGGAAAGTGGCTTGGTAAGTATGGGATACTTAGCAAACAACATAAAGTTAACAATATTTGTATTTCTTGAAAACTAAACGTCCAAGCCTGAAAATGCCAGGACCAAAAGTTGTTTAGAATTCAATTCTTGGTAAGACTGACCAGAAACTTTATCGCCAGGTCTTGAAATAACAAAGTTTCAAATATTTTAGCCAAGAATGCTTAAAACTTTCTCAAACCTGGTTCCTGCGAAGTTTTACAATGAAGTTTACGGCTTTTTAACAACGCAAATACCAAAAACAACTTCACATTGAGATTTCGGAGCGATTTACAGTATGGAAAGTTGTTCTCACACTTACCAAACAACAAAAATTTTAAAATTATGGTGTTTCTTGAAAACTGTACGTTCAAGCCTGGAAATGCCAAGAGCAAAAGTTGTTTAGAATTCAATTCTTGGTAAGACTGACCAGAAACTTTATCGCCAGGTCTTGAAATAACAAAGTTTCAAATATTTTAGTCAAGAATGCTTAAAACTTTCTCAAACCTGGTTCCTGCGAAGTTTTACAATGAAGTTTACGGCTTTTTAACAACGGAAATACCAAAAATAACTTCAAATCGTGATTTTGGAGCGATTTATACTATGGAAAGTGGCTTGGTAAGTATGGGATACTTAGCAAACAACATAAAGTTAACAATTTTTGTATTTCTTGAAAACTACACGTCCAAGCCTGAAAATGCCAGGAGCAAAAGTTGTTTAGAATTAAACTTTGAGTAAGACTTACCAGAAATTTTATCAAAAAGGCACGAAAAAACAAAGTTACAACGTTTTTTTTTTCAAAAATACTTAAAATATTTTCAAACCTAGTTCGTGCGAAGTTCTTACAAATAAGTTTACGACTTTTTAATCACGGAAACACCAAAAATAACTTCAAATCAAGACTTTGGAGTGGTTTATAGGATAGAAAGTTGTTCCCATACTTACCAAACAACAAAAATTTTAAAATTTTCGTGTTTCTTGAAAACGGTACATCCAAGCCTGAAAATGCCAAAAGCAAAAGTTGTTTAGAACTCAATTCTTGGTAAGATTGACCAGAAACTTTATCGACAGATCTTAAAATAACAAAGCTTCAAATATTTTAGTCAAGAATGCATAAAAATTTTTCAAACTTGCTTTCTGCGATGTTTTTACAAAGAAGTTTACGGGTTTTTAATCACCGCAATACCAAAAATTACCTCAAACCGGGATTCTGGAGCAACTTACAGTATGGAAAGTTGTTCCCATACTTACCAAACAACCAAAATTTTAAAATTCTCGTGTTTCTTGAAAGCGGTACATCCAAGCCTGAAAATGCCAAAAGCAAAAGTTGTTTAGAACTCAATTCTTGGTAAGATTGACCAGAAACTTTATCGACAGATCTTAAAATAACAAAGTTTCAAATATTTTAGTCAAGAATGCATAAAAATTTTTCAAACTTGCTTTCTGCGATGTTTTTACAACGAAGTTTACGTGTTTTTAATCACCACAATACCAAAAATTACCTCAAACCGGAATTCTGGAGCAACTTACAGTATGAAAAGTTGTTCCCATACTTACCAAACAACCAAAACTTTTAAAGTTTTGTATTTCTAGAAGACGGTAAGTTCAAATGTAAAAACGTCAAGTGCAAAAGTTATTTAGAATTCAATCTTGAGTATGATTTACTATGAACATAATCAACAAGTCTTAAAATGTTTTGAAACATGATTTCTGAGATGGTTTTACAATAAAGTTTACGGCTTTTTAAACACGCAAATACGAAAAACAACATCAAGAAAACGGCTGATTTACCACAAAAATACCGAAAATCGCTTCAAATTAGGATTCTAAAGCATTTTACAGCATTTGCGGCCGTTTTCTTGAAACCGGTGCATGCTAGCAGAAAAATACCAAGAGCAAAATGTGTTTAGAATTCAATTTTGAGTCAGTTTTCGTTTACGTATACAATGAAGTTCCTTGATCTCCTTTTACTAACCACTTGGCTAATTTTGTGCCAGGCCCGCAAAATTTATATCCTGGAATATGTAGTTCAAATGGCAACTTGTAAATTCTCGAAAACGATACGACCTAGCCTGAAAACGCCAAGAGCAAATGTTGTTTAGAATTCAATTTTGAGTAAGATTTATTATAAACATAATAAATAAGTCTTAAAATGTTTTCAAACCGGGTTTCTGAGATGATTTAACAATGAAGTTTACGGCTTTTTAACCACGAAAATAACAAAACACAACTTCAAATCGAGATTTTGGTGCGATTTATAGGCTGGAAAGTTGTTCCGATACTTACCAAACAAAAAAAAGTTTAAAAATTTCGTGTTTCTCGAAAACGGTATGCCCAGCCTGAAAACGCCAAGAGCAAAAGTAATTTAGAATTCAATCTTGAGTAAGATTTACTTTAAAAATAATCAATAAGTCTTAAAATGTTTTCAAACCTGGTTTTTGAGATGTTGTTACAATAAAGTTTACAGTTTATTAAACACGCACATACCAAAAACAACTTCAAATGGGGATTTTGGAGCCATTTACAGTATAGAAAGTTGTTCCCATGCTTACTAAACAACAAAAAGTTTGAAATTTTTGTATTTCTTGAAAACGGTATGTTCAAACCTGAAAACGCCAAGAGCAAAAGTAATTTAGAATTTAATCTTGAGTTAGATATACTATGAATATTATCAATATTATTAAAATGTTTTCAAACTTGGTTTCTGAAATGTTTTTACAATAAAGTTTACGGATTTTTAAACACGCAAATACCAAAAACAACTTCAAATGGGGATTTTGGTGCAATTTACAGTATGGAAAGTTGTTCCCATACTTACCAAACAACAAAAAGTCTTAAATTTTGTATTTCTTAAAAACGGTATATCCAAACCTGAAAACGCCATGAGCATAAATAATTTAGAATTCAATCTTGAGTAAGATTTACTATAAAAATAATCAATAAGTCTTAAAATGTTTTCAAACCTGGTTTCTGAGATGTTGTTACAATAAAGTTTACGGCTTTTTAAACACGCACATACAAAAAACAACTTCAAATGGAGATTTTGGAGCCATTTACAGTATGGAAAATTGTTTTCATACTTATCAAACAACAAAAAGTTTGAAATTTTTGTATTTCTTGAAAACGGTAGGTTCAAACCTGAAAACGCCAAGAGCAAAAGTAATTTAGAATTTAATCTTGAGTTAGATATACTATAAATATTATCAATACTATTAAAATGTTTTCAAACTTGGTTTCTGAAATCTTTTTACAATAAAGTTTACGGATTTTTAAACACGCAAATACCAAAAACAACTTCAAATGTGGATTTTGGTGCGATTTACAGTATGGAAAGTTGTTCCCATACTTACCAAACAACAAAAACTCTTAAATTTTGTATTTCTTAAAAACAGTATATCCAAACCTGAAAACGCCATGAGCATAAATAAATTAGAATTCAATTTTGAGTAAGATTTACTATAAAAATAATCAATAAGTCTTAAAATGTTTTCAAACCTGGTTTCTGAGATGTTGTTACAATAAAGTTTACGGCTTTTTAAACACGCACATACAAAAAACAACTTCAAATGGAGATTTTGGAGCCATTTACAGTATGGAAAATTGTTTTCATACTTATCAAACAACAAAAAGCTTGAAATTGTTGTATTTCTTGAAAACAGTATGTCCAAACCTGAAAACGCCAAGAGCAAAAGTCATTTAGAATTTAGTCTTGAGTTAGATTTACTATAAATATAATCGATAACTGTTAAACTATTTTTAATTCTGGTTTCTGAGATGTTTCTACAATGAAGTTTACGGCTTTTTAACCACGGAAATATCGAAAACACCTTCAATTCGGGACTTTGGAACCATTTACAGTATGAAAAGTTGTTCCCAAACTTACCAAACTACAACAAGTTTAAGAATTTCGTTTTTCTTGAAAACTGTAGGTGCAAGCCTGAAAACGCTTAGAGCAATAGTTGTTTAGAATGCAATCTTGAGTAAGACTTACTATAAACTTTATCAAAAATTCTTGAAACAACAAATTTACAACAATTTTTGTCAAAAATAGTAAACATTTTTTATTCCTGGTTTCTGGGAAGATTTTACAATGAAGTTTACAGCTTTTTGACCACGGAAATAATAAAAATAACTTCAAATCGGGATTTTGGAGCAATTTACAGAATGTAAAGTGGTTCCCATCTTTACCAAACAACAAAAAGTTTGAAATTTTTGAATTTTTTGAGAACGGCATGTCCAAACCTGAAAACGCCATAAGCAATGGTAATTTAGTGTTCAATCTTGAGTAAGATTCACTATAAAAATAATCAATAAGTCTTAAAATGTTTTCGAAGCTGGTTTCTGAGATTGTTTTACAATATTATTTATTGTTTATGTTTATAGTACATCTTAATCAAAATTTGATTCTAAACAACTTTTTCTCTTTTGGCGTTTTTAGGTTTGGACGTACCGTTTTCAAGCAATACAAAAATTTGAACTTTCTGTTGTTTGGTAAGTATAGGAACCATTTTCCATTCAGTAAATCGCTCCAAAATCTCGATTTGAAGTTGTGTTTTGTTATTTTCGTGGTTAAAAAGCCGTAAACTTCATTATTAAAACATCGCAAAAACCAGGTTTGAAATTTTTAGACTTATTGCTTAAGTTTATGGTAAGTCTTACTCAAAATTGAACTCTAAACAACTTTTGCTCTTGGCGATTTCAGGTCTAGACCTACCCTTTTCAAGAAATACAACATTTTTAAACTTTTTGTGGTTTGGTAAGTATGGGAACAACTTTCCATACTGTAAATGGCTCCAAAATCCCCATTTGAAGTTGTTTTTGGTATGTGCGTGTTTAATAAACTGTAAACTTTATTGTAACAACATCTCAAAAACCAGGTTTGAAAACATTTTAAGACTTATTGATTATTTTTAAAGTAAATCTTACTCAAGATTGAATTCTAAATTACTTTTGCTCTTGGCGTTTTCAGGCTGGGCATACCGTTTTCGAGAAACACGAAATTTTTAAACTTTTTTTTGTGTGGTAAGTATCGGAACAACTTTCCAGCCTATAAATCGCACCAAAATCTCGATTTGAAGTTGTGTTTTGTTATTTTCGTGGTTAAAAAGCCGTAAACTTCATTGTTAAATCATCTCAGAAACCCGGTTTGAAAACATTTTAAGACTTATTTATTATGTTTATAATAAATCTTACTCAAAATTGAATTCTAAACAACATTTGCTCTTGGCGTTTTCAGGCTAGGTCGTATCGTTTTCGAGAATTTACAAGTTGCCATTTGAACTACATATTCCAAGATATAAATTTTGCGGGCATGGCACAAAATTAGCCAAGGGGTTAGTAAAAGGAGATCAAGGAACTTCATTGTATACTTAAACGAAAACTGACTCAAAATTGAATTCTAAACACATTTTGCTCTTGGTATTTTTCTGCTAGCATGCACCGGTTTCAAGAAAACGACCGCAAATGCTGTAAAACGCTTCAGAAACCCAATTTGAAGCGATTTTCGGTATTTTTGTGGTAAATCAGCCGTTTTCTTGAAGTTGTTTTTCATATTTGCGTGTTTCAAAAGCCGTAAACTTTATTGTAAAACCATCTCAGAAACCATGTTTCAAAACATTTTAAGACTTGTTGGTTATGTTCATAGTAAATCATACTCAAGATTGAATTCTAAATAACTTTTGCACTTGACGTTTTTAGATTTGGACTTACCGTCTTCTAGAAATACAAAATTTTAAACTTTTTTCAAACCTAGTTTCTGAGGTGTTGTTACAATAAAGTTTACGGCTTTTTAAACACGCACATGCCAAAAACAACTTCAAACGGGGATTCTGGAGCCATTTACAGTATGTAAAGTTGTTCCCCAAGAAGTTTGAAATTTTTGTATTTCTTGAAAACGGTATGTCCAAACCTGAAAACGCCAAGTGCAAAAGTAAATTAGAATTCAATCTTGAGTTAGATTTACTATAAATGTAATCAATAACTATTAAAATGTTTTCAAACTTGGTTTCTGAGATGTTTTAACAATGAAGTTTACGGCTTTTTAACCACGAAAATAACAAAACACAACTTCAAATCGAGATTTTGGAGCGATTTACTGAATGGAAAATGGTTCCCATACTTACCAAACAACAGAAAGTTTAAATTTTTGTATTGCTTGAAAACGGTACGTCCAAACCTAAAAACGCTAAAAGCAAAAGCTATTTAGAATTCAATCTTGAGTATGATTTACTATAAACATAATCAATAAGTCGTAAAATTGTTTCAAACCTGGTTTTTGAGATGTTTTTACAATGAAGTTTAAAGCTTTTTAATCACGGAAATAACAGAAACAACTTCAAATCGGCATTCTTTAGCGATTTACAATATGAAAAGTTGTTCCGATACTTACCAAATCACAAAAAGTTTAAAATTTCGTGTTTCTCGAAAACGGTATGTACCAGCCTGAAAACGCCAAAAGCAAAAGTTGTTTAGAATCAAATTTTGATTAAGATTTACTATAAACATAAACAATAAATCGTAAAATTTTTTCAAACCTGGTTCTTGCGATGTTTTTACAATGAAGTTTAAGGCTTTTTAATCACGGAAATAACAGAAACAAATTCAAATCGGCATTTTTTAGCGTTTCACAGTATGAAAAGTTGATCCGATACTTAGCAAACAACAAAAAGTTTAAAAATTTCGTGTTGCTCGAAAACGGTATGTCCCAGCCTACAAACGCCAAAAGCAAAAGTTGTTTAGAATCAAATTTTTAATAAGATTTACTATAAACATAAACAATAAATAATATTGTAAAACCATCTCAGAAAGCAGCTTTGAAAACATTTTAAGACTTATTGATTATTTTTATAGTAAATCTTACTCAAGATTGAATACTAAATTACCATTGCTTATGGCGTTTTCAGGTTTGGACATGCCGTTCTCAAAAAATTCAAAAATTTCAAACTTTTTGTTGTTTGGTAAAGATGGGAACCACTTTACATTCTGTAAATTGCTCCAAAATCCCGATTTGAAGTTATTTTTATTATTTCCGTGGTCAAAAAGCTGTAAACTTCATTGTAAAATCTTCCCAGAAACCAGGAATAAAAAATGTTTACTATTTTTGACAAAAATTGTTGTAAATTTGTTGTTTCAAGAATTTTTGATAAAGTTTATAGTAAGTCTTACTCAAGATTGCATTCTAAACAACTATTGCTCTCAGCGTTTTCAGGCTTGCACTTACAGTTTTCAAGAAAAACGAAATTCTTAAACTTGTTGTAGTTTGGTAAGTTTGGGAACAACTTTTCATACTGTAAATGGTTCCAAAATCCCGATTTGAAGGTGTTTTCGATATTTCCGTGGTTAAAAAGCCGTAAACTTCATTGTACAAACATCTCAGAAACCAGAATTAAAAATATTTTAACAGTTATCGATTATATTTATAGTAAATCTAACTCAAGACTAAATTCTAAATGACTTTTGCTCTTGGCGTTTTGAGGTTTGGACATACCGTTTTCAAGAAATACAAAAATTTCAAACTTTTTGTTGTTTAGTAAGCATGGGAACAACTTTCTATACTGTAAATGGCTCTAAAATCCCCATTTGAAGTTGTTTTTGGTATGTGCGTGTTTAATAAACTGTAAACTTTATTGTAACAACATCTCAAAAACCAGGTTTGAAAACATTTTAAGACTTATTTATTATGTTTATAATAAATCTTACTCAAAATTGAATTCTAAACAACATTTGCTCTTGGCGTTTTCAGGCTAGGTCGTATCGTTTTCGAGAATTTACAAGTTGCCATTTGAACTACATATTCCAGGATATAAATTTTGCGGGCCTGGCACAAAATTAGCCAAGCAGTTAGTAAAAGGAGATCAAGGAACTTCATTGTATACTTAAACGAAAACTGACTCAAAATTGAATTCTAAACATATTTTGCTCTTGGTATTTTTCTGCTAGCACGCACCGGTTTCAAGAAAACGACCGCAAATGCTGTAAAACGCTTCAGAAACCCAATTTGAAGCGATTTTCGGAATTTTTTGGTAAATCAGCCGTTTTCTTGAAGTTGTTTTTTGTATTTGCGTGTTTAAAAAGCCGTAAACTTTATTGTAAAACCATCTCAGAAACCATGTTTCAAAACATTTTAAGACTTGTTGGTTATGTTCATAGTAAATCATACTCAAGATTGAATTCTAAATAACTTTTGCACTTGACGTTTTTAGATTTGGAATTACCGTCTTCTAGGAATACAAAATTTTAAACTTTTTGTTGTTTGGTAAGGATGGGAACCACTTTACATTCTGTAAATCGCTCCAAAATCCCGATGTGAAGTTGTGTTTGGTATTTGCGTGTTTAAAAATCCGTTAACTTTATTGTAAAACCATCTCAGAGAACAGGTTTGAAGACATTTTAAGACTTATTGATTATTCTTATAGTAAATCTTACTCAAGATTGAATACGAAATTACCATTGCTCATGGCGTTTTTAGGTTTGGACATACCGCTTTCAAGAAATACAAAAATTTCAAACTTTTTGTTGTTTGGTAAATATGGGAACAACTTCCCATACTGTAAATGGTTCCAAAATCTCGATTTGAAGTTGTGTCTTGTTATTTCGGTGATTAAAAAGGCTTAAACTTAATTGTAAAAACATCACAGAAAATAGGTTTGAAAAAATTTTAAGCATTTTTGACAAAAACCGTTGTAACTTTGTTGTTTCAAGACATTTTGATAAAATTTCTGATAAGTTTGGCTCAAAGTTCAATTTTAAACAAGTTTTGCTTTTTGCATTTTCAGGCTTCGACATACCGTTTTCTAGAAATACAAAACTTTTAAACTTATTGTGGTTTGGTAAGTATCGAATACTTACCACGCAACTTTCCATACTATAAATCGCTCCAGAAGCCCCATTTAAAGTTATTTTTGGTATTTCCGTGATTGAAAAGCCTTAAACTTCATTGTAAAAACATCGCCAAAACCAGGTTTGAAAACATTTTAAGGCTTATTGATTATGTTTATAGTAAATCTTAACCAAAATTGAATTCTAAAAAACTTTTGCTCTTGGGGTTTTCAGGCTGGGCATACCGTTTTCGAGAAACACGAGATTTTTAAACTTTTTGTTGCTTGCTAAGTATCCGATGAACTTTTCATACTGTGAATCGCTAAAGAATGCCGATTTGAAGTTGTTTCTGTTATTTCCGTGATTAAAAAGCTTTAAACTTCATTGTAAAATCATCTCAAAAACCAGGTTTGAAAAAAACTTACGACTTATTGATTATGTTTACAGTAAATCATACTCAAGTCTGAATTCTAAAAAGTTTTGCTCTTGAAGTTGTGTTTTGTTATTTTCGTGGTTCAAGTATCGGAACAACTTTCCAGCCTATAAATGGCTCCAAAATCTTGATTTGAATTTATTTTTGTGTTTCCGTGATTAAAAAGGCATAAACTTAATTGTAAAACTTCGCAGGAAATAGGTTTGAAAAATTTTTAAGCATTCTTGACTAAAATATTTAAAACTTTGTTATTTTAAGACCTGGTGATAAAGTTTCTGGTCAGTCTTACCAAGAATTCAATTCTAAACAAATTTTGCTCTTGGCATTTTCAGGTTTGGACGTACCGTTTTCAAGAAACACGAAAATTTTAAAATTTTTGTTGTTTGGTAAGTATGGGAACAACTTTCCATACTGTAAGTTGCTCCAGAATCCTGGTTTGATTTAATTTTTGGTATTGCGGTGATTAAAAACCCGTAAACTTCGTTGTAAAAACATCGCAGAAAGCAAGTTTGAAAAATTTTTATGCATTCTTGACTAAAATATTTGAAACTTTGTTATTTTAAGTTCTGTCGATAAAGTTTCTGGTCAATCTTACCAAGAATTGAGTTCTAAACAACTTTTGCTTTTGGCATTTTCAGGCTTGGATGTACCGTTTTCAAGAAACACGAAAATTTTAAAATTTTTGTTGTTTGGTAAGTATGGGAACAACTTTCTATCCTATAAACCACTCCAAAGTCTTGATTTGAAGTTATTTTTGGTGTTTCCGTGATTAAAAAGTCGTAAACTTATTTGTAAGAACTTCGCACGAACTAGGTTTGAAAATATTTTAAGTATTTTTGAAAAAAAAAACGTTGTAACTTTGTTTTTTCGAGCCTTTTTGATAAAATTTCTGGTAAGTCTTACTCAAAGTTTAATTCTAAACAACTTTTGCTCCTGGCATTTTCAGGCTTGGACGTGTAGTTTTCAAGAAATACAAAAATTGTTAACTTTATGTTGTTTGCTAAGTATCCCATATTTACCAAGCCACTTTCCATACTATAAATCGCTCCAAAATCACGATTTGAAGTAATCTTTGGTATTTCCGTTGTTAAAAAGCCGTAAACTTCATTGTAAAACTTCGCAGGAACCAGGTTTGAGAACGTTTTAAGCATTCTTGACTAAAATATTTGAAACTTTGTTATTTCAAGACCTGGCGATAAAGTTTCTGGTCAGTCTTACCAAGAATTGAATTCTAAACAACTTTTGCTCTTGACATTTTCAGGCTTGAACGTACAGTTTCCATGAAACACATAAATTTTAAAATTTTTGTTGTTTGGTAAGTGTGAGAACAACTTTCCATACTGTAAATCGCTCCGAAATCTCAATGTGAAGTGGTTTTTGGTATTTGCGTTTTTAAAAAGCCGTAAACTTCATTGTAAAACTTCGCAGGAACCAGGTTTGAGAAAGTTTTAAGCATTCTTGACTAAAATATTTGAAACTTTGTTATTTTAAGATCTGTCGATAAAGTTTCTGGTCAGTCTTACCAAGAATTGAGTTCTAAACAACTTTTGCTCTTGGCATTTTCAGGCTTGGACGTACCGTTTTCAAGAAACACAATAATTTTAAAATTTTTGTTGTTTGGTAAGTGTGAGAACAACTTTCCATACTGTAAATCGCTCCGAAATCTCAATGTGAAGTTGTTTTTGGTATTTGCGTTGTTAAAAAGCCGTAAACTTCATTGTAAAACTTCGCAGGAACCAGGTTTGAAAAAGTTTTAAGCATTCTTGACTAAAATATTTGAAACTTTGTTATTTTAAGATCTGTCGATAAAGTTTCTGGTCAGTCTTACCAAGAATTGAGTTCTAAACAACTTTTGCTCTTGGCATTTTCAGGCTTGAACGTACAGTTTTCAAGAAACACAAAAATTTTAAAATTTTTGTTGTTTGGTAAGTGTGAGAACAACTTTCCATACTGTAAATCGCTCCAAAATCTCAATTTGAAGTTGTTTTTGGTATTTCCGTTGTTAAAAAGCCGTAAACTTCATTGTAAAACTTCGCAGGAACTAGGTTTGAGAATGTTTTAAGCATTCTTGACTAAAATATTTGAAACTTTGTTATTTTAAATCTGTCGATAAAGTTTCTGGTCAGTCTTACCAAGAATTGAATTCTAAACAACTTTTGCTCTTGGCATTTTAAGGCTTGAACGTACAGTTTTCAAGAAACACAAAAATTTTAAAATTTTTGTTGTTTGGTAAGTGTGAGAACAACTTTCCATACTGTAAGTCGCTCCAAAATCTCAATTTGAAGTTGTTTTTGGTATTTCCGTTTTTAAAAAGCCGTAAACTTCATTGTAAAACTTCGCAGGAACTAGGTTTGAGAATGTTTTAAGCATTCTTGACTAAAATATTTGAAACTTTGTTATTTTAAGATCTGTCGATAAAGTTTCTGGTCAGTCTTACCAAGAATTGAGTTCTAAACAACTTTTGCTCTTGTCATTTTTAGGCTTGGACGTACCGTTTTCAAGAAACACAATAATTCCAAAATTTTTGTTGTTTGGTAAGTGTGGGAACAACTTTCCATACTGTAAATCGCTCCAAAATCTCAATTTGAAGTTGTTTTTGGTATTTCCTTTGTTAAAAAGCCGTAAACTTAATTGTAAAACTTCGCAGGAACCAGGTTTGAGAAAGTTTTAAGCATTCTTGAATAAAATATTTGAAACTTTGTTATTTTAAGATCTGTCGATAAAGTTTCTGGTCAGTCTTACCAAGAATTGAGTTCTAAACAACTTTTGCTCTTGGCATTTTTAGGCTTGGACGTACCGCTTTCAAGAAACACAATAATTCTAAAATTTTTGTTGTTTGGTAAGTGTGGGAACAACTTTCCATACTGTAAATCGCTCCAAAATCTTAATTTGAAGTTGTTTTTGGTATTTCTGTTGTTAAAAAGCCGTAAACTTCGTTTTAAAAACATCGCAGAAACCGGGATTGAAAAATTTTAAGTATTTTTGGGAAAAAATCGTTATAACTTTATTGTTTTAAGATTTATGTATAATGTTTCTAGCAAATCTTACTCAAAATCGAATTCTGAACACATTTTGCTCTTACTATTTTTTCGCTAGCAAGCATAGTTTTCGAGAAAACGGCTGATTTACCACAAAAATACCAAAAATCGCTTCAAATCGGAATTCTGAAGCGTTTTACAGCATTTGCGGTCGTTTTCTTGAAACCGGTGCGTGCTAGCGAAAAAATAACAAGAGCAAAATGTGTTTAGAATTCGATTTTGAGTAAGATTTGCTAGAAACATTATCCATAAATCTTAAAACAATAAAGTTATAACGATTTTTTCCCGAAAATACTTCAAATTTTTCAATCCCGGTTTCTGCAATGTTTTTAAAACGAAGTTTACGGGATTTTAATCACGGCAATACCAAAAATTACCTCAAATCGGGATTCTGGAGCAACTTGCAGTATGGAAAGTTGTTCCCATACTTACCAAACAACCAAAATTTTTATACTTTTGTGTTTCTTGAAAACGGTACGTCCAAACCTGAAAATGCCAAGACCAAAAGTTGTTTAGAATTGAATTCTTGGTAAGACTGACCAGAAACTTTATCGCCAGGTCTTGTAATAACAAAATTTCAAATATTTTAGTCAAGAATGCTTAAAACTTTCTCAAACCTGGTTCCTGCGAAGTTTTACAATGAAGTTTACGGCTTTTTAACAACGCAAATACCAAAAACAACTTCACATTGAGATTTCGTAGCGATTTACAGTATGGAAAGTTGTTCTCACACTTACCAAACAACAAAAATTTTAAAATTATTGTGTTTCTTGAAAACGGTACGTCCAAGCCTGAAAATGCCAAGAGCAAAAGTTGTTTAGAACTCAATTCTTGGTAAGACTGACCAGAAACTTTATCGACAGATCTTAAAATAACAAAGTTTCAAATATTTTAGTCAAGAATGCTTAAAACTTTTTCAAACCTGGTTCCTGCGAAGTTTTACAATGAAGTTTACGGCTTTTTAACAACGCAAATACCAAAAACAACTTCACATTGAGATTTCGTAGCGATTTACAGCATGGAAAGTGGTTCTCACACTTACCAAACAACAAAAATTTTAAAATTATTGTGTTTCTTGAAAACGGTACGTCCAAGCCTGAAAATGCCAAGAGCAAAAGTTGTTTAGAACTCAATTCTCGGTAAGACTGACCAGAAACTTTATCGACAGATCTTAAAATAACAAAGTTTCAAATATTTTAGTCAAGAATGCTTAAAACTTTCTCAAACCTGCTTCCTGCGAAGTTTTACAATGAAGTTTACGGCTTTTTAACAACGCAAATACCAAAAACCACTTCACATTGAGATTTCGGAGCGATTTACAGTATGGAAAGTTGTTCTCACACTTACCAAACAACAAAAATTTTAAAATTTATGTGTTTCATGAAAACTGTACGTTCAAGCCTGAAAATGTCAAGAGCAAAAGTTGTTTGGAATTCAATTCTTGGTAAGACTGACCAGAAACTTTATCGCCAGGTCTTGAAATAACAAAGTTTCAAATATTTTAGTCAAGAATGCTTAAAACTTTCCCAAACCTGGTTCCTGCGAAGTTTTACAATGAAGTTTACGGCTTTTTAACAACGGAAATACCAAAAATTACTTCAAATCGTGATTTTGGAGCGATTTATAGTATGGAAAGTGGCTTGGTAAGTATGGGATACTTAGCAAACAACATAAAGTTAACAATTTTTGTAAAAAGTTGTTTAGAATTAAACTTTGAGTAAGACTTACCAGAAATTTTATCAAAAAGGCTCGAAAAAACAAAGTTACAACGTTTTTTTTTTCAAAAATACTTAAAATATTTTCAAACCTAGTTCGTGCGAAGTTCTTACAAATAAGTTTACGACTTTTTAATCACGGAAACACCAAAAATAACTTCAAATCAAGACTTTGGAGTGGTTTATAGGATAGAAAGTTGTTCCCATACTTACCAAACAACAAAAATTTTAAAATTTTCGTGTTTCTTGAAAACGGTACATCCAAGCCTGAAAATGCCAAAAGCAAAAGTTGTTTAGAACTCAATTCTTTGTAAGATTGACCAGAAACTTTATCGACAGATCTTAAAATAACAAAGTTTCAAATATTTTAGTCAAGAATGCATAAAAATTTTTCAAACTTGCTTTCTGCGATGTTTTTACAACAAAGTTTACGGGTTTTTAATCACCGCAATACCAAAAATTACCTCAAACCGGGATTCTGGAGCAACTTACAGTATGGAAAGTTGTTCCCATACTTACCAAACAACCAAAATTTTTAAAGTTTTGTGTTTCTTGAAAACGGTACGTCCAAACCTAAAAATGCCAAGAGCAAAAGTTGTTTAGAATTGAATTCTTGGTAAGACTGACCAGAAACTTTATCACCAGGTCTTGAAATAACAAAGTTTCAAATATTTTAGTCAAGAATGCTTAAAAATTTTTCAAACCTAGTTCCTGCGAAGTTTTACAATTAAGTTTATGCCTTTTTAATCACGGAAACACAAAAATAAATTCAAATCAAGATTTTGGAGCCATTTATAGGCTGGAAAGTTGTTCCGATACTTGAACCACAAAAATAACAAAACACAACTTCAAGAGCAAAAACTTTTTAGAATTCAGACTTGAGTATGATTTACTGTAAACATAATCAATAAGTCGTAAATTTTTTTCAAACCTGGTTTTTGAGATGATTTTACAATGAAGTTTAAAGCTTTTTAATCACGGAAATAACAGAAACATCTTCAAATCGGCATTCCTTAGCGATTCACATTATGAAAAGTTGATCCGATACTTAGCAAGCAACAAAAAGTTTAAAAATCTCGTGTTTCTCGAAAACGGTATGCCCAGCCTGAAAACCCCAAGAGCAAAAGTTTTTTAGAATTCAATTTTGATTAAGATTTACTATAAACATAATCAATAAGTCTTAAAATGTTTTCAAACCTGGTTTTGGCGATGTTTTTACAATGAAGTTTAAGGCTTTTCAATCACGGAAATACCAAAAATAACTTCAAATGGGGCTTCTGGAGCGATTTATAGTATGGAAAGTTGCGTGGTAAGTATTCGATACTTACCAAACCACAATAAGTTTAAAAGTTTTGTATTTCTAGAAAACGGTATGTCGAAGCCTGAAAATGCAAAAAGCAAAACTTGTTTAAAATTGAACTTTGAGCCAAACTTATCAGAAATTTTATCAAAATGTCTTGAAACAACAAAGTTACAACGGTTTTTGTCAAAAATGCTTAAAATTTTTTCAAACCTATTTTCTGTGATGTTTTTACAATTAAGTTTAAGCCTTTTTAATCACCGAAATAACAAGTCACAACTTCAAATCGAGATTTTGGAACCATTTACAGTATGGGAAGTTGTTCCCATATTTACCAAACAACAAAAAGTTTGAAATTTTTGTATTTCTTGAAAGCGGTATGTC
The DNA here is from genome assembly GCA_030157275.1 of Cynaeus angustus. Taxonomy (NCBI): domain Eukaryota; kingdom Metazoa; phylum Arthropoda; class Insecta; order Coleoptera; family Tenebrionidae; genus Cynaeus; species Cynaeus angustus. The sequence goes on from CM058059.1 coordinate 15,104,251, forward strand.
CAAACCTAAAAACGCCATGAGCAATGGTAATTTCGTATTCAATCTTGAGTAAGATTTACTATAAAAATAATCAATATGTCTTAAAATGTCTTCAAACCTGTTCTCTGAGATGGTTTTACAATAAAGTTAACGGATTTTTAAACACGCAAATACCAAACACAACTTCACATCGGGATTTTGGAGCGATTTACAGAATGTAAAGTGGTTCCCATCCTTACCAAACAACAAAAAGTTTAAAATTTTGTATTCCTAGAAGACGGTAATTCCAAATCTAAAAACGTCAAGTGCAAAAGTTATTTAGAATTCAATCTTGAGTATGATTTACTATGAACATAACCAACAAGTCTTAAAATGTTTTGAAACATGGTTTCTGAGATGGTTTTACAATAAAGTTTACGGCTTTTTAAACACGCAAATATGAAAAACAACTTCAAGAAAACGGCTGATTTACCACAAAAATACCGAAAATCGCTTCAAATTGGGTTTCTGAAGCGTTTTACAGCATTTGCGGTCGTTTTCTTGAAACCGGTGCATGCTAGCAGAAAAATACCAAGAGCAAAATGTGTTTAGAATTCAATTTTGAGTCAGTTTTCGTTTAAGTATACAATGAAGTTCCTTGATCTCCTTTTACTAACCACTTGGCTAATTTTGTGCCAGGCCCGCAAAATTTATATCCTGGAATATGTAGTTCAAATGGCAACTTGTAAATTCTCGAAAACGATACGACCTAGCCTGAAAACGCCAAGAGCAAATGTTGTTTAGAATTCAATTTTGAGTAAGATTTATTATAAACATAATAAATAAGTCTTAAAATGTTTTCAAACCGGGTTTCTGAGATGATTTAACAATGAAGTTTACGGCTTTTTAACCACGAAAATAACAAAACACAACTTCAAATCGAGATTTTGGTGCGATTTATAGGCTGGAAAGTTGTTCCGATACTTACCAAACAAAAAAAAGTTTAAAAATTTCGTGTTTCTCGAAAACGGTATGCCCAGCCTGAAAACGCCAAGAGCAAAAGTAATTTAGAATTCAATCTTGAGTAAGATTTACTTTAAAAATAATCAATAAGTCTTAAAATGTTTTCAAACCTGGTTTTTGAGATGTTGTTACAATAAAGTTTACAGTTTATTAAACACGCACATACCAAAAACAACTTCAAATGGGGATTTTGGAGCCATTTACAGTATAGAAAGTTGTTCCCATGCTTACTAAACAACAAAAAGTTTGAAATTTTTGTATTTCTTGAAAACGGTATGTTCAAACCTGAAAACGCCAAGAGCAAAAGTAATTTAGAATTTAATCTTGAGTTAGATATACTATGAATATTATCAATACTATTAAAATGTTTTCAAACTTGGTTTCTGAAATGTTTTTACAATAAAGTTTACGGATTTTTAAACACGCAAATACCAAAAACAACTTCAAATGGAGATTTTGGTGCAATTTACAGTATGGAAAGTTGTTCCCATACTTACCAAACAACAAAAAGTCTTAAATTTTGTATTTCTTAAAAACGGTATATCCAAACCTGAAAACGCCATGAGCATAAATAATTTAGAATTCAATCTTGAGTAAGATTTACTATAAAAATAATCAATAAGTCTTAAAATGTTTTCAAACCTGGTTTCTGAGATGTTGTTACAATAAAGTTTACGGCTTTTTAAACACGCACATTCAAAAAACAACTTCAAATGGAGATTTTGGAGCCATTTACAGTATGGAAAATTGTTTTCATACTTATCAAACAACAAAAAGTTTGAAATTTTTGTATTTCTTGAAAACGGTATGTTCAAACCTGAAAACGCCAAGAGCAAAAGTAATTTAGAATTTAATCTTGAGTTAGATATACTATAAATATTATCAATACTATTAAAATGTTTTCAAACTTGGTTTCTGAAATGTTTTTACAATAAAGTTTACGGATTTTTAAACACGCAAATACCAAAAACAACTTCAAATGGGGATTTTGGTGCGATTTACAGTATGGAAAGTTGTTCCCATACTTACCAAACAACAAAAAGTCTTAAATTTTGTATTTCTTAAAAACGGTATATCCAAACCTGAAAACGCCATGAGCATAAATAAATTAGAATTCAATTTTGAGTAAGATTTACTATAAAAATAATCAATAAGTCTTAAAATGTTTTCAAACCTGGTTTCTGAGATGGTTTTACAATAAAGTTAACGGATTTTTAAACACGCAAATACCAAACACAACTTCACATCGGGATTTTGGAGCGATTTACAGAATGTAAAGTGGTTCCCATCCTTACCAAACAACAAAAAGTTTAAAATTTTGTATTCCTAGAAGACGGTAATTCCAAATCTAAAAACGTCAAGTGCAAAAGTTATTTAGAATTCAATCTTGAGTATGATTTACTATGAACATAACCAACAAGTCTTAAAATGTTTTGAAACATGGTTTCTGAGATGGTTTTACAATAAAGTTTACGGCTTTTTAAACACGCAAATACAAAAAACAACTTCAAGAAAACGGCTGATTTACCACAAAAATACCGAAAATCGCTTCAAATTGGGTTTCTGAAGCGTTTTACAGCATTTGCGGTCGTTTTCTTGAAACCGGTGCATGCTAGCAGAAAAATACCAAGAGCAAAATGTGTTTAGAATTCAATTTTGAGTCAGTTTTCGTTTAAGTATACAATGAAGTTCCTTGATCTCCTTTTACTAACCACTTGGCTAATTTTGTGCCAGGCCCGCAAAATTTATATCCTGGAATATGTAGTTCAAATGGCAACTTGTAAATTCTCGAAAACGATACGACCTAGCCTGAAAACGCCAAGAGCAAATGTTGTTTAGAATTCAATTTTGAGTAAGATTTATTATAAACATAATAAATAAGTCTTAAACTGTTTTCAAACCGGGTTTCTGAGATGATTTAACAATGAAGTTTACGGCTTTTTAACCACGAAAATAACAAAACACAACTTCAAATCGAGATTTTGGTGCGATTTATAGGCTGGAAAGTTGTTCCGATACTTACCAAACAAAAAAAAGTTTAAAAATTTCGTGTTTCTCGAAAACGGTATGCCCAGCCTGAAAACGCCAAGAGCAAAAGTAATTTAGAATTCAATCTTGAGTAAGATTTACTTTAAAAATAATCAATAAGTCTTAAAATGTTTTCAAACCTGGTTTTTGAGATGTTGTTACAATAAAGTTTACCGTTTATTAAACACGCACATACCAAAAACAACTTCAAATGGGGATTTTGGAACCATTTACAGTATAGAAAGTTGTTCCCATGCTTACTAAACAACAAAAAGTTTGAAATTTTTGTATTTCTTGAAAACGGTATGTCCAAACCTGAAAACGCCAAGAGCAAAAGTAATTTAGAATTTAATCTTGAGTAAGATTTACTATAAAAATAACCAACGAGTCTTAAATGTTTTCAAACCTAGTTTCTGAGGTGTTGTTACAATAAAGTTTACGGCTTTTTAAACACGCACATGCCAAAAACAACTTCAAACGGGGATTCTGGAGCCATTTACAGTATCTTTATTGTAACAACACCTCAGAAACTAGGTTTGAAAAAAGTTTAAAATTTTGTATTTCTAGAAGACGGTAAGTCCAAATCTAAAAACGTCAAGTGCAAAAGTTATTTAGAATTCAATCTTGAGTATGATTTACTATGAACATAACCAACAAGTCTTAAAATGTTTTGAAACATGGTTTCTGAGATGGTTTTACAATAAAGTTTACGGCTTTTTAAACACGCAAATACGAAAAACAACTTCAAGAAAACGGCTAATTTACCACAAAAATACCGAAAATCGCTTCAAATTGGGTTTCTGAAGCGTTTTACAGCATTTGCGGTCGTTTTCTTGAAACCGGTGCATGCTAGCAGAAAAATACCAAGAGCAAAATATGTTTAGAATTCAATTTTGAGTCAGTTTTCGTTTAAGTATACAATGAAGTTCCTTGATCTCCTTTTACTAACCACTTGGCTAATTTTGTGCCAGGCCCGCAAAATTTATATCCTGGAATATGTAGTTCAAATGGCAACTTGTAAATTCTCGAAAACGATACGACCTAGCCTGAAAACGCCAAGAGCAAATGTTGTTTAGAATTCAATTTTGAGTAAGATTTATTATAAACATAATAAATAAGTCTCAAAATGTTTTCAAACCGGGTTTCTGAGATGACTTAACAATGAAGTTTACGGCTTTTTAACCACGAAAATATCGAAAACACCTTCAAATCGGGACTTTGGAACCATTTACAGTATGAAAAGTTGTTCCCAAACTTACCAAACTACAACAAGTTTAAGAATTTCGTTTTTCTTGAAAACTGTAGGTGCAAGCCTGAAAACGCTGAGAGCAATAGTTGTTTAGAATGCAATCTTGAGTAAGACTTACTATAAACTTTATCAAAAATTCTTGAAACAACAAATTTACAACAATTTTTGTCAAAAATAGTAAACATTTTTTATTCCTGGTTTCTGGGAAGATTTTACAATGAAGTTTACAGCTTTTTGACCACGGAAATAATAAAAATAACTTCAAATCGGGATTTTGGAGCAATTTACAGAATGTAAAGTGGTTCCCATCTTTAACAAACAACAAAAAGTTTGAAATTTTTGAATTTTTTGAGAACGGCATGTCCAAACCTGAAAACGCCATAAGCAATGGTAATTTAGTATTCAATCTTGAGTAAGATTTACTATAAAAATAATCAATAAGTCTTAAAATGTTTTCAAAGCTGCTTTCTGAGATGGTTTTACAATATTATTTATTGTTTATGTTTATAGTAAATCTTATTAAAAATTTGATTCTAAACAACTTTTGCTTTTGGCGTTTGTAGGCTGGGACATACCGTTTTCGAGCAACACGAGATTTTTAAACTTTTTGTTGTTTGCTAAGTATCGGATCAACTTTTCATACTGTGAAACGCTAAAAAATGCCGATTTGAATTTGTTTCTGTTATTTCCGTGATTAAAAAGCCTTAAACTTCATTGTAAAAACATCGCAAGAACCAGGTTTGAAAAAATTTTACGATTTATTGTTTATGTTTATAGTAAATCTTAATCAAAATTTGATTCTAAACAACTTTTGCTTTTGGCGTTTTCAGGCTGGTACATACCGTTTTCGAGAAACACGAAATTTTAAACTTTTTGTGATTTGGTAAGTATCGGAACAACTTTTCATATTGTAAATCGCTAAAGAATGCCGATTTGAAGTTGTTTCTGTTATTTCCGTGATTAAAAAGCTTTAAACTTCATTGTAAAAACATCTCAAAAACCAGGTTTGAAACAATTTTACGACTTATTGATTATGTTTATAGTAAATCATACTCAAGATTGAATTCTAAATAGCTTTTGCTTTTAGCGTTTTTAGGTTTGGACGTACCGTTTTCAAGCAATACAAAAATTTAAACTTTCTGTTGTTTGGTAAGTATGGGAACCATTTTCCATTCAGTAAATCGCTCCAAAATCTCAATTTGAAGTTGTTTTTGGTATTTGCTTTGTTAAAAAGCCGTAAACTTCATTGGAAAACTTTGCAGGAACTAGGTTTGGGAAAGTTTAAAGCATTCTTGACTAAAATATTTGAAACTTTGTTATTTTAAGATCTGTCGATAAAGTTTCTGGTCAGTCTTACCAAGAATTGAGTTCTAAACAACTTTTGCTCTTGGCATTTTCGGGCTTGGACATACCGTTTTCAAGAAATACAAAATTTTAAACTTTTTGTTGTTTAGTAAGGGTGGGAACAACTTTCCATACTGTAAATGGCTCCAAAATCCCCATTTGAAGTTGTTTTTCGTATTTGAGTGTTTAAAAAGCCGTAAATTTTATTGTAAAACCATCTCAGAAACCAGGTTTGAAAACATTTTAAGACTTGTTGATTATGAGTCTTAAAATGTTTTCAAACCTGGTTTTTGAGATGTTGTTACAATAAAGTTTACAGTTTATTAAACACGCACCTACCAAAAACAACTTCAAATGGGGATTTTGGAGCCATTTACAGTATAGAAAGTTGTTCCCATGCTTACTAAACAACAAAAAGTTTGAAATTTTTGTATTTCTTGAAAACGGTATGTTCAAACCTGAAAACGCCAAGAGCAAAAGTAATTTAGAATTTAATCTTGAGTTAGATATACTATGAATATTATCAATATTATTAAAATGTTTTCAAACTTGGTTTCTGAAATGTTTTTACAATAAAGTTTACGGATTTTTAAACACGCAAATACCAAAAACAAATTCAAATGGGGATTTTGGTGCAATTTACAGTATGGAAAGTTGTTCCCATACTTACCAAACAACAAAAAGTCTTAAATTTTGTATTTCTTAAAAACGGTATATCCAAACCTGAAAACGCCATGAGCAAAAGTAATTTAGAATTCAATCTTGAGTAAGATTTACTATAAAAATAATCAATAAGTCTTAAAATGTTTTCAAACCTGGTTTCTGAGATGTTGTTACAATAAAGTTTACGGCTTTTTAAACACGCACATACAAAAAACAACTTCAAATGGAGATTTTGGAGCCATTTACAGTATCTTTATTGTAACAACACCTCAGAAACTAGGTTTGAAAAAAGTTTAAAATTTTGTATTTCTAGAAGACGGTAAGTCCAAATCTAAAAACGTCAAGTGCAAAAGTTATTTTGAATTCAATCTTGAGTATGATTTACTATGAACATAACCAACAAGTCTTAAAATGTTTTGAAACATGGTTTCTGAGATGGTTTTACAATAAAGTTTACGGCTTTTTAAACACGCAAATACGAAAAACAACTTCAAGAAAACGGCTAATTTACCACAAAAATACCGAAAATCGCTTCAAATTGGGTTTCTGAAGCGTTTTACAGCATTTGCGGTCGTTTTCTTGAAACCGGTGCATGCTAGCAGAAAAATACCAAGAGCAAAATATGTTTAGAATTCAATTTTGAGTCAGTTTTCGTTTAAGTATACAATGAAGTTCCTTGATCTCCTTTTACTAACCACTTGGCTAATTTTGTGCCAGGCCCGCAAAATTTATATCCTGGAATATGTAGTTCAAATGGCAACTTGTAAATTCTCGAAAACGATACGACCTAGCCTGAAAACGCCAAGAGCAAATGTTGTTTAGAATTCAATTTTGAGTAAGATTTATTATAAACATAATAAATAAGTCTCAAAATGTTTTCAAACCGGGTTTCTGAGATGATTTAACAATGAAGTTTACGGCTTTTTAACCACGAAAATATCGAAAACACCTTCAAATCGGGACTTTGGAACCATTTACAGTATGAAAAGTTGTTCCCAAACTTACCAAACTACAACAAGTTTAAGAATTTCGTTTTTCTTGAAAACTGTAGGTGCAAGCCTGAAAACGCTGAGAGCAATAGTTGTTTAGAATGCAATCTTGAGTAAGACTTACTATAAACTTTATCAAAAATTCTTGAAACAACAAATTTACAACAATTTTTGTCAAAAATAGTAAACATTTTTTATTCCTGGTTTCTGGGAAGATTTTACAATGAAGTTTACAGCTTTTTGACCACGGAAATAATAAAAATAACTTCAAATCGGGATTTTGGAGCAATTTACAGAATGTAAAGTGGTTCCCATCTTTACCAAACAACAAAAAGTTTGAAATTTTTGAATTTTTTGAGAACGGCATGTCCAAACCTGAAAACGCCATAAGCAATGGTAATTTAGTATTCAATCTTGAGTAAGATTTACTATAAAAATAATCAATAAGTCTTAAAATGTTTTCAAAGCTGCTTTCTGAGATGGTTTTACAATATTATTTATTGTTTATGTTTATAGTAAATCTTATTAAAAATTTGATTCTAAACAACTTTTGCTTTTGGCGTTTGTAGGCTGGGACATACCGTTTTCGAGCAACACGAGATTTTTAAACTTTTTGTTGTTTGCTAAGTATCGGATCAACTTTTCATACTGTGAAACGCTAAAAAATGCCGATTTGAATTTGTTTCTGTTATTTCCGTGATTAAAAAGCCTTAAACTTCATTGTAAAAACATCGCAAGAACCAGGTTTGAAAAAATTTTACGATTTATTGTTTATGTTTATAGTAAATCTTAATCAAAATTTGATTCTAAACAACTTTTGCTTTTGGCGTTTTCAGGCTGGTACATACCGTTTTCGAGAAACACGAAATTTTAAACTTTTTGTGATTTGGTAAGTATCGGAACAACTTTTCATATTGTAAATCGCTAAAGAATGCCGATTTGAAGTTGTTTCTGTTATTTCCGTGATTAAAAAGCTTTAAACTTCATTGTAAAAACATCTCAAAAACCAGGTTTGAAACAATTTTACGACTTATTGATTATGTTTATAGTAAATCATACTCAAGATTGAATTCTAAATAGCTTTTGCTTTTAGCGTTTTTAGGTTTGGACGTACCGTTTTCAAGCAATACAAAAATTTAAACTTTCTGTTGTTTGGTAAGTATGGGAACCATTTTCCATTCAGTAAATCGCTCCAAAATCTCAATTTGAAGTTGTTTTTGGTATTTGCTTTGTTAAAAAGCCGTAAACTTCATTGGAAAACTTTGCAGGAACTAGGTTTGGGAAAGTTTAAAGCATTCTTGACTAAAATATTTGAAACTTTGTTATTTTAAGATCTGTCGATAAAGTTTCTGGTCAGTCTTACCAAGAATTGAGTTCTAAACAACTTTTGCTCTTGGCATTTTCGGGCTTGGACATACCGTTTTCAAGAAATACAAAATTTTAAACTTTTTGTTGTTTAGTAAGGGTGGGAACAACTTTCCATACTGTAAATGGCTCCAAAATCCCCATTTGAAGTTGTTTTTCGTATTTGAGTGTTTAAAAAGCCGTAAATTTTATTGTAAAACCATCTCAGAAACCAGGTTTGAAAACATTTTAAGACTTGTTGATTATGAGTCTTAAAATGTTTTCAAACCTGGTTTTTGAGATGTTGTTACAATAAAGTTTACAGTTTATTAAACACGCGCATACCAAAAACAACTTCAAATGGGGATTTTGGAGCCATTTACAGTATAGAAAGTTGTTCCCATGCTTACTAAACAACAAAAAGTTTGAAATTTTTGTATTTCTTGAAAACAGTATGTTCAAACCTGAAAACGCCAAGAGCAAAAGTAATTTAGAATTTAATCTTGAGTTAGATATACTATGAATATTATCAATATTATTAAAATGTTTTCAAACTTGGTTTCTGAAATGTTTTTACAATAAAGTTTACGGATTTTTAAACACGCAAATACCAAAAACAACTTCAAATGTGGATTTTGGTGCGATTTACAGTATGGAAAGTTGTTCCCATACTTACCAAACAACAAAAACTCTTAAATTTTGTATTTCTTAAAAACAGTATATCCAAACCTGAAAACGCCATGAGCATAAATAAATTAGAATTCAATTTTGAGTAAGATTTACTATAAAAATAATCAATAAGTCTTAAAATGTTTTCAAACCTGGTTTCTGAGATGTTGTTACAATAAAGTTTACGGCTTTTTAAACACGCACATACAAAAAACAACTTCAAATGGAGATTTTGGAGCCATTTACAGTATGGAAAATTGTTTTCATACTTATCAAACAACAAAAAGCTTGAAATTCTTGTATTTCTTGAAAACAGTATGTCCAAACCTGAAAACGCCAAGAGCAAAAGTCATTTAGAATTTAGTCTTGAGTTAGATTTACTATAAATATAATCGATAACTGTTAAACTATTTTTAATTCTGGTTTCTGAGATGTTTCTACAATGAAGTTTACGGCTTTTTAACCACGGAAATATCGAAAACACCTTCAATTCGGGACTTTGGAACCATTTACAGTATGAAAAGTTGTTCCCAAACTTACCAAACTACAACAAGTTTAAGAATTTCGTTTTTCTTGAAAACTGTAGGTGCAAGCCTGAAAACGCTTAGAGCAATAGTTGTTTAGAATGCAATCTTGAGTAAGACTTACTATAAACTTTATCAAAAATTCTTGAAACAACAAATTTACAACAATTTTTGTCAAAAATAGTAAACATTTTTTATTCCTGGTTTCTGGGAAGATTTTACAATGAAGTTTACAGCTTTTTGACCACGGAAATAATAAAAATAACTTCAAATCGGGATTTTGGAGCAATTTACAGAATGTAAAGTGGTTCCCATCTTTACCAAACAACAAAAAGTTTGAAATTTTTGAATTTTTTGAGAACGGCATGTCCAAACCTGAAAACGCCATAAGCAATGGTAATTTAGTGTTCAATCTTGAGTAAGATTCACTATAAAAATAATCAATAAGTCTTAAAATGTTTTCGAAGCTGGTTTCTGAGATTGTTTTACAATATTATTTATTGTTTATGTTTATAGTACATCTTAATCAAAATTTGATTCTAAACAACTTTTGCTTTTGGCGTTTTTAGGTTTGGACGTACCGTTTTCAAGCAATACAAAAATTTGAACTTTCTGTTGTTTGGTAAGTATAGGAACCATTTTCCATTCAGTAAATCGCTCCAAAATCTCGATTTGAAGTTGTGTTTTGTTATTTTCGTGGTTAAAAAGCCGTAAACTTCATTATTAAAACATCGCAAAAACCAGGTTTGAAATTTTTAGACTTATTGCTTAAGTTTATGGTAAGTCTTACACAAAATTGAACTCTAAACAACTTTTGCTCTTGGCGATTTTGTATTGCTTGAAAACGGTACGTCCAAACCTAAAAACGCTAAAAGCAAAAGCTATTTAGAATTCAATCTTGAGTATGATTTACTATAAACATAATCAATAAGTCGTAAAATTGTTTCAAACCTGGTTTTTGAGATGTTTTTACAATGAAGTTTAAAGCTTTTTAATCACGGAAATAACAGAAACAACTTCAAATCGGCATTCTTTAGCGATTTACAATATGAAAAGTTGTTCCGATACTTACCAAATCACAAAAAGTTTAAAATTTCGTGTTTCTCGAAAACGGTATGTACCAGCCTGAAAACGCCAAAAGCAAAAGTTGTTTAGAATCAAATTTTGATTAAGATTTACTATAAACATAAACAATAAATCGTAAAAATTTTTCAAACCTGGTTCTTGCGATGTTTTTACAATGAAGTTTAAGGCTTTTTAATCACGGAAATAACAGAAACAAATTCAAATCGGCATTTTTTAGCGTTTCACAGTATGAAAAGTTGATCCGATACTTAGCAAACAACAAAAAGTTTAAAAATCTCGTGTTGCTCGAAAACGGTATGTCCCAGCCTACAAACGCCAAAAGCAAAAGTTGTTTAGAATCAAATTTTTAATAAGATTTACTATAAACATAAACAATAAATAATATTGTAAAACCATCTCAGAAAGCAGCTTTGAAAACATTTTAAGACTTATTGATTATTTTTATAGTAAATCTTACTCAAGATTGAATACTAAATTACCATTGCTTATGGCGTTTTCAGGTTTGGACATGCCGTTCTCAAAAAATTCAAAAATTTCAAACTTTTTGTTGTTTGGTAAAGATGGGAACCACTTTACATTCTGTAAATTGCTCCAAAATCCCGATTTGAAGTTATTTTTATTATTTCCGTGGTCAAAAAGCTGTAAACTTCATTGTAAAATCTTCCCAGAAACCAGGAATAAAAAATGTTTACTATTTTTGACAAAAATTGTTGTAAATTTGTTGTTTCAAGAATTTTTGATAAAGTTTATAGTAAGTCTTACTCAAGATTGCATTCTAAACAACTATTGCTCTCAGCGTTTTCAGGCTTGCACTTACAGTTTTCAAGAAAAACGAAATTCTTAAACTTGTTGTAGTTTGGTAAGTTTGGGAACAACTTTTCATACTGTAAATGGTTCCAAAATCCCGATTTGAAGGTGTTTTCGATATTTCCGTGGTTAAAAAGCCGTAAACTTCATTGTACAAACATCTCAGAAACCAGAATTAAAAATATTTTAACAGTTATCGATTATATTTATAGTAAATCTAACTCAAGACTAAATTCTAAATGACTTTTGCTCTTGGCGTTTTGAGGTTTGGACATACCGTTTTCAAGAAATACAAAAATTTCAAACTTTTTGTTGTTTAGTAAGCATGGGAACAACTTTCTATACTGTAAATGGCTCTAAAATCCCCATTTGAAGTTGTTTTTGGTATGTGCGTGTTTAATAAACTGTAAACTTTATTGTAACAACATCTCAAAAACCAGGTTTGAAAACATTTTAAGACTTATTTATTATGTTTATAATAAATCTTACTCAAAATTGAATTCTAAACAACATTTGCTCTTGGCGTTTTCAGGCTAGGTCGTATCGTTTTCGAGAATTTACAAGTTGCCATTTGAACTTCATATTCCAGGATATAAATTTTGCGGGCCTGGCACAAAATTAGCCAAGTAGTTAGTAAAAGGAGATCAAGGAACTTCATTGTATACTTAAACGAAAACTGACTCAAAATTGAATTCTAAACATATTTTGCTCTTGGTATTTTTCTGCTAGCACGCACCGGTTTCAAGAAAACGACCGCAAATGCTGTAAAACGCTTCAGAAACCCAATTTGAAGCGATTTTCGGTATTTTTGTGGTAAATCAGCCGTTTTCTTGAAGTTGTTTTTTGTATTTGCGTGTTTAAAAAGCCGTAAACTTTATTGTAAAACCATCTCAGAAACCATGTTTCAAAACATTTTAAGACTTGTTGGTTATGTTCATAGTAAATCATACTCAAGATTGAATTCTAAATAACTTTTGCACTTGACGTTTTTAGATTTGGAATTACCGTCTTCTAGGAATACAAAATTTTAAACTTTTTGTTGTTTGGTAAGGATGGGAACCACTTTACATTCTGTAAATCGCTCCAAAATCCCGATGTGAAGTTGTGTTTGGTATTTGCGTGTTTAAAAATCCGTTAACTTTATTGTAAAACCATCTCAGAGAACAGGTTTGAAGACATTTTAAGACTTATTGATTATTTTTATAGTAAATCTTACTCAAGATTGAATACGAAATTACCATTGCTCATGGCGTTTTTAGGTTTGGACATACCGCTTTCAAGAAATACAAAAATTTCAAACTTTTTGTTGTTTGGTAAATATGGGAACAACTTCCCATACTGTAAATGGTTCCAAAATCTCGATTTGAAGTTGTGTCTTGTTATTTCGGTGATTAAAAAGGCTTAAACTTAATTGTAAAAACATCACAGAAAATAGGTTTGAAAAAATTTTAAGCATTTTTGACAAAAACCGTTGTAACTTTGTTGTTTCAAGGCATTTTGATAAAATTTCTGATAAGTTTGGCTCAAAGTTCAATTTTAAACAAGTTTTGCTTTTTGCATTTTCAGGCTTCGACATACCGTTTTCTAGAAATACAAAACTTTTAAACTTATTGTGGTTTGGTAAGTATCGAATACTTACCACGCAACTTTCCATACTATAAATCGCTCCAGAAGCCCCATTTAAAGTTATTTTTGGTATTTCCGTGATTGAAAAGCCTTAAACTTCATTGTAAAATCATCTCAAAAAAAAGGTTTGAAAAAAACTTACGACTTATTGATTATGTTTACAGTAAATCATACTCAAGTCTGAATTCTAAAAAGTTTTGCTCTTGAAGTTGTGTTTTGTTATTTTCGTGGTTCAAGTATCGGAACAACTTTCCAGCCTATAAATGGCTCCAAAATCTTGATTTGAATTTATTTTTGTGTTTCCGTGATTAAAAAGGCATAAACTTAATTGTAAAACTTCGCAGGAACTAGGTTTGAAAAATTTTTAAGCATTCTTGACTAAAATATTTAAAACTTTGTTATTTTAAGACCTGGTGATAAAGTTTCTGGTCAGTCTTACCAAGAATTCAATTCTAAACAAATTTTGCTCTTGGCATTTTCAGGTTTGGACGTACCGTTTTCAAGAAACACGAAAATTTTAAAATTTTTGTTGTTTGGTAAGTATGGGAACAACTTTCCATACTGTAAGTTGCTCCAGAATCCTGGTTTGATTTAATTTTTGGTATTGCGGTGATTAAAAACCCGTAAACTTCGTTGTAAAAACATCGCAGAAAGCAAGTTTGAAAAATTTTTATGCATTCTTGACTAAAATATTTGAAACTTTGTTATTTTAAGTTCTGTCGATAAAGTTTCTGGTCAATCTTACCAAGAATTGAGTTCTAAACAACTTTTGCTTTTGGCATTTTCAGGCTTGGATGTACCGTTTTCAAGAAACACGAAAATTTTAAAATTTTTGTTGTTTGGTAAGTATGGGAACAACTTTCTATCCTATAAACCACTCCAAAGTCTTGATTTGAAGTTATTTTTGGTGTTTCCGTGATTAAAAAGTCGTAAACTTATTTGTAAGAACTTCGCACGAACTAGGTTTGAAAATATTTTAAGTATTTTTGAAAAAAAAAAACGTTGTAACTTTGTTTTTTCGAGCCTTTTTGATAAAATTTCTGGTAAGTCTTACTCAAAGTTTAATTCTAAACAACTTTTGCTCCTGGCATTTTCAGGCTTGGACGTGTAGTTTTCAAGAAATACAAAAATTGTTAACTTTATGTTGTTTGCTAAGTATCCCATATTTACCAAGCCACTTTCCATACTATAAATCGCTCCAAAATCACGATTTGAAGTAATCTTTGGTATTTCCGTTGTTAAAAAGCCGTAAACTTCATTGTAAAACTTCGCAGGAACCAGGTTTGAGAACGTTTTAAGCATTCTTGACTAAAATATTTGAAACTTTGTTATTTCAAGACCTGGCGATAAAGTTTCTGGTCAGTCTTACCAAGAATTGAATTCTAAACAACTTTTGCTCTTGACATTTTCAGGCTTGAACGTACAGTTTCCATGAAACACATAAATTTTAAAATTTTTGTTGTTTGGTAAGTGTGAGAACAACTTTCCATACTGTAAATCGCTCCGAAATCTCAATGTGAAGTGGTTTTTGGTATTTGCGTTTTTAAAAAGCCGTAAACTTCATTGTAAAACTTCGCAGGAACCAGGTTTGAGAAAGTTTTAAGCATTCTTGACTAAAATATTTGAAACTTTGTTATTTTAAGATCTGTCGATAAAGTTTCTGGTCAGTCTTACCAAGAATTGAGTTCTAAACAACTTTTGCTCTTGGCATTTTCAGGTTTGGACGTACCGTTTTCAAGAAACACGAAAATTTTAAAAGTTTTGTTGTTTGGTAAGTATGGGAACAACTTTCCATACTGTAAGTTGCTCCAGAATCCTGGTTTGATTTAATTTTTGGTATTGCGGTGATTAAAAACCCGTAAACTTCGTTGTAAAAACATCGCAGAAAGCAAGTTTGAAAAATTTTTATGCATTCTTGACTAAAATATTTGAAACTTTGTTATTTTAAGTTCTGTCGATAAAGTTTCTGGTCAATCTTACCAAGAATTGAGTTCTAAACAACTTTTGCTTTTGGCATTTTCAGGCTTGGATGTACCGTTTTCAAGAAACACGAAAATTTTAAAATTTTTGTTGTTTGGTAAGTATGGGAACAACTTTCTATCCTATAAACCACTCCAAAGTCTTGATTTGAAGTTATTTTTGGTGTTTCCGTGATTAAAAAGTCGTAAACTTATTTGTAAGAACTTCGCACGAACTAGGTTTGAAAATATTTTAAGTATTTTTGAAAAAAAAAACGTTGTAACTTTGTTTTTTCGAGCCTTTTTGATAAAATTTCTGGTAAGTCTTACTCAAAGTTTAATTCTAAACAACTTTTGCTCCTGGCATTTTCAGGCTTGGACGTGTAGTTTTCAAGAAATACAAAAATTGTTAACTTTATGTTGTTTGCTAAGTATCCCATATTTACCAAGCCACTTTCCATACTATAAATCGCTCCAAAATCACGATTTGAAGTAATCTTTGGTATTTCCGTTGTTAAAAAGCCGTAAACTTCATTGTAAAACTTCGCAGGAACCAGGTTTGAGAACGTTTTAAGCATTCTTGACTAAAATATTTGAAACTTTGTTATTTCAAGACCTGGCGATAAAGTTTCTGGTCAGTCTTACCAAGAATTGAATTCTAAACAACTTTTGCTCTTGACATTTTCAGGCTTGAACGTACAGTTTCCATGAAACACATAAATTTTAAAATTTTTGTTGTTTGGTAAGTGTGAGAACAACTTTCCATACTGTAAATCGCTCCGAAATCTCAATGTGAAGTGGTTTTTGGTATTTGCGTTTTTAAAAAGCCGTAAACTTCATTGTAAAACTTCGCAGGAACCAGGTTTGAGAAAGTTTTAAGCATTCTTGACTAAAATATTTGAAACTTTGTTATTTTAAGATCTGTCGATAAAGTTTCTGGTCAGTCTTACCAAGAATTGAGTTCTAAACAACTTTTGCTCTTGGCATTTTCAGGCTTGGACGTACCGTTTTCAAGAAACACAATAATTTTAAAATTTTTGTTGTTTGGTAAGTGTGAGAACAACTTTCCATACTGTAAATCGCTCCGAAATCTCAATGTGAAGTTGTTTTTGGTATTTGCGTTGTTAAAAAGCCGTAAACTTCATTGTAAAACTTCGCAGGAACCAGGTTTGAAAAAGTTTTAAGCATTCTTGACTAAAATATTTGAAACTTTGTTATTTTAAGATCTGTCGATAAAGTTTCTGGTCAGTCTTACCAAGAATTGAGTTCTAAACAACTTTTGCTCTTGGCATTTTCAGGCTTGAACGTACAGTTTTCATGAAACACAAAAATTTTAAAATTTTTGTTGTTTGGTAAGTGTGAGAACACTTTCCATACTGTAAATCGCTCCAAAATCTCAATTTGAAGTTGTTTTTGGTATTTCCGTTGTTAAAAAGCCGTAAACTTCATTGTAAAACTTCGCAGGAACTAGGTTTGAGAATGTTTTAAGTATTCTTGACTAAAATATTTGAAACTTTGTTATTTTAAGATCTGTCGATAAAGTTTCTGGTCCGTCTTACCAAGAATTGAATTCTAAACAAATTTTGCTGTTGGCATTTTCAGGCTTGAACGTACAGTTTTCAAGAAACACAAAAATTTTAAAATTTTTGTTGTTTGGTAAGTGTGAGAACAACTTTCCATACTGTAAATCGCTCCAAAATCTCAATTTGAAGTTGTTTTTGGTATTTCCGTTGTTAAAAAGCCGTAAACTTCATTGTAAAACTTCGCAGGAACTAGGTTTGAGAATGTTTTAAGCATTCTTGACTAAAATATTTGAAACTTTGTTATTTTAAGATCTGTCGATAAAGTTTCTGGTCAGTCTTACCAAGAATTGAATTCTAAACAACTTTTGCTCTTGGCATTTTAAGGCTTGAACGTACAGTTTTCAAGAAACACAAAAATTTTAAAATTTTTGTTGTTTGGTAAGTGTGAGAACAACTTTCCATACTGTAAGTCGCTCCAAAATCTCAATTTGAAGTTGTTTTTGGTATTTCCGTTTTTAAAAAGCCGTAAACTTCATTGTAAAACTTCGCAGGAACTAGGTTTGAGAATGTTTTAAGCATTCTTGACTAAAATATTTGAAACTTTGTTATTTTAAGATCTGTCGATAAAGTTTCTGGTCAGTCTTACCAAGAATTGAGTTCTAAACAACTTTTGCTCTTGTCATTTTTAGGCTTGGACGTACCGTTTTCAAGAAACACAATAATTCCAAAATTTTTGTTGTTTGGTAAGTGTGGGAACAACTTTCCATACTGTAAATCGCTCCAAAATCTCAATTTGAAGTTGTTTTTGGTATTTCCTTTGTTAAAAAGCCGTAAACTTAATTGTAAAACTTCGCAGGAACCAGGTTTGAGAAAGTTTTAAGCATTCTTGAATAAAATATTTGAAACTTTGTTATTTTAAGATCTGTCGATAAAGTTTCTGGTCAGTCTTACCAAGAATTGAGTTCTAAACAACTTTTGCTCTTGGCATTTTTAGGCTTGGACGTACCGCTTTCAAGAAACACAATAATTCTAAAATTTTTGTTGTTTGGTAAGTGTGGGAACAACTTTCCATACTGTAAATCGCTCCAAAATCTTAATTTGAAGTTGTTTTTGGTATTTCTGTTGTTAAAAAGCCGTAAACTTCGTTTTAAAAACATCGCAGAAACCGGGATTGAAAAATTTTAAGTATTTTTGGGAAAAAATCGTTATAACTTTATTGTTTTAAGATTTATGTATAATGTTTCTAGCAAATCTTACTCAAAATCGAATTCTGAACACATTTTGCTCTTGCTATTTTTTCGCTAGCAAGCATAGTTTTCGAGAAAACGGCTGATTTACCACAAAAATACCAAAAATCGCTTCAAATCGGAATTCTGAAGCGTTTTACAGCATTTGCGGTCGTTTTCTTGAAACCGGTGCGTGCTAGCAGAAAAATACCAAGAGCAAAATGTGTTTGGAATTCAATTTTGAGTCAGTTTTCGTTTAAGTTGTATCTCTAGGTCTTAAAACAAGAACGATACTACGACTTTATCACAAAAACACTAAAAAGAGTTTCCAATCCTGGCTTCAGCAACGTGTTACAAAGAAATTTCTCACTCACCGTTTCAAAGTAAACGACAGTACGTGCAACAAAACGTCCGAGAATCATGATTTGAAGTGAATTTAAGGATTTTCGTGATTATTAAGGCGTTAATCTCTTTGTTACGAGTCGTAGAAACCAGATTGTACAAAATTTGTAGTATTTTTGTGATAAAGTCGTTGTAACGTTTTTGTTTTAAGACTTATTGCTAAAGCTTAAACCAAATTCCACCTGAAATTGAATTCTGAACAACTTTTGCTCTTGCTATTTTATTGCTAGCACGCACCGGTTTCAAGGAAACGACCGTAAATGCTGTAAAACGCTTCAGAATCCCGATTTGAAGCGATTTTCGGTATTTTTGTGATAAATCGGCTGTTTTCTCGAAAACTATGCGTGCTAGCGAAAAAATAACAAGAGCAAAATGTGTTTAGAATTCGATTTTGAGTAAGATTTGCTAGAAACATTATCCATAAATCTTAAAACAATAAAGTTATAACGATTTTTTCCCGAAAATACTTCAAATTTTTCAATCCCGGTTTCTGCAATGTTTTTAAAACGAAGTTTACGGGTTTTTAATCACGGCAATACCAAAAATTACCTCAAATCGGGATTCTGGAGCAACTTGCAGTATGGAAAGTTGTTCCCATACTTACCAAACAACCAAAATTTTTATACTTTTGTGTTTCTTGAAAACGGTACGTCCAAACCTGAAAATGCCAGGAGCAAAAGTTGTTTAGAATTCAATTCTTGGTAAGACTGACCAGAAACTTTATCGCCAGGTCTTAAAATAACAAAGTTTCAAATATTTAGGTCAAGAATGCTTAATACTTTCTCAAACCTGGTTCCTGCGAAGTTTTACAATGAAGTTTACGGCTTTTTAACAACGCAAATACCAAAAACAACTTCACATTGAGATTTCGTAGCGATTTACAGTATGGAAAGTTGTTCTCACACTTACCAAACAACAAAAATTTTAAAATTATTGTGTTTCTTGAAAACGGTACGTCCAAGCCTGAAAATGCCAAGAGCAAAAGTTGTTTAGAACTCAATTCTTGGTAAGACTGACCAGAAACTTTATCGACAGATCTTAAAATAACAAAGTTTCAAATATTTTAGTCAAGAATGCTTAAAACTTTTTCAAACCTGGTTCCTGCGAAGTTTTACAATGAAGTTTACGGCTTTTTAACAACGCAAATACCAAAAACAACTTCACATTGAGATTTCGTAGCGATTTACAGTATGGAAAGTGGTTCTCACACTTACCAAACAACAAAAATTTTAAAATTATTGTGTTTCTTGAAAACGGTACGTCCAAGCCTGAAAATGCCAAGAGCAAAAGTTGTTTAGAACTCAATTCTTGGTAAGACTGACCAGAAACTTTATCGACAGATCTTAAAATAACAAAGTTTCAAATATTTTAGTCAAGAATGCTTAAAACTTTCTCAAACCTGGTTCCTGCGAAGTTTTACAATGAAGTTTACGGCTTTTTAACAACGGAAATACCAAAAATTACTTCAAATCGTGATTTTGGAGCGATTTATAGTATGGAAAGTGGCTTGGTAAGTATGGGATACTTAGCAAACAACATAAAGTTAACAATTTTTGTATTTCTTGAAAACTACACGTCCAAGCCTGAAAATGCCAGGAGCAAAAGTTGTTTAGAATTAAACTTTGAGTAAGACTTACCAGAAATTTTATCAAAAAGGCTCGAAAAAACAAAGTTACAACGTTTTTTTTTTCAAAAATACTTAAAATATTTTCAAACCTAGTTCGTGCGAAGTTCTTACAAATAAGTTTACGACTTTTTAATCA
Organism: Cynaeus angustus; assembly: GCA_030157275.1. Taxonomy (NCBI): domain Eukaryota; kingdom Metazoa; phylum Arthropoda; class Insecta; order Coleoptera; family Tenebrionidae; genus Cynaeus; species Cynaeus angustus. The sequence goes on from CM058059.1 coordinate 15,124,433, forward strand.
CGGAAACACCAAAAATAACTTCAAATCAAGACTTTGGAGTGGTTTATAGGATAGAAAGTTGTTCCCATACTTACCAAACAACAAAAATTTTAAAATTTTCGTGTTTCTTGAAAACGGTACATCCAAGCCTGAAAATGCCAAAAGCAAAAGTTGTTTAGAACTCAATTCTTTGTAAGATTGACCAGAAACTTTATCGACAGATCTTAAAATAACAAAGTTTCAAATATTTTAGTCAAGAATGCATAAAAATTTTTCAAACTTGCTTTCTGCGATGTTTTTACAACAAAGTTTACGGGTTTTTAATCACCGCAATACCAAAAATTACCTCAAACCGGGATTCTGGAGCAACTTACAGTATGGAAAGTTGTTCCCATACTTACCAAACAACCAAAATTTTTAAAGTTTTGTGTTTCTTGAAAACGGTACGTCCAAACCTAAAAATGCCAAGAGCAAAAGTTGTTTAGAATTGAATTCTTGGTAAGACTGACCAGAAACTTTATCACCAGGTCTTGAAATAACAAAGTTTCAAATATTTTAGTCAAGAATGCTTAAAAATTTTTCAAACCTAGTTCCTGCGAAGTTTTACAATTAAGTTTATACCTTTTTAATCACGGAAACACAAAAATAAATTCAAATCAAGATTTTGGAGCCATTTATAGGCTGGAAAGTTGTTCCGATACTTAAACCACAAAAATAACAAAACACAACTTCAAGAGCAAAAACTTTTTAGAATTCAGACTTGAGTATGATTTACTGTAAACATAATCAATAAGTCGTAAATTTTTTTCAAACCTGGTTTTTGAGATGATTTTACAATGAAGTTTAAAGCTTTTTAATCACGGAAATAACAGAAACATCTTCAAATCGGCATTCCTTAGCGATTCACATTATGAAAAGTTGATCCGATACTTAGCAAGCAACAAAAAGTTTAAAAATCTCGTGTTTCTCGAAAACGGTATGCCCAGCCTGAAAACCCCAAGAGCAAAAGTTTTTTAGAATTCAATTTTGATTAAGATTTACTATAAACATAATCAATAAGTCTTAAAATGTTTTCAAACCTGGTTTTGGCGATGTTTTTACAATGAAGTTTAAGGCTTTTCAATCACGGAAATACCAAAAATAACTTCAAATGGGGCTTCTGGAGCGATTTATAGTATGGAAAGTTGCGTGGTAAGTATTCGATACTTACCAAACCACAATAAGTTTAAAAGTTTTGTATTTCTAGAAAACGGTATGTCGAAGCCTGAAAATGCAAAAAGCAAAACTTGTTTAAAATTGAACTTTGAGCCAAACTTATCAGAAATTTTATCAAAATGTCTTGAAACAACAAAGTTACAACGGTTTTTGTCAAAAATGCTTAAAATTTTTTCAAACCTATTTTCTGTGATGTTTTTACAATTAAGTTTAAGCCTTTTTAATCACCGAAATAACAAGACACAACTTCAAATCGAGATTTTGGAACCATTTACAGTATGGGAAGTTGTTCCCATATTTACCAAACAACAAAAAGTTTGAAATTTTTGTATTTCTTGAAAGCGGTATGTCCAAACCTAAAAACGCCATGAGCAATGGTAATTTCGTATTCAATCTTGAGTAAGATTTACTATAAAAATAATCAATATGTCTTAAAATGTCTTCAAACCTGTTCTCTGAGATGGTTTTACAATAAAGTTAACGGATTTTTAAACACGCAAATACCAAACACAACTTCACATCGGGATTTTGGAGCGATTTACAGAATGTAAAGTGGTTCCCATCCTTACCAAACAACAAAAAGTTTAAAATTTTGTATTCCTAGAAGACGGTAATTCCAAATCTAAAAACGTCAAGTGCAAAAGTTATTTAGAATTCAATCTTGAGTATGATTTACTATGAACATAACCAACAAGTCTTAAAATGTTTTGAAACATGGTTTCTGAGATGGTTTTACAATAAAGTTTACGGCTTTTTAAACACGCAAATACAAAAAACAACTTCAAGAAAACGGCTGATTTACCACAAAAATACCGAAAATCGCTTCAAATTGGGTTTCTGAAGCGTTTTACAGAATTTGCGGTCGTTTTCTTGAAACCGGTGCGTGCTAGCAGAAATATACCAAGAGCAAAATGTGTTTAGAATTCAAGTTTGAGTCAGTTTTCGTTTAAGTATACAATGAAGTTCCTTGATCTCCTTTTACTAACCACTTGGCTAATTTTGTGCCAGGCCCGCAAAATTTATATCCTGGAATATGTAGTTCAAATGGCAACTTGTAAATTCTCGAAAACGATACGACCTAGCCTGAAAACGCCAAGAGCAAATGTTGTTTAGAATTCAATTTTGAGTAAGATTTATTATAAACATAATAAATAAGTCTTAAAATGTTTTCAAACCTGGTTTTTGAGATGTTGTTACAATAAAGTTTACAGTTTATTAAACACGCACATACCAAAAACAACTTCAAATGGGGATTTTGGAGCCATTTACAGTATAGAAAGTTGTTCCCATGCTTACTAAACAACAAAAAGTTTGAAATTTTTGTATTTCTTGAAAACGGTATGTCCAAACCTGAAAACGGCTAGAGCAAAAGTCATTTAGAATTTAGTCTTGAGTTAGATTTACTATAAATATAATCGATAACTGTTAAAATATTTTTAATTCTGGTTTCTGAGATGTTTGTACAATGAAGTTTACGGCTTTTTAACCACGGAAATATCGAAAACACCTTCAAATCGGGACTTTGGAACCATTTACAGTATGAAAAGTTGTTCCCAAACTTACCAAACTACAACAAGTTTAAGAATTTCGTTTTTCTTGAAAACTGTATGTCCAAACCTGAAAACGCCAAGAGCAAAAGTAATTTAGAATTTAATCTTGAGTAAGATTTACTATAAAAATAACCAACGAGTCTTAAATGTTTTCAAACCTAGTTTCTGAGGTGTTGTTACAATAAAGTTTACGGCTTTTTAAACACGCACATGCCAAAAACAACTTCAAACAGGGATTCTGGAGCCATTTACAGTATCTTTATTGTAACAACACCTCAGAAACTAGGTTTGAAAATAGTTTAAAATTTTGTATTTCTAGAAGACGGTAAGTCCAAATCTAAAAACGTCAAGTGCAAAAGTTATTTAGAATTCAATCTTGAGTATGATTTACTATGAACATAACCAACAAGTCTTAAAATGTTTTGAAACATGGTTTCTGAGATGGTTTTACAATAAAGTTTACGGCTTTTTAAACACGCAAATATGAAAAACAACTTCAAGAAAACGGCTGATTTACCACAAAAATACCAAAAATCGCTTCAAATCGGGATTCTGAAGCGTTTTACAGCATTTGCGGTCGTTTTCTTGAAACCGGTGCATGCTAGCAGAAAAATACCAAGAGCAAAATGTGTTTAGAATTCAATTTTGAGTCAGTTTTCGTTTAAGTATACAATGAAGTTCCTTGATCTCCTTTTACTAACCACTTGGCTAATTTTGTGCCAGGCCCGCAAAATTTATATCCTGGAATATGTAGTTCAAATGGCAACTTGTAAATTCTCGAAAACGATACGACCTAGCCTGAAAACGCCAAGAGCAAATGTTGTTTAGAATTCAATTTTGAGTAAGATTTATTATAAACATAATAAATAAGTCTTAAAATGTTTTCAAACCGGGTTTCTGAGATGATTTAACAATGAAGTTTACGGCTTTTTAACCACGAAAATAACAAAACACAACTTCAAATCGAGATTTTGGTGCGATTTATAGGCTGGAAAGTTGTTCCGATACTTACCAAACAAAAAAAAGTTTAAAAATTTCGTGTTTCTCGAAAACGGTATGCCCAGCCTGAAAACGCCAAGAGCAAAAGTAATTTAGAATTCAATCTTGAGTAAGATTTACTTTAAAAATAATCAATAAGTCTTAAAATGTTTTCAAACCTGGTTTTTGAGATGTTGTTACAATAAAGTTTACAGTTTATTAAACACGCACATACCAAAAACAACTTCAATTGGGGATTTTGGAGCCATTTACAGTATAGAAAGTTGTTCCCATGCTTACTAAACAACAAAAAGTTTGAAATTTTTGTATTTCTTGAAAACGGTATGTTCAAACCTGAAAACGCCAAGAGCAAAAGTAATTTAGAATTTAATCTTGAGTTAGATATACTATGAATATTATCAATACTATTAAAATGTTTTCAAACTTGGTTTCTGAAATGTTTTTACAATAAAGTTTACGGATTTTTAAACACGCAAATACCAAAAACAACTTCAAATGGGGATTTTGGTGCAATTTACAGTATGGAAAGTTGTTCCCATACTTACCAAACAACAAAAAGTCTTAAATTTTGTATTTCTTAAAAACGGTATATCCAAACCTGAAAACGCCATGAGCATAAATAATTTAGAATTCAATCTTGAGTAAGATTTACTATAAAAATAATCAATAAGTCTTAAAATGTTTTCAAACCTGGTTTCTGAGATGTTGTTACAATAAAGTTTACGGCTTTTTAAACACGCACATTCAAAAAACAACTTCAAATGGAGATTTTGGAGCCATTTACAGTATGGAAAATTGTTTTCATACTTATCAAACAACAAAAAGTTTGAAATTTTTGTATTTCTTGAAAACGGTATGTTCAAACCTGAAAACGCCAAGAGCAAAAGTAATTTAGAATTTAATCTTGAGTAAGATTTACTATAAAAATAACCAACGAGTCTTAAATGTTTTTAAACCTAGTTTCTGAGGTGTTGTTACAATAAAGTTTACGGCTTTTTAAACACGCACATGCCAAAAACAACTTCAAACGGGGATTCTGGAGCCATTTACAGTATCTTTATTGTAACAACACCTCAGAAACTAGGTTTGAAAAAAGTTTAAAATTTTGTATTTCTAGAAGACGGTAAGTCCAAATCTAAAAACGTCAAGTGCAAAAGTTATTTAGAATTCAATCTTGAGTATGATTTACTATGAACATAACCAACAAGTCTTAAAATGTTTTGAAACATGGTTTCTGAGATGGTTTTACAATAAAGTTTACGGCTTTTTAAACACGCAAATACGAAAAACAACTTCAAGAAAACGGCTAATTTACCACAAAAATACCGAAAATCGCTTCAAATTGGGTTTCTGAAGCGTTTTACAGCATTTGCGGTCGTTTTCTTGAAACCGGTGCATGCTAGCAGAAAAATACCAAGAGCAAAATATGTTTAGAATTCAATTTTGAGTCAGTTTTCGTTTAAGTATACAATGAAGTTCCTTGATCTCCTTTTACTAACCACTTGGCTAATTTTGTGCCAGGCCCGCAAAATTTATATCCTGGAATATGTAGTTCAAATGGCAACTTGTAAATTCTCGAAAACGATACGACCTAGCCTGAAAACGCCAAGAGCAAATGTTGTTTAGAATTCAATTTTGAGTAAGATTTATTATAAACATAATAAATAAGTCTCAAAATGTTTTCAAACCGGGTTTCTGAGATGATTTAACAATGAAGTTTACGGCTTTTTAACCACGAAAATATCGAAAACACCTTCAAATCGGGACTTTGGAACCATTTACAGTATGAAAAGTTGTTCCCAAACTTACCAAACTACAACAAGTTTAAGAATTTCGTTTTTCTTGAAAACTGTAGGTGCAAGCCTGAAAACGCTGAGAGCAATAGTTGTTTAGAATGCAATCTTGAGTAAGACTTACTATAAACTTTATCAAAAATTCTTGAAACAACAAATTTACAACAATTTTTGTCAAAAATAGTAAACATTTTTTATTCCTGGTTTCTGGGAAGATTTTACAATGAAGTTTACAGCTTTTTGACCACGGAAATAATAAAAATAACTTCAAATCGGGATTTTGGAGCAATTTACAGAATGTAAAGTGGTTCCCATCTTTACCAAACAACAAAAAGTTTGAAATTTTTGAATTTTTTGAGAACGGCATGTCCAAACCTGAAAACGCCATAAGCAATGGTAATTTAGTATTCAATCTTGAGTAAGATTTACTATAAAAATAATCAATAAGTCTTAAAATGTTTTCAAACCTGGTTTTTGAGATGTTGTTACAATAAAGTTTACAGTTTATTAAACACGCACATACCAAAAACAACTTCAAATGGGGATTTTGGAACCATTTACAGTATAGAAAGTTGTTCCCATGCTTACTAAACAACAAAAAGTTTGAAATTTTTGTATTTCTTGAAAACGGTATGTCCAAACCTGAAAACGCCAAGAGCAAAAGTAATTTAGAATTTAATCTTGAGTAAGATTTACTATAAAAATAACCAACGAGTCTTAAATGTTTTCAAACCTAGTTTCTGAGGTGTTGTTACAATAAAGTTTACGGCTTTTTAAACACGCACATGCCAAAAACAACTTCAAACAGGGATTCTGGAGCCATTTACAGTATCTTTATTGTAACAACACCTCAGAAACTAGGTTTGAAAATAGTTTAAAATTTTGTATTTCTAGAAGACGGTAAGTCCAAATCTAAAAACGTCAAGTGCAAAAGTTATTTAGAATTCAATCTTGAGTATGATTTACTATGAACATAACCAACAAGTCTTAAAATGTTTTGAAACATGGTTTCTGAGATGGTTTTACAATAAAGTTTACGGCTTTTTAAACACGCAAATATGAAAAACAACTTCAAGAAAACGGCTGATTTACCACAAAAATACCGAAAATCGCTTCAAATTGGGTTTCTGAAGCGTTTTACAGCATTTGCGGTCGTTTTCTTGAAACCGGTGCATGCTAGCAGAAAAATACCAAGAGCAAAATGTGTTTAGAATTCAATTTTGAGTCAGTTTTCGTTTAAGTATACAATGAAGTTCCTTGATCTCCTTTTACTAACCACTTGGCTAATTTTGTGCCAGGCCCGCAAAATTTATATCCTGGAATATGTAGTTCAAATGGCAACTTGTAAATTCTCGAAAACGATACGACCTAGCCTGAAAACGCCAAGAGCAAATGTTGTTTAGAATTCAATTTTGAGTAAGATTTATTATAAACATAATAAATAAGTCTTAAAATGTTTTCAAACCGGGTTTCTGAGATGATTTAACAATGAAGTTTACGGCTTTTTAACCACGAAAATAACAAAACACAACTTCAAATCGAGATTTTGGTGCGATTTATAGGCTGGAAAGTTGTTCCGATACTTACCAAACAAAAAAAAGTTTAAAAATTTCGTGTTTCTCGAAAACGGTATGCCCAGCCTGAAAACGCCAAGAGCAAAAGTAATTTAGAATTCAATCTTGAGTAAGATTTACTTTAAAAATAATCAATAAGTCTTAAAATGTTTTCAAACCTGGTTTTTGAGATGTTGTTACAATAAAGTTTACAGTTTATTAAACACGCACATACCAAAAACAACTTCAAATGGGGATTTTGGAGCCATTTACAGTATAGAAAGTTGTTCCCATCCTTACTAAACAACAAAAAGTTTGAAATTTTTGTATTTCTTGAAAACGGTATGTTCAAACCTGAAAACGCCAAGAGCAAAAGTAATTTAGAATTTAATCTTGAGTTAGATATACTATGAATATTATCAATACTATTAAAATGTTTTCAAACTTGGTTTCTGAAATGTTTTTACAATAAAGTTTACGGATTTTTAAACACGCAAATACCAAAAACAACTTCAAATGGGGATTTTGGTGCAATTTACAGTATGGAAAGTTGTTCCCATACTTACCAAACAACAAAAAGTCTTAAATTTTGTATTTCTTAAAAACGGTATATCCAAACCTGAAAACGCCATGAGCATAAATAATTTAGAATTCAATCTTGAGTAAGATTTACTATAAAAATAATCAATAAGTCTTAAAATGTTTTCAAACCTGGTTTCTGAGATGTTGTTACAATAAAGTTTACGGCTTTTTAAACACGCACATTCAAAAAACAACTTCAAATGGAGATTTTGGAGCCATTTACAGTATGGAAAATTGTTTTCATACTTATCAAACAACAAAAAGTTTGAAATTTTTGTATTTCTTGAAAACGGTATGTTCAAACCTGAAAACGCCAAGAGCAAAAGTAATTTAGAATTTAATCTTGAGTTAGATATACTATAAATATTATCAATACTATTAAAATGTTTTCAAACTTGGTTTCTGAAATGTTTTTACAATAAAGTTTACGGATTTTTAAACACGCAAATACCAAAAACAACTTCAAATGGGGATTTTGGTGCGATTTACAGTATGGAAAGTTGTTCCCATACTCACCAAACAACAAAAAGTCTTAAATTTTGTATTTCTTAAAAACGGTATATCCAAACCTGAAAACGCCAAGTGCAAAAGTAAATTAGAATTCAATCTTGAGTTAGATTTACTATAAATGTAATCAATAACTATTAAAATGTTTTCGAACTTGGTTTCTGAGATGTTTTTACAATGAAGTTTACGGCTTTTTAACCACGAAAATATTAAAAACAACTTCAAATCAGGATTTTGGAACCATTTACAGTATGAAAAGTTGTTTCCAAACTTACCAAACTACAACAAGTTTAAGAATTTCGTTTTTCTTGAAAACTGTAGGTGCAAGCCTGAAAACGCTTAGAGCAATAGTTGTTTAGAATGCAATCTTGAGTAAGACTTACTATAAACTTTATCAAAAATTCTTGAAACAACAAATTTACAACAATTTTTGTCAAAAATAGTAAACATTTTTTATTCCTGGTTTCTGGGAAGATTTTACAATGAAGTTTACAGCTTTTGACCACGGAAATAATAAAAATAACTTCAAATCGGGATTTTGGAGCAATTTACAGAATGTAAAGTGGTTTCCATCTTTACCAAACAACAAAAAGTTTGAAATTTTTGAATTTTTTGAGAACGGCATGTCCAAACCTGAAAACGCCATAAGCAATGGTAATTTAGTGTTCAATCTTGAGTAAGATTCACTATAAAAATAATCAATAAGTCTTAAAATGTTTTCAAAGCTGGTTTCTGAGATGGTTTTACAATATTATTTATTGTTTATGTTTATAGTAAATCTTAATCAAAATTTGATTCTAAACAACTTTTGCTTTTGGCGTTTTTAGGTTTGGACGTACCGTTTTCAAGCAATACAAAAATTTGAACTTTCTGTTGTTTGGTAAGTATGGGAACCATTTTCCATTCAGTAAATCGCTCCAAAATCTCGATTTGAAGTTGTGTTTTGTTATTTTCGTGGTTAAAAAGCCGTAAACTTCATTATTAAAACATCGCAAAAACCAGGTTTGAAATTTTTAGACTTATTGCTTAAGTTTAGGTAAGTCTTACTCAAAATTGAACTCTAAACAACTTTTGCTCTTGGCGATTTCAGGTTTAGACATACCGTTTTCAAGAAATACAACATTTTAAAACTTTTTGTGGTTTGGTAAGTATGGGAACAACTTTCCATACTGTAAATGGTTCCAAAATCCTGATTTGAAGTTGTTTTTAATATTTTCGTGGTTAAAAAGCCGTAAACTTCATTGTAAAAACATCTCAGAAACCAAGTTCGAAAACATTTTAATAGTTATTGATTACATTTATAGTAAATCTAACTCAAGATTGAATTCTAATTTACTTTTGCACTTGGCGTTTTCAGGTTTGGACATACCGTTTTCAAGAAATACAAAAATTTCAAACTTCTTGGGGAACAACTTTACATACTGTAAATGGCTCCAGAATCCCCGTTTGAAGTTGTTTTTGGCATGTGCGTGTTTAAAAAGCCGTAAACTTTATTGTAACAACACCTCAGAAACTAAGTTTGAAAACATTTTAAGACTTGTTGATTATTTTTATAGTAAATCTTACTCAAGATTGAATTCTAAATTACTTTTGCTCATGGCGTTTTCAGGTTTGGACATACCGTTTTCAAGAAATACAAAATTTTAAACTTTTTGTTGTTTAGTAAGTGTGGGAACAACTTTCCATACTGTAAATGGCTCCAAAATCCCCATTTGAAGTTGTTTTTCGTATTTGAGTGTTTAAAAAGCCGTAAATTTTATTGTAAAACCATCTCAGAAACCAGGTTTGAAAACATTTTAAGACTTGTTGATTATGTTTATAGTAAATCATACTCAAGATTGAATTCTAAATAAATTTTGCTCTTGACGTTTTTAGATTTGGACTTACCGTCTTCTAGAAATACAAAATTTTAAACTTTTTGTTCTTTGGTAAGGATGGGAACCACTTTACATTCTATAAACCGCTCCAAAATCCCGATTTGAAGTTGGTTTTGGTATTTGCGTGATTAAAAATTCGTAAATTTTATTGTATAAACATCTCAGAAACCAAGTTTGAAAACATTTTAATGGTTATTGATAATATTTATAGTAAATCTAACTCAAGATTGAGTTCTAAATTACTTTTGCTCTTTTTCAAAAATACTTAAAATATTTTCAAACCTAGTTCGTGCGAAGTTCTTGCAAATAAGTTTAAGGCTTTTTAGTCACGGAAATACCAAAAATAACTTCAAATCAAGATTTTGGAGCGATTTACAGTATGGAAAGTTGTTCTCACACTTACCAAACAACAAAAATTTTAAAATTATTGCGTTTCTTGAAAACGGTACGTCCAAGCCTGAAAATGCCAAGAGCAAAAGTTGTTTAGAACTCAATTCTTGGTAAGACTGACCAGAAACTTTATCGACAGATCTTAAAATAACAAAGTTTCAAATATTTTAGTCAAGAATGCTTAAAACTTTCTCAAACCTAGTTCCTGCGAAGTTTTTCAATGAAGTTTACGGCTTTTTAACAACGCAAATACCAAAAACAAGATTTTGGAACCATTTACAGTATGGGAAGTTGTTCCCATATTTACCAAACAACAAAAAGTTTGAAATTTTTGTATTTCTTGAAAGCGGTATGTCCAAACCTAAAAACGCCATGAGCAATGGTAATTTCGTATTCAATCTTGAGTAAGATTTACTATAAAAATAATCAATAAGTCTTAAAATGTCTTCAAACCTGTTCTCTGAGATGGTTTTACAATAAAGTTAACGGATTTTTAAACACGCAAATACCAAACACAACTTCACATCGGGATTTTGGAGCGATTTACAGAATGTAAAGTGGTTCCCATCCTTACCAAACAACAAAAAGTTTAAAATTTTGTATTCCTAGAAGACGGTAATTCCAAATCTAAAAACGTCAAGTGCAAAAGTTATTTAGAATTCAATCTTGAGTATGATTTACTATGAACATAACCAACAAGTCTTAAAATGTTTTGAAACATGGTTTCTGAGATGGTTTTACAATAAAGTTTACGGCTTTTTAAACACGCAAATACAAAAAACAACTTCAAGAAAACGGCTGATTTACCACAAAAATACCGAAAATCGCTTCAAATTGGGTTTCTGAAGCGTTTTACAGCATTTGCGGTCGTTTTCTTGAAACCGGTGCGTGCTAGCAGAAAAATACCAAGAGCAGAATGTGTTTAGAATTCAATTTTGAGTCAGTTTTCGTTTAAGTACACAATGAAGATTCTTGATCTCCTTTTACTAACCACTTGGCTAATTTTGTGCCAGGCCCGCAAAATTTATATCCTGGAATATGTAGTTCAAATGGCAACTTGTAAATTCTCGAAAACGATACGACCTAGCCTGAAAACGCCAAGAGCAAATGTTGTTTAGAATTCAATTTTGAGTAAGATTTATTATAAACATAATAAATAAGTCTTAAACTGTTTTCAAACCGGGTTTCTGAGATGATTTAACAATGAAGTTTACGGCTTTTTAACCACGAAAATAACAAAACACAACTTCAAATCGAGATTTTGGTGCGATTTATAGGCTGGAAAGTTGTTCCGATACTTACCAAACAAAAAAAAGTTTAAAAATTTCGTGTTTCTCGAAAACGGTATGCCCAGCCTGAAAACGCCAAGAGCAAAAGTAATTTAGAATTCAATCTTGAGTAAGATTTACTTTAAAAATAATCAATAAGTCTTAAAATGTTTTCAAACCTGGTTTTTGAGATGTTGTTACAATAAAGTTTACAGTTTATTAAACACGCACATACCAAAAACAACTTCAAATGGGGATTTTGGAACCATTTACAGTATAGAAAGTTGTTCCCATGCTTACTAAACAACAAAAAGTTTGAAATTTTTGTATTTCTTGAAAACGGTATGTCCAAACCTGAAAACGCCAAGAGCAAAAGTAATTTAGAATTTAATCTTGAGTAAGATTTACTATAAAAATAACCAACGAGTCTTAAAATGTTTTCAAACCTAGTTTCTGAGGTGTTGTTACAATAAAGTTTACGGCTTTTTAAACACGCACATGCCAAAAACAACTTCAAACGGGGATTCTGGAGCCATTTACAGAATCTTTATTGTAACAACACCTCAGAAACTAGGTTTGAAAAAAGTTTAAAATTTTGTATTTCTAGAAGACGGTAAGTCCAAATCTAAAAACGTCAAGTGCAAAAGTTATTTAGAATTCAATCTTGAGTATGATTTACTATGAACATAACCAACAAGTCTTAAAATGTTTTGAAACATGGTTTCTGAGATGGTTTTACAATAAAGTTTACGGCTTTTTAAACACGCAAATACGAAAAACAACTTCAAGAAAACGGCTAATTTACCACAAAAATACCGAAAATCGCTTCAAATTGGGTTTCTGAAGCGTTTTACAGCATTTGCGGTCGTTTTCTTGAAACCGGTGCATGCTAGCAGAAAAATACCAAGAGCAAAATATGTTTAGAATTCAATTTTGAGTCAGTTTTCGTTTAAGTATACAATGAAGTTCCTTGATCTCCTTTTACTAGCCACTTGGCTAATTTTGTGCCAGGCCCGCAAAATTTATATCCTGGAATGTGTAGTTCAAATGGCAACTTGTAAATTCTCGAAAACGATACGACCTAGCCTGAAAACGCCAAGAGCAAATGTTGTTTAGAATTCAATTTTGAGTAAGATTTATTATAAACATAATAAATAAGTCTCAAAATGTTTTCAAACCGGGTTTCTGAGATGATTTAACAATGAAGTTTACGGCTTTTTAACCACGAAAATATCGAAAACACCTTCAAATCGGGACTTTGGAACCATTTACAGTATGAAAAGTTGTTCCCAAACTTACCAAACTACAACAAGTTTAAGAATTTCGTTTTTCTTGAAAACTGTAGGTGCAAGCCTGAAAACGCTGAGAGCAATAGTTGTTTAGAATGCAATCTTGAGTAAGACTTACTATAAACTTTATCAAAAATTCTTGAAACAACAAATTTACAACAATTTTTGTCAAAAATAGTAAACATTTTTTATTCCTGGTTTCTGGGAAGATTTTACAATGAAGTTTACAGCTTTTTGACCACGGAAATAATAAAAATAACTTCAAATCGGGATTTTGGAGCAATTTACAGAATGTAAAGTGGTTCCCATCTTTACCAAACAACAAAAAGTTTGAAATTTTTGAATTTTTTGAGAACGGCATGTCCAAACCTGAAAACGCCATAAGCAATGGTAATTTAGTATTCAATCTTGAGTAAGATTTACTATAAAAATAATCAATAAGTCTTAAAATGTTTTCAAAGCTGCTTTCTGAGATGGTTTTACAATATTATTTATTGTTTATGTTTATAGTAAATCTTATTAAAAATTTGATTCTAAACAACTTTTGCTTTTGGCGTCTGTAGGCTGGGACATACCGTTTTCGAGCAACACGAGATTTTTAAACTTTTTGTTGTTTGCTAAGTATCGGATCAACTTTTCATACTGTGAAACGCTAAAAAATGCCGATTTGAATTTGTTTCTGTTATTTCCGTGATTAAAAAGCCTTAAACTTCATTGTAAAAACATCGCAAGAACCAGGTTTGAAAAAATTTTACGATTTATTGTTTATGTTTATAGTAAATCTTAATCAAAATTTGATTCTAAACAACTTTTGCTTTTGGCGTTTTCAGGCTGGTACATACCGTTTTCGAGAAACACGAAATTTTAAACTTTTTGTGATTTGGTAAGTATCGGAACAACTTTTCATATTGTAAATCGCTAAAGAATGCCGATTTGAAGTTGTTTCTGTTATTTCCGTGATTAAAAAGCTTTAAACTTCATTGTAAAAACATCTCAAAAACCAGGTTTGAAACAATTTTACGACTTATTGATTATGTTTATAGTAAATCATACTCAAGATTGAATTCTAAATAGCTTTTGCTTTTAGCGTTTTTAGGTTTGGACGTACCGTTTTCAAGCAATACAAAAATTTAAACTTTCTGTTGTTTGGTAAGTATGGGAACCATTTTCCATTCAGTAAATCGCTCCAAAATCTCAATTTGAAGTTGTTTTTGGTATTTGCGTTTTTAAAAAGCCGTAAACTTCATTGGAAAACTTCGCAGGAACTAGGTTTGGGAAAGTTTAAAGCATTCTTGACTAAAATATTTGAAACTTTGTTATTTTAAGATCTGTCGATAAAGTTTCTGGTCAGTCTTACCAAGAATTGAGTTCTAAACAACTTTTGCTCTTGGCATTTTCGGGCTTGGACATACCGTTTTCAAGAAATACAAAATTTTAAACTTTTTGTTGTTTAGTAAGGGTGGGAACAACTTTCCATACTGTAAATGGCTCCAAAATCCCCATTTGAAGTTGTTTTTCGTATTTGAGTGTTTAAAAAGCCGTAAATTTTATTGTAAAACCATCTCAGAAACCAGGTTTGAAAACATTTTAAGACTTGTTGATTATGTTTATAGTAAATCATACTCAAGATTGAATTCTAAATATATTTTGCTCTTGACGTTCTTAGATTTGGACTTACCGTCTTCTAGAAATACAAAATTTTAAACTTTTTGTTCTTTGGTAAAGATGGGAACCACTTTACATTGTATAAACCGCCCCAAAGTTCCGATTTGAAGTTGTTTTTGGTATTTGCGTGTTTAAAAATCCGTAAACTTTATTGTATAAACATCTCAGAAACCAAGTTTGAAAACATTTTAATGGTTATTGATAATATTTATAGTAAATCTAACCCAAGATTGAGTTCTAAATTACTTTTGCTCTTGGCGATTTCAGGTTTAGACCTACCGTTTTCAAGAAATACAACATTTTTAAACTTTTTGTGGTTTGGTAAGTATGGAAACAACTTTCCCTACTGTAAATGGTTCCAAAATCCTGATTTGAAGTTGTTTTTAATATTTTCGTGGTTAAAAAGCCGTAAACTTCATTGTAAAAACATCTCAGAAACCAAGTTTGAAAACATTTTAATAGTTATTGATTACATTTATAGTAAATCTAACTCAAGATTGAATTCTAATTTACTTTTGCTCTTGGCGTTTTCAGGTTTGGACATACCGTTTTCAAGAAATACAAAAATTTCAAACTTCTTGGGGAACAACTTTACATACTGTAAATGGTTCCAGAATCCCCGTTTAAATTTGTTTTTGGCATGTGCGTGTTTAAAAAGCCGTAAACTTAATTGTAACAACACCTCAGAAACTAGGTTTGAAAACATTTTAAGACTTGTTGATTATTTTTATAGTAAATCTTACTCAAGATTGAATTCTAAATTACTTTTGCTCATGGCGTTTTCAGGTTTGGACATACCGTTTTCAAGAAATACAAAATTTTAAACTTTTTGTTGTTTAGTAAGGGTGGGAACAACTTTCCATACTGTAAATGGCTCCAAAATCCCCATTTGAAGTTGTTTTTCGTATTTGAGTGTTTAAAAAGCCGTAAATTTTATTGTAAAACCATCTCAGAAACCAGGTTTGAAAACATTTTAAGACTTGTTGATTATGTTTATAGTAAATCATACTCAAGATTGAATTCTAAATATATTTTGCTCTTGACGTCTTTAGATTTGGACTTACCGTCTTCTAGAAATACAAAATATTAAACTTTTTGTTCTTTGGTAAAGATGGGAACCACTTTACATTCTATAAACCGCCCCAAAGTTCCGATTTGAAGTTGTTTTTGGTATTTGCGTGTGTAAAAATCCGTAAACTTTATTGTATAAACATCTCAGAAACCAAGTTTGAAAACATTTTAATGGTTATTGATAATATTTATTGTAAATCTAACACAAGATTGAATTCTAAATTACTTTTGCTCCTGGCGTTTTCAGGTTTGGACATACCGTTTTCAAGAAATACAAAAATTTCAAACTTCTTGTTATTTGGTAAATATGGAAACAACTTTCCATACTGCAAATGGTTCCAAAATCCTGATTTGAAGTTGTTTTTAATATTTTCGTGGTTAAAAAGCCGTAAACTTCCTTATAAAAATATCTCAGAAACCAAGTTTGAAAACATTTTAATAGTTATTGATTACATTTATAGTAAATCTAACTCAAGATTGAATTCTAATTTACTTTTGCTCTTGGCGTTTTCAGGTTTGGACATACCGTTTTCAAGAAATACTAAATTTTAAACTTTTTGTTGTTTAGTAAGTGTGAGAACAACTTTCCATACTGCAAATGGCTCCAAAATCCCCATTTGAAGTTGTTTTTTGTATTTGAGTGTTTAAGAAGCCGTAAATTTTATTGTAAAACCATCTCAGAAACCAGGTTTGAAAATATTTTAAGACATGTTGATTATGTTTATAGTAAATCAAACTCAAGATTGAATTCTAAATAAATTTTGCTCTTGACGTTTTTAGATTTGGACTTACCGTCTTCTAGAAATACAAAATTTTAAACTTTTTGTTGTTTGGTAAAAACCCGTAAACATCGTTGTAAAAACATCGCAGAAAGCAAGTTTGAAAAATTTTTATGCATTCTTGACTAATTGGTTTCTGAGATGTTTTAACAATGAAGTTTAAAGCTTTTTAATCACGGAAATAACAGAAACAACTTCAAATCGGCATTCTTTAGCGATTTACAATATGAAAAGTTGTCCCGATACTTACCAAATCACAAAAAGTTTAAAATTTCATGTTTCTCGAAAACGGTATGTACCAGCCTGAAAACGCCAAAAGCAAAAGTTGTTTAGAATCAAATTTTGATTAAGATTTACTATAAACATAAACAATAAATCGTAAAATTTTTTCAAACCTGGTTCTTGCGATATTTTTACAATGAAGTTTAAGGCTTTTTAATCACGGAAATAACAGAAATAAATTCAAATCCGCATTTTTTAACGTTTCACAGTATGAAAAGTTGATCCGATACTTAGCAAACAACAAAAAGTTTAAAAATTTCGTGTTGCTCGAAAACGGTATGTCCCAGCCTACAAACGCCAAAAGCAAAAGTTGTTTAGAATCAAATTTTTAATAAGATTTACTATAAACATAAACATTAAATAATATTTTAAAACCATCTCAGAAAGCAGCTTTGAAAACATTTTAAGACTTATTGATTATTTTTATAGTAAATCTTACTCAAGATTGAATACTAAATTAACATTGCTTATGGCGTTTTCAGGTTTGGACATGCCGTTCTCAAAAAATTCAAAAATTTCAAACTTTTTGTTGTTTGGTAAAGATGGGAACCAATTTACATTCTGTAAATTGCTCCAAAATACCGATTTGAAGTTATTTTTATTATTTCCGTGGTCAAAAAGCTGTAAACTTCATTGTAAAATCTTCCCAGAAACCAGGAATAAAAAATGTTTACTATTTTTGACAAAAATTGTTGTAAATTTGTTGTTTCAAGAATTTTTGATAAAGTTTATAGTAAGTCTTACTCAAGATTGCATTCTAAACAACATTTGCTCTTGGCGTTTTCAGGCTAGGTCGTATCGTTTTCGAGAATTTACAAGTTGCCATTTGAACTACATATTCCAGGATATAAATTTTGCGGGCCTGGCACAAAATTAGCCAAGTGGTTAGTAAAAGGAGATCAAGGAACTTCATTGTATACTTAAACGAAAACTGACTCAAAATTGAATTCTAAACACATTTTGCTCTTGGTATTTTTCTGCTAGCACGCACCGGTTTCAAGAAAACGACCGCAAATGCTGTAAAACGCTTCAGAAACCCAATTTGAAGCGATTTTCGGTATTTTTGTGGTAAATTAGCCGTTTTCTTGAAGTTGTTTTTTGTATTTGCGTGTTTAAAAAGCCGTAAACTTTATTGTAAAACCATCTCAGAAACCATGTTTCAAAACATTTTAAGACTTGTTGGTTATGTTCATAGTAAATCATACTCAAGATTGAATTCTAAATAACTTTTGCACTTGACGTTTTTAGATTTGGAATTACCGTCTTCTAGGAATACAAAATTTTAAACTTTTTGTTGTTTGGTAAGGATGGGAACCACTTTACATTCTGTAAATCGCTCCAAAATCCCGATGTGAAGTTGTGTTTGGTATTTGCGTGTTTAAAAATCCGTTAACTTTATTGTAAAACCATTTCAGAGAACAGGTTTGAAGACATTTTAAGACTTATTGATTATTTTTATAGTAAATCTTACTCAAGATTGAATACGAAATTACCATTGCTCATGGCGTTTTTAGGTTTGGACATACCGCTTTCAAGAAATACAAAAATTTCAAACTTTTTGTTGTTTGGTAAATATGGGAACAACTTCCCATACTGTAAATGGTTCCAAAATCTCGATTTGAAGTTGTGTCTTGTTATTTCGGTGATTAAAAAGCTTAAACTTAATTGTAAAAACATCACAGAAAATAGGTTTGAAAAAATTTTAAGCATTTTTGACAAAAACCGTTGTAACTTTGTTGTTTCAAGACATTTTGATAAAATTTCTGATAAGTTTGGCTCAAGGTTCAATTTTAAACAAGTTTTGCTTTTTGCATTTTCAGGCTTCGACATACCGTTTTCTAGAAATACAAAACTTTTAAACTTATTGTGGTTTGGTAAGTATCGAATACTTACCACGCAACTTTCCATACTATAAATCGCTCCAGAAGCCCCATTTGAAGTTATTTTTGGTATTTCCGTGATTGAAAAGCCTTAAACTTCATTGTAAAAACATCGCCAAAGCCAGGTTTGAAAACATTTTAAGACTTATTGATTATGTTTATAGTAAATCTTAATCAAAATTGAATTCTAAAAAACTTTTGCTCTTGGGGTTTTCAGGCTGGGCATACCGTTTTCGAGAAACACGAGATTTTTAAACTTTTTGTTGCTTGCTAAGTATCGGATCAACTTTTCATACTGTGAATCGCTAAAGAATGCCGATTTGAAGTTGTTTCTGTTATTTCCGTAATTAAAAAGCTTTAAACTTCATTGTAAAATCATCTCAAAAACCAGGTTTGAAAAAAATTTACGACTTATTGATTATGTTTACAGTAAATCATACTCAAGTCTGAATTCTAAAAAGTTTTTGCTCTTGAAGTTGTGTTTTGTTATTTTCGTGGTTCAAGTATCGGAACAACTTTCCAGCCTATAAATGGCTCCAAAATCTTGATTTGAATTTATTTTTGTGTTTCCGTGATTAAAAAGGCATAAACTTAATTGTAAAACTTCGCAGGAACTAGGTTTGAAAAATTTTTAAGCATTCTTGACTAAAATATTTGAAACTTTGTTATTTCAAGACCTGGTGATAAAGTTTCTGGTCAGTCTTACCAAGAATTCAATTCTAAACAACTTTTGCTCTTGGCATTTTCAGGTTTGGACGTACCGTTTTCAAGAAACACAAAACTTTAAAAATTTTGGTTGTTTGGTAAGTATGGGAACAACTTTCCATACTGTAAGTTGCTCCAGAATCCCGGTTTGAGGTAATTTTTGGTATTGCGGTGATTAAAAACCCGTAAACTTCGTTGTAAAAACATCGCAGAAAGCAAGTTTGAAAAATTTTTATGCATTCTTGACTAAAATATTTGAAACTTTGTTATTTTAAGATCTGTCGATAAAGTTTCTGGTCAATCTTACCAAGAATTGAGTTCTAAACCACTTTTGCTTTTGGCATTTTCAGGCTTGGATGTACCGTTTTCAAGAAACACGAAAATTTTAAAATTTTTGTTGTTTGGTAAGTATGGGAACAACTTTCTATCCTATAAACCACTCCAAAGTCTTGATTTGAAGTTATTTTTGGTGTTTCCGTGATTAAAAAGTCGTAAACTTATTTGTAAGAACTTCGCACGAACTAGGTTTGAAAATATTTTAAGTATTTTTGAAAAAAAAAACGTTGTAACTTTGTTTTTTCGAGCCTTTTTGATAAAATTTTTGGTAAGTCTTACTCAAAGTTTAATTCTAAACAACTTTTGCTCCTGGCATTTTCAGGCTTGGACGTGTAGTTTTCAAGAAATACAAAAATTGTTAACTTTATGTTGTTTGCTAAGTATCCCATACTTACCAAGCCACTTTCCATACTATAAATCGCTCCAAAATCACGATTTGAAGTTATTTTTGGTATTTCCGTTGTTAAAAAGCCGTAAACTTCATTGTAAAACTTCGCAGGAACCAAGTTTGAGAAAGTTTTAAGCATTCTTGACTAAAATATTTGAAACTTTGTTATTTCAAGACCTGGCGATAAAGTTTCTGGTCAGTCTTACCAAGAATTGAATTCTAAACAACTTTTGCTCCTGGCATTTTCAGGCTTGGACGTTTAGTTTTCAAGAAATACAAATATTGTTAACTTTATGTTGTTTGCTAAGTATCCCATACTTACCAAGCCACTTTCCATACTGTAAATCGCTCCAAAATCTCAATTTGAAGTTGTTTTTGGTATTTCCGTTGTTAAAAAGCCGTAAACTTCATTGTAAAACTTCGCAGGAACCAGGTTTGAGAAAGTTTTAAGCATTCTTGACTAAAATATTTGAAATTTTGTTATTACAAGACCTGGCGATAAAGTTTCTGGTCAGTCTTACCAAGAATTCAATTCTAAACAACTTTTGGTCTTGGCATTTTCAGGTTTGGACGTACCGTTTTCAAGAAACACAAAAGTATAAAAATTTTGGTTGTTTGGTAAGTATGGGAACAACTTTCCATACTGCAAGTTGCTCCAGAATCCCAATTTGAGGTAATTTTTGGTATTGCCGTGATTAAAAACCCGTAAACTTCGTTTTAAAAACATTGCAGAAACCGGGATTGAAAAATTTCAAGTATTTTCGGGAAAAAATCGTTATAACTTTATTGTTTTAAGATTTATGGATAATGTTTCTAGCAAATCTTACTCAAAATCGAATTTTAAACACATTTTGCTCTTGTTATTTTTTCGCTAGCACGCATAGTTTTCGAGAAAACAGCCGATTTATCACAAAAATACCGAAAATCGCTTCAAATCGGGATTGTGAAGCGTTTTACAGCATTTACGGTCGTTTCCTTGAAACCGGTGCGTGCTAGCAATAAAATAGCAAGAGCAAAAGTTGTTCAGAATTCAATTTCAGGTGGAATTTGGTTTAAGCTTTAGCAATAAGTCTTAAAACAAAAACGTTACAACGACTTTATCACAAAAATACTACAAATTCTGTACAATCTGGTTTCTACGACTCGTAACAAAGAGATTAACGCCTTAATAATCACGAAAATCCTTAAATTCACTTCAAATCATGATTCTCGGACGTTTTGTTGCACGTACTGTCGTTTACTTTGAAACGGTGAGTGAGAAATTTCTTTGTAACACGTTGCTGAAGCCAGGATTGGAAACTCTTTTTAGTGTTTTTGTGATAAAGTCGTAGTATCGTTCTTGTTTTAAGACCTAGAGATACAACTTAAACGAGAACTGACTCAAAATTGAATTCTAACACATTTTGCTCTTGGTATTTTTCTGCTAGCACGCACCGGTTTCAAGAAAACGACCGCAAATTCTGTAAAACGCTTCAGAATCCCGATTTGAAGCGATTTTTGGTATTTTTGTGGTAAATCAGCCGTTTTCTCGAAAACTACGCTTGCTAGCGAAAAAATAGCAAGAGCAAAATGTGTTCAGAATTCGATTTTGAGTAAGATTTGCTAGAAACATTATACATAAATCTTAAAACAATAAAGTTATAACGATTTTTTCCCAAAAATACTTAAAATTTTTCAATCCCGGTTTCTGCGATGTTTTTAAAACGAAGTTTACGGCTTTTTAACAACAGAAATACCAAAAACAACTTCAAATTGAGATTTTGGAGCGATTTACAGTATGGAAAGTTGTTCCCACACTTACCAAACAACAAAAATTTTAGAATTATTGTGTTTCTTGAAAGCGGTACGTCCAAGCCTAAAAATGCCAAGAGCAAAAGTTGTTTAGAACTCAATTCTTGGTAAGACTGACCAGAAACTTTATCGACAGATCTTAAAATAACAAAGTTTCAAATATTTTAGTCAAGAATGCTTAAAACTTTCTCAAACCTGGTTCCTGCGAAGTTTTACAATTAAGTTTACGGCTTTTTAACAAAGGAAATACCAAAAACAACTTCAAATTGAGATTTTGGAGTGATTTACAGTATGGAAAGTTGTTCCCACACTTACCAAACAACAAAAATTTTAGAATTATTGTGTTTCTTGAAAACGGTACGTCCAAGCCTAAAAATGACAAGAGCAAAAGTTTTTTAGAACTCAATTCTTGGTAAGACTGACCAGAAACTTTATCGACAGATCTTAAAATAACAAGGTTTCAAATATTTTAGTCAAGAATGCTTAAAACATTCTCAAACCTAGTTCCTGCGAAGTTTTACAATGAAGTTTACGGCTTTTTAACAACGGAAATACCAAAAACAACTTCAAATTGAGATTTTGGAGCGACTTACAGTATGGAAAGTTGTTCTCACACTTACCAAACAACAAAAATTTTAAAATTTTTGTGTTTCTTGAAAACTGTACGTTCAAGCCTGAAAATGCCAAGAGCAAAAGTTGTTTAGAATTCAATTCTTGGTAAGACTGACCAGAAACTTTATCGACAGATCTTAAAATAACAAAGTTTCAAATATTTTAGTCAAGAATTTACCTTAAATCGGGATTCTGGAGCAACTTGCAGTATGGAAAGTTGTTCCCATACTTACCAAACAACCAAAATTTTTATACTTTTGTGTTTCTTGAAAACGGTACGTCCAAACCTGAAAATGCCAAGACCAAAAGTTGTTTAGAATTGAATTCTTGGTAAGACTGACCAGAAACTTTATCGCCAGGTCTTGTAATAACAAAATTTCAAATATTTTAGTCAAGAATGCTTAAAACTTTCTCAAACCTGGTTCCTGCGAAGTTTTACAATGGAGTTTACGGCTTTTTAACAACGGAAATACCAAAAACAACTTCAAATTGAGATTTTGGAGCGATTTACAGTATGGAAAGTGGCTTGGTAAGTATGGGATACTTAGCAAACAACATAAAGTTAACAATAATTGTATTTCTTGAAAACTAAACGTCCAAGCCTGAAAATGCCAGGACCAAAAGTTGTTTAGAATTCAATTCTTGGTAAGACTGACCAGAAACTTTATCGCCAGGTCTTGAAATAACAAAGTTTCAAATATTTTAGGCAAGAATGCTTAAAACTTTCTCAAACCTGGTTCCTGCGAAGTTTTACAATGAAGTTTACGGCTTTTTAACAACGCAAATACCAAAAACAACTTCACATTGAGATTTCGGAGCGATTTACAGTATGGAAAGTTGTTCTCACACTTACCAAACAACAAAAATTTTAAAATTATTGTGTTTCTTGAAAACGGTACGTCCAAGCCTGAAAATGCCAAGAGCAAAAGTTGTTTAGAACTCAATTCTTGGTAAGACTGACCAGAAACTTTATCGACAGATCTTAAAATAACAAAGTTTCAAATATTTTAGTCAAGAATGCTTAAAACTTTCTCAAACCTGGTTCCTGCGAAGTTTTACAGTGAAGTTTACGGCTTTTTAACAACGCAAATACCAAAAACAACTTCACATTGAGATTTCGGAGCGATTTACAGTATGGAAAGTTGTTCTCACACTTACCAAACAACAACAATTTTAAAATTTATGTGTTTCATGAAAACTGTACGTTCAAGCCTGGAAATGCCAAGAGCAAAAGTTGTTTAGAATTCAATTCTTGGTAAGACTGACCAGAAACTTTATCGCCAGGTCTTGAAATAACAAAGTTTCAAATATTTTAGTCAAGAATGCTTAAAACTTTCTCAAACCTGGTTCCTGCGAAGTTTTACAATTAAGTTTACGGCTTTTTAACAAAGGAAATACCAAAAACAACTTCAAATTGAGATTTTGGAGTGATTTACAGTATGGAAAGTTGTTCCCACACTTACCAAACAACAAAAATTTTAGAATTATTGTGTTTCTTGAAAACGGTACGTCCAAGCCTAAAAATGACAAGAGCAAAAGTTTTTTAGAACTCAATTCTTGGTAAGACTGACCAGAAACTTTATCGACAGATCTTAAAATAACAAAGTTTCAAATATTTTAGTCAAGAATGCTTAAAACATTCTCAAACCTAGTTCCTGCGAAGTTTTACAATGAAGTTTACGGCTTTTTAACAACGGAAATACCAAAAACAACTTCAAATTGAGATTTTGGAGCGACTTACAGTATGGAAAGTTGTTCTCACACTTACCAAACAACAAAAATTTTAAAATTTTTGTGTTTCTTGAAAACTGTACGTTCAAGCCTGAAAATGCCAAGAGCAAAAGTTGTTTAGAATTCAATTCTTGGTAAGACTGACCAGAAACTTTATCGACAGATCTTAAAATAACAAAGTTTCAAATATTTTAGTCAAGAATTTACCTTAAATCGGGATTCTGGAGCAACTTGCAGTATGGAAAGTTGTTCCCATACTTACCAAACAACCAAAATTTTTATACTTTTGTGTTTCTTGAAAACGGTACGTCCAAACCTGAAAATGCCAAGACCAAAAGTTGTTTAGAATTGAATTCTTGGTAAGACTGATCAGAAACTTTATCGCCAGGTCTTGTAATAACAAAATTTCAAATATTTTAGTCAAGAATGCTTAAAACTTTCTCAAACCTGGTTCCTGCGAAGTTTTACAATGGAGTTTACGGCTTTTTAACAACGGAAATACCAAAAACAACTTCAAATTGAGATTTTGGAGCGATTTACAGTATGGAAAGTGGCTTGGTAAGTATGGGATACTTAGCAAACAACATAAAGTTAACAATAATTGTATTTCTTGAAAACTAAACGTCCAAGCCTGAAAATGCCAGGACCAAAAGTTGTTTAGAATTCAATTCTTGGTAAGACTGACCAGAAACTTTATCGCCAGGTCTTGAAATAACAAAGTTTCAAATATTTTAGGCAAGAATGCTTAAAACTTTCTCAAACCTGGTTCCTGCGAAGTTTTACAATGAAGTTTACGGCTTTTTAACAACGCAAATACCAAAAACAACTTCACATTGAGATTTCGGAGCGATTTACAGTATGGAAAGTTGTTCTCACACTTACCAAACAACAAAAATTTTAAAATTATTGTGTTTCTTGAAAACGGTACGTCCAAGCCTGAAAATGCCAAGAGCAAAAGTTGTTTAGAACTCAATTCTTGGTAAGACTGACCAGAAATTTTATCGACAGATCTTAAAATAACAAAGTTTCAAATATTTTAGTCAAGAATGCTTAAAACTTTCTCAAACCTGGTTCCTGCGAAGTTTTACAGTGAAGTTTACGGCTTTTTAACAACGCAAATACCAAAAACAACTTCACATTGAGATTTCGGAGCGATTTACAGTATGGAAAGTTGTTCTCACACTTACCAAACAACAACAATTTTAAAATTTATGTGTTTCATGAAAACTGTACGTTCAAGCCTGGAAATGCCAAGAGCAAAAGTTGTTTAGAATTCAATTCTTGGTAAGACTGACCAGAAACTTTATCGCCAGGTCTTGAAATAACAAAGTTTCAAATATTTTAGTCAAGAATGCTTAAAACTTTCTCAAACCTGGTTCCTGCGAAGTTTTACAATGAAGTTTACGGCTTTTTAACAACGGAAATACCAAAAATAACTTCAAATCGTGATTTTGGAGCGATTTATACTATGGAAAGTGGCTTGGTAAGTATGGGATACTTAGCAAACAACATAAAGTTAACAATTTTTGTATTTCTTGAAAACTACACGTCCAAGCCTGAAAATGCCAGGAGCAAAAGTTGTTTAGAATTAAACTTTGAGTAAGACTTACCAGAAATTTTATCAAAAAGGCACGAAAAAACAAAGTTACAACGTTTTTTTTTTCAAAAATACTTAAAATATTTTCAAACCTAGTTCGTGCGAAGTTCTTACAAATAAGTTTACGACTTTTTGATCACGGAAACACCAAAAATAACTTCAAATCAAGACTTTGGAGTGGTTTATAGGATAGAAAGTTGTTCCCATACTTACCAAACAACAAAAATTTTAAAATTTTCGTGTTTCTTGAAAACGGTACATCCAAGCCTGAAAATGCCAAAAGCAAAAGTTGTTTAGAACTCAATTCTTGGTAAGATTGACCAGAAACTTTATCGACAGATCTTAAAATAACAAAGCTTCAAATATTTTAGTCAAGAATGCATAAAAATTTTTCAAACTTGCTTTCTGCGATGTTTTTACAAAGAAGTTTACGGGTTTTTAATCACCGCAATACCAAAAATTACCTCTAACCGGGATTCTGGAGCAACTTACAGTATGGAAAGTTGTTCCCATACTTACCAAACAACCAAAATTTTAAAATATTCGTGTTTCTTGAAAACGGTACATCCAAGCCTGAAAATGCCAAAAGCAAAAGTTGTTTAGAACTCAATTCTTGGTAAGATTGACCAGAAACTTTATCGACAGATCTTAAAATAACAAAGTTTCAAATATTTTAGTCAAGAATGCATAAAAATTTTTCAAACTTGCTTTCTGCGATGTTTTTACAACGAAGTTTACGGGTTTTTAATCACCACAATACCAAAAATTACCTCAAACCGGAATTCTGGAGCAACTTACAGTATGAAAAGTTGTTCCCATACTTACCAAACAACCAAAATTTTTAAAGTTTTGTATTTCTAGAAGACGGTAAGTTCAAATGTAAAAACGTCAAGTGCAAAAGTTATTTAGAATTCAATCTTGAGTATGATTTACTATGTACATACTCAACAAGTCTTAAAATGTTTTGAAACATGATTTCTGAGATGGTTTTACAATAAAGTTTACGGCTTTTTAAACACGCAAATACGAAAAACAACATCAAGAAAACGGCTGATTTACCACAAAAATACCGAAAATCGCTTCAAATTAGGATTCTAAAGCGTTTTACAGCATTTGCGGCCGTTTTCTTGAAACCGGTGCGTGCTAGCAGAAAGATACCAAGAGCAAAATGTGCTTAGAATTCAATTTTGAGTCAGTTTTCGTTTAAGTATACAATGAAGTTCCTTGATCTCCTTTTACTAACCACTTGGCTAATTTTACACTAATTTTACAAACGCCAAAAGCAAAAGTTGTTTAGAATCAAATTTTTAATAAGATTTACTATAAACATAAACAATAAATAATATTGTAAAACCATCTCAGAAAGCAGCTTTGAAAACATTTTAAGACTTATTGATTATTTTTATAGTAAATCTTACTCAAGATTGCATACTAAATTACCATTGCTTATGGCGTTTTCAGGTTTGGACTTGCCGTTCTCAAAAAATTCAAAAATTTCAAACTTTTTGTTGTTTGGTAAAGATGGGAACCACTTTACATTCTGTAAATTGCTCCAAAATCCCGATTTGAAGTTATTTTTATTATTTCCGTGGTCAAAAAGCTGTAAGCTTCATTGTAAAATCTTCCCAGAAACCAGGAATAAAAAATGTTTACTATTTTTGACAAAAATTGTTGTAAATTTGTTGTTTCAAGAATTTTTGATAAAGTTTATAGTAAGTCTTACTCAAGATTGCATTCTAAACAACTATTGCTCTCAGCGTTTTCAGGCTTGCACCTACAGTTTTCAAGAAAAACGAAATTCTTAAACTTGTTGTAGTTTGGTAAGTTTGGGAACAACTTTTCATACTGTAAATGGTTCCAAAGTCCCGATTTGAAGGTGTTTTCGATATTTTCGTGGTTAAAAAGCCGTAAACATCATTGTTAAATCATCTCAGAAACCCGGTTTGAAAACATTTTAAGACTTATTTATTATGTTTATAATAAATCTTACTTGAACTACATATTCCAGGATATAAATTTTGCGGGCCTGGCACAAAATTAGCCAAGTGGTTAGTAAATGGAGATCAAGGAACTTCATTGTATACTTAAACGAAAACTGACTCAAAATTGAATTCTAAACACATTTTGCTCTTGGTATTTTTCTGCTAGCATGCACCGGTTTCAAGAAAACGACCGCAAATGCTGTAAAACGCTTCAGAAACCCAATTTGAAGCGATTTTCGGTATTTTTGTGGTAAATTAGCCGTTTTCTTGAAGTTGTTTTTCGTATTTGCGTGTTTAAAAAGCCATAAACTTTATTGTAAAACCATCTCAGAAACCATGTTTCAAAACATTTTAAGACTTGTTGGTTATGTTCATAGTAAATCATACTCAAGATTGAATTCTAAATAACTTTTGCACTTGACGTTTTTAGATTTGGACTTACCGTCTTCTAGAAATACAAAATTTTAAACTTTTTTCAAACCTAGTTTCTGAGGTGTTGTTACAATAAAGATACTGTAAATGGCTCCAGAATCCCCGTTTGAAGTTGTTTTTGGCATGTGCGTGTTTAAAAAGCCGTAAACTTTATTGTAACAACACCTCAGAAACTAGGTTTGAAAACATTTTAAGACTCGTTGGTTATTTTTATAGTAAATTTTACTCAAGATTAAATTCTAAATTACTTTTGCTCTTGGCGTTTTCAGGTTTGGACATACCGTTTTCAAGAAATACAAAAATTTCAAACTTTTTGTTGTTTAGTAAGCATGGGAACAACTTTCTATACTGTAAATGGTTCCAAAATCCCCATTTGAAGTTGTTTTTGGTATGTGCGTGTTTAATAAACTGTAAACTTTATTGTAACAACATCTCAAAAACCAGGTTGGAAAACATTTTAAGACTTATTGATTATTTTTAAAGTAAATCTTACTCAAGATTGAATTCTAAATTACTTTTGCTCTTGGCGTTTTCAGGCTGGGCATACCGTTTTCGAGAAACACGAAATTTTTAAACTTTTTTTTTGTTTGGTAAGTATCGGAACAACTTTCCAGCCTATAAATCGCACCAAAATCTCGATTTGAAGTTGTGTTTTGTTATTTTCGTGGTTAAAAAGCCGTAAACTTCATTGTTAAATCATCTCAGAAACCCGGTTTGAAAACATTTTAAGACTTATTTATTATGTTTATAATAAATCTTACTCAAAATTGAATTCTAAACAACATTTGCTCTTGGCGTTTTCAGGCTAGGTCGTATCGTTTTCGAGAATTTACAAGTTGTCATTTGAACTACATATTCCAGGATATAAATTTTGCGGGCCTGGCACAAAATTAGCCAAGTGGTTAGTAAAAGGAGATCAAGGAACTTCATTGTATACTTAAACGAAAACTGACTCAAAATTGAATTCTAAACACATTTTGCTCTTGGTATTTTTCTGCTAGCATGCACCGGTTTCAAGAAAACGACCGCAAATGCTGTAAAACGCTTCAGAAACCCAATTTGAAGCGATTTTCGGTATTTTTGTGGTAAATCAGCCGTTTTCTTGAAGTTGTTTTTTGTATTTGCGTGTTTAAAAAGCCGTAAACTTTATTGTAAAACCATCTCAGAAACCATGTTTCAAAACATTTTAAGACTTGTTGGTTATGTTCATAGTAAATCATACTCAAGATTGAATTCTAAATAACTTTTGCACTTGACGTTTTTAGATTTGGAATTACCGTCTTCTAGGAATACAAAATTTTAAACTTTTTGTTGTTTGGTAAGGATGGGAACCACTTTACATTCTGTAAATCGCTCCAAAATCCCGATGTGAAGTTGTGTTTGGTATTTGCGTGTTTAAAAATCCGTTAACTTTATTGTAAAACCATCTCAGAGAACAGGTTTGAAGACATTTTAAGACTTATTGATTATTTTTATAGTAAATCTTACTCAAGATTGAATACGAAATTACCATTGCTCATGGCGTTTTTAGGTTTGGACATACCGCTTTCAAGAAATACAAAAATTTCAAACTTTTTGTTGTTTGGTAAATATGGGAACAACTTCCCATACTGTAAATGGTTCCAAAATCTCGATTTGAAGTTGTGTCTTGTTATTTCGGTGATTAAAAAGGCTTAAACTTAATTGTAAAAACATCACAGAAAATAGGTTTGAAAAAATTTTAAGCATTTTTGACAAAAACCGTTGTAACTTTGTTGTTTCAAGACATTTTGATAAAATTTCTGATAAGTTTGGCTCAAAGTTCAATTTTAAACAAGTTTTGCTTTTTGCATTTTCAGGCTTCGACATACCGTTTTCTAGAAATACAAAACTTTTAAACTTATTGTGGTTTGGTAAGTATCGAATACTTACCAAGCCACTTTCCATACTGTAAATCGCTCCAAAATCTCAATTTGAAGTTGTTTTTGGTATTTGCGTTGTTAAAAAGCCGTAAACTTCATTGAAAAACTTCGCAGGAACTAGGTTTGAGAAAGTTTTAAGCATTCTTGACTAAAATATTTGAAACTTTGTTATTTTAAGATCTGTCGATAAAGTTTCTGGTCAGTCTTACCAAGAATTGAGTTCTAAACAACTTTTGCTCTTGGCATTTTCAGGCTTGGACGTACCGTTTTCAAGAAACGCAATAATTTTAAAATTTTTGTTGTTTGGTAATTGTGAGAACAACTTTCCATACTGTAAATCGCTCCAAAATCTTGATTTGAAGTTATTATTGGTATTTCCGTGATTAAAAAGCCTTAAATTTATTTGCAAGAACTTCGCACGAACTAGGTTTGAAAATATTTTAAGTATTTTTGAAAAAGAGCAAAAGTTATTTAGAACTCAATCTTGAGTTAGATTTACTATAAATATTATCAATAACCATTAAAATGTTTTCAAACTTGGTTTCTGAGATGTTTATACAATAAAGTTTACGGATTTTTAAACACGCAAATACCAAAAACGACTTCAAATCGGGATTTTGGGGCGGTTTATAGAATGTAAAGTGGTTCCCATCCTTACCAAAGAACAAAAAGTTTAAAATTTTGTATTTCTAGAAGACGGTAAGTCCAAATCTAAAAACGTCAAGAGCAAAATTTATTTAGAATTCAATCTTGAGTATGATTTACTATAAACATAATCAACAAGTCTTAAAATGTTTTCAAACTTAGTTTCTGAGGTGTTGTTACAATAAAGTTTACGGTTTTTAAACACGCACATGCCAAAAACAACTTCAAACGGGGATTCTGGAGCCATTTACAGTATGTAAAGTTGTTCCCTAAGAAGTTTGAAATTTTTGTATTTCTTGAAAACGGTATGTCCAAACCTGAAAACGCCAAGTGCAAAAGTAAATTAGAATTCAATCTTGAGTTAGATTTACTATAAATGTAATCAATAACTATTAAAATGTTTTCGAACTTGGTTTCTGAGATGTTTTTACAATGAAGTTTACGGCTTTTTAACCACGAAAATATTAAAAACAACTTCAAATCAGGATTTTGGAACCATTTACAGTATGGAAAGTTGTTCCCATACTTACCAAACCACAAAAAGTTTAAAAATGTTGTATTTCTTGAAAACGGTAGGTCTAAACCTGAAATCGCCAAGAGCAAAAGTTGTTTAGAGTTCAATTTTGAGTAAGACTTACCATAAACTTAAGCAATAAGTCTAAAAATTTCAAACCTGGATTTTGCGATGTTTTAATAATGAAGTTTACGGCTTTTTAACCACGAAAATAACAAAACACAACTTCAAATCGAGATTTTGGAGCGATTTACTGAATGGAAAATGGTTCCCATACTTACCAAACAACAGAAAGTTCAAATTTTTGTATTGCTTGAAAACGGTACGTCCAAACCTAAAAACGCCAAAAGCAAAAGTTGTTTAGAATCAAATTTTGATTAAGATTTACTATAAACATAAACAATAAATAATATTGTAAAACCATCTCAGAAACCAGCTTTGAAAACATATTAAGACTTATTGATTATTTTTATAGTGAATCTTACTCAAGATTGAACACTAAATTACCATTGCTTATGGCGTTTTCAGGTTTGGACATGCCGTTCTCAAAAAATTCAAAAATTTCAAACTTTTTGTTGTTTGGTAAAGATGGGAACCACTTTACATTCTGTAAATATCTCCAAAATCCCGATTTGAAGTTATTTTTATTATTTCCGTGGTCAAAAAGCTGTAAACTTCATTGTAAAATCTTCCCAGAAACCAGGAATAAAAAATGTTTACTATTTTTGACAAAAATTGTTGTAAATTTGTTGTTTCAAGAATTTTTGATAAAGTTTATAGTAAGTCTTACTCAAGATTGCATTCTAAACAACTATTGCTCTAAGCGTTTTCAGGCTTGAACCTACAGTTTTCAAGAAAAACGAAATTCTTAAACTTGTTGTAGTTTGGTAAGTTTGGGAATAACTTTTCATACTGTAAATGGTTCCAAAGTCCCGAATTGAAGGTTTTTTCGATATTTCCGTGGTTAAAAAGCCGTAAACTTCATTGTAGAAACATCTCAGAAACCAGAATTAAAAATATTTTAACAGTTATCGATTATATTTATAGTAAATCTAACTCAAGACTAAATTCTAAATGACTTTTGCTCTTGGCGTTTTCAGGTTTGGACATACTGTTTTCAAGAAATACAAGAATTTCAAGCTTTTTGTTGTTTGATAAATATGAAAACAATTTTCCATACTGTAAATGGCTCCAAAATCTCCATTTGAAGTTGTTTTTTGTATGTGCGTGTTTAAAAAGCCGTAAACTTTATTGTAACAACATCTCAGAAACCAGGTTTGAAAACATTTTAAGACTTATTGATTATTTTTAAAGTAAATCTTACTCAAGATTGAATTCTAAATTACTTTTGCTCTTGGCGTTTTCAGGCTGGGCATACCGTTTTCGAGAAACACAAAATTTTTAAACTTTTTTTTGTTTGGTAAGTATCGGAACAACTTTCCAGCCTATAAATCGCTCCAAAATCTCGATTTGAAGTTGTGTTTTGTTATTTTCGTGGTTAAAAAGCCGTAAACTTCATTGTTAAATCATCTCAGAAACCCGGTTTGAAAACATTTTAAGACTTATTTATTATGTTTATAATAAATCTTACTCAAAATTGAATTCTAAACAACATTTGCTCTTAGCGTTTTCAGGCTAGGTCGTATCGTTTTCGAGAATTTACAAGTTGCCATTTGAACTACATATTCCAGGATATAAATTTTGCGTGCCTGGCACAAAATTAGCCAAGTGGTTAGTAAAAGGAGATCAAGGAACTTCATTGTATACTTAAACGAAAACTGACTCAAAATTGAATTCTAAACACATTTTGCTCTTGGTATTTTTCTGCTAGCATGCACCGGTTTCAAGAAAACGACCGCAAATGCTGTAAAACGCTTCAGAAACCCAATTTGAAGCGATTTTCGGTATTTTTGTGGTAAATTAGCCGTTTTCTTGAAGTTGTTTTTCGTATTTGCGTGTTTAAAAAGCCGTAAACTTTATTATAAAACCATCTCAGAAACCATGTTTCAAAACATTTTAAGACTTGTTGGTTATGTTCATAGTAAATCATACTCAAGATTGAATTCTAAATAACTTTTGCACTTGAAGTTTTTAGATTTGGACTTACCGTCTTCTAGAAATACAAAATTTTAAACTTTTTTCAAACCTAGTTTCTGAGGTGTTGTTACAATAAAGTTTACGGCTTTTTAAACACGCACATGCCAAAAACAACTTCAAACGGGAATTCTGGAGCCATTTACAGTATGTAAAGTTGTTCCCCAAGAAGTTTGAAATTTTTGTATTTCTTGAAAACGGTATGTCCAAACCCCAAAACGCCAAGTGCAAAAGTAAATTAGAATTCAATCTTGAGTTAGATTAACTATAAATGTAATCAATAACTATTAAAATGTTTTCAAACTTGGTTTCTGAGATGTTTTAACAATGAAGTTTACGGCTTTTTAACCACGAAAATAACAAAACACAACTTCAAATCGAGATTTTGGAGCGATTTACTGAATGGAAAATGGTTCCCATACTTACCAAACAACAGAAAGTTTCAATTTTTGTATTGCTTGTAAACGGTACGTCCAAACCTAAAAACGCTAAAAGCAAAAGCTATTTAGAATTAAATCTTGAGTATGATTTACTATAAACATAATCAATAAGTCGTAAAATTGTTTCAAACCTGGTTTTTGAGATGTTTTTACAATGAAGTTTAGAGCTTTTTAATCACGGAAATAACAGAAACAACTTCAAATCGGCATTCTTTAGCGATTTACAATATGAAAAGTTGTTCCGATACTTACCAAATCACAAAAAGTTTAAAATTTCGTGTTTCTCGAAAACGGTATGTACCAGCCTGAAAACGCCAAAAGCAAAAGTTGTTTAGAATCAAATTTTGATTAAGATTTACTATAAACATAAACAATAAATAATATTGTAAAACCATCTCAGAAAGCAGCTTTGAAAACATTTTAAGACTTATTGATTATTTTTATAGTAAATCTTACTCAAGATTGAATACTAAATTACCATTGCTTATGGCGTTTTCAGGTTTGGACATGCCGTTCTCAAAAAATTCAAAAATTTCAAACTTTTTGTTGTTTGGTAAAGATGGGAACCACTTTACATTCTGTAAATTGCTCCAAAATCCCGATTTGAAGTTATTTTTATTATTTCCGTGGTCAAAAAGCTGTAAACTTCATTGTAAAATCTTCCCAGAAACCAGGAATAAAAAATGTTTACTATTTTTGACAAAAATTGTTGTAAATTTGTTGTTTCAAGAATTTTTGATAAAGTTTATAGTAAGTCTTACTCAAGATTGCATTCTAAACAACTATTGCTCTCAGCGTTTTCAGGCTTGCACCTACAGTTTTCAAGAAAAACGAAATTCTTAAACTTGTTGTAGTTTGGTAAGTTTGGGAACAACTTTTCATACTGTAAATGGTTCCAAAGTCCCGATTTGAAGGTGTTTTCGATATTTCCGTGGTTAAAAAGCCGTAAACTTCATTGTACAAACATCTCAGAAACCAGAATTAAAAATATTTTAACAGTTATCGATTATATTTATAGTAAATCTAACTCAAGACTAAATTCTAAATGACTTTTGCTCTAGCCGTTTTCAGGTTTGGACATACCGTTTTCAAGAAATACAAAAATTTCAAACTTTTTGTTGTTTAGTAAGCATGGGAACAACTTTCTATACTGTAAATGGCTCCAAAATCCCCATTTGAAGTTGTTTTTGGTATGTGCGTGTTTAATAAACTGTAAACTTTATTGTAACAACATCTCAAAAACCAGGTTTGAAAACATTTTAAGACTTATTTATTATGTTTATAATAAATCTTACTCAAAATTGAATTCTAAACAACATTTGCTCTTGGCGTTTTCAGGCTAGGTCGTATCGTTTTCGAGAATTTACAAGTTGCCATTTGAACTACATATTCCAGGATATAAATTTTGCGGGCCTGGCACAAAATTAGCCAAGTGGTTAGTAAAAGGAGATCAAGGAACTTCATTGTATACTTAAACGAAAACTGACTCAAACTTGAATTCTAAACACATTTTGCTCTTGGTATTTTTCTGCTAGCACGCACCGGTTTCAAGAAAACGACCGCAAATTCTGTAAAACGCTTCAGAAACCCAATTTGAAGCGATTTTCGGTATTTTTGTGGTAAATCAGCCGTTTTCTTGAAGTTGTTTTTTGTATTTGCGTGTTTAAAAAGCCGTAAACTTTATTGTAAAACCATCTCAGAAACCATGTTTCAAAACATTTTAAGACTTGTTGGTTATGTTCATAGTAAATCATACTCAAGATTGAATTCTAAATAACTTTTGCACTTGACGTTTTTAGATTTGGAATTACCGTCTTCTAGGAATACAAAATTTTAAACTTTTTGTTGTTTGGTAAAGATGGGAACCACTTTACATTCTGTAAATCGCTCCAAAATCCCGATGTGAAGTTGTGTTTGGTATTTGCGTGTTTAAAAATCCGTTAACTTTATTGTAAAACCATCTCAGAGAACAGGTTTGAAGACATTTTAAGACTTATTGATTATTTTTATAGTAAATCTTACTCAAGATTGAATACGAAATTACCTTTGCTCATGGCGTTTTTAGGTTTGGACATACCGCTTTCAAGAAATACAAAAATTTCAAACTTTTTGTTGTTTGGTAAATATGGGAACAACTTTCCATACTGTAAATGGTTCCAAAATCTCGATTTGAAGTTGTGTATTGTTATTTCGGTGATTAAAAAGGCTTAAACTTAACTGTAAAAACATCACAGAAAATAGGTTTGAAAAAATTTTAAGCATTTTTGACAAAAACCGTTGTAACTTTGTTGTTTCAAGACATTTTGATAAAATTTCTGATAAGTTTGACTCAAAGTTCAATTTTAAACAAGTTTTGCTTTTTGCATTTTCAGGCTTCGACATACCGTTTTCTAGAAATACAAAACTTTTAAACTTATTGTGGTTTGGTAAGTATCGAATACTTACCACGCAACTTTCCATACAATAAATCCCTCCAGAAGCCCCATTTGAAGTTATTTTTGGTATTTCCGTGATTGAAAAGCCTTAAACTTCATTGTAAAAACATCGCCAAAACCAGGTTTGAAAACATTTTAAGACTTATTGATTATGTTTATAGTAAATCTTAATCAAAATTGAATTCTAAAAAACTTTTGCTCTTGGGGTTTTCAGGCTGGGCATACCGTTTTCGAGAAACACGAAATTTTTAAACTTTTTGTTGCTTGCTAAGTATCGGATCAACTTTTCATACTGTGAATCGCTAAAGAATGCCGATTTGAAGATGTTTCTGTTATTTCCGTGATTAAAAAGCTTTAAACTTCATTGTAAAATCATCTCAAGAACCAGGTTTGAAAAAAATTTACGACTTATTGATTATGTTTACAGTAAATCATACTCAAGTCTGAATTCTAAAAAGTTTTTTCTCTTGAAGTTGTGTTTTGTTATTTTTGTGGTTCAAGTATCGGAACAACTTTCCAGCATATAAATGGCTCCAAAATCTTGATTTGAATTTATTTTTGTGTTTCCGTGATTAAAAAGGCATAAACTTAATTGTAAAACTTCGCAGGAACTAGGTTTGAAAAATTTTTATGCATTCTTGACTAAAATATTTGAAACTTTGTTATTTCAAGACCTGGTGATAAAGTTTCTGGTCAGTCTTACCAAGAATTCAATTCTAAACAACTTTTGCTCTTGGCATTTTCAGGTTTGGACGTACCGTTTTTAAGAAACACAAAACTTTAAAAATTTTGGTTGTTTGGTAAGTATGGGAACAACTTTCCATACTGTAAGTTGCTCCAGAATCCCGGTTTGAGGTAATTTTTGGTATTGCGGTGATTAAAAACCCGTAAACTTCGTTGTAAAAACATCGCAGAAAGCAAGTTTGAAAAATTTTTATGCATTCTTGACTAAAATATTTGAAACTTTGTTATTTTAAGATCTGTCGATAAAGTTTCTGGTCAATCTTACCAAGAATTGAGTTCTAAACAACTTTTGCTTTTGGCATTTTCAGGCTTGGATGTACCGTTTTCAAGAAACACGAAAATTTTAAAATTTTTGTTGTTTGGTAAGTATGGGAACAACTTTCTATCCTATAAACCACTCCAAAGTCTTGATTTGAAGTTATTTTTGGTGTTTCCGTGATTAAAAAGTCGTAAACTTATTTGTAAGAACTTCGCACGAACTAGGTTTGAAAATATTTTAAGTATTTTTGAAAAAAAAAACGTTGTAACTTTGTTTTTTCGAGCCTTTTTGATAAAATTTCTGGTAAGTCTTACTCAAAGTTTAATTCTAAACAACTTTTGCTCCTGGCATTTTCAGGCTTGGACGTGTAGTTTTCAAGAAATACAAAAATTGTTAACTTTATGTTGTTTGCTAAGTATCCCATAATTACCAAGCCACTTTCCATACTATAAATCGCTCCAAAATCACGATTTGAAGTAATTTTTGGTATTTCCGTTGTTAAAAAGCCGTAAACTTCATTGTAAAACTTCGCAGGAACCAGGTTTGAGAAAGTTTTAAGCATTCTTGACTAAAATATTTGAAACTTTGTTATTTTAAGATCTGTCGATAAAGTTTCTGGTCAGTCTTACCAAGAATTGAATTCTAAACAACTTTTGCTCTTGGCATTTTCAGGCTTGAACGTACAGTTTTCAAGAAACACAAAAATTTTAAAATTTTTGTTGTTTGGTAAGTGTGAGAACAACTTTCCATACTGTAAGTCGCTCCAAAATCTCAATTTGAAGTTGTTTTTGGTATTTCCGTTGTTAAAAAGCCGTAAACTTCATTGTAAAACTTCGCAGGAACTAGGTTTGAGAATGTTTTAAGCATTCTTGACTAAAATATTTGAAACTTTGTTATTTTAAGATCTGTCGATAAAGTTTCTGGTCAGTCTTACCAAGAATTGAGTTCTAAAAAACTTTTGCTCTTGTCATTTTTAGGCTTGGACGTACCGTTTTCAAGAAACACAATAATTCTAAAATTTTTGTTGTTTGGTAAGTGTGGGAACAACTTTCCATACTGTAAATCACTCCAAAATCTCAATTTGAAGTTGTTTTTGGTATTTCCTTTGTTAAAAAGCCGTAAACTTAATTGTAAAACTTCGCAGGAACCAGGTTTGAGAAAGTTTTAAGCATTCTTGACTAAAATATTTGAAACTTTGTTATTTTAAGATCTGTCGATAAAGTTTCTGGTCAGTCTTACCAAGAATTGAGTTCTAAACAACTTTTGCTCTTGGCATTTTTAGGCTTGGACGTACCGCTTTCAAGAAACACAATAATTCTAAAATTTTTGTTGTTTGGTAAGTGTGGGAACAACTTTCCATACTGTAAATCGCTCCAAAATCTCAATTTGAAGTTGTTTTTGGTATTTGCGTTGTTAAAAAGCCGTAAACTTCATTGTAAAACTTCGCAGGAACCAGGTTTGAAAAAGTTTTAAGCATTCTTGACTAAAATATTTGAAACTTTGTTATTTTAAGATCTGTCGGTAAAGTTTCTGGTCAGTCTTACCAAGAATTGAGTTCTAAACAACTTTTGCTCTTGGCATTTTCAGGCTTGCCCGTACCGTTTTCAAGAAACACAATAATTTTAAAATTTTTGTTGTTTGGTAAGTGTGAGAACAACTTTCCATACTGTAAATCGCTCCAAAATCTCAATTTGAAGTTGTTTTTGGTATTTCCGTTGTTAAAAAGCCGTAAACTTCATTGTAAAACTTCGCAGGAACCAGGTTTGAGAAAGTATTAAGCATTCTTGACCTAAATATTTGAAACTTTGTTATTTCAAGACCTGGCGACAAAGTTTCTGGTCAGTCTTACCAAGAATTGAATTCTAAACAACTTTTGCTCCTGGCATTTTCAGGCTTGGACGTTTAGTTTTCAAGAAATACAAATATTGTTAACTTTATGTTGTTTGCTAAGTATCCCATACTTACCAAGCCACTTTCCATACTGTAAATCGCTCCAAAATCTCAATTTGAAGTTGTTTTTGGTATTTCCGTTGTTAAAAAGCCGTAAACTTCATTGTAAAACTTCGCAGGAACCAGGTTTGAGAAAGTTTTAAGCATTCTTGACTAAAATATTTGAAATTTTGTTATTACAAGACCTGGCGATAAAGTTTCTGGTCAGTCTTACCAAGAATTCAATTCTAAACAACTTTTGGTCTTGGCATTTTCAGGTTTGGACGTACCGTTTTCAAGAAACACAAAAGTATAAAAATTTTGGTTGTTTGGTAAGTATGGGAACAACTTTCCATACTGCAAGTTGCTCCAGAATCCCAATTTGAGG
The DNA here is from genome assembly GCA_030157275.1 of Cynaeus angustus. NCBI lineage: Eukaryota > Metazoa > Arthropoda > Insecta > Coleoptera > Tenebrionidae > Cynaeus > Cynaeus angustus. Next base: position 15,164,035 of record CM058059.1, read on the forward strand.
TAATCTTTGGTATTGCCGTGATTAAAAACCCGTAAACTTCGTTTTAAAAACATTGCAGAAACCGGGATTGAAAAATTTCAAGTATTTTCGGGAAAAAATCGTTATAACTTTATTGTTTTAAGATTTATGGATAATGTTTCTAGCAAATCTTACTCAAAATCGAATTTTAAACACATTTTGCTCTTGTTATTTTTTCGCTAGCACGCATAGTTTTCGAGAAAACAGCCGATTTATCACAAAAATACCGAAAATCGCTTCAAATCGGGATTCTGAAGCGTTTTACAGCATTTACCGTCGTTTCCTTGAAACCGGTGCGTGCTAGCAATAAAATAGCAAATTCCACCTGAAATTGAATTCTAAACACATTTTGCTCTTGGTATTTTTCTGCTAGCACGCACCGGTTTCAAGAAAACGACCGCAAATGCTGTAAAACGCTTCAGAATCGCGATTTGAAGCGATTTTTGGTATTTTTGTGGTAAATCAGCCGTTTTCTCGAAAACTATGCTTGCTAGCGAAAAAATAGCAAGAGCAAAATGTGTTCAGAATTCGATTTTGAGTAAGATTTGCTAGAAACATTATACATAAATCTTAAAACAATAAAGTTATAACGATTTTTTCCCAAAAATACTTAAAATTTTTCAATCCCGGTTTCTGCGATGTTTTTAAAACGAAGTTTACGGCTTTTTAACAACAGAAATACCAAAAACAACTTCAAATTGAGATTTTGGAGCGATTTACAGTATGGAAAGTTGTTCCCACACTTACCAAACAACAAAAATTTTAGAATTATTGTGTTTCTTGAAAACTGTACGTTCAAGCCTGAAAATGCCAAGAGCAAAAGTTGTTTAGAATTCAATTCTTGGTAAGACTGACCAGAAACTTTATCGACAGATCTTAAAATAACAAAGTTTCAAATATTTTAGTCAAGAATGCTTAAAACTTTCTCAAACCTGGTTCCTGCGAAGTTTTACAATTAAGTTTACGGCTTTTTAACAAAGGAAATACCAAAAACAACTTCAAATTGAGATTTTGGAGCAATTTGCAGTATGGAAAGTTGTTCCCACACTTACCAAACAACAAAAATTTTAGAATTATTGTGTTTCTTGAAAACGGTACGTCCAAGCCTAAAAATGACAAGAGCAAAAGTTGTTTAGAACTCAATTCTTGGTAAGACTGACCAGAAACTTTATCGACAGATCTTAAAATAACAAAGTTTCAAATATTTTAGTCAAGAATGCTTAAAACATTCTCAAACCTAGTTCCTGCGAAGTTTTACAATGAAGTTTACGGCTTTTTAACAACGGAAATACCAAAAACAACTTCAAATTGAGATTTTGGAGAGACTTACAGTATGGAAAGTTGTTCTCACACTTACCAAACAACAAAAATTTTAAAATTTTTGTGTTTCTTGAAAACTGTACGTTCAAGCCTGAAAATGCCAAGAGCAAAAGTTGTTTAGAATTCAATTCTTGGTAAGACTGACCAGAAACTTTATCGACAGATCTTAAAATAACAAAGTTTCAAATATTTTAGTCAAGAATGCTTAAAACATTCTCAAACCTAGTTCCTGCGAAGTTTTACAATGAAGTTTACGGCTTTTTAACAACGGAAATACCAAAAACAACTTCAAATTGAGATTTTGGAGCGATTTACAGTATGGAAAGTTGTTCTCACACTTACCAAACAACAAAAATTTTAAAATTTTTGTGTTTCTTGAAAACTGTACGTTCAAGCCTGAAAATGCCAACAGCAAAATTTGTTTAGAATTCAATTCTTGGTAAGACTGACCAGAAACTTTATCGACAGATCTTAAAATAACAAAGTTTCAAATATTTTAGTCAAGAATGCTTAAAACATTCTCAAACCTAGTTCCTGCGAAGTTTTACAATGAAGTTTACGGCTTTTTAACAACGGAAATACCTAAAACAACTTCAAATTGAGATTTTGGAGCGATTTACAGTATGGAAAGTTGTTCGCACAGTTACCAAACAACAAAAATTTTAAAATTTTTGTGTTTCTTGAAAACTGTACGTTCAAGCCTGAAAATGCCAAGAGCAAAATTTGTTTAGAACTCAATTCTTGGTAAGACTGACCAGAAACTTTATCGACAGATCTTAAAATAACAAAGTTTCAAATATTTTAGTCAAGAAAGCTTAAAACTTTTTCAAACCTGGCTCCTGCGAAGTTTTACAATGAAGTTTACGGCTTTTTAACAACGCAAATACCAAAAACAACTTCACATTGAGATTTCGGAGCGATTTACAGTATGGAAAGTTGTTCTCACACTTACCAAACAACAAAAATTTTAAAATTATTGTGTTTCTTGGAAACGGTACGTCCAAGCCTGAAAATGCCAAGAGCAAAATTTGTTTAGAACTCAATTCTTGGTAAGACTGACCAGAAACTTTATCGACAGATCTTAAAATAACAAAGTTTCAAATATTTTAGTCAAGAATGCTTAAAACTTTCTCAAACCTGGTTCCTGCGAAGTTTTACAATGAAGTTTACGGCTTTTTAACAACGCAAATACCAAAAACCACTTCACATTGAGATTTCGGAGCGATTTACAGTATGAAAAGTTGTTCTCACACTTACCAAACAACAAAAATTTTAAAATTTATGTGTTTCATGAAAACTGTACGTCCAAGCCTGAAAATGCCAAGAGCAAAAGTTGTTTAGAACTCAATTCTTGGTAAGACTGACCAGAAACTTTATCGACAGATCTTAAAATAACAAAGTTTCAAATATTTTAGTCAAGAATGCTTAAAACTTTCTCAAACCTGGTTCCTGCGAAGTTTTACAATGAAGTTTACGGCTTTTTAACAACGCAAATACCAAAAACCACTTCAAATTGAGATTTCGGAGCGATTTACAGTATGAAAAGTTGTTCTCACACTTACCAAACAACAAAAATTTTAAAATTTATGTGTTTCATGAAAACTGTACGTTCAAGCCTGAAAATGTCATGAGCAAAAGTTGTTTAGAATTCAATTCTTGGTAAGACTGACCAGAAACTTTATCGCCAGGTCTTGAAATAACAAAGTTTCAAATATTTTAGTCAAGAATGCTTAAAACTTTCTCAAACCTAGTTCGTGCGAAGTTCTTACAAATAAGTTTACGACTTTTTAATCACGGAAACACCAAAAATAACTTCAAATCAAGACTTTGGAGTGGTTTATAGGATAGAAAGTTTTTCCCATACTTACCAAACAACAAAAATTTTAAAATTTTCGTGTTTCTTGAAAACGGTACATCCAAGCCTGAAAATGCCAAAAGCAAAAGTTGTTTAGAACTCAATTCTTGGTAAGATTGACCAGAAACTTTATCGACAGAACTTAAAATAACAAAGTTTCAAATATTTTAGTCAAGAATGCATAAAAATTTTTCAAACTTGCTTTCTGCGATGTTTTTACAACGAAGTTTACGGGTTTTTAATCACCGCAATGCCAAAAATTACCTCAAACCGGGATTCTGGAGCAACTTACAGAATGGAAAGTTGTTCCCATACTTACCAAACAACCAAAATTTTTAAAGTTTTGTGTTTCTTGGAAACGGTACGTCCAAACCTGAAAATGCCAAGAGCAAAAGTTGTTTAGAATTGAATTCTTGGTAAGACTGACCAGAAACTTTATCACCAGGTCTTGAGATAACAAAGTTTCAAATATTTTAGTCAAGAATGCTTAAAAATTTTTCAAACCTAGTTCCTGCGAAGTTTTACAATTAAGTTTATGCCTTTTTAATCACAGAAACACAAAAATAAATTCAAATCAAGATTTTGGAGCCATTTATAGGCTGGAAAGTTGTTCCGATACTTGAACCACGAAAATAACAAAACACAACTTCAAGAGCAAAAACTTTTTAGAATTCAGACTTGAGTATGATTTACTGTAAACATAATCAATAAGTCGTAAATTTTTTTCAAACCTGGTTTTTGAGATGATTTTACAATGAAGTTTAAAACTTTTTAATCACGGAAATAACAGAAACAACTTCAAATCGGCATTCTCTAGCGATTCACAGTATGAAAAGTTGATCCGATACTTAGCAAGCAACAAAAAGTTTAAAAATCTCGTGTTTCTCGAAAACGGTATGCCCAGCCTGAAAACCCCAAGAGCAAAAGTTTTTTAGAATTCAATTTTGATTAAGATTTACTATAAAATTAAACACGCACATACCAAAAACAACTTCAAATGGGGATTTTGGAGCCATTTACAGTATAGAAAGTTGTTCCCATGCTTACTAAACAACAAAAAGTTTGAAATTTTTGTATTTCTTGAAAACGGTATGTTCAAACCTGAAAAGGCCAAGAGCAAAAGTAATTTAGAATTTAATCTTGAGTTAGATATACTATAAATATTATATTATCTATTAAAATGTTTTCAAACTTGGTTTCTGAAATGTTTTTACAATAAAGTTTACGGATTTTTAAACACGCAAATACCAAAAACAACTTCAAATGGGGATTTTGGTGCGATTTACAGTATGGAAAGTTGTTCCCATACTTACCAAACAACAAAAAGTCTTAAATTTTGTATTTCTTAAAAACGGTATATCCAAACCTGAAAACGCCATGAGCATAAATAATTTAGAATTCAATCTTGAGTAAGATTTACTATAAAAATAATCAATAAGTCTTAAAATGTTTTCAAACCTGGTTTCTGAGATGGTTTTACAATAAAATTTACGGCTTTTTCAACACTCAAATACGAAAAACAACTTCAAATGGGGATTTTGGAGCCATTTACAGTATGGAAAGTTGTTCCCACACTTACTAAACAACAAAAAGTTTAAAATTTTGTATTTCTTGAAAACGATATGTCCAAACCTGAAAACGCCATGTGCAAAAGTTATTTAGAATTCAATCTTGAGTATGATTTACTATGAACATAACCAACAAGTCTTAAAATGTTTTGAAACATGGTTTCTGAGATGGTTTTACAATAAAGTTTACGGCTTTTTAAACACGCAAATACGAAAAACAACTTCAAGAAAACGGCTAATTTACCACAAAAATACCGAAAATCGCTTCAAATTGGGTTTCTGAAGCGTTTTACAGCATTTGCGGTCGTTTTCTTGAAACCGGTGCATGCTAGCAGAAAAATACCAAGAGCAAAATGTGTTTAGAATTCAATTTTGAGTCAGTTTTCGTTTAAGTATACAATGAAGTTCCTTGATCTCCTTTTACTAACCACTTGGCTAATTTTGTGCCAGGCCCGCAAAATTTATATCCTGGAATATGTAGTTCAAATGGCAACTTGTAAATTCTCGAAAACGATACGACCTAGCCTGAAAACGCCAAGAGCAAATGTTGTTTAGAATTCAATTTTGAGTAAGATTTATTATAAACATAATAAATAAGTCTTAAAATGTTTTCAAACCTGGTTTTTGAGATGTTGTTACAATAAAGTTTACAGTTTATTAAACACGCACATACCAAAAACAACTTCAAATGGGGATTTTGGAGCCATTTACAGTATAGAAAGTTGTTCCCATGCTTACTAAACAACAAAAAGTTTGAAATTTTTGTATTTCTTGAAAACGGTATGTCCAAACCTGAAAACGCCAAGAGCAAAAGTCATTTAGAATTTAGTCTTGAGTTAGATTTACTATAAATATAATCGATAACTGTTAAAATATTTTTAATTCTGGTTTCTGAGATGTTTGTACAATGAAGTTTACGGCTTTTTAACCACGGAAATATCGAAAACACCTTCAAATCGGGACTTTGGAACCATTTACAGTATGAAAAGTTGTTCCCAAACTTACTAAACTACAACAAGTTTAAGAATTTCGTTTTTCTTGAAAACTGTATGTGCAAGCCTGAAAACGCTGAGAGCAATATTTGTTTAGAATGCAATCTTGAGTAAGACTTACTATAAACTTTATCAAAAATTCTTGAAACAACAAATTTACAACAATTTTTGTCAAAAATAGTAAACATTTTTTATTCCTGGTTTCTGGGAAGACTTTACCATGAAGTTTACAGCTTTTTGACCACGGAAATAATAAAAATAACTTCAAATCGGGATTTTGGAGCAATTTACAGAATGTAAAGTGGTTCCCATCTTTACCAAACAACAAAAAGTTTGAAATTTTTGAATTTTTTGAGAACGGCATGTCCAAACCTGAAAACGCCATAAGCAATGGTAATTTAGTATTCAATCTTGAGTAAGATTTACTATAAAAATAATCAATAAGTCTTAAAATGTTTTCAAAGCTGCTTTCTGAGATGGTTTTACAATATTATTTATTGTTTATGTTTATAGTAAATCTTATTAAAAATTTGATTCTAAACAACTTTTGCTTTTGGCGTTTGTAGGCTGGGACATACCGTTTTCGAGCAACACGAAATCTTTAAACTTTTTGTTGTTTGCTAAGTATCGGATCAACTTTTCATACTGTGAAACGCTAAAAAATGCCGATTTGAATTTGTTTCTGTTATTTCCGTGATTAAAAAGCCTTAAACTTCATTGTAAAAACATCGCAAGAACCAGGTTTGAAAAAATTTTACGATTTATTGTTTATGTTTATAGTAAATCTTAATCAAAATTTGATTCTAAACAACTTTTGCTTTTGGCGTTTTCAGGCTGGTACATACCGTTTTCGAGAAACACGAAATTTTAAACTTTTTGTGATTTGGTAAGTATCGGAACAACTTTTCATATTGTAAATCGCTAAAGAATGCCGATTTGAAGTTGTTTCTGTTATTTCCGTGATTAAAAAGCTTTAAACTTCATTGTAAAAACATCTCAAAAACCAGGTTTGAAACAATTTTACGACTTATTGATTATGTTTATAGTAAATCGTACTCAAGATTGAATTCTAAATAGCTTTTGCTTTTAGCGTTTTTAGGTTTGGACGTACCGTTTTCAAGCAATACAAAAATTTAAACTTTCTGTTGTTTGGTAAGTATGGGAACCATTTTCCATTCAGTAAATCGCTCCAAAATCTCGATTTGAAGTTGTGTTTTGTTATTTTCGTGGTTAAAAAGCCGTAAACTTCATTGTTAAAACATCACAGAAACCAAGTTTGAAAACATTTTAATAGTTATTGATTACATTTATAGTAAATTTAACTCAAGATTGAATTCTAATTTACTTTTGCACTTGGCGTTTTCAGGTTTGGACATACCGTTTTCAAGAAATACAAAAATTTCAAACTTCTTGGGGAACAACTTTACATACTGTAAATGGCTCCAGAATCCCCGTTTGAAGTTGTTTTTGGCATGTGCGTGTTTAAAAAGCCGTAAACTTTATTGTAACAACACCTCAGAAACTAGGTTTGAAAATAGTTTAAAATTTTGTATTTCTAGAAGACGGTAAGTCCAAATCTAAAAACGTCAAGTGCAAAAGTTATTTAGAATTCAATCTTGAGTATGATTTACTATGAACATAACCAACAAGTCTTAAAATGTTTTGAAACATGGTTTCTGAGATGGTTTTACAATAAAGTTTACGGCTTTTTAAACACGCAGATATGAAAAACAACTTCAAGAAAACGGCTGATTTACCACAAAAATACCGAAAATCGCTTCAAATTGGGTTTCTGAAGCGTTTTACAGCATTTGCGGTCGTTTTCTTGAAACCGGTGCATGCTAGCAGAAAAATACCAAGAGCAAAATGTGTTTAGAATTCAATTTTGAGTCAGTTTTCGTTTAAGTATACAATGAAGTTCCTTGATCTCCTTTTACTAACCACTTGGCTAATTTTGTGCCAGGCCCGCAAAATTTATATCCTGGAATATGTAGTTCAAATGGCAACTTGTAAATTCTCGAAAACGATACGACCTAGCCTGAAAACGCCAAGAGCAAATGTTGTTTAGAATTCAATTTTGAGTAAGATTTATTATAAACACAATAAATAAGTCTTAAAATGTTTTCAAACCGGGTTTCTGAGATGATTTAACAATGAAGCTTACGGCTTTTTAACCACGAAAATAACAAAACACAACTTCAAATCGAGATTTTGGTGCGATTTATAGGCTGGAAAGTTGTTCCGATACTTACCAAACAAAAAAAAGTTTAAAAATTTCGTGTTTCTCGAAAACGGTATGCCCAGCCTGAAAACGCCAAGAGCAAAAGTAATTTAGAATTCAATCTTGAGTAAGATTTACTTTAAAAATAATCAATAAGTCTTAAAATGTTTTCAAACCTGGTTTTTGAGATGTTGTTACAATAAAGTTTACAGTTTATTAAACACGCACATACCAAAAACAACTTCAAATGGGGATTTTGGAGCCATTTACAGTATAGAAAGTTGTTCCCATGCTTTTTGATAAAATTTCTGGTAAGTCTTACTCAAAGTTTAATTCTAAACAACTTTTGCTCCTGGCATTTTCAGGCTTGGACGTGTAGTTTTCAAGAAATACAAAAATTGTTAACTTTATGTTGTTTGCTAAGTATCCCATACTTACCAAGCCACTTTCCATACTATAAATCGCTCCAAAATCACGATTTGAAGTAATTTTTGGTATTTCCGTTGTTAAAAAGCTGTAAACTTCATTGTAAAACTTCGCAGGAACCAGGTTTGAGAAAGTTTTAAGCATTCTTGACTAAAATATTTGAAACTTTGTTATTTCAAGACCTGGCGATAAAGTTTCTGGTCAGTCTTACCAAGAATTGAATTCTAAACAACTTTTGCTCTTGACATTTTCAGGCTTGAACGTACAGTTTTCATGAAACACATAAATTTTAAAATTTTTGTTGTTTGGTAAGTGTGAGAACAACTTTCCATACTGTAAATCGCTCCGAAATCTCAATGTGAAGTGGTTTTTGGTATTTGCGTTGTTAAAAAGCCGTAAACTTCATTGTAAAACTTCGCAGAAACCAGGTTTGAGAAAGTTTTAAGCATTCTTGACTAAAATATTTGAAACTTTGTTATTTTAAGATCTGTCGATAAAGTTTCTGGTCAGTCTTACCAAGAATTGAGTTCTAAACAACTTTTGCTCTTGGCATTTTCAGGCTTGGACGTACCGTTTTCAAGAAACACAATAATTTTAAAATTTTTGTTGTTTGGTAAGTGTGAGAACAACTTTCCATACTGTAAATCGCTCCGAAATCTCAATGTGAAGTTGTTTTTGGTATTTGCGTTGTTAAAAAGCCGTAAACTTCATTGTAAAACTTCGCAGGAACCAGGTTTGAAAAAGTTTTAAGCATTCTTGACTAAAATATTTGAAACTTTGTTATTTTAAGATCTGTCGATAAAGCTTCTGGTCAGTCTTACCAAGAATTGAGTTCTAAACAACTTTTGCTCTTGGCATTTTCAGGCTTGGACGTACCGTTTTCAAGAAACACAAAAATTTTAAAATTTTTGTTGTTTGGTAAGTGTGAGAACAACTTTCCATACTGTAAATCGCTCCGAAATCTCAATGTGAAGTGGTTTTTGGTATTTGCGTTGTTAAAAAGCCGTAAACTTCATTGTAAAACTTCGCAGAAACCAGGTTTGAGAAAGTTTTAAGCATTCTTGACTAAAATATTTGAAACTTTGTTATTTTAAGATCTGTCGATAAAGTTTCTGGTCAGTCTTACCAAGAATTGAGTTCTAAACAACTTTTGCTCTTGGCATTTTCAGGCTTGGACGTACCGTTTTCAAGAAACACAAAAATTTTAAAATTTTTGTTGTTTGGTAAGTGTGAGAACAACTTTCCCTACTGTAAATCGCTCCAAAATCTCAATTTGAAGTTGTTTTTGGTATTTCCGTTGTTAAAAAGCCGTAAACTTCATTGTAAAACTTCGCAGGAACCAGGTTTGAGAAAGTATTAAGCATTCTTGACCTAAATATTTGAAACTTTGTTATTTCAAGACCTGGCGATAAAGTTTCTGGTCAGTCTTACCAAGAATTGAATTCTAAACAACTTTTGCTCCTGGCATTTTCAGGCTTGGACGTTTAGTTTTCAAGAAATACAAATATTGTTAACTTTATGTTGTTTGCTAAGTATCCCATACTTACCAAGCCACTTTCCATACTGTAAATCGCTCCAAAATCTCAATTTGAAGTTGTTTTTGGTAATTTCCGTTGTTAGAAAGCCGTAAACTTCATTGTAAAACTTCGCAGGAACCACGTTTGAGAAAGTTTTAAGCATTCTTGTCTAAAATATTTGAAATTTTGTTATTACAAGACCTGGCGATAAAGTTTCTGGTCAATCTTACCAAGAATTCAATTCTAAACAACTTTTGGTCTTGGCATTTTCAGGTTTGGACGTACCGTTTTCAAAAAACACAAAAGTATAAAAATTTTGGTTGTTTGGTAAGTATGGGAACAACTTTCCATACTGCAAGTTGCTCCAGAATCCCGATTTGAGGTAATTTTTGGTATTGCCGTGATTAAAAACCCGTTAACTTCGTTTTAAAAACATTGCAGAAACCGGGATTGAAAAATTTGAAGTATTTTCGGGAAAAAATCGTTATAACTTTATTGTTTTAAGATTTATGGATAATGTTTCTAGCAAATCTTACTCAAAATCGAATTTTAAACACATCTTGCTCTTGTTATTTTTTTGCTAGCACGCATAGTTTTCGAGAAAACAGCCGATTTATCACAAAAATACCGAAAATCGCTTCAAATCGGGATTCTGAAGCGTTTTACAGCATTTACGGTCGTTTCCTTGAAACCGGTGCGTGCTAGCAATAAAATAGCAAGAGCAAAAGTTCAGAATTCAATTTCAGGTTTAATTTGGTTTAAGCTTTAGCAATAAGTCTTAAAACAAAAACGTTACAACGACTTTATCACAAAAATACTACAAATTTTGTACAATCTGGTTTCTACGACTCGTAACAAAGAGATTAACGCCTTAATAATCACGAAAATCCTGAAATTCACTTCAAATCATGATTCTCGGACGTTTTGTTGCACGTACTGTCGTTTACTTTGAAACGGTGAGTGAGAAATTTCTTTGTAACACGTTGCTGAAGCCAGGATTGGAAACTCTTTTTAGTGTTTTTGTGATAAAGTCGTAGTATCGTTCTTGTTTTAAGACCTAGAGATACAACTTAAACGAAAACTGACTCAAAATTGAATTCTAAACACATTTTGCTCTTGGTATTTTTCTGCTAGCACGCACCGGTTTCAAGAAAACGACATCGCAGAAACCGGGATTGAAAAATTTTAAGTATTTTTGGGAAAAAATCGTTATAACTTTATTGTTTTAAGATTTATGTATAATGTTTCTAGCAAATCTTACTCCAAATCGAATTCTGAAAGGAATACAAAATTTTAAACTTTTTGTTGTTTGGTAAGGATGGGAACCACTTTACATTCTGTAAATCGCTCCAAAATCCCGATGTGAAGTTGTGTTTGGTATTTGCGTGTTTAAAAATCCGTTAACTTTATTGTAAAACCATCTCAGAGAACAGGTTTGAAGACATTTTAAGACATATTGATTATTTTTATAGTAAATCTTACTCAAGATTGAATACGAAATTACCATTGCTCATGGCGTTTTTAGGTTTGGACATACCGCTTTCAAGAAATACAAAAATTTCAAACTTTTTGTTGTTTGGTAAATATGGGAACAACTTCCCATACTGTAAATGGTTCCAAAATCTCGATTTGAAGTTGTGTCTTGTTATTTCGGTGATTAAAAAGGCTTAAACTTAATTGTAAAAACATCACAGAAAATAGGTTTGAAAAAATTTTAAGCATTTTTGACAAAAACCGTTGTAACTTTGTTGTTTCAAGACATTTTGATAAAATTTCTGATAAGTTTGGCTCAAAGTTCAATTTTAAACAAGTTTTGCTTTTTGCATTTTCAGGCTTCGACATACCGTTTCCTAGAAATACAAAACTTTTAAACTTATTGTGGTTTGGTAAGTATCGAATACTTACCACGCAACTTTCCATACTATAAATCGCTCCAGAAGCCCCATTTGAAGTTATTTTTGGTATTTCCGTGATTGAAAAGCCTTAAACTTCATTGTAAAAACATCGCCAAAACCAGGTTTGAAAACATTTTAAGACTTATTGATTATGTTTATAGTAAATCTTAATCAAAATTGAATTCTAAAAAACTTTTGCTCTTGGGGTTTTCAGGCTGGGCATACCGTTTTCGAGAAACACGAGATTTTTAAACTTTTTGTTGCTTGCTAAGTATCGGATCAACTTTTCATAATGTGAATCGCTAAAGAATGCCGATTTGAAGATGTTTCTGTTATTTCCGTGATTAAAAAGCTTTAAACTTCATTGTAAAATCATCTCAAAAACCAGGTTTGAAAAAAATTTACGACTTATTGATTATGTTTACAGTAAATCATACTCAAGTCTGAATTCTAAAAAGTTTTTGCTCTTGAAGTTGTGTTTTGTTATTTTTGTGGTTCAAGTATCGGAACAACTTTCCAGCCTATAAATGGCTCCAAAATCTTGATTTGAATTTATTTTTGTGTTTCCGTGATTAAAAAGGCATAAACTTAATTGTAAAACTTCGCAGGAACTAGGTTTGAAAAATTTTTAAGCATTCTTGACTAAAATATTTGAAACTTTGTTATTTCAAGACCTGGTGATAAAGTTTCTGGTCAGTCTTACCAAGAATTCAATTCTAAACAACTTTTGCTCTTGGCATTTTCAGGTTTGGACGTACCGTTTTCAAGAAACACAAAACTTTAAAAATTTTGGTTGTTTGGTAAGTATGGGAACAACTTTCCATACTGTAAGTTGCTCCAGAATCCCGGTTTGAGGTAATTTTTGGTATTGCGGTGATTAAAAACCCGTAAACTTCGTTGTAAAAACATCGCAGAAAGCAAGTTTGAAAAATTTTTATGCATTCTTGACTAAAATATTTGAAACTTTGTTATTTTAAGATCTGTCGATAAAGTTTCTGGTCAATCTTACCAAGAATTGAGTTCTAAACAACTTTTGCTTTTGGCATTTTCAGGCTTGGATGTACCGTTTTCAAGAAACACGAAAATTTTAAAATTTTTGTTGTTTGGTAAGTATGGGAACAACTTTCTATCCTATAAACCACTCCAAAGTCTTGATTTGAAGTTATTTTTGGTGTTTCCGTGATTAAAAAGTCGTAAACTTATTTGTAAGAACTTCGCACGAACTAGGTTTGAAAATATTTTAAGTATTTTTGAAAAAAAAAACGTTGTAACTTTGTTTTTTCGAGCCTTTTTGATAAAATTTCTGGTAAGTCTTACTCAAAGTTTAATTCTAAACAACTTTTGCTCCTGGCATTTTCAGGCTTGGACGTGTAGTTTTCAAGAAATACAAAAATTGTTAACTTTATGTTGTTTGCTAAGTATCCCATACTTACCAAGCCACTTTCCATACTATAAATCGCTCCAAAATCACGATTTGAAGTAATTTTTGGTATTTCCGTTGTTAAAAAGCCGTAAACTTCATTGTAAAACTTCGCAGGAACCAGGTTTGGGAAAGTTTTAAGCATTCTTGACTAAAATATTTGAAACTTTGTTATTTCAAGACCTGGCGATAAAGTTTCTGGTCAGTCTTACCAAGAATTGAATTCCAAACAACTTTTGCTCTTGACATTTTCAGGCTTGAACGTACAGTTTTCATGAAACACATAAATTTTAAAATTTTTGTTGTTTGGTAAGTGTGAGAACAACTTTCCATACTGTAAATCGCTTCGAAATCTCAATTTGAAGTTGTTTTTGGTATTTCCGTTGTTAAAAAGCCGTAAACTTCATTGTAAAACCGCAAATGCTGTAAAACGCTTCAGAATCGCGATTTGAAGCGATTTTTGGTATTTTTGTGGTAAATCAGCCGTTTTCTCGAAAACTATGCTTGCTAGCGAAAAAATAGCAAGAGCAAAATGTGTTCAGAAACTTTATCGACAGATCTTAAAATAACAAAGTTTCAAATATTTTAGTCAAGAATGCTTAAAACATTCTCAAACCTAGTTCCTGCGAAGTTTTACAATGAAGTTTACGGCTTTTTAACAACGGAAATACCAAAAACAACTTCAAATTGAGATTTTGGAGCGATTTACAGTATGGAAAGTTGTTCTCACACTTACCAAACAACAAAAATTTTAAAATTTTTGTGTTTCTTGAAAACTGTACGTTCAAGTCTGAAAATGCCAAGAGCAAAAGTTGTTTAGAACTCAATTCTTGGTAAGACTGACCAGAAACTTTATCGACAGATCTTAAAATAACAAAGTTTCAAATATTTTAGTCAAGAATGCTTAAAACTTTTTCAAACCTGGTTCTTGCGAAGTTTTACAATGAAGTTTACGGCTTTTTAACAACGCAAATACCAAAAACAACTTCACATGGAGATTTCGGAGCGATTTACAGTATGGAAAGTTGTTCTCACACTTACCAAACAACAAAAATTTTAAAATTATTGTGTTTCTTGAAAACGGTACGTCCAAGCCTGAAAATGCCAAGAGCAAAAGTTGTTTAGAACTCAATTCTTGGTAAGACTGACCAGAAACTTTATCGACAGATCTTAAAATAACAAAGTTTCAAATATTTTAGTCAAGAATGCTTAAAACTTTCTCAAACCTGGTTCCTGCGAAGTTTTACAATGAAGTTTACGGCTTTTTAACAACGCAAATACCAAAAACCACTTCACATTGAGATTTCGGAGCGATTTACAGTATGAAAAGTTGTTCTCACACTTACCAAACAACAAAAATTTTAAAATTTATGTGTTTCTTGAAAACTGTACGTTCAAGCCTGAAAATGTCAAGAGCAAAAGTTGTTTAGAATTCAATTCTTGGTAAGACTGACCAGAAACTTTATCGCCAGGTCTTGAAATAACAAAGTTTCAAATATTTTAGTCAAGAATGCTTAAAACTTTCTCAAACCTAGTTCGTGCGAAGTTCTTACAAATAAGTTTACGACTTTTTAATCACGGAAACACCAAAAATAACTTCAAATCAAGACTTTGGAGTGGTTTATAGGATAGAAAGTTGTTCCCATACTTACCAAACAACAAAAATTTTAAAATTTTCGTGTTTCTTGAAAACGGTACATCCAAGCCTGAAAATGCCAAAAGCAAAAGTTGTTTAGAACTCAATTCTTGGTAAGATTGACCAAAAACTTTATCGACAGAACTTAAAATAACAAAGTTTCAAATATTTTAGTCAAGAATGCATAAAAATTTTTCAAACTTGCTTTCTGCGATGTTTTTACAACGAAGTTTACGGGTTTTTAATCACCGCAATACCAAAAATTACCTCAAACCGGGATTCTGGAGCAACTTACAGTATGGAAAGTTGTTCCCATACTTACCAAACAACCAAAATTTTTAAAGTTTTGTGTTTCTTGAAAACGGTACGTCCAAACCTGAAAATGCCAAGAGCAAAAGTTGTTTAGAATTGAATTCTTGGTAAGACTGACCAGAAACTTTATCACCAGGTCTTGAAATAACAAAGTTTCAAATATTTTAGTCAAGAATGCTTAAAAATTTTTCAAACCTAGTTCCTGCGAAGTTTTACAATTAAGTTTATGCCTTTTTAATCACGGAAACACAAAAATAAATTCAAATCAAGATTTTGGAGCCATTTATAGGCTGGAAAATTGTTCCGATACTTGAACCACGAAAATAACAAAACACAACTTCAAGAGCAAAAACTTTTTAGAATTCAGACTTGAGTATGATTTACTGTAAACATAATCAATAAGTCGTAAATTTTTTTCAAACCTGGTTTTTGAGATGATTTTACAATGAAGTTTAAAGCTTTTTAATTACGGAAATAACAGAAACAACTTCAAATCGGCATTCTTTAGCGATTCACAGTATGAAAAGTTGATCCGATACTTAGCAAGCAACAAAAAGTTTAAAAATCTCGTGTTTCTCGAAAACGGTATGCCCAGCCTGAAAACCCCAAGAGCAAAAGTTTTTTAGAATTCAATTTTGATTAAGATTTACTATAAACATAATCAATAAGTCTTAAAATGTTTTCAAACCTGGTTTTGGCGATGTTTTTACAATGAAGTTTAAGGCTTTTCAATCACGGAAATACCAAAAATAACTTCAAATGGGGCTTCTGGAGCGATTTATAGTATGGAAAGTTGCGTGGTAAGTATTCGATACTTACCAAACCACAATAAGTTTAAAAGTTTTGTATTTCTAGAAAACGGTATGTCGAAGCCTGAAAATGCAAAAAGCAAAACTTGTTTAAAATTGAACTTTGAGCCAAACTTATCAGAAATTTTATCAAAATGTCTTGAAACAACAAAGTTACAACGGTTTTTGTCAAAAATGCTTAAAATTTTTTCAAACCTATTTTCTGTGATGTTTTTACAATTAAGTTTAAGCCTTTTTAATCACCGAAATAACAAGACACAACTTCAAATCGAGATTTTGGAACCATTTACAGTATGGGAAGTTGTTCCCATATTTACCAAACAACAAAAAGTTTAAAATTTTGTATTCCTAGAAGACGGTAATTCCAAATCTAAAAACGTCAAGTGCAAAAGTTATTTAGAATTCAATCTTGAGTATGATTTACTATGAACATAACCAACAAGTCTTAAAATGTTTTGAAACATGGTTTCTGAGATGGTTTTACAATAAAGTTTACGGCTTTTTAAACACGCAAATACAAAAAACAACTTCAAGAAAACGGCTAATTTACCACAAAAATACCGAAAATCGCTTCAAATTGGGTTTCTGAAGCGTTTTACAGCATTTGCGGTCGTTTTCTTGAAACCGGTGCGTGCTAGCAGAAAAATACCAAGAGCAAAATGTGTTTAGAATTCAATTTTGAGTCAGTTTTCGTTTAAGTATACAATGAAGTTCCTTGATCCCCTTTTACTAACTACTTGGCTAATTTTGTGCCAGGCCCGCAAAATTTATATCCTGGAATATGTAGTTCAAATGGCAACTTGTAAATTCTCGAAAACGATACGACCTAGCCTGAAAACGCCAAGAGCAAATGTTGTTTAGAATTCAATTTTGAGTAAGATTTATTATAAACATAATAAATAAGTCTTAAAATGTTTTCAAACCTGGTTTTTGAGATGTTGTTACAATAAAGTTTACAGTTTATTAAACACGCACATACCAAAAACAACTTCAAATGGGGATTTTGGAGCCATTTACAGTATAGAAAGTTGTTCCCATGCTTACTAAACAACAAAAATTTTGAAATTTTTGTATTTCTTGAAAACGGTATGTCCAAACCTGAAAACGCCAAGAGCAAAAGTCATTTAGAATTTAGTCTTGAGTTAGATTTACTATAAATATAATCGATAACTTTTAAAATATTTTTAATTCTGGTTTCTGAGATGTTTGTACAATGAAGTTTACGGCTTTTTAACCACGGAAATATCGAAAACACCTTCAAATCGGGACTTTGGAACCATTTACAGTATGAAAATTTGTTCCCAAACTTACCAAACTACAACAAGTTTAAGAATTTCGTTTTTCTTGAAAACTGTAGATGCAAGCCTGAAAACGCTGAGAGCAATAGTTGTTTAGAATGCAATCTTGAGTAAGACTTACTATAAACTTTATCAAAAATTTTTGAAACAACAAATTTACAACAATTTTTGTCAAAAATAGTAATTATTGATAAAAAATAATTATTGATAAGTCATACTCAAGATTGCATTCTAAACAACTATTGCTCTCAGCGTTTTCAGGCTTGCACTTACAGTTTTCAAGAAAAACGAAATTCTTAAACTTGTTGTAGTTTGGTAAGTTTGGGAACAACTTTTCATACTGTAAATGGTTCCAAAATCCCGATTTGAAGGTGTTTTCGATATTTCCGTGGTTAAAAAGCCGTAAACTTCATTGTACAAACATCTCAGAAACCAGAATTAAAAATATTTTAACAGTTATCGATTATATTTATAGTAAATCTATCTCAAGACTAAATTCTAAATGACTTTTGCTCTTGGCGTTTTGAGGTTTGGACATACCGTTTTCAAGAAATACAAAAATTTCAAACTTTTTGTTGTTTAGTAAGCATGGGAACAACTTTCTATACTGTGAATGGCTCTAAAATCCCCATTTGAAGTTGTTTTTGGTATGTGCGTGTTTAATAAACTGAAAACTTTATTGTAACAACATCTCAAAAACCAGGTTTGAAAACATTTTAAGACTTATTTATTATGTTTATAATAAATCTTACTCAAAATTGAATTCTAAACAACATTTACTCTTGGCGTTTTCAGGCTAGGTCGTACCGTTTTCGAGAATTTACAAGTTGCCATTTGAACTACATATTCCAGGATATAAATTTTGCGGGCCTGGCACAAAATTAGCCAAGTAGTTAGTAAAAGGAGATCAAGGAACTTCATTGTATACTTAAACGAAAACTGACTCAAAATTGAATTCTAAACACATTTTGCTCTTGGTATTTTTCTGCTAGCACGCACCGGTTTCAAGAAAACGACCGCAAATGCTGTAAAACGCTTCAGAAACCCAATTTGAAGCGATTTTCGGTATTTTTGTGGTAAATCAGCCGTTTTCTTGAAGTTGTTTTTTGTATTTGCGTGTTTAAAAAGCCGTAAACTTTATTGTAAAACCATCTCAGAAACCATGTTTCAAAACATTTTAAGACTTGTTGGTTATGTTCATAGTAAATCATACTCAAGATTGAATTCTAAATAACTTTTGCACTTGACGTTTTTAGATTTGGAATTACCGTCTTCTAGGAATACAAAATTTTAAACTTTTTGTTGTTTGGTAAGGATGGGAACCACTTTACATTCTGTAAATCGCTCCAAAATCCCGATGTGAAGTTGTGTTTGGTATTTGCGTGTTTAAAAATCCGTTAACTTTATTGTAAAACCATCTCAGAGAACAGGTTTGAAGACATTTTAAGACTTATTGATTATTTTTATAGTAAATCTTACTCAAGATTGAATACGAAATTACCATTGCTCATGGCGTTTTTAGGTTTGGACATACCGCTTTCAAGAAATACAAAAATTTCAAACTTTTTGTTGTTTGGTAAATATGGGAACAACTTCCCATACTGTAAATGGTTCCAAAATCTCGATTTGAAGTTGTGTCTTGTTATTTCGGTGATTAAAAAGGCTTAAACTTAATTGTAAAAACATCACAGAAAATAGGTTTGAAAAAATTTTAAGCATTTTTGACAAAAACCGTTGTAACTTTGTTGTTTCAAGACATTTTGATAAAATTTCTGATAAGTTTGGCTCAAAGTTCAATTTTAAACAAGTTTTGCTTTTTGCATTTTCAGGCTTCGACATACCGTTTTCTAGAAATACAAAACTTTTAAACTTATTGTGGTTTGGTAAGTATCGAATACTTACTACGCAACTTTCCATACTATAAATCGCTCCAGAAGCCCCATTTAAAGCTATTTTTGGTATTTCCGTGATTGAAAAGCCTTAAACTTCATTGTAAAAACATCGCCAAAACCAGGTTTGAAAACATTTTAAGACTTATTGATTATGTTTATAGTAAATCTTAACCAAAATTGAATTCTAAAAAACTTTTGCTCTTGGGGTTTTCAGGCTGGGCATACCGTTTTCGAGAAACACGAGATTTTTAAACTTTTTGTTGCTTGCTAAGTATCGGATCAACTTTTCATACTGTGAATCGCTAAAGAATGCCCATTTGAAGTTGTTTCTGTTATTTCCGTGATTAAAAAGCTTTAAACTTCATTGTAAAATCATCTCAAAAACCAGGTTTGAAAAAAACTTACGACTTATTGATTATGTTTACAGTAAATCATACTCAAGTCTGAATTCTAAAAAGTTTTTGCTCTTGAAGTTGTGTTTTGTTATTTTCGTGGTTCAAGTATCGGAACAACTTTCCAGCCTATAAATGGCTCCAAAATCTTGATTTGAATTTATTTTTGTGTTTCCGTGATTAAAAAGGCATAAACTTAATTGTAAAACTTCGCAGGAACTAGGTTTGAAAAATTTTTAAGCATTCTTGACTAAAATATTTAAAACTTTGTTATTTTAAGACCTGGTGATAAAGTTTCTGGTCAGTCTTACCAAGAATTCAATTCTAAACAACTTTTGCTCTTGGCATTTTCAGGTTTGGACGTACCGTTTTCAAGAAACACGAAAATTTTAAAATTTTTGTTTTTTGGTAAGTATGGGAACAACTTTCCATAGTGTAAGTTGCTCCAGAATCCTGGTTTGAGGTAATTTTTGGTATTGCGGTGATTAAAAACCCGTAAACTTCGTTGTAAAAACATCGCAGAAAGCAAGTTTGAAAAATTTTTATGCATTCTTGACTAAAATATTTGAAACTTTGTTATTTTAAGTTCTGTCGATAAAGTTTCTGGTCAATCTTACCAAGAATTGAGTTCTAAACAACTTTTGCTTTTGGCATTTTCAGGCTTGGATGTACCGTTTTCAAGAAACACGAAAATTTTAAAATTTTTGTTGTTTGGTAAGTATGGGAACAACTTTCTATCCTATAAACCACTCCAAAGTCTTGATTTGAAGTTATTTTTGGTGTTTCCGTGATTAAAAAGTCGTAAACTTATTTGTAAGAACTTCGCACGAACTAGGTTTGAAAATATTTTAAGTATTTTTGAAAAAAAAAACGTTGTAGCTTTGTTTTTTCGAGCCTTTTTGATAAAATTTCTGGTAAGTCTTACTCAAAGTTTAATTCTAAACAACTTTTGCTCCTGGCATTTTCAGACTTGGACGTGTAGTTTTCAAGAAATACAAAAATTGTTAACTTTATGTTGTTTGCTAAGTATCCCATATTTACCAAGCCACTTTCCATACTATAAATCGCTCCAAAATCACGATTTGAAGTAATCTTTGGTATTTCCGTTGTTAAAAAGCCGTAAACTTCATTGTAAAACTTCGCAGGAACCAGGTTTGAGAACGTTTTAAGCATTCTTGACTAAAATATTTGAAACTTTGTTATTTCAAGACCTGGCGATAAAGTTTCTGGTCAGTCTTACCAAGAATTGAATTCTAAACAACTTTTCCTCTTGACATTTTCAGGCTTGAACGTACAGTTTCCATGAAACACATAAATTTTAAAATTTTTGTTGTTTGGTAAGTGTGAGAACAACTTTCCATACTGTAAATCGCTCCGAAATCTCAATGTGAAGTGGTTTTTGGTATTTGCGTTTTTAAAAAGCCGTAAACTTCATTGTAAAACTTCGCAGGAACCAGGTTTGAGAAAGTTTTAAGCATTCTTGACTAAAATATTTGAAACTTCGTTATTTTAAGATCTGTCGATAAAGTTTCTGGTCAGTCTTACCAAGAATTGAGTTCTAAACAACTTTTGCTCTTGGCATTTTCAGGCTTGGACGTACCGTTTTCAAGAAACACAATAATTTTAAAATTTTTGTTGTTTGGTAAGTGTGAGAACAACTTTCCATACTGTAAATCGCTCCGAAATCTCAATGTGAAGTTGTTTTTGGTATTTGCGTTGTTAAAAAGCCGTAAACTTCATTGTAAAACTTCGCAGGAACCAGGTTTGAGAACGTTTTAAGCATTCTTGACTAAAATATTTGAAACTTTGTTATTTCAAGACCTGGCGATAAAGTTTCTGGTCAGTCTTACCAAGAATTGAATTCTAAACAACTTTTCCTCTTGACATTTTCAGGCTTGAACGTACAGTTTCCATGAAACACATAAATTTTAAAATTTTTGTTGTTTGGTAAGTGTGAGAACAACTTTCCATACTGTAAATCGCTCCGAAATCTCAATGTGAAGTGGTTTTTGGTATTTGCGTTTTTAAAAAGCCGTAAACTTCATTGTAAAACTTCGCAGGAACCAGGTTTGAGAAAGTTTTAAGCATTCTTGACTAAAATATTTGAAACTTCGTTATTTTAAGATCTGTCGATAAAGTTTCTGGTCAGTCTTACCAAGAATTGAGTTCTAAACAACTTTTGCTCTTGGCATTTTCAGGCTTGGACGTACCGTTTTCAAGAAACACAATAATTTTAAAATTTTTGTTGTTTGGTAAGTGTGAGAACAACTTTCCATACTGTAAATCGCTCCAAAATCTCAATTTGAAGTTGTTTTTGGTATTTCCGTTGTTAAAAAGCCGTAAACTTCATTGTAAAACTTCGCAGGAACTAGGTTTGAGAATGTTTTAAGCATTCTTGACTAAAATATTTGAAACTTTGTTATTTTAGATCTGTCGATAAAGTTTCTGGTCAGTCTTACCAAGAATTGAATTCTAAACAACTTTTGCTCTTGGCATTTTCAGGCTTGAACGTACAGTTTTCAAGAAACACAAAAATTTTAAAATTTTTGTTGTTTGGTAAGTGTGAGAACAACTTTCCATACTGTAAATCGCTCCAAAATCTCAATTTGGAGTTGTTTTTGGTATTTCCTTTGTTAAAAAGCCGTAAACTTAATTGTAAAACTTCGCAGGAACCAGGTTTGAGAAAGTTTTAAGCATGCTTGAATAAAATATTTGAAACTTTGTTATTTTAAGATCTGTCGATAAAGTTTCTGGTCAGTCTTACCAAGAATTGAGTTCTAAACAACTTTTGCTCTTGGCATTTTTAGGCTTGGACGTACCGCTTTCAAGAAACACAATAATTCTAAAATTTTTGTTGTTTGGTAAGTGTGGGAACAACTTTCCATACTGTAAATCGCTCCAAAATCTCAATTTGAAGTTGTTTTTGGTATTTCTGTTGTTAAAAAGCCGTAAACTTCGTTTTAAAAACATCGCAGAAACCGGGATTGAAAAATTTTAAGTATGTTTGGGAAAAAATCGTTATAACTTTATTGTTTTAAGATTTATGTATAATGTTTCTAGCAAATCTTACTCAAAATCGAATTCTGAACACATTTTGCTCTTGCTATTTTTTCGCTAGCAAGCATAGTTTTCGAGAAAACGGCTGATTTACCACAAAAATACCAAAAATCGCTTCAAATCGGGATTCTGAAGCGTTTTACAGCATTTGCGGTCGTTTTCTTGAAACCGGTGCGTGCTAGCAGAAAAATACCAAGAGCAAAATGTGTTTGGAATTCAATTTTGAGTCAGTTTTCGTTTAAGTTGTATCTCTAGGTCTTAAAACAAGAACGATACTACGACTTTATCACAAAAACACTAAAAAGAGTTTCCAATCCTGGCTTCAGCAACGTGTTACAAAGAAATTTCTCACTCACCGTTTCAAAGTAAACGACAGTACGTGCAACAAATCGTCCGAGAATCATGATTTGAAGTGAATTTAAGGATTTTCGTGATTATTAAGGCGTTAATCTCTTTGTTACGAGTCGTAGAAACCAGATTGTACAAAATTTGTAGTATTTTTGTGATAAAGTCGCTGTAACGTTTTTGTTTTAAGACTTATTGCTAAAGCTTAAACCAAATTCCACCTGAAATTGAATTCTGAACAACTTTTGCTCTTGCTATTTTATTGCTAGCACGCACCGGTTTCAAGGAAACGACCGTAAATGCTGTAAAACGCTTCAGAATCCCGATTTGAAGCGATTTTCGGTATTTTTGTGATAAATCGGCTGTTTTCTCGAAAACTATGCGTGCTAGCGAAAAAATAACAAGAGCAAAATGTGTTTAGAATTCGATTTTGAGTAAGATTTGCTAGAAACATTATCCATAAATCTTAAAACAATAAATATATAACGATTTTTTCCCGAAAATACTTCAAATTTTTCAATCCCGGTTTCTGCAATGTTTTTAAAACGAAGTTTACGGGTTTTTAATCACGGCAATACCAAAAATTACCTCAAATCGGGATTCTGGAGCAACTTGCAGTATGGAAAGTTGTTCCCATACTTACCAAACAACCAAAATTTTTATACTTTTGTGTTTCTTGAAAACGGTACGTCCAAACCTGAAAATGCCAAGACCAAAAGTTGTTTAGAATTGAATTCTTGGTAAGACTGACCAGAAACTTTATCGCCAGGTCCTGTAATAACAAAATTTCAAATATTTTAGTCAAGAATGCTTAAAACTTTCTCAAACCTGGTTCCTGCGAAGTTTTACAATGAAGTTTACGGCTTTTTAACAACGGAAATACCAAAAACAACTTCAAATTGAGATTTTGGAGCGATTTACAGTATGGAAAGTGGCTTGGTAAGTATGGGATACTTAGCAAACAACATAAAGTTAACAATATTTGTATTTCTTGAAAACTAAACGTCCAAGCCTGAAAATGCCAGGAGCAAAAGTTGTTTAGAATTCAATTCTTGGTAAGACTGACCAGAAACTTTATCGCCAGGTCTTAAAATAACAAAGTTTCAAATATTTAGGTCAAGAATGCTTAATACTTTCTCAAACCTGGTTCCTGCGAAGTTTTACAATGAAGTTTACGGCTTTTTAACAACGGAAATACCAAA
This sequence comes from Cynaeus angustus, assembly GCA_030157275.1. Lineage (NCBI taxonomy): Eukaryota > Metazoa > Arthropoda > Insecta > Coleoptera > Tenebrionidae > Cynaeus > Cynaeus angustus. The sequence continues at coordinate 15,188,210 of CM058059.1, forward strand.
AACAACTTCAAATTGAGATTTTGGAGCGATTTACAGTATGGAAAGTTGTTCTCACACTTACCAAACAACAAAAATTTTAAAATTATTGTGTTTCTTGAAAACGGTACGTCCAAGCCTGAAAATGCCAAGAGCAAAAGTTGTTTAGAACTCAATTCTTGGTAAGACTGACCAGAAACTTTATCGACAGATCTTAAAATAACAAAGTTTCAAATATTTTAGTCAAGAATGCTTAAAACTTTTTCAAACCTGGTTCCTGCGAAGTTTTACAATGAAGTTTACGGCTTTTTAACAACGCAAATACCAAAAACAACTTCACATTGAGATTTCGGAGCGATTTACAGTATGGAAAGTTGTTCTCACACTTACCAAACAACAAATCTTTTAAAATTATTGTGTTTCTTGAAAACGGTACGTCCAAGCCTGAAAATGCCAAGAGCAAAAGTTGTTTAGAACTCAATTCTTGGTAAGACTGACCAGAAACTTTATCGACAGATCTTAAAATAATAAAGTTTCAAATATTTTAGTCAAGAATGCTTAAAACTTTCTCAAACCTGGTTCCTGCGAAGTTTTACAATGAAGTTTACGGCTTTTTAACAACGCAAATACCAAAAACCACTTCACATTGAGATTTCGGAGCGATTTACAGTATGGAAAGTTGTTCTCACACTTACCAAACAACAAAAATTTTAAAATTTATGTGTTTCATGAAAACTGTACGTTCAAGCCTGAAAATGTCAAGAGCAAAAGTTGTTTGGAATTCAATTCTTGGTAAGACTGACCAGAAACTTTATCGCCAGGTCTTGAAATAACAAAGTTTCAAATATTTTAGTCAAGAATGCTTAAAACTTTCCCAAACCTGGTTCCTGCGAAGTTTTACAATGAAGTTTACGGCTTTTTAACAACGGAAATACCAAAAATTACTTCAAATCGTGATTTTGGAGCGATTTATAGTATGGAAAGTGGCTTGGTAAGTATGGGATACTTAGCAAACAACATAAAGTTAACAATTTTTGTATTTCTTGAAAACTACACGTCCAAGCCTGAAAATGCCAGGAGCAAAAGTTGTTTAGAATTAAACTTTGAGTAAGACTTACCAGAAATTTTATCAAAAAGGCTCGAAAAAACAAAGTTACAACGTTTTTTTTTTCAAAAATACTTAAAATATTTTCAAACCTAGTTCGTGCGAAGTTCTTACAAATAAGTTTACGACTTTTTAATCACGGAAACACCAAAAATAACTTCAAATCAAGACTTTGGAGTGGTTTATAGGATAGAAAGTTGTTCCCATACTTACCAAACAACAAAAATTTTAAAATTTTCGTGTTTCTTGAAAACGGTACATCCAAGCCTGAAAATGCCAAAAGCAAAAGTTGTTTAGAACTCAATTCTTGGTAAGATTGACCAGAAACTTTATCGACAGATCTTAAAATAACAAAGTTTCAAATATTTTAGTCAAGAATGCATAAAAATTTTTCAAACTTGCTTCCTGCGATGTTTTTACAACGAAGTTTACGGGTTTTTAATCACCGCAATACCAAAAATTACCTCAAACCGGGATTCTGGAGCAACTTACAGTATGGAAAGTTGTTCCCATACTTACCAAACAACCAAAATTTTTAAAGTTTTGTGTTTCTTGAAAACGGTACGTCCAAACCTGAAAATGCCAAGAGCAAAAGTTGTTTAGAATTGAATTCTTGGTAAGACTGACCAGAAACTTTATCACCAGGTCTTGAAATAACAAAGTTTCAAATATTTTAGTCAATAATGCTTAAAAATTTTTCAAACCTAGTTCCTGCGAAGTTTTACAATTAAGTTTATGCCTTTTTAATCACGGAAACACAAAAATAAATTCAAATCAAGATTTTGGAGCCATTTATAGGCTGGAAAGTTGTTCCGATACTTGAACCACAAAAATAACAAAACACAACTTCAAGAGCAAAAACTTTTTAGAATTCAGACTTGAGTATGATTTACTGTAAACATAATCAATAAGTCGTAAATTTTTTTCAAACCTGGTTTTTGAGATGATTTTACAATGAAGTTTAAAGCTTTTTAATCACGGAAATAACAGAAACATCTTCAAATCGGCATTCTTTAGCGATTCACATTATGAAAAGTTGATCCGATACTTAGCAAGCAACAAAAAGTTTAAAAATCTCGTGTTTCTCGAAAACGGTATGCCCAGCCTGAAAACCCCAAGAGCAAAAGTTTTTTAGAATTCAATTTTGATTAAGATTTACTATAAACATAATCAATAAGTCTTAAAATGTTTTCAAACCTGGTTTTGGCGATGTTTTTACAATGAAGTTTAAGGCTTTTCAATCACGGAAATACCAAAAATAACTTCAAATGGGGCTTCTGGAGCGATTTATAGTATGGAAAGTTGCGTGGTAAGTATTCGATACTTACCAAACCACAATAAGTTTAAAAGTTTTGTATTTCTAGAAAACGGTATGTCGAAGCCTGAAAATGCAAAAAGCAAAACTTGTTTAAAATTGAACTTTGAGCCAAACTTATCAGAAATTTTATCAAAATGTCTTGAAACAACAAAGTTACAACGGTTTTTGTCAAAAATGCTTAAAATTTTTTCAAACCTATTTTCTGTGATGTTTTTACAATTAAGTTTAAGCCTTTTTAATCACCGAAATAACAAGACACAACTTCAAATCGAGATTTTGGAACCATTTACAGTATGGGAAGTTGTTCCCACACTTACTAAACAACAAAAAGTTTAAAATTTTGTATTTCTTGAAAACGGTATGTCCAAACCTGAAAACGCCATGAGCAAAGGTAATTTAGAATTCAATCTTGAGTAAGATTTACTATAAAAATAATCAATAAGTCTTAAAATGTTTTCAAACCTGGTTTCTGAGATGGTTTTACAATAAAATTTACGGCTTTTTAAACACTCAAATACGAAAAACAACTTCAAATGGGGATTTTGGAGCCATTTACAGTATGGAAAGTTGTTCCCACACTTACTAAACAACAAAAAGTTTAAAATTTTGTATTTCTTGAAAACGGTATGTCCAAACCTGAAAACGCCATGAGCAAAGGTAATTTAGAATTCAATCTTGAGTAAGATTTACTATAAAAATAATCAACAAGTCTTAAAATGTTTTCAAACTTAGTTTCTGAGGTGTTGTTACAATAAAGTTTACGGCTTTTTAAACACGCACATGCCAAAAACAACTTCAAACGGGGATTCTGGAGCCATTTACAGTATCTTTATTGTAACAACACCTCAGAAACTAGGTTTGAAAAAAGTTTAAAATTTTGTATTTCTAGAAGACGGTAAGTCCAAATCTAAAAACGTCAAGTGCAAAAGTTATTTAGAATTCAATCTTGAGTATGATTTACTATGAACATAACCAACAAGTCTTAAAATGTTTTGAAACATGGTTTCTGAGATGGTTTTACAATAATGTTTACGGCTTTTTAAACACGCAAATACGAAAAACAACTTCAAGAAAACGGCTAATTTACCACAAAAATACCGAAAATCGCTTCAAATTGGGTTTCTGAAGCGTTTTACAGCATTTGCGGTCGTTTTCTTGAAACCGGTGCATGCTAGCAGAAAAATACCAAGAGCAAAATGTGTTTAGAATTCAATTTTGAGTCAGTTTTCGTTTAAGTATACAATGAAGTTCCTTGATCTCCTTTTACTAACCACTTGGCTAATTTTGTGCCAGGCCCGCAAAATTTATATCCTGGAATATGTAGTTCAAATGGCAACTTGTAAATTCTCGAAAACGATACGACCTAGCCTGAAAACGCCAAGAGCAAATGTTGTTTAGAATTCAATTTTGAGTAAGATTTATTATAAACATAATAAATAAGTCTTAAAATGTTTTCAAACCTGGTTTTTGAGATGTTGTTACAATAAAGTTTACAGTTTATTAAACACGCACATACCAAAAACAACTTCAAATGGGGATTTTGGAGCCATTTACAGTATAGAAAGTTGTTCCCATGCTTACTAAACAACAAAAAGTTTGAAATTTTTGTATTTCTTGAAAACGGTATGTCCAAACCTGAAAACGCCAAGAGCAAAAGTCATTTAGAATTTAGTCTTGAGTTAGATTTACTATAAATATAATCGATAACTGTTAAAATATTTTTAATTCTGGTTTCTGAGATGTTTGTACAATGAAGTTTACGGCTTTTTAACCACGAAAATAACAAAACACAACTTCAAATCGAGATTTTGGTGCGATTTATAGGCTGGAAAGTTGTTCCGATACTTACCAAACAAAAAAAAGTTTAAAAATTTCGTGTTTCTCGAAAACGGTATGCCCAGCCTGAACACGCCAAGAGCAAAAGTAATTTAGAATTCAATCTTGAGTAAGATTTACTCTAAAAATAATCAATAAGTCTTAAAATGTTTTCAAACCTGGTTTTTGAGATGTTGTTACAATAAAGTTTACAGTTTATTAAACACGCACATACCAAAAACAACTTCAAATGGGGATTTTGGAACCATTTACAGTATAGAAAGTTGTTCCCATGCTTACTAAACAACAAAAAGTTTGAAATTTTTGTATTTCTTGAAAACGGTATGTCCAAACCTGAAAACGCCAAGAGCAAAAGTAATTTAGAATTTAATCTTGAGTAAGATCTACTATAAAAATAACCAACGAGTCTTAAAATGTTTTCAAACCTAGTTTCTGAGGTGTTGTTACAATAAAGTTTACGGCTTTTTAAACACGCACATGCCAAAAACAACTTCAAACGGGGATTCTGGAGCCATTTACAGTATCTTTATTGTAACAACACCTCAGAAACTAGGTTTGAAAAAAGTTTAAAATTTTGTATTTCTAGAAGACGGTAAGTCCAAATCTAAAAACGTCAAGTGCAAAAGTTATTTAGAATTCAATCTTGAGTATGATTTACTATGAACATAACCAACAAGTCTTAAAATGTTTTGAAACATGGTTTCTAAGATGGTTTTACAATAAAGTTTACGGCTTTTTAAACACGCAAATACGAAAAACAACTTCAAGAAAACGGCTAATTTACCACAAAAATACCGAAAATCGCTTCAAATTGGGTTTCTGAAGCGTTTTACAGCATTTGCGGTCGTTTTCTTGAAACCGGTGCATGCTAGCAGAAAAATACCAAGAGCAAAATATGTTTAGAATTCAATTTTGAGTCAGTTTTCGTTTAAGTATACAATGAAGTTCCTTGATCTCCTTTTACTAACCACTTGGCTAATTTTGTGCCAGGCCCGCAAAATTTATATCCTGGAATATGTAGTTCAAATGGCAACTTGTAAATTCTCGAAAACGATACGACCTTGCCTGAAAACGCCAAGAGCAAATGTTGTTTAGAATTCAATTTTGAGTAAGATTTATTATAAACATAATAAATAAGTCTCAAAATGTTTTCAAACCGGGTTTCTGAGATGATTTAACAATGAAGTTTACGGCTTTTTAACCACGAAAATATCGAAAACACCTTCAAATCGGGACTTTGGAACCATTTACAGTATGAAAAGTTGTTCCCAAACTTACCAAACTACAACAAGTTTAAGAATTTCGTTTTTCTTAAAAACTGTAGGTGCAAGCCTGAAAACGCTGAGAGCAATAGTTGTTTAGAATGCAATCTTGAGTAAGACTTACTATAAACTTTATCAAAAATTCTTGAAACAACAAATTTACAACAATTTTTGTCAAAAATAGTAAACATTTTGTATTCCTGGTTTCTGGGAAGATTTTACAATGAAGTTTACAGCTTTTTGACCACGGAAATAATAAAAATAACTTCAAATCGGGATTTTGGAGCAATTTACAGAATGTAAAGTGGTTCCCATCTTTACCAAACAACAAAAAGTTTGAAATTTTTGAATTTTTTGAGAACGGCATGTCCAAACCTGAAAACGCCATAAGCAATGGTAATTTAGTATTCAATCTTGAGTATGATTTACTATAAAAATAATCAATAAGTCTTAAAATGTTTTCAAAGCTGCTTTCTGAGATGGTTTTACAATATTATTTATTGTTTATGTTTATAGTAAATCTTATTAAAAAATTGATTCTAAACAACTTTTGCTTTTGGCGTTTGTAGGCTGGGACATACCGTTTTCGAGCAACACGAGATTTTTAAACTTTTTGTTGTTTGCTAAGTATCGGATCAACTTTTCATACTGTGAAACGCTAAAAAATGCCGATTTGAATTTGTTTCTGTTATTTCCGTGATTAAAAAGCCTTAAACTTCATTGTAAAAACATCGCAAGAACCAGGTTTGAAAAAATTTTACGATTTATTGTTTATGTTTATAGTAAATCTTAATCAAAATTTGATTCTAAACAACTTTTGCTTTTGGCGTTTTCAGGCTGGTACATACCGTTTTCGAGAAACACGAAATTTTAAACTTTTTGTGATTTGGTAAGTATCGGAACAACTTTTCATATTGTAAATCGCTAAAGAATGCCGATTTGAAGTTGTTTCTGTTATTTCCGTGATTTAAACTTTATTGTAAAAACATCTCAAAAACCAGGTTTGAAACAATTTTACGACTTATTGATTATGTTTATAGTAAATCATACTCAAGATTGAATTCTAAATAGCTTTTGCTTTTAGCGTTTTTAGGTTTGGACGTACCGTTTTCAAGCAATACAAAAATTTAAACTTTCTGTTGTTTGGTAAGTATGGGAACCATTTTTCATTCAGTAAATCGCTCCAAAATCTCAATTTGAAGTTGTTTTTGGTATTTGCGTTGTTAAAAAGCCGTAAACTTCATTGGAAAACTTTGCAGGAACTAGGTTTGGGAAAGTTTAAAGCATTCTTGACTAAAATATTTGAAACTTTGTTATTTTAAGATCTGTCGATAAAGTTTCTGGTCAGTCTTACCAAGAATTGAGTTCTAAACAACTTTTGCTCTTGGCATTTTCGGGCTTGGACATACCGTTTTCAAGAAATACAAAATTTTAAACTTTTTGTTGTTTAGTAAGGGTGGGAACAACTTTCCATACTGTAAATGGCTCCAAAATCCCCATTTGAAGTTGTTTTTCGTATTTGAGTGTTTAAAAAGCCGTAAATTTTATTGTAAAACCATCTCAGAAACCAGGTTTGAAAACATTTTAAGACTTGTTGATTATGTTTATAGTAAATCATACTCAAGATTGAATTCTAAATATATTTTGCTCTTGACGTTTTTAGATTTGGACTTACCGTCTTCTAGAAATACAAAATTTTAAACTTTTCGTTCTTTGGTAAAGATGGGAACCACTTTACATTGTATAAACCGCCCCAAAGTTCCGATTTGAAGTTGTTTTTGGTATTTGCGTGTTTAAAAATCCGTAAACTTTATTGTATAAACATCTCAGAAACCAAGTTTGAAAACATTTTAATGGTTATTGATAATATTTATTGTAAATCTAACTCAAGATTGAATTCTAAATTACTTTTGCTCTTGGCGTTTTCAGGTTTGGACATACCGTTTTCAAGAAATACAAAAATTTCAAACTTCTTGTTATTTGGTAAATATGGGAACAACTTTCCATACTGCAAATGGTTCCAAAATCCTGATTTGAAGTTGTTTTTAATATTTTCGTGGTTAAAAAGCCGTAAACTTCCTTATAAAAATATCTCAGAAACCAAGTTTGAAAACATTTTAATAGTTATTGATTACATTTATAGTAAATCTAACTCAAGATTGAATTCTAATTTACTTATGCTCTTGGCGTTTTCAGGTTTGGACATACCGTTTTCAAGAAATACTAAATTTTAAACTTTTTGTTGTTTAGTAAGTGTGAGAACAACTTTCCATACTGCAAATGGCTCCAAAATCCCCATTTGAAGTTGTTTTTCGTATTTGAGTGTTTAAGAAGCCGTAAATTTTATTGTAAAACCATCTCAGAAACCAGGTTTGAAAATATTTTAAGACATGTTGATTATGTTTATAGTAAATCAAACTCAAGATTGAATTCTAAATAAATTTTGCTCTTGACGTTTTTAGATTTGGACTTACCGTCTTCTAGAAATACAAAATTTTAAACTTTTTGTTGTTTGGTAAAAACCCGTAAACATCGTTGTAAAAACATCGCAGAAAGCAAGTTTGAAAAATTTTTATGCATTCTTGACTAATTGGTTTCTGAGATGTTTTAACAATGAAGTTTACGGCTTTTTAACCACGAAAATAACAAAACACAATTTCAAATCGAGATTTTGGAGCGATTTACTGAATGGAAAATGGTTCCCATACTTACCAAACAACAGAAAGTTTAAATTTTTGTATTGCTTGAAAACGGTACGTCCAAACCTAAAAACGCTAAAAGCAAAAGCTATTTAGAATTCAATCTTGAGTATGTTTTACTATAAACATAATCAATAAGTCGTAAAATTGTTTCAAACCTGGTTTTTGAGATGTTTTTACAATGAAGTTTAAAGCTTTTTAATCACGGAAATAACAGAAACAACTTCAAATCGGCATTCTTTAGCGATTTACAATATGAAAAGTTGTTCCGATACTTACCAAATCACAAAAAGTTTAAAATTTCATGTTTCTCGAAAACGGTATGTACCAGCCTGAAAACGCCAAAAGCAAAAGTTGTTTAGAATCAAATTTTGATTAAGATTTACTATAAACATAAACAATAAATCGTAAAATTTTTTCAAACCTGGTTCTTGCGATATTTTTACAATGAAGTTTAAGGCTTTTTAATCACGGAAATAACAGAAATAAATTCAAATCCGCATTTTTTAACGTTTCACAGTATGAAAAGTTGATCCGATACTTAGCAAACAACAAAAAGTTTAAAAATTTCGTGTTGCTCGAAAACGGTATGTCCCAGCCTACAAGCGCCAAAAGCAAAAGTTGTTTAGAATCAAATTTTTAATAAGATTTACTATAAACATAAACATTAAATAATATTTTAAAACCATCTCAGAAAGCAGCTTTGAAAACATTTTAAGACTTATTGATTATTTTTATAGTAAATCTTACTCAAGATTGAATACTAAATTAACATTGCTTATGGCGTTTTCAGGTTTGGACATGCCGTTCTCAAAAAATTCAAAAATTTCAAACTTTTTGTTGTTTGGTAAAGATGGGAACCAATTTACATTTGGAAATTGCTCCAAAATCCCGATTTGAAGTTATTTTTATTATTTCCGTGGTCAAAAAGCTGTAAACTTCATTGTAAAATCTTCCTAGAAACCAGGAATAAAAAATGTTTACTATTTTTGACAAAAATTGTTGTAAATTTGTTGTTTCAAGAATTTTTGATAAAGTTTATAGTAAGTCTTACTCAAGATTGCATTCTAAACAACATTTGCTCTTGGCGTTTTCAGGCTAGGTCGTATCGTTTTCGAGAATTTACAAGTTGCCATTTGAACTACATATTCCAGGATATAAATTTTGCGGGCCTGGCACAAAATTAGCCAAGTGGTTAGTAAAAGGAGATCAAGGAACTTCATTGTATACTTAAACGAAAACTGACTCCAAATTGAATTCTAAACACATTTTGCTCTTGGTATTTTTCTGCTAGCACGCACCGGTTTCAAGAAAACGACCGCAAATGCTGTAAAACGCTTCAGAAACCCAATTTGAAGCGATTTTCGGTATTTTTGTGGTAAATTAGCCGTTTTCTTGAAGTTGTTTTTTGTATTTGCGTGTTTAAAAAGCCGTAAACTTTATTGTAAAACCATCTCAGAAACCATGTTTCAAAACATTTTAAGACTTGTTGGTTATGTTCATAGTAAATCATACTCAAGATTGAATTCTAAATAACTTTTGCACTTGACGTTTTTAGATTTGGAATTACCGTCTTCTAGGAATACAAAATTTTAAACTTTTTGTTGTTTGGTAAGGATGGGAACCATTTTACATTCTGTAAATCGCTCCAAAATCCCGATGTGAAGTTGTGTTTGGTATTTGCGTGTTTAAAAATCCGTTAACTTTATTGTAAAACCATCTCAGAGAACAGGTTTGAAGACATTTTAAAACTTATTGATTATTTTTATAGTAAATCTTACTCAAGATTGAATACGAAATTACCATTGCTCATGGCGTTTTTAGGTTTGGACATACCGCTTTCAAGAAATACAAAAATTTCAAAATTTTTGTTGTTTGGTAAATATGGGAACAACTTCCCATACTGTAAATGGTTCCAAAATCTCGATTTGAAGTTGTGTCTTGTTATTTCGGTGATTAAAAAGCTTAAACTTAATTGTAAAAACATCACAGAAAATAGGTTTGAAAGAATTTTAAGCATTTTTGACAAAAACCGTTGTAACTTTGTTGTTTCAAGACATTTTGATAAAATTTCTGATAAGTTTGGCTCAAGGTTCAATTTTAAACAAGTTTTGCTTTTTGCATTTTCAGGCTTCGACATACCGTTTTCTAGAAATACAAAACTTTTAAACTTATTGTGGTTTGGTAAGTATCGAATACTTACCACGCAACTTTCCATACTATAAATCGCTCCAGAAGCCCCATTTGAAGTTATTTTTGGTATTTCCGTGATTGAAAAGCCTTAAACTTCATTGTAAAAACATCGCCAAAGCCAGGTTTGAAAACATTTTAAGACTTATTGATTATGTTTATAGTAAATCTTAATCAAAATTGAATTCTAAAAAACTTTTGCTCTTGGGGTTTTCAGGCTGGGCATACCGTTTTCGAGAAACACGAGATTTTTAAACTTTTTGTTGCTTGCTAAGTATCGGATCAACTTTTCATACTGTGAATCGCTAAAGAATGCCGATTTGAAGTTGTTTCTGTTATTTCCGTAATTAAAAAGCTTTAAACTTCATTGTAAAATCATCTCAAAAACCAGGTTTGAAAAAAATTTACGACTTATTGATTATGTTTACAGTAAATCATACTCAAGTCTGAATTCTAAAAAGTTTTTGCTCTTGAAGTTGTGTTTTGTTATTTTCGTGGTTCAAGTATCGGGACAACTTTCCAGCCTATAAATGGCTCCAAAATCTTGATTTGAATTTATTTTTGTGTTTCCGTGATTAAAAAGGCATAAACTTAATTGTAAAACTTCGCAGGAACTAGGTTTGAAAAATTTTTAAGCATTCTTGACTAAAATATTTGAAACTTTGTTATTTCAAGACCTGGTGATAAAGTTTCTGGTCAGTCTTACCAAGAATTCAATTCTAAACAACTTTTGCTCTTGGCATTTTCAGGTTTGGACGTACCGTTTTCAAGAAACACAAAACTTTAAAAATTTTGGTTGTTTGGTAAGTATGGGAACAACTTTCCATACTGTAAGTTGCTCCAGAATCCCGGTTTGAGGTAATTTTTGGTATTGCGGTGATTAAAAACCCGTAAACTTCGTTGTAAAAACATCGCAGAAAGCAAGTTTGAAAAATTTTTATGCATTCTTGACTAAAATATTTGAAACTTTGTTATTTTAAGATCTGTCGATAAAGTTTCTGGTCAATCTTACCAAGAATTGAGTTCTAAACAACTTTTGCTTTTGGCATTTTCAGGCTTGGATGTACCGTTTTCAAGAAACACGAAAATTTTAAAATTTTTGTTGTTTGGTAAGTATGGGAACAACTTTCTATCCTATAAACCACTCCAAAGTCTTGATTTGAAGTTATTTTTGGTGTTTCCGTGATTAAAAAGTCGTAAACTTATTTGTAAGAACTTCGCACGAACTAGGTTTGAAAATATTTTAAGTATTTTTGAAAAAAAAAACGTTGTAACTTTGTTTTTTCGAGCCTTTTTGATAAAATTTTTGGTAAGTCTTACTCAAAGTTTAATTCTAAACAACTTTTGCTCCTGGCATTTTCAGGCTTGGACGTGTAGTTTTCAAGAAATACAAAAATTGTTAACTTTATGTTGTTTGCTAAGTATCCCATACTTACCAAGCCACTTTCCATACTATAAATCGCTCCAAAATCACGATTTGAAGTTATTTTTGGTATTTCCGTTGTTAAAAAGCCGTAAACTTCATTGTAAAACTTCGCAGGAACCAGGTTTGAGAAAGTTTTAAGCATTCTTGACTAAAATATTTGAAACTTTGTTATTTCAAGACCTGGCGATAAAGTTTCTGGTCAGTCTTACCAAGAATTGAATTCTAAACAACTTTTGCTCCTGGCATTTTCAGGCTTGGACGTTTAGTTTTCAAGAAATACAAATATTGTTAACTTTATGTTGTTTGCTAAGTATCCCATACTTACCAAGCCACTTTCCATACTGTAAATCGCTCCAAAATCTCAATTTGAAGTTGTTTTTGGTATTTCCGTTGTTAAAAAGCCGTAAACTTCATTGTAAAACTTCGCAGGAACCAGGTTTGAGAAAGTTTTAAGCATTCTTGACTAAAATATTTGAAATTTTGTTATTACAAGACCTGGCGATAAAGTTTCTGGTCAGTCTTACCAAGAATTCAATTCTAAACAACTTTTGGTCTTGGCATTTTCAGGTTTGGACGTACCGTTTTCAAGAAACACAAAAGTATAAAAATTTTGGTTGTTTGGTAAGTATGGGAACAACTTTCCATACTGCAAGTTGCTCCAGAATCCCAATTTGAGGTAATTTTTGGTATTGCCGTGATTAAAAACCCGTAAACTTCGTTTTAAAAACATTGCAGAAACCGGGATTGAAAAATTTCAAGTATTTTCGGGAAAAAATCGTTATAACTTTATTGTTTTAAGATTTATGGATAATGTTTCTAGCAAATCTTACTCAAAATCGAATTTTAAACACATTTTGCTCTTGTTATTTTTTCGCTAGCACGCATAGTTTTCGAGAAAACAGCCGATTTATCACAAAAATACCGAAAATCGCTTCAAGTCGGGATTCTGAAGCGTTTTACAGCATTTACGGTCGTTTCCTTGAAACCGGTGCGTGCTAGCAATAAAATAGCAAGAGCAAAAGTTGTTCAGAATTCAATTTCAGGTGGAATTTGGTTTAAGCTTTAGCAATAAGTCTTAAAACAAAAACGTTACAACGACTTTATCACAAAAATACTACAAATTTTGTACAATCTGGTTTCTACGACTCGTAACAAAGAGATTAACGCCTTAATAATCACGAAAATCCTTAAATTCACTTCAAATCATGATTCTCGGACGTTTTGTTGCACGTACTGTCGTTTACTTTGAAACGGTGAGTGAGAAATTTCTTTGTAACACGTTGCTGAAGCCAGGATTGGAAACTCTTTTTAGTGTTTTTGTGATAAAGTCGTAGTATCGTTCTTGTTTTAAGACCTAGAGATACAACTTAAACGAGAACTGACTCAAAATTGAATTCTAAACACATTTTGCTCTTGGTATTTTTCTGCTAGCACGCACCGGTTTCAAGAAAACGACCGCAAATGCTGTAAAACGCTTCAGAATCCCGATTTGAAGCGATTTTTGGTATTTTTGTGGTAAATCAGCCGTTTTCTCGAAAACTACGCTTGCTAGCGAAAAAATAGCAAGAGCAAAATGTGTTCAGAATTCGATTTTGAGTAAGATTTGCTAGAAACATTATACATAAATCTTAAAACAATAAAGTTATAACGATTTTTTCCCAAAAATACTTAAAATTTTTCAATCCCGGTTTCTGCGATGTTTTTAAAACGAAGTTTACGGCTTTTTAACAACAGAAATACCAAAAACAACTTCAAATTGAGATTTTGGAGCGATTTACGGTATGGAAAGTTGTTCCCACACTTACCAAACAACAAAAATTTTAGAATTATTGTGTTTCTTGAAAGCGGTACGTCCAAGCCTAAAAATGCCAAGAGCAAAAGTTGTTTAGAACTCAATTCTTGGTAAGACTGACCAGAAACTTTATCGACAGATCATAAAATAACAAAGTTTCAAATATTTTAGTCAAGAATGCTTAAAACTTTCTCAAACCTGGTTCCTGCGAAGTTTTACAATTAAGTTTACGGCTTTTTAACAAAGGAAATACCAAAAACAACTTCAAATTGAGATTTTGGAGTGATTTACAGTATGGAAAGTTGTTCCCACACTTACCAAACAACAAAAATTTTAGAATTATTGTGTTTCTTGAAAACGGTTTTAGAATCAAATTTTGATTAAGATTTACTATAAACATAAACAATAAATCGTAAAATTTTTTCAAACCTGGTTCTTGCGATGTTTTTACAATGAAGTTTAAGGCTTTTTAATCACGGAAATAACAGAAACAAATTCAAATCGGCATTTTTTAGCGTTTCACAGTATGAAAAGTTGATCCGATACTTAGCAAACAACAAAAAGTTTAAAAATTTCGTGTTGCTCGAAAACGGTATGTCCCAGCCTACAAAAGCCAAAAGCAAAAGTTGTTTAGAATCAAATTTTTAATAAGATTTACTATAAACATAAACAATAAATAATATTGTAAAACCATCTCAGAAAGCAGCTTTGAAAACATTTTAAGACTTATTGATTATTTTTATAGTAAATCTTACTCAAGATTGAATACTAAATTACCATTGCTTATGGCGTTTTCAGGTTTGGACATGCCGTTCTCAAAAAATTCAAAAATTTCAAACTTTTTGTTGTTTGGTAAAGACGGGAACCACTTTACATTCTGTAAATTGCTCCAAAATCCCGATTTGAAGTTATTTTTATTATTTCCGTGGTCAAAAAGCTGTAAACTTCATTGTAAAATCTTCCCAGAAACCAGGAATAAAAAATGTTTACTATTCTTGACAAAAATTGTTGTAAATTTGTTGTTTCAAGAATTTTTGATAAAGTTTATAGTAAGTCTTACTCAAGATTGCATTCTAAACAACTATTGCTCTCAGCGTTTTCAGGCTTGCACTTACAGTTTTCAAGAAAAACGAAATTCTTAAACTTGTTGTAGTTTGGTAAGTTTGGGAACAACTTTTCATACTGTAAATGGTTCCAAAATCCCGATTTGAAGGTGTTTTCGATATTTCCGTGGTTAAAAAGCCGTAAACTTCATTGTACAAACATCTCAGAAACCAGAATTAAAAATATTTTAACAGTTATCGATTATATTTATAGTAAATCTAACTCAAGACTAAATTCTAAATGACTTTTGCTCTTGGCGTTTTGAGGTTTGGACATACCGTTTTCAAGAAATACAAAAATTTCAAACTTTTTGTTGTTTAGTAAGCATGGGAACAACTTTCTATACTGTGAATGGCTCTAAAATCCCCATTTGAAGTTGTTTTTGGTATGTGCGTGTTTAATAAACTGTAAACTTTATTGTAACAACATCTCAAAAACCAGGTTTGAAAACATTTTAAGACTTATTTATTATGTTTATAATAAATCTTACTCAAAATTGAATTCTAAACAACATTTGCTCTTGGCGTTTTCAGGCTAGGTCGTACCGTTTTCGAGAATTTACAAGTTGCCATTTGAACTACATATTCCAGGATATAAATTTTGCGGGCCTGGCACAAAATTAGCCAAGTAGTTAGTAAAAGGAGATCAAGGAACTTCATTGTATACTTAAACGAAAACTGACTCAAAATTGAATTCTAAACACATTTTGCTCTTGGTATTTTTCTGCTAGCACGCACCGGTTTCAAGAAAACGACCGCAAATGCTGTAAAACGCTTCAGAAACCCAATTTGAAGCGATTTTCGGTATTTTTGTGGTAAATCAGCCGTTTTCTTGAAGTTGTTTTTTGTATTTGCGTATTTAAAAAGCCGTAAACTTTATTGTAAAACCATCTCAGAAACCATGTTTCAAAACATTTTAAGACTTGTTGGTTATGTTCATAGTAAATCATACTCAAGATTGAATTCTAAATAACTTTTGCACTTGACGTTTTTAGATTTGGAATTACCGTCTTCTAGGAATACAAAATTTTAAACTTTTTGTTGTTTGGTAAGGATGGGAACCACTTTACATTCTGTAAATCGCTCCAAAATCCCGATGTGAAGTTGTGTTTGGTATTTGCGTGTTTAAAAATCCGTTAACTTTATTGTAAAACCATCTCAGAGAACAGGTTTGAAGACATTTTAAGACTTATTGATTATTTTTATAGTAAATCTTACTCAAGATTGAATACGAAATTACCATTGCTCATGGCGTTTTTAGGTTTGGACATACCGCTTTCAAGAAATACAAAAATTTCAAACTTTTTGTTGTTTGGTAAATATGGGAACAACTTCCCATACTGTAAATGGTTCCAAAATCTCGATTTGAAGTTGTATCTTGTTATTTCGGTGATTAAAAAGGCTTAAACTTAATTGTAAAAACATCACAGAAAATAGGTTTGAAAAAATTTTAAGCATTTTTGACAAAAACCGTTGTAACTTTGTTGTTTCAAGACATTTTGATAAAATTTCTGATAAGTTTGGCTCAAAGTTCAATTTTAAACAAGTTTTGCTTTTTGCATTTTCAGGCTTCGACATACCGTTTTCTAGAAATACAAAACTTTTAAACTTATTGTGGTTTGGTAAGTATCGAATACTTACCACGCAACTTTCCATACTATAAATCGCTCCAGAAGCCCCATTTAAAGTTATTTTTGGTATTTCCGTGATTGAAAAGCCTTAAACTTCATTGTAAAAACATCGCCAAAACCAGGTTTGAAAACATTTTAAGACTTATTGATTATGTTTATAGTAAATCTTAACCAAAATTGAATTCTAAAAAACTTTTGCTCTTGGGGTTTTCAGGCTGGGCATACCGTTTTCGAGAAATACGAGATTTTTAAACTTTTTGTTGCTTGCTAAGTATCGGATCAACTTTTCATACTGTGAATCGCTAAAGAATGCCGATTTGAAGTTGTTTCTGTTATTTCCGTGATTAAAAAGCTTTAAACTTCATTGTAAAATCATCTCAAAAACCAGGTTTGAAAAAAACTTACGACTTATTGATTATGTTTACAGTAAATCATACTCAAGTCTGAATTCTAAAAAGTTATTGCTCTTGAAGTTGTGTTTTGTTATTTTCGTGGTTCAAGTATCGGAACAACTTTCCAGCCTATAAATGGCTCCAAAATCTTGATTTGAATTTATTTTTGTGTTTCCGTGATTAAAAAGGCATAAACTTAATTGTAAAACTTCGCAGGAACTAGGTTTGAAAAATTTTTAAGCATTCTTGACTAAAATATTTAAAACTTTGTTATTTTAAGACCTGGTGATAAAGTTTCTTTTAAAAAGCCGTAAATTTTATTGTAAAACCATCTCAGAAACCAGGTTTGAAAACATTTTAAGACTTGTTGATTATGTTTATAGTAAATCATACTCAAGATTGAATTCTAAATAAATTTTGCTCTTGACGTTTTTAGATTTGGACTTACCGTCTTCTAGAAATACAAAATTTTAAACATTTTGTTCTTTGGTAAGGATGGGAACCACTTTACATTCTATAAACCGCTCCAAAATCCCGATTTGAAGTTGGTTTTGGTATTTGCGTGATTAAAAATTCGTAAATTTTATTGTATAAACATCTCAGAAACCAAGTTTGAAAACATTTTAATGGTTATTGATAATATTTATAGTAAATCTAACTCAAGATTGAGTTCTAAATTACTTTTGCTCTTTTTCAAAAATACTTAAAATATTTTCAAACCTAGTTCGTGCGAAGTTCTTGCAAATAAGTTTAAGGCTTTTTAGTCACGGAAATACCAAAAATAACTTCAAATCAAGATTTTGGAGCGATTTACAGTATGGAAAGTTGTTCTCACACTTACCAAACAACAAAAATTTTAAAATTATTGCGTTTCTTGAAAACGGTACGTCCAAGCCTGAAAATGCCAAGAGCAAAATTTGTTTAGAACTCAATTCTTGGTAAGACTGACCAGAAACTTTATCGACAGATCTTAAAATAACAAAGTTTCAAATATTTTAGTCAAGAATGCTTAAAACTTTCTCAAACCTAGTTCCTGCGAAGTTTTTCAATGAAGTTTACGGCTTTTTAACAACGCAAATACCAAAAACAAGATTTTGGAACCATTTACAGTATGGGAAGTTGTTCCCATATTTACCAAACAACAAAAAGTTTGAAATTTTTGTATTTCTTGAAAGCGGTATGTCCAAACCTAAAAACGCCATGAGCAATGGTAATTTCGTATTCAATCTTGAGTAAGATTTACTATAAAAATAATCAATAAGTCTTAAAATGTCTTCAAACCTGTTCTCTGAGATGGTTTTACAATAAAGTTAACGGATTTTTAAACACGCAAATACCAAACACAACTTCACATCGGGATTTTGGAGCGATTTACAGAATGTAAAGTGGTTCCCATCCTTACCAAACAACAAAAAGTTTAAAATTTTGTATTCCTAGAAGACGGTAATTCCAAATCTAAAAACGTCAAGTGCAAAAGTTATTTAGAATTCAATCTTGAGTATGATTTACTATGAACATAACCAACAAGTCTTAAAATGTTTTGAAACATGGTTTCTGAGATGGTTTTACAATAAAGTTTACGGCTTTTTAAACACGCAAATACAAAAAACAACTTCAAGAAAACGGCTGATTTACCACAAAAATACCGAAAATCGCTTCAAATTTGGTTTCTGAAGCGTTTTACAGCATTTGCGGTCGTTTTCTTGAAACCGGTGCATGCTAGCAGAAAAATACCAAGAGCAAAATGTGTTTAGAATTCAATTTTGAGTCAGTTTTCGTTTAAGTATACAATGAAGTTCCTTGATCTCCTTTTACTAACCACTTGGCTAATTTTGTGCCAGGCCCGCAAAATTTATATCCTGGAATATGTAGTTCAAATGGCAACTTGTAAATTCTCGAAAACGATACGACCTAGCCTGAAAACGCCAAGAGCAAATGTTGTTTAGAATTCAATTTTGAGTAAGATTTATTATAAACATAATAAATAAGTCTTAAACTGTTTTCAAACCGGGTTTCTGAGATGATTTAACAATGAAGTTTACGGCTTTTTAACCACGAAAATAACAAAACACAACTTCAAATCGAGATTTTGGTGCGATTTATAGGCTGGAAAGTTGTTCCGATACTTACCAAACAAAAAAAAGTTTAAAAATTTCGTGTTTCTCGAAAACGGTATGCCCAGCCTGAAAACGCCAAGAGCAAAAGTAATTTAGAATTCAATCTTGAGTAAGATTTACTTTAAAAATAATCAATAAGTCTTAAAATGTTTTCAAACCTGGTTTTTGAGATGTTGTTACAATAAAGTTTACAGTTTATTAAACACGCACATACCAAAAACAACTTCAAATGGGGATTTTGGAACCATTTACAGTATAGAAAGTTGTTCCCATGCTTACTAAACAACAAAAAGTTTGAAATTTTTGTATTTCTTGAAAACGGTATGTCCAAACCTGAAAACGCCAAGAGCAAAAGTAATTTAGAATTTAATCTTGAGTTAGATATACTATGAATATTATCAATATTTTTAAAATGTTTTCAAACTTGGTTTCTGAAATGTTTTTACAATAAAGTTTACGGATTTTTAAACACGCAAATACCAAAAACAACTTCAAATGGGGATTTTGGTGCAATTTACAGTATGGAAAGTTGTTCCCATACTTACCAAACAACAAAAAGTCTTAAATTTTGTATTTCTTAAAAACGGTATATCCAAACCTGAAAACGCCATGAGCATAAATAATTTAGAATTCAATCTTGAGTAAGATTTACTATAAAAATAATCAATAAGTCTTAAAATGTTTTCAAACCTGGTTTCTGAGATGTTGTTACAATCAAGTTTACGGCTTTTTAAACACGCACATACAAAAAACAACTTCAAATGGAGATTTTGGAGCCATTTACAGTATGGAAAATTGTTTTCATACTTATCAAACAACAAAAAGTTTGAAATTTTTGTATTTCTTGAAAACGGTATGTTCAAACCTGAAAACGCCAAGAGCAAAAGTAATTTAGAATTTAATCTTGAGTTAGATATACTATAAATATTATCAATATTATTAAAATGTTTTCAAACTTGGTTTCTGAAATCTTTTTACAATAAAGTTTACGGATTTTTAAACACGCAAATGCCAAAAACAACTTCAAATGTGGATTTTGGTGCGACTTACAGTATGGAAAGTTGTTCCCATACTTACCAAACAACAAAAAGTCTTAAATTTTGTATTTCTTAAAAACGGTATATCCAAACCTGAAAACGCCATGAGCATAAATAATTTAGAATTCAATCTTGAGTAAGATTTACTATAAAAATAATCAATAAGTCTTAAAATGTTTTCAAACCTGGTTTCTGAGATGTTGTTACAATCAAGTTTACGGCTTTTTAAACACGCACATACAAAAAACAACTTCAAATGGAGATTTTGGAGCCATTTACAGTATGGAAAATTGTTTTCATACTTATCAAACAACAAAAAGCTTGAAATTCTTGTATTTCTTGAAAACAGTATGTCCAAACCTGAAAACGCCAAGAGCAAAAGTCATTTAGAATTTAGTCTTGAGTTAGATTTACTATAAATATAATCGATAACTGTTAAACTATTTTTAATTCTGGTTTCTGAGATGTTTCTACAATGAAGTTTACGGCTTTTTAACCACGGAAATATCGAAAACACCTTCAATTCGGGACTTTGGAACCATTTACAGTATGAAAAGTTGTTCCCAAACTTACCAAACTACAACAAGTTTAAGAATTTCGTTTTTCTTGAAAACTGTAGGTGCAAGCCTGAAAACGCTTAGAGCAATAGTTGTTTAGAATGCAATCTTGAGTAAGACTTACTATAAACTTTATCAAAAATTCTTGAAACAACAAATTTACAACAATTTTTGTCAAAAATAGTAAACATATTTTATTCCTGGTTTCTGGGAAGATTTTACAATGAAGTTTACAGCTTTTTGACCACGGAAATAATAAAAATAACTTCAAATCGGGATTTTGGAGCAATTTACAGAATGTAAAGTGGTTCCCATCTTTACCAAACAACAAAAAGTTTGAAATTTTTGAATTTTTTGAGAACGGCATGTCCAAACCTGAAAACGCCATAAGCAATAGTAATTTAGTGTTCAATCTTGAGTAAGATTCACTATAAAAATAATCAATAAGTCTTAAAATGTTTTCGAAGCTGGTTTCTGAGATTGTTTTACAATATTATTTATTGTTTATGTTTATAGTACATCTTAATCAAAATTTGATTCTAAACAACTTTTGCTTTTGGCGTTTTTAGGTTTGGACGTACCGTTTTCAAGCAATACAAAAATTTGAACTTTCTGTTGTTTGGTAAGTATAGGAACCATTTTCCATTCAGTAAATCGCTCCAAAATCTCGATTTGAAGTTGTGTTTTGTTATTTTCGTGGTTAAAAAGCCGTAAACTTCATTATTAAAACATCGCAAAAACCAGGTTTGAAATTTTTAGACTTATTGCTTAAGTTTATGGTAAGTCTTACTCAAAATTGAACTCTAAACAACTTTTGCTCTTGGCGATTTCAGGTCTAGACCTACCCTTTTCAAGAAATACAACATTTTTAAACTTTTTGTGGTTTGGTAAGTATGGGAACAATTTTCCATACTGTAAATGGCTCCAAAATCCCCATTTGAAGTTGTTTTTGGTATGTGCGTGTTTAATAAACTGTAAACTTTATTGTAACAACATCTCAAAAACCAGGTTTGAAAACATTTTAAGACTTATTGATTATTTTTAAAGTAAATCTTACTCAAGATTGAATTCTAAATTACTTTTGCTCTTGGCGTTTTCAGGCTGGGCATACCGTTTTCGAGAAACACGAAATTTTTAAACTTTTTTTTGTTTGGTAAGTATCGGAACAACTTTCCAGCCTATAAATCGCACCAAAATCTCGATTTGAAGTTGTGTTTTGTTATTTTCGTGGTTAAAAAGCCGTAAACTTCATTGTTAAATCATCTCAGAAACCCGGTTTGAAAACATTTTAAGACTTATTTATTATGTTTATAATAAATCTTACTCAAAATTGAATTCTAAACAACATTTGCTCTTGGCGTTTTCAGGCTAGGTCGTATCGTTTTCGAGAATTTACAAGTTGCCATTTGAACTACATATTCCAAGATATAAATTTTGCGGGCATGGCACAAAATTAGCCAAGTGGTTAGTAAAAGGAGATCAAGGAACTTCATTGTATACTTAAACGAAAACTGACTCAAAATTGAATTCTAAACACATTTTGCTCTTGGTATTTTTCTGCTAGCATGCACCGGTTTCAAGAAAACGACCGCAAATGCTGTAAAACGCTTCAGAAACCCAATTTGAAGCGATTTTCGGTATTTTTGTGGTAAATCAGCCGTTTTCTTGAAGTTGTTTTTCATATTTGCGTGTTTCAAAAGCCGTAAACTTTATTGTAAAACCATCTCAGAAACCATGTTTCAAAACATTTTAAGACTTGTTGGTTATGTTCATAGTAAATCATACTCAAGATTGAATTCTAAATAACTTTTGCACTTGACGTTTTTAGATTTGGACTTACCGTCTTCTAGAAATACAAAATTTTAAACTTTTTTCAAACCTAGTTTCTGAGGTGTTGTTACAATAAAGTTTACGGCTTTTTAAACACGCACATGCCAAAAACAACTTCAAACGGGGATTCTGGAGCCATTTACAGTATGTAAAGTTGTTCCCCAAGAAGTTTGAAATTTTTGTATTTCTTGAAAACGGTATGTCCAAACCTGAAAACGCCAAGTGCAAAAGTAAATTAGAATTCAATCTTGAGTTAGATTTACTATAAATGTAATCAATAACTATTAAAATGTTTTCAAACTTGGTTTCTGAGATGTTTTAACAATGAAGTTTACGGCTTTTTAACCACGAAAATAACAAAACACAACTTCAAATCGAGATTTTGGAGCGATTTACTGAATGGAAAATGGTTCCCATACTTACCAAACAACAGAAAGTTTAAATTTTTGTATTGCTTGAAAACGGTACGTCCAAACCTAAAAACGCTAAAAGCAAAAGCTATTTAGAATTCAATCTTGAGTATGATTTACTATAAACATAATCAATAAGTCGTAAAATTGTTTCAAACCTGGTTTTTGAGATGTTTTTACAATGAAGTTTAAAGCTTTTTAATCACGGAAATAACAGAAACAACTTCAAATCGGCATTCTTTAGCGATTTACAATATGAAAAGTTGTTCCGATACTTACCAAATCACAAAAAGTTTAAAATTTCGTGTTTCTCGAAAACGGTATGTACCAGCCTGAAAACGCCAAAAGCAAAAGTTGTTTAGAATCAAATTTTGATTAAGATTTACTATAAACATAAACAATAAATCGTAAAATTTTTTCAAACCTGGTTCTTGCGATGTTTTTACAATGAAGTTTAAGGCTTTTTAATCACGGAAATAACAGAAACAAATTCAAATCGGCATTTTTTAGCGTTTCACAGTATGAAAAGTTGATCCGATACTTAGCAAACAACAAAAAGTTTAAAAATCTCGTGTTGCTCGAAAACGGTATGTCCCAGCCTACAAACGCCAAAAGCAAAAGTTGTTTAGAATCAAATTTTTAATAAGATTTACTATAAACATAAACAATAAATAATATTGTAAAACCATCTCAGAAAGCAGCTTTGAAAACATTTTAAGACTTATTGATTATTTTTATAGTAAATCTTACTCAAGATTGAATACTAAATTACCATTGCTTATGGCGTTTTCAGGTTTGGACATGCCGTTCTCAAAAAATTCAAAAATTTCAAACTTTTTGTTGTTTGGTAAAGATGGGAACCACTTTACATTCTGTAAATTGCTCCAAAATCCCGATTTGAAGTTATTTTTATTATTTCCGTGGTCAAAAAGCTGTAAACTTCATTGTAAAATCTTCCCAGAAACCAGGAATAAAAAATGTTTACTATTTTTGACAAAAATTGTTGTAAATTTGTTGTTTCAAGAATTTTTGATAAAGTTTATAGTAAGTCTTACTCAAGATTGCATTCTAAACAACTATTGCTCTCAGCGTTTTCAGGCTTGCACTTACAGTTTTCAAGAAAAACGAAATTCTTAAACTTGTTGTAGTTTGGTAAGTTTGGGAACAACTTTTCATACTGTAAATGGTTCCAAAATCCCGATTTGAAGGTGTTTTCGATATTTCCGTGGTTAAAAAGCCGTAAACTTCATTGTACAAACATCTCAGAAACCAGAATTAAAAATATTTTAACAGTTATCGATTATATTTATAGTAAATCTAACTCAAGACTAAATTCTAAATGACTTTTGCTCTTGGCGTTTTGAGGTTTGGACATACCGTTTGCAAGAAATACAAAAATTTCAAACTTTTTGTTGTTTAGTAAGCATGGGAACAACTTTCCATACTGTAAATGGCTATAAAATCCCCATTTGAAGTTGTTTTTGGTATGTGCGTGTTTAATAAACTGTAAACTTTATTGTAACAACATCTCAAAAACCAGGTTTGAAAACATTTTAAGACTTATTTATTATGTTTATAATAAATCTTACTCAAAATTGAATTCTAAACAACATTTGCTCTTGGCGTTTTCAGGCTAGGTCGTATCGTTTTCGAGAATTTACAAGTTGCCATTTGAACTACATATTCCAGGATATAAATTTTGCGGGCCTGGCACAAAATTAGCCAAGTAGTTAGTAAAAGGAGATCAAGGAACTTCATTGTATACTTAAACGAAAACTGACTCAAAATTGAATTCTAAACACATTTTGCTCTTGGTATTTTTCTGCTAGCACGCACCGGTTTCAAGAAAACGACCGCAAATGCTGTAAAACGCTTCAGAAACCCAATTTGAAGCGATTTTCGGTATTTTTGTGGTAAATCAGCCGTTTTCTTGAAGTTGTTTTTTTGTATTTGCGTGTTTAAAAAGCCGTAAACTTTATTGTAAAACCATCTCAGAAACCATGTTTCAAAACATTTTAAGACTTGTTGGTTATGTTCATAGTAAATCATACTCAAGATTGAATTCTAAATAACTTTTGCACTTGACGTTTTTAGATTTGGAATTACCGTCTTCTAGGAATACAAAATTTTAAACTTTTTGTTGTTTGGTAAGGATGGGAACCACTTTACATTCTGTAAATCGCTCCAAAATCCCGATGTGAAGTTGTGTTTGGTATTTGCGTGTTTAAAAATCCGTTAACTTTATTGTAAAACCATCTCAGAGAACAGGTTTGAAGACATTTTAAGACTTATTGATTATTTTTATAGTAAATCTTACTCAAGATTGAATACGAAATTACCATTGCTCATGGCGTTTTTAGGTTTGGACATACCGCTTTCAAGAAATACAAAAATTTCAAACTTTTTGTTGTTTGGTAAATATGGGAACAACTTCCCATACTGTAAATGGTTCCAAAATCTCGATTTGAAGTTGTGTCTTGTTATTTCGGTGATTAAAAAGGCTTAAACTTAATTGTAAAAACATCACAGAAAATAGGTTTGAAAAAATTTTAAGCATTTTTGACAAAAACCGTTGTAACTTTGTTGTTTCAAGACATTTTGATAAAATTTCTGATAAGTTTGGCTCAAAGTTCAATTTTAAACAAGTTTTGCTTTTTGCATTTTCAGGCTTCGACATACCGTTTTCTAGAAATACAAAACTTTTAAACTTATTGTGGTTTGGTAAGTATCGAATACTTACCACGCAACTTTCCATACTATAAATCGCTCCAGAAGCCCCATTTAAAGTTATTTTTGGTATTTCCGTGATTGAAAAGCCTTAAACTTCATTGTAAAAACATCGCCAAAACCAGGTTTGAAAACATTTTAAGACTTATTGATTATGTTTATAGTAAATCTTAACCAAAATTGAATTCTAAAAAACTTTTGCTCTTGGGGTTTTCAGGCTGGGCATACCGTTTTCGAGAAACACGAGATTTTTAAACTTTTTGTTGCTTGCTAAGTATCGGATGAACTTTTCATACTGTGAATCGCTAAAGAATGCCGATTTGAAGTTGTTTCTGTTATTTCCGTGATTAAAAAGCTTTAAACTTCATTGTAAAATCATCTCAAAAACCAGGTTTGAAAAAAACTTACGACTTATTGATTATGTTTACAGTAAATCATACTCAAGTCTGAATTCTAAAAAGTTTTGCTCTTGAAGTTGTGTATTGTTATTTTCGTGGTTCAAGTATCGGAACAACTTTCCAGCCTATAAATGGCTCCAAAATCTTGATTTGAATTTATTTTTGTGTTTCCGTGATTAAAAAGGCATAAACTTAATTGTAAAACTTCGCAGGAACTAGGTTTGAAAAATTTTTAAGCATTCTTGACTAAAATATTTAAAACTTTGTTATTTTAAGACCTGGTGATAAAGTTTCTGGTCAGTCTTACCAAGAATTCAATTCTAAACAAATTTTGCTCTTGGCATTTTCAGGTTTGGACGTACCGTTTTCAAGAAACACGAAAATTTTAAAATTTTTGTTGTTTGGTAAGTATGGGAACAACTTTCCATACTGTTAGTTGCTCCAGAATCCTGGTTTGATTTAATTTTTGGTATTGCGGTGATTAAAAACCCGTAAACTTCGTTGTAAAAACATCGCAGAAAGCAAGTTTGAAAAATTTTTATGCATTCTTGACTAAAATATTTGAAACTTTGTTATTTTAAGTTCTGTCGATAAAGTTTCTGGTCAATCTTACCAAGAATTGAGTTCTAAACAACTTTTGCTTTTGGCATTTTCAGGCTTGGATGTACCGTTTTCAAGAAACACGAAAATTTTAAAATTTTTGTTGTTTGGTAAGTATGGGAACAACTTTCTATCCTATAAACCACTCCAAAGTCTTGATTTGAAGTTATTTTTGGTGTTTCCGTGATTAAAAAGTCGTAAACTTATTTGTAAGAACTTCGCACGAACTAGGTTTGAAAATATTTTAAGTATTTTTGAAAAAAAAAACGTTGTAACTTTGTTTTTTCGAGCCTTTTTGATAAAATTTCTGGTAAGTCTTACTCAAAGTTTAATTCTAAACAACTTTTGCTCCTGGCATTTTCAGGCTTGGACGTGTAGTTTTCAAGAAATACAAAAATTGTTAACTTTATGTTGTTTGCTAAGTATCCCATATTTACCAAGCCACTTTCCATACTATAAATCGCTCCAAAATCACGATTTGAAGTAATCTTTGGTATTTCCGTTGTTAAAAAGCCGTAAACTTCATTGTAAAACTTCGCAGGAACCAGGTTTGAGAACGTTTTAAGCATTCTTGACTAAAATATTTGAAACTTTGTTATTTCAAGACCGGGCGATAAAGTTTCTGGTCAGTCTTACCAAGAATTGAATTCTAAACAACATTTGCTCTTGACATTTTCAGGCTTGAACGTACAGTTTCCATGAAACACATAAATTTTAAAATTTTTGTTGTTTGGTAAGTGTGAGAACAACTTTCCATACTGTAAATCGCTCCGAAATCTCAATGTGAAGTGGTTTTTGGTATTTGCGTTTTTAAAAAGCCGTAAACTTCATTGTAAAACTTCGCAGGAACCAGGTTTGAGAAAGTTTTAAGCATTCTTGACTAAAATATTTGAAACTTTGTTATTTTAAGATCTGTCGATAAAGTTTCTGGTCCGTCTTACCAAGAATTGAATTCTAAACAAATTTTGCTGTTGGCATTTTCAGGCTTGAACGTACAGTTTTCAAGAAACACAAAAATTTTAAAATTTTTGTTGTTTGGTAAGTGTGAGAACAACTTTCCATACTGTAAATCGCTCCAAAATCTCAATTTGAAGTTGTTTTTGGTATTTCCGTTGTTAAAAAGCCGTAAACTTCATTGTAAAACTTCGCAGGAACTAGGTTTGAGAATGTTTTAAGCATTCT
Organism: Cynaeus angustus; assembly: GCA_030157275.1. NCBI lineage: Eukaryota > Metazoa > Arthropoda > Insecta > Coleoptera > Tenebrionidae > Cynaeus > Cynaeus angustus. The sequence continues at coordinate 15,215,798 of CM058059.1, forward strand.
TGACTAAAATATTTGAAACTTTGTTATTTTAAGATCTGTCGATAAAGTTTCTGGTCAGTCTTACCAAGAATTGAATTCTAAACAACTTTTGCTCTTGGCATTTTAAGGCTTCAACGTACAGTTTTCAAGAAACACAAAAATTTTAAAATTTTTGTTGTTTGGTAAGTGTGAGAACAACTTTCCATACTGTAAGTCGCTCCAAAATCTCAATTTGAAGTTGTTTTTGGTATTTCCGTTTTTAAAAAGCCGTAAACTTCATTGTAAAACTTCGCAGGAACTAGGTTTGAGAATGTTTTAAGCATTCTTGACTAAAATATTTGAAACTTTGTTATTTTAAGATCTGTCGATAAAGTTTCTGGTCAGTCTTACCAAGAATTGAGTTCTAAACAACTTTTGCTCTTGTCATTTTTAGGCTTGGACGTACCGTTTTCAAGAAACACAATAATTCCAAAATTTTTGTTGTTTGGTAAGTGTGGGAACAACTTTCCATACCGTAAATCGCTCCAAAATCTCAATTTGAAGTTGTTTTTGGTATTTCCTTTGTTAAAAAGCCGTAAACTTAATTGTAAAATTTCGCAGGAACCAGGTTTGAGAAAGTTTTAAGCATTCTTGAATAAAATATTTGAAACTTTGTTATTTTAAGATCTGTCGATAAAGTTTCTGGTCAGTCTTACCAAGAATTGAGTTCTAAACAACTTTTGCTCTTGGCATTTTTAGGCTTGGACGTACCGCTTTCAAGAAACACAATAATTCTAAAATTTTTGTTGTTTGGTAAGTGTGGGAACAACTTTCCATACTGTAAATCACTCCAAAATCTTAATTTGAAGTTGTTTTTGGTATTTCTGTTGTTAAAAAGCCGTAAACGTCGTTTTAAAAACATCGCAGAAACCGGGATTGAAAAATTTTAAGTATTTTTGGGAAAAAATCGTTATAACTTTATTGTTTTAAGATTTATGTATAATGTTTCTAGCAAATCTTACTCAAAATCGAATTCTGAACACATTTTGCTCTTGCTATTTTTTCGCTAGCAAGCATAGTTTTCGAGAAAACGGCTGATTTACCACAAAAATACCAAAAATCGCTTCAAATCGGGATTCTGAAGCGTTTTACAGCATTTGCGGTCGTTTTCTTGAAACCGGTGCGTGCTAGCAGAAAAATACCAAGAGCAAAATGTGTTTGGAATTCAATTTTGAGTCAGTTTTCGTTTAAGTTGTATCTCTAGGTCTTAAAACAAGAACGATACTACGACTTTATCACAAAAACACTAAAAAGAGTTTCCAATCCTGGCTTCAGCAACGTGTTACAAAGAAATTTCTCACTCACCGTTTCAAAGTAAACGACAGTACGTGCAACAGAACGTCCGAGAATCATGATTTGAAGTGAATTTAAGGATTTTCGTGATTATTAAGGCGTTAATCTCTTTGTTACGAGTCGTAGAAACCAGATTGTACAAAATTTGTAGTATTTTTGTGATAAAGTCGTTGTAACGTTTTTGTTTTAAGACTTATTGCTAAAGCTTAAACCAAATTCCACCTGAAATTGAATTCTGAACAACTTTTGCTCTTGCTATTTTATTGCTAGCACGCACCGGTTTCAAGGAAACGACCGTAAATGCTGTAAAACGCTTCAGAATCCCGATTTGAAGCGATTTTCGGTATTTTTGTGATAAATCGGCTGTTTTCTCGAAAACTATGCGTGCTAGCGAAAAAATAACAAGAGCAAAATATGTTTAGAATTCGATTTTGAGTAAGATTTGCTAGAAACATTATCCATAAATCTTAAAACAATAAAGTTATAACGATTTTTTCCCGAAAATACTTCAAATTTTTCAATCCCGGTTTCTTCAATGTTTTTAAAACGAAGTTTACGGGTTTTTAATCACGGCAATACCAAAAATTACCTCAAATCGGGATTCTGGAGCAACTTGCAGTATGGAAAGTTGTTCCCATACTTACCAAACAACCAAAATTTTTATACTTTTGTGTTTCTTGAAAACGGTACGTCCAAACCTGAAAATGCCAAGACCAAAAGTTGTTTAGAATTGAATTCTTGGTAAGACTGACCAGAAACTTTATCGCCAGGTCTTGTAATAACAAAATTTGAAATATTTTAGTCAAGAATGCTTAAAACTTTCTCAAACCTGGTTCCTGCGAAGTTTTACAATGAAGTTTACGGCTTTTTAACAACGGAAATACCAAAAACAACTTCAAATTGAGATTTTGGAGCGATTTACAGTATGGAAAGTGGCTTGGTAAGTATGGGATACTTAGCAAACAACATAAAGTTAACAATATTTGTATTTCTTGAAAACTAAACGTCCAAGCCTGAAAATGCCAGGAGCAAAAGTTGTTTAGAATTCAATTCTTGGTAAGACTGACCAGAAACTTTATCGCCAGGTCTTAAAATAACAAAGTTTCAAATATTTAGGTCAAGAATGCTTAATACTTTCTCAAACCTGGTTCCTGCGAAGTTTTACAATGAAGTTTACGGCTTTTTAACAACGCAAATACCAAAAACAACTTCACATTGAGATTTCGTAGCGATTTACAGTATGGAAAGTTGTTCTCACACTTACCAAACAACAAAAATTTTAAAATTATTGTGTTTCTTGAAAACGGTACGTCCAAGCCTGAAAATGCCAAGAGCAAAAGTTGTTTAGAACTCAATTCTTGGTAAGACTGACCAGAAACTTTATCGACAGATCTTAAAATAACAAAGTTTCAAATATTTTAGTCAAGAATGCTTAAAACTTTTTCAAACCTGGTTCCTGCGAAGTTTTACAATGAAGTTTACGGCTTTTTAACAACGCAAATACCAAAAACAACTTCACATTGAGATTTCGTAGCGATTTACAGTATGGAAAGTTGTTCTCACACTTACCAAACAACAAAAATTTTAAAATTATTGTGTTTCTTGAAAACGGTACGTCCAAGCCTGAAAATGCCAAGAGCAAAAGTTGTTTAGAACTCAATTCTTGGTAAGACTGACCAGAAACTTTATCGACAGATCTTAAAATAACAAAGTTTCAAATATTTTAGTCAAGAATGCTTAAAACTTTCTCAAACCTTGTTCCTGCGAAGTTTTACAATGAAGTTTACGGCTTTTTAACAACGCAAGATTTACTATAAACATAAACAATAAATAATATTGTAAAACCATCTCAGAAAGCAGCTTTGAAAACATTTTAAGACTTATTGATTATTTTTATAGTAAATCTTACTCAAGATTGAATACTAAATTACCATTGCTTATGGCGTTTTCAGGTTTGGACATGCCGTTCTCAAAAAATTCAAAAATTTCAAACTTTTTGTTGTTTGGTAAAGATGGGAACCACTTTACATTCTGTAAATTGCTCCAAAATCCCGATTTGAAGTTATTTTTATTATTTCCGTGGTCAAAAAGCTGTAAACTTCATTGTAAAATCTTCCCAGAAACCAGGAATAAAAAATGTTTACTATTTTTGACAAAAATTGTTGTAAATTTATTGTTTCAAGAATTTTTGATAAAGTTTATAGTAAGTCTTTTCAAGAAATACAAAAATTTCAAACTTTTTGTTGTTTAGTAAGCATGGGAACAACTTTCTATACTGTAAATGGCTCCAAAATCCCCATTTGAAGTTGTTTTTGGTATGTGCGTGTTTAATAAACTGTAAACTTTATTGTAACAACATCTCAAAAACCAGGTTTGAAAACATTTTAAGACTTATTGATTATTTTTAAAGTAAATCTTACTCAAGATTGCATTCTAAACAACTATTGCTCTCAGCGTTTTCAGGCTTGCACCTACAGTTTTCAAGAAAAACGAAATTCTTAAACTTGTTGTAGTTTGGTAAGTTTGGGAACAACTTTTCATACTGTAAATGGTTCCAAAGTCCCGATTTGAAGGTGTTTTCGATATTTTCGTGGTTAAAAAGCCGTAAACTTCATTGTTAAATCATCTCAGAAACCCGGTTTGAAAACATTTTGAGACTTATTTATTATGTTTATAATAAATCTTACTCAAAATTGAATTCTAAACAACATTTGCTCTTGGCGTTTTCAGGCTAGGTCGTATCGTTTTCGAGAATTTACAAGTTGCCATTTGAACTACATATTCCAGGATATAAATTTTGCGGGCCTGGCACAAAATTAGCCAAGTGGTTAGTAAAAGGAGATCAAGGAACTTCATTGTATACTTAAACGAAAACTGACTCAAAATTGAATTCTAAACATATTTTGCTCTTGGTATTTTTCTGCTAGCATGCACCGGTTTCAAGAAAACGACCGCAAATGCTGTAAAACGCTTCAGAAACCCAATTTGAAGCGATTTTCGGTATTTTTGTGGTAAATTAGCCGTTTTCTTGAAGTTGTTTTTCGTATTTGCGTGTTTAAAAAGCCGTAAACTTTATTGTAAAACCATCTCAGAAACCATGTTTCAAAACATTTTAAGACTTGTTGGTTATGTTCATAGTAAATCATACTCAAGATTGAATTCTAAATAACTTTTGCACTTGACGTTTTTAGATTTGGACTTACCGTCTTCTAGAAATACAAAATTTTAAACTTTTTTCAAACCTAGTTTCTGAGGTGTTGTTACAATAAAGATACTGTAAATGGCTCCAGAATCCCCGTTTGAAGTTGTTTTTGGCATGTGCGTGTTTAAAAAGCCGTAAACTTTATTGTAACAACACCTCAGAAACTAGGTTTGAAAACATTTTAAGACTCGTTGGTTATTTTTATAGTAAATCTTACTCAAGATTAAATTCTAAATTACTTTTGCTCTTGGCGTTTTCAGGTTTGGACATACCGTTTTCAAGAAATACAAAAATTTCAAACTTTTTGTTGTTTAGTAAGCATGGGAACAACTTTCTATACTGTAAATGGTTCCAAAATCCCCATTTGAAGTTGTTTTTGGTATGTGCGTGTTTAATAAACTGTAAACTTTATTGTAACAACATCTCAAAAACCAGGTTTGAAAACATTTTAAGACTTATTGATTATTTTTAAAGTAAATCTTACTCAAGATTGAATTCTAAATTACTTTTGCTCTTGGCGTTTTCAGGCTGGGCATACCGTTTTCGAGAAACACGAAATTTTTAAACTTTTTTTTGTTTGGTAAGTATCGGAACAACTTTCCAGCCTATAAATCGCACCAAAATCTCGATTTGAAGTTGTGTTTTGTTATTTTCGTGGTTAAAAAGCCGTAAACTTCATTGTTAAATCATCTCAGAAACCCGGTTTGAAAACAGTTTAAGACTTATTTATTATGTTTATAATAAATCTTACTCAAAATTGAATTCTAAACAACATTTGCTCTTGGCGTTTTCAGGCTAGGTCGTATCGTTTTCGAGAATTTACAAGTTGCCATTTGAACTACATATTCCAGGATATAAATTTTGCGGGCCTGGCACAAAATTAGCCAAGTGGTTAGTAAAAAGAGATCAAGGAACTTCATTGTATACTTAAACGAAAACTGACTCAAAATTGAATTCTAAACACATTTTGCTCTTGGTATTTTTCTGCTAGCATGCACCGGTTTCAAGAAAACGACCGCAAATGCTGTAAAACGCTTCAGAAACCCAATTTGAAGCGATTTTCGGTATTTTTGTGGCAAATCAGCCGTTTTCTTGAAGTTGTTTTTTGTATTTGCGTGTTTAAAAAGCCGTAAACTTTATTGTAAAACCATCTCAGAAACCATGTTTCAAAACATTTTAAGACTTGTTGGTTATGTTCATAGTAAATCATACTCAAGATTGAATTCTAAATAACTTTTGCACTTGACGTTTTTAGATTTGGAATTACCGTCTTCTAGGAATACAAAATTTTAAACTTTTTGTTGTTTGGTAAGGATGGGAACCACTTTACATTCTGTAAATCGCTCCAAAATCCCGATGTGAAGTTGTGTTTGGTATTTGCGTGTTTAAAAATCCGTTAACTTTATTGTAAAACCATCTCAGAGAACAGGTTTGAAGACATTTTAAGACTTATTGATTATTTTTATAGTAAATCTTACTCAAGATTGAATACGAAATTACCATTGCTCATGGCGTTTTTAGGTTTGGACATACCGCTTTCAAGAAATACAAAAATTTCAAACTTTTTGTTGTTTGGTAAATATGGGAACAACTTCCCATACTGTAAATGGTTCCAAAATCTTGTTTTTGGTATTTGCGTTGTTAAAAAGCCGTAAACTTCATTGAAAAACTTCGCAGGAACTAGGTTTGAGAAAGTTTTAAGCATTCTTGGCTAAAATATTTGAAACTTTGTTATTTTAAGATCTGTCGATAAAGTTTCTGGTCAGTCTTACCAAGAATTGAGTTCTAAACAAATTTTGCTCTTGGCATTTTCAGGCTTGGACGTACCGTTTTCAAGAAACGCAATAATTTTAAAATTTTTGTTGTTTGGTAAGTGTGAGAACAACTTTCCATACTGTAAATCGCTCCAAAATCTTGATTTGAAGTTATTTTTGGTATTTCCGTGACGAAAAAGCCTTAAACTTATTTGCAAGAACTTCGCACGAACTAGGTTTGAAAATATTTTAAGTATTTTTGAAAAAGAGCAAAAGTAGTTTAGAACTCAATCTTGAGTTAGATTTACTATAAATATTATCAATAACCATTAAAATGTTTTCAAACTTGGTTTCTGAGATGTTTATACAATAAAATTTACGAATTTTTAATCACGCAAATACCAAAACCAACTTCAAATCGGGATTTTGGAGCGGTTTATAGAATGTAAAGTGGTTCCCATCCTTACCAAAGAACAAAAAGTTTAAAATTTTGTATTTCTAGAAGACGGTAAGTCCAAATCTAAAAACGTCAAGAGCAAAATTTATTTAGAATTCAATCTTGAGTATGATTTACTATATACATAATCAACAAGTCTTAAAATGTTTTCAAACCTGGTTTCTGAGATGGTTTTACAATAAAATTTACGGCTTTTTAAACACTCAAATACGAAAAACAACTTCAAATGGGGATTTTGGAGCCATTTACAGTATGGAAAGTTGTTCCCACACTTACTAAACAACAAAAAGTTTAAAATTTTGTATTTCTTGAAAACGGTATGTCCAAACCTGAAAACGCCATGAGCAAAAGTAATTTAGAATTCAATCTTGAGTAAGATTTACTATAAAAATAATCAACAAGTCTTAAAATGTTTTCAAACTTAGTTTCTGAGGTGTTGTTACAATAAAGTTTACGGCTTTTTAAACACGCACATGCCAAAAACAACTTCAAACGGGGATTCTGGAGCCATTTACAGTATGTAAAGTTGTTCCCCAAGAAGTTTGAAATTTTTGTATTTCTTGAAAACGGTATGTCCAAACCTGAAAACGCCAAGTGCAAAAGTAAATTAGAATTGAATCTTGAGTTAGATTTACTACAAATGTAATCAATAACTATTAAAATGTTTTCGAACTTGGTTTCTGAGATGTTTTTACAATGAAGTTTACGGCTTTTTAACCACGAAAATATTAAAAACAACTTCAAATCAGGATTTTGGAACCATTTACAGTATGGAAAGTTGTTCCCATACTTACCAAACCACAAAAAGTTTAAAAATGTTGTATTTCTTGAAAACGGTATGTCTAAACCTGAAATCGCCAAGAGCAAATGTTGTTTAGAGTTCAATTTTGAGTAAGACTTACCATAAACTTAAGCAATAAGTCTAAAAATTTCAAACCTGGTTTTTGCGATGTTTTAATAATGAAGTTTACGGCTTTTTAACCACGAAAATAACAAAACACAACTTCAAATCGAGATTTTGGAGCGATTTACTGAATGGAAAATGGTTCCCATACTTACCAAACAACAGAAAGTTCAAATTTTTGTATTGCTTGAAAACGGTACGTCCAAACCTAAAAACGCCAAAAGCAAAATTTGTTTAGAATCAAATTTTGATTAAGATTTACTATAAACATAAACAATAAATAATATTGTAAAACCATCTCAGAAACCAGCTTTGAAAACATTTTAAGACTTATTGATTATTTTTATAGTGAATCTTACTCAAGATTGAACACTAAATTACCATTGCTTATGGCGTTTTCAGGTTTGGACATGCCGTTCTCAAAAAATTCAAAAATTTCAAACTTTTTGTTGTTTGGTAAAGATGGGAACCACTTTACATTCTGTAAATTGCTCCAAAATCCCGATTTGAAGTTATTTTTATTATTTCCGTGGTCAAAAAGCTGTAAACTTCATTGTAAAATGTTCCCAGAAACCAGGAATAAAAAATGTTTACTATTTTTGACAAAAATTGTTGTAAATTTGTTGTTTCAAGAATTTTTGATAAAGTTTATAGTAAGTCTTATTCAAGATTGCATTCTAAACAACTATTGCTCTAAGCGTTTTCAGGCTTGCACCTACAGTTTTCAAGAAAAACGAAATTCTTAAACTTGTTGTAGTTTGGTAAGTTTGGAAACAACTTTTCATACTGTAAATGGTTCCAAAGTCCCGAATTGAAGGTGTTTTCGATATTTCCGTGGTTAAAAAGCCGTAAACTTCATTGTAGAAACATCTCAGAAACCAGAATTAAAAATATTTTAAAAGTTATCGATTATATTTATAGTAAATCTAACTCAAGACTAAATTCTAAATGACTTTTGCTCTTGGCGTTTTCAGGTTTGGACATACTGTTTTCAAGAAATACAAGAATTTCAAGCTTTTTGTTGTTTGATAAGTATGAAAACAATTTTCCATTCTGTAAATGGCTCCAAAATCTCCATTTGAAGTTGTTTTTTGTATGTGCGTGTTTAAAAAGCCGTAAACTTTATTGTAACAACATCTCAGAAACCAGGTTTGAAAACATTTTAAGACTTATTGATTATTTTTATAGTAAATCTTACTCAAAATTGAATTCTAATTTATTTATGCTCATGGCGTTTTCAGGTTTGGATATACCGTTTTTAAGAAATACAAAATTTAAGACTTTTTGTTGTTTGGTAAGTATGGGAACAACTTTCCATACTGTAAATCGCACCAAAATCCCCATTTGAAGTTGTTTTTGGTATTTGCGTGTTTAAAAATCCGTAAACTTTATTGTAAAAACATTTCAGAAACCAAGTTTGAAAACATTTTAATAGTATTGATAATATTTATAGTATATCTAACTCAAGATTAAATTCTAAATTACTTTTGCTCTTGGCGTTTTCAGGTTTGAACATACCGTTTTCAAGAAATACAAAAATTTCAAACTTTTTGTTGTTTGATAAGTATGAAAGCAATTTTCCATACTGTAAATGGCTCCAAAATCTCCATTTGAAGTTGTTTTTTGAATGTGCGTGTTTAAAAAGCCGTAAACTTTATTGTAACAACATCTCAGAAACCAGGTTTGAAAACATTTTAACACTTATTGATTATTTTTATAGTAAATCTTACTCAAGATTGAATTCTAAATTATTTATGCTCATGGCGTTTTCAGGTTTGGATATACCGTTTTTAAGAAATACAAAATTTAAGACTTTTTGTTGTTTGGTAAGTATGGGAACAACTTTCCATACTGTAAATTGCACCAAAATCCCCATTTGAAGTTGTTTTTGGTATTTGCGTGTTTAAAAATCCGTAAACTTTATTGTAAAAACATTTCAGAAACCAAGTTTGAAAACATTTTAATAGTATTGATAATATTCATAGTATATCTAACTCAAGATTAAATTCTAAATTACTTTTGCTCTTGGCGTTTTCAGGTTTGAACATACCGTTTTCAAGAAATACAAAAATTTCAAACTTTTTGTTGTTTAGTAAGCATGGGAACAACTTTCTATACTGTAAATGGCTCCAAAATCCCCATTTGAAGTTGTTTTTGGTATGTGCGTGTTTAATAAACTGTAAACTTTATTGTAACAACATCTCAAAAACCAGGTTTGAAAACATTTTAAGACTTATTGATTATTTTTAAAGTAAATCTTACTCAAGATTGAATTCTAAATTACTTTTGCTCTTGGCGTTTTCAGGCTGGGCATACCGTTTTCGAGAAACACGAAATTTTTAAACTTTTTTTTGTTTGGTAAGTATCGGAACAACTTTCCAGCCTATAAATCGCACCAAAATCTCTATTTGAAGTTGTGTTTTGTTATTTTCGTGGTTAAAAAGCCGTAAACTTCATTGTTAAATCATCTCAGAAACCCGGTTTGAAAACAGTTTAAGACTTATTTATTATGTTTATAATAAATCTTACTCAAAATTGAATTCTAAACAACATTTGCTCTTGGCGTTTTCAGGCTAGGTCGTATCGTTTTCGAGAATTTACAAGTTGCCATTTGAACTACATATTCCAGGATATAAATTTTGCGGGCCTGGCACAAAATTAGCCAAGTGGTTAGTAAAAGGAGATCAAGGAACTTCATTGTATACTTAAACGAAAACTGACTCAAAATTGAATTCTAAACACATTTTGCTCTTGGTATTTTTCTGCTAGCATGCACCGGTTTCAAGAAAACGACCGCAAATGCTGTAAAACGCTTCAGAATCCCGATTTGAAGCGATTTTTGGTATTTTTGTGGTAAATCAGCCGTTTTCTCGAAAACTATGCTTGCTAGCGAAAAAATAGCAAGAGCAAAATGTGTTCAGAATTCGATTTTGAGTAAGATTTGCTAGAAACATTATACATAAATCTTAAAACAATAAAGTTATAACGATTTTTTCCCAAACATACTTAAAATTTTTCAATCCCGGTTTCTGCGATGTTTTTAAAACGAAGTTTACGGCTTTTTAACAACAGAAATACCAAAAACAACTTCAAATTGAGATTTTGGAGCGATTTACAGTATGGAAAGTTGTTCCCACACTTACCAAACAACAAAAATTTTAGAATTATTGTGTTTCTTGAAAGCGGTACGTCCAAGCCTAAAAATGCCAAGAGCAAAAGTTGTTTAGAACTCAATTCTTGGTAAGACTGACCAGAAACTTTATCGACAGATCTTAAAATAACAAAGTTTCAAATATTTTATTCAAGAATGCTTAAAACTTTCTCAAACCTGGTTCCTGCGAAGTTTTACAATTAAGTTTACGGCTTTTTAACAAAGGAAATACCAAAAACAACTTCAAATTGAGATTTTGGAGCGATTTACAGTATGGAAAGTTGTTCTCACACTTACCAAACAACAAAAATTTTAAAATTTTTGTGTTTCTTGAAAACTGTACGTTCAAGCCTGAAAATGCCAAGAGCAAAAGTTGTTTAGAATTCAATTCTTGGTAAGACTGACCAGAAACTTTATCGACAGATCTTAAAATAACAAAGTTTCAAATATTTTAGTCAAGAATGCTTAAAACTTTTTCAAACCTGGTTCCTGCGAAGTTTTACAATGAAGTTTACGGCTTTTTAACAACGCAAATACCAAAAACATCTTCACATTGAGATTTCGGAGCGATTTACAGTATGGAAAGTTGTTCTCACACTTACCAAACAACAAAAATTTTAAAATTATTGTGTTTCTTGAAAACGGTACGTCCAAGCCTGAAAATGCCAAGAGCAAAAGATGTTTAGAACTCAATTCTTGGTAAGACTGACCAGAAACTTTATCGACAGATCTTAAAATAACAAAGTTTCAAATATTTTAGTCAAGAATGCTTAAAACTTTCTCAAACCTGGTTCCTGCGAAGTTTTACAATGAAGTTTACGGCTTTTTAAAAACGCAAATACCAAAAACCACTTCACATTGAGATTTCGGAGCGATTTACAGTATGGAAAGTTGTTCTCACACTTACCAAACAACAAAAATTTTAAAATTTATGTGTTTCATGGAAACTGTACGTTCAAGCCTGAAAATGTCAAGAGCAAAAGTTGTTTAGAATTCAATTCTTGGTAAGACTGACCAGAAACTTTATCGCCAGGTCTTGAAATAACAAAGTTTCAAATATTTTAGTCAAGAATGCTTAAAACGTTCTCAAACCTGGTTCCTGCGAAGTTTTACAATGAAGTTTACGGCTTTTTAACAACGGAAATACCAAAGATTACTTCAAATCGTGATTTTGGAGCGATTTATAGTATGGAAAGTGGCTTGGTAAATATGGGATACTTAGCAAACAACATAAAGTTAACAATTTTTGTATTTCTTGAAAACTACACGTCCAAGTCTGAAAATGCCAGGAGCAAAAGTTGTTTAGAATTAAACTTTGAGTAAGACTTACCAGAAATTTTATCAAAAAGGCTCGAAAAAACAAAGTTACAACGTTTTTTTTTTCAAAAATACTTAAAATATTTTCAAACCTAGTTCGTGCGAAGTTCTTACAAATAAGTTTACGACTTTTTAATCACGGAAACACCAAAAATAACTTCAAATCAAGACTTTGGAGTGGTTTATAGGATAGAAAGTTGTTCCCATACTTACCAAACAACAAAAATTTTAAAATTTTCGTGTTTCTTGAAAACGGTACATCCAAGCCTGAAAATGCCAAAAGCAAAAGTTGTTTAGAACTCAATTCTTGGTAAGATTGACCAGAAACTTTATCGACAGAACTTAAAATAACAAAGTTTCAAATATTTTAGTCAAGAATGCATAAAAATTTTTCAAACTTGCTTTCTGCGATGTTTTTACAACGAAGTTTACGGGTTTTTAATCACCGCAATACCAAAAATTACCTCAAACCAGGATTCTGGAGCAACTTACACTATGGAAAGTTGTTCCCATACTTACCAAAAAACAAAAATTTTAAAATTTTCGTGTTTCTTGAAAACGGTACGTCCAAACCTGAAAATGCCAAGAGCAAAAGTTGTTTAGAATTGAATTCTTGGTAAGACTGACCAGAAACTTTATCACCAGGTCTTAAAATAACAAAGTTTTAAATATTTTAGTCAAGAATGCTTAAAAATTTTTCAAACCTAGTTCCTGCGAAGTTTTACAATTAAGTTTATGCCTTTTTAATCACGGAAACACAAAAATAAATTCAAATCAAGATTTTGGAGCCATTTATAGGCTGGAAAGTTGTTCCGATACTTGAACCACGAAAATAACAAAACACAACTTCAAGAGCAAAAACTTTTTAGAATTCAGACTTGAGTATGGTTTACTGTAAACATAATCAATAAGTCGTAAATTTTTTTCAAACCTGGTTCTTGAGATGATTTTACAATGAAGTTTAAAGCTTTTTAATCACGGAAATAACAGAAACAACTTCAAATCGGCATTCTTTAGCGATTCACAGTATGAAAAGTTGATCCGATACTTAGCAAGCAACAAAAAGTTTAAAAATCTCGTGTTTCTCGAAAACGGTATGCCCAGCCTGAAAACCCCAAGAGCAAAAGTTTTTTAGAATTCAATTTTGGTTAAGATTTACTATAAACATAATCAATAAGTCTTAAAATGTTTTCAAACCTGTTCTCTGAGATGGTTTTACAATAAAGTTAACGGATTTTTAAACACGCAAATACCAAACACAACTTCACATCGGGATTTTGGAGCGATTTACAGAATGTAAAGTGGTTCCCATCCTTACCAAACAACAAAAAGTTTAAAATTTTGTATTCCTAGAAGACGGTAATTCCAAATCTAAAAACGTCAAGTGCAAAAGTTATTTAGAATTCAATCTTGAGTATGATTTACTATGAACATAACCAACAAGTCTTAAAATGTTTTGAAACATGGTTTCTGAGATGGTTTTACAATAAAGTTTACGGCTTTTTAAACACGCAAATACAAAAAACAACTTCAAGAAAACGGCTGATTTACCACAAAAATACCGAAAATCGCTTCCAATTGGGTTTCTGAAGCGTTTTACAGCATTTGCGGTCGTTTTCTTGAAACCGGTGCGTGCTAGCAGAAAAATACCAAGAGCAAAATGTGTTTAGAATTCAATTTTGAGTCAGTTTTCGTTTAAGTATACAATGAAGTTCCTTGATCTCCTTTTACTAACTACTTGGCTAATTTTGTGCCAGGCCCGCAAAATTTATATCCTGGAATATGTAGTTCAAATGGCAACTTTCATTGTAAAAACATCTCAGAAACCAAGTTTGAAAACATTTTAATAGTTATTGATTACATTTATAGTAAATCTAACTCAAGATTGAATTCTAATTTACTTTTGCTCATGGCGTTCTCAGGATTGGACATACCGTTTTCAAGAAAAACAAAATTTTAAACTTTTTGTTGTTTAGTAAGTGTGGGAACAACTTTCCATACTGTAAATGGCTCCAAAATCCCCATTTGAAGTTGTTTTTCGTATTTGAGTGTTTAAAAAGCCGTAAATTTTATTGTAAAACCATCTCAGAAACCAGGTTTGAAAACATTTTTAGACTTGTTGATTATGTTTATAGTAAATCATACTCAAGATTGAATTCTAAATATATTTTGCTCTTGACGTTTTTAGATTTGGACTTACCGTCTTCTAGAAATACAAAATTTTAAACTTTTTGTTCTTTGGTAAAGATGGGAACCACTTTATATTCTATAAACCGCCCCAAATTTCCGATTTGAAGTTGTTTTTGGTATTTGCGTGTTTAAAAATCCGTAAACTTTGTTGTATAAACATCTCAGAAACCAAGTTTGAAAACATTTTAATGGTTATTGATAATATTTATTGTAAATCTAACTCAAGATTGAATTCTAAATTACTTTTGCTCTTGGCGTTTTCAGGTTTGGACATACCGTTTTCAAGAAATACTAAATTTTAAACTTTTTGTTGTTTAGTAAGTGTGGGAACAACTTTCCATACTGCAAATGGCTCGAAAATCCCCATTTGAAGTTGTTTTTCATATTTTCGTGGTTAAAAAGCCGTATACTTCATTGTTAAATCATCTCAGAAACCCGGTTTGAAAACATTTTAAGACTTATTTATTATGTTTATAATAAATCTTACTCAAAATTGAATTCTAAACAACATTTGCTCTTGGCGTTTTCAGGCTAGGTCGTATCGTTTTCGAGAATTTACAAGTTGCCATTTGAACTACATATTCCAGGATATAAATTTTGCGGGCCTGGCACAAAATTAGCCAAGTGGTTAGTAAAAGGAGATCAAGGAACTTCATTGTATACTTAAACGAAAACTGACTCAAAATTGAATTCTAAACACATTTTGCTCTTGGTATTTTTCTGCTAGCATGCACCGGTTTCAAGAAAACGACCGCAAATGCTGTAAAACGCTTCAGAAACCCAATTTGAAGCGATTTTCGGTATTTTTGTGGTAAATCAGCCGTTTTCTTGAAGTTGTTTTTTGTATTTGCGTGTTTAAAAAGCCGTAAACTTTATTGTAAAACCATCTCAGAAACCATGTTTCAAAACATTTTAAGACTTGTTGGTTATGTTCATAGTAAATCATACTCAAGATTGAATTCTAAATAACTTTTGCACTTGACGTTTTTAGATTTGGACTTACCGTCTTCTAGAAATACAAAATTTTAAACTTTTTTCAAACCTAGTTTCTGAGGTGTTGTTACAATAAAGTTTACGGCTTTTTAAACACGCACATGCCAAAAACAACTTCAAACGGGGATTCTGGAGCCATTTACAGTATGTAAAGTTGTTCCCCAAGAAGTTTGAAATTTTTGTATTTCTTGAAAACGGTATGTCCAAACCTGAAAACGCCAAGTGCAAAAGTAAATTAGAATTCAATCTTGAGTTAGATTTACTATAAATGTAATCAAAAACTATTAAAATGTTTTCAAACTTGGCTTCTGAGATGTTTTAACAATGAAGTTTACGGCTTTTTAACCACGAAAATAACAAAACACAACTTCAAATCGAGATTTTGGAGCGATTTACTGAATGGAAAATGGTTCCCATACTTTCCAAACAACAGAAAGTTTAAATTTTTGTATTGCTTGAAAACGGTACGTCCAAACCTAAAAACGCTAAAAGCAAAAGCTATTTAGAATTCAATCTTGAGTATGATTTACTATAAACATAATCAATAAGTCGTAAAATTGTTTCAAACCTGGTTTTTGAGATGTTTTTACAATGAAGTTTAAAGCTTTTTAATCACGGAAATAACAGAAACAACTTCAAATCGGCATTCTTTAGCGATTTACAATATGAAAAGTTGTTCCGATACTTACCAAATCACAAAAAGTTTAAAATTTCGTGTTTCTCGAAAACGGTATGTACCAGCCTGAAAACGCCAAAAGCAAAAGTTGTTTAGAATCAAATTTTGATTAAGATTTACTTTAAACATAAACAATAAATCGTAAAATTTTTTCAAACCTGGTTCTTGCGATGTTTTTACAATGAAATTTAAGGCTTTTTAATCACGGAAATAACAGAAACAATTTCAAATCGGCATTTTTTAGCGTTTCACAGTATGAAAAGTTGATCCGATACTTAGCAAACAACAAAAAGTTTAAAAATTTCGTGTTGCTCGAAAACGGTATGTCCCAGCCTACAAACGCCAAAAGCAAAAGTTGTTTAGAATCAAATTTTTAATAAGATTTACTATAAACATAAACAATAAATAATATTGTAAAACCATCTCAGAAAGCAGCTTTGAAAACATTTTAAGACTTATTGATTATTTTTATAGTAAATCTTACTCAAGATTGAATACTAAATTACCATTGCTTATGGCGTTTTCGGGTTTGGACATGCCGTTCTCAAAAAATTCAAAAATTTCAAACTTTTTGTTGTTTGGTAAAGATGGGAACCACTTTACATTCTGTAAATTGCTCCAAAATCCCGATTTGAAGTTATTTTTATTATTTCCGTGGTCAAAAAGCTGTAAACTTCATTGTAAAATCTTCCCAGAAACCAGGAATAAAAAATGTTTACTATTTTTGACAAAAATTGTTGTAAATTTGTTGTTTCAAGAATTTTTGATAAAGTTTATAGTAAGTCTTACTCAAGATTGCATTCTAAACAACTATTGCTCTCAGCGTTTTCAGGCTTGCACCTACAGTTTTCAAGAAAAACGAAATTCTTAAACTTGTTGTAGTTTGGTAAGTTTGGGAACAACTTTTCATACTGTAAATGGTTCCAAAGTCCCGATTTGAAGGTGTTTTCGATATTTCCGTGGTTAAAAAGCCGTAAACTTCATTGTACAAACATCTCAGAAACCAGAATTAAAAATATTTTAACAGTTATCGATTATATTTATAGTAAATCTAACTCAAGACTAAATTCTAAATGACTTTTGCTCTTGGCGTTTTCAGGTTTGGACATACCGTTTTCAAGAAATACAAAAATTTCAAACTTTTTGTTGTTTAGTAAGCATGGGAACAACTTTCTATACTGTAAATGGCTCCAAAATCCCCATTTGAAGTTGTTTTTGGTATGTGCGTGTTTAATAAACTGTAATCTTTATTGTAACAACATCTCAAAAACCAGGTTTGAAAACATTTTAAGACTTATTTATTATGTTTATAATAAATCTTACTCAAAATTGAATTCTAAACAACATTTGCTCTTGGCGTTTTCGGGCTAGGTCGTATCGTTTTCGAGAATTTACAAGTTGCCATTTGAACTACATATTCCAGGATATAAATTTTGCGGGCCTCGCACAAAATTAGCCAAGTGGTTAGTAAAAGGAGATCAAGGAACTTCATTGTATACTTAAACGAAAACTGACTCAAAATTGAATTCTAAACACATTTTGCTCTTGGTATTTTTCTGCTAGCACGCACCGGTTTCAAGAAAACGACCGCAAATGCTGTAAAAAGCTTCAGAAACCCAATTTGAAGCGATTTTCGGTATTTTTGTGGTAAATCAGCCGTTTATTCAACTTCAAGAGCAAAAATTTTTAGAATTCAGACTTGAGTATGATTTACTGTAAACATAATCAATAAGTCGTAAATTTTTTTCAAACCTGGTTTTTGAGATGATTTTACAATGAAGTTTAAAGCTTTTTAATCACGGAAATAACAGAAACAACTTCAAATCGGCATTCTTTAGCGATTCACAGTATGAAAAGTTGATCCGATACTTAGCAAGCAACAAAAAGTTTAAAAATCTCGTGTCTCTCGAAAACGGTATGCCCAGCCTGAAAACCCCAAGAGCAAAAGTTTTTTAGAATTCAATTTTGATTAAGATTTACTATAAACATAATCAATAAGTCTTAAAATGTTTTCAAACCTGGTTTTGGCGATGTTTTTACAGTGATGTTTAAGGCTTTTCAATCACGGAAATACCAAAAATAACTTCAAATGGGGCTTCTGGAGCGATTTATAGTATGGAAAGTTGCGTGGTAAGTATTCGATACTTACCAAACCACAATAAGTTTAAAAGTTTTGTATTTCTAGAAAACGGTATGTCGAAGCCTGAAAATGCAAAAAGCAAAACTTGTTTAAAATTGAACTTTGAGCCAAAATTATCAGAAATTTTATCAAAATGTCTTGAAACAACAAAGTTACAACGGTTTTTGTCAAAAATGCTTAAAATTTTTTCAAACCTATTTTCTGTGATGTTTTACAATTAAGTTTAAGCCTTTTTAATCACCGAAATAACAAGACACAACTTCAAATCGAGATTTTGGAACCATTTACAGTATGGGAAGTTGTTCCCATATTTACCAAACAACAAAAAGTTTGAAATATTTGTATTTCTTGAAAGCGGTATGTCCAAACCTAAAAACGCCATGAGCAATGGTAATTTCGTGTTCAATCTTGAGTAAGATTTACTATAAAAATAATCAATAAGTCTTAAAATGTCTTCAAACCTGTTCTCTGAGATGGTTTTACAATAAAGTTAACGGATTTTTAAACACGCAAATACCAAACACAACTTCGCATCGGGATTTTGGAGCCATTTACAGAATGGAAAATTGTTTTCATACTTATCAAACAGCAAAAAGTTCGAAATTCTTGTATTTCTTGAAAACAGTATGTCCAAACCTGAAAACGCTAAAGAGCAAAATTCATTTAGAATTTAGTCCTGAGTTAGATTTACTATAAATATAATCGATAACTGTTAAAATATTTTTAATTCTGGTTTCTGAGATGTTTCTACAATGAAGTTTACGGCTTTTTAACCACGGAAATATCGAAAACACATTCAAATCGGGACTTTGGAACCATTTACAGTATGAAAAGTTGTTCCCAAACTTACCAAACTACAACAAGTTTAAGAATTTCGTTTTTCTTGAAAACTGTAGGTGCAAGCGTGAAAACGCTTAGAGCAATAGTTGTTTAGAATGCAATCTTGAGTAAGACTTACTATAAACTTTATCAAAAATTCTTGAAATAACAAATTTACAACAATTTTTGTCAAAAATAGTAAACATTTTTTATTCCTGGTTTCTGGGAAGATTTTACAATGAAGTTTACAGCTTTTTGACCACGGAAATAATAAAAATAACTTCAAATCGGGATTTTGGAGCAATTTACAGAATGTAAAATGGTTCTCATCTTTACCAAACAACAAAAAGTTTGAAATTTTGAATTTTTTGAGAACGGCATGTCCAAACCTGAAAACGCCATAAGCAATGGTAATTTAGTGTTCAATCTTGAGTAAGATTCACTATAAAAATAATCAATAAGTTTTAAAATGTTTTCAAAGCTGGTTTCTGAGATGGTTTTAAAATATTATTTATTGTTTATGTTTATAGTAAATCTTAATCAAAATTTGATTCTTAACAACTTTTGCTTTTGGCGTTTGTAGGCTGGGACTTACCGTTTTCGAGCAACACGAAATTTTTAAATTTTTTGTTGTTTGTTAAGTATCGGATCAACTTTTCATACTGTGAAACGCTAAAAAATGCCGATTTGAAGTTGTTTCTGTTATTTCCGTGATTAAAAACCCTTAAACTTCATTGTAAAAACATCGCAAAAACCAGGTTTGAAAAAATTTTACGATTTATTGTTTATGTTTATAGTAAATCTTAATCAAAATTTGATTCTAAACAACTTTTGCTTTTGGCGTTTTTAGGTTTGGACGTACCGTTTTCAAGCAATACAAAAATTTGAACTTTGTGTTGTTTGGTAAGTATGGGAATCATTTTCCATTCAGTAAATCGCTCCAAAATCTCGATTTGAAGTTGTGTTTTGTTATTTTCGTGGTTAAAAAGCCGTAAACTTCATTGTTAAAACATCGCAAAAACCAGGTTTAAAATTTTTAGACTTATTGCTTAAGTTTATAGTAAGTCTTACTCAAAATTGAACTCTAAACAACTTTTGCTTTTGGCGATTTCAGGTTTAGACCTACCGTTTTCAAGAAATACAACATTTTTAAACTTTTTGTGGTTTGGTAAGTATGGGAACAACTTTCCCTACTGTAAATGGTTCCAAAATCCTGATTTGAAGTTGTTTTTAATATTTTCGTGGTTAAAAAGCCGTAAACTTCATTGTAAAAACATCTCAGAAACCAAGTTTGAAAACATTTTAATAGTTATTGATTACATTTATAGTAAATCTAACTCAAGATTGAATTCTAATTTACTTTTGCTCTTGGCGTTTTCAGGTTTGGACATACCGTTTTCAAGAAATACAAAAATTTCAAACTTCTTGTTATTTGGTAAATATGGGAACAACTTTCCATACTGCAAATGGTTCCAAAATCCTGATTTGAAGTTGTTTTTAATATTTTCGTGGTTAAAAAGCCGTAAACTTTATTGTAACAACACCTCAGAAACTAGGTTTGAAAACATTTTAAGACTTGTTGATTATTTTTATAGTAAATCTTACTCAAGATTGAATTCTAAATTACTTTTGCTCATGGCGTTTTTAGGTTTGGACATACCGTTTTCAAGAAATACAAAATTTTAAACTTTTTGTTGTTTAGTAAGTGTGATAACAACTTTCCATACTGTAAATGGCTCCAAAATCCCCATTTGAAGTTGTTTTTCGTATTTGAGTGTTTAAAAAGCCGTAAATTTTATTGTAAAGCCATCTCAGAAACCAGGTTTGAAAACATTTTAAGACTTGTTGATTATGTTTATAGTAAATCATACTCAAGATTGAATTCTAAATATATTTTGCTCTTGACGTTTTTAGATTTGGACTTACCGTCTTCTACAAATACAAAATTTTAAACTTTTTGTTCTTTGGTAAAGATGGGAACCACTTTACATTCTATAAACCGCCCCAAAGTTCCGATTTGAAGTTGTTTTTGGTATTTTGCGTGTTTAAAAATCCGTAAACTTTATTGTATAAACATCTCAGAAACCAAGTTTGAAAACATTTTAATGGTTATTGATAATATTTATTGTAAATCTAACTCAAGATTAAATTCTAAATTACTTTTGCTCTTGGCGTTTTCAGGTTTGGACATACCGTTTTCAAGAAATACAAAAATTTCAAACTTCTTGTTATTTGGTAAATATGGGAACAACTTTCCATACTGCAAATGGTTCCAAAATCCTGATTTGAAGTTGTTTTTAATATTTTCGTGGTTAAAAAGCCGTAAACTTCCTTGAAAAAATATCTCAGAAACCAAGTTTGAAAACATTTTAATAGTTATTGATTACATTTGTAGTAAATCTAACTCAAGATTGAATTCTAATTTACTTTTGCTCTTGGCGTTTTCAGGTTTGGACATACCGTTTTCAAGAAATACTAAATTTTAAACTTTTTGTTGTTTAGTAAGTGTGGGAACAACTTTCCATACTGTAAATGGCTCCAAAATCCCCATTTGAAGTTGTTTTTCGTATTTGAGTGTTTAAGAAGCCGTAAATTTTATTGTAAAACCATCTCAGAAACCAGGTTTGAAAATATTTTAAGACATGTTGATTATGTTTATAGTAAATCAAACTCAAGTTTGAATTCTAAATAAATTTTGCTCTTGACGTTTTTAGATTTGGACTTACCGTCTTCTAGAAATACAAAATTTTAAACTTTTTGTTGTTTGGTAAAGACCCGTAAACTTCGTTGTAAAAACATCGCAGAAAGCAAGTTTGAAAAATGTTTATGCTTTCTTGACTAAAATATTTGAAACTTTGTTATTTCAAGACCTGGCGATAAAGTTTCTGTTCAGTCTTACCAAGAATTCAATTCTAAACAACTTTTGGTCTTGGCATTTTCAGGTTTGGACGTACCGTTTTCAAGAAACACAAAAGTTTAAAAATTTTTGTTGTTTGGTAAGTGTGTGAACAACTTTCCATACTGTAAATCGCTCCAAAATCTCAATTTGAAGTTGTTTTTGGTATTTCCGTTGTTAAAAAGCCGTAAACTTAATTGTAAAACTTCGCAGGAACCAGGTTTGAGAAAGTTTTAAGCATTCCTGACTAAAATATTTGAAACTTTGTTATTTTAAGATCTGTCGATAAAGTTTCTGGTCAGTCTTACCAAGAATTGAGTTCTAAACAATTTTTGCTCTTGGCATTTTCAGGCTTGGACGTACCGTTTTCAAGAAACACAATAATTTTAAAATTTTTGTTGTTTGATAAGTATGGGAACAACTTTCCATCCTATAATCCGCTCCAAAATCTTGATTTGAAGTTATTTTTGGTGTTTCCGTGATTAAAAAGCCGTAAACTTATTTGTAAGAACTTCGCACAAACTAGGTTTGAAAATATTTTAAGTATTTTTGAAAAAAAACGTTGTAGCTTTGTTTTTTCGAGCCTTTTTGATAAAATTTCTGGTAAGTCTTACTCAAAGTTTAATTCTAAACAACTTTTGCTCCTGGCATTTTGAGACTTGGACGTCTAGTTTTCAAGAAATACAAAAATTTTTAACTTTATGTTGTTTGCTAAGTATCCCATACTTACCAAGCCACTTTCCATACTATAAATCGCTCCAAAATCACGATTTGAAGTTATTTTTGGTATTTCCGTTGTTAAAAAGCCGTAAACTTCATTGTAAAACTTCGCAGGAACCAGGTTTGAGAAAGTTTTGAGCATTCTTGGCTAAAATATTTGAAACTTTGTTATTTCAAGACCTGGCGATAAAGTTTCTGGTCAGTCTTACCAAGAATTGAATTCTAAACAACTTTTGCTCTTGGCATTTTCAGGCTTGAACGTACAGTTTTCAAGAAACACAAAAATTTTAAAATTTTTGTTGTTTGGTAAGTGTGAGAACAACTTTCCATACTGTAAATCGCTCCAAAATCTCAATTTGAAGTTGTTTTTGGTATTTCCGTTGTTAAAAAGCCGTAAACTTCATTGTAAAACTTCGCAGGAACTAGGTTTGAGAATGTTTTAAGCATTCTTGAGTAAAATATTTGAAACTTTGTTATTTTAAGATCTGTCGATAAAGTTTCTGGTCAGTCTTACCAAGAATTGAATTCTAAACAACTTTTGCTCTTGGCATTTTCAGGCTTGAACGTACAGTTTTCAAGAAACACAAAAATTTTAAAATTTTTGTTGTTTGGTAAGTGTGAGAACAACTTTCCATACTGTAAATCGCTCCAAAATCTCAATTTGAAGTTGTTTTTGGTATTTCCGTTGTTAAAAAGCCGTAAACTTCATTGTAAAACTTCGCAGGAACTAGGTTTGAATATGTTTTAAGCATTCTTGACTAAAATATTTGAAACTTTGTTATTTTAAGATCTGTCGATAAAGTTTCTGGTCAGTTTTACCAAGAATTGAATTCTAAACAACTTTTGCTCTTGGCATTTTCAGGCTTGAACGTACAGTTTTCAAGAAACACAAAATTTTTAAAATTTTTGTTGTTGGTAAGTGTGAGAACAACTTTCCATACTGTAAATCGCTTCAAAATCTCAATTTGAAGTTGTTTTTGGTATTTCCGTTGTTAAAAAGCCGTAAACTTCATTGTAAAACTTCGCAGGAACTAGGTTTGAGAATGTTTTAAGCATTCTTGACTAAAATATTTGAAACTTTGTTATTTTAAGATCTGTCGATAAAGTTTCTGGTCAGTTTTACCAAGTATTGAATTCTAAACAACTTTTGCTCTTGGCATTTTTAGGCTTGGACGTACCGTTTTCAAGAAACACAATAATTCTAAAATTTTTGTTGTTTGGTAAGTGTGGGAACAACTTTCCATACTGTAAATCGCTCCAAAATCTCAATTTGAAGTTGTTTTTGGTATTTCCGTTGTTAAAAAGCCGTAAACTTCATTGTAAAACTTCGCAGGAACCAGGTTTGAGAAAGTTTTAAGCATTCTTGACTAAAATATTTGAAACTTTGTTATTTTAAGATCTGTCGATAAAGTTTCTGGTCAGTTTTACCAAGTATTGAATTCTAAACAACTTTTGCTCTTGGCATTTTTAGGCTTGGACGTACCGTTTTCAAGAAACACAATAATTCTAAAATTTTTGTTGTTTGGTAAGTGTGGGAACAACTTTCCATACTGTAAATCGCTCCAAAATCTCAATTTGAAGTTGTTTTTGGTATTTCCGTTGTTAAAAAGCCGTAAACTTCATTGTAAAACTTCGCAGGAACTAGGTTTGAGAATGTTTTAAGCATTCTTGACTAAAATATTTGAAACTTTGTTATTTTAAGATCTGTCGATAAAGTTTCTGGTCAGTCTTACCAAGAATTGAGTTCTAAACAACTTTTGCTCTTGGCATTTTTAGGCTTGGATGTACCGTTTTCAAGAAACACGAAAATTTTAAAATTTTTGTTGTTTGGTAAGTATGGGAACAACTTTCTATCCTATAAACCACTCCAAAGTCTTGATTTGAAGTTATTTTTGGTGTTTCCGTGATTAAAAAGTCGTAAACTTATTTGTAAGAACTTCGCACGAACTAGGTTTGAAAATATTTTAAGTATTTTTAAAAAAAAAAACGTTGTAACTTTGCTTTTTCGAGCCTTTTTGATAAAATTTCTGGTAAGTCTTACTTAAAGTTTAATTCTAAACAACTTTTGCTCCTGGCATTTTCAGGCTTGGACGTGTAGTTTTCAAGAAATACAAAAATTGTTAACTTTATGTTGTTTGCTAAGTATCCCATACTTACCAAGCCACTTTCCATACTATAAATCGCTCCAAAATCACGATTTGAAGTTATTTTTGGCATTTCCGTTGTTAAAAAGCCGTAAACTTCATTGTAAAACTTCGCAGGAACCAGGTTTGAGAAAGTTTTAAGCATTCTTGACTAAAATATTTGAAACTTTGTTATTTCAAGACCTGGCGATAAAGTTTCTGGTCAGTCTTACCAAGAATTGAATTCTAAACAACTTTTGCTCTTGACATTTTCAGGCTTGAACGTACAGTTTTCATGAAACACATAAATTTTAAAATTTTTGTTGTTTGGTAAGTGTGAGAACAACTTTCCATACTGTAAATCGCTCCGAAATCTCAATGTGAAGTGGTTTTTGGTATTTGCGTTGTTAAAAAGCCGTAAACTTCATTGTAAAACTTCGCAGGAACCAGGTTTGAGAAAGTTTTAAGCATTCTTGACTAAAATATTTGAAACTTTTTTATTTTAAGATCTGTCGATAAAGTTTCTGGTCAGTCTTACCAAGAATTGAGTTCTAAACAACTTTTGCTCTTGGCATTTTCAGGCTTGGACGTACCGTTTTCAAGAAACACAATAATTTTAAAATTTTTGTTGTTTGGTAAGTGTGAGAACAACTTTCCATACTGTAAATCGCTCCAAAATCTCAATTTGAAGTTGTTTTTGGTATTTCCGTTGTTAAAAAGCCGTAAACTTCATTGTAAAACTTCGCAGGAACCAGGTTTGAGAAAGTTTTAAGCATTCTTGACTAAAATATTTGAAATTTTGTTATTACAAGACTGGCGATAAAGTTTCTGGTCAGTCTTACCAAGAATTCAATTCTAAACAACTTTTGGTCTTGGCAATTTCAGGTTTGGACGTACCGTTTTCAAGAAACACAAAAGTATTAAATTTTTGGTTGTTTGGTAAGTATGGGAACAACTTTCCATACTGCAAGTTGCTCCAGAATCCCGATTTGAGGTAATTTTTGGTATTGCCGTGATTAAAAACCCGTAAACTTCGTTTTAAAAACATTGCAGAAACCGGGATTGAAAAATTTCAAGTATTTTCGGAAAAAATCGTTATAACTTTATTGTTTTAAGATTTATGGATAATGTTTCTAGCAAATCTTACTCAAAATCGAATTTTAAACACATTTTGCTCTTGTTATTTTTTCGCTAGCACCCATAGTTTTCGAGAAAACAGCCGATTTATCACAAAAATACCGAAAATCGCTTCAAATCGGGATTCTGAAGCGTTTTACAGCATTTACGGTCGTTTCCTTGAAACACAATAATTCTAAAATTTTTGTTGTTTGGTAAGTGTGGGAACAACTTTCCATACTGTAAATCGCTCCAAAATCTCAATTTGAAGTTTTTTTTGGTATTTCCGTTGTTAAAAAGCCGTAAACTTCATTGTAAAACTTTGCAGGAACCAGGTTTGAGAAAGTTTTAAGCATTCTTGACTAAAATATGTGATACTTTGTTATTTCAAGACCTGGCGATAAAGCTTCTGGTCAGTCTTACCAAGAATTGAATTCTAAACAACTTTTGCTCTTGGCATTTTCAGGCTTGAACGTACAGTTTTCAAGAAACACAAATATTTTAAAATTTTTGTTGTTTGGTAAGTGTGAGAACAACTTTCCATACTGTAAATCGCTCCAAAATCACGATTTGAAGTTATTTTTTGTATTTCCGTTGTTAAAAAGCCGTAAACTTCATTGTAAAACTTCGCAGGAACCAGGTTTGAGAAAGTTTTAAGCATTCTTGACTAAAATATTTGAAACTTTGTTATTTCAAGACCTGGCGATAAAGTTTCTGGTCAGTCTTACCAAGAATTCAATTCTAAACAACTTTTGGTCTTGGCATTTTCAGGTTTGGACGTACCGTTTTCAAGAAACACAAAAGTTTAAAAATTTTGTTGTTTGGTAAGTGTGAGAACAACTTTCCATACTGTAAATCGCTCCAAAATCTCAATTTGAAGTTGTTTTTGGTATTTCCGTTGTTAAAAAGCCGTAAACTTCATTGTAAAACTTCGCAGGAACCAGGTTTGAGAAAGTTTTAAGCATTCTTGACTAAAATATGTGATACTTTGTTATTTCAAGACCTGGCGATAAAGCTTCTGGTCAGTCTTACCAAGAATTGAATTCTAAACAACTTTTGCTCTTGGCATTTTCAGGCTTGAACGTACAGTTTTCAAGAAACACAAAAATTTTAAAATTTTTGTTGTTTGGTAAGTGTGAGAACAACTTTCCATACTGTAAATCGCTCCAAAATCACGATTTGAAGTAATTTTTTGTATTTCCGTTGTTAAAAAGCCGTAAACTTCATTGTAAAACTTCGCAGGAACCAGGTTTGAGAAAGTTTTAAGCATTCTTGACTAAAATATTTGAAACTTTGTTATTTCAAGACCTGGCGATAAAGTTTCTGGTCAGTCTTACCAAGAATTCAATTCTAAACAAACTTTTGGTCTTGGCATTTTCAGGTTTGGACGTACCGTTTTCAAGAAACACAAAAGTTTAAAAATTTTGTTGTTTGGTAAGTGTGAGAACAACTTTCCATACTGTAAATCGCTCCAAAATCTCAATTTGAAGTTGTTTTTGGTATTTCCGTTGTTAAAAAGCCGTAAACTTCATTGTAAAACTTCGCAGGAACCAGGTTTGAGAAAGTTTTAAGCATTCTTGACTAAAATATGTGATACTTTGTTATTTCAAGACCTGGCGATAAAGCTTCTGGTCAGTCTTACCAAGAATTGAATTCTAAACAACTTTTGCTCTTGGCATTTTCAGGCTTGAACGTACAGTTTTCAAGAAACACAAAAATTTTAAAATTTTTGTTGTTTGGTAAGTGTGAGAACAACTTTCCATACTGTAAATCGCTCCAAAATCACGATTTGAAGTAATTTTTTGTATTTCCGTTGTTAAAAAGCCGTAAACTTCATTGTAAAACTTCGCAGGAACCAGGTTTGAGAAGGTTTTAAGCATTCTTGACTAAAATATTTGAAACTTTGTTATTTCAAGACCTGGCGATAAAGTTTCTGGTCAGTCTTACTAAGAATTCAATTCTAAACAACTTTTGGTCTTGGCATTTTCAGGTTTGGACGTACCGTTTTCAAGAAACACAAAAGTTTAAAAATTTTGGTTGTTTGGTAAGTATGGGAACAACTTTCCACACTACAAGTTGCTCCAGAATCCCGATTTGAGGTAATTTTTGGTATTGCCGTGATTAAAAACCCGTAAACTTCGTTGTAAAAATATCGCAGAAAGCAAATTTGAAAAATTTTTATGCATTCTTGACTAAAATATTTGAAACTTTGTTATTTTAATATCTGTCGATAAAGTTTCTGGTCAGTCTTACCAAGAATTGAGTTCTAAACAACTTTTGCTATTGGCATTTTCAGGCTTGGACGTACCGTTTTCAAGAAACACGAAAATTTCAAAATTTTTGTTGTTTGGTAAGTATGGGAACAACTTTCTATCCTATAAACCACTCCAAAGTCTTGATTTGAAGTTATTTTTGGTGTTTCCGTGATTAAAAAGTCGTAAACTTATTTGTAAGAACTTCGCACGAACTAGGTTTGAGAAAGTTTTAAGCATTCTTGACTAAAATATTTGAAACTTTGTTATTTCAAGACCTGGCGATAAAGTTTCTGGTCAGTCTTACCAAGAATTGAATTCTAAACAACTTTTGCTCTTGACATTTTCAGGCTTGAACGTACAGTTTTCATGAAACACATAAATTTTAAAATTTTTGTTGTTTGGTAAGTGTGAGAACAACTTTTCATACTGTAAATCGCTCCGAAATCTCAATTTGAAGTGGTTTTTGGTATTTGCGTTGTTAAAAAGCCGTAAACTTCATTGTAAAACTTCGCAGGAACCAGGTTTGAGAAAGTTTTAAGCATTCTTGACTAAAATATTTGAAACTTTGTTATTTTAAGATCTGTCGATAAAGTTTCTGGTCAGTCTTACCAAGAATTGAGTTCTAAACAACTTTTGCTCTTGGCATTTTCAGGCTTGGACGTACAGTTTTCATGAAACACATAAATTTTAAAATTTTTGTTGTTTGGTAAGTGTGAGAACAACTTTCCATACTGTAAATCGCTCCGAAATCTCAATGTGAAGTGGTTTTTGGTATTTGCGTTGTTAAAAAGCCGTAAACTTCATTGTAAAACTTCGCAGGAACCAGGTTTGAGAAAGTTTTAAGCATTCTTGACTAAAATATTTGAAACTATTTTATTTTAAGATCTGTCGATAAAGTTTCTGGTCAGTCTTACCAAGAATTGAGTTCTAAACAACTTTTGCTCTTGGCATTTTCAGGCTTGGACGTACCGTTTTCAAGAAACACAATAATTTTAAAATTTTTGTTGTTTGGTAAGTGTGAGAACAACTTTCCATACTGTAAATCGCTCCGAAATCTCAATGTGAAGTTGTTTTTGGTATTTGCGTTGTTAAAAAGCCGTAAACTTCATTGTAAAACTTCGCAGGAACCAGGTTTGAAAAAGTTTTAAGCATTCTTGACTAAAATATTTGAAACATTGTTATTTTAAGATCTGTCGATAAAGTTTCTGGTCAGTCTTACCAAGAATTGAGTTCTAAACAACTTTTGCTATTGGCATTTTCAGGCTTGGACGTACCGTTTTCAAGAAACACGAAAATTTCAAAATTTTTGTTGTTTGGTAAGTATGGGAACAACTTTCTATCCTGTAAATGGCTCCAGAATCCCCATTTGACGTTGTTTTTGGTATGTGCGTGTTTAAAAAGCCGTAAACTTTATTGTAACAACATCTCAGAAACTAGAGTTTGAAAACATTTTAAGACTTGTTTATTATTTTTATAGTAAATCTTACTCAAGATTGAATTCTAAATTACTTTTGCTCATGGCGTTTTCAGGTTTGGACATACAGTTTTCAGGAAATACAAAATTTTAAACTTTTTGTTGTTTGGTAAGTGTGGGAACAACTTTCCATACTGCAAATGGCTCCAAAATCCCCATTTGAAGTAGTTTTTCGTATTTGAGTGTTTAAAAAGCCGTAAATTTTATTGTAAAACCATCTCAGCAACCAGGTTTGAAAACATTTTAAGACTTGTTGATTATTTTTATAGTAAATCTAACTAAAGATTGAATTCTGAATTACTTTTGCTCTTGGCGTTTTCAGGTTTGGACATACCGTTTTCAAGAAATACAAAAATTTCAAACTTCTTGTTATTTGGTAAATATAGGAACAACTTTCCATACTGTAAATGGTTCCAAAATCCTGATTTGAAGTTGTTTTTGATATTTTCGTGGTTAAAAAACCGTAAATTTCATTGTAAAAGCATCTCAGAAACCAAGTTTGAAAACATTTTAATAGTTATTGATTATTTTTATAGTAAATCTAACTCAAGATTGAATTCTAAATTACTTTTGCTCTTGGCGTTTT
This sequence comes from Cynaeus angustus, assembly GCA_030157275.1. Taxonomy (NCBI): domain Eukaryota; kingdom Metazoa; phylum Arthropoda; class Insecta; order Coleoptera; family Tenebrionidae; genus Cynaeus; species Cynaeus angustus. The sequence continues at coordinate 15,245,882 of CM058059.1, forward strand.
CAGGTTTGGACATACAGTTTTCAAGAAATACAAAAATTTCAAACTTCTTGGGGAACAACTTTACATACTGTAAATCGCTCCAATATCCCGATTTGAAATTGTGTTTGGTATGTGCGTGTTTAAAAAGCCGTAAACTTTATTGTAACAACATCTCAGAAACTAGGTTTGAAAACATTTTAAGACTTGTTGATTATGTTCATAGTAAATCATACTCAAGATTGAATTCTAAATAAATTTTGCTCTTGACGTTTTTAGATTTGGATTTACCGTCTTCTACAAATACAAAATTTTAAACATTTTGTTGTTTGGTAAGGATGGGAACCACTTTACATTCTGTAAATCGCTCCAATATCCCGATTTGAAATTGTGTTTGGTATGTGCGTGTTTAAAAAGCCGTAAACTTTATTGTAACAACATCTCAGAAACTAGGTTTGAAAACATTTTAAGACTTGTTGATTATTTTTATAGCAAATCTAAGTCAAGATTGAATTCTAAATTACTTTTGCTCTTGGCCTTTGCAGGTTTGGACATACCGTTTTCAACAAATACAAAAATTTCAAACTTCCTGTTGTTTGGTAAATATGGGAACAACTTTTCATACTGCAAATGGTTCCAAAATCTCGATTTGAAGTTGTGTTTTGTTATTTCCGTGATTAAAAAGGACTAAACTTCATTGTAAAAACATCACAGAAAGTAGGTTTGAAAAAATTTTAAGCATTTTTGACAAAAATCTTTGTAACTTTGTTGTTTCAAGACATTTTGATAAAGTTTCTGATAAGTTTTGCTCAAAGTTCAATTTTAAACAAGTTTTGCTTTTTGCATTTTCAGGCTTCGACATACCGTTTTCAAGAAATACAAAAATTTAAACTTATTGTGGTTTGGTAAGTATCCCATACTTACCACGCAACTTTCCATACTATAAATCGCACCAAAAGCCCCATTTGAAGTTGTTTTTGGTATTTCCGTGATTGAAAAGCCTTAAACTTCATTGTAGAAACATCGTCAAAACCAGGTTTGAAAAAATTTTAAGACTTATTGATTAATTTTATAGTAAATGTTACTCAAAATAGAATTCTAAGCAACTTTTGCTCTTGGCGTTTTTAAGCTTGGACCTACCGTTTTCAAGAAATTCAAAAATTTTCATCTTATTGTTGTTTGGTAAGTATCCCATACTTACCAAACTACTTTCCATACTAAAAATCGCTCCAGAATCTCGACTTGAAGTTATTTTTTGTATTTCCCTGATTAAAAAGTTGAAAATTTGATTGCAAAAACATCGCAGAAACCAGGATTGAAAAATTTTAAGCACTTTGGACCAAAATCGTTGTAAATTTGTAGTTTTAAAACTTTTTGATAAATTTCCTGGTCAGTCTTACCTAGAATTGAATTCTAAACAAATTTTGCTGTTGGAATTTTCAGACCAAGTCGTCCCGTTTTCGAGAAACACAAAATTTTTAAACTTTTTGTTGTTTGGTAAGTGTGGGAACAACTTTCCATACTGTAAATCGTTTCAAAATCTCAATTTGAAGTTGTTTTTGGTATTTCCGTTGTTAAGAAGCCGTAAAGTTCATTTAAAACACATCAGAAACCAGGTTTGAAAACATTTTAAGACTTATTGATTATGTTTATATTAAATCTTAATCAAAATTGAATTCTAAGCAACTTTTGCTCTTGGCGTTTTCAGGCTGGGCATACCGTTTTCGAGAAACACGAAATTTTTAAACTTTTTGTTGTTCGGTAAGTGTCGGAACAACTTTCCAGCCTATAAATCGCTCCAAAATCTTGATTTGAAGTTATTTTTGGTGTTTCCGTGATTAAAAAGCTATAAACTTAATTGTAAAACTTCGGAGGAACTAGGTTTGAAAAAGTTTTAAGCATTCTTGACTAAAATATTTGAAACTTTGTTATTTCAAGACCTGGTGATAAAGTTTCTGGTCAGTCTTACCAAGAATTCAATTCTAAACAACTTTTGCTCTTGGCATTTTCAGGTTTGGACGTACCGTTTTGAAGAAACACAAAAAGTTTAAAATTTTTGTTGTTTGGTTAGTATGGGAACAACTTTCCATCCTATAAACCGCTCCAAAATTTTGATTTTAAGTTATTTTTGGTGTTTCCGTGATTAAAAAGCCGTAAACTTATTTGTAAGAACTTCGCACGAACTAGGTTTGAAAATATTTTAAGTGTTTTTGAAAAAAAACGTTGTAACTTTGTTTTTTCGAGCCTTTTTGATAAAATTTCTGATAAGTCTTACTCAAAGTTTAATTCTAAACAACTTTTGCTCTAGGCATTTTCAGGCTTGAACGTACAGTTTTCAAGAAACACAAAAACTTTAAAATTTTTGTTGTTTGGTAAGTGTGGGAACAACTTTCCATACTGTAAATCGCTCCAAAATCTCAATTTGAAGTTGTTTTCGGTATTTCTGTTGTTAAAAAGCCGTAAACTTCGTTTTAAAAACATCGCAGAAACCGGGATTGAAAAGTTTTAAGTATTTTAGGGAACAAATCGCTATAACTTAACGAGAAAACTTCAAATCGGCATTCTTTAGCGATTCACAGTATGAAAAGTTGATCCGATACTTAGCAAACAGCAAAAAGTATAAAAATTTTGTGTTTCTCGAAAACGGTATGTCCCAGACTACAAACGCCAAAAGCAAAAGTTGTTTGAATCAAATTTTGATTAAGATTTACTATAAACATAAACAATAAATCATATAGTAAAACCATCTCAGAAACCAGCTTTGAAAACATTTTAAGACTTATTGATTATTTTTATAGTAAATCTTACTCAAGATTGAATACTAAATTACCACTGCTTATGGCGTTTTCAGGTTTGGACATACCGTTCTCAAAAAATACAAAAATTTCAAATTTTTTGTTATTTGGTAAAGATGGGAACCACTTTACATTCTGTAAATCGCTCCAAAATTCTGATTTGAAGTTATTTTTATTATTTCGGTGGTCAAAAAGCTGTAAACTTAATTGTAAAATCTTCCCAGAAACCACCTACAGTTTTCAAGAAAAACGAAATTTTTAAACTTGTTGTAGTTTGGTTAGTTTGGGAACAACTTTTCATACTGTAAATGGTTCCAAAGTCCCGATTTGAAGGTGTTTTCGATATTTCCGTGGTTAAAAAGCCGTAAACTTCATTGTAGAAACATCTCAGAAACCAGAATTAAAAATATCTTAACAGTTATTGATTATATTTATAGTAAATCTAACTCAAGACTAGATTCTAAATGACTTTTGCTCTTGGCGTTTTTAGGTTTGGACATACCGTTTTTAAGAAATACAAAATTTAAATCTTTTTGTTGTTTGGTAAGTATGGGAACAACTTTCCATACTGTAGATGGCTCCAAAAACCCCATTTGAAGTTGTTTTTCGTATGTGCGTGTTTAAAAAGCCGTAAACTTTATTGTAACAACATCTCAGAAACCAGGTTTGAAAACATTTTAAGACTTATTGATTATTTTTATAGTAAATCTTACTCAAGATTGAATTCTAAATTATTTATGCTCATGGCGTTTTCAGGTTTTTATGTACCGTTTTTAAGAAATACAAAATTTAAAACCTTTTGTGGTTTGGTAGGTATGGGAACAACTTTCCAACCTATAAATCGCTCCAAAATCTCGACTTGAAGTTGTGTTTTGTTATTTTCGTGGTTAAAAAGCCGTAAACTTCATTGTTAAAACATCTCATAAACCCGGTTTGAAAACATTTTAAGACTTATTTATTATGTTTATAATAAATCTTACTCAAAATTGAATTCTAAACAACATTTGCTCTTGGCGTTTTCAGGCTAGGTCTTATCGTTTTCGAGAATTTACAAGTTGCCATTTGAACTACATATTCCAGGATATAAATTTTGCGGGCCCGGCACAAAATTAGCCAAGTGGTTAGTAAAAGGAGATCAAGGAACTTCACTGTATACTTAAGCGAAAACTGACTCAAAATTGAATTCTAAAAACATTTTGCTCTTGGTATTTTTCTGCTAGCACGCACCGGTTTCAAGAAAACGACCGCAAATGCTGTAAAACGCTTCAGAATCCCAATTTGAAACGATTTTCGTTTTTTTTGTGGTAAATAAGCCGTTTTCTTAAAGTTGTTTTTCGTATTTGTGTGTATAAAAAGCCGTAAATTTTATTGTAAAACCATCCCAGAAACCATGTTTCAAAATATTTTAAGACTTGTTGATTATGTTCATAGTAAATCATACTCAAGATTGAATTCTAAATAACTTTTGCACTTGACGATTTTAGATTTGGACTTACCGTCTTCTAGAAATACAAAATTTTAAACTTTTTGTTGTTTGGTAAGGATGGGAACCACTCTACATTCTGTAAATCGCTCCAAAATCCCGATGTGAAGTTGTGTTTGGTATTTGCGTGTTTAAAAATCCGTTAACTTTATTGTAAAACCATCTCAGAAAACAGGTTTGAAAACATTTTAAGATTGATTATTTTTATAGTAAATCTTACTCAAGATTGAATACGAAATTATTTATGCTCATGGCGTTTTTAGGTTTGGACATACCGCTTTCAAGAAATACAAAAATTTCAAACTTTTTGTTATTTGGTAAATATTGGAACAACTTTCCATACTGTAAATGGTTCCAAAATCTCGATTTGAAGTTGTGTCTTGTTATTTCGGTGATTAAAAAGGCCTAAACCTAATTGTAAAAACATCACAGAAAGTAGGTTTGAAAAAATTTTAAGCATTTTTGACAAAAACCGTTGTAACTTTGTTGTTTCAAGACATTTTGATAAAATTTCTGATAAGTTTTGCTCAAAGTTCAATTTTAAACAAGTTTTGCTTTTTGCATTTTCAGGCTTCGACGTACCGTTTTCTAGAGATACAAAACTTTTAAACTTATTGTGGTTTGGTAAGTATCCCATACTTACCACGCCACTTTCCATACTATAAATCGCTCCAAAAGCCCCATTTGAAGTTATTTTTGGTATTTCCGTGATTGAAAAGCCTTAAACTTCATTGTAAAAACATCGCCAAAACCAGGTTTGAAAACATTTTAAGACTTATTGATTATGTTTATAGTAAATCTTAATCAAAATTGAATTCTTAACAACTTTTTCTCCTGGCATTTTCAGGTTTGGACGTACCGTTTTCAAGAAACACAAAACTTTAAAAATTTTGGTTGTTTGGTAAGTATGGGAACAACTTTCCATACTGTAAGTTGCTCCAGAATCCCGATTTGAGGTAATTTTTGGTATTGCGGTGATTAAAAACCCGTAAACTTCGTTGTAAAAACATCGCAGAAAGCAAGTTTGAAAAATTTTTATGCATTCTTGACTAAAATATTTGAAACTTTGTTATTTTATGATCTGTCGATAAAGTTTCTGGTCAGTCTTACCAAGAATTGAGTTCCAAATCACTTTTGCTTTTGGCATTTTCAGGCTTGGATGTACCGTTTTCAAGAAACACGAAAATTTTAAAATTTTTGTTGTTTGGTAAGTATGGGAACAACTTTCTATCCTATAAACCGCTCCAAAGTCTTGATTTGAAGTTATTTTTTTGTTTTCGTGATTAAAAAGCCGTAAACTTATTTGTAAGAACTTCGCACGAACTAGGTTTGAAAATATTTTAAGTATTTGTGAAAAAAAAACGTTGTAACTTTGTTTTTTCGAGCCTTTTTGATAAAATTTCTGGTAAGTCTTACTCAAAGTTTAATTCTAAACAACTTTTGCTCCTGGCATTTTCAGGCTTGGACGTGTAGTTTTCAAGAAATACAAATATTGTTAACTTTATGTTGTTTGCTAAGTATCCCATACTTACCAAGCCACTTTCCATACTATAAATCGCTCTAAAATCACGACTTGAAGTTATTTTTGGTATTTCCGTTGTTAAAAAGCCGTAAACTTCATTGTAAAACTTCGCAGGAACCAGGATTGAGAAAGTTTTAAGCATTCTTGACTAAAATATTTGAAACTTTGTTATTTCAAGACCTGGCGATAAAGTTTCTGGTCAGTCTTACCAAGAATTCAATGCTAAACAACTTTTGGTCTTGGCATTTTCAGGTTTGGACGTACCGTTTTCAAGAAACACAAAAGTTTAAAAATTTTTGTTGTTTGGTAAGTGTGGGAACAACTTTCCATACTGCAAGTTGCTCCAGAATCCCGATTTGAGGTAATTTTTGGTATTGCCGTGATTAGAAAGCCGTAAACTTCGTTTTAAAAACATTGCAGAAACCGGGATTGAAAAATTTCAAGTATTTTTGGGAAAAAATCGTTATAACTTTATTGTTTTAAGATTTATGGCTAATGTTTCTAGCAAATCTTACTCAAAATCGAATTTTAAACACATTTTGCTCTTGCTATTTTATCGCTACCATGCATAGTTTTCGAGAAAACAGCCGATTTATCACAAAAATACCGAAAATCGCTTCAAATCGGGATTCTGAAGCGTTTTACAGCATTTACGGTCGTTTCCTTGAAACCGGTGCGTGCTAGCAATAAAATAGCAAGAGCAAAAGTTGTTCAGAATTCAATTTCAGGTGGGATTTGGTTTAAGCTTTAGCAATAAGTCTTAAAACAAAAACGTTACAACGACTTTTTCACAAAAATACTACATATTTTGTACAATCTGGTTTCTACGACCCGTAACAAAGAGATTAACGCCTTAATAATCACGAAAATCCTTAAATTCACTTCAAATCATGATTCTCGGACGTTTTGTTGCACGTACTGTCGTTTACTTTGAAACGCTGAGTGAGAAATTTCTTTGTAACACGTTGCTGAAACCAGGATTCTAAACTCTTTTTAGTGTTTTTGTGATAAAGTCGTAGTATCGTTCTTGTTTTAAGACCTAGAGATACAACTTAAACGAAAACTGACTCAAAATTGAATTCTAAACACATTTTGCTCTTGGTATTTTTCTGCTAGCACGCACCGGTTTCAAGAAAACGACCGCAAATGCTGTAAAACGCTTCAGAATCCCGATTTGAAGCGATTTTTGGTATTTTTGTGGTAAATCAGCCGTTTTCTCGAAAACTATGCTTGCTAGCGAAAAAATAGCAAAAGCAAAATGTGTTCAGAATTCGATTTTGAGTAAGATTTGCTAGAAACATTATCCATAAAACTTAAAACAATAAAGTTATAACGATTTTTACCCAAAACTACTTAAAATTTTTCAATCCCGGTTTCTGCGATGTTTTTAAAACGAAGTTTACGACTTTTTAACAACAGAAATACCAAAAACAACTTCAAATTGAGATTTTGGAGCGATTTACAGTATGGAAAGTTGTTCCCACACTTACCAAACAACAAAATTTTTAAAAATTTTGTGTTTCTTGAAAACTGTACGTTCAAGCCTGAAAATGCCAAGAGCAAAACTTGTTTAGAAATCAATACTTGGTAAAACTGACCAGAAATTTATCGACAGGTCTTGAAATAACAAGGTTTCAACTATTTTAGTCAAGAATGCTTAAAATTTTTTTAAATTTGCTTTCTGCGATGTGTTTACAATTAAGTTTACGGCTTTTTAATCACGGAAATACCAAAAATAACTTAAAATCAAGATTTTGGAGCTGTTTATAGGATGAAAAGTTGTTCCCATACTTACCAAACAACAAAAATTTTAAAATTTTTGTGTTTCTTCAAAACGGTACGTCCAAACCTGAAAATGCCAAGAGCAAAAGTTGTTTAGAACTCAATTCTTGGTAAGACTGACCAGAAACTTTATCGCCAGGTCTTGAAATAACAAAGTTTCAAATATTTTAGTCAAGAATGCTTAAAACTTTCTCAAACTTGGTTCCTGCGGAGTTTTACAATGAAGTTTACGGCTTTTTAACAACGGAAATACCAAAAATAACTTCAAATCGTGATTTTGGAGCGATTTATAGTATGAAAAGTGGCTTGGTAAGTATGGGATACTTAGCAAACAACATTAAGTTAACAATTTTTATATTTCTTGAAAACTACACGTCCAAGCCTCAAAATGCCAAAAGCAAAAGTTGTTTAGAATTAAACTTTGAGTAAGACTTACCAGAAATTTTATCAAAAAGGCTCGAAAAAACAACGTTACAACGTTTTTTTTCAAAAATACTTAAAATATTTTCAAACCTAGTTCGTGCGAAGTTCCTACAATTAAGTTAACGGCTTTTTAATCACGGAAACACCAAAAATAACTTCAAATCAAGACTTTGAAGCTGTTTATAGGATAGAAAGTTGTTCCCATACTTACCAAACAACAAAAATTTTAAAATTTTCGTGTTTTTTAAAACGTTACATCCAAGCCTGAAAATGCCAAAAGCAAAAGTTGTTTAGAATTGAATTCTTGGTAAGACTGACCAGAAACTTTATCACCAGGTCTTGAAATAACAAAGTTTCAAATATTTTAGTCAAGAATGCTTAAAAATTTTTCAAACCTAGTTCCTGCGAAGTTTTACAATTAAGTTTATGGCTTTTTAATCACGGAAACACAAAAATAATTTCAAATCAAGATTTTGGAGCCATTTACAGGCTGGAAAGTTGTTCCGATGCTTGAACCACGAAAATAACAAAACACAACTTCAAGAGCAAAAACTATTTAGAATTCAGTCTTGAGTATGATTTACTGTAAACATAATCAATAAGTCTTAAAATATTTTCAAACCTGGTTTCTGAGATGTTGTTACAATAAAATTTACGGCTTTTTAAACACGCACATACAAAAAACAACTTCAAATGGAGATTTTGGAGCCATTTACAGTATGGAAAATTGTTTTCATACTTATCAAACAACAAAAAGTTTGAAATTCTTGTATTTCTTGAAAACGGTATGTCCACACCTAAAAACGCCAATAGCAAAAGTCATATAGAATTTAGTCTTGAGTTAGATTTACTATAAATATAATCAATAAGTCTTAAAATGTTTTCAAACCTGGTTTCTGAGATGTTGTTTCAATAAAGTTTACGGCTTTTTAAACACGCACATACAAAAAACAACTTCAAATGGGGATTTTGGAGCCATCTACAGTATGGAAATTTGTTCCCATACTTACCAAACAACAAAAAGATTTAAATTTTGTATTTGTTATAAACGGTATGTCCAAACCTAAAAACGCCAAGAGCAAAAGTCATTTAGAATCTAGTCTTGAGTTAGATTTACTATAAATATAATCAATAACTGTTAAAATATTTTTAATTCTGGTTTCTGAGATGATTCTACAATGAAGTTTACGGCTTTTTAACCACGGAAATATCGAAAACACCTTCAAATCGGGACTTTGGAACCATTTACAGTATGAAAAGTTGTTCCCAAACTAACCAAACTACAACAAGTTTAAAAATTTCGTTTTTCTTGAAAACTGTAGGAGCAAGCCTGAAAACGCTTAGAGCAATAGTTGTAAGACTTACTATAAACTTTATCAAAAATTCTTGAAACAACAAATTTACAACAATTTTTGTCAAAAATAGTAAACATTTTTTATTCCTGGTTTCTGGGAAGATTTTACAATGAAGTTTACAGCTTTTTGACCACGGAAATAATAAAAATAATTTCAAATCAGGATTTTGGAGCGATTTACAGAATGTAAAGTGGTTCCCATCTTTACCAAACAACAAAAAGTTTGAAATTTTTGTATTTTTTGAGAACGGTATGTCCAAACCTGAAAACGCCATAAGCAGTGGTAATTTAGTATTCAATCTTGAGTAAGATTTACTATAATAATAATCAATAAGTCTTAAAATGTCTTCAAAGCTGGTTTCTGAGATGGTTTTACAATATGATTTATTGTTTTTGTGTATAGTAAATCTTAATCAAAATTTGATTCTAAACAACTTTTGCTTTTGGCGTTTGTAGGACATACCATTTTGGAGAAACACGAAATTTTTAAACTTTTTGCTGTTTGCTAAGTATCGGATCAACTTTTCATACTGTGAATCGCTAAGGAATGCCGATTTGAAGTTGTTTCTGTTATTTCCGTGATTAAAATGCTTTAAACTTCATTGTAAAAACATCTCAAAAACCACGTTTGAAAAAATTTTACGCCTTATTGATTATGTTTATAGTAAATCAAACTCAAGACTGAATTCTAAATAGTTTTTGCTCTTGAAGTTGTGTTTTGTTATTTTCGTGGTTCAAAAGCTGTAAACAATCTTTGTTGAAACATCTCAGAAACCGGGTTTGAAAACATTTTAAGACTTATTTATTATGTTTATAATAAATCCTACTCAAAATTGAATTCTAAATTACTTTTGCTCTTGGCGTTTTCAGGCTAGGTCGTATCGTTTTCGAGAATTTACAAGTTGCCATTTGAACTACATATTCCAGGATATAAATTTTGCGGGCCAGGCACAAAATTAGCCAAGTGCTTAGTAAAAGGAGATCAAGGAACTTCATTGTATACTTAAACGAAAACTGACTCAAAATTGAATTCTAAACACATTTTGCTCTTGGTATTTTTCTGCTAGCACGCACCGGTTTCAAGGAAACGACCGCAAATGCTGTAAAACGCTTCAGAATCCCAATTTGAAGCGATTCTCGGTATTTTTGTGGTAAATCAGCCGTTTTCTTGAAGTTGTTTTTCGTATTTGCGTGTTTAAAAAGCCGTAAACTTTATTGTAAATCCATCTCAGAAACCATGTTTCAAAACATTTTAAGACTTGTTGATTATGTTCATAGTAAATCATACTCAAGATTGAATTCTAAATAACTTATGCACTTGAGGTTTTTAGATTTGGACTTACCGTCTTCTAGAAATACAAAATTTTAAACTTTTTGTTGTCTGGTAAATATGGGAACAACTTTCCATACTGTAAATCGCTCCAAAATCTCAATTTGAAGTTATTTTTGGTATTTCCGTTGTTAAAAAGCCATAAACCTAATTCTAAAACTTCGCAGGAACTAGGTTTGAAAAATTTTTAAGCATTCCTGACTAAAATATTTGAAACTTTGTTATTTCAAGACCTGGTGATAAAGTTTCTGGTCAGTCTTACCAAGAATTCGATTCTAAACAACTTTTGCTCTTGGCATTTTCAGGTTTGGACGTACCGTTTTTAAGAAACACAAAACTTTAAAAATTTTGGTTGTTTGGTAAGTATGGGAACAACTTTCCATACTGTAAGTTGCTCCAGAATCCCGATTTGAGGTAATTTTTGGTATTGCGGTGATTAAAAACCCCTAAACTTCATTGTAAAAACATCGCAGAAAGCAAGTTTGAAAAATTTTTATGCCTTTTTGACTAAAATATTTGAAACTTTGTTATTTTAAGATCTGTCGATAAAGTTTCTGGTCAGTCTTACCAAGAATTGAGTTCTAAACAACTTTTGCTCTTGGCATTTTCAGGCTTGGACGTACCGTTTTCAAGAAACACAATAATTTTAAAATTTTTGTTGTTTGGTAAGTATGGGAACAACTTTCCATCCTATAAACCGCTCCAAAATCTTGATTTGAAGTTATTTTTGGTGTTTCCGTGATTAAAAAGCCGTAAACTTATTTGTAAGAACTTCGCACGAACTAGGTTTGAAAATATTTTAAGTATTTTTGAGAAAAAAAACGTTGTAACTTTGTTTTTTCGAGTCTTTTTGATAAAATTTCTGGTAAGTTTTACTCAAAGTTTAATTCTAAACAACTTTTGCTCCTGGCATTTTCAGGCTTGGACGTGTAGTTTTCAAGAAATACAAAAATTGTTAACTTTATGTTGTTTGCTAAGTATCCCATACTTACCAAGCCACTTTCCATACTATAAATCGCCCCAAAATCACGATTTAAAGTTATTTTTGGTATTTCCGTTGTTAAAAAGCCATAAACTTCATTGTAAAACTTCGCAGGAACCAGGTTTGAGAAAGTTTTAAGCATTCTTGACTAAAATATTTGAAACTTTGTTATTTCAAGACCTGGCGATAAAGTTTCTGGTCAGTCTTACCAAGAATTCAATTCTAAGAAACTTTTGGTCTTGGAATTTTCAGGTTTGGACCGTTTTCAAAAAACACAAAAGTTTAAAAATTTTGGTTGTTTGGTAAGTATGGGAACAACTTTCCATACTGCAAGTTGCTCCAGAATTCCGATTTGAGGTAATTTTTGGTATTGCCCTGATTAAAAACCCGTAAACTTCGTTTTAAAAACATTGCAGAAACCGGGATTGAAAAATTTCAAGTATTTTTGGGAAAAAATCGTTATAACTTTATTGTTTTAAGATTTATGGATAATGTTTCTAGCAAATCTTACTCAAAATCGTATTTTAAACACATTTTGCTCTTGCTATTTTTTCGCTAGCATGCATAGTTTTCGAGAAAACAGCCGATTTATCACAAAAATACCGAAAAGCGCTTCAAATCGGGATTCTGAAGCGTTTTACACCATTTACGGTCGTTTTCTTGAAACCGGTGCGTGCTAGCAATAAAATAGCAAGAGCAAAAGTTGTTCAGAATTCAATTTCAGGTGGGATTTGGTTTAAGCTTTAGCAATAAGTCATAAAACAAAAACGTTACAACGACTTTATCACAAAAATACTACAAATTTTGTACAATCTGGTTTCTACGACTCGTAACAAAGAGATTAAGGCCTTAATAATCTCGAAAATCCTTAAATTCACTTCAAATCATGATTCTCGGACGTTTTGTTGCACGTACTGTCGTTTACTTTGAAACGGTGAGTGAGAAATTTCTTTGTAACACGTTGCTGAAACCAGGATTGGAAACTCTTTTTAGTGTTTTTGTGATAAAGTCGTAGTATAGTTCTTGTTTTAAGACCTAGAGATACAACTTAAACGAAAACTGACTCAAAATTGAATTCTAAACACATTTTGCTCTTGGTATTTTTCTGCTAGCACGCACCGGTTTCAAGAAAACGACCGCAAATGCTGCAAAACGCTTCAGAATCCCAATTTGAAGCAATTCTCGGTATTTTTGTGGTAAATCAGCCGTTTTCTCGAAAACTATGCTTGCTAGCGAAAAAATAGCAAGAGCAAAATGTGTTCAGAATTCGATTTTGAGTAAGATTTGCTAGAAACATTATCCATAAATCTTAAAACAATAAAGTTATAACGATTTTTTCCCAAAAATACTTAAAATTTTTCAATCCTCGTTTCTGCGATGTTTTTAAAACGAAGTTTACGGCTTTTTAACAACAGAAATACCAAAAACAACTTCAAATTGAGATTTTGGAGCGATTTACAGTATGGAAAGTTGTTCCCACACTTACCAAACAAAAAAAATTTTAAAATTTTTGTGTTTCTTGAAAACTGTACGTTCAAGCCTGAAAATGCCAAGAGCAAAAGTTGTTTAGAATTCAATACTTGGTAAAACTGACCAGTATTTATAGTATATCTAACTCAAGATTAAATTCTAAATTACTTTTGCTCTTGGCGATTTCAGGTTTGGACATACCGTTTTCAAGAAATACAAAAATTTCAAGCTTTTTGTTGTTTAGTAAGCATGGGAACAACTTTCTATACTGTAAATGGCTCCAAAATCCCCATTTGAAGTTGTTTTTGGTATGTGCGTGTTTAATAAACTGTAAACTTCATTGTTAAAACATCTCAGAAACCCGGTTTGAAAACATTTTAAGACTTATTTATTATGTTTATAATAAATCTTACTCAAAATTGAATTCTAAACAACATTTGCTCTTGGCGTTTTCAGGCTAGGTCGTATCGTTTTCGAGAATTTACAAGTTGCCATTTGAACTACATATTCCAGGATATAAATTTTGCGGGCCAGGCACAAAATTAGCCAAGTGGTTAGTAAAAGGAGTTCAAGGAACTTCATTGTATACTTAAACGAAAACTGACTCAAAATTGAATTCTAAACACATTTTGCTCTTGGTATTTTTCTGCTAGCACGCACCGGTTTCAAGAAAACGACCGCAAATGCTGTAAAACCCTTCAGAATCCCAATTTGAAGCGATTTTCGTTATTTTTGTGGTAAATCAGCCGTTTTCTCGAAAACTATGCTTGCTAGCGAAAAAATAGCAAGAGCAAAATGTGTTCAGAATTCGATTTTGAGTAAGATTTGCTAGAAACATTATCCATAAATCTTAAAACAATAAAGTTATAACGATTTTTTCCCAAAAATACATAAAATTTTTCAATCCCGGTTTCTGCGATGTTTTTAAAACGAAGTTTACGGCTTTTTAATAACAGAAATACCAAAAACAACTTCAAATGGGGATTTTGGAGCCATTTACAGTATGGAAAATTGTTTTCATACTTATCAAACAACAAAAAGTTTGAAATTCTTGTATTTCTTGAAAACTGTGTGTCCACACCTAAAAACGCCAAGAGCAAAAGTCATTTAGAATTTAGTCTTGAGTTAGATTTACTATAAATATAATCAATAACTGTTAAAATATTTTTAATTCTGGTTTCTGAGATGTTTCTACAATGAAGTTTACGGCTTTTTAACCACGGAAATATCGAAAACACCTTCAAATCGGGACTTTGGAACCATTTACAGTATGAAAAGTTGTTCCCAAACTAACCAAACTACAACAAGTTTAAGAATTTCGTTTTTCTTGAAAACTGTAGGTGCAAGCCTGAAAACGCTTAGAGCAATAGTTGTTTAGAATGCAATCTTGAGTAAGAGTTACTATAAATTTTATCAAAAATTTTTGAAACAACAAATTTACAACAATCTTTGTCAAAAATAGTAAACATTTTTTATTCCTGGTTTCTGGGAAGATTTTACAATGAAGTTTACAGTTTTTTGACCACGGAAATAAAAAAATAAATTCAAATCGGGATTTTGGAGCAATTTACAGAATGTAAAGTGGTTCCCATCTTTACCAAACAACAAAAAGTTTGAAATTTTTGAATTTTTTGAAAACGGCATGTCCAAACCTGAAAACGCCATAAGCAATGGTAATTTAGTATTCAATCTTGAGTAAGATTTACTATAAAAATAATCAACAAGTCTTAAAATGTTTTCAAAGCTGGTATCTGAGATAGTTTTACAATAATATTTATTGTTTATGTTTATAGTAAATCTTAATCATTATTTGATTCTAAACAACTTTTGCTTTTGGCGTTTGTAGGCTGGGACATACCGTTTTCAAGAAACACGAAATTTTTAAACTTTTTGTTGTTTGCTAAGTATCGGATCAACTTTTCATATTGTGAATCGCTAAAGAATGCCGATTTGAAGTTTTTTCTGTTATTTCCGTGATTAAAAAGCTTTAAACTTCATTGTAAAAACATCTCAAAAACCAGGTTTGAAAAAATTTTACGACTTATTGATTATGTTTATAGTAAATCATACTCAAGCTTGAATTCTAAATAGCTTTTGCTTTTAGCGTTTTTAAGTTTGGACGTACCGTTTTCAAGAAATACAAAAAAATTTGAACTTTCTGTTGTTTGGTAAGTATGGGAACCTATTTCCTTTCAATAAATCGCTCCAAAATCTCGATTTGAAGTTGTGTTTTGTTATTTTCGTGGTTAAAAAGCCGTAAACTTCATTGTTAAAACATCTCAAACACCGGGTTTGAAAATATTTTAAGACTTATTTATTATGTTTATAATAAAGCTTACTCAAAATTGAATTCTAAATTACTTTTGCTCTTGGAGTTTTCAGGTTTGGGCATACCGTTTTCAGGAAATACAAAAATTTCAAACTTCTTGGAGAACAACTTTACATACTGTAAATGGCTCCAGAATTCCCATTTGAAGTTGTTTTTGGTATGTGCGTGTTTGAAAAGCCGTAAACTTTATTGTAACAGCATCTCAGAAACTAGGTTTGAAAACATTTTAAGACTTGTTGATTATTTTAATAGTAAATCTTACTCAAGATTGAATTCTAAATTACTTTTGCTCATGGCGTTTTCAGGTTTGGACATACCGTTTTCAAGAAATACAAAATTTTAAACTTTTTGTTATTTAGTAAGTGTGGGAACAACTTTCCATACTGTAAATGGCTCCAAAATCCCCATTTGAAATTGTTTTTCGTATTTGAGTGTTTAAAAAGCCGTAAATTTTATTGTAAAACCATCTCAGAAACCAGGTTTTAAAACATTTTAAGACTTGTTGATTATGTTTATTGTAAATCATACTCAAGATTGAATTCTAATTAAATTTTGCTCTTGACGTTTTTAGAATTGGACTTACCGTCTTCTAGATATACAAGATTTTAAACTTTTTGTTCTTTGGTAAGGATGGGAACCACTTTACATTCTATAAACCGCTCCAAAATCCCGATTTAAAGTGGTTTTTGGTATTTGCGTGTTTAAAAATACGTAAACTTTATTGTATAAACATCTCAGAAACCAAGTTTGAAAACATTTTAATGGTTATTGATAATATTTATAGTAAATCTAACTCAAGATTGAATTCTAAACAACTTTTGCTCTTGGCATTTTCAGGTTTGGACGTACCGTTTTTAAGAAACACAAAACTTTAAAAATTTTGGTTGTTTGGTAAGTATGGGAACAACTTTCCATACTGTAAGTTGCTCCAGAATCCCGATTTGAGGTAATTTTTGGTATTGCGGTGATTAAAAACCCGTAAACTTCATTGTAAAAACATCGCAGAAAGCAAGTTTGAAAAATTTTTATGCATTCT
Source organism: Cynaeus angustus (assembly GCA_030157275.1). Classification (NCBI taxonomy): domain Eukaryota; kingdom Metazoa; phylum Arthropoda; class Insecta; order Coleoptera; family Tenebrionidae; genus Cynaeus; species Cynaeus angustus. The sequence goes on from CM058059.1 coordinate 15,262,364, forward strand.
TGACTAAAATATTTGAAACTTTCTTATTTTAAGATCTGTCGATAAAGTTTCTGGTCAGTCTTACCAAGAATTGAGTTCTAAACAACTTTTGGTTTTGGCATTTTCAGGCTTGGATGTACCGTTTTTAAGAAACACGAAAATTTTAAAATTTTTGTTGTTTGGTAAGTATGGGAACAACTTTCTATCCTATAAACCGCTCCAAAGTCTTGATTTGAAGTTATTTTTGGTGTTTCCGTGATTAAAAAGCCGTAAACTTAATTGTAAGAACTTCGCACGAACTAGGTTTGAAAATATTTTAAGTATTTTTGAAAAAAAACGTTGTAACTTTGTTTTTTCGAGCCTTTTTGATAAAATTTCTGTGAGTCTTACTCAAAGTTTAATTCTAAACAACTTTTGCTCCTGGCATTTTGAGGCTTGGACGTGTAGTTTTCAAGAAATACAAAAATTGTTGACTTTATGTTGTTTGCTAAGTATCCCATATTTACCAAGCCACTTTCCATACTATAAATCGCTCCAAAATCACGGTTTGAAGTTATTTTTGGTATTTCCGTTGTTAAAAAGCCGTAAACTTCATTGTAAAACTTCGCAGGAACCAGGTTTGAGAAAGTTTTAAGCATTCCTGACTAAAATATTTGAAACTTTGTTATTTTAAGATCTGTCGATAAAGTTTCTGGTCAGTCTTACCAAGAATTCAATTCTAAGAAACTTTTGGTGTTGGAATTTTCAGGTTTGGACGTACCGTTTTCAAATAACACAAAAGTTTAAAAATTTTGGTTGTTTGGTAAGTATGGGAACAACTTTCCATACTGCAAGTTGCTCCAGAATCCAGATTTGAGGTAATTTTTGGTATTGCCGTGATTAAAAACCCGTAAACTTCGTTTTAAAAACATAGCAGAAACCGGGATTGAAAATTTCAAGTATTTCTGGGTAAAAATGGTTATAACTTTATTGTTTTAATATTTATGGATAATGTTTCTAGCAAATCTTACTCAAAATCGAATTTTAAACACATTTTGCTCTTGCTATTTTTTCGCTAGCATGCATAGTTTTCGAGAAAACAGCCGATTTATCAGAAAAATACCGAAAAGCGCTTCAAATCGGGATTCTGAAGCGTTTTACAGCATTTACGGTCGTTTTCTTGAAACCGGTGCGTGCTAGCAATAAAATAGCAAGAGCAAAAGTTGTTCAGAATTCAATTTCAGGTGGGATTTGGTTTAAGCCTTAGCAATAAGTCATAAAACAAAAACGTTACAACGACTTTATCACAAAAATACTACAAATTTTGTACAATCTGGTTTCTACGACTCGTAACAAAGAGATTAACGCCTTAATAATCACGAAAATCTTTAAATCCACTTCAAATCATGATTCTCGGACGTTTTGTTGCACGTACTGTCGTTTACCTTGAAACGGTGAGTGAGAAATTTCTTTGTAACACGTTGCTGAAACCATGATTGGAAACTCTTTTTAGTGTTTTTGTGATAAAGTCGTAGTATAGTTCTTGTTTTAAGACCTAGAGATACAACTTAAACGAAAACTGACTCAAAATTGAATTCTAAACACATTTTGCTCTTGGTATTTTTCTGCTAGCACGCACCGGTTTCAAGAAAACGACCGCAAATGCTGTAAAACGCTTCAGAATCCCGATTTGAAGCGATTTTTGGTAATTTTGTGGTAAATCAGCCGTTTTCTCGAAAACTATGGTTGCTAGCGAAAAAATAGCAAGAGCAAAATGTGTTCAGAATTCGATTTTGAGTAAGACTTGCTAGAAACATTATTCATAAATCTTAAAACAATAAAGTTATAACGATTTTTTCACAAAAATACTTAAAATTTTTCAATCCTGGTTTCTGCGATGTTTTTAAAACGAAGTTTACGGCTTTTTAACAACAGCAATACCAAAAACAACTTCAAATTGAGATTTTGGAGCGATTTACAGTATGGAAAGTTGTTCCCACACTTACCAAACCACAAAAATTTTAAAATTTTTGTGTTTCTTGAAAACTGTACGTTCAAGCCTGAAAATGCCAAGAGCAAAAGTTGTTTAGAATTCAATACTTGGTAAAACTAACCAGAAAAATTATCGACAGGTCTTGAAATAACAAGGTTTCAAATATTTTAGTCAAGAATGCTTAAAATTTTTTCAAATTTTCTTTCTGCGATGTGTTTACAATTAAGTTTACGGCTTTTTAATCACGGAAATACCAAAAATTACTTCAAATCAAGATTTTGGAGCGGTTTGTAGGATGGAAACTTGTTCCCATACTTACCAAATAACAAAAATTTTAAAATTTTCGTGTTTCTTGAAAACGGTACGTCCAAGCCTGAAAATGCCAATAGCAAAAGTTGTTTAGAAGTCAATTCTTGGTAAGACTGACCAGAAACTTTATCGTCAGGTCTTGAAATAACAAAGTTTCAAATATTTTAGTCAAGAATGCTTAAAATTTTTTCAAATTTTCTTTCTGCGATGTGTTTACAATTAAGTTTACGGCTTTTTAATCACGGAAATACCAAAAATTACTTCAAATCAAGATTTTGGAGCGGTTTGTAGGATGGAAACTTGTTCCCATACTTACCAAACAACAAAAATTTTAAAATTTTCGTGTTTCTTAAAAACGGTACATCCAAGCCTGAAAATGCCAAAAGCAAAAGTTGTTTAGAACTCAATTCTTTGTAAGACTGACCAGAAACTTTATCGACAGATCTTAAAATAACAAAGTTTCAAATATTTTAGTCAAGAATGCATAAAAGTTTTTCAAACTTGCTTCTGCGATGTTTTTACAATGAAGTTTACGGGTTTTTAATCACCGCAATACCAAAAATTACCTCAAATCGTAATTCTGGAGCAACTTACAGTATGGAAAGTTGTTCCCATACTTACCAAACAACCAAAACTTTTAAAGTTTTGTGTTTCTTAAAAACGGTACGTCCAAACCTGAAAATGCCAAGAGCAAAAGTTGTTTAGAATCGAATTCTTGGTAAGACTGACCAGAAACTTTATCACCAGGTCTTGAAATAACAAAGTTTCAAATATTTTAGTCAAGAATGCTTAAAAATTTGTCAAACCTAGTTCCTGCGAAGTTTTACAATTAAGTTTATGGCTTTTTAACAACGGAAATACCAAAAATAACTTTAAATTGAGATTTTGGAGCGATTTACAGTATGGAAAGTTGTTCCCATACTTACCAAACAACAAAAATTTTAAAATTTTTGTGTTTTTTGAAAACTGTACGTTCAAGCCTGAAAATGCCAAGAGCAAAAGTTGTTTAGAATTCAATTCTTGGTAAGACTGACCAGAAACTTTATCGTCAGGTCCTTGAAATAACAAAGTTTCAAATATTTTAGTCAAGAATGCTTAAAACTTTCTCAAACCTGGTTCCTGCGAAGTTTTACAATGAAGTTTACGGCTTTTTAACAACGGAAATACCAAAAATAACTTCAAATCGTGATTTTGGGGCGATTTATAGTATGGAAAGTGGCTTGGTAAGTATGGGATACTTAGCAAACAAAATAAAGTTAACAATTTTTGTATTTCTTGAAAACTACACGTCCAAGCCTGAAAATACCAGGAGCAAAAGTTGTTTAGAATTAAACTTTGAGTAAGACTCACCAGAAATTTTATCAAAAAGGCTCGAAAAAACAAAGTTACAACGTTTTTTTTCAAAAATACTTAAAATATTTTCAAACCTAGTTCGTGCGAAGTTCTTACAATTAAGTTTACGGCTTTTTAATCACGGAAACACCAAAAATAACTTCAAATCAAGACTTTGGAGCGGTTTATAGGATAGAAAGTTGTTCCCATACTTACCAAACAACAAAAATTTTAAAATTTTCGTGTTTCTTAAAAACGGTACATCCAAGCCTGAAAATGCCAAAAGCAAAAGTTGTTTAGAACTCAATTCTTTGTAAGACTGACCAGAAACTTTATCGACAGATCTTAAAATAACAAAGTTTCAAATATTTTAGTCAAGAATGCATAAAAGTTTTTCAAACTTGCTTTCTGCGATGTTTTTACAATGAAGTTTACGGGTTTTTAATCACCGCAATACCAAAAATTACCTCAAATCGTAATTCTGGAGCAACTTACAGTATGGAAAGTTGTTCCCATACTTACCAAACAACCAAAACTTTTAAAGTTTTGTGTTTCTTAAAAACGGTACGTCCAAACCTGAAAATGCCAAGAGCAAAAGTTGTTTAGAATCGAATTCTTGGTAAGACTGACCAGAAACTTTATCACCAGGTCTTGAAATAACAAAGTTTCAAATATTTTAGTCAAGAATGCTTAAAAATTTTTCAAACCTAGTTCCTGCGAAGTTTTACAATTAAGTTTATGGCTTTTTAACAACGGAAATACCAAAAATAACTTTAAATTGAGATTTTGGAGCGATTTACAGTATGGAAAGTTGTTCCCATACTTACCAAACAACAAAAATTTTAAAATTTTTGTGTTTTTTGAAAACTGTACGTTCAAGAATGAAAATGCCAAGAGCAAAAGTTGTTTAGAATTCAATTCTTGGTAAGACTGACCAGAAACTTTATCGTCAGGTCTTGAAATAACAAAGTTTCAAATATTTTAGTCAAGAATGCTTAAAACTTTCTCAAACCTGGTTCCTGCGAAGTTTTACAAAGAAGTTTACGGTTTTTAACAACGGAAATACCAAAGATAACTTCAAATCGTGATTTTGGGGCGATTTATAGTATGGAAAGTGGCTTGGTAAGTATGGGATACTTAGCAAACAAAATAAAGTTAACAATTTTTGTATTTCTTGAAAACTACACGTCCAAGCCTGAAAATACCAGGAGCAAAAGTTGTTTAGAATTAAAGTTTGAGTAAGACTTACTAGAAATTTTATCAAAAAGGCCCGAAAAAACAAAGTTACAACGTTTTTTTTTCAAAAATACTTAAAATATTTTCAAACCTAGTTCGTGCGAAGTTCTTATAAATAAATTTACGGCTTTCTAATCACGGAAACACGAAAAACAACTTCAAATCAAGACTTTGGAGCGGTTAATAGGATAGAAAGTTGTTCCCATACTTACCAAACAACAAAAATTTTAAAATTTTCGTGTTTCTTGAAAACGGTACATCCAAACCTGAAAATGCCAAAAGCAAAAGCTGTTTAGAACTCAATTCTTGGTAAGACTGACCAGAAACTTTATCACCAGGTCTTGAAATAACAAAGTTTCAAATATTTTAGTCAAGAATGCTTAAAAATTTTTCAAACCTAGTTCCTGCAAAGTTTTACAATTAAGTTTATGTTTTTTTAATCACGGAAACACAAAAATAACTTCAAATCAAGATTTTGGAGCCACTTATAGGCTGGAAAGTTGTTCCGATTCTTGAACCACGAAAATAACAAAACACAACTTCAAGAACAAAACCTATTTAGAATTCAGTCTTAAGTATGATTTACTGTAAACATCATTAATAAGTCGTAAAATTTTTTCAAACCTTGTACTTGAGATGTTTTTACAATGAAGTTTAAAGCTTTTTAATCACGGAAATAACAGAAACAACTTCAAATCGGCATTCTTTAGCGATTCACAGGATGAAAAGTTGATCCGATACTTAGCAAACAACAAAAAGTTTAAAAATCTCGTGTTTCTCGAAAACGGTATGCCCAGCCTGAAAACGCCAAGAGCAAAAGTTGTTTAGAATTCAATTTTGATTAATATTTACTATAAACATAGTCAATAAGTCTTCTTTCCAATGAAGTTTAAGGCTTTTCAATCACGGAAATACCAAAAATAACTTCAAATGGAGCTTTTGGAGCGATTTATAGTATGGAAAGTTGCGTGGTAAGTATGGGATACTTACCAAACCACAATAAGTTTAAAAGTTTTGTATTTCTAGAAAACGCTATGTCGAAGCCTGAAAATGCAAAAAGCAAAACTTGTTTAAAATTGAACTTTGCGCAAAACTTATCAGAAATTTTATCAAAATGTCTTGAAACAACAAAGTTACAACGGTTTTTGTCAAAAATGCTTAAAATTTTTCCAAACCTACTTTCTGTGATGTTTTTACAATTAAGTTTAGGCCTTTTTAATCACCGAAATAACAAGACACCACTTCAAATCGAGATTTTGGAACCATTTACAGTATGGAAAGTTGTTCCCATATTTAAAAGACAACAAAAAGTTTAAAATTTTGTATTTCTAGAAGACGGTAAGTCCAAATCTAAAAACGTCAAGTGCAAAAGTTATTTAGAATTCAATCTTGAGTATGATTTACTATGAACATAATCAACAAGTCTTAAAATGTTTTGAAACATGGTTTCTGAGATGGATTTACAATAAAGTTTACGGCTTTTTAAACACGCAAATACGAAAAACAACTTCAAGAAAACGGCTGATTTACCACAAAAATACCGAGAATCGCTTCAAATTGGGATTCTGAAGCGTTTTACAGCATTTGCGGTCTTTTTTTGAAACCGGTGCGTGCTAGCAGAAAAATACCAAGAGCAAAATGTGTTTAGAATTCAATTTTGAGTCAGTTTTCGTTTAAGTATACAATGAAGTTCCTTGATCTCCTTTTACTAACCACTTGGCTAATTTTGTGCCTGGCCCGCAAAATTTATATCCTGGAATATGTAGTTCAAATGGCAACTTGTAAATTCTCGAAAACGATACGACCTAGCCTGAAAACGCCAAGAGCAAATGTTGTTTAGAATTCAATTTTGAGTAAGATTTATTATAAACATAATAAATAAGTCTTAAAATGTTTTCAAACCGGGTTTCTGAGATGTTTTAACAATGAAGTTTACGGCTTTTTAACCACCAAAATAACAAAACACAACTTCAAATCGAGATTTTGGAGCGATTTATAGGCTGGAAAGTTGTTCCGATACTTACTAAAGAACAAAAAGTTTAAAAATTTCGTGTTTCTCGAAAACGGTATGCCCAGCCTGAAAACGCCAAGAGCAAAAGTAATTTAGAATTCAATCTTGAGTAAGATTTACTATAAAAATAATCAATAAGTCTTAAAATGTTTTCAAACCTGGTTTTTGAGATGTTGTTACAATAAAGTTTACAGTTTATTAAACACGCACATACCAAAAACAACTTCAAATGGGGATTTTGGAGCCATTTTCAGTATAGAAAGTTGTTCCCATGCTTACTAAACAACAAAAAGTTTGAAATTTTTGTATTTCTTGAAAACGGTATGTCCAAACCTGAAAACGAAAAGAGCAAAAGTAATTTAGAATTCAATCTTGAGTTAGATTTACTATAAAAATAATCAATGTCTTAAAATGTTTTCAAACCTGGTTTTTGGGATGTTGTTACAATAAAGTTTACGGTTTTTAAACACGCACATACCAAAAACAACTTCAAATGGGGATTTTGGAGCCATCTACAGTATGGAAAGTTGTTCCCATACTTACCAAACAATAAAATGTTTTAAATTTTGTATTTCTTAAAAACGGTATGTCCAAACCTAAAAACGCCAAGAGCAAAAATCTTTTAGAATTTAGTCCTGAGTTAGATTTACTATAAATATAATCAATAACTGTTAAAATATTTTTAATTCTGGTTTCTGAGATGTTTTTACAATGAAGTTTACGGCTTTTTAACTACGGAAATATCGAAAACACATTCAAATCGAGACTTTGGAACCATTTACAGTAGGAAAAGGTGTTCCCAAACTAACCAAACTACAACAAGTTTAAAAATTTCGTTTTTCTTGAAAACTGTAGGTGCAAGCCTGAAAACGCTTAAAGCAATAGTTGTTTAGAATGCAATCTTGAGTAAGACTTACTATAAACTTTATCAAAAATTCTTGAAACAACAAATTTACAACAATTTTTGTCAAAAATATTAAACATTTTTTATTTCTGGTTTCTGGGAAGATTTTACAATGAAGTTTACAGCTTCTTGACCACGGAAATAATAAAAATAACTTCAGATCGGGATTTTGGAGCGATTTACAGTATGTAAAGTGGTTCCCATCTTTACCAAACAACAAAAAGTTTGAAATTTTTGTATTTTTTGTGAACGGTATGTCCAAACCTGAAAACGCCATAAGCAATGGTAATTTAGTATTCAATCTTGAGTAAGATTTACTATAAAAATAATCAATAAGTCTTAAAATGTTTTCAAAGCTGGTTTCTGAGATGGTTTTACAATAAAGTTAACGGATTTTTAACACGCAACTACCAAAAACAACTTCACATCTGGATTTTGGAGCGATTTACAGAATGTAAAGTGGTTCTCATCCTTACCAATCAACAAAAAGTTTAAAATTTTGTACGAAATTTGGGGCCATTTACAGTATGGAAAGTTGTTCCCATACTTACCAAACAACAAAAATTTTAAAATTTTTGTGTTTCTTGAAAACTGTACGTTCAAGCCTGAAAATGCCAAGAGCAAAAGTTGTTTAGAATTCAATACTTGGTAAAACTGACCAGAAAAATTATCGACAGGTCTTGAAATAACAAGGTTTCAAATATTTTAGTCAAGAATGCTTAAAATTTTTTCAAATTTTCTTTCTGCGATGTGTTTACAATTAAGTTTACGGGTTTTTAATTACGGCAATACCAAAAATTACCTCAAATCGGAATTCTGGAGCAACTTGCAGTATGAAAAGTTGTTCCCAAACTAACCAAACTACAACAAGTATAAGAATTTCGTTTTTCTTGAAAACTGTAGGTGCAAGCCTGAAAACGCTTAGAGCAATAGTTGTTTAGAATGCAATCTTGAGTAAGAGTTACTATAAATTTTATCAAAAATTTTTGAAACAACAAATTTACAACAATCTTTGTCAAAAATAGTAAACATTTTTTATTCCTGGTTTCTGGGAAGATTTTACAATGAACTTTACAGCTTTTTGACCACGGAAATAAAAAAATAAATTCAAATCGGGATTTTGGAGCAATTTACAGAATGTAAAGTGGTTCCCATCTTTACCAAACAACAAAAAGTTTGAAATTTTTGAATTTTTTGAAAACGGCATGTCCAAACCTGAAAACGCCATAAGCAATGGTAATTTAGTATTCAATCTTGAGTAAGATTTACTATAAAAATAATCAACAAGTCTTAAAATGTTTTCAAAGCTGGTTTTTGAGATAGTTTTACAATATTATTTATTGTTTATGTTTATAGTAAATCTTAATCAAAATTTGATTCTAAACAACTTTTGCTTTTGGCGTTTGTAGGCTGGGACATACCGTTTTCGAGAAACACGAAATTTTTAAACTTTTTGTTGTTTGCTAAGTATCGGATCAACTTTTCATATTGTGAATCGCTAAAGAATGCCGATTTGAAGTTGTTTCTGTTATTCCCGTGATTAAAAAGCTTTAAACTTCATTGTAAAAACATCTCAAAAACCAGGTTTGAAAAAATTTTACGACTTATTGATTATGTTTACAGTAAATCATACTTAAGACTGAATTCTAAATAGATTTTGCTCTTGAAGTTGTGTTTTGTTATTTTCGTGGTTCAAGAATCGGAACAACTTTCCAGCCTATAAGTGGCTCCAAAATATTGATTTGAAGTTATTTTTGTGTTTCCGTGATTAAAAAGGCATAAACTTAATTGTAAAACTTTGCAGGAACTAGGTTTGAAAAATTTTTAAGCATTCCTGACTAAAATATTTGAAACTTTGTTATTTTAAGATCTGTCGATAAAGTTTCTGGTCAGTCTTACCAAGAATTGAGTTCTAAACAACTTTTGCTCTTGGCATTTTTAGGCTTGGACGTACCGTTTTCAAGAAACACAATAATTTTAAAATTTTTGTTGTTTGGTAACTACGGGAACAACTTTCCATCCTATAAACCGCTCCAAAATCTTGATTTGAAGTTATTTTTGGTGTTTCCGTGATTAAAAAGCCGTAAACTTATTTGTAAGAACTTCGCACGAACTAGGTTTGAAAATATTTTAAGTATTTTTGAAAAAAAAACGTTGTAACTTTGTTTTTTCGAGCCTTTTTGATAAAATTTCTAGTAAGTCTTACTCAAAGTTTAATTCTAAACAACTTTTGCTCCTGGTATTTTCAGGCTTGGACGTGTAGTTTTCAAGAAATACAAAAATTGTTAACTTTATTTTGTTTGCTAAGTATCCCATACTTACCAAGCCACTTTCGATACTATAAATCGCCCCAAAATCACGATTTGAAGTTATTTTTGGTATTTCCGTTGTTAAAAAGCCGTAAACTTCATTGTAAAACTTCGCAGGAACCAGGTTTGAGAAAGTTTTAAGCATTCTTGACTAAAATATTTGAAACTTTGTCATTTCAAGACCTGGCGATAAAGTTTCTGGTCTGTCTTACCAAGAATTGAATTCTAAACAACTTTTGCTCTTGGCATTTTTAGGCTTGAACATACAGTTTTCAATAAACACAAAAATTTTAAAATTTTTGTTGTTTGGTAAGTATGGGAACAACTTTCCATACTGTAAATCGCTCCAAAATCTCAATTTGAAGCTATTTTTGGTATTTCCGTTGTTAAAAAGCCATAAACTTCATTGTAAAACTTCGCAGGAACTAGGTTTGAAAAATTTTTAAGCATTCTTGACTAAAATATTTGAAACTTTGTTATTTCAAGACCTGGTGATAAAGTTTCTGGTCAGTCTTACCAAGAATTCGATTCTAAACAACTTTTGCTCTTGACATTTTCAGGTTTGAACGTACCGTTTTTAAGAAACACAAAACTTTAAAAATTTTGGTTGTTTGGTAAGTATGGGAACAAATTTCCATACTGTAAGTTGCTCCAGAATCCCGATTTGAGGTAATTTTTGGTATTGCGGTGATTAAAAACCCGTAAACTTCATTGTAAAAACATCGCAGAAAGCAAGTTTGAAAAATTTTTATGCATTCTTGACTAAAATATTTGAAACTTTGTTATTTTAAGATCTGTCGATAAAGTTTCTGGTCAGTCTTACCAAGAATTGAGTTCTAAACAACTTTTGCTTTTGGCATTTTCAGGCTTGGATGTACCGTTTTTAAGAAACACGAAAATTTTAAAATTTTTGTTGTTTGGTAAGTATGGGAACAACTTTCTATCCTATAAACCGCTCCAAAGACTTGATTTGAAGTTATTTTTGGTGTTTCCGTGATTAAAGAGCCGTAAACTTAATTGTAAGAACTTCGCACGAACTAGGTTTGAAAATATTTTAAGTATTTTTGAAAAAAAACGTTGTAACTTTGTTTTTTCGAGCCTTTTTGATAAAATTTCTGGTGAGTCTTACTCAAAGTTTAATTCTAAACAACTTTTGCTCCTGGCATTTTGAGGCTTGGACGTGTAGTTTTCAAGAAATACAAAAATTGTTAACTTTATGTTGTTTGCTAAGTATCCCATACTTACCAAGCCACTTTCCATACTATAAATCGCTCCAAAATCACGGTTTGAAGTTATTTTTGGTATTTCCGTTGTTAAAAAGCCGTAAACTTCATTGTAAAACTTCGCAGGAACCAGGTTTGAGAAAGTTTTAAGCATTCCTGACTAAAATATTTGAAACTTTGTTATTTCAAGACCTGGCGATAAAGTTTCTGGTCAGTCTTCCCAAGAATTCAATTCTAAGAAACTTTTGCTTTTGGCATTTTCAGGCTTGGATGTACCGTTTTTAAGAAACACGAAAATTTTAAAATTTTTGTTGTTTGGTAAGTATGGGAACAACTTTCTATCCTATAAACCGCTCCAAAGTCTTGATTTGGAGTTATTTTTGGTGTTTCCGTGATTAAAAAGCCCTAAACTTAATTGTAAGAACTTCGCACGAACTAGGTTTGAAAATATTTTAAGTATTTTTGAAAAAAAACGTTGTAACTTTCTTTTTTCGAGCCTTTTTGATAAAATTTCTGGTAAGTCTTACTCAAAGTTTAATTCTAAACAACTTTTGCTCCTGGCATTTTGAGGCTTGGACGTGTAGTTTTCAAGAAATACAAAAATTGTTGACTTTATGTTGTTTGCTAAGTATCCCATACTTACCAAGCCACTTTCCATACTATAAATCGTTCCAAAATCACGGTTTGAAGTTATTTTTGGTATTTCCGTTGTTAAAAAGCCGTAAACTTCATTGTAAAACTTCGCAGGAACCAGGTTTGAGAAAGTTTTAAGCATTCCTGACTAACATATTTGAAACTTTGTTATTTTAAGATCTGTCGATAAAGTTTCTGGTCAGTCTTACCAAGAATTGAGTTCTAAACAACTTTTGCTTTTGGCATTTTCAGGCTTGGACGTACCGTTTTCAAGAAACACAATAATCTTAAAATTTTTGTTGTTTGGTAAGTATGGGAACAACTTTCCATCCTATAAACCGCTCCAAAATCTTGATTTGAAGTGATTTTTGGTGTTTCCGTGATTAAAAAGCCGTAAACTTCATTGTAAAACTTCGCAGGAACCAGGTTTGAGAAAGTTTTAAGCATTCTTGACTAAAATATTTGAAACTTTGTTATTTCAAGACCTGGCGATAAAGTTTCTGGTCAGTCTTACCAAGAATTCGATTCTAAACAACTTTTGCTCTTGACATTTTCAGGTTTGAACGTACCGTTTTTAAGAAACACAAAACTTTAAAAATTTTGGTTGTTTGGTAAGTATGGGAACAACTTTCCATACTGCAAGTTGCTCCAGAATCTCGATTTGAAGTAATTTTTGGAATTGCCGTGATTAAAAACCCGTAAACTTCGTTTTAAAAACATTGCAGAAACCGGGATTGAAAAATTTCAACTATTTTTGGGAAAAAATCGTTACAACTTTATTGTTTTAAGATTTATGGATAATGTTTCTAGCAAATCTTACCCAAAATCGTATTTTAAACACATTTTGCTCTTGCTATTTTTTCGCTAGCATGCATAGTTTTCGACAAAACAGCCGATTTATCACAAAAATACCGAAAAGCGCTTCAAATCGGGATTCTGAAGCGTTTTACAGCATTTACGGTCGTTTTCTTGAAACCGGTGCGTGCTAGCAATAAAATAGCAAGAGCAAAAGTTGTTCAGAATTCAATTTCAGGTGGGATTTGGTTTAAGCTTTAGCAATAAGTCATGAAACAAAAACGTTACAACGACTTTATCACAAAAATACTACAAATTTTGTACAATCTGGTTTCTACGACTCGTAACAAAGAGATTAACGCCTTAATAATCACGAAAATCCTTAAATTCACTTCAAATCATGATTCTCGGACGTTTTGTTGCACGTACTGTCGTTTACTTTGAAACGGTGAGTGAGAAATTTCGTTGTAACACGTTGCTGAAACCAGGATTGGAAACTCTTTTTAGTGTTTTTGTGATAAAGTCGTAGTATAGTTCTTGTTTTAAGACCTAGAGATACAACTTAAACGAAAACTGACTCAAAATTGAATTCTAAACACATTTTGCTCTTGGTATTTTTCTGCTAGCACGCACCGGTTTCAAGAAAACGACCGCAAATGCTGTAAAACGCTTCAGAATCCCGATTTGAAGCGATTTTTGGTATTTTTGTGGTAAATCAGCCGTTTTCTCGAAAACTATGCTTGCTAGCGAAAAAATAGCAAGAGCAAAATGTGTTCAGAATTTGATTTTGAGTAAGATTTGCTAGAAACATTATCCATAAATCTTAAAACAATAAAGTTATAACGATTTTTTCCCAAAAATACTTAAAATTTTTCAATCCTGGTTTCTGGGATGTTTTTAAAACGAAGTTTACGGCTTTTTAGCAACAGAAATACCAAAAACAACTTCAAATTGAGATTTTGGAGCGATTTACAGTATGGAAAGTTGTTCCCACACTTACCAAACAACAAAAATTTTAAAATTTTTGTGTTTCTTGAAAACTGTACGTTCAAGCCTGAAAATGCCAAGAGCAAAAGTTGTTTAGAATTCAATACTTGGTAAAACTGACCAGAAAAATTATCGATAAAGAATGCCGATTTGAAGTTGTTTCTGTTATTTCCGTGATTAAAAAGCTCTAAACTTCATTGTGAAAACATCTCAAAAACCAGGTTTGAAACAATTTTACGACTTATTGATTATGTTTATAGTAAATCATACTCAAGATTTAATTCTAAATAGCTTTTGCTTTTAGCGTTTTTAGGTTTGGACGTACCGTTTTCAAGCAATACAAAAATTGAAACTTTCTGTTGTTTGGTAAGTATGGGAACCATTTTCCATTCAGTAAATCGCTCCAAAATCTCGATTTGAAGTTGTGTTTTGTTATTTTCGTGGTTAAAAAGCCGTAAACTTCATTGTTAAATCATCTCAGAAACCAAGTTTGAAAACATTTTAATAGTTATTGATTACATTTATAGTTAATCTAACTCAAGATTGAATTCTAATTTACTTTTGCACTTGGCGTTTTCAGGTTTGGACATACCGTTTTCAAGAAATACAAAAATTTCAAACTTCTTGGGGAACAACTTTACATACTGTAAATGGCTCCAGAATCCCCGTTTGAAGTTGTTTTTGGCATGTGCGTGTTCAAAAAGCCGTAAACTTTATTGTAACAACACCTCAGAAACTAGGTTTGAAAAAAGTTTAAAATTTTGTATTTCTAGAAGACGGTAAGTCCAAATCTAAAAACGTCAAGTGCAAAAGTTATTTAGAATTCAATCTTGAGTATGATTTACTATGAACATAACCAACAAGTCTTAAAATGTTTTGAAACATGGTTTCTGAGATGGTTTTACAATAAAGTTTACGGCTTTTTAAACACTTAGCTAATTTTGTGCCAGGCCCGCAAAATTTATATCCTGGAATATGTAGTTCAAATGGCAACTTGTAAATTCTCGAAAACGATACGACCTAGCCTGAAAACGCCAAGAGCAAATGTTGTTTAGAATTCAATTTTGAGTAAGATTTATTATAAATATAATAAATAAGTCTTAAAATGTTTTCAAACCGGGTTTCTGAGATGATTTAACAATGAAGTTTACGGCTTTTTAACCACGAAAATAAAAAAACACAACTTCAAATAGAGATTTTGGTGCGATTTATAGGCTGGAAAGTTGTTCCGATACTTACCAAACAAAAAAAAGTTTAAAAATTTCGTGTTTCTCGAAAACGGTATGCCCAGCCTGAAAACGCCAAGAGCAAAAGTAATTTAGAATTCAATCTTGAGTAAGATTTACTTTAAAAATAATCAATAAGTCTTAAAATGTTTTCAAACCTGGTTTTTGAGATGTTGTTACAATAAAGTTTACAATTTATTAAACACGCACATACCAAAAACAACTTCAAATGGGGATTTTGGAACCATTTACAGTATAGAAAGTTGTTCCCATGCTTACTAAACAACAAAAAGTTTGAAATTTTTGTATTTCTTGAAAACGGTATGTCCAAACCTGAAAACGCCAAGAGCAAAAGTAATTTAGAATTTAATCTTGAGTAAGATTTACTATAAAAATAACCAACGAGTCTTAAAATGTTTTCAAACCTAGTTTCTGAGGTGTTGTTACAATAAAGTTTACGGCTTTTTAAACACGCACATGCCAAAAACAACTTCAAACGGGGATTCTGGAGCCATTTACAGTATCTTTATTGTAACAACACCTCAGAAACTAGGTTTGAAAAAAGTTTAAAATTTTGTATTTCTAGAAGACGGTAAGTCCAAATCTAAAAACTTCAAGTGCAAAAGTTATTTAGAATTCAATCTTGAGTATGATTTACTATGAACATAACCAACAAGTCTTAAAATATTTTGAAACATGGTTTCTGAGATGGTTTTATAATAAAGTTTACGGCTTTTTAAACACGCAAATACGAAAAACAACTTCAAGAAAACGGCTAATTTACCACAAAAATACCGAAAATCGCTTCAAATTGGGTTTCTGAAGCGTTTTACAGCATTTGCGGTCGTTTTCTTGAAACCGGTGCATGCTAGCAGAAAAATACCAAGAGCAAAATGTGTTTAGAATTCAATTTTGAGTCAGTTTTCGTTTAAGTATACAATGAAGTTCCTTGATCTCCTTTTACTAACCACTTGGCTAATTTTGTGCCAGGCCCGCAAAATTTATATCCTGGAATATGTAGTTCAAATGGCAACTTGTAAATTCTCGAAAACGATACGACCTAGCCTGAAAACGCTAAGAGCAAATGTTGTTTAGAATTCAATTTTGAGTAAGATTTATTATAAACATAATAAATAAGTCTTAAAATGTTTTCAAACCGGGTTTCTGAGATGATTTAACAATGAAGTTTACGGCTTTTTAACCACGAAAATAACAAAACACAACTTCAAATCGAGATTTTGGAGCGATTTATAGGCTGGAAAGTTGTTCCGATACTTACCAAACAAAAAAAAGTTTAAAAATTTTGTGTTTCTCGAAAACGGTATGCCCAGCCTGAAAACGCCAAGAGCAAAAGTAATTTAGAATTCAATCTTGAGTAAGATTTACTTTAAAAATAATCAATAAGTCTTAAAATGTTTTCAAACCTGGTTTTTGAGATGTTGTTACAATAAAGTTTACAGTTTATTAAACACGCACATACCAAAAACAACTTCAACAAACAAAAGTAATTTAGAATTTAATCTTGATTTAGATATACTATAAATATTATCAATACTATTAAAATGTTTTCAAACTTGGTTTCTGAAATGTTTTTACAATAAAGTTTACGGATTTTTAAACACGCAAATACCAAAAACAACTTCAAATGGGGATTTTGGTGCGATTTACAGTATGGAAAGTTGTTCCCATACTTACCAAACAACAAAAAGTCTTAAATTTTGTATTTCTTAAAAACGGTATATCCAAACCTGAAAACGCCATGAGCATAAATAATTTAGAATTCAATTTTGAGTAAGATTTACTATAAAAATAATCAATAAGTCTTAAAATGTTTTCAAACCTGGTTTCTGAGATGTTGTAACAATAAAGTTTACGGCTTTTTAAACACGCACATACAAAAAACAACTTCAAATGGAGATTTTGGAGCCATTTACAGTATGTAAAATTGTTTTCATATTTATCAAACAACAAAAAGCTTGAAATTCTTGTATTTCTTGAAAACAGTATGTCCAAACCTGAAAACGCCAAGAGCAAAAGTCATTTAGAATTTAGTCTTGAGTTAGATTTACTATAAATATAATCGATAACTGTTAAAATATTTTTAATTCTGGTTTCTGAGATGTTTCTACAATGAAGTTTACGGCTTTTTAACCACGGAAATATCGAAAACACCTTCAATTCGGGACTTTGGAACCATTTACAGTATGAAAAGTTGTTCCCAAACTTACCAAACTACAACAAGTTTAAGAATTTCGTTTTTCTTGAAAACTGTAGGTGCAAGCCTGAAAACGCTTAGAGCAATAGTTGTTTAGAATGCAATCTTGAGTAAGACTTACTATAAACTTTATCAAAAATTCTTGAAACAACAAATTTACAACAATTTTTGTCAAAAATAGTAAACATTTTTTATTCCTGGTTTCTGGGAAGATTTTACAATGAAGTTTACAGCTTTTTGACCACGGAAATAATAAAAATAACTTCAAATCGGGATTTTGGAGATATTTACAGAATGTAAAGTGGTTCCCATCTTTACCAAACAACAAAAAGTTTGAAATTTTTGAATTTTTTGAGAACGGCATGTCCAAACCTGAAAACGCCATAAGCAATGGTAATTTAGTGTTCAATCTTGAGTAAGATTCACTATAAAAATAATCAATAAGTCTTAAAATGTTTTCAAAGCTGGTTTCTGAGATGGTTTTACAATATTATTTATTGTTTATGTTTATAGTAAATCTTAATCAAAATTTGATTCTAAACAACTTTTGCTTTTGGCGTTTTTAGGTTTGGACGTACCGTTTTCAAGCAATACAAAAATTTGAACTTTCTGTTGTTTGGTAAGTATGGGAACCATTTTCCATTCAGTAAATCGCTCCAAAATCTCGATTTGAAGTTGTGTTTTGTTATTTTCGTGGTTAAAAAGCCGTAAACTTCATTATTAAAACATCGCAAAAACCAGGTTTGAAATTTTTAGACTTATTGCTTAAGTTTATGGTAAGTCTTACTCAAAATTGAACTCTAAACAACTTTTGCTCTTGGCGATTTCAGGTTTAGACCTACCGTTTCAAGAAATACAACATTTTTAAACTTTTTGTGGTTTGGTAAGTATGGGAACAACTTTCCATACTGTAAATGGTTCCAAAATCCTGATTTGAAGTTGTTTTTAATATTTTCGTGGTTAAAAAGCCGTAAACTTCATTGTAAAAACATCTCAGAAACCAAGTTCGAAAACATTTTAATAGTTATTGATTACATTTATAGTAAATCTAACTCAAGATTGAATTCTAATTTACTTTTGCACTTGGCGTTTTCAGGTTTGGACATACCGTTTTCAAGAAATACAAAAATTTCAAACTTCTTGGGGAACAACTTTACATACTGTAAATGGCTCCAGAATCCCCGTTTGAAGTTGTTTTTGGCATGTGCGTGTTTAAAAACCGTAAACTTTATTGTAACAACACCTCAGAAACTAAGTTTGAAAACATTTTAAGACTTGTTGATTATGTTTATAGTAAATCATACTCAAGATTGAATTCTAAATAAATTTTGCTCTTGACGTTTTCAGATTTGGACTTACCGTCTTCTAGAAATACAAAATTTTAAACTTTTTGTTCTTTGGTAAGGATGGGAACCACTTTACATTCTATAAACCGCCCCAAAATCCCGATTTGAAGTCGTTTTTGGTATTTGCGTGTTTAAAAATCCGTAAACTTTATTGTATAAGCATCTCAGAAACCAAGTTTGAAAACATTTTAATGATTATTGATAATATTTATAGCAAACCTAACTCAAGATTGAGTTCTAAATTACTTTTGCTCTTTTTCAAAAATACTTAAAATATTTTCAAACCTAGTTCGTGCGAAGTTCTTGCAAATAAGTTTAAGGCTTTTTAATCACGGAAATACCAAAAATAACTTCAAATCAAGATTTTGGAGCGATTTACAGTATGGAAAGTTGTTCTCACACTTACCAAACAACAAAAATTTTAAAATTATTGCGTTTCTTGAAAACGGTACGTCCAAACCTGAAAACGCCAAGAGCAAAAGTAATTTAGAATTCAATCTTGAGTTAGATTTACAATAAATATTATCAATAACCATTAAAATGTTTTCAAACTTGGTTTTTGAGATGTTTATACAATAAAGTTTACGGATTTTTAAACACGCAAATACCAAAAACAACTTCAAATCGGAGCTTTGGGGCGGTTTATAGAATGTAAAGTGGTTCCCATCTTTACCAAAGAACAAAAAGTTTAAAATTTTGTATTTCTAGAAGACGGTAAGTCCAAATCTAAAAACGTCAAGAGCAAAATATATTTAGAATTCAATCTTGAGTATGATTTACTATAAACATAATCAACAAGTCTTAAAATGTTTTCAAACCTGGTTTCTGAGATGGTTTTACAATAAAATTTACGGCTTTTTAAACACTCAAATACGAAAAACAACTTCAAATGGGGATTTTGGAGCCATTTACAGTATGGAAAGTTGTTCCCACCCTTACTAAACAACAAAAAGTTTAAAATTTTGTATTTCTTGAAAACGGTATGTCCAAACCTGAAAACGCCATGAGCAAAAGTAATTTAGAATTCAATCTTGAGTAAGATTTACTATAAAAATAATCAACAAGTCTTAAAATGTTTTCAAACCTAGTTTCTGAGGTGTTGTTACAATTAAGTTTACGGCTTTTTAAACACGCACATGCCAAAAACAACTTCAAACGGGGATTCTGGAACCATTTACAGTATGTAAAGTTGTTCCCCAAGAAGTTTGAAATTTTTGTATTTCTTGAAAACGGTATGTCCAAACCTGAAAACGCCAAGTGCAAAAGTAAATTAGAATTCAATCTTGAGTTAGATTTACTATAAATGTAATCAATAACTATTAAAATGTTTTCAAACTTGGTTTCTGAGATGTTTTTACAATGAAGTTTACGGCTTTTTAACCACGAGAATATTAAAAACAACTTCAAATCAGGATTTTGGAACCATTTACAGTAGGGAAAGTTGTTTCCATACTTACCAAACCACAAAAAGTTTAAAAATGTTGTATTTCTTGAAAACGGTAGGTCTAAACCTGAAATCGCCAAGAGCAAAAGTAATTTAGAACTCAATCTTGAGTTAGATTTACTATAAATATTATCAATAACCATTAAAATGTTTTCAAACTTGGTTTCTGAGATGTTTATGCAATAAAGTTTACGGATTTTTAAACACGCAAATACCAAAAACAACTTCAAATCGGGATTTTGGGGCGGTTTATAGAATGTAAAGTGGTTCCCATCCTTACCAAAGAACAAAAAGTTTAAAATTTTGTATTTCTAGAAGACGGTAAGTCCAAATCTAAAAACGTCAAGAGCAAAATTTATTTAGAATTCAATCTTGAGTATGATTTACTATAAACATAATCAACAAGTCTTAAAATGTTTTCAAACCTGGTTTCTGAGACGGTTTTACAATAAAATTTACGGCTTTTTAAACACTCAAATACGAAAAACAACTCCAAATGGGGATTTTGGAGCCATTTACAGTATGGAAAGTTGTTCCCACACTTACTAAACAACAAAAAGTTTAAAATTTTGTATTTCTTGAAAACGGTATGTCCAAACCTGAAAACGCCATGAGCAAAAGTAATTTAGAATTCAATCTTGAGTAAGATTTACTATAAAAATAATCAACAAGTCTTAAAATGTTTTCAAACTTAGTTTCTGAGGTGTTGTTACAATAAAGTTTACGGCTTTTTAAACACGCACATGCCAAAAACAACTTCAAACGGGGATTCTGGAGCCATTTACAGTATGTAAAGTTGTTCCCCAAGAGGTTTGAAATTTTTGTATCTCTTGAAAACGGTATGTCCAAACCTGAAAACGCCAAGTGCAAAAGTAAATTAGAATTCAATCTTGAGTTAGATTTACTATAAATGTAATCAATAACTATTAAAATGTTTTCGAACTTGGTTTCTGAGATGTTTTTACAATGAAATTTACGGCTTTTTAACCACGAAAATATTAAAAACAATTTCAAATCAGGATTTTGGAACCATTTACAGTATGGAAAGTTGTTCCAATACTTACCAAACCACAAAAAGTTTAAAAATGTTGTATTTCTTGAAAAGGGTAGGTCTAAACCTGAAATCGCCAAGAGCAAAAGTTGCTTAGAGTTCAATTTTGAGTAAGACTTACCATATACTTAAGCAATAAGTCTAAAAATTTCAAACCTGGTTTTTGCGATGTTTTAATAATGAAGTTTACGGCTTTTTAACCACGAAAATAACAAAACACAACTTCAAATCGAGATTTTGGAGCGATTTACTGAATGGAAAATGGTTCCCATACTTACCAAACAACAGAAAGTTCAAATTTTTGTATTGTTTGAAAACGGTACGTCCAAACCTAAAAACGCCAAAAGCAAAAGTTGTTTAGAATCAAATTTTGATTAAGATTTACTATAAACATAAACAATAAATAATATTGTAAAACCATCTCAGAAACCAGCTTTGAAAACATTTTAAGACTTATTGATTATTTTTATAGTGAATCTTACTCAAGATTGAACACTAAATTACCATTGCTTATGGCGTTTTCAGGTTTGGACATGCCGTTCTCAAAAAATTCAAAAATTTCAAACTTTTTGTTGTTTGGTAAAGATGGGAACCACTTTACATTCTGTAAATTGCTCCAAAATCCCGATTTGAAGTTATTTTTATTATTTCCGTGGTCAAAAAGCTGTAAACTTCATTGTAAAATCTTCCCAGAAACCAGGAATAAAAAATGTTTACTATTTTTGACAAAAATTGTTGTAAATTTGTTGTTTCAAGAATTTTTTATAAAGTTTATAGTAAGTCTTACTCAAGATTGCATTCTAAACAACTATTGCTCTAAGCGTTTTCAGGCTTGCACCTACAGTTTTCAAGAAAAACGAAATTCTTAAACTTGTTGTAGTTTGGTAAGTTTGGGAACAACTTTTCATACTGTAAATGGTTCCAAAGTCCCGAATTGAAGGTGTTTTCGATATTTCCGTGGTTAAAAAGCCGTAAACTTCATTGTAGAAACATCTCAGAAACCAGAATTAAAAATATTTTAACAGTTATCGATTATATTTATAGTAAATCTAACTCAAGACTAAATTCTAAATGAATTTTGCTCTTGGCGTTTTCAGGTTTGGACATACTGTTTTCAAGAAATACAAGAATTTCAAGCTTTTTGTTGTTTGATAAGTATGAAAACAATTTTCCATACTGTAAATGGCTCCAAAATCTCCATTTGAAGTTGTTTTTTGTATGTGCCTGTTTAAAAAGCCGTAAACTTTATTGTAACATCATCTCAGAAACCAGGTTTGAAAACATTTTAAGACTTATTGATTATTTTTATAGTAAATCTTACTCAAAATTGAATTCTAATTTATTTATGCTCATGGCGTTTTCAGGTTTGGATATACCGTTTTTAAGAAATACAAAATTTAAGACTTTTTGTTGTTTGGTAAGTATGGGAACAACTTTCCATACTGTAAATCGCACCAAAATCCCCATTTGAAGTTGTTTTTGGTATTTGCGTGTTTAAAAATCCGTAAACTTTATTGAAAAAACATTTCAGAAACCAAGTTTGAAAACATTTTAATAGTATTGATAATATTTATAGTATATCTAAGTCAAGATTAAATTCTAAATTACTTTTGCTCTTGGCGTTTTCAGGTTTGAACATACCGTTTTCAAGAAATACAAAAATTTCAAACTTTTTGTTGTTTAGTAAGCATGGGAACAACTTTCCATACTGTAAGTTGCACCAAAATCCCCATTTGAAGTTGTTTTTGGTATTTGCGTGTTTAAAAATCCGTAAACTTTATTGTAAAAACATTTCTGAAACCAAGTTTGAAAACATTTTAATAGTATTGATAATATTCATAGTATATCTAACTCAAGATTAAATTCTAAATTACTTTTGCTCTTGGCGTTTTCAGGTTTGAACATACCGTTTTCAAGAAATACAAAAATTTCAAACTTTTTGTTGTTTAGTAAGCATGGGAACAACTTTCTATACTGTAAATGGCTCCAAAATCCCCATTTGAAGTTGTTTTTGGTATGTGCGTGTTTAATAAACTGTAAACTTTATTGTAACAACATCTCAAAAACCAGGTTTGAAAACATTTTAAGACTTATTGATTATTTTTAAAGTAAATCTTACTCAAGATTGAATTCTAAATTACTTTTGCTCTTGGCGTTTTCAGGCTGGGCATACCGTTTTCGAGAAACACGAAATTTTTAAACTTTTTTTTGTTTGGTAAGTATCGGAACAACTTTCCAGCCTATAAATCGCACCAAAATCTCGATTTGAAGTTGTGTTTTGTTATTTTCGTGGTTAAAAAGCCGTAAACTTCATTGTTAAATCATCTCAGAAACCCGGTTTGAAAACATTTTAAGACTTATTTATTATGTTTATAATAAATCTTACTCAAAATTGAATTTTAAACAACATTTGCTCTTGGCGTTTTCAGGCTAGGTCGTATCGTTTTCGAGAATTTACAAGTTGCCATTTGAACTACATATTCCAGGATATAAATTTTGCGGGCCTGGCACAAAATTAGCCAAGTGTTTAAAAAGCCGTAAACTTTATTGTAAAACCATCTCAGAAACCATGTTTCAAAACATTTTAAGACTTGTTGGTTATGTTCATAGTAAATCATACTCAAGATTGAATTCTAAATAACTTTTGCACTTGACGTTTTTAGATTTGGACTTACCGTCTTCTAGAAATACAAAATTTTAAACTTTTTTCAAACCTAGTTTCTGAGGTGTTGTTACAATAAAGTTTACGGCTTTTTAAACACGCACATGCCAAAAACAACTTCAAACGGGGATTCTGGAGCCATTTACAGTATGTAAAGTTGTTCCCCAAAAAGTTTGAAATTTTTGTATTTCTTGAAAACGGTATGTCCAAACCTGAAAACGCCAAGTGCAAAAGTAAATTAGAATTCAATCTTGAGTTAGATTAACTATAAATGTAATCAATAACTATTAAAATGTTTTCAAGCTTGGTTTCTGAGATGTTTTAACAATGAAGTTTGCGGCTTTTTAACCACGAAAATAACAAAACACAACTTCAAATCGAGATTTTGGAGCGATTTACTGAATGGAAAATGGTTCCCATACTTACCAAACAACAGAAAGTTTAAATTTTTGTATTGCTTGAAAACGGTACGTCCAAACCTAAAAACGCTAAAAGCAAAAGCTATTTAGAATTTAATCTTGAGTATGATTTACTATAAACATAATCAATAAGTCGTAAAATTGTTTCAAACCTGGTTTTTGAGATGTTTTTACAATGAAGTTTAAAGCTTTTTAATCACGGAAATAACAGAAACAACTTCAAATCGGCATTATTTAGCGATTTACAATATGAAAAGTTGTTCCCATACTTATCAAATCACAAAAAGTTTAAAATATCGTGTTTCTCGAAAACGGTATGTACCAGCCTGAGAACGCCAAAAGCAAAAGTTGTTTAGAATCAAATTTTGATTAAGATTTACTATAAACATAAACAATAAATCGTAAAATTTTTTCAAACCTGGTTCTTGCGATGTTTTTACAATGAAGTTTAAGGCTTTTTAATCACGGAAATAACAGAAACAAATTCAAATCGGCATTTTTTAGCGTTTCACAGTATGAAAAGTTGATCCGATACTTAGCAAACAACAAAAAGTTTAAAAATTTCGTGTTGCTCGAAAACGGTATGTCCCAGCCTACAAACGCCAAAAGCAAAAGTTGTTTAGAATCAAATTTTTAATAAGATTTACTATAAACATAAACAATAAATAATATTGTAAAACTATCTCAGAAAGCAGCTTTGAAAACATTTTAAGACTTATTGATTATTTTTATAGTAAATCTTACTCAAGATTGAATACTAAATTACCATTGCTTATGGCGTTTTCAGGTTTGGACATGCCGTTCTCAAAAAATTCAAAAATTTCAAACTTTTTGTTGTTTAGTAAGCATGGGAACAACTTTCTATACTGTAAATGGCTCCAAAATCCCCATTTGAAGTTGTTTTTGGTATGTGCGTGTTTAATAAACTGTAAACTTTATTGTAACAACATCTCAAAAACCAGGTTTGAAAACATTTTAAGACTTATTTATTATGTTTATAATAAATCTTACTCAAAATTGAATTCTAAACAACATTTGCTCTTGGCGTTTTCAGGCTAGGTCGTATCGTTTTCGAGAATTTACAAGTTGCCATTTGAACTACATATTCCAGGATATAAATTTTGCGGGCCTGGCACAAAATTAGCCAAGTAGTTAGTAAAAGGAGATCAAGGAACTTCATTGTATACTTAAACGAAAACTGACTCAAAATTGAATTCTAAACACATTTTGCTCTTGGTATTTTTCTGCTAGCACGCACCGGTTTCAAGAAAACGACCGCAAATGCTGTAAAACGCTTCAGAAACCCAATTTGAAGCGATTTTCGGTATTTTTGTGGTAAATTAGCCGTTTTCTTGAAGTTGTTTTTTGTATTTGCGTGTTTAAAAAGCCGTAAACTTCATTGTAAAACTTCGCAGGAACCAGGTTTGAGAACGTTTTAAGCATTCTTGACTAAAATATTTGAATCTTTGTTATTTCAAGACCTGGCGATAAAGTTTCTGGTCAGTCTTACCAAGAATTGAATTCTAAACAACTTTTGCTCTTGACATTTTCAGGCTTGAACGTACAGTTTCCATGAAACACATAAATTTTAAAATTTTTGTTGTTTGGTAAGTGTGAGAACAACTTTCCATACTGTAAATCGCTCCGAAATCTCAATGTGAAGTGGTTTTTGGTATTTGCGTTTTTAAAAAGCCGTAAACTTCATTGTAAAACTTCGCAGGAACCAGGTTTGAGAAAGTTTTAAGCATTCTTGACTAAAATATTTGAAACTTTGTTATTTTAAGATCTGTCGATAAAGTTTCTGGTCAGTCTTATCAAGAATTGAGTTCTAAACAACTTTTGCTCTTGGCATTTTCAGGCTTGGACGTACCGTTTTCAAGAAACACAATAATTTTAAAATTTTTGTTGTTTGGTAAGTGTGAGAACAACTTTCCATACTGTAAATCGCTCCGAAATCTCAATGTGAAGTTGTTTTTGGTATTTGCGTTTTTAAAAAGCCGTAAACTTCATTGTAAAACTTCGCAGGAACCAGGTTTGAAAAAGTTTTAAGCATTCTTGACTAAAATATTTGAAACTTTGTTATTTTAAGATCTGTCGATAAAGTTTCTGGTCAGTCTTACCAAGAATTGAGTTCTAAACAACTTTTGCTCTTGGCATTTTCAGGCTTGAACGTACAGTTTTCAAGAAACACAAAAATTTTAAAATTTTTGTTGTTTGGTAAGTGTGAGAACAACTTTCCATACTGTAAATCGCTCCAAAATCTCAATTTGAAGTTGTTTTTGGTATTTCCGTTGTTAAAAAGCCGTAAACTTCATTGTAAAACTTCGCAGGAACTAGGTTTGAGAATGTTTTAAGCATTCTTGACTAAAATATTTGAAACTTTGTTATTTTAAGATCTGTCGATAAAGTTTCTGGTCAGTCTTACCAAGAATTGAATTCTAAACAAATTTTGCTGTTGGCATTTTCAGGCTTGAACGTACAGTTTTCAAGAAACACAAAAATTTTAAAATTTTTGTTGTTTGGTAAGTGTGAGAACAACTTTCCATACTGTAAATCGCTCCAAAATCTCAATTTGAAGTTGTTTTTGGTATTTCCGTTGTTGAAAAGCCGTAAACTTCATTGTAAAACTTCGCAGGAACTAGGTTTGAGAATGTTTTAAGCATTCTTGACTAAAATATTTGAAACTTTGTTATTTTAAGATCTGTCGATAAAGTTTCTGGTCAGTCTTACCAAGAATTGAATTCTAAACAACTTTTGCTCTTGGCATTTTAACGCTTGAACGTACAGTTTTCAAGAAACACAAAAATTTTAAAATTTTTGTTGTTTGGTAAGTGTGAGAACAACTTTCCATACTGTAAGTCGCTCCAAAATCTCAATTTGAAGTTGTTTTTGGTATTTCCGTTTTTAAAAAGCCGTAAACTTCATTGTAAAACTTCGCAGGAACTAGGTTTGAGAATGTTTTAAGCATTCTTGACTAAAATATTTGAAACTTTGTTATTTTAAGATCTGTCGATAAAGTTTCTGGTCAGTCTTACCAAGAATTGAGTTCTAAACAACTTTTGCTCTTGTCATTTTTAGGCTTGGACGTACCGTTTTCAAGAAACACAATAATTCTAAAATTTTTGTTGTTTGGTAAGTGTGGGAACAACTTTCCATACTGTAAATCGCTCCAAGATCTCAATTTGAAGTTGTTTTTGGTATTTCTGTTGTTAAAAAGCCGTAAACTTCGTTTTAAAAACATCGCAGAAACCGGGATTGAAAAATTTTAAGTATTTTTGGGAAAAAATCGTTATAACTTTATTGTTTTAAGATTTATGTATAATGTTTCTAGCAAATCTTACTCAAAATCGAATTCTGAACACATTTTGCTCTTGCTATTTTTTCGCTAGCAAGCATAGTTTTCGAGAAAACGGCTGATTTACCACAAAAATACCAAAAATCGCTTCAAATCGGGATTCTGAAGCGTTTTACAGCATTTGCGGTCGTTTTCTTGAAACCGGTGCGTGCTAGCAGAAAAATACCAAGAGCAAAATGTGTTTGGAATTCAATTTTGAGTCAGTTTTCGTTTAAGTTGTATCTCTAGGTCTTAAAACAAGAACGATACTACGACTTTATCACAAAAACACTAAAAAGAGTTTCCAATCCTGGCTTCAGCAACGTGTTACAAAGAAATTTCTCACTCACCGTTTCAAAGTAAACGACAGTACGTGCAACAAAACGTCCGAGAATCATGATTTGAAGTGAATTTAAGGATTTTCGTGATTATTAAGGCGTTAATCTCTTTGTTACGAGTCGTAGAAACCAGATTGTACAAAATTTGTAGTATTTTTGTGATAAAGTCGTTGTAACGTTTTTGTTTTAAGACTTATTGCTAAAGCTTAAACCAAATTCCACCTGAAATTGAATTCTGAACAACTTTTGCTCTTGCTATTTTATTGCTAGCACGCACCGGTTTCAAGGAAACGACCGTAAATGCTGTAAAACGCTTCAGAATCCCGATTTGAAGCGATTTTCGGTATTTTTGTGATAAATCGGCTGTTTTCTCGAAAACTATGCGTGCTAGCGAAAAAATAACAAGAGCAAAATGTGTTTAGAATTCGATTTTGAGTAAGATTTGCTAGAAACATTATCCATAAATCTTAAAACAATAAAGTTATAACGATTTTTTCCCGAAAATACTTCAAATTTTTCAATCCCGGTTTCTGCAATGTTTTTAAAACGAAGTTTACGGGTTTTTAATCACGGCAATACCAAAAATTACCTCAAATCGGGATTCTGGAGCAACTTGCAGTATGGAAAGTTGTTCCCATACTTACCAAACAACCAAAATTTTTATACTTTTGTATTTCTTGAAAACTAAACGTCCAAGCCTGAAAATGCCAGGAGCAAAAGTTGTTTAGAATTCAATTCTTGGTAAGACTGACCAGAAACTTTATCGCCAGGTCTTAAAATAACAAAGTTTCAAATATTTAGGTCAAGAATGCTTAATACTTTCTCAAACCTGGTTCCTGCGAAGTTTTACAATGAAGTTTACGGCTTTTTAACAACGGAAATACCAAAAACAACTTCAAATTGAGATTTTGGAGCGATTTACAGTATGGAAAGTTGTTCTCACACTTACCAAACAACAAAAATTTTAAAATTATTGTGTTTCTTGAAAACGGTACGTCCAAGCCTGAAAATGCCAAGAGCAAAAGTTGTTTAGAACTCAATTCTTGGTAAGACTGACCAGAAACTTTATCGACAGATCTTAAAATAACAAAATTTCAAATATTTTAGTCAAGAATGCTTAAAACTTTTTCAAACCTGGTTCCTGCGAAGTTTTACAATGAAGTTTACGGCTTTTTAACAACGCAAATACCAAAAACAACTTCACATTGAGATTTCGTAGCGATTTACAGTATGGAAAGTTGTTCTCACACTTACCAAACAACAAAAATTTTAAAATTATTGTGTTTCTTGAAAACGGTACGTCCAAGCCTGAAAATGCCAAGAGCAAAAGTTGTTTAGAACTCAATTCTTGGTAAGACTGACCAGAAACTTTATCGACAGATCTTAAAATAACAAAGTTTCAAATATTTTAGTCAAGAATGCTTAAAACTTTCTCAAACCTGGTTCCTGCGAAGTTTTACAATGAAGTTTACGGCTTTTTAACAACGCAAATACCAAAAACCACTTCACATTGAGATTTCGGAGCGATTTACAGTATGGAAAGTTGTTCTCACACTTACCAAACAACAAAAATTTTAAAATTTATATGTTTCATGAAAACTGTACGTTCAAGCCTGAAAATGTCAAGAGCAAAAGTTGTTTGGAATTCAATTCTTGGTAAGACTGACCAGAAACTTTATCGCCAGGTCTTGAAATAACAAAGTTTCAAATATTTTAGTCAAGAATGCTTAAAACTTTCCCAAACCTGGTTCCTGCGAAGTTTTACAATGAAGTTTACGGCTTTTTAACAACGGAAATACCAAAAATTACTTCAAATCGTGATTTTGGAGCGATTTATAGTATGGAAAGTGGCTTGGTAAGTATGGGATACTTAGCAAACAACATAAAGTTAACAATTTTTGTATTTCTTGAAAACTACACGTCCAAGCCTGAAAATGCCAGGAGCAAAAGTTGTTTAGAATTAAACTTTGAGTAAGACTTACCAGAAATTTTATCAAAAAGGCTCGAAAAAACAAAGTTACAACGTTTTTTTTTTCAAAAATACTTAAAATATTTTCAAACCTAGTTCGTGCGAAGTTCTTACAAATAAGTTTACGACTCTTTAATCACGGAAACACCAAAAATAACTTCAAATCAAGACTTTGGAGTGGTTTATAGGATAGAAAGTTGTTCCCATACTTACCAAACAACAAAAATTTTAAAATTTTCGTGTTTCTTGAAAACGGTACATCCAAGCCTGAAAATGCCAAAAGCAAAAGTTGTTTAGAACTCAATTCTTGGTAAGATTGACCAGAAACTTTATCGACAGATCTTAAAATAACAAAGTTTCAAATATTTTAGTCAAGAATGCATAAAAATTTTTCAAACTTGCTTTCTGCGATGTTTTTACAACGAAGTTTACGGGTTTTTAATCACCGCAATACCAAAAATTACCTCAAACCGGGATTCTGGAGCAACTTACAGTATGGAAAGTTGTTCCCATACTTACCAAACAACCAAAATTTTTAAAGTTTTGTGTTTCTTGAAAACGGTACGTCCAAACCTGAAAATGCCAAGAGCAAAAGTTGTTTAGAATTGAATTCTTGGTAAGACTGACCAGAAACTTTATCACCAGGTCTTGAAATAACAAAGTTTCAAATATTTTAGTCAAGAATGCTTAAAAATTTTTCAAACCTAGTTCCTGCGAAGTTTTACAATTAAGTTTATGCCTTTTTAATCACGGAAACACAAAAATAAATTCAAATCAAGATTTTGGAGCCATTTATAGGCTGGAAAGTTGTTCCGATACTTGAACCACAAAAATAATAAAACACAACTTCAAGAGCAAAAACTTTTTAGAATTCAGACTTGAGTATAATTTACTGTAAACATAATCAATAAGTCGTAAATTTTTTTCAAACCTGGTTTTTGAGATGATTTTACAATGAAGTTTAAAGCTTTTTAATCACGGAAATAACAGAAACATCTTCAAATCGGCATTCTTTAGCGATTCACATTATGAAAAGTTGATCCGATACTTAGCAAGCAACAAAAAGTTTAAAAATATCGTGTTTCTCGAAAACGGTATGCCCAGCCTGAAAACCCCAAGAGCAAAAGTTTTTTAGAATTCAATTTTGATTAAGATTTACTATAAACATAATCAATAAGTCTTAAAATGTTTTCAAACCTGGTTTTGGCGATGTTTTTACAATGAAGCTTAAGGCTTTTCAATCACGGAAATACCAAAAATAACTTCAAATGGGGCTTCTGGAGCGATTTATAGTATGGAAAGTTGCGTGGTAAGTATTCGATACTTACCAAACCACAATAAGTTTAAAAGTTTTGTATTTCTAGAAAACGGTATGTCGAAGCCTGAAAATGCAAAAAGCAAAACTTGTTTAAAATTGAACTTTGAGCCAAACTTATCAGAAATTTTATCAAAATGTCTTGAAACAACAAAGTTACAACGGTTTTTGTCAAAAATGCTTAAAATGTTTTCAAACCTATTTTCTGTGATGTTTTTACAATTAAGTTTAAGCCTTTTTAATCACCGCAATAACAAGACACAACTTCAAATCGAGATTTTGGAACCATTTACAGTATGGGAAGTTGTTCCCATATTTACCAAACAACAAAAAGTTTGAAATTTTTGTATTTCTTGAAAGCGGTATGTCCAAACCTAAAAACGCCATGAGCAATGGTAATTTCGTATTCAATCTTGAGTAAGATTTACTATAAAAATAATCAATATGTCTTAAAATGTCTTCAAACCTGTTCTCTGAGATGGTTTTACAATAAAGTTAACGGATTTTTAAACACGCAAATACCAAACACAACTTCACATCGGGATTTTGGAGCGATTTACAGAATGTAAAGTGGTTCCCATCCTTACCAAACAACAAAAAGTTTAAAATTTTGTATTCCTAGAAGACGGTAATTCCAAATCTAAAAACGTCAAGTGCAAAAGTTATTTAGAATTCAATCTTGAGTATGATTTACTATGAACATAACCAACAAGTCTTAAAATGTTTTGAAACATGGTTTCTGAGATGGTTTTACAATAAAGTTTACGGCTTTTTAAACACGCAAATAACAAAACACAACTTCAAATCGAGATTTTGGTGCGATTTATAGGCTGGAAAGTTGTTCCGATACTTACCAAACAAAAAAAAGTTTAAAAATTTCGTGTTTCTCGAAAACGGTATGCCCAGCCTGAAAACGCCAAGAGCAAAAGTAATTTAGAATTCAATCTTGAGTAAGATTTACTTTAAAAATAATCAATAAGTCTTAAAATGTTTTCAAACCTGGCTTTTGAGATGTTGTTACAATAAAGTTTACAGTTTATTAAACACGCACATACCAAAAACAACTTCAAATGGGGATTTTGGAGCCATTTACAGTATAGAAAGTTGTTCCCATGCTTACTAAACAACAAAAAGTTTGAAATTTTTGTATTTCTTGAAAACGGTATGTTCAAACCTGAAAACGCCAAGAGCAAAAGTAATTTAGAATTTAATCTTGAGTTAGATATACTATGAATATTATCAATACTATTAAAATGTTTTCAAACTTGGTTTCTGAAATGTTTTTACAATAAAGTTTACGGATTTTTAAACAAGCAAATACCAAAAACAACTTCAAATGGGGATTTTGGTGCAATTTACAGTATGAAAAGTTGTTCCCATACTTACCAAACAACAAAAAGTCTTAAATTTTGTATTTCTTAAAAACGGTATATCCAAACCTGAAAACGCCATGAGCATAAATAATTTAGAATTCAATCTTGAGTAAGATTTACTATAAAAATAATCAATAAGTCTTAAAATGTTTTCAAACCTGGTTTCTGAGATGTTGTTACAATAAAGTTTACGGCTTTTTAAACACGCACATTCAAAAAACAACTTCAAATGGAGATTTTGGAGCCATTTACAGTATGGAAAATTGTTTTCATACTTATCAAACAACAAAAAGTTTGAAATTTTTGTATTTCTTGAAAACGGTATGTTCAAACCTGAAAACGCCAAGAGCAAAAGTAATTTAGAATTTAGTCTTGAGTTAGATTTACTATAAATATAATCGATAACTTTTAAAATATTTTTAATTCTGGTTTCTGAGATGTTTCTACAATGAAGTTTACGGCTTTTTAACCACGGAAATATCGAAAACACCTTCAATTCGGAACTTTGGAACCATTTACAGTATGAAAAGTTGTTTCCAAACTTACCAAACTACAACAAGTTTAAGAATTTCGTTTTTCTTGAAAACTGTAGGTGCAAGCCTGAAAACGCTTAGAGCAATAGTTGTTTAGAATGCAATCTTGAGTAAGACTTACTATAAACTTTATCAAAAATTCTTGAAACAACAAATTTACAACAATTTTTGTCAAAAATAGTAAACATTTTTTATTCCTGGTTTCTGGGAACATTTTACAATGAAGTTTACAGCTTTTTGACCACGGAAATAATAAAAATAACTTCAAATCGGGATTTTGGAGCAATTTACAGAATGTAAAGTGGTTCCCATCTTTACCAAACAACAAAAAGTTTGAAATTTTTGAATTTTTTGAGAACGGCATGTCCAAACCTGAAAACGCCATAAGCAATGGTAATTTAGTGTTCAATCTTGAGTAAGATTCACTATAAAAATAATCAATAAGTCTTAAAATGTTTTCAAAGCTGGTTTCTGAGATGGTTTTACAATATTATTTATTGTTTATGTTTATAGTAAATCTTAATCAAAATTTGATTCTAAACAACTTTTGCTTTTGGCGTTTTTAGGTTTGGACGTACCGTTTTCAAGCAATACAAAAATTTGAACTTTCTGTTGTTTGGTAAGTATGGGAACCATTTTCCATTCAGTAAATCGCTCCAAAATCTCGATTTGAAGTTGTGTTTTGTTATTTTCGTGGTTAAAAAGCCGTAAACTTCATTATTAAAACATCGCAAAAACCAGGTTTGAAATTTTTAGACTTATTGCTTAAGTTTATGGTAAGTCTTACTCAAAATTGAACTCTAAACAACTTTTGCTCTTGGCGATTTCAGGTTTAGACATACCGTTTTCAAGAAATACAACATTTTTAAACTTTTTGTGGTTTGGTAAGTATGGGAACAACTTTCCATACTGTAAATGGTTCCAAAATCCTGATTTGAAGTTGTTTTTAATATTTTCGTGGTTAAAAAGCCGTAAACTTCATTGTAAAAACATCTCAGAAACCAAGTTCGAAAACATTTTAATAGTTATTGATTACATTTATAGTAAATCTAACTCAAGATTCAATTCTAATTTACTTTTGCACTTGGCGTTTTCAGGTTTGGACATACCGTTTTCAAGAAATACAAAAATTTCAAACTTCTTGGGGAACAACTTTACATACCGTAAATGGCTCCAGAATCCCCGTTTGAAGTTGTTTTTGGCATGTGCGTGTTTAAAAAGCCGTAAACTTTATTGTAACAACACCTCAGAAACTAAGTTTGAAAACATTTTAAGACTTGTTGATTATTTTTATAGTAAATCTTACTCAAGATTGAATTCTAAATTACTTTTGCTCATGGCGTTTTCAGGTTTGGACATACCGTTTTCAAGAAATACAAAATTTTAAACTTTTTGTTGTTTAGTAAGTGTGGGAACAACTTTCCATACTGTAAATGGCTCCAAAATCCCCATTTGAAGTTGTTTTTCGTATTTGAGTGTTTAAAAAGCCGTAAATTTTATTGTAAAACCATCTCAGAAACCAGGTTTGAAAACATTTTAAGACTTGTTGATTATGTTTATAGTAAATCATACTCAAGATTGAATTCTAAATAAATTTTGCTCTTGACGTTTTTAGATTTGGACTTACCGTCTTCTAGAAATACAAAATTTTAAACTTTTTGTTCTTTGGTAAGGATGGGAACCACTTTACATTCTATAAACCGCTCCAAAATCCCGATTTGAAGTTGGTTTTGGTATTTGCGTGATTAAAAATTCGTAAATTTTATTGTATAAACATCTCAGAAACCAAGTTTGAAAACATTTTATTGGTTATTGATAATATTTATAGTAAATCTAACTCAAGATTGAGTTCTAAATTACTTTTGCTCTTTTTCAAAAATACTTAAAATATTTTCAAACCTAGTTCGTGGGAAGTTCTTGCAAATAAGTTTAAGGCTTTTTAGTCACGGAAATACCAAAAATAACTTCAAATCAAGATTTTGGAGCGATTTACAGTATGGAAAGTTGTTCTCACACTTACCAAACAACAAAAATTTTAAAATTATTGCGTTTCTTGAAAACGGTACGTCCAAGCCTGAAAATGCCAAGAGCAAAATTTGTTTAGAACTCAATTCTTGGTAAGACTGACCAGAAACTTTATCGACAGATCTTAAAATAACAAAGTTTCAAATATTTTAGTCAAGAATGCTTAAAACTTTCTCAAACCTAGTTCCTGCGAAGTTTTTCAATGAAGTTTACGGCTTTTTAACAACGCAAATACCAAAAACAAGATTTTGGAACCATTTACAGTATGGGAAGTTGTTCCCATATTTACCAAACAACAAAAAGTTTGAAATTTTTGTATTTCTTGAAAGCGGTATGTCCAAACCTAAAAACGCCATGAGCAATGGTAATTTCGTATTCAATCTTGAGTAAGATTTACTATAAAAATAATCAATAAGTCTTAAAATGTCTTCAAACCTGTTCTCTGAGATGGTTTTACAATAAAGTTAACGGATTTTTAAACACGCAAATACCAAACACAACTTCACATCGGGATTTTGGAGCGATTTACAGAATGTAAAGTGGTTCCCATCCTTACCAAACAACAAAAAGTTTAAAATTTTGTATTCCTAGAAGACGGTAATTCCAAATCTAAAAACGTCAAGTGCAAAAGTTATTTAGAATTCAATCTTGAGTATGATTTACTATGAACATAACCAACAAGTCTTAAAATGTTTTGAAACATGGTTTCTGAGATGGTTTTACAATAAAGTTTACGGCTTTTTAAACACGCAAATACAAAAAACAACTTCAAGAAAACGGCTGATTTACCACAAAAATACCGAAAATCGCTTCAAATTGGGTTTCTGAAGCGTTTTACAGCATTTGCGGTCGTTTTCTTGAAACCGGTGCATGCTAGCAGAAAAATACCAAGAGCAAAATGTGTTTAGAATTCAATTTTGAGTCAGTTTTCGTTTAAGTATACAATGAAGTTCCTTGATCTCCTTTTACTAACCACTTGGCTAATTTTGTGCCAGGCCCGCAAAATTTATATCCTGGAATATGTAGTTCAAATGGCAACTTGTAAATTCTCGAAAACGATACGACCTAGCCTGAAAACGCCAAGAGCAAATGTTGTTTAGAATTCAATTTTGAGTAAGATTTATTATAAACATAATAAATAAGTCTTAAACTGTTTTCAAACCGGGTTTCTGAGATGATTTAACAATGAAGTTTACGGCTTTTTAACCACGAAAATAACAAAACACAACTTCAAATCGAGATTTTGGTGCGATTTATAGGCTGGAAAGTTGTTCCGATACTTACCAAACAAAAAAAAGTTTAAAAATTTCGTGTTTCTCGAAAACGGTATGCCCAGCCTGAAAACGCCAAGAGCAAAAGTAATTTAGAATTCAATCTTGAGTAAGATTTACTTTAAAAATAATCAATAAGTCTTAAAATGTTTTCAAACCTGGTTTTTGAGATGTTGTTACAATAAAGTTTACAGTTTATTAAACACGCACATACCAAAAACAACTTCAAATGGGGATTTTGGAACCATTTACAGTATAGAAAGTTGTTCCCATGCTTACTAAACAACAAAAAGTTTGAAATTTTTGTATTTCTTGAAAACGGTATGTCCAAACCTGAAAACGCCAAGAGCAAAAGTAATTTAGAATTTAATCTTGAGTAAGATTTACTATAAAAATAACCAACGAGTCTTAAAATGTTTTCAAACCTAGTTTCTAAGGTGTTGTTACAATAAAGTTTACGGCTTTTTAAACACGCACATGCCAAAAACAACTTCAAACGGGGATTCTGGAGCCATTTACAGTATCTTTATTGTAACAACACCTCAGAAACTAGGTTTGAAAAAAGTTTAAAATTTTGTATTTCTAGAAGACGGTAAGTCCAAATCTAAAAACGTCAAGTGCAAAAGTTATTTAGAATTCAATCTTGAGTATGATTTACTATTTATGCCTTTTTAATCACGGAAACACAAAAATAAATTCAAATCAAGATTTTGGAGCCATTTATAGGCTGGAAAGTTGTTCCGATACTTGAACCACGAAAATAACAAAACACAACTTCAAGAGCAAAACTTTTTAGAATTCAGACTTGAGTATGATTTACTGTAAACATAATCAATAAGTCGTAAGTTTTTTTCAAACCTGGTTTTTGAGATGATTTTACAATGAAGTTTAAAGCTTTTTAATCACGGAAATAACAGAAACAACTTCAAATCGGCATTCTTTAGCGATTCACAGTATGAAAAGTTCATCCGATACTTAGCAAGCAACAAAAAGTTTAAAAATCTCGTGTTTCTCGAAAACGGTATGCCCAGCCTGAAAACCCCAAGAGCAAAAGTTTTTTAGAATTCAATTTTGGTTAAGATTTACTATAAACATAATCAATAAGTCTTAAAATGTTTTCAAACCTGGTTTTGGCGATGTTTTTACAATGAAGTTTAAGGCTTTTCAATCACGGAAATACCAAAAATAACTTTAAATGGGGCTTCTGGAGCGATTTATAGTATGGAAAGTTGCGTGGTAAGTATTCGATACTTACCAAACCACAATAAGTTTAAAAGTTTTGTATTTCTAGAAAACGGTATGTCGAAGCCTGAAAATGCAAAAAGCAAAACTTGTTTAAAATTGAACTTTGAGCCAAACTTATCAGAAATTTTATCAAAATGTCTTGAAACAACAAAGTTACAACGGTTTTTGTCAAAAATGCTTAAAATTTTTTCAAACCTATTTTCTGTGATGTTTTTACAATTAAGTTTAAGCCTTTTTAATCACCGAAATAACAAGACACAACTTCAAATCGAGATTTTGGAACCATTTACAGTATGGGAAGTTGTTCCCATATTTACCAAACAACAAAAAGTTTGAAATTTTTGTATTTCTTGAAAACGGTATGTCCAAACCTCAAAACGCCAAGAGCAAAAGTCATTTAGAATTTAGTCTTGAGTTAGATTTACTATAAATATAATCGATAACTGTTAAAATATTTTTAATTCTGGTTTCTGAGATGTTTGTACAATGAAGTTTACGGCTTTTTAACCACGGAAATATCGAAAACACCTTCAAATCGGGATTTTGGAACCATTTACAGTATGAAAAGTTGTTCCCAAACTTACCAAACTACAACAAGTTTAAGAATTTTGTTTTTCTTGAAAACTGTAAGTGCAAGCCTGAAAACGCTGAGAGCAATAGTTGTTTAGAATGCAATCTTGAGTAAGACTTACTATAAATTTTATCAAAAATTCTTGAAACAACAAATTTACAACAATTTTTGTCAAAAATAGTAAACATTTTTTATTCCTGGTTTCTGGGAAGATTTTACAATGAAGTTTACAGCTTTTTGACCACGGAAATAATAAAAATAACTTCAAATCGGGATTTTGGAGCAATTTACAGAATGTAAAGTGGTTCCCATCTTTACCAAACAACAAAAAGTTTGAAATTTTTGAATTTTTTGAGAACGGCATGTCCAAACCTGAAAACGCCATAAGCAATGGTAATTTAGTATTCAATCTTGAGTAAGATTTACTATAAAAATAATCAATAAGTCTTAAAATGTTTTCAAAGCTGCTTTCTGAGATGGTTTTACAATATTATTTATTGTTTATGTTTATAGTAAATCTTATTAAAAATTTGATTCTAAACAACTTTTGCTTTTGGCGTTTGTAGGCTGGGACATACCGTTTTCGAGCAACACGAAATTTTTAAACTTTTTGTTGTTTGCTAAGTATCGGATCAACTTTTCATACTGTGAAACGCTAAAAAATGCCGATTTGAATTTGTTTCTGTTATTTCCGTGATTAAAAAGCCTTAAACTTCATTGTAAAAACATCGCAAGAACCAGGTTTGAAAAAATTTTACGATTTATTTTTTATGTTTATAGTAAATCTTAATCAAAATTTGATTCTAAACAACTTTTGCTTTTGGCGTTTTCAGGCTGGTACATACCGTTTTCGAGAAACACGAAATTTTAAACTTTTTGTGATTTGGTAAGTATCGGAACAACTTTTCATATTGTAAATCGCTAAAGAATGCCGATTTGAAGTTGTTTCTGTTATTTCCGTGATTAAAAAGCTTTAAACTTCATTGTAAAAACATCTCAAAAACCAGGTTTGAAACAATTTTACGACTTATTGATTATGTTTATAGTAAATCATACTCAAGATTGAATTCTAAATAGCTTTTGCTTTTAGCGTTTTTAGGTTTGGACGTACCGTTTTCAAGCAATACAAAAATTTAAACTTTCTGTTGTTTGGTAAGTATGGGAACCATTTTCCATTCAGTAAATCGCTCCAAAATCTCGATTTGAAGTTGTGTTTTGTTATTTTCGTGGTTAAAAAGCCGTAAACTTCATTGTTAAAACATCTCAGAAACCAAGTTTGAAAACATTTTAATAGTTATTGATTACATTTATAGTAAATCTAACTCAAGATTGAATTCTAATTTACTTTTGCACTTGGCGTTTTCAGGTTTGGACATACCGTTTTCAAGAAATACAAAAATTTCAAACTTCTTGGGGAACAACTTTACATACTGTAAATGGCTCCAGAATCCCCGTTTGAAGTTGTTTTTGGCATGTGCGTGTTTAAAAAGCCGTAAACTTTATTGTAACAACACCTCAGAAACTAGGTTTGAAAAAAGTTTAAAATTTTGTATTTCTAGAAGACGGTAAGTCCAAATCTAAAAACGTCAAGTGCAAAAGTTATTTAGAATTCAAACTTGAGTATGATTTACTATGAACATAACCAACAAGTCTTAAAATGTCTTGAAACATGGTTTCTGAGATGGTTTTACAATAAAGTTTACGGCTTTTGAAACACGCAAATATGAAAAACAACTTCAAGAAAACGGCTGATTTACCACAAAAATACCGAAAATCGCTTCAAATTGGGTTTCTGAAGCGTTTTACAGCATTTGCGGTCGTTTTCTTGAAACCGGTGCATGCTAGCAGAAAAATACCAAGAGCAAAATGTGTTTAGAATTCAATTTTGAGTCAGTTTTCGTTTAAGTATACAATGAAGTTCCTTGATCTCCTTTTACTAACCACTTGGCTAATTTTGTGCCATGCCCGCAAAATTTATATCTTGGAATATGTAGTTCAAATGGCAACTTGTAAATTCTCGAAAACGATACGACCTAGCCTGAAAACGCCAAGAGCAAATGTTGTTTAGAATTCAATTTGGAGTAAGATTTATTATAAACATAATAAATAAGTCTTAAAATGTTTTCAAACCGGGTTTCTGAGATGATTTAACAATGAAGTTTACGGCTTTTTAACCACGAAAATAACAAAACACAACTTCAAATCGAGATTTTGGTGCGATTTATAGGCTGGAAAGTTGTTCCGATACTTACCAAACAAAAAAAAGTTTAAAAATTTCGTGTTTCTCGAAAACGGTATGCCCAGCCTGAAAACGCCAAGAGCAAAAGTAATTTAGAATTCAATCTTGAGTAAGATTTACTTTAAAAATTAATCAATAAGTCTTAAAATGTTTTCAAACCTGGTTTTTGAGATGTTGTTACAATAAAGTTTACAGTTTATTAAACACGCACATACCAAAAACAACTTCAAATGGGGATTTTGGAGCCATTTACAGTATGGAAAGTTGTTCCCATACTTACCAAACCACAAAAAGTTTAAAAATGTTGTATTTCTTGAAAAGGGTAGGTCTAGACCTGAAATCGCCAAGAGCAAAAGTTGTTTAGAGTTCAATTTTGAGTAAGACTTACCATAAACTTAAGCAATAAGTCTAAAAATTTCAAACCTGGTTTTTGCGATGTTTTAATAATGAAGTTTACGGCTTTTTAACCACGAAAATAACAAAACACAACTTCAAATCGAGATTTTGGAGCGATTTACTGAATGGAAAATGGTTCCCATACTTACCAAACAACAGAAAGTTCAAATTTTTGTATTGCTTGAAAACGGTACGTCCAAACCTAAAAACGCCAAAAGCAAAAGTTGTTTAGAATCAAATTTTGATTAAGATGTACTATAAACATAAACAATAAATAATATTGTAAAACCATCTCAGAAACCAGCTTCGAAAACATTTTAAGACTTATTGATTATTTTTATAGTGAATCTTACTCAAGATTGAACACTAAATTACCATTGCTTATGGCGTTTTCAGGTTTGGACATGCCGTTCTCAAAAAATTCAAAAATTTCAAACTTTTTGTTGTTTGGTAAAGATGGAAACCACTTTACATTCTGTAAATTGCTCCAAAATCCCGATTTGAAGTTATTTTTATTATTTCCGTGGTCAAAAAGCTGTAAACTTCATTGTAAAATCTTCCCAGAAACCAGGAATAAAAAATGTTTACTATTTTTGACAAAAATTGTTGTAAATTTGTTGTTTCAAGAATTTTTGATAAAGTTTATAGTAAGTCTTACTCAAGATTGCATTCTAAACAACTATTGCTCTAAGCGTTTTCAGGCTTGCACCTACAGTTTTCAAGAAAAACGAAATTCTTAAACTTGTTGTAGTTTGGTAAGTTTGGGAACAACTTTTCATACTGTAAATGGTTCCAAAGTCCCGATTTGAAGGTGTTTTCGATATTTCCGTGGTTAAAAAGCCGTAAACTTCATTGTACAAACATCTCAGAAACCAGAATTAAAAATATTTTAACAGTTATCGATTATATTTATAGTAAATCTAACTCAAGACTAAATTCTAAATGACTTTTGCTCTTGGCGTTTTCAGGTTTGGACATACCGTTTTCAAGAAATACAAAAATTTCAAACTTTTTGTTGTTTAGTAAGCATGGGAACAACTTTCTATACTGTAAATGGCTCCAAAATCCCCATTTGAAGTTGTTTTTGGTATGTGCGTGTTTAATAAACTGTAAACTTTATTGTAACAACATCTCAAAAACCAGGTTTGAAAACATTTTAAGACTTATTTATTATGTTTATAATAAATCTTACTCAAAATTGAATTCTACACAACATTTGCTCTTGGCGTTTTCAGGCTAGGTCGTATCGTTTTCGAGAATTGTAAAACTTTGTTATTTTAAGATCTGTCGATAAAGTTTCTGGTCAATCTTACCAAGAATTGAGTTCTAAACAACTTTTGCTTTTGGCATTTTCAGGCTTGGATGTACCGTTTTCAAGAAACACGAAAATTTTAAAATTTTGGTTGTTTGGTAAGTATGGGAACAACTTTCCATACTGTAAGTTGCTCCAGAATCCCGGTTTGAGGTAATTTTTGGTATTGCGGTGATTAAAAACCCGTAAACTTCTTTGTAAAAACATCGCAGAAAGCAAGTTTGAAAAATTTTTATGCATTCTTGACTAAAATATTTGAAGCTTTGTTATTTTAAGATCTGTCGATAAAGTTTCTGGTCAATCTTACCAAGAATTGAGTTCTAAACAACTTTTGCTCCTGGCATTTTCAGGCTTGGACGTGTAGTTTTCAAGAAATACAAAAATTGTTAACTTTATGTTGTTTGCTAAGTATCCCATACTTACCAAGCCACTTTCCATAGTATAAATCGCTCCAAAATCACGATTTGAAGTTATTTTTGGTATTTGCGTTGTTAAAAAGCCGTAAACTTCACTGTAAAACTTCGCAGGAACCAGGTTTGAGAAAGTTTTAAGCATTCTTGACTAAAATATTTGAAACTTTGTTATTTTAAGATCTGCCGATAAAGTTTCTGGTCAGTCTTACCAAGAATTGAGTTCTAAACAACTTTTGCTCTTGGCATTTTCAGGCTTGGACGTACCGTTTTCAAGAAACACCATAATTTTAAAATTTTTGTTGTTTGGTAAGTGTGAGAACAACTTTCCATACTCTAAATCGCTCCAAAATCTCAATTTGAAGTTGTTTTTGGTATTTCCGTTGTTAAAAAGCCGTAAACTTCATTGTAAAACTTCGCAGGAACTAGGTTTGAGAATGTTTTAAGCATTCTTGACTAAAATATTTGAAACTTTGTTATTTTAAGATCTGTCGATAAAGTTTCTGGTCAGTCTTACCAAGAATTGAATTCTAAACAAATTTTGCTGTTGGCATTTTCAGACTTGAACGTACAGTTTTCAAGAAACACAAAAATTTTAAAATTTTTGTTGTTTGGTAAGTGTGAGAACAACTTTCCATACTGTAAATCGCTCCAAAATCTCAATTTGAAGTTGTTTTTGGTATTTCCGTTGTTAAAAAGCCGTAAACTTCATTGTAAAACTTCGCAGGAACTAGGTTTGAGAATGTTTTAAGCATTCTTGACTAAAATATTTGAAACTTTGTTATTTTAAGATCTGTCGATAAAGTTTCTGGTCAGTCTTACCAAGAATTGAGTTCTAAACAACTTTTGCTCTTGTCATTTTTAGGCTTGGACGTACCGTTTTCAAGAAACACAATAATTCTAAAATTTTTGTTGTTTGGTAAGTGTGGGAACAACTTTCCATACTGTAAATCGCTCCAAAATCTCAATTTGAAGTTGTTTTTGGTATTTCCTTTGTTAAAAAGCCGTAAACTTAATTGTAAAACTTCGCAGGAACCAGGTTTGAGAAAGTTTTAAGCATTCTTGACTAAAATATTTGAAACTTTGTTATTTTAAGATCTGTCGATAAAGTTTCTGGTCAGTCTTACCAAGAATTGAGTTCTAAACAACTTTTGCTCTTGGCATTTTTAGGCTTGGACGTACCGCTTTCAAGAAACACAATAATTCTAAAATTTTTGTTGTTTGGTAAGTGTGGGAACAACTTTCCATACTGTAAATCGCTCCAAAATCTCAATTTGAAGTTGTTTTTGGTATTTCTGTTGTTAAAAAGCCGTAAACTTCGTT
The DNA here is from genome assembly GCA_030157275.1 of Cynaeus angustus. Lineage (NCBI taxonomy): Eukaryota > Metazoa > Arthropoda > Insecta > Coleoptera > Tenebrionidae > Cynaeus > Cynaeus angustus. The sequence goes on from CM058059.1 coordinate 15,306,071, forward strand.
TTAAAAACATCGCAGAAACCGGGATTGAAAAATTTTAAGTATTTTTGGGAAAAAATCGTTATAACTTTATTGTTTTAAGATTTATGTATAATGTTTCTAGCAAATCTTACTCAAAATCGAATTCTGAACACATTTTGCTCTTGCTATTTTTTCGCTAGCAAGCATAGTTTTCGAGAAAACGGCTGATTTACCACAAAAATACCAAAAATCGCTTCAAATCGCGATTCTGAAGCGTTTTACAGCATTTGCGGTCGTTTTCTTGAAACCGGTGCGTGCTAGCAGAAAAATACCAAGAGCAAAATGTGTTTAGAATTCAATTTTGAGTCAGTTTTCGTTTAAGTTGTATCTCTAGGTCTTAAAACAAGAACGATACTACGACTTTATCACAAAAACACTAAAAAGAGTTTCCAATCCTGGCTTCAGCAACGTGTTACAAAGAAATTTCTCACTCACCGTTTCAAAGTAAACGACAGTACGTGCAACAAAACGTCCGAGAATCATGATTTGAAGTGAATTTAAGGATTTTCGTGATTATTAAGGCGTTAATCTCTTTGTTACGAGTCGTAAAAACCAGATTGTACAAAATTTGTAGTATTTTTGTGATAAAGTCGTTGTAACGTTTTTGTTTTAAGACTTATTGCTAAAGCTTAAACCAAATTCCACCTGAAATTGAATTCTGAACTTTTGCTCTTGCTATTTTATTGCTAGCACGCACCGGTTTCAAGGAAACGACCGTAAATGCTGTAAAACGCTTCAGAATCCCGATTTGAAGCGATTTTCGGTATTTTTGTGATAAATCGGCTGTTTTCTCGAAAACTATGCGTGCTAGCAAAAAAATAACAAGAGCAAAATGTGTTTAAAATTCGATTTTGAGTAAGATTTGCTAGAAACATTATCCATAAATCTTAAAACAATAAAGTTATAACGATTTTTTCCCGAAAATACTTCAAATTTTTCAATCCCGGTTTCTGCAATGTTTTTAAAACGAAGTTTACGGGTTTTTAATCACGGCAATACCAAAAATTACCTCAAATCGGGATTCTGGAGCAACTTGCAGTATGGAAAGTTGTTCCCATACTTACCAAACAACCAAAATTTTTATACTTTTGTGTTTTTTGAAAACGGTACGTCCAAACCTGAAAATGCCAAGACCAAAAGTTGTTTAGAATTGAATTCTTGGTAAGACTGACCAGAAACTTTATCGCCAGGTCTTGTAATAACAAAATTTCAAATATTTTAGTCAAGAATGCTTAAAACTTTCTCAAACGTGGTTCCTGCGAAGTTTTACAATGAAGTTTACGGCTTTTTAACAACGGAAATACCAAAAACAACTTCAAATTGAGATTTTGGAGCGATTTACAGTATGGAAAGTGGCTTGGTAAGTATGGGATACTTAGCAAACAACATAAAGTTAACAATATTTGTATTTCTTGAAAACTAAACGTCCAAGCCTGAAAATGCCAGGAGCAAAAGTTGTTTAGAATTCAATTCTTGGTAAGACTGACCAGAAACTTTATCGCCAAGTCTTGAAATAACAAAGTTTCAAATATTTTAGTCAAGAATGCTTAAAACTTTTTCAAACCTGGTTCCTGCGAAGTTTTACAATGAAGTTTACGGCTTTTTAACAACGCAAATACCAAAAACAACTTCACATTGAGATTTCGGAGCGATTTACAGTACGGAAAGTTGTTCTCACACTTACCAAACAACAAAAATTTTAAAATTATTGTGTTTCTTGAAAACGGTACGTCCAAGCCTGAAAATGCCAAGAGCAAAAGTTGTTTAGAACTCAATTCTTGGTAAGATTGACCAGAAACTTTATCGACAGATCTTAAAATAACAAAGTTTCAAATATTTTAGTCAAGAATGCATAAAAATTTTTCAAACTTGCTTTCTGCGATGTTTTTACAATGAAATTTACGGGTTTTTAATCACCGCAATACCAAAAATTACCTCAAACCGGGATTCTGGAGCAACTTACAGTATGGAAAGTTGTTCCCATACTTACCAAACAACCAAAATTTTTAAAGTTTTGTGTTTCTTGAAAACGGTACGTCCAAACCTGAAAATGCCAAGAGCAAAAGTTGTTTAGAATTGAATTCTTGGTAAGACTGACCAGAAACTTTATCACCAGGTCTTGAAATAACAAAGTTTCAAATATTTTAGTCAAGAATGCTTAAAAATTTTTCAAACCTAGTTCCTGTGAAGTTTTACAATTAAGTTTATGCCTTTTTAATCACAGAAACACAAAAATAAATTCAAATCAAGATTTTGGAGCCATTTATAGGCTGGAAAGTTGTTCCGATACTTGAACCACAAAAATAACAAAACACAACTTCAAGAGCAAAAACTTTTTAGAATTCAGACTTGAGTATGATTTACTGTAAACATAATCAATAAGTCGTAAATTTTTTTCAAACCTGGTTTTTGAGATGATTTTACAATGAAGTTTAAAGCTTTTTAATCACGGAAATAACAGAAACATCTTCAAATCGGCATTCTTTAGCGATTCACAGTATGAAACGTTGATCCGATACTTAGCAAGCAACAAAAAGTTTAAAAATCTCGTGTTTCTCGAAAACGGTATGCCCAGCCTGAAAACCCCAAGAGCAAAAGTTTTTTAGAATTCAATTTTGATTAAGATTTACTATAAACATAATCAATAAGTCTTAAAATGTTTTCAAACCTGGTTTTGGCGATGTTTTTACAATGAAGTTTAAGGCTTTTCAATCACGGAAATACCAAAAATAACTTCAAATGGGGCTTCTGGAGCGATTTATAGTATGGAAAGTTGCGTGGTAAGTATTCGATATTTACCAAACCACAATAAGTTTAAAAGTTTTGTATTTCTAGAAAACGGTATGTCGAAGCCTGAAAATGCCAAAAGCAAAACTTGTTTAAAATTGAACTTTGAGCCAAACTTATCAGAAATTTTATCAAAATGTCTTGAAACAACAAAGTTACAACGGTTTTTGTCAAAAATGCTTAAAATTTTTTCAAACCTATTTTCTGTGATGTTTTTACAATTAAGTTTAAGCCTTTTTAATCACCAAAATAACAAGACACAACTTCAAATCGAGATTTTGGAACCATTTACAGTATGGGAAGTTGTTCCCATATTTACCAAACAACAAAAAGTTTGAAATTTTTGTATTTCTTGAAAGCGGTATGTCCAAACCTAAAAACGCCATGAGCAATGGTAATTTCGTATTCAATCTTGAGTAAGATTTACTATAAAAATAATCAATAAGTCTTAAAATGTCTTCAAACCTGTTCTCTGAGATGGTTTTACAATAAAGTTAACGGATTTTTAAACACGCAAATACCAAACACAACTTCACATCGGGATTTTGGAGCGATTTACAGAATGTAAAGTGGTTCCCATCTTTACCAAACAACAAAAAATTTGAAATTTTTGAATTTTTTGAGAACGGCATGTCCAAACCTGAAAACGCCATAAGCAATGGTAATTTAGTGTTCAATCTTGAGTAAGATTCACTATAAAAATAATCAATAAGTCTTAAAATGTTTTCAAAGCTGCTTTCTGAGATGGTTTTACAATATTATTTATTGTTTATGTTTATAGTAAATCTTATTAAAAATTTGATTCTTAACAACTTTTGCTTTTGGCGTTTGTAGGCTGGGACATACCGTTTTCGAGCAACACGAAATTTTTAAACTTTTTGTTGTTTGCTAAGTATCGGATCAACTTTTCATACTGTGAAACGCTAAAAAATGCCGATTTGAATTTGTTTCTGTTATTTCCGTGATTAAAAAGCCTTAAACTTCATTGTAAAAACATCGCAAGAACCAGGTTTGAAAAAATTTTACGATTTATTGTTTATGTTTATAGTAAATCTTAATCAAAATTTGATTCTAAACAACTTTTGCTTTTGGCGTTTTCAGGCTGGTACATACCGTTTTCGAGAAACACGAAATTTTAAACTTTTTGTGATTTGGTAAGTATCGGAACAACTTTTCATATTGTAAATCGCTAGAGAATGCCGATTTGAATTTGTTTCTGTTATTTCCGTGATTAAAAAGCCTTAAACTTCATTGTAAAAACATCGCAAGAACCAGGTTTGAAACAATTTTACGACTTATTGATTATGTTTATAGTAAATCATACTCAAGATTGAATTCTAAATAGCTTTTGCTTTTAGCGTTTTTAGGTTTGGACGTACCGTTTTCAAGCAATACAAAAATTTAAACTTTCTGTTGTTTGGTAAGTATGGGAACCATTTTCCATTCAGTAAATCGCTCCAAAATCTCGATTTGAAGTTGTGTTTTGTTATTTTCGTGGTTAAAAAGCCGTAAACTTCATTGTTAAAACATCTCAGAAACCAAGTTTGAAAACATTTTAATAGTTATTGATTACATTTATAGTAAATCTAACTCAAGATTGAATTCTAATTTACTTTTGCACTTGGCGTTTTCAGGTTTGGACATACCGTTTTCAAAAAATACAAAAATTTCAAACTTCTTGGGGAACAACTTTACATACTGTAAATGGCTCCAGAATCCCCGTTTGAAGTTGTTTTTGGCATGTGCGTGTTTAAAAAGCCGTAAACTTTATTGTAACAACACCTCAGAAACTAGGTTTGAAAATAGTTTAAAATTTTGTATTTCTAGAAGACGGTAAGTCCAAATCTAAAAACGTCAAGTGCAAAAGTTATTTAGAATTCAATCTTGAGTATGATTTACTATGAACATAACCAACAAGTCTTAAAATGTTTTGAAACATGGTTTCTGAGATGGTTTTACAATAAAGTTTACGGCTTTTTAAACACGCAAATATGAGAAACAACTTCAAGAAAACGGCTGATTTACCACAAAAATACCGAAAATCGCTTCAAATTGGGTTTCTGAAGCGTTTTACAGCATTTGCGGTCGTTTTCTTGAAACCGGTGCATGCTAGCAGAAAAATACCAAGAGCAAAATGTGTTTAGAATTCAATTTTGAGTCAGTTTTCGTTTAAGTATACAATGAAGTTCCTTGATCTCCTTTTACTAACCACTTGGCTAATTTTGTGCCAGGCCCGCAAAATTTATATCCTGGAATATGTAGTTCAAATGGCAACTTGTAAATTCTCGAAAACGATACGACCTAGCCTGAAAACGCCAAGAGCAAATGTTGTTTAGAATTCAATTTTGAGTAAGATTTATTATAAACATAATAAATAAGTCTTAAAATGTTTTCAAACCGGGTTTCTGAGATGATTTAACAATGAAGTTTACGGCTTTTTAACCACGAAAATAACAAAACACAACTTCAAATCGAGATTTTGGTGCGATTTATAGGCTGGAAAGTTGTTCCGATACTTACCAAACAAAAAAAAGTTTAAAAATTTCGTGTTTCTCGAAAACGGTATGCCCAGCCTGAAAACGCCAAGAGCAAAAGTAATTTAGAATTCAATCTTGAGTAAGATTTACTTTAAAAATAATCAATAAGTCTTAAAATGTTTTCAAACCTGGTTTTTGAGATGTTGTTACAATAAAGTTTACAGTTTATTAAACACGCACATACCAAAAACAACTTCAAATGGGGATTTTGGAGCCATTTACAGTATAGAAAGTTGTTCCCATGCTTACTAAACAACAAAAAGTTTGAAATTCTTGTATTTCTTGAAAACGGTATGTCCAAACCTGAAAACGCCAAGAGCAAAAGTAATTTAGAATTTAATCTTGAGTAAGATTTACTATAAAAATAACCAACGAGTCTTAAAATGTTTTCAAACCTAGTTTCTGAGGTGTTGTTACAATAAAGTTTACGGCTTTTTAAACACGCACATGCCAAAAACAACTTTAAACGGGGATTCTGGAGCCATTTACAGTATCTTTATTGTAACAACACCTCAGAAACTAGGTTTGAAAAAAGTTTAAAATTTTGTATTTCTAGAAGACGGTAAGTCCAAATCTAAAAACGTCAAGTGCAAAAGTTATTTAGAATTCAATCTTGAGTATGATTTACTATGAACATAACCAACAAGTCTTAAAATGTTTTGAAACATGGTTTCTGAGATGGTTTTACAATAAAATTTACGGCTTTTTAAACACGCAAATACGAAAAACAACTTCAAGAAAACGGCTAATTTACCACAAAAATACCGAAAATCGCTTCAAATTGGGTTTCTGAAGCGTTTTACAGCATTTGCGGTCGTTTTCTTAAAACCGGTGCACGCTAGCAGAAAAATACCAAGAGCAAAATGTGTTTAGAATTCAATTTTGAGTCAGTTTTCGTTTAAGTATACAATGAAGTTCCTTGATCTCCTTTTACTAACCACTTGGCTAATTTTGTGCCAGGCCCGCAAAATTTATATCCTGGAATATGTAGTTCAAATGGCAACCTGTAAATTCTCGAAAACGATACGACCTAGCCTGAAAACGCCAAGAGCAAATGTTGTTTAGAATTCAATTTTGAGTAAGATTTATTATAAACATAATAAATAAGTCTTAAAATGTTTTCAAACCGGGTTTCTGAGATGATTTAACAATGAATTTTACGGCTTTTTAACCACGAAAATAACAAAACACAACTTCAAATCGAGATTTTGGAGCGATTTATAGGCTGGAAAGTTGTTCCGATACTTACCAAACAAAAAAAAGTTTAAAAATTTCGTGTTTCTCGAAAACGGTATGCCCAGCCTGAAAACGCCAAGAGCAAAAGTAATTTAGAATTCAATCTTGAGTAAGATTTACTTTAAAAATAATCAATAAGTCTTAAAATGTTTTCAAACCTGGTTTTTGAGATGTTGTTACAATAAAGTTTACAGTTTATTAAACACGCACATACCAAAAACAACTTCAAATGGGGATTTTGGAGCCATTTACAGTATAGAAAGTTGTTCCCATGCTTACTAAACAACAAAATGTTTGAAATTTTTGTATTTCTTGAAAACGGTATGTTCAAACCTGAAAACGCCAAGAGCAAAAGTAATTTAGAATTTAATCTTGAGTTAGATATACTATAAATATTATCAATACTATTAAAATGTTTTCAAACTTGGTTTCTGAAATGTTTTTACAATAAAGTTTACGGATTTTTAAACACGCAAATACCAAAAACAACTTCAAATGGGAATTTTGGTGCGATTTACAGTATGGAAAGTTGTTCCCATACTTACCAAACAACAAAAAGTCTTAAATTTTGTATTTCTTAAAAACGGTATATCCAAACCTGAAAACGCCATGAGCATAAATAATTTAGAATTCAATCTTGAGTAAGATTTACTATAAAAATAATCAATAAGTCTTAAAATGTTTTCAAACCTGGTTTCTGAGATGTTGTTACAATAAAGTTTACGGCTTTTTAAACACGCACATACAAAAAACAACTTCAAATGGAGATTTTGGAGCCATTTACAGTATTAGTTTGTGCGAAGATCTTACAAATAAGTTTACGGCTTTTTAATCACGGAAACACCAAAAATAACTTCAAATCAAGATTTTGGAGTGGATTATAGGATGGAAAGTTGTTCCCATACTTACCAAACAACAAAAATTTTAAAATTATTGTGTTTCTTGAAAACGGTACGTCCAAGCCTGAAAATGCCAAGAGCAAAAATTGTTTAGAACTCAATTCTTGGTAAGACTGACCAGAAACTTTATCGACAGATCTTAAAATAACAAAGTTTCAAATATTTTAGTCAGGAATGCTTAAAACTTTCTCAAACCTGGTTCCTGCGAAGTTTTACAATTAAGTTTACGGCTTTTTAACAACGGGAATACCAAACACAACTTCAAATTGAGATTTTGGAGCGATTTACAGTATGGAAAGTTGTTCCCACACTTACCAAACAACAAAAATTTTTAAACTTTTTTGTTTCTTGAAAACGGTACGTCCAAACCTGAAAATGCCAAGACCAAAAGTTGTTTAGAATTGAATTCTTGGTAAGACTGACCAGAAACTTTATCGCCAGGTCTCGAAATAACAAAGTTTCAAATATTTTAGTCAAGAATGCATAAAAATTTTTCAAACTTGCTTTCTGCGATGTTTTACAACGAAGTTTACGGGTTTTTACCAAGCAACAAAAAGTTTAAAATTTTGTATTTCTAGAAGACGGTAAGTCCAAATCTAAAAACGTCAAGAGCAAAATTTATTTAGAATTCAATCTTGAGTTTGATTTACTATAAACATAATCAACATGTCTTAAAATATTTTCAAACCTGGTTTCTGAGATGGTTTTACTATAAAATTTACGGCTTCTTAAACACTCAAATACGAAAAACAACTTCAAATGGGGATTTTGGAGCCATTTGCAGAATGGAAAGTTGTTCTCACACTTACTAAACAACAAAAAGTTTAAAATTTAGTATTTCTTGAAAACGGTATGTCCAAACCTGAAAACGCCAAGAGCAAAAGTAAATTAGAATTCAATCTTGAGTTAGATTTACTATAAATGTAATCAATAACTATTAAAATGTTTTCAAACTTGGTTTCTGAGATATTTTTATAAGGAAGTTTACGGCTTTTTAACCACGAAAATATTAAAAACAACTTCAAATCAGGATTTTGGAACCATTTGCAGTATGGAAAGTTGTTCTCATATTTACCAAATAACAAGAAGTTTGAAATTTTTGTATTTCTTGAAAACGGTATGTCCAAACCTGAAAACGCCAAGAGCAAAAGTAATTTAGAATTCAATCTTGAGTTAGATTTACAATAAATATTATCAATAACCATTAAAATGTTTTCAAACTTGGTTTTTGAGATGTTTATACAATAAAGTTTACGGATTTTTAAACACGCAAATACCAAAAACAACTTCAAATCGGAGCTTTGGGGCGGTTTATAGAATGTAAAGTGGTTCCCATCTTTACCAAAGAACAAAAAGTTTAAAATTTTGTATTTCTAGAAGACGGTAAGTCCAAATCTAAAAACGTCAAGAGCAAAATATATTTAGAATTCAATCTTGAGTATGATTTACTATAAACATAATCAACAAGTCTTAAAATGTTTTCAAACCTGGTTTCTGAGATGGTTTTACAATAAAATTTACGGCTTTTTAAACACTCAAATACGAAAAACAACTTCAAATGGGGATTTTGGAGCCATTTACAGTATGGAAAGTTGTTCCCACACTTACTAAACAACAAAAAGTTTAAAATTTTGTATTTCTTGAAAACGGTATGTCCAAACCTGAAAACGCCATGAGCAAAAGTAATTTAGAATTCAATCTTGAGTAAGATTTACTATAAAAATAATCAACAAGTCTTAAAATGTTTTCAAACCTAGTTTCTGAGGTGTTGTTACAATTAAGTTTACGGCTTTTTAAACACGCACATGCCAAAAACAACTTCAAACGGGGATTCTGGAACCATTTACAGTATGTAAAGTTGTTCCCCAAGAAGTTTGAAATTTTTGTATTTCTTGAAAACGGTATGTCCAAACCTGAAAACGCCAAGTGCAAAAGTAAATTAGAATTCAATCTTGAGTTAGATTTACTATAAATGTAATCAATAACTATTAAAATGTTTTCAAACTTGGTTTCTGAGATGTTTTTACAATGAAGTTTACGGCTTTTTAACCACGAGAATATTAAAAACAACTTCAAATCAGGATTTTGGAACCATTTACAGTAGGGAAATTTGTTTCCATACTTACCAAACCACAAAAAGTTTAAAAATGTTGTATTTCTTGAAAACGGTAGGTCTAAACCTGAAATCGCCAAGAGCAAAAGTAATTTAGAACTCAATCTTGAGTTAGATTTACTATAAATATTATCAATAACCATTAAAATGTTTTCAAACTTGGTTTCTGAGATGTTTATGCAATAAAGTTTACGGATTTTTAAACACGCAAATACCAAAAACAACTTCAAATCGGGATTTTGGGGCGGTTTATAGAATGTAAAGTGGTTCCCATCCTTACCAAAGAACAAAAAGTTTAAAATTTTGTATTTCTAGAAGACGGTAAGTCCAAATGTAAAAACGTCAAGAGCAAAATTTATTTAGAATTCAATCTTGAGTATGATTTACTATAAACATAATCAACAAGTCTTAAAATGTTTTCAAACCTGGTTTCTGAGACGGTTTTACAATAAAATTTACGGCTTTTTAAACACTCAAATACGAAAAACAACTTCAAATGGGGATTTTGGAGCCATTTACAGTATGGAAAGTTGTTCCCACACTTACTAAACAACAAAAAGTTTAAAATTTTGTATTTCTTGAAAACGGTATGTCCAAACCTGAAAACGCCATGAGCAAAAGTAATTTTGAATTCAATCTTGAGTAAGATTTACTATAAAAATAATCAACAAGTCTTAAAATGTTTTCAAACTTAGTTTCTGAGGTGTTGTTACAATAAAGTTTACGGCTTTTTAAACACGCACATGCCAAAAACAACTTCAAACGGGGATTCTGGAGCCATTTACAGTATGTAAAGTTGTTCCCCAAGAGGTTTGAAATTTTTGTATCTCTTGAAAACGGTATGTCCAAACCTGAAAACGCCAAGTGCAAAAGTAAATTAGAATTCAATCTTGAGTTAGATTTACTATAAACGTAATCAATAACTATTAAAATGTTTTCGAACTTGGTTTCTGAGATGTTTTTACAATGAAATTTACGGCTTTTTAACCACGAAAATATTAAAAACAATTTCAAATCAGGATTTTGGAACAATTTACAGTATGGAAAGTTGTTCCAATACTTACCAAACCACAAAAAGTTTAAAAATGTTGTATTTCTTGAAAAGGGTAGGTCTAAACCTGAAATCGCCAAGAGCAAAAGTTGCTTAGAGTTCAATTTTGAGTAAGACTTACCATAAACTTAAGCAATAAGTCTAAAAATTTCAAACCTGGTTTTTGCGATGTTTTAATAATGAAGTTTACGGCTTTTTAACCACGAAAATAACAAAACACAACTTCAAATCGAGATTTTGGAGCGATTTACTGAATGGAAAATGGTTCCCATACTTACCAAACAACAGAAAGTTCAAATTTTTGTATTGTTTGAAAACGGTACGTCCAAACCTAAAAACGCCAAAAGCAAAAGTTGTTTAGAATCAAATTTTGATTAAGATTTACTATAAACATAAACAATAAATAATATTGTAAAACCATCTCAGAAACCAGCTTTGAAAACATTTTAAGACTTATTGATTATTTTTATAGTGAATCTTACTCAAGATTGAACACTAAATTACCATTGCTTATGGCGTTTTCAGGTTTGGACATGCCGTTCTCAAAAAATTCAAAAATTTCAAACTTTTTGTTGTTTGGTAAAGATGGGAACCACTTTACATTCTGTAAATTGCTCCAAAATCCCGATTTGAAGTTATTTTTATTATTTCCGTGGTCAAAAAGCTGTAAACTTCATTGTAAAATCTTCCCAGAAACCAGGAATAAAAAATGTTTACTATTTTTGACAAAAATTGTTGTAAATTTGTTGTTTCAAGAATTTTTTATAAAGTTTATAGTAAGTCTTACTCAAGATTGCATTCTAAACAACTATTGCTCTAAGCGTTTTCAGGCTTGCACCTACAGTTTTCAAGAAAAACGAAATTCTTAAACTTGTTGTAGTTTGGTAAGTTTGGGAACAACTTTTCATACTGTAAATGGTTCCAAAGTCCCGAATTGAAGGTGTTTTCGATATTTCCGTGGTTAAAAAGCCGTAAACTTCATTGTAGAAACATCTCAGAAACCAGAATTAAAAATATTTTAACAGTTATCGATTATATTTATAGTAAATCTAACTCAAGACTAAATTCTAAATGAATTTTGCTCTTGGCGTTTTCAGGTTTGGACATACTGTTTTCAAGAAATACAAGAATTTCAAGCTTTTTGTTGTTTGATAAGTATGAAAACAATTTTCCATACTGTAAATGGCTCCAAAATCTCCATTTGAAGTTGTTTTTTGTATGTGCCTGTTTAAAAAGCCGTAAACTTTATTGTAACATCATCTCAGAAACCAGGTTTGAAAACATTTTAAGACTTATTGATTATTTTTATAGTAAATCTTACTCAAAATTGAATTCTAATTTATTTATGCTCATGGCGTTTTCAGGTTTGGATATACCGTTTTTAAGAAATACAAAATTTAAGACTTTTTGTTGTTTGGTAAGTATGGGAACAACTTTCCATACTGTAAATCGCACTAAAATCCACATTTGAAGTTGTTTTTGGTATTTGCGTGTTTAAAAATCCGTAAACTTTATTGTAAAAACATTTCAGAAACCAAGTTTGAAAACATTTTAATAGTATTGATAATATTCATAGTATATCTAACTCAAGATTAAATTCTAAATTACTTTTGCTCTTGGCGTTTTCAGGTTTGAACATACCGTTTTCAAGAAATACAAAAATTTCAAACTTTTTGTTGTTTAGTAAGCATGGGAACAACTTTCCATACTGTAAGTTGCACCAAAATCCCCATTTGAAGTTGTTTTTGGTATTTGCGTGTTTAAAAATCCGTAAACTTTATTGTAAAAACATTTCAGAAACCAAGTTTGAAAACATTTTAATAGTATTGATAATATTCATAGTATATCTAACTCAAGATTAAATTCTAAATTACTTTTGCTCTTGGCGTTTTCAGGTTTGAACATACCGTTTTCAAGAAATACAAAAATTTCAAACTTTTTGTTGTTTAGTAAGCATGGGAACAACTTTCTATACTGTAAATGGCTCCAAAATCCCCATTTGAAGTTGTTTTTGGTATGTGCGTGTTTAATAAACTGTAAACTTTATTGTAACAACATCTCAAAAACCAGGTTTGAAAACATTTTAAGACTTATTGATTATTTTTAAAGTAAATCTTACTCAAGATTGAATTCTAAATTACTTTTGCTCTTGGCGTTTTCAGGCTGGGCATACCGTTTTCGAGAAACACGAAATTTTTAAACTTTTTTTTGTTTGGTAAGTATCGGAACAACTTTCCAGCCTATAAATCGCACCAAAATCTCGATTTGAAGTTGTGTTTTGTTATTTTCGTGGTTAAAAAGCCGTAAACTTCATTGTTAAATCATCTCAGAAACCCGGTTTGAAAACATTTTAAGACTTATTTATTATGTTTATAATAAATCTTACTCAAAATTGAATTTTAAACAACATTTGCTCTTGGCGTTTTCAGGCTAGGTCGTATCGTTTTCGAGAATTTACAAGTTGCCATTTGAACTACATATTCCAGGATATAAATTTTGCGGGCCTGGCACAAAATTAGCCAAGTGTTTAAAAAGCCGTAAACTTTATTGTAAAACCATCTCAGAAACCATGTTTCAAAACATTTTAAGACTTGTTGGTTATGTTCATAGTAAATCATACTCAAGATTGAATTCTAAATAACTTTTGCACTTGACGTTTTTAGATTTGGACTTACCGTCTTCTAGAAATACAAAATTTTAAACTTTTTTCAAACCTAGTTTCTGAGGTGTTGTTACAATAAAGTTTACGGCTTTTTAAACACGCACATGCCAAAAACAACTTCAAACGGGGATTCTGGAGCCATTTACAGTATGTAAAGTTGTTCCCCAAAAAGTTTGAAATTTTTGTATTTCTTGAAAACGGTATGTCCAAACCTGAAAACGCCAAGTGCAAAAGTAAATTAGAATTCAATCTTGAGTTAGATTAACTATAAATGTAATCAATAACTATTAAAATGTTTTCAAGCTTGGTTTCTGAGATGTTTTAACAATGAAGTTTGCGGCTTTTTAACCACGAAAATAACAAAACACAACTTCAAATCGAGATTTTGGAGCGATTTACTGAATGGAAAATGGTTCCCATACTTACCAAACAACAGAAAGTTTAAATTTTTGTATTGCTTGAAAACGGTACGTCCAAACCTAAAAACGCTAAAAGCAAAAGCTATTTAGAATTTAATCTTGAGTATGATTTACTATAAACATAATCAATAAGTCGTAAAATTGTTTCAAACCTGGTTTTTGAGATGTTTTTACAATGAAGTTTAAAGCTTTTTAATCACGGAAATAACAGAAACAACTTCAAATCGGCATTCTTTAGCGATTTACAATATGAAAAGTTGTTCCCATACTTATCAAATCACAAAAAGTTAAAAATATCGTGTTTCTCGAAAACGGTATGTACCAGCCTGAGAACGCCAAAAGCAAAAGTTGTTTAGAATCAAATTTTGATTAAGATTTACTATAAACATAAACAATAAATCGTAAAATTTTTTCAAACCTGGTTCTTGCGATGTTTTTACAATGAAGTTTAAGGCTTTTTAATCACGGAAATAACAGAAACAAATTCAAATCGGCATTTTTTAGCGTTTCACAGTATGAAAAGTTGATCCGATACTTAGCAAACAACAAAAAGTTTAAAAATTTCGTGTTGCTCGAAAACGGTATGTCCCAGCCTACAAACGCCAAAAGCAAAAGTTGTTTAGAATCAAATTTTTAATAAGATTTACTATAAACATAAACAATAAATAATATTGTAAAACTATCTCAGAAAGCAGCTTTGAAAACATTTTAAGACTTATTGATTATTTTTATAGTAAATCTTACTCAAGATTGAATACTAAATTACCATTGCTTATGGCGTTTTCAGGTTTGGACATGCCGTTCTCAAAAAATTCAAAAATTTCAAACTTTTTGTTGTTTAGTAAGCATGGGAACAACTTTCTATACTGTAAATGGCTCCAAAATCCCCATTTGAAGTTGTTTTTGGTATGTGCGTGTTTAATAAACTGTAAACTTTATTGTAACAACATCTCAAAAACCAGGTTTGAAAACATTTTAAGACTTATTTATTATGTTTATAATAAATCTTACTCAAAATTGAATTCTAAACAACATTTGCTCTTGGCGTTTTCAGGCTAGGTCGTATCGTTTTCGAGAATTTACAAGTTGCCATTTGAACTACATATTCCAGGATATAAATTTTGCGGGCCTGGCACAAAATTAGCCAAGTAGTTAGTAAAAGGAGATCAAGGAACTTCATTGTATACTTAAACGAAAACTGACTCAAAATTGAATTCTAAACACATTTTGCTCTTGGTATTTTTCTGCTAGCACGCACCGGTTTCAAGAAAACGACCGCAAATGCTGTAAAACGCTTCAGAAACCCAATTTGAAGCGATTTTCGGTATTTTTGTGGTAAATTAGCCGTTTTCTTGAAGTTGTTTTTTGTATTTGCGTGTTTAAAAAGCCGTAAACTTCATTGTAAAACTTCGCAGGAACCAGGTTTGAGAACGTTTTAAGCATTCTTGACTAAAATATTTGAAACTTTGTTATTTCAAGACCTGGCGATAAAGTTTCTGGTCAGTCTTACCAAGAATTGAATTCTAAACAACTTTTGCTCTTGACATTTTCAGGCTTGAACGTACAGTTTCCATGAAACACATAAATTTTAAAATTTTTGTTGTTTGGTAAGTGTGAGAACAACTTTCCATACTGTAAATCGCTCCGAAATCTCAATGTGAAGTTGTTTTTGGTATTTGCGTTGTTAAAAAGCCGTAAACTTCATTGTTAAACTTCGCAGGAACCAGGTTTGAAAAAGTTTTAAGCATTCTTGACTAAAATATTTGAAACTTTGTTATTTTAAGATCTGTCGATAAAGTTTCTGGTCAGTCTTACCAAGAATTGAGTTCTAAACAACTTTTGCTCTTGGCATTTTCAGGCTTGAACGTACAGTTTTCAAGAAACACAAAAATTTTAAAATTTTTGTTGTTTGGTAAGTGTGAGAACAACTTTCCATACTGTAAATCGCTCCAAAATCTCAATTTGAAGTTGTTTTTGGTATTTCCGTTGTTAAAAAGCCGTAAACTTCATTGTAAAACTTCGCAGGAACTAGGTTTGAGAATGTTTTAAGCATTCTTGACTAAAATATTTGAAACTCTGTTATTTTAAGATCTGTCGATAAAGTTTCTGGTCAGTCTTACCAAGAATTGAATTCTAAACAAATTTTGCTGTTGGCATTTTCAGGCTTGAACGTACAGTTTTCAAGAAACACAAAAATTTTAAAATTTTTGTTGTTTGGTAAGTGTGAGAACAACTTTCCATACTGTAAATCGCTCCAAAATCTCAATTTGAAGTTGTTTTTGGTATTTCCGTTGTTGAAAAGCCGTAAACTTCATTGTAAAACTTCGCAGGAACTAGGTTTGAGAATGTTTTAAGCATTCTTGACTAAAATATTTGAAACTTTGTTATTTTAAGATCTGTCGATAAAGTTTCTGGTCAGTCTTACCAAGAATTGAATTCTAAACAACTTTTGCTCTTGGCATTTTAAGGCTTGAACGTACAGTTTTCAAGAAACACAAAAATTTTAAAATTTTTGTTGTTTGGTAAGTGTGAGAACAACTTTCCATACTGTAAGTCGCTCCAAAATCTCAATTTGAAGTTGTTTTTGGTATTTCCGTTTTTAAAAAGCCGTAAACTTCATTGTAAAACTTCGCAGGAACTAGGTTTGAGAATGTTTTAAGCATTCTTGACTAAAATATTTGAAACTTTGTTATTTTAAGATCTGTCGATAAAGTTTCTGGTCAGTCTTACCAAGAATTGAGTTCTAAACAACTTTTGCTCTTGTCATTTTTAGGCTTGGACGTACCGTTTTCAAGAAACACAATAATTCTAAAATTTTTGTTGTTTGGTGAGTGTGGGAACAACTTTCCATACTGTAAATCGCTCCAAGATCTCAATTTGAAGTTGTTTTTGGTATTTCTGTTGTTAAAAAGCCGTAAACTTCGTTTTAAAAACATCGCAGAAACCGGGATTGAAAAATTTTAAGTATTTTTGGGAAAAAATCGTTATAACTTTATTGTTTTAAGATTTATGTATAATGTTTCTAGCAAATCTTACTCAAAATCGAATTCTGAACACATTTTGCTCTTGCTATTTTTTCGCTAGCAAGCATAGTTTTCGAGAAAACGGCTGATTTACCACAAAAATACCAAAAATCGCTTCAAATCGGGATTCTGAAGCGTTTTACAGCATTTGCGGTCGTTTTCTTGAAACCGGTGCGTGCTAGCAGAAAAATACCAAGAGCAAAATGTGTTTGGAATTCAATTTTGAGTCAGTTTTCGTTTAAGTTGTATCTCTAGGTCTTAAAACAAGAACGATACTACGACTTTATCACAAAAACACTAAAAAGAGTTTCCAATCCTGGCTTCAGCAACGTGTTACAAAGAAATTTCTCACTCACCGTTTCAAAGTAAACGACAGTACGTGCAACAAAACGTCCGAGAATCATGATTTGAAGTGAATTTAAGGATTTTCGTGATTATTAAGGCGTTAATCTCTTTGTTACGAGTCGTAGAAACCAGATTGTACAAAATTTGTAGTATTTTTGTGATAAAGTCGTTGTAACGTTTTTGTTTTAAGACTTATTGCTAAAGCTTAAACCAAATTCCACCTGAAATTGAATTCTGAACAACTTTTGCTCTTGCTATTTTATTGCTAGCACGCACCGGTTTCAAGGAAACGACCGTAAATGCTGTAAAACGCTTCAGAATCCCGATTTGAAGCGATTTTCGGTATTTTTGTGATAAATCGGCTGTTTTCTCGAAAACTATGCGTGCTAGCGAAAAAATAGCAAGAGCAAAATGTGTTTAGAATTCGATTTTGAGTAAGATTTGCAAGAAACATTATCCATAAATCTTAAAACAATAAAGTTATAACGATTTTTTCCCGAAAATACTTCAAATTTTTCAATCCCGGTTTCTGCAATGTTTTTAAAACGAAGTTTACGGGTTTTTAATCACGGCAATACCAAAAATTACCTCAAATCGGGATTCTGGAGCAACTTGCAGTATGGAAAGTTGTTCCCATACTTACCAAACAACCAAAATTTTTATACTTTTGTGTTTCTTGAAAACGGTACGTCCAAACCTGAAAATGCCAAGACCAAAAGTTGTTTAGAATTGAATTCTTGGTAAGACTGACCAGAAACTTTATCGCCAGGTCTTGTAATAACAAAATTTCAAATATTTTAGTCAAGAATGCTTAAAACTTTCTCAAACCTGGTTCCTGCGAAGTTTTACAATGAAGTTTACGGCTTTTTAACAACGGAAATACCAAAAACAACTTCAAATTGAGATTTTGGAGCGATTTACAGTATGGAAAGTGGCTTGGTAAGTATGGGATACTTAGCAAACAACATAAAGTTAACAATATTTGTATTTCTTGAAAACTAAACGTCCAAGCCTGAAAATGCCAGGAGCAAAAGTTGTTTAGAATTCAATTCTTGGTAAGACTGACCAGAAACTTTATCGCCAGGTCTTAAAATAACAAAGTTTCAAATATTTAGGTCAAGAATGCTTAATACTTTCTCAAACCTGGTTCCTGCGAAGTTTTACAATGAAGTTTACGGCTTTTTAACAACGGAAATACCAAAAACAACTTCAAATTGAGATTTTGGAGCGATTTACAGTATGGAAAGTTGTTCTCACACTTACCAAACAACAAAAATTTTAAAATTATTGTGTTTCTTGAAAACGGTACGTCCAAGCCTGAAAATGCCAAGAGCAAAAGTTGTTTAGAACTCAATTCTTGGTAAGACTGACCAGAAACTTTATCGACAGATCTTAAAATAACAAAGTTTCAAATATTTTAGTCAAGAATGCTTAAAACTTTTTCAAACCTGGTTCCTGCGAAGTTTTACAATGAAGTTTACGGCTTTTTAACAACGCAAATACCAAAAACAACTTCACATTGAGATTTCGTAGCGATTTACAGTATGGAAAGTTGTTCTCACACTTACCAAACAACAAAAATTTTAAAATTATTGTGTTTCTTGAAAACGGTACGTCCAAGCCTGAAAATGCCAAGAGCAAAAGTTGTTTAGAACTCAATTCTTGGTAAGACTGACCAGAAACTTTATCGACAGATCTTAAAATAACAAAGTTTCAAATATTTTAGTCAAGAATGCTTAAAACTTTCTCAAACCTGGTTCCTGCGAAGTTTTACAATGAAGTTTACGGCTTTTTAACAACGCAAATACCAAAAACCACTTCACATTGAGATTTCGGAGCGATTTACAGTATGGAAAGTTGTTCTCACACTTACCAAACAACAAAAATTTTAAAATTTATGTGTTTCATGAAAACTGTACGTTCAAGCCTGAAAATGTCAAGAGCAAAAGTTGTTTGGAATTCAATTCTTGGTAAGACTGACCAGAAACTTTATCGCCAGGTCTTGAAATAACAAAGTTTCAAATATTTTAGTCAAGAATGCTTAAAACTTTCCCAAACCTGGTTCCTGCGAAGTTTTACAATGAAGTTTACGGCTCTTTAACAACGGAAATACCAAAAATTACTTCAAATCGTGATTTTGGAGCGATTTATAGTATGGAAAGTGGCTTGGTAAGTATGGGATACTTAGCAAACAACATAAAGTTAACAATTTTTGTATTTCTTGAAAACTACACGTCCAAGCCTGAAAATGCCAGGAGCAAAAGTTGTTTAGAATTAAACTTTGAGTAAGACTTACCAGAAATTTTATCAAAAAGGCTCGAAAAAACAAAGTTACAACGTTTTTTTTTTCAAAAATACTTAAAATATTTTCAAACCTAGTTCGTGCGAAGTTCTTACAAATAAGTTTACGACTCTTTAATCACGGAAACACCAAAAATAACTTCAAATCAAGACTTTGGAGTGGTTTATAGGATAGAAAGTTGTTCCCATACTTACCAAACAACAAAAATTTTAAAATTTTCGTGTTTCTTGAAAACGGTACATCCAAGCCTGAAAATGCCAAAAGCAAAAGTTGTTTAGAACTCAATTCTTGGTAAGATTGACCAGAAACTTTATCGACAGATCTTAAAATAACAAAGTTTCAAATATTTTAGTCAAGAATGCATAAAAATTTTTCAAACTTGCTTTCTGCGATGTTTTTACAACGAAGTTTACGGGTTTTTAATCACCGCAATACCAAAAATTACCTCAAACCGGGATTCTGGAGCAACTTACAGTATGGAAAGTTGTTCCCATACTTACCAAACAACCAAAATTTTTAAAGTTTTGTCTTTCTTGAAAACGGTACGTCCAAACCTGAAAATGCCAAGAGCAAAAGTTGTTTAGAATTGAATTCTTGGTAAGACTGACCAGAAACTTTATCACCAGGTCTTGAAATAACAAAGTTTCAAATATTTTAGTCAAGAATGCTTAAAAATTTTTCAAACCTAGTTCCTGCGAAGTTTTACAATTAAGTTTATGCCTTTTTAATCACGGAAACACAAAAATAAATTCAAATCAAGATTTTGGAGCCATTTATAGGCTGGAAAGTTGTTCCGATACTTGAACCACAAAAATAACAAAACACAACTTCAAGAGCAAAAACTTTTTAGAATTCAGACTTGAGTATGATTTACTGTAAACATAATCAATAAGTCGTAAATTTTTTTCAAACCTGGTTTTTGAGATGATTTTACAATGAAGTTTAAAGCTTTTTAATCACGGAAATAACAGAAACATCTTCAAATCGGCATTCTTTAGCGATTCACATTATGAAAAGTTGATCCGATACTTAGCAAGCAACAAAAAGTTTAAAAATCTCGTGTTTCTCGAAAACGGTATGCCCAGCCTGAAAACCCCAAGAGCAAAAGTTTTTTAGAATTCAATTTTGATTAAGATTTACTATAAACATAATCAATAAGTCTTAAAATGTTTTCAAACCTGGTTTTGGCGATGTTTTTACAATGAAGCTTAAGGCTTTTCAATCACGGAAATACCAAAAATAACTTCAAATGGGGCTTCTGGAGCGATTTATAGTATGGAAAGTTGCGTGGTAAGTATTCGATACTTACCAAACCACAATAAGTTTAAAAGTTTTGTATTTCTAGAAAACGGTATGTCGAAGCCTGAAAATGCAAAAAGCAAAACTTGTTTAAAATTGAACTTTGAGCCAAACTTATCAGAAATTTTATCAAAATGTCTTGAAACAACAAAGTTACAACGGTTTTTGTCAAAAATGCTTAAAATGTTTTCAAACCTATTTTCTGTGATGTTTTTACAATTAAGTTTAAGCCTTTTTAATCACCGCAATAACAAGACACAACTTCAAATCGAGATTTTGGAACCATTTACAGTATGGGAAGTTGTTCCCATATTTACCAAACAACAAAAAGTTTGAAATTTTTGTATTTCTTGAAAGCGGTATGTCCAAACCTAAAAACGCCATGAGCAATGGTAATTTCGTATTCAATCTTGAGTAAGATTTACTATAAAAATAATCAATATGTCTTAAAATGTCTTCAAACCTGTTCTCTGAGATGGTTTTACAATAAAGTTAACGGATTTTTAAACACGCAAATACCAAACACAACTTCACATCGGGATTTTGGAGCGATTTACAGAATGTAAAGTGGTTCCCATCCTTACCAAACAACAAAAAGTTTAAAATTTTGTATTCCTAGAAGACGGTAATTCCAAATCTAAAAACGTCAAGTGCAAAAGTTATTTAGAATTCAATCTTGAGTATGATTTACTATGAACATAACCAACAAGTCTTAAAATGTTTTGAAACATGGTTTCTGAGATGGTTTTACAATAAAGTTTACGGCTTTTTAAACACGCAAATATGAAAAACAACTTCAAGAAAACGGCTGATTTACCACAAAAATACCGAAAATCGCTTCAAATTGGGTTTCTGAAGCGTTTTACAGCATTTGCGGTCGTTTTCTTGAAACCGGTGCATGCTAGCAGAAAAATACCAAGAGCAAAATGTGTTTAGAATTCAATTTTGAGTCAGTTTTCGTTTAAGTATACAATGAAGTTCCTTGATCTCCTTTTACTAACCCCTTGGCTAATTTTGTGCCAGGCCCGCAAAATTTATATCCTGGAATATGTAGTTCAAATGGCAACTTGTAAATTCTCGAAAACGATACGACCTAGCCTGAAAACGCCAAGAGCAAATGTTGTTTAGAATTCAATTTTGAGTAAGATTTATTATAAACATAATAAATAAGTCTTAAAATGTTTTCAAACCGGTTCTCTGAGATGATTTAACAATGAAGTTTACGGCTTTTTAACCACGAAAATAACAAAACACAACTTCAAATCGAGATTTTGGTGCGATTTATAGGCTGGAAAGTTGTTCCGATACTTACCAAACAAAAAAAAGTTTAAAAATTTCGTGTTTCTCGAAAACGGTATGCCCAGCCTGAAAACGCCAAGAGCAAAAGTAATTTAGAATTCAATCTTGAGTAAGATTTACTTTAAAAATAATCAATAAGTCTTAAAATGTTTTCAAACCTGGTTTTTGAGATGTTGTTACAATAAAGTTTACAGTTTATTAAACACGCACATACCAAAAACAACTTCAAATGGGGATTTTGGAGCCATTTACAGTATAGAAAGTTGTTCCCATGCTTACTAAACAACAAAAAGTTTGAAATTTTTGTATTTCTTGAAAACGGTATGTTCAAACCTGAAAACGCCAAGAGCAAAAGTAATTTAGAATTTAATCTTGAGTTAGATATACTATGAATATTATCTATACTATTAAAATGTTTTCAAACTTGGTTTCTGAAATGTTTTTACAATAAAGTTTACGGATTTTTAAACAAGCAAATACCAAAAACAACTTCAAATGGGGATTTTGGTGCAATTTACAGTATGGAAAGTTGTTCCCATACTTACCAAACAACAAAAAGTCTTAAATTTTGTATTTCTTAAAAACGGTATATCCAAACCTGAAAACGCCATGAGCATAAATAATTTAGAATTCAATCTTGAGTAAGATTTACTATAAAAATAATCAATAAGTCTTAAAATGTTTTCAAACCTGGTTTCTGAGATGTTGTTACAATAAAGTTTACGGCTTTTTAAACACGCACATTCAAAAAACAACTTCAAATGGAGATTTTGGAGCCATTTACAGTATGGAAAATTGTTTTCATACTTATCAAACAACAAAAAGTTTGAAATTTTTGTATTTCTTGAAAACGGTATGTTCAAACCTGAAAACGCCAAGAGCAAAAGTAATTTAGAATTTAATCTTGAGTTAGATATACTATAAATATTATCAATACTATTAAAATGTTTTCAAACTTGGTTTCTGAAATGTTTTTACAATAAAGTTTACGGATTTTTAAACACGCAAATACCAAAAACAACTTCAAATGGGGATTTTGGTGCGATTTACAGTATGGAAAGTTGTTCCCATACTTACCAAACAACAAAAAGTCTTAAATTTTGTATTTCTTAAAAACGGTATATCCAAACCTGAAAACGCCATGAGCATAAATAAATTAGAATTCAATTTTGAGTAAGATTTACTATAAAAATAATCAATAAGTCTTAAAATGTTTTCAAACCTGGTTTCTGAGATGTTGTTACAATAAAGTTTACGGCTTTTTAAACACGCACATACAAAAAACAACTTCAAATGGAGATTTTGGAGCCATTTACAGTATGGAAAATTGTTTTCATACTTATCAAACAACAAAAAGCTTGAAATTCTTGTATTTCTTGAAAACAGTATGTCCAAACCTGAAAACGCCAAGAGCAAAAGTCATTTAGAATTTAGTCTTGAGTTAGATTTACTATAAATATAATCGATAACTTTTAAAATATTTTTAATTCTGGTTTCTGAGATGTTTCTACAATGAAGTTTACGGCTTTTTAACCACGGAAATATCGAAAACACCTTCAATTCGGGACTTTGGAACCATTTACAGTATGAAAAGTTGTTTCCAAACTTACCAAACTACAACAAGTTTAAGAATTTCGTTTTTCTTGAAAACTGTAGGTGCAAGCCTGAAAACGCTTAGAGCAATAGTTGTTAAGAATGCAATCTTGAGTAAGACTTACTATAAACTTTATCAAAAATTCTTGAAACAACAAATTTACAACAATTTTTGTCAAAAATAGTAAACATTTTTTATTCCTGGTTTCTGGGAACATTTTACAATGAAGTTTACAGCTTTTTGACCACGGAAATAATAAAAATAACTTCAAATCGGGATTTTGGAGCAATTTACAGAATGTAAAGTGGTTCCCATCTTTACCAAACAACAAAAAGTTTGAAATTTTTGAATTTTTTGAGAACGGCATGTCCAAACCTGAAAACGCCATAAGCAATGGTAATTTAGTGTTCAATCTTGAGTAAGATTCACAATAAAAATAATCAATAAGTCTTAAAATGTTTTCAAAGCTGGTTTCTGAGATGGTTTTACAATATTATTTATTGTTTATGTTTATAGTAAATCTTAATCAAAATTTGATTCTAAACAACTTTTGCTTTTGGCGTTTTTAGGTTTGGACGTACCGTTTTCAAGCAATACAAAAATTTGAACTTTCTGTTGTTTGGTAAGTATGGGAACCATTTTCCATTCAGTAAATCGCTCCAAAATCTCGATTTGAAGTTGTGTTTTGTTATTTTCGTGGTTAAAAAGCCGTAAACTTCATTATTAAAACATCGCAAAAACCAGGTTTGAAATTTTTAGACTTATTGCTTAAGTTTATGGTAAGTCTTACTCAAAATTGAACTCTAAACAACTTTTGCTCTTGGCGATTTCAGGTTTAGACATACCGTTTTCAAGAAATACAACATTTTTAAACTTTTTGTGGTTTGGTAAGTATGGGAACAACTTTCCATACTGTAAATGGTTCCAAAATCCTGATTTGAAGTTGTTTTTAATATTTTCGTGGTTAAAAAGCCGTAAACTTCATTGTAAAAACATCTCAGAAACCAAGTTCGAAAACATTTTAATAGTTATTGTTTACATTTATAGTAAATCTAACTCAAGATTCAATTCTAATTTACTTTTGCACTTGGCGTTTTCAGGTTTGGACATACCGTTTTCAAGAAATACAAAAATTTCAAACTTCTTGGGGAACAACTTTACATACTGTAAATGGCTCCAGAATCCCCGTTTGAAGTTGTTTTTGGCATGTGCGTGTTTAAAAAGCCGTAAACTTTATTGTAACAACACCTCAGAAACTAAGTTTGAAAACATTTTAAGACTTGTTGATTATTTTTATAGTAAATCTTACTCAAGATTGAATTCTAAATTACTTTTGCTCATGGCGTTTTCAGGTTTGGACATACCGTTTTCAAGAAATACAAAATTTTAAACTTTTTGTTGTTTAGTAAGTGTGGGAACAACTTTCCATACTGTAAATGGCTCCAAAATCCCCATTTGAAGTTGTTTTTCGTATTTGAGTGTTTAAAAAGCCGTAAATTTTATTGTAAAACCATCTCAGAAACCAGGTTTGAAAACATTTTAAGACTTGTTGATTATGTTTATAGTAAATCATACTCAAGATTGAATTCTAAATAAATTTTGCTCTTGACGTTTTTAGATTTGGACTTACCGTCTTCTAGAAATACAAAATTTTAAACTTTTTGTTCTTTGGTAAGGATGGGAACCACTTTACATTCTATAAACCGCTCCAAAATCCCGATTTGAAGTTGGTTTTGGAATTTGCGTGATTAAAAATTCGTAAATTTTATTGTATAAACATCTCAGAAACCAAGTTTGAAAACATTTTAATGGTTATTGATAATATTTATAGTAAATCTAACTCAAGATTGAGTTCTAAATTACTTTTGCTCTTTTTCAAAAATACTTAAAATATTTTCAAACCTAGTTCGTGCGAAGTTCTTGCAAATCAGTTTAAGGCTTTTTAGTCACGGAAATACCAAAAATAACTTCAAATCAAGATTTTGGAGCGATTTACAGTATGGAAAGTTGTTCTCACACTTACCAAACAACAAAAATTTTAAAATTATTGCGTTTCTTGAAAACGGTACGTCCAAGCCTGAAAATGCCAAGAGCAAAATTTGTTTAGAACTCAATTCTTGGTAAGACTGACCAGAAACTTTATCGACAGATCTTAAAATAACAAAGTTTCAAATATTTTAGTCAAGAATGCTTAAAACTTTCTCAAACCTAGTTCCTGCGAAGTTTTTCAATGAAGTTTACGGCTTTTTAACAACGCAAATACCAAAAACAAGATTTTGGAACCATTTACAGTATGGGAAGTTGTTCCCATATTTACCAAACAACAAAAAGTTTGAAATTTTTGTATTTCTTGAAAGCGGTATGTCCAAACCTAAAAACGCCATGAGCAATGGTAATTTCGTATTCAATCTTGAGTAAGATTTACTATAAAAATAATCAATAAGTCTTAAAATGTCTTCAAACCTGTTCTCTGAGATGGTTTTACAATAAAGTTAACGGATTTTTAAACACGCAAATACCAAACACAACTTCACATCGGGATTTTGGAGCGATTTACAGAATGTAAAGTGGTTCCCATCCTTACCAAACAACAAAAAGTTTAAAATTTTGTATTCCTAGAAGACGGTAATTCCAAATCTAAAAACGTCAAGTGCAAAAGTTATTTAGAATTCAATCTTGAGTATGATTTACTATGAACATAACCAACAAGTCTTAAAATGTTTTGAAACATGGTTTCTGAGATGGTTTTACAATAAAGTTTACGGCTTTTTAAACACGCAAATACAAAAAACAACTTCAAGAAAACGGCTGATTTACCACAAAAATACCGAAAATCGCTTCAAATTGGGTTTCTGAAGCGTTTTACAGCATTTGCGGTCGTTTTCTTGAAACCGGTGCATGCTAGCAGAAAAATACCAAGAGCAAAATGTGTTTTGAATTCAATTTTGAGTCAGTTTTCGTTTAAGTATACAATGAAGTTCCTTGATCTCCTTTTACTAACCACTTGGCTAATTTTGTGCCAGGCCCGCAAAATTTATATCCTGGAATATGTAGTTCAAATGGCAACTTGTAAATTCTCGAAAACGATACGACCTAGCCTGAAAACGCCAAGAGCAAATGTTGTTTAGAATTCAATTTTGAGTAAGATTTATTATAAACATAATAAATAAGTCTTAAACTGTTTTCAAACCGGGTTTCTGAGATGATTTAACAATGAAGTTTACGGCTTTTTAACCACGAAAATAACAAAACACAACTTCAAATCGAGATTTTGGTGCGATTTATAGGCTGGAAAGTTGTTCCGATACTTACCAAACAAAAAAAAGTTTAAAAATTTCGTGTTTCTCGAAAACGGTATGCCCAGCCTGAAAACGCCAAGAGCAAAAGTAATTTAGAATTCAATCTTGAGTAAGATTTACTTTAAAAATAATCAATAAGTCTTAAAATGTTTTCAAACCTGGTTTTTGAGATGTTGTTACAATAAAGTTTACAGTTTATTAAACACGCACATACCAAAAACAACTTCAAATGGGGATTTTGGAACCATTTACAGTATAGAAAGTTGTTCCCATGCTTACTAAACAACAAAAAGTTTGAAATTTTTGTATTTCTTGAAAACGGTATGTCCAAACCTGAAAACGCCAAGAGCAAAAGTAATTTAGAATTTAATCTTGAGTAAGATTTACTATAAAAATAACCAACGAGTCTTAAAATGTTTTCAAACCTAGTTTCTGAGGTGTTGTTACAATAAAGTTTACGGCTTTTTAAACACGCACATGCCAAAAACAACTTCAAACGGGGATTCTGGAGCCATTTACAGTATCTTTATTGTAACAACACCTCAGAAACTAGGTTTGAAAAAAGTTTAAAATTTTGTATTTCTAGAAGACGGTAAGTCCAAATCTAAAAACGTCAAGTGCAAAAGTTATTTAGAATTCAATCTTGAGTATGATTTACTATTTATGCCTTTTTAATCACGGAAACACAAAAATAAATTCAAATCAAGATTTTGGAGCCATTTATAGGCTGGAAAGTTGTTCCGATACTTGAACCACGAAAATAACAAAACACAACTTCAAGAGCAAAACTTTTTAGAATTCAGACTTGGGTATGATTTACTGTAAACATAATCAATAAGTCGTAAGTTTTTTTCAAACCTGGTTTTTGAGATGATTTTACAATGAAGTTTAAAGCTTTTTAATCACGGAAATAACAGAAACAACTTCAAATCGGCATTCTTTAGCGATTCACAGTATGAAAAGTTCATCCGATACTTAGCAAGCAACAAAAAGTTTAAAAATCTCGTGTTTCTCGAAAACGGTATGCCCAGCCTGAAAACCCCAAGAGCAAAAGTTTTTTAGAATTCAATTTTGGTTAAGATTTACTATAAACATAATCAATAAGTCTTAAAATGTTTTCAAACCTGGTTTTGGCGATGTTTTTACAATGAAGTTTAAGGCTTTTCAATCACGGAAATACCAAAAATAACTTTAAATGGGGCTTCTGGAGCGATTTATAGTATGGAAAGTTGCGTGGTAAGTATTCGATACTTACCAAACCACAATAAGTTTAAAAGTTTTGTATTTCTAGAAAACGGTATGTCGAAGCCTGAAAATGCAAAAAGCAAAACTTGTTTAAAATTGAACTTTGAGCCAAACTTATCAGAAATTTTATCAAAATGTCTTGAAACAACAAAGTTACAACGGTTTTTGTCAAAAATGCTTAAAATTTTTTCAAACCTATTTTCTGTGATGTTTTTACAATTAAGTTTAAGCCTTTTTAATCACCGAAATAACAAGACACAACTTCAAATCGAGATTTTGGAACCATTTACAGTATGGGAAGTTGTTCCCATATTTACCAAACAACAAAAAGTTTGAAATTTTTGTATTTCTTGAAAACGGTATGTCCAAACCTGAAAACGCCAAGAGCAAAAGTCATTTAGAATTTAGTCTTGAGTTAGATTTACTATAAATATAATCGATAACTGTTAAAATATTTTTAATTCTGGTTTCTGAGATGTTTGTACAATGAAGTTTACGGCTTTTTAACCACGGAAATATCGAAAACACCTTCAAATCGGGATTTTGGAACCATTTACAGTATGAAAAGTTGTTCCCAAACTTACCAAACTACAACAAGTTTAAGAATTTTGTTTTTCTTGAAAACTGTAAGTGCAAGCCTGAAAACGCTGAGAGCAATAGTTGTTTAGAATGCAATCTTGAGTAAGACTTACTATAAACTTTATCAAAAATTCTTGAAACAACAAATTTACAACAATTTTTGTCAAAAATAGTAAACATTTTTTATTCCTGGTTTCTGGGAAGATTTTACAATGAAGTTTACAGCTTTTTGACCACGGAAATAATAAAAATAACTTCAAATCGGGATTTTGGAGCAATTTACAGAATGTAAAGTGGTTCCCATCTTTACCAAACAACAAAAAGTTTGAAATTTTTGAATTTTTTGAGAACGGCATGTCCAAACCTGAAAACGCCATAAGCAATGGTAATTTAGTATTCAATCTTGAGTAAGATTTACTATAAAAATAATCAATAAGTCTTAAAATGTTTTCAAAGCTGCTTTCTGAGATGGTTTTACAATATTATTTATTGTTTATGTTTATAGTAAATCTTATTAAAAATTTGATTCTAAACAACTTTTGCTTTTGGCGTTTGTAGGCTGGGACATACCGTTTTCGAGCAACACGAAATTTTTAAACTTTTTGTTGTTTGCTAAGTATCGGATCAACTTTTCATACTGTGAAACGCTAAAAAATGCCGATTTGAATTTGTTTCTGTTATTTCCGTGATTAAAAAGCCTTAAACTTCATTGTAAAAACATCGCAAGAACCAGGTTTGAAAAAATTTTACGATTTATTGTTTATGTTTATAGTAAATCTTAATCAAAATTTGATTCTAAACAACTTTGCTTTTGGCGTTTTCAGGCTGGTACATACCGTTTTCGAGAAACACGAAATTTTAAACTTTTTGTGATTTGGTAAGTATCGGAACAACTTTTCATATTGTAAATCGCTAAAGAATGCCGATTTGAAGTTGTTTCTGTTATTTCCGTGATTAAAAAGCTTTAAACTTCATTGTAAAAACATCTCAAAAACCAGGTTTGAAACAATTTTACGACTTATTGATTATGTTTATAGTAAATCATACTCAAGATTGAATTCTAAATAGCTTTTGCTTTTAGCGTTTTTAGGTTTGGACGTACCGTTTTCAAGCAATACAAAAATTTAAACTTTCTGTTGTTTGGTAAGTATGGGAACCATTTTCCATTCAGTAAACCGCTCTAAAATCTCGATTTGAAGTTGTGTTTTGTTATTTTCGTGGTTAAAAAGCCGTAAATTTCATTGTTAAAACATCTCAGAAACCAAGTTTGAAAACATTTTAATAGTTATTGATTACATTTATAGTAAATCTAACTCAAGATTGAATTCTAATTTACTTTTGCACTTGGCGTTTTCAGGTTTGGACATACCGTTTTCAAGAAATACAAAAATTTCAAACTTCTTGGGGAACAACTTTACATACTGTAAATGGCTCCAGAATCCCCGTTTGAAGTTGTTTTTGGCATGTGCGTGTTTAAAAAGCCGTAAACTTTATTGTAACAACACCTCAGAGACTAGGTTTGAAAAAAGTTTAAAATTTTGTATTTCTAGAAGACGGTAAGTCCAAATCTAAAAACGTCAAGTGCAAAAGTTATTTAGAATTCAAACTTGAGTATGATTTACTATGAACATAACCAACAAGTCTTAAAATGTCTTGAAACATGGTTTCTGAGATGGTTTTACAATAAAGTTTACGGCTTTTGAAACACGCAAATATGAAAAACAACTTCAAGAAAACGGCTGATTTACCACAAAAATACCGAAAATCGCTTCAAATTGGGTTTCTGAAGCGTTTTACAGCATTTGCGGTCGTTTTCTTGAAACCGGTGCATGCTAGCAGAAAAATACCAAGAGCAAAATGTGTTTAGAATTCAATTTTGAGTCAGTTTTCGTTTAAGTATACAATGAAGTTCCTTGATCTCCTTTTACTAACCACTTGGCTAATTTTGTGCCATGCCCGCAAAATTTATATCTTGGAATATGTAGTTCAAATGGCAACTTGTAAATTCTCGAAAACGATACGACCTAGCCTGAAAACGCCAAGAGCAAATGTTGTTTAGAATTCAATTTTGAGTAAGATTTATTATAAACATAATAAATAAGTCTTAAAATGTTTTCAAACCGGGTTTCTGAGATGATTTAACAATGAAGTTTACGGCTTTTTAACCACGAAAATAACAAAACACAACTTCAAATCGAGATTTTGGTGCGATTTATAGGCTGGAAAGTTGTTCCGATACTTACCAAACAAAAAAAAGTTTAAAAATTTCGTGTTTCTCGAAAACGGTATGCCCAGCCTGAAAACGCCAAGAGCAAAAGTAATTTAGAATTCAATCTTGAGTAAGATTTACTTTAAAAATTAATCAATAAGTCTTAAAATGTTTTCAAACCTGGTTTTTGAGATGTTGTTACAATAAAGTTTACAGTTTATTAAACACGCACATACCAAAAACAACTTCAAATGGGGATTTTGGAGCCATTTACAGTATGGAAAGTAGTTCCCATACTTACCAAACCACAAAAAGTTTAAAAATGTTGTATTTCTTGAAAAGGGTAGGTCTAGACCTGAAATCGCCAAGAGCAAAAGTTGTTTAGAGTTCAATTTTGAGTAAGACTTACCATAAACTTAAGCAATAAGTCTAAAAATTTCAAACCTGGTTTTTGCGATGTTTTAATAATGAAGTTTACGGCTTTTTAACCACGAAAATAACAAAACACAACTTCAAATCGAGATTTTGGAGCGATTTACTGAATGGAAAATGGTTCCCATACTTACCAAACAACAGAAAGTTCAAATTTTTGTATTGCTTGAAAACGGTACGTCCAAACCTAAAAACGCCAAAAGCAAAAGTTGTTTAGAATCAAATTTTGATTAAGATGTACTATAAACATAAACAATAAATAATATTGTAAAACCATCTCAGAAACCAGCTTCGAAAACATTTTAAGACTTATTGATTATTTTTATAGTGAATCTTACTCAAGATTGAACACTAAATTACCATTGCTTATGGCGTTTTCAGGTTTGGACATGCCGTTCTCAAAAAATTCAAAAATTTCAAACTTTTTGTTGTTTGGTAAAGATGGGAACCACTTTACATTCTGTAAATTGCTCCAAAATCCCGATTTGAAGTTATTTTTATTATTTCCGTGGTCAAAAAGCTGTAAACTTCATTGTAAAATCTTCCCAGAAACCAGGAATAAAAAATGTTTACTATTTTTGACAAAAATTGTTGTAAATTTGTTGTTTCAAGAATTTTTGATAAAGTTTATAGTAAGTCTTACTCAAGATTGCATTCTAAACAACTATTGCTCTAAGCGTTTTCAGGCTTGCACCTACAGTTTTCAAGAAAAACGAAATTCTTAAACTTGTTGTAGTTTGGTAAGTTTGGGAACAACTTTTCATACTGTAAATGGTTCCAAAGTCCCGATTTGAAGGTGTTTTCGATATTTCCGTGGTTAAAAAGCCGTAAACTTCATTGTACAAACATCTCAGAAACCAGAATTAAAAATATTTTAACAGTTATCGATTATATTTATAGTAAATCTAACTCAAGACTAAATTCTAAATGACTTTTGCTCTTGGCGTTTTCAGGTTTGGACATACCGTTTTCAAGAAATACAAAAATTTCAAACTTTTTGTTGTTTAGTAAGCATGGGAACAACTTTCTATACTGTAAATGGCTCCAAAATCCCCATTTGAAGTTGTTTTTGGTATGTGCGTGTTTAATAAACTGTAAACTTTATTGTAACAACATCTCAAAAACCAGGTTTGAAAACATTTTAAGACTTATTTATTATGTTTATAATAAATCTTACTCAAAATTGAATTCTAAACAACATTTGCTCTTGGCGTTTTCAGGCTAGGTCGTATCGTTTTCGAGAATTGTAAAACTTTGTTATTTTAAGATCTGTCGATAAAGTTTCTGGTCAATCTTACCAAGAATTGAGTTCTAAACAACTTTTGCTTTTGGCATTTTCAGGCTTGGATGTACCGTTTTCAAGAAACACGAAAATTTTAAAATTTTGGTTGTTTGGTAAGTATGGGAACAACTTTCCATACTGTAAGTTGCTCCAGAATCCCGGTTTGAGGTAATTTTTGGTATTGCGGTGATTAAAAACCCGTAAACTTCTTTGTAAAAACATCGCAGAAAGCAAGTTTGAAAAATTTTTATGCATTCTTGACTAAAATATTTGAAGCTTTGTTATTTTAAGATCTGTCGATAAAGTTTCTGGTCAATCTTACCAAGAATTGAGTTCTAAACAACTTTTGCTCCTGGCATTTTCAGGCTTGGACGTGTAGTTTTCAAGAAATACAAAAATTGTTAACTTTATGTTGTTTGCTAAGTATCCCATACTTACCAAGCCACTTTCCATAGTATAAATCGCTCCAAAATCACGATTTGAAGTTATTTTTGGTATTTGCGTTGTTAAAAAGCCGTAAACTTCACTGTAAAACTTCGCAGGAACCAGGTTTGAGAAAGTTTTAAGCATTCTTGACTAAAATATTTGAAACTTTGTTATTTTAAGATCTGCCGATAAAGTTTCTGGTCAGTCTTACCAAGAATTGAGTTCTAAACAACTTTTGCTCTTGGCATTTTCAGGCTTGGACGTACCGTTTTCAAGAAACACCATAATTTTAAAAATTTTGTTGTTTGGTAAGTGTGAGAACAACTTTCCATACTGTAAATCGCTCCGAAATCTCAATGTGAAGTTGTTTTTGGTATTTGCGTTGTTAAAAAGCCGTAAACTTCATTGTAAAACTTCGCAGGAACCAGGTTTGAGAAAGTTTTAAGCATTCTTGGCTAAAATATTTGAAACTTTGTTATTTCAAGACCTGGCGATAAAGTTTCTGGTCAGTCTTACCAAGAATTGAATTCTAAACAACTTTTGGTCCTGGCATTTTCAGGCTTGGACGTTTAGTTTTCAAGAAATACAAATATTGTTAACTTTATGTTGTTTGCTAAGTATCCCATACTTACCAAGCCACTTTCCATACTGTAAATCGCTCCAAAATCTCAATTTGAAGTTGTTTTTGGTATTTCCGTTGTTAAAAAGCCGTAAACTTCATTGTAAGACTTCGCAGGAACCAGGTTTGAGAAAGTTTTAAGCATTCTTGACTAAAATATTTGAAATTTTGTTATTACAAGACCTGGCGATAAAGTTTCTGGTCAGTCTTACCAAGAATTCAATTCTAAACAACTTTTGGTCTTGGCATTTTCAGGTTTGGACGTACCGTTTTCAAGAAACACAAAAGTATAAAAATTTTGGTTGTTTGGTAAGTATGGGAACAACTTTCCATACTGCAAGTTGCTCCAGAATCCCGATTTAAGGTAAATTCTTGACCAAAATATTTGAAACTTTGTTATTTTAAGATCTGTCGATAAAGTTTCTGGTCAGTCTTACCAAGAATTGAATTCTAAACAACTTTTGCTCTTGGCATTTTCAGGCTTGAACGTACAGTTTTCAAGAAACACAAAAATTTTAAAATTTTTGTTGTTTGGTAAGTGTGAGAACAACTTTCCATACTGTAAGTCGCTCCAAAATCTCAATTTGAAGTTGTTTTTGGTATTTCCGTTGTTAAAAAGCCGTAAACTTCATTGTAAAACTTCGCAGGAACTAGGTTTGAGAATGTTTTAAGCATTCTTGACTAAAATATTTGAAACTTTGTTATTTTAAGATCTGTCGATAAAGTTTCTGGTCAGTCTTACCAAGAATTGAGTTCTAAAAAACTTTTGCTCTTGTCATTTTTAGGCTTGGACGTACCGTTTTCAAGAAACACAATAATTCTAAAATTTTTGTTGTTTGGTAAGTGTGGGAACAACTTTCCATACTGTAAATCACTCCAAAATCTCAATTTGAAGTTGTTTTTGGTATTTCCTTTGTTAAAAAGCCGTAAACTTAATTGTAAAACTTCGCAGGAACCAGGTTTGAGAAAGTTTTAAGCATTCTTGACTAAAATATTTGAAACTTTGTTATTTTAAGATCTGTCGATAAAGTTTCTGGTCAGTCTTACCAAGAATTGAGTTCTAAACAACTTTTGCTCTTGGCATTTTTAGGCTTGGACGTACCGCTTTCAAGAAACACAATAATTCTAAAATTTTTGTTGTTTGGTAAGTGTGGGAACAACTTTCCATACTGTAAATCGCTCCAAAATCTCAATTTGAAGTTGTTTTTGGTATTTCTGTTGTTAAAAAGCCGTAAACTTCGTTTTAAAAACATCGCAGAAACCGGGATTGAAAAATTTTAAGTATTTTTGGGAAAAAATCGTTATAACTTTATTGTTTTAAGATTTATGTATAATGTTTCTAGCAAATCTTACTCAAAATCGAATTCTGAACACATTTTGCTCTTGCTATTATTTCGCTAGCAAGCGTAGTTTTCTAGAAAACGGCTGATTTACCACAAAAATACCAAAAATCGCTTCAAATCGGGATTCTGAAGCGTTTTCAGTATGAAAAGTTGATCCGATACTTAGCAAACAACAAAAAGTTTAAAAATCTCGTGTTGCTCGAAAACGGTATGTCCCAGCCTACAAACGCCAAAAGCAAAAGTTGTTTAGAATCAAATTTTTAATAAGATTTACTATAAACATAAACAATAAATAATATTGTAAAACCATCTCAGAAAGCAGCTTTGAAAACATTTTAAGACTTATTGATTATTTTTATAGTAAATCTTACTCAAGATTGAATACTAAATTACCATTGCTTATGGCGTTTTCCGGTTTGGACGTGCCGTTCTCAAAAAATTCAAAAATTTCAAACTTTTTGTTGTTTGGTAAAGATGGGAACCACTTTACATTCTGTAAATTGCTCCAAAATCCCGATTTGAAGTTATTTTTATTATTTCCGTGGTCAAAAAGCTGTAAACCTCATTGTAAAATCTTCCCAGAAACCAGGAATAAAAAATGTTTACTATTTTTGACAAAAATTGTTGTAAATTTGTTGTTTCAAGAATTTTTGATAAAGTTTATAGTAAGTCTTACTCAAGATTGCATTCTAAACAACTATTGCTCTCAGCGTTTTCAGGCTTGCACCTACAGTTTTCAAGAAAAACGAAATTCTTAAACTTGTTGTAGTTTGGTAAGTTTGGGAACAACTTTTCATACTGTAAATGGTTCCAAAGTCCCGATTTGAAGGTGTTTTCGATATTTTCGTGGTTAAAAAGCCGTAAACTTCATTGTTAAATCATCTCAGAAACCCGGTTTGAAAACATTTTGAGACTTATTTATTATGTTTATAATAAATCTTACTCAAAATTGAATTCTAAACAACATTTGCTCTTGGCGTTTTCAGGCTAGGTCGTATCGTTTTCGAGAATTTACAAGTTGCCATTTGAACTACATATTCCAGGATATAAATTTTGCGGGCCTGGCACAAAATTAGCCAAGTGGTTAGTAAAAGGAGATCAAGGAACTTCATTGTATACTTAAACGAAAACTGACTCAAAATTGAATTCTAAACATATTTTGCTCTTGGTATTTTTCTGCTAGCATGCACCGGTTTCAAGAAAACGACCGCAAATGCAGTAAAACGCTTCAGAAACCCAATTTGAAGCGATTTTCGGTATTTTTGTGGTAAATTAGCCGTTTTCTTGAAGTTGTTTTTCGTATTTGCGTGTTTAAAAAGCCGTAAACTTTATTGTAAAACCATCTCAGAAACCATGTTTCAAAACATTTTAAGACTCGTTGGTTATTTTTATAGTAAATCTTACTCAAGATTAAATTCTAAATTACTTTTGCTCTTGGCGTTTTCAGGTTTGGACATACCGTTTTCAAGAAATACAAAAATTTCAAACTTTTTGTTGTTTAGTAAGCATGGGAACAACTTTCTATACTGTAAATGGTTCCAAAATCCCCATTTGAAGTTGTTTTTGGTATGTGTGTGTTTAATAAACTGTAAACTTTATTGTAACAACATCTCAAAAACCAGGTTTGAAAACATTTTAAGACTTATTGATTATTTTTAAAGTAAATCTTACTCAAGATTGAATTCTAAATTACTTTTGCTCTTGGCGTTTTCAGGCTGGGCATACCGTTTTCGAGAAACACGAAATTTTTAAACTTTTTTTTGTTTGGTAAGTATCGGAACAACTTTCCAGCCTATAAATCGCACCAAAATCTCGATTTGAAGTTGTGTTTTGTTATTTTCGTGGTTAAAAAGCCGTAAACTTCATTGTTAAATCATCTCAGAAACCCGGTTTGAAAACAGTTTAAGACTTATTTATTATGTTTATAATAAATCTTACTCAAAATTGAATTCTAAACAACATTTGCTCTTGGCGTTTTCAGGCTAGGTCGTATCGTTTTCGAGAATTTACAAGTTGCCATTTGAACTACATATTCCAGGATATAAATTTTGCGGGCCTGGCACAAAATTAGCCAAGTGGTTAGTAAAAAGAGATCAAGGAACTTCATTGTATACTTAAACGAAAACTGACTCAAAATTGAATTCTAAACACATTTTGCTCTTGGTATTTTTCTGCTAGCATGCACCGGTTTCAAGAAAACGACCGCAAATGCTGTAAAACGCTTCAGAAACCCAATTTGAAGCGATTTTCGGTATTTTTGTGGTAAATCAGCCGTTTTCTTGAAGTTGTTTTTTGTATTTGCGTGTTTAAAAAGCCGTAAACTTTATTGTAAAACCATCTCAGAAACCATGTTTCAAAACATTTTAAGACTTGTTGGTTATGTTCATAGTAAATCATACTCAAGATTGAATTCTAAATAACTTTTGCACTTGACGTTTTTAGATTTGGACTTACCGTCTTCTAGAAATACAAAATTTTAAACTATTTTCAAACCTAGTTTCTGAGGTGTTGTTACAATAAAGTTTACGGCTTTTTAAACACGCACATGCCAAAAACAACTTCAAACGGGGATTCTGGAGCCATTTACAGTATGTAAAGTTGTTCCCCAAGAAGTTTGAAATTTTTGTATTTCTTGAAAACGGTATGTCCAAACCTGAAAACGCCAAGTGCAAAAGTAAATTAGAATTCAATCTTGAGTTAGATTTACTATAAATGTAATCAATAACTATTAAAATGTTTTCAAACTTGGTTTCTGAGATGTTTTAACAATGAAGTTTACGGCTTTTTAACCACGAAAATAACAAAACACAACTTCAAATCGAGATTTTGGAGCGATTTACTGAATGGAAAATGGTTCCCATACTTACCAAACAACAGAAAGTTTAAATTTTTGTATTGCTTGAAAACGGTACGTCCAAACCTAAAAACGCTAAAAGCAAAAGCTATTTAGAATTCAATCTTGAGTATGATTTACTATAAACATAATCAATAAGTCGTAAAATTGTTTCAAACCTGGTTTTTGAGATGTTTTTACAATGAAGTTTAAAGCTTTTTAATCACGGAAATAACAGAAACAACTTCAAATCGGCATTCTTTAGCGATTTACAATATGAAAAGTTGTTCCGATACTTACCAAATCACAAATAGTTTAAAATTTCGTGTTTCTCGAAAACGGTATGTACCAGCCTGAAAACGCCAAAAGCAAAAGTTGTTTAGAATCAAATTTTGATTAAGATTTACTATAAACATAAACAATAAATCGTAAAATTTTTTCAAACCTGGTTCTTGCGATGTTTTTACAATGAAGTTTAAGGCTTTTTAATCACGGAAATAACAGAAACAAATTCAAATCGGCATTTTTTAGCGTTTCACAGTATGAAAAGTTGATCCGATACTTAGCAAACAACAAAAAGTTTAAAGATCTCGTGTTGCTCGAAAACGGTATGTCCCAGCCTACAAACGCCAAAAGCAAAAGTTGTTTAGAATCAAATTTTTAATAAGATTTACTATAAACATAAACAATAAATAATATTGTAAAACCATCTCAGAAAGCAGCTTTGAAAACATTTTAAGACTTATTGATTATTTTTATAGTAAATCTTACTCAAGATTGAATACTAAATTACCATTGCTTATGGCGTTTTCAGGTTTGGACATGCCGTTCTCAAAAAATTCAAAAATTTCAAACTTTTTGTTGTTTGGTAAAGATGGGAACCACTTTACATTCTGTAAATTGCTCCAAAATCCCGATTTGAAGTTATTTTTATTATTTCCGTGGTCAAAAAGCTGTAAACTTCATTGTAAAATCTTCCCAGAAACCAGGAATAAAAAATGTTTACTATTTTTGACAAAAATTGTTGTAAATTTGTTGTTTCAAGAATTTTTGATAAAGTTTATAGTAAGTCTTACTCAAGATTGCATTCTAAACAAATATTGCTCTCAGCGTTTTCAGGCTTGCACATACAGTTTTAAGAAAAACGAAATTCTTAAACTTGTTGTAGTTTGGTAAGTTTGGGAACAACTTTTCATACTGTAAATGGTTCCAAAGTCCGGATTTGAAGGTGTTTTCGATATTTCCGTGGTTAAAAAGCCGTAAACTTCATTGTACAAACATCTCAGAAACCAGAATTAAAAATATTTTAACAGTTATCGATTATATTTATAGTAAATCTAACTCAAGACTAAATTCTAAATGACTTTTGCTCTTGGCGTTTTCAGGTTTGGACATACCGTTTTCAAGAAATACAAAAATTTCAAACTTTTTGTTGTTTAGTAAGCATGGGAACAACTTTCTATACTGTAAATGGCTCCAAAATCCCCATTTGAAGTTGTTTTTGGTATGTGCGTGTTTAATAAACTGTAAACTTTATTGTAACAACATCTCAAAAACCAGGTTTGAAAACATTTTAAGACTTATTTATTAACTGTAAACTTTATTGTAACAACATCTCAAAAACCAGGTTTGAAAACATTTTAAGACTTATTTATTATGTTTATAATAAATCTTACTCAAAATTGAATTCTAAACAACATTTGCTCTTGGCGTTTTCAGGCTAGGTCGTATCGTTTTCGAGAATTTACAAGTTGCCATTTGAACTTCATATTCCAGGATATAAATTTTGCGGGCCTGGCACAAAATTAGCCAAGTAGTTAGTAAAAGGAGATCAAGGAACTTCATTGTATACTTAAACGAAAACTGACTCAAAATTGAATTCTAAACACATTTTGCTCTTGGTATTTTTCTGCTAGCACGCACCGGTTTCAAGAAAACGACCGCAAATGCTGTAAAACGCTTCAGAAACCCAATTTGAAGCGATTTTCGGTATTTTTGTGGTAAATCAGCCGTTTTCTTGAAGTTGTTTTTTGTATTTGCGTGTTTAAAAAGCCGTAAACTTTATTGTAAAACCATCTCAGAAACCATGTTTCAAAACATTTTAAGACTTGTTGGTTATGTTCATAGTAAATCATACTCAAGATTGAATTCTAAATAACTTTTGCACTTGACGTTTTTAGATTTGGAATTACCGTCTTCTAGGAATACAAAATTTTAAACTTTTTGTTGTTTGGTAAGGATGGGAACCACTTTACATTCTGTAAATCGCTCCAAAATCCCGATGTGAAGTTGTGTTTGGTATTTGCGTGTTTAAAAATCCGTTAACTTTATTGTAAAACCATCACAGAGAACAGGTTTGAAGACATTTTAAGACTTATTGATTATTTTTATAGTAAATCTTACTCAAGATTGAATACGAAATTACCATTGCTCATGGCGTTTTTAGGTTTGGACATACCGCTTTCAAGAAATACAAAAATTTCAAACTTTTTGTTGTTTGGTAAATATGGGAACAACTTCCCATACTGTAAATGGTTCCAAAATCTCGATTTGAAGTTGTGTCTTGTTATTTCGGTGATTAAAAAGGCTTAAACTTAATTGTAAAAACATCACAGAAAATAGGTTTGAAAAAATTTTAAGCATTTTTGACAAAAACCGTTGTAACTTTGTTGTTTCAAGACATTTTGATAAAATTTCTAATAAGTTTGGCTCAAAGTTCAATTTTAAACAAGTTTTGCTTTTTGCATTTTCAGGCTTCGACATACCGTTTTCTAGAAATACAAAACTTTTAAACTTATTGTGGTTTGGTAAGTATCGAATACTTACCACGCAACTTTCCATACTATAAATCGCTCCAGAAGCCCCATTTAAAGTTATTTTTGGTATTTCCGTGATTGAAAAGCCTTAAACTTCATTGTAAAAACATCGCCAAAACCAGGTTTGAAAACATTTTAAGACTTATTGATTATGTTTATAGTAAATCTTAACCAAAATTGAATTCTAAAAAACTTTTGCTCTTGGGGTTTTCAGGCTGGGCATACCGTTTGCGAGAAACACGAGATTTTTAAACTTTTTGTTGCTTGCTAAGTATCGGATGAACTTTTCATACTGTGAATCGCTAAAGAATGCCGATTTGAAGTTGTTTCTGTTATTTCCGTGATTAAAAAGCTTTAAACTTCATTGTAAAATCATCTCAAAAACCAGGTTTGAAAAAAACTTACGACTTATTGATTATGTTTACAGTAAATCATACTCAAGTCTGAATTCTAAAAAGTTTTGCTCTTGAAGTTGTGTTTTGTTATTTTCGTGGTTCAAGTATCGGAACAACTTTCCAGCCTATAAATGGCTCCAAAATCTTGATTTGAATTTATTTTTGTGTTTCCGTGATTAAAAAGGCATAAACTTAATTGTAAAACTTCGCAGGAACTAGGTTTGAAAAATTTTTAAGCATTCTTGACTAAAATATTTAAAACTTTGTTATTTTAAGACCTGGTGATAAAGTTTCTGGTCAGTCTTACCAAGAATTCAATTCTAAACAAATTTTGCTCTTGGCATTTTCAGGTTTGGACGTATCGTTTTCAAGAAACACGAAAATTTTAAAATTTTTGTTGTTTGGTAAGTATGGGAACAACTTTCCATACTGTAAGTTGCTCCAGAATCCTGGTTTGATTTAATTTTTGGTATTGCGGTGATTAAAAACCCGTAAACTTCGTTGTAAAAACATCGCAGAAAGCAAGTTTGAAAAATTTTTATGCATTCTTGACTAAAATATTTGAAACTTTGTTATTTTAAGTTCTGTCGATAAAGTTTCTGGTCAATCTTACCAAGAATTGAGTTCTAAACAACTTTTGCTTTTGGCATTTTCAGGCTTGGATGTACCGTTTTCAAGAAACACGAAAATTTTAAAATTTTTGTTGTTTGGTAAGTATGGGAACAACTTTCTATCCTATAAACCACTCCAAAGTCTTGATTTGAAGTTATTTTTGGTGTTTCCGTGATTAAAAAGTCGTAAACTTATTTGTAAGAACTTCGCACGAACTAGGTTTGAAAATATTTTAAGTATTTTTGAAAAAAAAAAACGTTGTAACTTTGTTTTTTCGAGCCTTTTTGATAAAATTTCTGGTAAGTCTTACTCAAAGTTTAATTCTAAACAACTTTTGCTCCTGGCATTTTCAGGCTTGGACGTGTAGGTTTCAAGAAATACAAAAATTGTTAACTTTATGTTGTTTGCTAAGTATCCCATATTTACCAAGCCACTTTCCATACTATAAATCGCTCCAAAATCACGATTTGAAGTAATCTTTGGTATTTCCGTTGTTAAAAAGCCGTAAACTTCATTGTAAAACTTCGCAGGAACCAGGTTTGAGAACGTTTTAAGCATTCTTGACTAAAATATTTGAAACTTTGTTATTTCAAGACCTGGCGATAAAGTTTCTGGTCAGTCTTACCAAGAATTGAATTCTAAACAACTTTTGCTCTTGACATTTTCAGGCTTGAACGTACAGTTTCCATGAAACACATAAATTTTAAAATTTTTGTTGTTTGGTAAGTGTGAGAACAACTTTCCATACTGTAAATCGCTCCGAAATCTCAATGTGAAGTGGTTTTTGGTATTTGCGTTTTTAAAAAGCCGTAAACTTCATTGTAAAACTTCGCAGGAACCAGGTTTGAGAAAGTTTTAAGCATTCTTGACTAAAAT
This sequence comes from Cynaeus angustus, assembly GCA_030157275.1. Lineage (NCBI taxonomy): Eukaryota > Metazoa > Arthropoda > Insecta > Coleoptera > Tenebrionidae > Cynaeus > Cynaeus angustus. Next base: position 15,348,621 of record CM058059.1, read on the forward strand.
ATTTGAAACTTTGTTATTTTAAGATCAGTCGATAAAGTTTCTGGTCAGTCTTACCAAGAATTGAGTTCTAAACAACTTTTGCTCTTGGCATTTTCAGGTTTGGACGTACCGTTTTCAAGAAACACGAAAATTTTAAAATTTTTGTTGTTTGGTAAGTATGGGAACAACTTTCCATACTGTAAGTTGCTCCAGAATCCTGGTTTGATTTAATTTTTGGTATTGCGGTGATTAAAAACCCGTAAACTTCGTTGTAAAAACATCGCAGAAAGCAAGTTTGAAAAATTTTTATGCATTCTTGACTAAAATATTTGAAACTTTGTTATTTTAAGTTCTGTCGATAAAGTTTCTGGTCAATCTTACCAAGAATTGAGTTCTAAACAACTTTTGCTTTTGGCATTTTCAGGCTTGGATGTACCGTTTTCAAGAAACACGAAAATTTTAAAATTTTTGTTGTTTGGTAAGTATGGGAACAACTTTCTATCCTATAAACCACTCCAAAGTCTTGATTTGAAGTTATTTTTGGTGTTTCCGTGATTAAAAAGTCGTAAACTTATTTGTAAGAACTTCGCACGAACTAGGTTTGAAAATATTTTAAGTATTTTTGAAAAAAAAAACGTTGTAACTTTGTTTTTTCGAGCCTTTTTGATAAAATTTCTGGTAAGTCTTACTCAAAGTTTAATTCTAAACAACTTTTGCTCCTGGCATTTTCAGGCTTGGACGTGTAGTTTTCAAGAAATACAAAAATTGTTAACTTTATGTTGTTTGCTAAGTATCCCATATTTACCAAGCCACTTTCCATACTATAAATCGCTCCAAAATCACGATTTGAAGTAATCTTTGGTATTTCCGTTGTTAAAAAGCCGTAAACTTCATTGTAAAACTTCGCAGGAACCAGGTTTGAGAACGTTTTAAGCATTCTTGACTAAAATATTTGAAACTTTGTTATTTCAAGACCTGGCGATAAAGTTTCTGGTCAGTCTTACCAAGGATTGAATTCTAAACAACTTTTGCTCTTGACATTTTCAGGCTTGAACGTACAGTTTCCATGAAACACATAAATTTTAAAATTTTTGTTGTTTGGTAAGTGTGAGAACAACTTTCCATACTGTAAATCGCTCCGAAATCTCAATGTGAAGTGGTTTTTGGTATTTGCGTTTTTAAAAAGCCGTAAACTTCATTGTAAAACTTCGCAGGAACCAGGTTTGAGAAAGTTTTAAGCATTCTTGACTAAAATATTTGAAACTTTGTTATTTTAAGATCTGTTGATAAAGTTTCTGGTCAGTCTTACCAAGAATTGAGTTCTAAACAACTTTTGCTCTTGGCATTTTCAGGCTTGGACGTACCGTTTTCAAGAAACACAATAATTTTAAAATTTTTGTTGTTTGGTAAGTGTGAGAACAACTTTCCATACTGTAAATCGCTCCGAAATCTCAATGTGAAGTTGTTTTTGGTATTTGCGTTGTTAAAAAGCCGTAAACTTCATTGTAAAACTTCGCAGGAACCAGGTTTGAAAAAGTTTTAAGCATTCTTGACTGAAATATTTGAAACTTTGTTATTTTAAGATCTGTCGATAAAGTTTCTGGTCAGTCTTACCAAGAATTGAGTTCTAAACAACTTTTGCTCTTGGCATTTTCAGGCTTGAACGTACAGTTTTCAAGAAACACAAAAATTTTAAAATTTTTGTTGTTTGGTAAGTGTGAGAACACTTTCCATACTGTAAATCGCTCCAAAATCTCAATTTGAAGTTGTTTTTGGTATTTCCGTTGTTAAAAAGCCGTAAACTTCATTGTAAAACTTCGCAGGAACCAGGTTTGAGAAAGTTTTAAGCATTCTTGACTAAAATATTTGAAACTTTGTTATTTTAAGATCTGTCGATAAAGTTTCTGGTCAGTCTTACCAAGAATTGAGTTCTAAACAACTTTTGCTCTTGGCATTTTCAGGCTTGGACGTACCGTTTTCAAGAAACACAATAATTTTAAAATTTTTGTTGTTTGGTAAGTGTGAGAACAACTTTCCATACTGTAAATCGCTCCGAAATCTCAATGTGAAGTTGTTTTTGGTATTTGCGTTGTTAAAAAGCCGTAAACTTCATTGTAAAACTTCGCAGGAACCAGGTTTGAAAAAGTTTTAAGCATTCTTGACTAAAATATTTGAAACTTTGTTATTTTAAGATCTGTCGATAAAGTTTCTGGTCAGTCTTACCAAGAATTGAGTTCTAAACAACTTTTGCTCTTGGCATTTTCAGGCTTGAACGTACAGTTTTCAAGAAACACAAAAATTTTAAAATTTTTGTTGTTTGGTAAGTGTGAGAACACTTTCCATACTGTAAATCGCTCCAAAATCTCAATTTGAAGTTGTTTTTGGTATTTCCGTTGTTAAAAAGCCGTAAACTTCATTGTAAAACTTCGCAGGAACTAGGTTTGAGAATGTTTTAAGTATTCTTGACTAAAATATTTGAAACTTTGTTATTTTAAGATCTGTCGATAAAGTTTCTGGTCCGTCTTACCAAGAATTGAATTCTAAACAAATTTTGCTGTTGGCATTTTCAGGCTTGAACGTACAGTTTTCAAGAAACACAAAAATTTTAAAATTTTTGTTGTTTGGTAAGTGTGAGAACAACTTTCCATACTGTAAATCGCTCCAAAATCTCAATTTGAAGTTGTTTTTGGTATTTCCGTTGTTAAAAAGCCGTAAACTTCATTGTAAAACTTCGCAGGAACTAGGTTTGAGAATGTTTTAAGCATTCTTGACTAAAATATTTGAAACTTTGTTATTTTAAGATCTGTCGATAAAGTTTCTGGTCAGTCTTACCAAGAATTGAATTCTAAACAACTTTTGCTCTTGGCATTTTAAGGCTTGAACGTACAGTTTTCAAGAAACACAAAAATTTTAAAATTTTTGTTGTTTGGTAAGTGTGAGAACAACTTTCCATACTGTAAGTCGCTCCAAAATCTCAATTTGAAGTTGTTTTTGGTATTTCCGTTTTTAAAAAGCCGTAAACTTCATTGTAAAACTTCGCAGGAACTAGGTTTGAGAATGTTTTAAGCATTCTTGACTAAAATATTTGAAACTTTGTTATTTTAAGATCTGTCGATAAAGTTTCTGGTCAGTCTTACCAAGAATTGAGTTCTAAACAACTTTTGCTCTTGGCATTTTTAGGCTTGGACGTACCGCTTTCAAGAAACACAATAATTCTAAAATTTTTGTTGTTTGGTAAGTGTGGGAACAACTTTCCATACTGTAAATCGCTCCAAAATCTTAATTTGAAGTTGTTTTTGGTATTTCTGTTGTTTAAAAGCCGTAAACTTCGTTTTAAAAACATCGCAGAAACCGGGATTGAAACATTTTAAGTATTTTTGGGAAAAAATCGTTATAACTTTATTGTTTTAAGATTTATGTATAATGTTTCTAGCAAATCTTACTCAAAATCGAATTCTGAACACATTTTGCTCTTGCTATTTTTTCGCTAGCAAGCATAGTTTTCGAGAAAACGGCTGATTTACCACAAAAATACCAAAAATCGCTTCAAATCGGAATTCTGAAGCGTTTTACAGCATTTGCGGTCGTTTTCTTGAAACCGGTGCGTGCTAGCAGAAAAATACCAAGAGCAAAATGTGTTTGGAATTCAATTTTGAGTCAGTTTTCGTTTAAGTTGTATCTCTAGGTCTTAAAACAAGAACGATACTACGACTTTATCACAAAAACACTAAAAAGAGTTTCCAATCCTGGCTTCAGCAACGTGTTACAAAGAAATTTCTCACTCACCGTTTCAAAGTAAACGACAGTACGTGCAACAAAACGTCCGAGAATCATGATTTGAAGTGAATTTAAGGATTTTCGTGATTATTAAGGCGTTAATCTCTTTGTTACGAGTCGTAGAAACCAGATTGTACAAAATTTGTAGTATTTTTGTGATAAAGTCGTTGTAACGTTTTTGTTTTAAGACTTATTGCTAAAGCTTAAACCAAATTCCACCTGAAATTGAATTCTGAACAACTTTTGCTCTTGCTATTTTATTGCTAGCACGCACCGGTTTCAAGGAAACGACCGTAAATGCTGTAAAACGCTTCAGAATCCCGATTTGAAGCGATTTTCGGTATTTTTGTGATAAATCGGCTGTTTTTTCGAAAACTATGCGTGCTAGCGAAAAAATAACATGAGCAAAATGTGTTTAGAATTCGATTTTGAGTAAGATTTGCTAGAAACATTATCCATAAATCTTAAAACAATAAAGTTATAACGATTTTTTCCCGAAAATACTTCAAATTTTTCAATCCCGGTTTCTGCAATGTTTTTAAAACGAAGTTTACGGGTTTTTAATCACGGCAATACCAAAAATTACCTCAAATCGGGATTCTGGAGCAACTTGCAGTATGGAAAGTTGTTCCCATACTTACCAAACAACCAAAATTTTTATACTTTTGTGTTTCTTGAAAACGGTACGTCCAAACCTGAAAATGCCAAGACCAAAAGTTGTTTAGAATTGAATTCTTGGTAAGACTGACCAGAAACTTTATCGCCAGGTCTTGTAATAACAAAATTTCAAATATTTTAGTCAAGAATGCTTAAAACTTTCTCAAACCTGGTTCCTGCGAAGTTTTACAATGAAGTTTACGGCTTTTTAACAACGGAAATACCAAAAACAACTTCAAATTGAGTTTTTGGAGCGATTTACAGTATGGAAAGTGGCTTGGTAAGTATGGGATACTTAGCAAACAACATAAAGTTAACAATATTTGTATTTCTTGAAAACTAAACGTCCAAGCCTGAAAATGCCAGGAGCAAAAGTTGTTTAGAATTCAATTCTTGGTAAGACTGACCAGAAACTTTATCGCCAGGTCTTAAAATAACAAAGTTTCAAATATTTAGGTCAAGAATGCTTAATACTTTCTCAAACCTGGTTCCTGCGAAGTTTTACAATGAAGTTTACGGCTTTTTAACAACGCAAATACCAAAAACAACTTCACATTGAGATTTCGTAGCGATTTACAGTATGGAAAGTTGTTCTCACACTTACCAAACAACAAAAATTTTAAAATTATTGTGTTTCTTGAAAACGGTACGTCCAAGCCTGAAAATGCCAAGAGCAAAAGTTGTTTAGAACTCAATTCTTGGTAAGACTGACCAGAAACTTTATCGACAGATCTTAAAATAACAAAGTTTCAAATATTTTAGTCAAGAATGCTTAAAACTTTTTCAAACCTGGTTCCTGCGAAGTTTTACAATGAAGTTTACGGCTTTTTAACAACGCAAATACCAAAAACAACTTCACATTGAGATTTCGTAGCGATTTACAGTATGGAAAGTTGTTCTCACACTTACCAAACAACAAAAATTTTAAAATTATTGTGTTTCTTGAAAACGGTACGTCCAAGCCTGAAAATGCCAAGAGCAAAAGTTGTTTAGAACTCAATTCTTGGTAAGACTGACCAGAAACTTTATCGACAGATCTTAAAATAACAAAGTTTCAAATATTTTATTCAAGAATGCTTAAAACTTTTTCAAACCTGGTTCCTGCGAAGTTTTACAATGAAGTTTACGGCTTTTTAACAACGCAAATACCAAAAACAACTTCACATTGAGATTTCGTAGCGATTTACAGTATGGAAAGTGGTTCTCACACTTACCAAACAACAAAAATTTTAAAATTATTGTGTTTCTTGAAAACGGTACGTCCAAGCCTGAAAATGCCAAGAGCAAAAGTTGTTTAGAACTCAATTCTTGGTAAGACTGACCAGAAACTTTATCGACAGATCTTAAAATAACAAAGTTTCAAATATTTTAGTCAAGAATGCTTAAAACTTTCTCAAACCTGGTTCCTGCGAAGTTTTACAATGAAGTTTACGGCTTTTTAACAACGCAAATACCAAAAACCACTTCACATTGAGATTTCGGAGCGATTTACAGTATGGAAAGTTGTTCTCACACTTACCAAACAACAAAAATTTTAAAATTTATGTGTTTCATGAAAACTGTACGTTCAAGCCTGAAAATGTCAAGAGCAAAAGTTGTTTGGAATTCAATTCTTGGTAAGACTGACCAGAAACTTTATCGCCAGGTCTTGAAATAACAAAGTTTCAAATATTTTAGTCAAGAATGCTTAAAACTTTCCCAAACCTGGTTCCTGCGAAGTTTTACAATGAAGTTTACGGCTTTTTAACAACGGAAATACCAAAAATTACTTCAAATCGTGATTTTGGAGCGATTTATAGTATGGAAAGTGGCTTGGTAAGTATGGGATACTTAGCAAACAACATAAAGTTAACAATTTTTGTATTTCTTGAAAACTACACGTCCAAGCCTGAAAATGCCAGGAGCAAAAGTTGTTTAGAATTAAACTTTGAGTAAGACTTACCAGAAATTTTATCAAAAAGGCTCGAAAAAACAAAGTTACAACGTTTTTTTTTTCAAAAATACTTAAAATATTTTCAAACCTAGTTCGTGCGAAGTTCTTACAAATAAGTTTACGACTTTTTAATCACGGAAACACCAAAAATAACTTCAAATCAAGACTTTGGAGTGGTTTATAGGATAGAAAGTTGTTCCCATACTTACCAAACAACAAAAATTTTAAAATTTTCGTGTTTCTTGAAAACGGTACATCCAAGCCTGAAAATGCCAAAAGCAAAAGTTGTTTAGAACTCAATTCTTTGTAAGATTGACCAGAAACTTTATCGACAGATCTTAAAATAACAAAGTTTCAAATATTTTAGTCAAGAATGCATAAAAATTTTTCAAACTTGCTTTCTGCGATGTTTTTTCAACAAAGTTTACGGGTTTTTAATCACCGCAATACCAAAAATTACCTCAAACCGGGATTCTGGAGCAACTTACAGTATGGAAAGTTGTTCCCATACTTACCAAACAACCAAAATTTTTAAAGTTTTGTGTTTCTTGAAAACGGTACGTCCAAACCTAAAAATGCCAAGAGCAAAAGTTGTTTAGAATTGAATTCTTGGTAAGACTGACCAGAAACTTTATCACCAGGTCTTGAAATAACAAAGTTTCAAATATTTTAGTCAAGAATGCTTAAAAATTTTTCAAACCTAGTTCCTGCGAAGTTTTACAATTAAGTTTATACCTTTTTAATCACGGAAACACAAAAATAAATTCAAATCAAGATTTTGGAGCCATTTATAGGCTGGAAAGTTGTTCCGATACTTAAACCACAAAAATAACAAAACACAACTTCAAGAGCAAAAACTTTTTAGAATTCAGACTTGAGTATGATTTACTGTAAACATAATCAATAAGTCGTAAATTTTTTTCAAACCTGGTTTTTGAGATGATTTTACAATGAAGTTTAAAGCTTTTTAATCACGGAAATAACAGAAACATCTTCAAATCGGCATTCCTTAGCGATTCACATTATGAAAAGTTGATCCGATACTTAGCAAGCAACAAAAAGTTTAAAAATCTCGTGTTTCTCGAAAACGGTATGCCCAGCCTGAAAACCCCAAGAGCAAAAGTTTTTTAGAATTCAATTTTGATTAAGATTTACTATAAACATAATCAATAAGTCTTAAAATGTTTTCAAACCTGGTTTTGGCGATGTTTTTACAATGAAGTTTAAGGCTTTTCAATCACGGAAATACCAAAAATAACTTCAAATGGGGCTTCTGGAGCGATTTATAGTATGGAAAGTTGCGTGGTAAGTATTCGATACTTACCAAACCACAATAAGTTTAATAGTTTTGTATTTCTAGAAAACGGTATGTCGAAGCCTGAAAATGCAAAAAGCAAAACTTGTTTAAAATTGAACTTTGAGCCAAACTTATCAGAAATTTTATCAAAATGTCTTGAAACAACAAAGTTACAACGGTTTTTGTCAAAAATGCTTAAAATTTTTTCAAACCTATTTTCTGTGATGTTTTTACAATTAAGTTTAAGCCTTTTTAATCACCGAAATAACAAGACACAACTTCAAATCGAGATTTTGGAACCATTTACAGTATGGGAAGTTGTTCCCATATTTACCAAACAACAAAAAGTTTGAAATTTTTGTATTTCTTGAAAGCGGTATGTCCAAACCTAAAAACGCCATGAGCAATGGTAATTTCGTATTCAATCTTGAGTAAGATTTACTATAAAAATAATCAATATGTCTTAAAATGTCTTCAAACCTGTTCTCTGAGATGGTTTTACAATAAAGTTAACGGATTTTTAAACACGCAAATACCAAACACAACTTCACATCGGGATTTTGGAGCGATTTACAGAATGTAAAGTGGTTCCCATCCTTACCAAACAACAAAAAGTTTAAAATTTTGTATTCCTAGAAGACGGTAATTCCAAATCTAAAAACGTCAAGTGCAAAAGTTATTTAGAATTCAATCTTGAGTATGATTTACTATGAACATAACCAACAAGTCTTAAAATGTTTTGAAACATGGTTTCTGAGATGGTTTTACAATAAAGTTTACGGCTTTTTAAACACGCAAATATGAAAAACAACTTCAAGAAAACGGCTGATTTACCATAAAAATACCGAAAATCGCTTCAAATTGGGTTTCTGAAGCGTTTTACAGCATTTGCGGTCGTTTTCTTGAAACCGGTGCATGCTAGCAGAAAAATACCAAGAGCAAAATGTGTTTAGAATTCAATTTTGAGTCAGTTTTCGTTTAAGTATACAATGAAGTTCCTTGATCTCCTTTTACTAACCACTTGGCTAATTTTGTGCCAGGCCCGCAAAATTTATATCCTGGAATATGTAGTTCAAATGGCAACTTGTAAATTCTCGAAAACGATACGACCTAGCCTGAAAACGCCAAGAGCAAATGTTGTTTAGAATTCAATTTTGAGTAAGATTTATTATAAACATAATAAATAAGTCTTAAAATGTTTTCAAACCGGGTTTCTGAGATGATTTAACAATGAAGTTTACGGCTTTTTAACCACGAAAATAACAAAACACAACTTCAAATCGAGATTTTGGTGCGATTTATAGGCTGGAAAGTTGTTCCGATACTTACCAAACAAAAAAAAGTTTAAAAATTTCGTGTTTCTCGAAAACGGTATGCCCAGCCTGAAAACGCCAAGAGCAAAAGTAATTTAGAATTCAATCTTGAGTAAGATTTACTTTAAAAATAATCAATAAGTCTTAAAATGTTTTCAAACCTGGTTTTTGAGATGTTGTTACAATAAAGTTTACAGTTTATTAAACACGCACATACCAAAAACAACTTCAAATGGGGATTTTATAGCCATTTACAGTATAGAAAGTTGTTCCCATGCTTACTAAACAACAAAAAGTTTGAAATTTTTGTATTTCTTGAAAACGGTATGTTCAAACCTGAAAACGCCAAGAGCAAAAGTAATTTAGAATTTAATCTTGAGTTAGATATACTATGAATATTATCAATACTATTAAAATGTTTTCAAACTTGGTTTCTGAAATGTTTTTACAATAAAGTTTACGGATTTTTAAACACGCAAATACCAAAAACAACTTCAAATGGGGATTTTGGTGCAATTTACAGTATGGAAAGTTGTTCCCATACTTACCAAACAACAAAAAGTCTTAAATTTTGTATTTCTTAAAAACGGTATATCCAAACCTGAAAACGCCATGAGCATAAATAATTTAGAATTCAATCTTGAGTAAGATTTACTATAAAAATAATCAATAAGTCTTAAAATGTTTTCAAACCTGGTTTCTGAGATGTTGTTACAATAAAGTTTACGGCTTTTTAAACACGCACATTCAAAAAATAACTTCAAATGGAGATTTTGGAGCCATTTACAGTATGGAAAATTGTTTTCATACTTATCAAACAACAAAAAGTTTGAAATTTTTGTATTTCTTGAAAACGGTATGTTCAAACCTGAAAACGCCAAGAGCAAAAGTAATTTAGAATTTAATCTTGAGTAAGATTTACTATAAAAATAACCAACGAGTCTTAAATGTTTTCAAACCTAGTTTCTGAGGTGTTGTTACAATAAAGTTTACGGCTTTTTAAACACGCACATGCCAAAAACAACTTCAAACGGGGATTCTGGAGCCATTTACAGTATCTTTATTGTAACAACACCTCAGAAACTAGGTTTGAAAAAAGTTTAAAATTTTGTATTTCTAGAAGACGGTAAGTCCAAATCTAAAAACGTCAAGTGCAAAAGTTATTTAGAATTCAATCTTGAGTATGATTTACTATGAACATAACCAACAAGTCTTAAAATGTTTTGAAACATGGTTTCTGAGATGGTTTTACAATAAAGTTTACGGCTTTTTAAACACGCAAATACGAAAAACAACTTCAAGAAAACGGCTAATTTACCACAAAAATACCGAAAATCGCTTCAAATTGGGTTTCTGAAGCGTTTTACAGCATTTGCGGTCGTTTTCTTGAAACCGGTGCATGCTAGCAGAAAAATACCAAGAGCAAAATATGTTTAGAATTCAATTTTGAGTCAGTTTTCGTTTAAGTATACAATGAAGTTCCTTGATCTCCTTTTACTAACCACTTGGCTAATTTTGTGCCAGGCCCGCAAAATTTATATCCTGGAATATGTAGTTCAAATGGCAACTTGTAAATTCTCGAAAACGATACGACCTAGCCTGAAAACGCCAAGAGCAAATGTTGTTTAGAATTCAATTTTGAGTAAGATTTATTATAAACATAATAAATAAGTCTCAAAATGTTTTCAAACCGGGTTTCTGAGATGATTTAACAATGAAGTTTACGGCTTTTTAACCACGAAAATATCGAAAACACCTTCAAATCGGGACTTTGGAACCATTTACAGTATGAAAAGTTGTTCCCAAACTTACCAAACTACAACAAGTTTAAGAATTTCGTTTTTCTTGAAAACTGTAGGTGCAAGCCTGAAAACGCTGAGAGCAATAGTTGTTTAGAATGCAATCTTGAGTAAGACTTACTATAAACTTTATCAAAAATTCTTGAAACAACAAATTTACAACAATTTTTGTCAAAAATAGTAAACATTTTTTATTCCTGGTTTCTGGGAAGATTTTACAATGAAGTTTACAGCTTTTTGACCACGGAAATAATAAAAATAACTTCAAATCGGGATTTTGGAGCAATTTACAGAATGTAAAGTGGTTCCCATCTTTACCAAACAACAAAAAGTTTGAAATTTTTGAATTTTTTGAGAACGGCATGTCCAAACCTGAAAACGCCATAAGCAATGGTAATTTAGTATTCAATCTTGAGTAAGATTTACTATAAAAATAATCAATAAGTCTTAAAATGTTTTCAAACCTGGTTTTTGAGATGTTGTTACAATAAAGTTTACAGTTTATTAAACACGCACATACCAAAAACAACTTCAAATGGGGATTTTGGAACCATTTACAGTATAGAAAGTTGTTCCCATGCTTACTAAACAACAAAAAGTTTGAAATTTTTGTATTTCTTGAAAACGGTATGTCCAAACCTGAAAACGCCAAGAGCAAAAGTAATTTAGAATTTAATCTTGAGTAAGATTTACTATAAAAATAACCAACGAGTCTTAAATGTTTTCAAACCTAGTTTCTGAGGTGTTGTTACAATAAAGTTTACGGCTTTTTAAACACGCACATGCCAAAAACAACTTCAAACAGGGATTCTGGAGCCATTTACAGTATCTTTATTGTAACAACACCTCAGAAACTAGGTTTGAAAATAGTTTAAAATTTTGTATTTCTAGAAGACGGTAAGTCCAAATCTAAAAACGTCAAGTGCAAAAGTTATTTAGAATTCAATCTTGAGTATGATTTACTATGAACATAACCAACAAGTCTTAAAATGTTTTGAAACATGGTTTCTGAGATGGTTTTACAATAAAGTTTACGGCTTTTTAAACACGCAAATATGAAAAACAACTTCAAGAAAACGGCTGATTTACCACAAAAATACCGAAAATCGCTTCAAATTGGGTTTCTGAAGCGTTTTACAGCATTTGCGGTCGTTTTCTTGAAACCGGTGCATGCTAGCAGAAAAATACCAAGAGCAAAATGTGTTTAGAATTCAATTTTGAGTCAGTTTTCGTTTAAGTATACAATGAAGTTCCTTGATCTCCTTTTACTAACCACTTGGCTAATTTTGTGCCAGGCCCGCAAAATTTATATCCTGGAATATGTAGTTCAAATGGCAACTTGTAAATTCTCGAAAACGATACGACCTAGCCTGAAAACGCCAAGAGCAAATGTTGGTTAGAATTCAATTTTGAGTAAGATTTATTATAAACATAATATTGAAGTTGTTTCTGTTATTTCCGTGATTAAAAAGCTTTAAACTTCATTGTAAAAACATCTCAAAAACCAGGTTTGAAACAATTTTACGACTTATTGATTATGTTTATAGTAAATCATACTCAAGATTGAATTCTAAATAGCTTTTGCTTTTAGCGTTTTTAGGTTTGGACGTACCGTTTTCAAGCAATACAAAAATTTAAACTTTCTGTTGTTTGGTAAGTATGGGAACCATTTTCCATTCAGTAAATCGCTCCAAAATCTCAATTTGAAGTTGTTTTTGGTATTTGCGTTGTTAAAAAGCCGTAAACTTCATTGGAAAACTTCGCAGGAACTAGGTTTGGGAAAGTTTAAAGCATTCTTGACTAAAATATTTGAAACTTTGTTATTTTAAGATCTGTCGATAAAGTTTCTGGTCAGTCTTACCCAGAATTGAGTTCTAAACAACTTTTGCTCTTGGCATTTTCGGGCTTGGACATACCGTTTTCAAGAAATACAAAATTTTAAACTTTTTGTTGTTTAGTAAGGGTGGGAACAACTTTCCATACTGTAAATGGCTCCAAAATCCCCATTTGAAGTTGTTTTTCGTATTTGAGTGTTTAAAAAGCCGTAAATTTTATTGTAAAACCATCTCAGAAACCAGGTTTGAAAACATTTTAAGACTTGTTGATTATGTTTATAGTAAATCATACTCAAGATTGAATTCTAAATATATTTTGCTCTTGACGTTTTTAGATTTGGACTTACCGTCTTCTAGAAATACAAAATTTTAAACTTTTTGTTCTTTGGTAAAGATGGGAACCACTTTACATTGTATAAACCGCCCCAAAGTTCCGATTTGAAGTTGTTTTTGGTATTTGCGTGTTTAAAAATCCGTAAACTTTATTGTATAAACATCTCAGAAACCAAGTTTGAAAACATTTTAATGGTTATTGATAATATTTATTGTAAATCTAACTCAAGATTGAATTCTAAATTACTTTTGCTCTTGGCGTTTTCAGGTTTGGACATACCGTTTTCAAGAAATACAAAAATTTCAAACTTCTTGTTATTTGGTAAATATGGGAACAACTTTCCATACTGCAAATGGTTCCAAAATCCTATTATTACTGTAAATGGTTTTATTTTGTCGACAATTTTTATTTGGAAAAGTCAAATTGTCGAATTTGGTAGTAGAACAATGTTCAACTAGTAACTCAAAAGTTTGAAATTATTTGTTATTTTTATTACATTTTTAGATGTAGAATTTTTTAAGTGGGGTTTGAGAAAATTACAATAAATAATAAAATATGACGTCAATAGATGCGGATTTGAAAAAAAGAAGTACCACGAACTCCAATCTACCGGTTTTTCAATAGTTCGTTTTAAGGAAATTTAGTGTGACTGATATCATATGAAATGAAATACAAAATTTGTGGAACGAATATTTGTATTAGTTAAATCGAGAAAATGTCAAAAAATCAAAAATTAAATCACGTAAAAAATACATGACCGGACTCAAAACTTTGATTCGTATTAACCGTTTTAACCGAGTACGTATTAGCAAAAGTTTTTGAAAATATACAGTTCGAAAATATGAACAAAAATAATTTTTTAAAGTCTATAGAAAATAAGCCTTTTTTGATATAAAAAATATTAGTTTTTTAGTAATTTTTGTGGGGTTAGTTTTTACTATTCAGAACATTGGTCCAACACTGAATAAATTTCTGTATGTCGAATTAGGTTTTAGTAACTATTAATTAATTGATTCTTAAAACGAACGAATAAATTTGCTTTCATTTTTAGTCAAGCATATTTTATTGTAATTATTCATTTATCTCATTTAATTTAACTCAAGTGCAACTCATCATTTTTGATAGACAATTAGACAAAATTAGAATTAATTTAATTCCTCATCATGTCATGTCCAAAGAAAAAAAAAGAAACAAGAAAATAATAATTATGATAAACGTAGAGATGTTTATAGGCCGAATCACTAAGACTTTAGCAAATAATGCTTGAAGTGTATGAGACATAGAAAGAAAATGACGTAGAATGGAACATGGAGCACAAAAATTTACAAAAATGTTCTGAAGCTCCAAGAAAGTTTATTTTGGAAATAACTGAGAATAAATTAAAATAGTATATTATTATACAAACATGTTATGAGGCCTCTTATTCATGAGGATGATGTTTACCTACGAGCGAGTTTACGAGCGAGTGGTGTAAATCATCCGATTGAATAATAGCCATAACATGCGAGTGTAATATTTTGCATTTTCTGCGGTTACGAGTGTACTTGTTATTCCGTCTTCCATTTCAGAAATTGTTTTTTCATTTTTTTTCTTTTATGTAGTTATTTTGTCAAAATAATTGTGATGTTAGTTTTCATGGACCACATCGATCAGTTTCTACTAACCATTGAATAATAATCATTACTCAACGGGTAGGAGTCAATCAGAGCTCAAAATGAATGGGTGCTAATAACGGCTATCATTTCTTGTTTAAATCTATAGATGTAATGAGCGAATAACTAACGTGTTTTAGATAGAATAATTAATAATTTGATGAAAACATTTTTTGATTGAAGCCTAAATATGCTTAGATTTACTCAAATAAATATTTTTTGCCATTGTGTATGTCTAAGTATGCTTCCTTTAATTATTGTGAAGTAAAATTTATGATCAATTTGTAAGCTTTCTTCAACAACGTGAAGTGATCAAAAATAAATATAGCTTGTTTTCCTGAGATTAAAATTGTGACTAACAACAATTTTAAAATAGCACAAAAAATAAGAAAAGCTGTGTCGGTAAAAATACGACATGTTTAAAGTAAAATTTCAGATATTATAACTAAATGTACATACAAACAAAAGCCGTTTTTTTTTCATAGGTGAATTTGTCGTATTGCAATTTTTTAGGTTAAACTACTACACCCTGAAAAAAAACTGAAAAAACCCATCTGTCCCATCGCTAAAAAATCTTCATATTTCCGCGCTCCAAAGCAGTGGGCGCACAAAAATTTACATTTTTGGCCTGATAATGGCGATTATAACACGAATGGCGACGATTTGAATTTTAAATTTCACATTATTTACTTACCTATTCATCATACGGGTCGGCGTGATACAGTTCATGAACAAACAAGTGGGGGAATTCGTTTCAGATAAGTAATGCTTAAATCGTCCTTTCAACAACAGTTTGATAGAGAGAGGCCGTCAAACTCTGAAAAAAATTCCACTGATTCACTCGGCTCCTGAGCTAAATGATTTCGTTGATTTTGCAAAGTTTAAAAATATTGTTAAGGCTAATTCGTGGGCCTGGATGGGTTCCAATGATTTGGACATTGTAGAGATCAAGTTGGGGCTATGGTGACGTTTGAGAAGGTTGACGGTGTGTTGTAAGGGCAAAGGCTCCAGATTTTTAAGCAGTGATGTTAGTAAGTTTCGGTGGTAGCTGAGGGGTTATTGGTTACAAAATTGGGCAAAATTTGGCACACCCTTCATGATAAGTTGGAAAATCCGACGAGGATGAAAAGAGTTTTTCAGGATCAGCGTAGGGACTTTGGCATTTTGATTTTGTCACTACAGCTTCGTATCCAATTTATGTTATGTAAGAAAAATGGGAAGTGGGTCAGCTTATAAATAAAACAATATGCAAAAATGATGACAACGAGAGTTGAGGGAAACTTGGGGAACCCATGGTGATTTTTTGAAAATTGTTGCAAATAAGTCATCGTAAATTACTTGTGTTTGTCGTTTGGTCCATTTTTAAAGCCTGCAGAATTTCCTGAAGCTTTTAGTTTGATACGTGTGTCTTGATCAATTTTCGCGGTAGTTACGCGATCGTAATTAAAAAAAATGAGAAAGCCAGGTAACAACGTGCTTTCATAAATATTTTATCCCACATTCTAAAAGCGAGGGATTCAGTAGCCAGTATTAGAATGTAGTACGTTGGCTCCCGAGTTGTTTCTCTGTAGCAGACGTACGAATCAGATATTTTTAACTCGAGAACTATTTGCTTGTTTGCTGCCAAAATGTTTGAACTATGGCAAATAGTTCAGGTTAGTTTACTACAAAAATCGCTGGATTCGCCCGAAATCGGCCCTTCAACGGCAAAAAATTCAATCGGATCGTCTAGACGCCTCTGTCTAGTCGAGACTATTAAAGTTGCTCCAAGAGGCAAGGATCAATGAAGTCTAACGACGTTGTCTGATCAAGAATCGACGATGGTTTCGCCCGTCTGCACTTGACGGTTTATTATTCTATCAACTGTTTAGTCTGCAGTCTAGTATTTTTGAAATTTGCAACTTCTAAAAATATTACACTCGTCGAAACTGATGCGATACAGTTAACAACGATCGCTGATGGAGAAAACAAGTCTTAAACCAATATACAAACTTAAACACTGTAAACACGCTTTTATGAATGGTTTTTCATGCGTACACCCACTCCGGGGTAAACGCATTTTTTTCCAGTTACAACTTTACAAAACGCCGAGTTTTCATTACGTTTGCATTTTATCTCATGTATGAAATATTGTAGATAAAATTCAGAGAAAAGTTTTGTTATTACGAAATGCTAGAAGTCTTAGACTTGTTTTTAAACGAGGAACTTAAAGTGAGTGTTGACCTTTGCAAGACAAAATGAAAACTTACGTTTTGTCGAGCAAGAAGTTGAGACTCTTGCCAAGCAGCATGTTTTAGAGAAAAATTTCCTGAGCACATGTGTATAAGCATTAAGAAATTAAAACCATAATAGCAAAGGCGAAGTTTAGTTTTTAAACAAAAAAAAATACGATATCAAAAACAGCTTATTTAAATGGAATTCTAATATTTTATTAATTCAGAGAGAAAATATTTTCTACTCTACTTTTATTATTTGTTCTTCCTGTTTCGTTGTAATATTTTAAGGGTTCGTATATACATATATCCATTTTATTTCGAATATTATGTCGCATTTATCGTTTTTATTTCCATAGTAATTTATGCATTCTTTTTATGTAAATTTTGTTTGTTCCATGGAGTTGTGGTGATGTGCTTCTTACACTTTAGAAAAATAATCTTTAATGAGTTTAAGAAATCGAATCAAAATCGGCCCGATTTCTTTTTTGGGATTCAAATAAGCAAAATAACTAATTTTGGTTTTGGTGAACCACCTAAAAGTCAACGTGAATACGTTTTTGAGATCGCTTTTGCAAAATTGGAAATATATCTGGAGAAGTACTCTTTTGAACTAACTTGTACCAATATTAGAAAACTAACCAAGTGAACTGAAGTCTGTCCTAATTTCGACTGGAAAATCGTAGCTTTTTCTGACTTTTTTGAGTGACCCATTCTTTGAAAACAAGTCTAGAATTCTCATTCTTCGGCTATGTTTTACCATCAACAACTCATGATTAGTACTATTATTATTATTAAGAACACACGCGCCACGCGGGCAGCTGGCGTCCAGCCAGCCCCGCATTTAGAACAGAAGCAGCAGACTGTGGGCTCTGCACGCCCCCCGCAGACGACACCGTAGATGCATTGTAATACATTTACAATTATTCTCACATTCTCCCGCGAAAAGCGTGTTTATTAATCTTTCGAGTGTACAGAACCAACACGAATCATCACACAGCAAACAAACTCAAATGAAACGGACGATTTGCCAAAATTTAAGCTTGAGATGAGACAGACGACAGCCGAAATTTTGCACGCATCCACTCCGGGTCTGTGACTTCGGCTTAAATAAAAAGAAAAGTCTTGACGACTTTTGAAAACTGTTCCAAATAGAGGAGCGACAGTTGTAAACAATGGCATGACCGTTTTGGAAGAATTCGTAGTGGGATTTGGCAAAAAATAGATATAAAGCAATGGGTGATTAAGAGGGTTGGGAAATGAGGCGGAACTAACTGACGTGCTAAGAATAGAAAAGATTTTTTTTCAACAAGAGTTAATTTAGATATATCGATAGTAAGCGAATTTCTTGGGTTCCAAGGGTCATACACTACTTTTTCCAAGATCTTAACTTCTCGTTAAAAGTTTCATGGTCGTACGTAGAGTGCTTCTTTAATTTTGAAGCAAAACTTGGTAATGGTTTAGATGGTTAAAAAATTCTTGCAAGCAAAATGAAACCAAAACATGCGGTTGTTTGACTATACAGCAGTTGGTTCTTTTTTGAAGCTTAGTAATGAATGTTGTTTTAGGATGGTAACCGAATAGAAGAATAGAAGAAGAAGTAGAAGATAAGTCCGCGAGCAGAAGTTTCGATGACTCGCGACCCAAAGATGGTGTTGGGCAGCCGTGCGGTCGTGCGATGCAATGTCCATCCGAAAGCCCATCCAATCAAGTCGAACTGGGATCCCGCTCGCGCGCCCTTCATCCGATAAGGGTGTGTTTTGTTTTGTCCACTTCAGTGGTGCCGACAGCAATCCGTTGGTCGCCGTCATCGCAGCTCGAGCCCTTTATGCCGGGACGTTGGCCACCATTCGGACCACGGCCCCGAGTCTCCAGCGTCCCTGCGCCCAGCTGGCCGCCCTTTGTCTCCTTGCCACTCTAACGGCAGCGGCGAGGTGCTATGCGTGCTCGAACGCCACTCAAGCTCTAGCCCACTTCGCTCCGACGCCCTCTTCCTTTAGTCCAGTTGATGATTCCAATGTCCGACCGCATTCTTCCACTTTAGTATTAAGTAGGCCGGCGACTCCTCCTCGACCTGTACACAGTGATACTAGCGTAATTGTAATTACAAATTCTAAAAAGTTGTTGCTTAATCAAAATTCTAACGAGACGACGACGATCCGGAAACGGTTTAGGACTAAACGGGAATTGACGCCAACGGGGTTGAATCGCATCGTCGTCGACGAAGACCAAACCAAACTCGCCTTGGAGAAGAGAGCGGATGTGCTGGTGACCAGTGAGACTGACACAAGTGTGGGTGATAGTGATAGGGTGAACTCGTCGATCGTGAACACTATTCCAGAGGCAGAACATCAAAACGACAGCAGCTTCTTAGACGAAGACGACACAGAAAGACATTTAGAAGGCACTGAACGGCCCATGCCTCCGGTGCATGACCACGGCAACGCTTCATGTAAGTACTAACGCATCTTTCTAGGAATATTTACAGTATTTACGTGTACCACAGAAAATTTAACTGCACCAAACTAAAAGTGATCGTAAACACCACAAACTGAATAACATTCATTAATCGATAGGTCGTTTAATCAAACAAAAGAGTTTATTGCATCATGAAAGCAGACTCATTTAAAAGTTTTATATATTGTAGAAACTATGTGGTTGCGCTTTTGTCTGTTGAAGCTGTTATGAACTAAAGAAAACTTATTAGCAGCCAGAAAAGAAAGCATTGAAACGACAACTAAATCTGATACCAGCAAATAAAATAAAAGAGAATTGATTGTTTTCGATAGAATCTATATGAAATGTGTTTCTTTATGCAAGCGATGCCACAATTCCACTTTATGTAAAAATGTAGTGGTAAAACCTCACTGTGAACTCATAGGTTATAATGGCAGTATTACTCTTGAAAAATACAATAAAATTCATAATAGCATTATAATTGAAGCTATCAAATTCAAAATTCATTACTTTTTGTAATCACTACAGTGATGAAATATTGATAATAGAATCAATCCTTTCAACCAAAACAAGAAAACTTTATGATTCCTGACTTTCATTAACATTGGTAGTTTAGTTTTTGGTTATTTTTACTTGCAATTTTTTTGTTGTTTTGTTCATTTTTGTGAGTGTATTCTATGCTGTTTTCTATCATACTAGATATTTATGTTTGTTGAATCAAAATATTTTAAAAAAAGTCTTTATTTATCATCCTCGCATTTTCTCCGTTTTCGAAAAAAAAAATCTCCTCAGTTTTGAGAAGAAAGCTGTAGTAGGATCGTAACCAACGCTTTCTTCATCTAAAGCTATCGTCTTGATTGAATGGTAAGAAAATCAAAAATTTTTCAGTTCAGACCAAATTTAGAAAGTTTCGAGTTTTCTTTAGGTTTGATCTTAAATGGTCTTTCAGCATTTTTTAACAACCATAACAGTGGTCAAAAATCATTTAACTTTGTTCAATTATTTTGCTTTCTTCCGTGTTTTTTTCGCCTTTGGCCCAACCTGGCGTCGCTGCGGTTCATCTATTTGGGGAAGTGACTCCCGCCACTGTTCGCTCCGCTTAGTCTGGCTGTCCTCGCCGACCCAATCTCCGTCATTGCCTATGCACTCCCTCATTATACCATTTGGCATGATTGCTGCATTACTAACAACGACCGAAATAGCCGTCATGTTGAGAGCGTCCCACGTCCGCCATAATCGACTACCTGATCCTTCGTGGGCTCACATCTCGCACGACTCGCCCAAACCAAGATACCATCATATCTCGAATCGTCCAATTCCATGGACCACGACGTCCATTACGGCGGATTTATGCACTTCTTCTCGACGGACGTGCACTTTATAAAACAAATGAGTCGAGAGATTGGGATCGGTCGACGATGACACCGACGAGGTCATGGTCATGGTACAAACATCCATGGGGAAATGGAGCGGCGCAATTGGCGCACTTATTATTGTAGCTTCTGGGAACGAGTTATATTCATCGCTGCGGGGACTAGACTCATTATTTCTGGCAGGTGTTGTGGCTGCTGCGACGCAAGATTTTCTCTTATGCTGCACGGGAAAAGTTAACAATAATAACTACCATCAACGCATCTAGAGGAATTTCTAAAATGAAAGGAACCTGAAAAGGGATTAGTTCCATTTCTCCGTTACTGTCCTTTCTTAACGTTAGTGTGGTTTCTTGTCATACCACAACATTTTCGGATGTACCTCAAGGATCCAATCATGGCCCACTACTTTTTTTGTACTCCCCGTCTCAAATACAGAAATTCCATTGTGTAATTTCAACTTCAAGTCGTGTGAACGTCAGTTTATGTCGCGTTGTGCTCTGTGATTATTATCAAAGTGTCTGATAAATCTTCTCGCAATATTTTCCTGAGGTTGTTGCTCTTCTGCATTAAATTAACAGTGGTATTGATGAAAAAGCGTCTGAGTTGTGATGGGGCCCACTATTTATAGCCTGGGATTCCATCGAAGTAGGTCGCTCCTTTGCCATGACTTGGCCAATGAAAATCGCTTGGTTTTTTTTCACTAAATGACCCGTCATCTGGGAATTTCATCAACAAGAACCTCCATTTTCCCACAACACCAACCGACAATCCCCTACAAAAATTTGAATTTTTAATGTCCATCGCAGCTCTGTTTTGCGCCATCCAACCCTCTGATCGATACTAGATTTTAACCCAAATGACCGCACGCCCACAAAGTGGAGGTCACAAGTTTAATCTGGAGGACTAGGCTGATTTTTTCACCCCAAGAATCAGCGGTTTTTGTTCGTAAAACGATACCTCAGCGGCTTTGTTGTAAACAAAATCATCAACGTTGTTGTCGCTTCGTCCAAATGATGGAAAGTCAGGAAAAAAGGCGCCTGACTAATTGCGAGAGGCGATGCTGATGATGAAATGGAGTAGAAGAACTTAATGTCTAACAGACGAGTCGCGGTCGGTTTCATTTTTCTCAGTTTGATGAGCTCTTGTAATGATTGTGGAGCAGATGCTTGATGCGATTGAAGAAGATTTGTCAGAATGTTTGACGTTTCGGGATAAGTTGTTTATAGAAACATCAAGTTTAAAGCTTCAAAGCGACGCCGAAAGAAGTCTTTATTTTTGCAAAAGAGTTCCAAGGAATTCAAAAAACCCTATTTCTGTGATTGGAAACTTGACGTTTAGCTTATGAAAACTGCTACAAATCTTGCTTAATTGATGATTAATAAATAAAAAAACTAATTAAGAAAATGTACATCGTTGTTTAATTAATTAATTAACACTAACATTAACACAAACATGAAACTGAAGATAAATTAATTCATGTTACTTACATATAAAGTGGTATTTACTGTCAGTTTCCATTAAATATTTACAGCTTTTGCTGAGAATGGTACACAATTTTCAACATTTTAAAAATATCCTTAAGTTTTTGGAACAAGGTCATATTTCCCACTATATCGCGATTTTAAAAGAAAAGCAATCAAATATTTTAATTTACATAATTGCTAATCAAATCATTTTTAAGTTATTTGATAATGTATCACATTTTGAACACGCATTTCATCTTTCTATATTTTTTAACAAATTTATAGTATTCAAAAGTTTTAAATAATTTTACATTAAACTAGACTAGCATTTGAGAATGTTTTTCAACCTCTAAATATTTCCGCAGTTCAGCTATTTGTTCCATGTTTTTTGGTTTTGAAAGTATGAATTATGGTTCTGTGGAAGTGTTCATCTTGCATTAAATAAGACTCTCCTGACCCTGAATGTAGTACCAACAACAAAGAACTCAGCATATGTTTGAATAAGAAAAATAGTAGCTAAAACAACACAGATAATTCTTTATGTCGTTGACTCTCTTCATCTGCTTCCTCCTTCTCCCCTCGATCTTTTTTTTTCGGCCATCTTAAGAGATCGAGTGATGATTACTCGGAGGTGAAATGTTCCCAGTGAAATATCCGATGCATGTTAGAAAGGCGGTTCTTTTCATGTCGGCTTGTTAAGATTCTACAAGCCGGA
Source organism: Cynaeus angustus (assembly GCA_030157275.1). Lineage (NCBI taxonomy): Eukaryota > Metazoa > Arthropoda > Insecta > Coleoptera > Tenebrionidae > Cynaeus > Cynaeus angustus. Next base: position 15,371,418 of record CM058059.1, read on the forward strand.
GCGCATCTCGTTTCACATGTACAATCTCACCGACGATAACGCATTCAAGAAACGCACCAACAAACAGCCCCAGCCTTGAGTTGGCGGCGGTGTAAAAAAAACACTGCCGCCTCCAAGACATATCACTTTCACTGCGAGGTCGTCGAACCGATATCTCATCACAATGCTTCACTAGAAAAGAAGACGCGTCTCTATGTCGGCTTGTGACGTCAGTAAACGTCTCCCCCGGATCTTTTTTTACGTTTCCGGGCGGTCGGCCTCCGGATTGCCTTGACGAAGGGGGGCGGAGAGGACGTGACGTAATAAAGACCCTACGAGCGGCGGGCGGCGGTTTCCTAGGCAACTGCCATGGTGCACGCACGTAGCAACAGAGTGCGTGTACGGATCCGTGTGTAAGTAGTTTCAAGGTTCCTGCTCAAACGAGGAAATCGCGCCTATTTCGGCGAGTTTCTAACCAAGAACAAAGATTTGGTGATTTACTCGCAAAACAAACGGGCAAGAGATCGTCAGTGAAGTTACCAAGAAAAAGACGCAGAATCCTTGTATCTTCAAAGACAACTCCAACTTTTTTTTTTAAACTTGTTACATATTTATTTGGAAAACATAAGTAATGAGAAAAATTAATCTCAGATACACTATTTTTTACGCTTCCGTGATATTTTCCAAAAGTTTAGAAATGAGGTCTTTAATCGTAAGTCCATTAATTTATAAGCAGAACCAAGCTTACACACATATTTAATTGTTGTTTTGTGTATCTCATTATGTTAAACAACAATTGATGTTCTTCCTTTCAACGATTCTCCTCCCATTTCCGTTTACACCAAATCTGTTTTAAAGTAGATCCTGTCGTTCTCACCTACGTATTTACATCAGCAACATTGTTATTAACAATATTTCTGGAATCACTGGAAATAATGATTTGGTTAACACTTAATTTTTTATTTAATTTTTCGGAAAGGTAGGCAACCACCATCTTTGCTGAGTGATTCAAAATTTGGTAGTGCGGTGTATAGTGTTCTATTTATTTCTTTATTGGAAACGCTATTGATTTGCATGCAACTTGATCGAATTGTTAACTAGCATTTCCAATTTTTATTTTGGGATTCCTTGACATATACTTGCATTTGCAATTAAGTTTTGATGTGCAGTAAATACATTTAACAGCTGTGAACAGAGTTAGAAGTGGAATTGTTTTTTTTTTAGATTACAATTTATCTGTCTAGTCTAAGTCCGACACACTCTGTACTATAATTAAAGACAATCTCATTTATAGAGAACAGCAAAACCTTTTATAGGGTGGTTCTGAAATACTTCTGTTTTGCTACGTGCAAAATATGTGGTGGGTGAAAAAATCTACTTTCGGCAACATTTTGAAGTGGTACTATACTGATAAAACAGCGATATGGCTATCACAGTGAACATCATAAATATATAAATTTGTTGATTGTTAGATGACGACCGCAATTACCTTTCAGCACGCCACCGAAGGAACAGTCAATCTAACATTTTATTTAAAGCAAAGCCAGAATGTCTGATCGATAAGACAGCACGTACGTTCATTTTATCGCCGTAATTTCGCTCACTGCCCTTTCTTCTTTCATTTATCTTTTTTCTCGTATGCTTCCATTGCTACTGTGTTACTTATCACCTCCGCAAAAAAATCCCAACCGGTTTTTGAGGACTAATTATTTTCGCTGCATTCGTGTATACCAGCGAATAACCGTTTTGGAATTTGAACCCGGATAACTCGAAAACTAACCTCCGATGCCATGTCGTGTTTTTGTCGACTATAATTATGCTTAAAATTAGATGTCCAGTAATAAAAGCGTAATCTCAATTAGTAGCAGCTAAATGTTCGTGCGTTTTTAATTAAGATTTTGATTTGGAAGAACGGAAATTACCGGTCCATGGAAATGAAGGAGAGAACGGACCCAATCCCTCGAGTTTAAATGGGTTTTCCGACATATTTTAAAAATAGACGGAGTTACTTGTACAATGCGATCAGTTGATTGCTTGACCCTGAGTATGAGCCAAGATTTTTTTTCGGGGGCAAAATTACGCTACCTGTGGGGAATACAGGAAAAAATTATGATTTTTTTCAAACCTCCAAAAACTTCAGATACCAAAAAGAAACAATTATAAGTCAATGAAAATACACTTATTAATTTTGACATTCAGTATCGGGGTAATTTTCCTACACTCTTATGGAAATTTAAGTTTTTCAGATCAACTATAGAATATTTTTATAATTGATTGAAAAAATAGTGTAGAAACCTTGGCCCATTAAGAGTTTGTTTGCATCCTTGAGTATTAAAGAAAGCTGATTGCTCTTGATACGTAGCCTACTACTTTCAAAGCACAAGAAGCTCTCTTTAAAGAAGGAATGAAAAATGTGCTCTTTGGATGTCAAGGTAGAATTTGGTATCTTCAAACTGCCACACACGTTCCCCATCGTTATTTTTTAAACGACTGTGTAACAACAGCAATTAACAATTTAAAAGTGGCGTTCGTCGTTAAAACGCGTCGATTTCGTGTGTGGGCAGTCGTTTTAAGCGGCGCATAATTGCTACCACACACGTAACACGTTTCCGCATGACGTGATGTCAGGGGAAAGAATCCCCCGAATCCATCATCGGCTTTTAATCGATTTATTAGGCGGTAAACTCGAAGCTTTCGATGTGGGTCACGTTTTCCGCAGTCACGCGACGCCGACGACGCCTCCGACGCTGATGAGACACGTTGCAATAAAATGCGTCTAGGTTTTTTCTCCGTTGTTCGAACGGACGTCCCAAGGGCGTTGAAATCTACATTTTCTTTACTATTCACATGCATTCACCCTTCGGCGCTTTTGTTTTAGAGCGTCCAACCCTTTCTGGCACTCTTTGACATCGATCAGCGTTTTTCAGAGGGAGAGCATTCACGAGTGTATTAATGAGAGGAAAAGTAGGTCACGGGTGAGGACCCTCGTTTTAGTGCTTCAAAGAGAAGAAAACAGCCCCCATAGCAACATTGCGTATGTGTACGAAGGGGGAAAACTAAGGTCATTCGCTCGATGGATGAATAGAAATGTACGCACAAAAAGCTCATTACGACGAGCGATTTATTCCGAGACGATGATATCACCGGTTTGTGCTTTCTATTCATTGGAAGAAGCGAATGATGGGTATTGACGGGGATGCTGGAGGACAAAACTCAGAAAAGTAACGCTGAAATGCGCATTTTTCGCCGACGATTGATCTATTACCACAGACTTTTTTTTGTGTCTTACCACTTTCGGTATGGTGCAGAAACTCAAACTAATTAAGTGAGTATTACGTATGAACTCAGTGAAAAGTTTCGTGAAGGCATCCAGAAGTTCAAGAATCATTAATTTGCGTTGACTGTTTACAATCAAACGCTGCATCAAAGGCAAACTGTGAGCAGGCGGATATTATTAAAGTTGTGCAATCATTAACGACACCGATTGAGCTCCAAAACGACATTGTTTAAATACAATCCTGTTATTTGTATTGTTGGAGTGGTGGTGGCGTTTTTGGAGAGATAATGGATACAACGGGAAATTAAAGATAACTACATTTGTGAGGTTTCAGGTTTTACTCTGAATTAAAGTCAAACGAACAAATTTTAGAGAAAAAAAAAGATTTTGACATCGAAGAATTGGATGATTTACTTTTTTCTTGATCCTTGGAGGACCACTTAGCTTAATCAGATGGATCTAAGCGTTTCCCTTTATCCTATCGGATCTTAGCAAAAAGGGAAAACGTGGCAATCAATACTTCCAATGTCCTTTCTCCACGGAACGATATGCGTATTGAACTCGTGAACTTGCCAAGGCTGGCGAAGAACGACCCGTGTTCAGACTGAGAGCAGAGGATGGAGGATTTCGACCCTGCGTGGTTCGCCGACCTCTCCTCCAGCTGCCAGTCGATAGCGAAAGTGAGACGGCGTCTCTTGCATTATTTCGTATTCCTGCTGCGCCGCGATCTCCAATCTCCGTACGAAGAGCGCCGATGTTAATTGCGGCCTTTCGAACGACGAGATTACGGTCCTGCGTTGCGAAATTTAATAACGTCGACGAACGTGACCTACATGACTTTGTGGAAACCATGGAGTGATTTTGGCACTTTTTCAATTTCGACTATTGGAAGACGATTACGAGGTTTAAGCCTTGTAAATTTTCCGCTTGGACGAAAATCTTTCTGAGAATATCACTCTCTCTGATCTCTTGCGACCTCATCTCGACATTATAACCGGTCATTATGGAGTGTATGAAGACTGGCTCCTGTTTAAGATGAGTGTCGGTGTAACATTTCACGACCTCAGTTATCGATCCGATTCACACTTCTTTGCACACTTGTGCCTAGGCGCTTCTACCTAAATTGCGATTGTCCCCAGGTGTCTCTCGAGGTGTTTTTGTTTGGTTTACGCATCGCTGCTTACCCTTGCTTTTCATTAATGTTGTACTCGAGCGCTCTAAGATGCAAAATATGCCAAATATGCAAAAGGGAAAAGATAACGCCTAAACTTGTACTTCGTGATGAAGCAGAGCAGCTAAAATACTTCCGTATAACGACCTTATTTCATACACTATGCGTATTTTATCTGTTAACTGTTCATCATATTTTCTGTGGAAATCTTACAGATTTGAATACCTTTAGTTTTTGAACGGATGCTCCACATCTATCTCTTCATTAGAATATGCTTGAAATTTTCTGGAAATACCAACTGCTATGTGATAAACTCCATCACCAGGATCATCTGTTTTGCTTTCTCACCAAGTTTTCGACTTTAAAATCTTTATTTCATGACCTTTCCTTTTCTTTTAGTGCGGTTTTTCTAATCCGATTTTTTCTTGCGACCAAATCTTGCACTGGACAATGCCACAACAGGTTTCATTTGTCAAAGTAAAGATTCGCTTTTGCTTGAACGTCGGTCGTTTTTAACAGCGCGTTTTGAATTTTAATCACCTTCTCTCTATTGGCCGCTTTGTCGTTGATAAATGAAAGTCATTTCGATTGTAGCAGAATCGGTGCAAATTCCTGCTGCATTAAAAGGTCCGCCATTAATTTCTCTTCGCGTCGATTCGATGAAAGACGCTCGTGTGCAGGAAAAAATTCCAACGTTTTCTGGAAACGATTGAGGTTACGTAACGGTTCCGGAATTTGCTCCTATTCTTGTCGACGGAACAACAGGATCGTAATGACGTCCTCCATTATTCTTTCGAGTATTGTGGATTAATTTCCGGACACCTGTGCATTGCACGATGGAAACGTCGACACAACCATCCATCACGACGACAGAAATTGAGTTTTTTCCGAGCTACACCCAACGTGGAAAATTCCTGCTGAGACGTTCCATTCTCGATCTAATAACTCGATCATTTCCAATAATATGAAGTGGGAGATGGGACAACTTTGCCACATTTTCTCCAGATCTTAATTTTGTGGAAGTTTGTCGCGATCAGAGGCGACAGATTCTTTGGAATTTCCTCATTTTGCGACGTGGAAAGAAAGCAAAGAACGGGAGAGACCCTTTTAATTACTGATGTTGGACGGATTCTTACGATGGGTGGACCGAGTTTTAATGTCATAACCTGAATATGAATTTTTTAAATTTGTGTTTGGCTTCAGACAAAACATTTTGCGGAAACTCGAAGTTTCCGCTTGTTAAGATCATGTCTGTTAGGAAACAGTTACTATTAGTGCCCAGACAGATGTTGAATCAGAACTGGAAGTTTGTATAAATTTTAGTTGTAAAGTGCTTAACAGATTAAAACGAGATCCAACATCGCTCTTGTCGCTTTTTGGTATTCGGAACGCGTGCCAAATTTTTGAACGTATTTCCATAAATCAGAGTGTTCAAGTGCAAATGCCTTATTTAAGGTGGTATTTGGGTCGCATGGTGTGAATCCTGCTTGAGTGATTTAAGAGGACGCCAAAAACGATGCAATGACATCGGGAAAAGCCTGACGGTGTTCAATCACGAAACTTTGATTATACCGTGTTGCCGCTTTTACGATCGGTGAAATGTAAATTCAGTTATGCATTTGTTGCTTATGTAACAGCTGTTTATTTACTATTATTGCATCTGGTTCTCAAGGTTAACATGTGCAGAAGGTGAAGTCAAAGATGTTTTTTTACTGTCATTATCGTCTTTGCACTCCTGTTTCATCATTATGGAAGAGGAAAAGCGAAGGCGGGGCTTTATATTTAATAATTTAGAAGTTCGATTATGAGGAGAGACGCTAGCGACACACACATTTTACCACGTTTTAATCATAAAGGAGGAATTATGGTATTGCCATCAAACGTGTCTTGGCGATAGAATCGTCGTTTTGTCGTTCTTTGTTCTTACATGCTTTAGGCTTAGTGGTCCTCAATTTTTTTCAAGATGATCTCCATAATATGAATTTAATGGAAACTGTAATTCTATACACTTTAAAAATTGGATTTTTAACATCGGTGCGTTAGAAGTAACGTTTTTTATAGGGTTATAAAAGGATTGTTTTAAAAGTGAGATAAAATATGAAGAGATTAGATGTATTTATATCTATAATCCAACTAAAAAATTTGTTATTTGATGCCTTAAATTCCGAGAGATCTCTGAGCATTCTCTTTAATCCTATTCTTTGTTAGCGAATATAAATTATCATCTCTTTTCTTCTGTGATGGTGCAGGCAATTATTGTACATACGTACTGTATTTATTTTCATGCTATGATAAACTAACATACAATTTTCTTTGTGTATTATTTCAGCAATGCGTGTAAACTCAACAGATATACAGGATTTTTGTGAAGAAACGTAATAAAACTGTGTTTAAATAAATAAGTTATGGTTTTTGGACAGAAAAAAATAAAGTTAAACGAGATTGAATAAGATCCAGATATTCAAATTTTATTAATAGAATATCCGGTCTTTTCGTGTTAGGAACAATAAAATTAAATGTGATTTCTTATTAACGTTAATTGAGATTAAACGTTGGCTATATTTTTCAAATCTTTGGATCGGAAGTTTGATCTAGAGCATGAGCCAAAGGAAAATGTGAAAAATGTAGATTTCTAACGAAATATAGTTCCATGTCTTGGTTACGTTGGCATTTTGTCGTTGACATTCCATTTGTTTTTTTGGCCCACGTCTCGTTATGTTTCTATAATCTTTCCGAAAAAAGCTTCTTGTCCGACAGGTCTAAATTTAGCCCGACTGTGCCAAATTTAACCTCGTCTTCTTCGTCAATATTTTCTCGACGTTACTTATCTCCATCATCCGCCATCGCACTCTTTCTTTAATCCGTTCGACATAAAAATAAACAATAATATTATTGTGAAGAATGACGCAGACGATGCGATATCAGCGCGCCTGGCGGTTAGTGGACGGAACATAATGAGGTTATTCACTGCCTACGACGACGGGACAATGATCCTTGTTTCTTGTTTGTTGCGATGATGGTGATGTGCATGAATTTTCAGTTAGTCGACGCCACGAAAAATCTCGGCGACAAGAAAAACCGTGGATGATTTCGCTCTTGCCCGCTCTCTTTCTTGCGACTTCTTGCTTTCCAATTAAGGATGCTCTAGTTAAACTGCAATCGTGCACAATGGACTCAAATTGCAAGCGTAATAAGCTGCATTGGTTCATACAAAACTACAGAGGATCGTTTATGATCGTCATCGTCGTCGTCGTCACGGACCAGACGGCGACTTAATACAATTACCAGTTGCACTTCATCTAATTGTCTGTGACCTTTGACCCAAGTGTTTGGTATAATTAACCGGGGGAGATGCGCAATTTCGCCCGAAAAAGCCAGAACTCACACGTGGAATCTGAAAAATACCATTTTCAGAAAAACTCTTCATCTTCTTGGAACTACTCTTTGTCTCGCGAACCTTGACAAACAAAAAACTTCTAAACCCATAACGTTAATTGTCGTCGGACAAAGAATTTTACGAGCATTCTAACCACACGATGATTGACACCTGACAACTTCCCTGCTCGTATTTTATCGCCGAATTACCAAATATTACTATGCACAAGTGCATTCTGCAACGTGCTTGGCAATATGCAAATTTACCGATTTTGGGCAAGGGGTCGCGGCGAGGGGTTTTTCTATAAATGGTTAGCTGTAATATCGTCATGCGACAAGCCCCACAGGGACGTTGCTGGATTGTTAAACAAAACCATTACTTCTTTATTTGCAATAAATCATTCATGGCGTTCACTCTATTGCATATTGCTGAAATATGCTCGTGGTGACGCGAATTCAAAACTTATAATAAGACTTTAAGGTTCAGCAATGCTATTTCTTCCATTTTCACCTCAGAGACTGCATCCCAAGCGATTACAAAAGTTACAGTTAAATGTTCTTATGCAGTGCTAATAAAATGACAGAAATGATACTGTAGATGAAATTTAGCAAGAAGAGGAAGCAAAATTTCGTCCACCTTTTAATCTAATTAAATGTAACCCAAAATTACACTGATTATATAAACACCAAGTGCTGTTTTAACACTTCACGTATTGTTTTGATACCAAAATAAAAAAATTACAAAAAGCACAAACAATAAAATAGATTTTTTACTGCATGTTTACAATTCCTGCAAAACAATCCTTGATTACAAAGCGAGCAGTTAAAAATGTGTCCTCGTTGAACAAAGATAAAGCAAATTTATCTACTTTTTGTCGTCGCTGATAATTTTTGGTGAAAAAGTCCATGTTTTACGTTTACGCGATTCTAAAAAATTACGACTGCTTCAACTGTAACCACAGCAAAACACCCTTAATTGTAGGTCGTCCTTTTGTCCCTTTGGGCCTCTGTGAGTATTCTCTCAACCTATTAAACTGTTCGGAAAACACAATTTAGACACAACATCGCTAGATTATTTAATGGAGACCTAGCTAAGTGTTTCTCCCAATCCAATTAGTAACCTGAGGTACAATATTGGGTTAGTATGATTGAAGCTCCTCATTTCTTTCCCTGCAATTAAGCTTATTATGGTTGAAAATTTCTATTAATTTGTGCACACTAAGAAGATTTTAGAACCGAATTCAAAAAAATGTACATGAAAACTCCGTTCCAGCAGCTTTCAGTCCTCGCTAAAAGTGATCAAATCCTGAAAATAAAGCACAAACACCTCCATCAATCGAGTTCTAATTGCCCGCCGAACCACTCCTGCGGCGTTCCAAACTCACACCCCTCAATAAAACTAGACGCGATATTGCGGTGCTTAAAAGCTTCGTCATTCACCAATTTAAATTCTGTTTACCTTTTCATCGAAGCTTTAATGCTTTCTCGACCTAACCGAATCGATATCTCGGTATATGAAAGAGGGAAAACTCATTTTTACGCTGACTGATCCCGACATCCAATCACTTAGCGCGAGCGTCAGACAGGGAAAAAATCTGTTTGCCAAAGAGGAAAAAGAGGATGTTGCTCCAAGGCCTTTGCTGCGAATGCAACAGATGCACGCTAGCGTGGATGCAACTTATAGCCACGTGAGGGAAGTGATTTTTAAATGAGCTTAATCAGATTCTGATTTATGCGACTGCGAGTGATGCCTGGAAATTCGAATGGCTAAAATATTAGTCTGAGCTTGTTCCAGAAAGAAGGATTCTGGGAAGGCTGCTACGGTGAAATTTACATCGGATTCAGGACGTGCGAATTCCGGGAAAAATCGATCCCCAACCAAGGAAATTCTACGAAGAGAATTTAAGCGGTCCTTAAAGGATTTTTATATCAGACTTAACGCAAAACCCAAAATAAAAAATCATAACCGAACTATTTTAATCGCCTTCATGAAAAACACCCCTATATATGATTAAGTGGGCAATAAAATACACACATTAATAATCACAAAATCTCTAACTTTTGCCGCACACCACAGCTGTCACTTTTCATCATCTAAAATGTTTTTATCACCCCTTTGATAATTTTATTAGGTCTAGCCGTTACGGTAATAAATTATGTAATCTCGCCTTTTTACTAATTAACTTGGGTCTGATTTACTACCCTGCTCCTGTATAAGTCAAGCCCTGTGGCCTTGACTGTTTTTCTCGTGACCTTTCTAGAATACCTTTCTTCCCCAAAAGACGCATTAACACCCTCTAGGAGACTTAACCGTGTTTTTTTAATTAAACTTGTCGACGCGATATCGCAACAGGTTTTTTTTATTTTTTGGTTTAGGTTCATTTTAATTTGAGATAGAAATACGTGTTCCCTATTCTGACGAGAATGCACATGTGTTCTAATTTTAGATGTGATGCATAGTATTGGAGTAAATCATGCGGCTGCACCTTGTATTTATTCATTCGCCGATATTAAATTGGGCGAGCGAGCGAACGAAGTGAAGAGTATAAATAGAAGGGAGGTGACTGATATAAATAATGATTTGTTGGCAACTCGTAGAAGTTTAAAATGTGGGTGATATAAGAGACTAAAGAAATAAAACCACTGTAAATCCTAAGGAGAGTTGAAAAAAATTGAAATTAGAACAGGCTGAAGTCCTGCTATAAATAAAAAATTATAGGAACAATGATTTGTAAACTGAGGTTATTAAAAAACGAACACAAATTGAATCTGCAGCCATAAAAGTATTAATTTAACGAAAGCTTCAAAAATCGTATACAATTTGACTCACAAATTTTTATATTACTAAAACAGTAATAGATAAAATTCAAACTTATAAATCTGAAACTTCAAAATTTGCAAGAACAACTAGTGGAAATTAAATTGAAATGCCAATTCCAGATCTCTATATAAAGTGTGAAAATGCAATTAATAATTTTGTAAAACAAGAAAAAAAACTTTAAGGTATATTTTATTAGATTTATAAACATGATATGTATTTGATAATTTATTTTTTTAGATAATCGAATCATCCAAAGTGACCCATCCAGATACGAAAACATGACGCCATATTTTGACTAAATTTAGATTTAGACACTTAGAAAACTTATCGTGTTCGAACATGTGGTTTAGATACTTATTAAGTAACTTCGTCATTGCTCATTTATTTTTATTTCTCTGTACATATAGACGACGTATTTAGCTTCTGGAAATTACTCAAGGATCAGTCATAGGCCCGATTCTATTACCATTTCAACTACCAGTGGTTACATCAAAATGTTCTTTGGCAGCCTCCACATTCACTGCATCTGAAGTTGATTGAACACCTTCATCCTCGTTTTCGAAGTATCTAACGTAAAATTCGTCTAAGCTCGCCAATAGACGTCCTTGTGAAGAGAAACAGTGCGTTCGTGTTGCGAATTATCCAACGATTTGTTTGGGCAAATCGAGTGGTTTGCCTTGGTGAACCTGTTCGCCGATGTCTACACGTGGCCTCGCCATGCAGCTATCACCGACGTACGTCTGAGTGTTAGAACTGCATTAGATCCTTAATATGTAAATCGACTCATAAAACCGCGATCTCGAACGGGTTCCTCGTTTTATGGCCTCGTTACATTAAGCGATTATTTGTAAATAATGGCTAATTAAATTTAATATCGAACCGTCGAACGCCACTGCACAGATGGCGCCGTATATTACCCAATGGAACGGTTATTTTTTCAGTAAATTTGTCCTGTAGGGGACATCGGACAAATCTTGACGGTGGAACAAGCGAAGGTCCTAATCCGGAGCCTTGTGAGACTCCGCTCTTCCAACGCCATAAAACACTGTCAGGTATTGGCGCCGATGCTAATAATTCGCGATTATTACGAGTGAAAGGTTAACGGACCTTTAAAACTAGATTCTGAGAAACGAAACAGGTAACAGAATAACCTTGTGCCGTTGCATAATCTCGTTCCGGGGTATTTTTTCGATTTCTTCGTTTTGTTTTATTTTCGGGTCGATTCTTTCCGTGCCTACACAGACTCTGCTGTTATTTACATAATTTAAAATACAATCAGAAAGTTATTAAACGAGGTTCGAGGTCGTCGGCAGAATTTATAGCTGGTAAGTGACCCCTTCGGAGCCGAAACTGCGCCGCCTCTGCAACCATATCTCTATCTACGGTTGCTTTGATTAGTCAATAAAAATAATGGCACCGTTTCCGGCAGGTTGCGAATTTTGCAATTGCGAAATTCGAAAAGGTGACTTTGAAAGGAAAAGTAATTGGGCAATTGAAAAGTTGTTCGCCTAATTTTTAGCCTTTTCGATTTTTTGCAATGCACTGATCAAGTTTTTGTGGAAGTCTTTTAGAAGGAATCTTCCGTTGGTTACTGCAATGGTTACAATTTTTTGATTAGTCAATAATTACTTTAAACTTGAATATTCGTTCTTTAGTATTTTATTCAGTGTTTCCCTCTACATTTATGTAAATTGGACGTTATTAACATCCAATATGTCAGCGATGGAAGCATAATGAAACGAATTTTCTTGTAAATTTACATGAGGAACGCTAGTCAATGGCTACGATTAAAATTACATGCAATTTTCGAAATGACAGGTGAAATTCATTATCAACAAGTTGCGGCCTTTCCTGACGATAACTAGTAATTTGTAGTTTACTGTTAGGTAGCTAATGAAACGACGAACAAATTTGATTTAATCGAATTTTGCTGCATTTACTCTATAACCTCAAGAATTTTGGCTTTAAAAAATGCAAGATATGGGTATTTATTTGAGAAACCAAACCATGCCAATAACCTGTTGAAAAAACACAGTTCTTTTGATTTTTTAGTATCTCAGGTTAAAACTTTGATGTGTCGCATTTTGAAAAGTATTTAAATTGGCAACTGAAAGAATGTTTCACTAAAATTATCAAGTTTTTAAATTTGCAGATTTTTTATTTTTTTAACGGCTCTTAGATTTCTTACCATTTTTTCTTTAATAAATAAAATCCGAAAACAATTGTTTAAAAAACTATGTTTGATTCGTGACATTTTTTCCACTTTGACAAAAGCAAAAATTGTTGCGTTTGGACGTTTGTCGAACATTTTCCTCATTTGTAGTAAATGTAATGCCAGCCATTTCCCATTTCCAAAATTTGCAATTACATTATGACTAAATTTAAACTGTAATTTCCATATTATTGACGTTTACTACCCACAGTCACATAAAATTCCTGCTCACACTTCCACAATTCCTGCAACATTGCGAGATCTTTCTACTCCAATGCAGGGACGTCGTCGGCGAATTGTGGTTCCCCAAATCGGAAAATCCACTTAAAAGCCTCGCATAAATTACCATAAGTTCGAATCGCTCCAAACGTCAAACTAGGTGTGCCAAGGGCCCTTTTTCCTCGAATCCGTCTCGCGCATGACCCAAACTCAATCAGCATTTGTGGGTGATTCCACAAGGTCGCTTCCAAATTCATCTGTTATTACGGTCATGCGATGATTATGCATGCAGATATTTTTATTAAGTCTAGACAGAAGTCAGACGGGTTTGTTGTAACAACTCATAAACTTTATCATTTAGGATTGTTGCTACGTGTAATTAGACAGGGCCGGATTTGGGGTATTAATGTCACAAAATATGTGTCTCTCCCTGTCGTAATTTTGTGTTTTATTCGCTTCAACGTTTACGGCCCAGAAACAAATATTCGAATCTAATCCAGTCTCAATTAAAATTGTAAAAACGTCGGAGGGCCGATCTTGAACCGTTTTGCGGCTTTTGCGATTGGAGGATTTTACATTACTGCTGGAATTGTTTCCATGTATAATAAAGTCGGTGATGCGTATCTTTTTACCCGAGTGCGTTTAACGACACGTCCGAATCGTCTTTCTGCAGATAACACACCGGTAAAATGGATAATAACGACTCCCAAAGGTGGAATTTGGTACAAAGATGGACGTTGGTGTCAGTCGCTGTCGATATCGAAAAGTATTTTTAATTTCGTGGGATTCATCGACTGTCTTAAATCATTCGGGAAGATAAAAGGGCGCTGACCTGAATCTCCGGAAATGCGAAAATTGAAGGAGCTTCAAGTTCAGTGGATTTTAGATAACATTATCAGATGCGGATGCGTTTGTGTATTTTAAAGGGATTAAATACGTGACTTTTGGAATCAGTGATCAAAATCTGAGGACTATATCATATTTATATTTATAAAGATGTGAATCGAAACGCAGGTTTAATTTAGATCTTTGAACGTTAATTCCAGTCCTAACAACGGTCTAAAAATAAAATGAAAATAAATATGCCTGAAAAACCCAACAATCCTATTTAATGAAGTTCAAAATGCTTATATAGATACATCTCAAAAATTCCGTGTTTACGATTATTTTATTTAACAAAATGTTTCGTGACGAGAGTTTTTTTTTTGGGAAATTTTAAATGATTAAATTTGAGACAGAATTTTCACAACTTAAGACTTCGAAATCATTTACAATATTCATAAATGTTATCTAACTTTTGTCATCGACCGGTTTCGCCGTCATCACCACGACCCACTTTAAAAATACGGCTCTCCTACTTGACATCCCCATTCATCACTCTTTTTCGTCCATTTTTAACAATCCTTCAACTCCTAACCGAAATCTGAAGAGTCCAAACTTGAATTCCTGGCATCCTTAATTTACTCCCCCAAAAAATGAAACGCGAGTACAACTCACAAGAATTTCAGCCGCCTCCAAACCCCAAAAACTGAGTATTTCTCACGCCGCTTTTTATGAAACTCGACAAAGCTCCGCCTCGCATGCTTTCATAAAAGCTCCGAACTTGATACCGTGTTTACGGCTTCATATTTTCTTGGCGGAATAAAAATAAATATGACAGAGTTGACTGTTTTTATTATGCGTGGCTTTTACTTTTCTATACGATGTCTTTTTATTGCATCATTTATTTTCTTTTTTGATAGATTGTGTGTTATTAAGTCTTTTTCTTTGCAGGTGAGTACCTGACGTGCTTTCTATGCAGACTGCGTTCAACGCGACGGAGGTGATTGACTTCGGGGCGCACATCCCGGATTATAAACAACCCGGATTTGGGGATTTTATTTTTTGAAGGGTGGTCCAGGAATGGTAATGAGGTTAGGTGTTTCCAGGCACTTTTTTGTGACGTTAGAATTCCAGATGAGAAATGTGCGCGCTTTACGTATATTCTAGGCGCCAATTGTCAAATATTTCCAGCACGAAATAACCTTGAACTTTTTAATCCATTCCACTTGTGAGTTCGTCGCCGGTAAAATACTTTTACGATGTGTTCAAGGAAACAGAGGAAGACGAAGAGATTTGCAATGATTTATTTACTTTTTACATTCTCTTGTGACATAAGCATACGTTAACATCTCGTTAAGACAACTCTGTCAAATAAAGAACCTTGTCAAAAGGCAAGGACTCGAGCACGGCACCTGCTTTTGCTGCCTCCTCTTGAAAGAAAAACGGTCAACGAACTTGGAGCGGCGCGAAAGATACGAGCATTCAGCTGCAGATGGTGGCGTAGAGTAAAGCTGCGAGATGACGGCTTTCAAAGACTGAAATTCTGGGTGTAGAATGATCAGATTGTTTCCCATGAGACACAAACTCATTGATAATGAAGGGGATAAACAGGATACAGAAAAAAATACTAAATCTGTGTTGATTTTGGACAAAATTATCGAACGCAAAAGATTAAATTAAGTTTAAAGATTATATCACAATTATAATTTGCAACAAAACTTACTTTTCGTCTATTTTGAAACGTTAATTTCAATAAAACAGTGATAAAAGTTTGTGTATAAAATTTCTATGGTTAAGTCATGCAAAACCCAAATTACCTAATGTTCTAGCTAAAAATATATAAACCTACTAATTTTAA
Source organism: Cynaeus angustus (assembly GCA_030157275.1). NCBI lineage: Eukaryota > Metazoa > Arthropoda > Insecta > Coleoptera > Tenebrionidae > Cynaeus > Cynaeus angustus. The sequence continues at coordinate 15,387,152 of CM058059.1, forward strand.
AAAGCTCAAAATTTTTGTGATGTAGAAATATTTCATTATACATGAATGTTATACAATTTAAAGTGTATTTTTGCAACTCATGAGAATTCTTATCAACTTAAACACGGTTGCTAAAATTTTCAGAATTTTTGCATAAATTAATATAACAATTTCAATTTCAAGGTACGTACCTGAATTACTTATTTAACTTTATCATGCATTTGTTTTTAAATAATTTGAATTTGAGTTACTCCTTGTATATTTATTTCATAAACGGAAATGAGTTCTTGAAAGTTGCAAGGTCTAATGTTTGAGTAATTCTCATAAATAGAAATTACAGATTTAAGAAATTTGTTTGCGGTCAAAATATTAAAATTCCTAAATATGTTCCGTAAACATATCTAAATGAGTTAGTTGAATATTTATTTAATAACTGTAAAAGTTCGATTATGCGGAGAGTGAACAGCGAGACATTTAACCACGTTTTAATCGTAAAGAGAAATTATGGTATGACCATAAAACGTGTCTTGGCGATAGAATTGTTGTTTTGTCGTTCTTTATTCTTCCAGGGCCCTAAAATTTCGCCAACAAGATTGCGAGAAAAGTAATTGAAGGGATTTTTATTAGAAGTCTATTGCTCTAAAACAACTTTTTCATTTTTATAAATGTTACTGAAAGGGATTTTGCCGAAATTGTAGCAAAAAAATGCTAGGAATTCAAATTAAAACATTCAGGTTCCCATCTGCAATGATAATCAACTTGACCATCAGCATTTGACGAAATTGTTCAAAAACAAACTGCCCTTGAAAGCGTCCTAAAAATACAAAATGACAGGTTCACATTAATAATTCGGAAACAGGAGTTTTTTTTTTGCAATAATTTCTCTTGATTCTAGTTTTGGATTTTTTAGAAAATGAAGACAACAACCGAAATGCAACAAAACAAAAACTTGATTCTTACGTGTTCTCGTTTTTTTTTTTAACATTTTCTTCTTAGAACCAACAATTATGGATGATTATCTTCGGTACTGTACGAAATATCCAACAATAGTGGAAAATTTTAAACAACCAAAATTTCATTCAAGTATTCTAGAGTAGAATTATCATTCGAATATCGTAGAAATAATTTTTCTACAGTTTTTGTCTCTCATTCCGTCCCTGTTACAGTGCAAAATCCCCGACGTTTATTGACCCAATCGCCAAAATTATTCAAATCGGTTGCGGATTCAGGGCCAACAGAATAATGCATTTTCTACATTAACTTATTTGGTTACTAACCCCTCAAACGGAATCATCAATCTGCTATTATCTCGTTCCGAGTCATAAACACTAGTCATCGAATGTGTGTCGCATTAATTTTTATTGTGTCAAGGTGCATAAAAAGCGCACTGACTCACACTAAAACGCAATTGCAGCATTTCGTGGTATGACCCGACAATTAAAAAAAATATTAGCGTGCATGACGTGTTTGCATTTTTTCAGCGGGTGTTAAAATTGTTTACTTTGTTTTCAATTGCGCCCATCCCGACAGCGGCTGACGTAATTGCGTCAAATATTGACAGGAGCGTAATTGGCCCGACCTTCGTTGGAAAAGAGTGAAAAAGGTCGTGGAATTGTATCTAAAAACGTAGCACGAGGCTGAAAAGGTCTGGTTTTTTTTTCTAACATAAATTTTGTATAGGTGCTATTCGATATTGTCTAAAAGTCTAAACCATGCGACCTAATCGTTCTGGAATTTTTTTTATGTATATAGGCGTAGGTTCAAAAAAGAGCCCCCTCATTCAGAAAATCATAAAAACACCTCTGAAATTCTATATCTAAGTTCAATGCCTTCATTAACATATTTAACTTTTCTTTGGAGATAATATTTGGCTATTCCACGTACACCATGTAACAATTTAAGCTGTCGAAATCAATTTTTTTGACTTGAAACATTTTTCTCCGATGTCTTTACTCTTCAATAGTTTTTACTGTAATGATTTTGATTAGTGGCGCATTGAAGCTAAGCAATGAAATTTTAACATCTATCCTTATCTTTCCGTGCTGTTTTGATTTCAAATCTGTTTAATATTAAAGCGGTAAAGAAAACGGAAGGCCAAACCTCACATTTCTTTCTGGTCCAACCTTGCTGTGGTTCTGCAAGTCAAGTCTTAGATTCCGCCACAAAGGAACCAATAGAGGCATTAGGTCATCGTTCGGGCCACATTATATCTAAATATATCTTCCAACCAAGGTGGTTTTCAAGTGCAACGATCAATAATACCATCTAACCAAATCCTTGAGACGTTATTACCTCTAATAAAACGGGGCCTATTACCACATAACAGACAATCTAATACTCGTCTGCGAACGTGTGTTGCACACTTGGAATAAACAAAGTGAGCTTCTTTCGACAATTATGCTCGACTTGTAGCGACCATTACGTAATCGTGATTGTCTCTATGCAAAACGCTCGCGAAATATTTTTCCATATTATTTAATATTTACCAGCTGTGCATTTATGGGCGATGCAGGCTTCCGCGTTTCAAGGTTGGCGACACTGTTACTTCGAATGCGGAAAACATAATCGAATCGCCTTGCACGTGGACAAGGAACAGGACCGGCGCTAGTACATTATCGACTAGATCTATACAAAGTTATCTTTAGTCCCGGAAATCACCGCATCGATGAACTCTCGGACGCATATATTATATCAAATTACAAAACGATTTCTTCGAGCGCTGGTAAGCTGTTTTTTGCAAGAACGAAATTTTTGCACGGTGTCAGCTAGTCGCAGATTATCTAAGCTACATATATGTTTAGAGAGCCTTTTTGGGGTCATTTTTACGCTTTCTACAGATTTTTTTTTATTTCTTCTATACATCTATATGTTCTTTACACTGATGAAATAATAATTAGCGGAAACTTTAGAAAGCTGAATTGTCTAAACCTGAAACTGCGAATTTTTGGAATAAGGCTCCTAAATTAACTATTTTCACTTCTTTAATTTATTCGTATCTTTTTTTGAAGAAATAACTCACACACTCCTAGAAATGTAGTTTTTATAAAATTCCTGCCTACTCAATAAACCCAACTTCCGTAGTTGAAATATTGGATCATATTTTAGAGTGACAAAAAAGTTGTTTGTACAATTTTCCTTTTGTAGTTATTCCTTGACCATTTTTCTACTAATGATGAAAACTGTTCTAAAGAGACCTCCTTCCCGAAAAACATCACATCCCCGAAAAATCGTAAAAATTCTCATGCAAATCACTTTGCCTACAAAACATTCTTCCGATCTTCTCGACTCTAAATAAGTTCTTCACTTAAGACCTCCACTGAATCTCCGTCTATCGACGAAATCCACAACGACGCGTCGAAGCTTCTGTTTCTACAAAAGCACGGCAAAAACTCACAACATACAAAGAATGATAAAAAGACCTCATCCCGGCTTAGAACGTATCGGATTTCCATTCTTTTCCAGTGCCAAGCACCAGCCCTAATTCAATAATCTGGAAACTCTCAAATATGAAATGTAACATTATAGTTTCACAACAGCGACGGCGCGCCTCCGGCCTAAAAACTGTTTGTCTTATGAATACATTACGCAGACGGAATACGAAATCGTCTCCGGGATTATATCCAGATTTTGAGAAAAACGAGACGCCGAAGTGTGTACAGCATATTTAGAAAAGTGCAAAACGTGACGAGATGTGCAAACACAGACTGTTGTCAGAGGATTAACCCGGGAAACAAAGCTTTAATTGTCTTATTTCGAGGAACTATTATAGTTGAAAAATTTTTCAGGAAAACGCTCCAACTCGTGACCCGATTATCCTAGAACAAATAATAGACAGACAAGTGTATAAAAACAAACACAAACCAAGAACGATGACTAAAGCGATGACAGTGTGTCTGCCGAGCGTTGTACACCTCCAAAAATAACACAAACCACACAACACCGACTTTCTCCACTTTTCAATTATTTACCACCGACCCTTTTACAAATTTAACAGGTTTCGATCGTTTGGCATTTTTAATTCTTAATTACAGAACCCGTTATTGGCCATCGAAATTTAATGAGCGAGTGTTAACAGCTCTGCGGAGCCGTTTTGGTGGAGGCGCCGGGTGCAAATTATTAGGAATTTCAAGAATTTTTTCGCGAATCGGTGATTTATGGCGCGGCTCTTTTGGTTATGCATTGTTACTAATGTTAATTTATTCAGTGGGAGTCAATGGTTCGATCGGAATTTCGAGATTGCTTTAGTTTCGCTTGTTTAGTGACCTTTCAGAGATGGGAAGTTTTTTGCGAATGTGAGGACAAACACCTGAATACAACAAAACGAAAATGTGGTCTTGAATTTTAAGTGGCTGGATGTCGGGTTTAAGGTCAGATTGTTTTTCGTTTTACGATGTTTTAATTAGGCGATTTACGTACTTGTTTTGTCAACTTCTTATTTAAGAATGTAGAGAAAAAAGAAAAATTTAAAAATCAAGCTGGAATTCTAAATTTTATAATGTGAGCCAAACCACGTGAAAATAAAATACGAACAAATTTGATAAGTGATTTACGTAAGTCCGATAACGTAACAGATTAAAACAGTAAAATTATCTATTTTATAAAGATAAACAAATTTTAATCTTTCACCACAATATAAAAGGTAAACGCTTAAATATTTTTTACTTCCACACATCTAGCAGTTCACACTCCAAATTCGATCATATCCAACAAAAAGTCTTATCACAAACGCAAATACCATTCAAGTAAACACGATTTACTCCAAATCGAAATCGCGAATTCATCAGCCAACGTAAACATTACTCCGAGGTCAAAAATTTTACAATGTATTTACTAAATCAAAATTTGCGGAACATAAACAATAAACACACACGTCGATAATGCAACCATCTCTTATCGGTCCGTTTTGTTTACTACATCCCATTATTTTTAGACGCTTTACGGTGAATGAACATCCAAATCGTCCATTTCCGCTCTTTTTGTTCCTTATCGAATGTATACGCAGTGCGGTGGTGAAACCGCAACCCTCGCATTTATGCTGTTTTTGGGGGTGGTTATCTTTCTGATAGTTTGTTGCAGCCAATTTACTTGTGGACGGTTATCGGATTGAATGAGGTCGAGTCATTGGAATATTTGGAATGCAGTCAGAGTCTAAAGTTTCATCGATATTTGTTGAGGCGTAGAAATATTGACAAATAACGTTGTGTCGGAGCGATGAAAAATGTTATATAAAAAATCTTGATGTGGGAGAGGAGACAACGGACGTGATTTTATAGCACGTAAGTTGTAAAAAGTCAATAAATAGGTGTGCGAAACTTGTGCTCTTTGCAGAGTTTCAAAACCTAATTTTTTAAGATCTGTAGCGTGATTTCAAAGTATCTAAATATTTCGCTTTGCAAGCAACCAGTGCGCAAGCACTTGATCGAGTCAACTGAAATCCAAAGAAATAAAAATGTAAGTACAATATTTTACTTTTTGAGAGAATTTATTAACATAAATATTAATAATCACATGGAACTGATGCAGTCGTCTTCATTTTACTACTCTTGGTAGTATTTTTTTCTTCAACTGTTACTATTAGCTTCTTCAACTGTACAGTGTAAGAAACTGTAAACCAGTTCTGTTCTTCTTAGAGCTAGTTGCTGTAGAAACCTTGTTCTGACACGTCTTTATCATCCACGAGAATTTTTTTTTCTAGATGTTTCTTATGAAATCTGTGCAAGTTTTCTTGGCATTTTCTTGTTCACCATCTTTGTTATCTTCTGTAATCTTGAGATCATTTTGTCCATAGTGTACATAATAATAAGATGGCAGTATACAGTTTGGTATAGTTAAGTTGCCAATGGTGAAACGTGTTTCGACGACAAATTTGTAATCATCAGCCTTCTTGTATATACATAAGCTCACTTTCGTCAATTAAACTAGTTAAACAACATTAGATTATTCAATTAAAACTTTACGTGCTTGCAGTTTTAACTAATTTCATTTAGCTGTGGCCAACCAAAATTGATTTTCAAAGTTCGTCCACTCTTTATTGGCCATCTTTCTACTTTTTAAGTTTACACAGTTACACGATACTACTACCAACTTCAACGTACTCAGAAATCAGTTTTATCATGTTAGATAATTCCCCTGTGCACTTTGATCTTCATCCATCTCCATTGTTCTAAAAAGCGCGATTATTCTGTTTTCTCTAGTGCAAAGCTCGTCAGAGTCATGGATAACATCATGTAATATCACCGTTTTAATTTGTTTAAAACACTCCGATGAAAGCCCTGCATTTTTCTTATCTAGAAGGAAATGCGTCTTTTTCCACAGGTTTCCCTCCCGCGGTTGCCCCCTGCGATTATTTGTGTTTACAACTCTTGTTTTGCCTCGCATCCACATGAATAATTACGGAAACAACCGAAGGTCTTTCGGTCTGTGTGATAAGAATGATAACGGCGCAAGTGAGGAAGCACTCAGTTTACTCCAACAGCCGTCGCAAGCGGATGTTCTCCTCCTTCGTTCCACGTGGAGCGTCGCGACGCCGACACGAATCGTGATCAGAATTCGTCCAGTGACTTAGTGAATTTTCTTTGGAAATCGATGAAGGTATGCACACGTGCGATTCCATTGGAAGATAAAGACGCAAAAATAATCTCGCAGACGTTGTTTACGGCGATTGTCTCGCCAAATATTTGGATTGTGATTTATTACGATAACATCAAAGGCCTATGCGATTTCAAGTGTAGCAAATTGGGCGAACGTGGCGGCGTACCGTGACAAAAGTGCATTTGGGGAAAAGACGACGTCTTTGCTACTGTGAAGGTCAGAGGCTCTAATTATCATGGACTTGTGTAAACGCTTCACATTTGCTATAATTTTAATGATTGTTGCTAGTGACTTTATTGGTGGCCACATAATAAACCGCGGTTTTTAATTTTAGCTTGCGTGGTAATCCGGAGGAACAGGTCGGAATAAATGAATAAAATTTCGTTTATCTCCACTAACGAAATAATTAAATATCTACTTATTATTTAAATTATTTTTGTTGCTTGTCTAGCTTTTTGTTAAGGCTAAAATTTATTTATTCCAAGCACGGTAGGAGCACTGATTTTAAATTATCATTTAATTCAATTTTAAACACTTGCAACACGATAATAGATTACAGACAATTTTGGAACAATGCTCCCTTTGCAAATTTTTCCTTGATAATTTTATCCACCGCTTGAAGATCATACTGTTTCAGTACTCTTTTAAATTAAAGGTAAAATCCAGTAGTTTATAAAATAAAAACGGCGAAGATTTAGAAACAGAGAAGCATCCGGTTTGTTCCATCTGATTTCTGTGATTATTTGTTAACGCAACCGTTTTATTTACATAATTTATGAACGGCCATAAAAGTAAATGCAGCGTGTATAATAACAGTTCTTCATGTATAAAACTGTCAATTTAAATTATTTATTGAAGGACTGACAGCGATAGTGGAAAAATCTAAAATACCCGTTTCTTTCCTAGAAATCAGCAACCAAGGGGCGGTTTTTGAAAGATATTTTTAAAAACATAACAGTTGCAGCTAAACAAATCAAAATCGGAAGTTTTAAAATGAAAATAATCCTAATTGAAAAAAAGCTATAAATCGTGACAATTTAAAAAAAATACTTAGATTTGCTTCACTTTTACAAGCTCTCTGTGATAAAAAAAAAAATGTGTTAAAATGTGTTAAGATCTATGATTTTGATAAAAAAAAAATCCATGTTTTTAATTACTCTGTAAAAGATAAAATGAAAAATGTTTCTTTTTAGCCAATTTCACAATTTTATTTTATTGACGCTGCCATTTAATAAGCAATTTTTTTCCTCGGCCCTTTATTCTGTCGGGTCCCTCTAAATCCCAGTTCTGTGTCCATTCTTATCACGCATATAATAACTTTGCTCCCGTTTCATTAACCCCTGTTATTTGTCATAACAGATGCAACCAGTGTGGTTGTTCTTGATGGTGTTGGTCTGCAACGATATCTTATCGTCTACTGTTCGGTTTACAGAACGTCTAGACTCTTGATTCCGGGAAATGCCCATCTTTGTTTCATTATATTGTTGGCTTTTGATATTGTTTCAATTAGCCGCCGGAAGCCGGCAAGAAGGTTACCCCTAGCTCATTTCCGACGTTTTTTTATACGATAAGGGTGAATTATGGCGACGCAGAGGGACAATGAAATCCACTACAGCAGGATTACTACCATTAGCACCACAAATCATGCTTAAATTTCGATCGAACAAGAAAATGTTGTGTCTTCAGAAATGTTTTTTTCTGAGCTTTTCTGGAGGTAATAAGTCTTTCATAGCTCAACATTCTTTACAAATAATTGGATTAAGGAAGAATTTCTCTTGGCACTAACGACACCGTGACGTACGAGCGACACCGCAACGGAATGCCATCCGGAACATAGAAGAAGCAGCAATATGCGTATGGTAATGGGCCATTGTTTCGATTACTTCAGGCTTTCTTCCTTCCATTTAATTTACGATGGGTTGTGACGAGCGGAAAAGAAGTATTTCTGTCGAGATGATGCAAATGAGCCGATTACGAGTCGTGGGCATAACGAGGCAAAAACGTGCATGATGAGACGTTTTATTGCCTTGGACTTGAACAAAACAGAAAATTTGTCTGTGAAAATCTGTATTTTAAAGCAGATGTAGAAAACTTTAAAGTGTCCAGTTTTCATAAAATGTATTAGGTACACAGTTTTCAGTTTTTGTGAAGAGACAAGTGATTGACGATATCTAATAAAGTTCTTTTAACATGAATTTACCAGATATACCAACTATGCCTTTTTTTTCACGCCACCAAAATTTATGCCCTTTATTAAAATCAGAGGCTACCTGTCGGCTAAGAGAACTCCAGATTTCAAATTCTACAAAAATTAATTTAATTTTGGGCAAATTTTGTGATTGATTTTCTGCACTTGTTCATGTGACTGCTGCTATATATCAGTTAACAAAACTGTAAATTATCTACTCAGTTTTCTTGTTAATGGTCATCTGCAGACACTCCAAGAGTAGTTTTATTTCATCGGATATGTCTTTGGTTGAAAATGCTCGTTACCGTAGTTGAAATAATTATAGGAGTTGTAGGAAATTTAACCCTTTAATTACATACCACAAAACCATGGAACATTAGCACCGGCTGGAATCAGGTTTCGAAGGGCCGAGCAAAGTAAAACTTGCGTGGTTACAACATTTTAATCAAGAAATCGCAGATTCCCTAATGACGTCGACTATATAGATGAAACACCTGTCACTCTAATTATTTCCGTTCGTAATGACTTCCACATCGATTGTGAAGCAAGCATTGATCCAATTACAATTTCAAATTTGAAAATGTGCAAAATTCGTGAAAATAAAGAGAGACGTTTCCTCTTTGGAGAATTTCTCTTACTTCCGTGGCAACGGCGAATTTCCTCTTGGTGTCAGTTTTTATGAATGGACCCAAACTGGGGGAGAATAGGCGCACGCACTGTCCTGCCTGCGTACTTATTGATCAGTGTAAGTGGGAAAAGCAGGAAAAGCAGGATCCCTAGCGGGAACGGCTGCCACTATCGCAGTACAGTCTCACACATGAAAAATAAATAAGAGGATATCTAAAAATTACTGCTCATAAACCGAACAATCATAACATGGAAAAGTTGGAGTAAACATTGCACCAACGGTGTTTATGTTATGTCTAATGTGGCAATATTGTCTGGATGAGGCGTGTGTCGTTTTTCTCATTCATTAAGTATTTCTTTTAGTGTTGGGAATTAAACAAAATACGCAAATGTTAGACGCAAAATGACGAGCTTGCAAAATGACGAGCTTCCAAAATTTTTCCTTGTCCTTCACTGTTTGGAATTTCTCCTCTTGCCAACCGAGTGTTAACATAAGAATGTGTGCATAACAGCAGTAAACAGGCTAATTTCGTCTCTGGATTACACAGTCAGACATCGTCTGGATATTAAACAGACAAATCCAAGCTCTAACACGCATCACCAAGATTACTCCCAGCAATTGTACAACGTGCAGGTGGTGGGATTATACAGAGATGACGAAATCTCCCTTGAAAGCCACGGAATTCTAGTGGTTCTGGTGATTTTTCATTCAGACGCAAGACAGGAGCTTATGAGGAAAGCGTTTAACGAGGGAGGAGATTTATTTCTGTTTTGAGTTAACGTGAATGTTGAACATGGGAGACAATAAGAGTGAATAGGAAAAATGTAGGGGAGATGATAAACAAGTCGTGATAAGACCTAGAATAGAAAAATAATTAAGTGATAATAAGTACAAAAATATCTGATATCACGACGGAAAATTAATGTTTGTTTCTTGTTCGTCTCTTAATAACCGGCAGCTTATCGTTTGTTAAGTCAATATTTTTGTGTTTTGTTTATTGTTTGTTTGTTTATTTGTTTATTATAGTAAATTAATATGGGGCTAAATATATTCACGCGCAAGTCTGGGAACTTTGAATACCCATGCTTATTTAAATGTCATGGAATAATTATTAGTGTTGACATTTTTAAATTGAGTTATTTTCAATACTAATTTCAAAATCGAAGATACAAAAAGTATAAAAAGCCAAAAAGATCTTATTCTGAGATCACACGAAGACTTCAAATACTCCGCGTTCTTACTTTAAACAGAACAAAACCTCCAAGAATAATAACAATTTGGCCGCAACTTTGAGCATAGAAAAATCATAAACTGTCTAAAGATCAAAAAAACATTAAAAAAATAGCCATGATAGCAGTTGTTGAGATTCAAACATGAAATTGTAATATTTTATTACGCTGCTATAATTTATGGACGTTCCGTTTTAAAATTATGATAATGTTAACTACAATATGTTTATTTAAATAAATAAGTAGATAATAAATAAACAATTTATTAATAGAAAATCTTTGTTTATTTTTTTCAAAAAAAACTAATAACGGATTTTATGCGCTGTAGTTCTGAAATTTGCACGAAAGAAACATGAAGATTTGAAATTTAAAAAAACTGTCATCCTTTAAACTTCAATGATGAATTTGATTTCAATGCATATACTCGACCTAACTTTATTGGAGGCAAATGTAGCAAATAATGTCCTCTAATTCGATGCTCGAGTTTCCTTTGAACATCAGATACTCGCCCTTCAGACTCTCTAACAAAAAATCGCCAATTTTGGAGAAAAAACCAAACGGAATTTCTTCAGGGATCGAGTCAAAGAGGATTGTTACATTTTACCTTTATTAACGACCGAAATGATCTAAATTCGTGTCTGGTCGGTATTAAAATTCATTTACTCGTTTTTCTTTTGATGAAAAACAGAAAGGCGTCTAATAAAAACTAACAAGAATCTTTTTGTTCCTTTTGTACTAAATCGTTCCTTTCTTTTTCAGGTAAGTCCAACCAAAAGTCAAGCAAATAGCAAGTTACAACACTTTCCTAGAACTTTTACGGTCTACTCTCTTGGCTCAGTTTTCCCATTTGAACCACGTGTCTAATGTCGCACTACGATGAATGGACATTTTTGCGGTTTGTTACTAGACGGCTTTCTTAGAACAGCCCCGAAATAGAACGATCGGCAAAAATGCAAGCGCTAGACGCCAAACAGTCTGCCCAACGTCCAACTATTTTCACATCACCAAATCTGGATATTTTTCCTCTTGAGGATCAATAACGAAAAACAAACGGTGCACAGTAGGAAGGTCCCCATTAGATTTGATAGGGACTCTTACTTTATGGGTCGTGCGACGGCAACGATTTGGAACGAAATTAGTTGGGAGTGACGGTAAAAAAAAGTTGTTTGTTTTTGATTTTTTTGCGAAGAGTAGATAATGGCCACTTGTTATTGCCAAATTGTTCTTGCCAAGTGAGCCGAGTCTGGACATGGTTATTTACGGTGGTTCCCTAGAACAGGGACGGAGTTAGGAGAAAAGTGCCCCGAGGGAGATAGAGATATAACGGTAATAGGTGAACACTTGTTGCAAACTAAATTATGCCTTTTACGTATTTTTTCAAGCTTATAAGCACTGATATAAAGTAGATACTTTCGATATTACTTGGAAATACTTAAAAGGCTCAATAGATTAAAAAAGTGAAAAAAACAAGACAGAACAAAATATTTACTTACTTTTTTGGAGCTAAATATATGTCATAATTTTCCTTTGTTCTCCATAAAATCTATTAGATTTACGAATTTTCCATGTTTTGTACAGATACATCAAGTATTTTATGAGTTACAATACTGATAATCACAATAAGCTGTAAGTGGTTTCAATGTGATCATCGTGAAATCCAAGTAATCCTCATAAGCAGCGAGTGGGCCTTTAGAACTTATCGTTCAGAGTGACTTTTTTGACTTTTTAAAATTAATAAGCAAAAAGTTTCGGCTGTTTACAAAAGTAAAAAAAACGTTGCAACTGATAACCTGTTCTGGTAGTTTAAACAGACTTTGCTTGGTTCTTAACACCAACATTTCTTAATTTAACCTAAATGTTTCGTTAAAATTTTACGGTAATTGAATTTTGCTGTCGGTAAGATTTTTATGGCAGTTGCATTTGCATCTTAATTGGATTTTTATGGAGGCTGTTCATGTTAATTACCATGTATCTTAATTTGTCTTTTGTTTTCATTCATGAAATTTTCTCGAAGAGTCGCTTTTTGTTATTATACATGTGATATTCCAGTCTAGGAAGTTTTTTTTACATTGATTTGTAGCTCCATGCTCGTTCGCCCTCTTAACTTGATCTTTATGCCCACTTTTTCCTGAAAGCGCTTAAAAATGCAATAAAAACTGTCTCTTTTACACTTCATTATTTTGAAATCGGTGATCCGTTTGAAGCTTCACCCTTTTCGCCTATAACCCTGAATAATTTATGTCCTAGCGTGTCGAACACGTGTCTCTTGTAATCCGTCCCTGTTCTCAGCCTTTTGATTAAAAAATAATGAAATTGAAGTAAACGTCGCTGTAAAACTATTTTAACAACTTAAAAGGCTCCTTCTTCGAAAGCCGCCCCTGTCTCGGGTCGTTCGCTCCATTTTTATGTATATGGCCGTAAAAATGTTTAATTTAAAAACGATAAAAGCGCCCCCGACGACTGCAATAAAACAAACTCTTACACGTGTTTCACACCGTTAATTCGATCGCCGAGTAATTCCTAACACACAAGCAATCATTCACCTGCGTCATATCCACGAAAAAAATATCATCAAGGAATCCGTTTTAAATATAGAAGGTGGCTATTTTTGTGCACTTTCAGCTATTTATAATTAGCACTTAATCAACGCCAACTTTTCTGAATCGTCTGTTATAAACGGGCGCGTGCACATTTTTCGCTCGTGTCCGATCGATTTCGATTCGGATTTGGGGGCGGAGGCGACACGTGCCAATCAATTAACAATCGGACGGTCACGTGTGAAAGCAGACGGCGTTCGCGAGCGTCATCTGTCGACGGCCTCCGTTGAAATATCGACCCGCCGTCTAGACGGTACATTATAAATAGGAAGTTATTTAGCCGCGATATGTGTTTTATGGTTATTGACTAATCATAATATTGCGGGTACTATTAAGAGGACGTGTGCATGGATGTGTTGTGTCTAGCCGCGATCCCAACAGGGACGTAATATAAAATAAAATCAGACCTACGCTACTGGCTGGCAATCTAAAGCTACGAGCGCAGATTCAAGCGATATCATATCAACTTTGAAGTGAACTCTCTGTATATAAGTCCCATGACCTTGAAAATATGTTTTTCTTCCTTGTATACAGGTGTTTATTTATTTCCAAACGTTATCCAAGATGCAGCAGAGACAAATATTTGCACAGTTCGGTGAAATTTGGAAGTGTTCGCAAACAAGATAAGAAAGATATTTTTTATAGCTACGCTTTTTTACCGCCAGCTCATTACCGCGAAATTCAGAAACAAAAGAGTAGAAGCCATAAAATCCCTTTTTTTTATAATTTCTCCCCATTCACCTCCAAAAGGTCACGCATCAGCGATACCGAATTTTATTCCTCCGTAAATAATTCACGAACCGGCCGACACTGAATCCTAACTTTGAAATTCCCATTGGTAGAAGAGGCATTATGAAAAAAAATATTACCGAACCCTTATCATCTCGCCAAAAAAAGGACTGTAATGTGGGACCCTCGGGAGAAATTTCGATTCATGCCGGCATTTATATGCCATCCGAAATGGCAATTCGTATTACGAATAAGGCATAAACGCCAGTTTATTGTCCAAGTTGAATAACCTTCGCTGCTACAGAATGTATGTCACCGTCTGAAATCGTCCGACAAAAACATAATTGCAAAATGAAAATATGCAAATGTTGCTTTTATTGTTGTGAAACAGCCACTGGCGGCAAACGGTGATTTCGTGATGGGAAATGATTTTCTTGTGAGTGAAGTGTCATGAAAGAGGTGAGTTGAGACTTGAATTCTAAGGGTTTTGGAAGATAGTGTTAAGTAAAAGTTCATTTTGGTTTCACATTTTGCAAGAAATTAAAAGTTTCATAAGTTTATTATTACAGATTTCACCTAGGTTTAAACTTGAACAAGCAAAAACGCAGGATTTTTGAGATTTAAAATCTCTAGCTGTTTATTCTAAAACTTTATTTTTGACGTCATAAAAACTTCTTAGAACTAACACTAAAAAATAATAATTTCCAGCCATCATTTAATCATATTAATATTCGATGAAGTTTTTACTCAAAGCATTCAGACTTCTAACCCTGGAATTATAACTGGAAATAAAATGAATAAAATATAAAAACCCGCTATTGGTTTAAAATTGGTTCTGTTCAAGTAAAATGTAGAATAATATATCAGCGTCTATTATTAGTAAGAACAAAAAAACTAACAACACCTTTGATCATTCCACAGTTGCGATATGTTGTAAAGTGGTGCTAGTATGGTTTGCAACATGTAAAAATTTTCAATCCAAAAGTGGGTGTTTTGAAAATCTTGAACCGTACCTATGTTGTAGCAGCCTATATGTAAAACACTTTTATAGCGACATTGGTGAATGTAGTAAACCCCGAAAATTCCGCCAAAATTCGTTTTTCCAGTTTCCAATTCCAAAACTCGAACTTTCATTGACGATAATAATGTGACACATTCCACGTTCATTTGACCACGCTCCCCTTGACAAAGTCCCTGGTTCGTATTGTCGCCGCCTCGGGCGCTACCTCCCGTTGAAATAGCACAGATCAACAAATCCAACTCGTGGAGGGATGGATGCAACCAACCCAAATCGATATGTCTGGTCACTAAAACCGCCTCGACCAGACAGTGTGACCTAGAGCGAGGCACCTTTATGACACACTTTTCTCTATCGCACGTACATTTTACAACACATGTGAAGAGACGGTATATTGTTTTAAGAACGGAATAGGAGCGTCTAGACTGCGATATTGCGCCAACCTTTAGATTAGATCGTCTCAAAGTCATTTTGTGGTCGGATTTTTATGCGACGAGATTAATCGACAGGTTTTTTTTGGGTGACGTCATCAGCGAGTGAGAATGAGACGAGAGGGGAGGTTTCTTTGATGGAAAAAGGGTGACATTTGAGTTGGAAGACATTCATTAATGATTACGGCGTTGGTAACTACATTCGAAGAGTGGAAGTGCTTATTACTTTTTTTATGAAAGCATATAAAAAGAATCGAACTAATTTATTATAGAGTCGTGAATTGGTGAAGAAATTAATAACCTACTACGAACTGTAATTATTGTAAAACATTGACTTTTTCAGTTTTTCATGAAGGTGATAAAATAAGAACCTTAACTTACTTTTTTTATCTTTCAGACGTAGGTGACATGAAAGCGAGATATCGGGTTTCGATCCAAGTTTTTTTTTTAATATTTAGGTCGCTATAAAGGAAAACATTAAACTGTATAGTTTTGGAAGTAATAAACGTTCTGTCCAGAATTTACAAAAAACGCTCCAAACAATATTTTTAAGATATTTTGACTACCTGTTTATTCCAAACGCAAAATTAAAATTTCAGGTTTACAGACAAATTTGATATATTATCTGAACCACTCATAAACACTTTCGAAATTTTTGCTAATCAACCAAAAAAATCGTGGTATCTGTAAATCACTTTTCCATTTTTCACATTCTCCACTCTTCAACCTTTAGTCCTACTTTATCCACCGATAAGCAACGACATTTTCCTTCTTTCCATTTGCATAGCTGCATTATCTCATTTCGTGAAAAATTACAACCATTTCCGGGAATTCTGATTTTTTCCCGACTTTCGATAGCAGCCTTATCATTGAAACTACACAAACAACCAAGTCATTCGTACAATTCTCCTCCAAAGATAAAATACTTTTTTCCCCCTTCATCCCATCGAAAACCGACACCAGCCATCGTCACAATACGCGTAACACTAGTGTAAGTTTAAAGATGTCGATCAAACGAGATGAAAATGTATGTGACACCTCAGACATGTTTACTTAAGCTAAGTATTTCTCAAGGTGTTGAAAAGTCAACACGCTGTTGGTAAAAAGTCGCTATTTTAAGCCACACCGTTCGAAAATCGAAATTTCCAAAAGCACAGTCTCATGCTGCACACGACTGTTGTCTTTTTGCGCCGCAAGAAACGGCCAATATTTGCATATAACAGCAACTTGTCCGGTCCAGACAAAATAAAATTTCGGTTTTATTTCATTGCTGGGTCGTACCGACACCGGTTCAATGTCAGCCAGAGTACTCGAGGAGAATCTGTAAACAAGCCAGCGAATTTCGGGGGCAAATATGTTTGGTGCAAGATTCAGAGGTTTTTTTAATTAGCACTTTTTTGGTTGGCAGCTTACAATGAAAAAAAAAATGTAAAGCAGGTACATACAAAACAGACCATAGTAATTTAGTCTTCTTTTGCAATGGAATTTTTTACCGACAATAAAATAGTTTTTACAAACAAAGTTGCTTTTTGTCGATACTCCGTAAGTGGTCATCCTTTATCCTTTTCTCGAATATAAGTTCAAAAACGATCTAAACTTTTGAACCCCTGAAAACTTCCTTTGAGAGAATCGGCTGTCAGTCGTTGAAATTTTCTTAAATAAATGTTAAGCCGTCGAGCGTTTCCCCGTGTTGAAAACTTTTTAGAATCGTAAATCTCCCCCTGGAACTACATCTCCTTGATGAGCGTATAACTGTCAAAGACAAAAAATAAATTAGTATTTTCTTCGCTCGTTTAAATTCCATTTTATTCAAAGCATATTCCATGAAATTAACTTTTTTTAATATCTTCTTATAAAGCATCGTTTTACACCTTCATAAAAAATATCTCCGAAAACAGGCGTGATGTACGAAATATATTAGCAGTAACACCCCAGAAACGGCGCTTTCTAATTAAATCACAAATTGTTTTCACACTAACTCTCCCTTAAGAACCTTAATTAAACGCTATTTATTCTAGAAGGGTTGCAGGTGCGCAAAAACTACCCTGTTTCCTGAATTTAGGGTTTTTTCGGGAAGAACAGGTGGTCGAAGGGTGGAAGGAAACTCAACTTTGGACGTGGAATAATAAAACCTATTTAATAATAAAAAAAAATGTAAATAAGACGGTGTAGCTCCCAATTCAATTTGCAACGTCGCTTCAACAAGTGGTTACAAAATACTTAAGGGTTGTTGGCCAGATTATCGCGACGATAATTGAAATTTTCAACCTTTGAGCTTTTACACCTTTTTCTAAATTGTGTGTTGTTGCAGCAGTGAGCGATTTGGGCATCTTGGTGCTGGTGTTGTCCGCAATTGTGCTGACGGTGGCGCTGGGGCTCATCACGTGCGTGCTGAGCCATTATCGCCCAGTGGCTGGGGAGGGGGCAGCAGACGGGGGCACGGCGGCCGATCCGCACGACGCCGCGCAAACACCGACCACCGCACCCGTAAGTACTTTCCCTACCCCTTGACACCTTTTTGCGCCGCCCCCACAGCCCAAAAGCGGAAACATTAGGCATGCTGCAAGGGCACACAAATAAACCGTGTAATAATACGGCACCTTTCGGGGTCGATTGTAGAGTATTTGCCTTTTGTGGGAACTATTTTGAAAACAGGATCCAGAGGCAAAATGTGTTTTTTAGGTGGATCATCCACGTTATTTTTAGACAATTAGGCGCAAATTGACATTGACTGGACAGTTACCATGGTTTGGCGGGCACTTTCAGGCCATGGTTAAGCAAGGATTCCACCCAACACCAGGCTTACCTAGGAAGCCCAAAAGTTTTTCGACGCTACAATTCAAAGTGAACCCACACCTGATATGTTACGAATCAATTCTCTATAATTGTAAACAATGATTAGGCACCATCGACGGAAACACATCTTGTGCTCAGACGGACACTGCCGCGTGCCTGTTATTAATTAAAGTCAAGTTTCAGTGGTACAATGTAACAACGTTGCTGGCTGCCTGCCAAAAAGACCCTATAATAAATAACCTCGCCCGGTTTTGCTGTACCGAGACGCACACATCCATGCTAAAACCTCGGTATGCACAACAAAACATTGTGGGAAACTGAAAGTTTGTGACCAAATTAAATGCATGAATCATGTTGATAAATTATTCACGACAGTGTGCACCGTTCGCACCTTTACTTTGCCCCTGAAGAATTCCACTTGTTAACCTAAACCTTCCACGAACGCATTATTAATCCCAAAAATGCAACGTCGTGTTAGAACTGACGTTGCGTCAAACTAAATTAAATTCGGAGAGGGTGGTTACGTGATCGAGCCGGTCTAGACGGGGATTTTTGCGTATGGATTTGCTGGAATTACATGATGTAATTAAAAGTGTTATGAGAGTTGAGGGTGAAATTAAAAACATAAAAAAGAAGAAAACGCTCAAATTTTGAAATTGTTGAAAATCTGACAGACCAAAACAAAGTGCTAACAACTCGCCCCAGCATTCTACCAATGTCTGTCTATCGGATACGCCTCGATTGATGACGCCCGATTGCGTTTGTTCTCGTCCCCCACGAGAATTAGCACATCACGTTAGATTAAAACCATAAATAATGCTTTCATAGAATCGTGAAAGAACAGTCTCCCACTGGTACAAATCCGCGCAAATAATACACGCCAGCAAACTTTCTAACGTCGGAGAATTCACACTGTTGCGAAAATTTTAATGAAGGAACTCGTGTCGGTTGGAAAAGGAGGAGTACTCGGCGGTTACGATAGCGGATTACGCGAATCCTTCGACGGACTCAGACGGTACATAACCTGTAATGAGGTCGTCGTGTATCATTTCGTATTGTTGTGTCTGCAAAATACCCTGTTTACTAGATGGAGCACGACAGCCTTGTTCGTAGCCTTGCCTCATGGCACGTTCGCGCGTAAACTCAACGCAACGAAAGCTTTTTTAAGGGAAAACGGCGCACTTCCGGGGGAAAAGCGAATGTTGAACTCGAGATGAAAGAACAGTTGCAAAAGCGCAGTTCCGGCAAGAGGATGATGGTATTCACATTTAGAACTTTAAAAGTTGGGCACCAAAAGCTGCTGGCACATTACAGGAATAAGCTTAACGGAAGATGTTACTGCAGGTTTCATTAATTTGTTATGAAAAGTCGCGTGACTACGTAGAAGTGACCCAGAAATCTTGAATACGACAGAAAATTACCAAGAACTCCTTCAGTGCTGCCTCAAAATACAAAAGTAAGTAGGGTGTTTGTGCTCAGATACCAAAGAGTAAAGTGAATTGTCAACTTGATATTTTTGGCAGATTTCTCTAGCCTTATTACGAATTGCTTTGTAGGACGAAACGTCAATCTTTCCAGGAAAATTGCGTGTTGCCATAGACACCGTTTTCAAGCTGTTTGTGTGTTGGCTGCTAGTTTCAGGGAAAAACTTTTCAATGCCTCGATTATTTTCTCTATCTGAGCCTACACTCTACACTTTTGATCAAAAATGTACTATCGACTTTTAACCCCATTTTATTCAGGAAATTCTATTTTTCTTTATCTAAGATTCTGGTGTATCAACGTCGTGTTCAGTCCCTCTTTCGGCTCATTACGTCGCTTCCGCATTACTGCCTCCGCGAACAAAGTCCTAAGGGCATTTCCTAAAGTATGTGCTCTGAAATTTTCATAACACTCCTTTCCGTCCACAGCCCTTTTATCATATAACGAATACGGCGACGTACTGCTTCGTCAAACACGCTTTTAGAGAAAATGGTTAGACAGACACTCTCAATTTGTCAAAGCGACATAAAGCTTTGAATTTATAAATTGGATTGGGGGCGTTCTGCAAACTCAACTGGCGGCGGATGCGGCGGTAATGCGAAAAAAGACGTGTGCAACCACATCTGCAAAAATTTATTTCACAGAAAATTGTTTAATCAGGACCGATCTTTAAAATCTCGTTTCAGTTTACGACGGAACGTGATTAATTTTTTTTTTATAATTAGGTTTATGGATTTGAACGAAATAAGCTTTTTGATGTTTGTAAAGCTGACGGCAAATTAACAGTGTTTGCTGAAATCATTGCTCGTATTTTTGAAATATCGAATTTCGTTTGTAAATGTACTTTCAGTCACAAAATTATTTGGTATTCACGTCGACTTTTTAACGCTGCTGTCTTCATTATCCTTTAAAACCGTTCATTTGTCTTCTTATTTCGCAAATGGTGTCGAAGCCTAAACTTTTTGTGAGCTTTCCCCCTAGACATCGACATCTCCGCAGCATTTCGATTGATGAGATCTGAATCAAATTTATGTAGAGAAAGAAAGAGAACAAAGGGTGCGGCGACGGTGGCGCGTCGTTAGCGGAGGGGTACGACAGACGCCGACATCAGACACCCCCGACTAGACGGGACGTGGCCTCGTGGCCTCGAGCACCCAGACAAAAGGGGTTTCCGCACGCACTTGGTTGAGCACGATACGCACATACGCGATTCTCACAGGGAGGACTCATTCTGAAGGGGTTGCAGGCGGATGTGCGCGGGGACCGTATGTAAACATGATAGAACTTGACGTGTGAAAGGGAAATCGAAACGATCGGAGGGTTATTGAAAGTGGTCACTCTTACTTTTTGCTACTGGGAGAAATATGCAATGCTTACCATGTAGGAGAGCTTTTCAAAGTGATTGTCATTTGAACACTTTAAGACAGTGTTGAACAAGTTCGATTGAAGGAATAGAAAAATGATGGTTTAAAATTTGAAGAAAATCATTCAGTTCCGTAAGTGACTGCTTTTAGCTTTAATTTCATAATCCTGGTAACAAATGCGCTGTCTCTATCAGAATCAGGAGCAACCACCGCAGTCCCAAATTTCTCTTTCCCGGTTTTAATACGTCTGACGCAGAGTACAGATCTCGACGTAAAATTCCAGACACTCCTCAACCTCAAGCACTCCACAGTCTGACCTTTGGGGTTTCACCCGTCTCTTCTCTTCTCAACTTTCAAGATGGCGTCGAACTTCACCACTTCTCAAACACCCATAAAACCACCCCCGTTTACTATTTAGACCCTTTAGCCACGAAACTCTAGAAACCCCCTGAAAATTTCCCATTGCGGTCAAAAAGGACATCCTTTAAAAATTCCCGAATAATCCCAGAGCGTGTTCCGGGTCGTCGAACCTCTTCGATGATGATTTAGAGTTGCCGTTATCGCTTGCGTGTCTACGTTTAATCCTCAGACACGGTAATTAGTATCGAATGAAAAGCGGTTGCGATTGATTGCTCTGAGGCTGTAATTGCTAATTAGGGCGACATGTGTGCTGTGACCGCGGAGGGCGCCCGGAGCCTCCGGTTGCAGGAGTCCTAGTATTATTACTCGTTAAAATTGATCGCATGCACATGAAGGACGAATTAAGTTGATTTATGCCGGTGCAGCAGCCGCGGAACGTTATTTCATGAAACTTTACAGCTTTCAGAGGCAGCGCTACAACTAACTATTCCGGACGGATAATTTGCGTTTCGACGTGCCCGGAGCCTTCCAAAGGGGCGCAAAGAGGAAAGATCACATTACATAAAATGAAAGTGAAACAGAAGAACCAAAGAAGTTTGAATGAGCAAGAAAGGATCGTTAACATCTTAAATCTAAGTTGTTCGCGAGATCTGACTGCGAATTTTGAAGATGACTAAAAAAACGAAACCAGGAAACTTCTAAAAGTTTTGTGTAAGAATTGAACTTAAAGACAACAGATTGCTAAATATTTAAGAAAATACTTTGTGCGGAACAAACACGCTTCTTTAGTTTGAAAACATGGAATCTTTGTTCGCCTAACTGTTTTTAAAATAGAGGAGGCAAGAGGACCATCTTGATTCAATTCATTAGATAACAATAATAATAATTTATTAGATAGAATTATTCCTACACCATTACGCACCCATAAACTCTGCGTGTTTTTTCACAAAGTTCTTCCAATGGAACGCACTTAATCAAATGCCCCATAAATTTTTTTCTCTGTTCAAAACAAGCCGCTTTTTCTCAATTCAGCGATCCAATTACCATACATGTATTTAAATAATAACACGGTGTCTGATTTTGTTTCCATCTCCCTGTGTGTACTAATTGCTTCTTGTAGCTTGATGAACTCGTTGATGGGTTTAGCCAGAAGTCTTAGTTAAATGGAACACGTACAAAGGCGACGTACACGCATTACAACCTAACAATAGAATTTTCTTGCACAAGTTGAATGCTTTGCGTGTGGCGTGTAATTAGGCAAAAAAAGTCGCCGATGATATCATCATAGTTCCGTCTGCGACCTTGGCTTATTGCGGTTTTAAATTATGTTGTGCACGGCTCTTGTTGCTATAAGTTGCATTCGAGCTGCGCCCACGCTTTCTAATTAAAAGGAATAGTTATATGACATAACAACCATGTTTTCCTGATTGTTCCCTCGTAATTGGGCATCAGGATGATGGATCACAGGTCGAACAGGACAAAATCAAAAGTCCTTGGATGAATCAAAACACCCAACGAACCCATCATCGTTATTCGACACTTCTTATCATCGCTGCTTTTGCGCCTTCTTTCTATTTGACACCTCTTCCGTTAGATAAGACCTTTCCATCGTGACCTTGTAGTCCGCGAAAATTTTCTAGGATCGATTATGCCGACCCAGACTGGGTTAGGAAACTTGTACCATCGATTTTGTAACAGAGACGGTTTGTGCGTCTCCAATGTCACCTTGACACCGTGCGTCTGGAACCGCATCATCCATTATTCCCAAAGTGGACCATCAAAGTTTGCCTAACCTAAATTTACGTTGCGTGAGAACGACGCGGCGTAGGCGGGTGGGTCGCGGCGCGGCGTCGCGACGGAAAGAGAGTGAAAGTTACGACGTCGGTCAATGATGTTCCTGCAGGAGAGGAGCGTCGGATGAATCATTCGAGAGAATGGGCGGGCGGATCCGGAGGGAAATTCCGGGACTTTTCCGGGGGTTTATGGGCGAAACTATTGACCTTTTTCGGAGCGGTCGATGTTGGGAGGCCGTGTTTACTCTTGAGGGCAAATTAGCACGGCAAATGCAAGCTGATTTTAAAATTACATAAGATAAAAAACATTCTAACCCCTAAGTTTTTATTGACTCTTTTAAAGCCATTACATTAGATTTTATTACAGTTGCACATATTACTTTGAGTTTTAAAAATCCTTAACTTTAATGCATGTGTCAAATCAATGATCAATTATTTAAACGTTCAACCGATCCCAATGGGTTGTAGCTAATATTGAACTTTTCAAAATTTAAAAAATTGTTCTCAAATATATGCATTTTTATTTTTATTTATTTTAGACAAGCTTTGTATTCGTTTTTAAATAGACGTGCATCTCTTATAAAATATTGGATGAATTTGAACAAATTAAAAAATTACAGGAGCTCACGACTTTTGTTATTAATCTCCATTGATTTCAAGTAGAGGACTACTTTATGGAAGGTCTCACATATTGGTTCGTTTCTTTGAAAACTAAAGTTTCACAGATTTTTAATTTTGGGTAGAAACGAGACTAATAATCTTTATTTGAGTTGATTGGCTTCTAAAAGCATTCGGAGTAGAAGGAACGAACAAATTCTGTGAAGAAATGTCTAGTAAAGTAACGCACAAGAATTTCAAAGGCCATTGTTATCCTTTCAATATATTTTTAACTCATTTTTACGCTAAATCTCTTCAACTAGAATTCGGTCTTCCGATCACATTCTCGCTACAAAAGCTCACCTTTCACTTTTCCCAAAATTATCTCTTTGAAAGTCTTTCGTCCCAGATCCTCCTAAATCATTCAACTCAAATCGTCGCTACAATATTCATTCACCTTTTCTTTGTACATTTTTAATAACCTTAGATGACCTACAAACAGATCCATCTATTGAATAATTGAAACAAGGACGCTGTTAGCAATTCAAATGACAAGAGAAAATGTGATTTTCAGGCGCGTGCAGCCGCGTTGATTCCACCGCTTAAAGCCTCATTAACACGGTGCATAGTTCTTAAGTAGGTGCTTAAGAGAGTTTGAGCGGATTGATAATCGCCTAGTTGGTCTGTTGTATACCCGTCGCCGACATCTTGGGAGCCAATATGGCTTGTCGTGTTTTGAGTGGAAAAAGTGAAAAAAACGACCTGACTGCCGAGTATGGACATTAAGCGACCATCATCATTATCGTTATGGATAAAGTGCATTTCAAGTTAATAACTTTTGATAAAACGCACCGAGATAAAAGTACGGTTGGTAGCACTGCAAATTAACGCCGTATTCATTACTCATGTTTCTTCTGGCCTTCGTCAATATTTTGAAGTTCGAACAGATGGTTGTGACAGTGCTGCCAACGGTAAGTTTCTAAGTTTCTAAATTTGGACGTTTCAGGCCCTCATTAGCGGAGTATTTCGGTTCGTTAGCCGTTATTATTGCTCAGAATGGCGAAAATGGTCTGAATTGCAAACTCGCGTTAATTAATCTTATTTAAAATAATTCAATTAATTAAGTGCGTATACGGCTTATCTCGGCGCTGGAGTAATTATTAATCTATTAGTCGATACTAAGTTTGCGACGTTTTTATGTTGGCAGTTGTGTTTGGTACTCTCAAGCAGTGATACCAACAAAAAACGGATGTTTTTGGCGAGACGAATTTCGCGTAAAGTTAGTTTATGAATCATTCCCATTATTATAAGACTAATAATGTTGTTTATTTGGAATCAAATGAAAAACATGTTTGTTATTTCCAGAACGATAAAGTTGTTTTCATTCTGCATATTAAGAACGATGCAGGTGTACCAATGTAAGTGCATTGTCCATATCCAGCGTCTATGTGCAGGACGTACAAATTGCACTTACCAAAAACAAAAAACAACGACCATAATTTCCCCCTGACGCGTTTAATTTACGGTTGGCAACACCTTCATTTACAAATTATAAGTGTAGCCCTGTATACAGCCACGAAATGACAGTTGATGGGCTTAGCAGACAAACTGTACAACTGTAAGGTTGCAATTACCGCCATCATCATCAAGAAGTGACCCTCCAGGGCTTTAACCCTATCATATACATAAAACCGCGTTTCCATGGCAGATTGCGTTACCAACCGTCTCACCAAAATCCCTAAATTGACAGGCGTTTTTTTTACCGACCAGGCACAATAAAATCCTCGTTTTATTTTGGCACAAAATCCAAAGCCACCTTGGGACCGGTACGTAACGAGCTCGGAGCTTTCCCTGATAACGTTATGCCCTCGAGGCATAAAACTAAAACGGATAATTCGATAGTCAGCAGTTCTAAACGTTTCGAAAAGTGATAAAAAGAAAACGACTCGTGTTGTCGAGATAAAAAATATATAAATTGGTAGAGACCTTGGGTTAACACCGCGCCCGAGCTGATTTTAAATCGATTTAATGAGTTTACAGTTAGACGAAATAAAAACCTAATTTTGGATGGGTATTTTTAGAGCCAGACGGGAGTTGGAAATCGATTTTTCCGCGGAAAACAGGCGAAATGTCAAGGAATGACAAGGATTAATCGCTATTCCAAAACTACTGAAACAGACAAAAAAATCGGATTTTACCGAAGTAAATTAAATTTTTTTAAGAATCAACAATTTCAAACATATAATGTTTGCATGAAATTTAACCTGTAGTTAAGGTCGAATGGTAGGTCGTAGGTCAAAGTACATTCTAGCAGACAAAAGCTGATTCTTTTTTGTTTGTTTCGACGATTTGTGGCTTTTTTACGCTTTTTGAAGTTGAAAATTATTGTATTGTTTGACCTTTTCTGCAATTTTATAAAACTTCGAAGAATTTTATGAAAATAACCAAGAACCTACGTAGCACAATTCAGCTGCGTTTTTGGTGAAGGTTCTTTATAAATTTACATATAAAATTGTTAAGAAATAACAACATAAACAAATTTTTGATTAAGTATATGATGGAAAAGTTTTTCCATTAAGTTTTTAAGATCAGGAATACGTTTTTTTAGCTATATTAAAAAGGTAATATATTGATTGTAAGTTGACAATAATTACTGCCAATAAATCGTCGAATTTTAGAATTGTAACAAGAAGTATAATTTTATGAACTAATTGTGGATAATGACGGCTCAAAAAATTTGTGACTTGGTGCAAAAATAACCGTAATCCTACAATACAGTAGTGATACAAAAAAGTAATAATCCGGTTATTTTATCGTGACACGCAACGTAAAATCTTCGTATAATAAACTTCAACAAGGGAAAGATAAAAAAATTGAATCTATTTAAATATTGAAACACAACCCGTCCTCTGAGAGTCACAAACGAAAAAACTCAAGGGAGTAGTCCTTCAAACTCCAAATTTTTCCACTGGGAAATAGAAAGCCGGAAAACTCCATTTTTCAAATATGGAAAGCTTGCTTTCCCAGAACCTCTCTCATTAATACAGTTCCGAGAAAGTTTGCAATCACTCTTATCAATATCCTGATTTAATTCTGCTTATCGGCGACAATTTGGAAAACTTAAATGCGCATTCATACAACTATTTTAACAAAATGCAAAATTAAAATTTCTTCGCCGAATGACAAAAAAAAAGTGTAATCTGTGTCTTCTACACCAGGAGCGGCATTTGAAGGAGTGTTAATGAAATTTGTAATAACCTGTTGTTGAATGAAGCACTTGCCCCGAAAATCCCAATTTACTGCTAATAATGAAAAGCAGTGGCGTGCTTGCGTGTCAATATCCCTTTGAAAGAAGACACGCGATTCTCTCGTTGCTTCCTCGTTTTTTCTTTCATTCCATCAGAAGTAAGCACGTGTCGTTATTCTTTGCAAAACATTGACCACGGAACAATCATACATTTGATAACCTCAAATCACACAGCTGCCACATTTTAAATTTCAGAGCTAAAAATAGAAACGACGCTAATTAGAAACATTAGATAAAAATAATGAGTCGGGGAATCGATGACGAATCAAATTCGGAAAGCCATGGAAGTGGAGACTAGACAGTTGTGTAATAACTTTACGACATTTCGATTATTACCGGCGTAACAGATGTTTACAGAACTAATGTTTACTCACTTCCCACGTTACGGTAATTTAGCGAAATTTTTTTTAGTCTGCGACACCAGACAGAATTTATTTGAGCAAATCCTGCAATTAGATTGCTGAGAACGTTATCTGATAATAATCAGTGCTACTTCCAGGAAAAAGGTGGATTTTCCAGCTAATCGTTAGATGATGAAACTAAACTTTTCACGGAAACAAACGCTCGTACTCTTGGGAAATTCCCAATGCTTTCACTGCAAAAAACCAGACTTTCAAGAGATTGAAAATGACTGACAGACAAAAGTTTGTTTAGTGTCGACTAACCTTGTTTTCATTTTGTGTGTTTTTTAACTAGCTTTATTTCGTCTCGACGTTTTTATGTCATCTTTATGCTCTATTAAATTGTGTCTCAGAACTCCAACATTTGGATCAGGAAAAAGTGAAGTGAATAATAATTCATAAAGGTATTATTATTTGTCTAGACGTATGTACATTATATATGTGTCACTAAGCAAGCTTTATGTTGGGAATTACGCTAATTCTACGATATAAAATTGTAGCACAATCCACAAAGTAGGAGAATTATATTTCATTGAAAATTGAAAATGTAAATTAATCTCTTCGTTTTATTGTTTTATACAACAGAGGATAATAAATACGTGTCGGATTGCAGCCGGTGGCGGATTAAAATAATCAGACTTTCCAAACCAAAAACTCAGTTACAGTTGACAAGAGTTGGGAAACTTTAATATCAGTATTATTTCATGTTTTTGGGATTAACTGCAGACTGCGAAATTGAAATTTAGCATTTGTGAATAATATGTGATTTTTTTGAATTCTGGTTGAAGCAAGAATAAAAATTTAGTAAATTATTTCCTACAAACAAAAACATTTCTGAACAAAACATTATAGAAAACATGACAGCTTTTTCTGTCCTTTCAAATCTCCCGGTTTCATTTATTACACCGCTCAGAAAATTTCTTGTTCGGTAGAACATGTTGAAATATACTCACCAAAAGGAACCAAACAATTTTATCAGTTCGAGTTTTTTTAACAAGAAAAACATATTTTTAGATATTTTGTAGGATTAAACATGTAGACATTAAACAGGTTAGGTCATACTTAGCACCTAACTTTAAATTTATTAAGTTTTGTTAAATTTTCTATCACTATTCAACAAGTAGTTTTGACGTATCTTCTCCCTTATTCTAACCGCGTTTTTAGCTAATAAGGAAGTGCTCATTATGGTTTATTAAAATTTTGAAAACATTGTTTGTGTTGATTTTTTTTTAATACAAGCATAGGAGCACTTGAAGCTAACCTGATTACTTTTTCCTTCTTGGTATAAATGTATGTGACATGTAAGCAAAAAATCTTTTTTTGAAAAATCTAAAATAATAAATTGGTAGCAAACTTCATTTATATTATTCTTTTAAAGCGAAAAACATAATAATAGTGAATCAAGAGACAAAAAAATAGTACTGACTGGTAAACCAGTTTATAATTCCACCAAACGACTAGTCTGACTAACTGCAAACAATAGCAGCTGTCTAAAAATGTAGTAGCTTTATTTTTTTATTTTTTTACTTGCTTGATTTGTAGATATGTAGGAACAAAATTATAATTTTCTAAGTAGATGTGGATTTATGTTTGTAGAAACTTGGGCAAATAACATACTTTTTACGTAGCGACGCCCCATCTTCCCATCTTAATATTTTTTCTGCAATTCAGTTTCTAGTAAAATTAGCAATGAGTTTCATCTACCGAAATTTGTTTTTATATTTTTGGGTATTTTTTAAGGTAATTGCATACCTACGTGTGTTCTAGTTTAAGCCTTTCACACTTTCGGTAATGCTACAAAGATCTAAATTTCATTTTAGAAAATAAATTTGTAGCGTTTTTCTTGAAAACTTGAACTGGTCAAGCAAAATAAGTTCAGAAATGACACACTTATTAAATAATTATGGAATTAAATTTTCATGGGCAATCAATGACATCAATCAATCAAGGACAAATTTGGGAGTTTGTTGAGTGAAAAATCTGACTTTTCGTTTTTTAAATTTTTAAACAAAATATTTCGCCCCGTAACTTCTTAAATGGAAAAACCACTGTAGTGAATCCGTAATAAACTGTGATGAAATAGTACATATATTTGTATTTAATTTTTTATATTCTTTTTGTGACATTTTATGTTATTAAACTAAAACTTTAATGACATTTTTTCCAAAAACACACCTTACATTCTTACGCTAATAGTACTGCAACTTTGTCCGCTCAACACAATTTACAACACAACGTTTTTTGCTATAATTATTCTCTAAAACGACCCATCGTTACTGTGTAGTCAGTTATTAGCACAGTTTTTCCCAAACAAATTGCTTCATTACACGTGTAGTTAAATGTACTACAACCCTATAAACTCCTAAAGAATTTCTGACATTTTACTCGCCTTAGATTTAAAATTTACACTATGCAGTAATAATTTAAGCACTAAAAAAAACAAAATCTCTAAGTTAGATTCGAACCGTACCCTTAATCGCTCATCATTTTGGGAACTTTTATGCATTAAATCATCCTCTAATGTACACAATATCCGTCTGATCGCGTTACATCATCAGTGTTACCAACCGTGAAACAATAATTACTGTTGCTAAGGTGACGAGACAAAATGACAAACTGGAAGCTGGCCGAATTACGACAAAAAAAGTGCTATTGTTATACCTGCTATGAAAAACGTCGGGATGGAGATAAAAACTAAAATACTGACTACCCTCGACGCAAAAAAATATTAAGGGAAGTTTCTCAGTGACGGTAGAACTACGAATGGCCCGAATTTCCATAGATATTGGGACGGAAGATGAGGAAGGAAAGGAAGAGGGATTATGAAAGGGGAAGTTTAATGAAAATGGAAATATACACGGTGGAAAGAATAACATTGGGGATTTTTACTGTTATTTGTCTGCGCTGTGTGGTAATTTGTATATTTCATGTTCTATATTAGTCAAAGTGGTCACGAAATTGAAATGTTTGTGTCCTAATTAAATATTAAACAGAGGAATTTAATTAGCAATCATGCTTTATTTTTCTCAATTTTTGTTTTCAAAACAGCCATTTTTTTCGACGGATGGATGTCATTTTTGCTATTATTTTTATGGTGCATTTTGAAGTGTTGATTGTTATTTTGTGCCTTTGTTTACAAACAAAAATGCGCTTTCTTCCGTCAGGCCGGCATCCAATGGCAGTGTGGCTCGTTTATCAGCTGACCCTGCACACGTCCGCTAATTGGCGAAATCGGCAGAAACCGAAAGTCTCCCCTTTCGCGGCCATTTTGAATCACGACCGTCTAGATAACCCTATCCATCTGGTGTTTTTCTAACCTTTCGGTGTTTTTTTAAGTCGATAAGGTGACACGCCGCCACAATGCACCGAAGTGGGCCATATGGGATGACGGCGTGCACCATTCAGGGCCGCCTTATCACAGACGGCTGTGACGTCCGTAACGGTCGGGAGGGGGAGAGCGAGCGATAGTCAACTGTCTAGACGTTCGCCGCGGCACACTTGATCGCGACTCAGTTTCGAACGAACGGTGGTCGATGACGGTTATCGACAAGAAGAAGAACGGCGCGAAGTTGGCCGGTAGTGTCATCAAGCAGACTGTGCGAAAGTGTCTCACTGTCATGCGACAAAAACTTACTCTAAACAAAAAGGTATTAATTGTTTTGTTTTGTGTGGAGTGGTAACTCGATTGAGATGTGAGCGTGACCATAACCTGGAAGGTAATTTTTTGTGTGGTTGTGTGCACTGTGGACCGCTGCCAACTTCACAGTAATTAATAATTAATGCAGATCGTAGTGACCTTCTAGTCTACCATTACGAATTTTGTAACGTTTGTAATTGCACCCAATTTGCTGCTAGATTTTTTACACCGACATTCTATAAAATCATTTTGTATATTTATGGCATAATTTGTTCCATATCCCGCCGCTAGAATTTATAATCCATCTCTCAGAAGAATCTATTTTTTACTGTGTAATCATTACGAGTCTAGACATAATAAAAACGTGCATGCCAAGACGCACAGAAATAGGCCGATTTAAAAACCCATCATCCCCGAACACGCGCCACCTCTGTCATCACCATTTTCTTATTAACCAACGAAAGATTTATCGTTCAAGGACGTTCGTGGGGAATTCGATGCTTCACCGAAAAATATGTGCCCCCGAAAAAAAAGCACCGTTACGGTCCGTTCCGTTGTTCCGGTTCCGGCAGACGCAGCGGCGCCTCGTAGACGAAACCGTTCGTCGGGAAAATGGACCGATTGACGGAATGAGACGCATGAAATGTTATTAATTTATTGCAACAGGATATCGAAAAAAGTTTATCTCGAGGATGTGACGCAGTGGCGGAACGTAAATTGTGCTTTGTAAGCTGGAAATCCTAGAATAATGGTAATGTCAGGAGTAGGCTTAAAAATGTCAAGTTCATCGTTTGGAAAGATTTTTCTTGCGAGACTCCTGTTACTCAGATTTTTTTTTGTGCACTTTTGGTTGAAATAAAGAATATAGACATCATTTTTTAAGTTGATTTAGGTTCATTTCCTCTATGGACGGTCACAAATGTAATAAAGAGGTTTCTTATTCTTGCAGCTCCAATCGTGTGTTGGGTCAAAGTACGATAAGTGACAAAGATTCATTTGTTATTTTTATAGTTATAGTGTTTCTTAAACGCCTACTTGAACGGGACGAACTTTCCAACGATTTGGCTGTTTTTCCCACATTATTAATAGCGGGCATCGGTTTCCTGTTTTTCGATTAGATATAATTAATTAACATAATGGCCAGTGCGTTCTCAATAATAATCTTATCTATGTTGTGTCTTCGTTTTACCATAATAACGTGTTTCACTCTTAACCCCGCCACTGGCCAAATCAACATAATTCAAAATTCTGATTCTTATCACCACTGATGCTTTCTTTTTTCGTCTAATAAAACTGCGATTTACAAAATTAAACGAAGACTTAATAGTTCTAAGAACATCTTTCGAGATAATGATAAAGATGTGTACATTAGCAAAAAAGCGATAAGTACACAGTCTGGGAATTAATGAAGGCGAATCGCTCGTTTTAACATTCATGTTTACATGTAGATTTATGTCCGCTTTTGTTTAAATTAATTCCAGTTGTGATGGCGTTAATAATGAGCTCGAGACATTTGAGGAATTTCGGTTGTTTGTTATTGTTACGGTGCGAGGGTTGTATTGTATTTATATTGACTTGAGATGTTTAGTCTCTGATTGCTTCGAAGAGCGCTAATAAGTCGAGGATGTTGTGCCGGAAATTGGCTGCATTGAAGAAAACCGTAAAGTGAAAGAGTTTAGTCTGAACTTTTTTAGCTACCAGAGGTCAAATAAATAGACTTCCATAGGATTCGAATCAAGGACCCACTCTTATCTTTATTTTTTGAGAGTTCTCATCAGTTTTTTTTTTTATTATGTTTTACTTCTTATCAATAACGAAACAATAACAAAAATTTACTACCCAGCCCATAATCTAAACTATATTAGTTATTAGGGGTCAAATAAAAAAATGGCTTTGTTGGGGTTCGAACCTTGACCTACTCGAACTTTCTTATCTATTCTATCGCGATTTTTATTCGTATTCTGGAAATGAATGGCTCTTCTACTAATTCTGTGTTGTACATCATATTAATAAGAGGAAGAAGTCACAATTAAAAGTTTACGACCATGTTTTATTTTTCTTATTTAAATGTAAATTTTTCTAATTAATTTTAATTAGTTTGTGTAATCGGTTTTATGATTTTAAGTTTCGCGGTTCTGTCAAGTTGTAGTTATTTACCGACTGTGAGATTAGAAAGTCTCTCGTACAAATTACAAATCTCTTACAAATTGTTCGTGGCTATGAAAGTTTCGTAATGTTAACTCAACGGCAGAAAAATTTGTTATTATTTTGCACGCAGCTTAATATAACATTTATACCTTTATCAATTTGTATTGCTTTTTCCTTCTTTTGTTCGTCTAAAAATAATAAGAAATATAAATAACTTATATGCCCAGTAGTTCAGGTTCATCAAAAACTCTGGAGTTCTCTGGATAAACCTTAATTTTTCAAGTTGATAACGCAGTCATAATAAACCTCATATATTGCAGGTATACTTGGAATATATGGAAATTTAATGAGCGTAAACCAAAATTAAATTGCCAGTATTACCAAGGGATCTTACAGTTTGTCCAACTTGATTCTCATGCCCACAATCAAGAATTCCCATTTCAGAAATAATTAACAATAGAGTAGGTATTGCTTAGCATTTAAATAACACCCTGCTAACTTAATTCAAAACTGCCAAATTAGCCTGTCAACAAGGTCATTATCTACATGTTTGACATTTGCATCCATTTCCATAACCTAACTTCACTAATTCTCGTGATAATCCATGGAAGACGTCATTAGACGAATTTGAATAACAATAAATAATATAGTACGACGTTACAATGATTAACTGCGTTTTTCTCCCAATTTCGAAAAGAAATAGAAAAGTTTTCGTTAATGGCCCATAATTTTTAAAACCATGAGCTCAGTCGGTGGAAAAACACCTGCTCGTTTGATAAATTGCACTTAAGTAAGAATGGAGAAAGTAAAGATAAGTATTTAAAGAAGAAATAAAAGTACGTGTTAGACGAACAAAAAGGGTAAAAGTGACAGGTGGAACGTCCGTAAAGTAAAACGAGGTTAACAATTTAAATTTAATTACAAATTAATTTAGTATTTAACTTTTCCAGCTACTTGAACATGTAAGTTTCGCATACAAAATATTAAATTTAAAATACAATGCGAATAAATTTCAGAATTGGGGTCGTTAATATAAAATAATAATTAATTTGACGGCGTTTTGGATTTTGAAATTTTGATCTTCAATGATAAGAAATCTGAAAGTTGTGTTTGTGTGAAAAACAAGTTCAGTGTGTTTTATTAATCGTCATGTTTAATTATGTCCAACTATGTTAGTGAAAAACCCTATCAGTCTGACATGTCGTGACCACAAAAATAAATCAAATAATGACTGATAACGACGCCTCAACCACATTAGCCAATATTACATTTCATTAGAATTTCCGATAATAGTCCATCATATGCGTTCTAATTAATTAGGGTGCGTCCAAAATTGAGGTTAGGTCTGTGAATCGATCTCATCGAAACCAGACAAATGTCAATAAAACTATCTCCTGATAATAGAATTACATAAGTAAATGTCGACGACACGCTTGCACGAATTTAGATAAAAAATAAATGCAACTCAAACAATAACCTAGAGACAGTTTTGAACCTTCAAATTTTCCTCGATGACTAATTTTATCTACGCTTTATTGTTAATAACAGTCAAAACAAGTCTAAAGTGTGACATGATAAGATTATGTGAAATTCCATAAAATGTCCATTACTTCTCCCGTTTTGGTCGTCGCACGTATTACACTGGCCAGCACAACGAAGCCACCCTGAGGGGGTCACATTGAGTCGGGGCGAGGTGGGGGCCCAGACGACCTTGGCTCTGTCTGGCTGCAGTCTGGCGCAAGTAAGCAGTCGCCCCCTGCCTGGAGCACCCGTCGGTCGGGTTGCAGGTGTATGAGCGTGTATGTCTGTCTGCATCCGTACCGCCCACCCCACTGCAATTAATAACCCCCTTGGGCGACCGACGGTGCACCCGTGATGATGATGCACCGGACCGGGAGGGGAAGGGGACGATGTTGTTGTTAGGACGACTAAGGGCGCGAAAACAAAGCAATACGGTATCAAAAGCCAATTATGCTACGCCACTGGCATTTAATTTTCATAAAAAGTTACTCTCCTTGCCATCCACTACCGAATATTGAATTTTGATACGCCACTGGAACGAATATCGAAAAATAATTGAAAACTGCGGGCACTTACTTCTCTTTCAATAATAATTCAAGATGGAAACAATTTTTACTATATCACATTTTCACCTGATTACGACACACGAACAAAAAAATAAATAAATCGGAGTACCAACTTCAAAAACCACGAAACAACAGTTAACAGTTCTGAGAGAAAATAATACAATAATAACGGTGTTTTATAATACCTTTTGTGGAAATACTTAGTATTTAGAGAATTAGGTTATTATTCTCAACTATTTGAACAATGACTTTTTTTGTATGGTGGATTTTTTTTCTTGAGTTGGCATTGAGTCATAAAAATGAATTTTCAATTTTGGAACAGCATGGACAATTTATTAATCTGCACTTTTATAATCGTAATCAGATTTTTTTTTTCACTGTCACTAGTAAGTTGGTGATAGTGCTACATGTTTGTAGGTTGGTGATAGTGACAGTAAATTTGGATTTAAATATTTTACTCGTCAAGTTGATGACGATGTTAAGTGTGAAATTTTTCTAGTCTTACCATAGATAATTATTTGTCAGACCAATTTTTGTTAGGTGACTTATTCTTCTTAATACTTCACTGTCATGTTGGCAGTGCTTAAACGCGAGTGAGTATCTACATTACCATTTCAACTGCGATTAAAAATGGCATTTGCACGCCCGAATTAAAATATGTAGCACTAATGATAGCCTTGGGTTTATTAAACTAAAAATAAAGTAATTGTCATTCCAATTGTCGATAATTTGTTTATCGTTATTTAAATTTTTGTGTAAATAAAACATCACGAATTGTTTGTTATTTGTGATATAATGAGGTTATGTAAGTACGTGTGTAGATAACGAAAGTGTTAAAATTTATAAGGTCGCAAAAATATAGAAATAATATACAAAATGAGGAATTGCCTTTTAAAACCATAATGAACGCACCCCAGCATGAAAGTGAGGTTACATCTCCACGTGTCTGATCTCGCGCTATACGTCATTGCCGCCGACAGTTCTTGTCTGAAAGACATTTTCCGCCAACAGAAAAGTCGGCGCTTTTGAGGCTCTGTCAGAACCCCCATCTAAACCACATCCCCGTTGACAGCTTTGACATTTTGCTTAATAAAACAACAAAACCGCCAGAGGGCGCCATCTCCGCCGTTCCTTTTAGCAGTCGACGTCCCGACGCCGCAATTACCGGCAAATACCACTTGGCTGAACAATGCACGATAGTCCTAATTAACCGTCCCATTGTAGTGCACCCATCTCTGATAGTAATTGCTAATTGCCGGCGTGACATGCAGCTAACGGAGGGGCTTTCCAGCACCCACACTCTTGTGTCTTAAGGTCGATGACCGCACACCTGCCGACGACTCTCTCGGACGACCACCTGCACAAACAACGCCGTCTTATCAACAGTGATGGATGGAGGGCAAAAATTATAAGTTTAGGGGGTGCACCGGCAGTGGAGCCAACTGTAAAATTCGAAAGAACTGTTGGGACTCTCGACTGCGGTAGTTAATTGGGTTGCAGATATTATCGCCCATTGCTTGTTATGGAAAACGATACTTTGTTTTTTTAGATGGAATTAACGGATTCGTATTACACAATAGTCGTTAGCGCAGATAATATGCGCTGAGAAAATATGTACATATTCACAAGAAAGAATTGGGCAAAATATGCATAAAACATGCGCGAATATATGCAAAAATATACCATATTGGTATAAATAAACATATTGACATAAATTATTACTTTTGTATGCAGATATTTGAACAAGGCTAAATTAATCTCTACATTAAAATAAAAAGCAATAGAACAAATATGAAAATATGCAATTATACAAAAAATTGCAATTTGTACATTATTATTATGAGTATTTTGCTGTTGGCACTTTTAAATACGAATTTTGCATATTTATTGCAGTCATTATCTTAAAATAAAATTAAACAAACTTCTGACGCGCCTTTGAGAGAGCTGGAACGGAAGCACTTGTTAATTCCCAGTCGTACCAACGTAAAATATGCAAAAAAAATCGTCGAAACTACGGATTTCGTTTATTCTGACATGATTTCAGCATTTTTAATTGTCACGCACAAGTGACCGCTTCAGTTTTATAAGGATTGACGTGCCATCGCTTTAATTGTCACCTTAATGTGATTCATGACAAAAGCACTTCCAGTCTAGACGGACCGACATTTATTATATTGTACCAGATAATGATTTTACAACTTGATTTAATTTCGCACCGATTAGTCAGACAGACGTGCCAACATACGTTTTTATTTCACACTCTGAGTCCGGCCCTGTTATCATCTAAATTTAGCGTGGAATCTCTTTTTCGCCGGCATTCCAATAAGGCGCAAATATTCCGCTCATCGCCCCAATTTTGAGGTTGTGAGGAAGAAAAAAATCCAAAATATAAAAATATTTGTAGGAAAAGTGACATAATGTTATGAATTTCAAGTATTTATATGCGCATATTTTGACACTTTTACATACATATAATTCCGAAGTTTCTAGCTCACACATCATAAATTTCGAACCGCCCATCCACCGCAACAACAATAACAATGTAATTATTTATTTAAATCGATTTCAACGCGCGATCAAACGAATGGGAAAAATTAGACACGCACCCACGCCACCAACTGTGCTAAGAAGGCAGTAAATATACCAAGTTGGCAGTAATGGTAGTAATAAGAAACGTCATTCAAAAAGGTCACACGCGATAATTTTTTATAGAACACTGGGTATATTTTTGGACGGTTGATAACCAACCTGCCATACGCGTGCAGTGGGTTGCCTGTTCACCAGGCGCGCTCAAAATTCTCATCAAAAAGCTGTGATTTCGGATTAGAATTGTGTTGTTTTTTGCGTGGAACTGGATGTCTATGATTAACAAACCAGTCACCATCATCATAATGGGCAAGGCTAGGAATGCTGTCATTGTTTATCGGCACGTGGGCTGTCGTTAGATAACAATCGTGATCGTCCCTCTTAAACGGTAACCTTCATACCGCTGCACCCACTTGTCTTATTATTATTAATACAGCAAAATGCACAATTTCGCCGGGAGTCAGTTCACTGGCTTGGTAAGAAGATAACTATCGGAATTAACGGACCGAAACGCTTTTTTATTTCTTTATGTACAGAGTTTTTGTGTTTAGCTATGTTGACACTGCAAACAAAGGAGCTCCTGCATGTGGTGATTTCGGGCTTGTGACTCAAAACCACTGACCGTCATATATGGGGACACGTGTGCATGGCATGAAATGGAAAAATATATAGCGTTATTATGAGAACATAGTTGTTTTACTTTTTTGTTATCGAAACAACCTTGTGACAAATACATGTAGCATTATTAAATTTCGATGCGGAAGTATATTTCCTCCTGAAATCGGTGGGTTGCAGTCTTTGTATTTTTTTTTGTTTGTTGTTTCAATTTATTTTCCTTGTGCAGAGCTGTATATTTTTTCTGTTGTTTGACCTAGAAAAAAATCTTCCACCAATTTTTGTTTAATTTCCTCCGTAAATTACCTAATTATAGATACTACTAAACCTTCTTTCACAAGACCTAAACCCAGCAATTTATTTTCCCAATCTCCCAGTTTCATCCAATGTTTATTTACCAAATAATTCCAAAATTATGCAACCGCTACAGGGTTTGTTTTATCAATCTATAAACTCGCCTTGTAATAAAATCACGACTAAGATCCTTGACTCAATGCAACGGATGATCGATCAACAGTGCCAACAGAAAGTGCAACATTCCAAGGCCTTTTTCTTTGCTGCACTGTCATTAAAAAAATAATTGCGCAAAACCACAGTATTATTGCGGTGTCCTTGATGAGGTGTCACTCACTAATCTATTTGTGAAATTTATTTTAAGTGTGTCTATGATTGTTCCAGATGCTGTCGGTTGTGAGCGCCGGCGCCGCGGCGGGGGTGGGCGGCATGGACCGTCTGCGAGGCGGAAGAGCGGCGAGAGAATTGGCGGCGACGAGAGACCGCCAAGTGAGACTGCATGCCGTACATACAGACATAGCCATCAACCTGCCGCCCAACATTGCGATGCCGGACGGCGAGGAACACCCTTTTACCAGTTCCAGACTGCACATAAGGGACCCCGAGCAGGTGGGTAGCCCCATAGGGCATAACAAGACATTCTAATAGACCCTCACCTCGAGAAAATTTGCGAAAAATTACGGTAGTAAAGTTTGTTCCTTGATTCAAATTTCTAGCCCACATCTTCCTCTGTGAATAGGAAAAATCTAGTTTTATGAAGTTTTTTTTTTGCTAAACTTTGATAATCTCTATAATGATTTTTTTTTTCTATTTGTCCTCACAATAATAATTATTATTCAAAATTTCGGAAGATATTCTTTTTCCCAAAAAGTTAATGTGTATGTAGCCTACGTAGTTACGTCGATGAATTTGAAATACAGATGCAAAGAGGAAAACGATTAAATTAAAAAAAAAAGTTGTCAAGTCTCAAGATGAAAATTAGAATCTGAAGTAGTGTTTCGAATTCAAATTTTGACGCGTGATTTTTAGACTGAAATATGTACGTGCTATTTTTGTATGCAATTTTTTTAAATTATCCTGAATATAAAAAAAATATTATTAAACTTTAAAAATTAGATCCAAGATTTATGAGGCTATTTTTTGTGAAAATATCGACAGTTAAAGTCAATTTTTAATTGCTTAAAGCTTAATTTTATTTTTGCAACCCGAATTTTAGGAAAATTGAAAATATATTTTGGAATTCCAGAAAATATGACATTTAATCTTATTTGGTTTTTTGTGAATATGTTTTTGTCGTGTTGCACATCAGTTACTCTTTATATTTGTGTTCGTAGTTTTTTGAAACGTTGGCACTCTTGATCTAAAAAAACTGAAAAGAAACTTGAGATTAGCATTAGATTGAGGGTTCTAAATAATTGTGAAATTAACAATAGAATGTTGGTATAATTAATTGGTTTTAACTTTAGCTCTAAAAGTTATTTAAATTTAATAATAATAAAAATAATAACAATTTGATGTTAGAATGTCTTGTGGTTGTGTACTTTGTAAAACGTAGAATATATTTTTGACGTATGTTAATTTTTAGGAGTCCGAGATCCACCAAAAATGTATCCGACCGCCACCAAACCGCACCGTTCTCGAGTCTGAATCGCCGCCTCCATACCGGTCGAGTTCGGCCGGTTTGTTAGGGTCGTCAACAAGCAGCAGTAGTAGCAGCGGTGGTGGCGGTGGCGGCGATTGGTCAGGCGGGGGCAGCGCGCCTCTGGTCGTGCGTTGCCACTCGATGTCGTCGACCTCCTCCTCATCCAACAAACGGCCA
Organism: Cynaeus angustus; assembly: GCA_030157275.1. Classification (NCBI taxonomy): domain Eukaryota; kingdom Metazoa; phylum Arthropoda; class Insecta; order Coleoptera; family Tenebrionidae; genus Cynaeus; species Cynaeus angustus. The sequence goes on from CM058059.1 coordinate 15,427,828, forward strand.
GAAGCTGGAAGCAGCGGACAAAAGACTGATTTTTTACATAGGACTGTTAAAATATTCACGGGGGGTAAAAAAGGGGGTACGACGGGGGTGACGCCGCCCCCCGTGCAGACGTTACCTGTGGTTATCGTTCCGACGCGTCCTCGAAGGACCTCCGGCGACCAACAACAGAATAGAGCCAACAAGCCCAGTGTTTGACCTCACGTGACGGCCTCTAGGTGACTTTGTGAAATTGTAGTTTAAAAAAATGTTTAATAGAAAAATGGCGAAGACGAGCGATTCCATGGGAAGAAACCAAGTAAAACTACTCATTTAAATTATGTATATGTTAACTATTTTCGATTTTTGTTGGATCAACGAACGGACGTTTAGCTATTTATGAGTGATAAAGACACTTGTTCGATGTGGTTCACATGAGTGTTTACCGAACTTTGATTGATATCCCTTCGATGTTGGAATATCGAGCCAAGTATTAGCCGAGCTATGTACTGTGTACATCCAATGATAATTACGAAGAATGAATCAAAAGAATATTTGGCCCGACCAGACGCGATATTTCGACGCTAGAACATTGTTCTGTTTTTAAATATTGTTTATTGAATAAATTGGGATATTGAAGTGCAAGAATGGAAGACTTGTTCCAACTAGTTTCCGTTATGCTAAAAGTGTTCATCTTATAGTCAGCCGTCGTCAAAATAGCTCCAACTGAAAATATAATCACACATCACATTCCGAGTACGGACCTGCACGTCACGCTACGACGAACCGTCTAGGTCCGTAACCGGAGTCTAGCAAAAATGTTAAATTATATAATTATTATATTACAAACAAATATTGTATATGGTAGACAAACACCGTGTAATATAGTGGAAACATAAGCATATGTGATGATAGGGTGCTTGGGAACGCATATGTGCATATAACTTTGCCAAAACATTATTTATTTTTTAATCGCAATCACATTGGGTGCAATCTCTTATTTAATTTTTATTACGAGTCTCATTAATGTTGTACATATTGTGTTTTGTACCCAACGATTATCAAGCCTCGCTTTTTGATTTCATTCCATCTCCGCCTCTGGCTTTGTACAGTCTCACCGCTCCTGGAAATCTCCTTATTTATTATAATTATTTTTGTGTTTCGTCAAAAAGGGAAGTTTGTTGCATGTATGATGCCCAAGTTAATTAAAAAAAAAAAGTCTTCATAACAACAAGAAAATGTGATTATAATTAAATTTTATTATGAAAGTAAATAATAACAAATTGAAACTGTTTTTGTATTAGTGAATTATTAAAAAAAAAACAAATCGACTTTCAAGTGTATACTTATCTGTTTATTTTTCTGTTCTCTTTTTCTTCTAAGAAGATTTTTTGTTTAGAGGGACAATTGTGTAATGTGATTAAGTAAACATGATTCATGAAATAATAAATCACTTTCATTAAACTCGTCTTATTACCATAAAATTTCCTAACTTGTTATTTTAATAACAAAGGCGCATATAAATTTACCCGGAATAGCGACGAGGTTCAAAGTTTAAGCATGGTATTTGTTTAACTCGCCCAAGGAGGATTTAGACTTCATCATTTTAAGAGGAGCTTCCGAAACATTTTAATTGGAGTTGTAAACTCTGGAGAGAAGTTACAATTTTCTTTTTGCACAAAAATCCTTACAAGGAGGAATTAAGTGCAGCCCCCGAAGATCAGGCAACTTTATACACACCCCAGTTTAATATGTTGCCGCACATTGAAGATCATTTTAATTGTTCCATTGCAACTATTTAAAGGGGTTGTTCGAAAGTCCTGTGAAATTTGATAGTTAAAACAAAGCAAAAATTTAATAACATGAAATTATAGTTTAAAAAAATATATTTTCATACATCGTCCGTTTCTTACTAAAAGTCTAAACACATTTCAGAGCGAGAGTGCTCCTTAGACAAGGGCGGCTGTTCTATTTCGATCCGTGCTAAAATAAACCAGAAATTTATCAAGCATCTTTAATATCAACAGAGATTCAAGATGGATTCCGCTGTAGATCGCTTCCGCGAGAATTTTTAATGAAAATTGGACAGCATCATAAGTCTTTTAACACCATGCTTTATATGTGTGGGGGCGTCGAAAATTTAATGGCCACGGACAGGTGTGAGCGATGGGGGCAAGGATTTATAAAACCGAAATGGCCATTGGCCAGTGCAATTAACATGCATGCGAGGATTTGTTGGCGCTGTCAAAATATGTTCATTAAAAAACATCAACGTGCGAAATAGCGGGCCAAAGTTATAATTAGAAGAGGATGCATAAATTTGGGCTTGAGAGGGTCAGCGATTAGACGAAGGAATAAAAAGTTGCAACTGAAAATATTGATATAAATTATAACAAGATGTCAAGGAAGTGTTTCTTAACAATTTCGGTTTTGGCAGCGACGGCTCGTTTGGACTGAATATCAGAATATTTTATTACAAAGTCGAAAGTTTGGTCCAATTATTTTAATAAGCCACTCAAAAGCAAATTCCAGAAACTACATAAAACGTGCATAAAATCTGGTATATCCACGTTTTAAAACTCTACACAAGAATCTTTTTCTTTTTTACAAAATGAAAAGCGCAGAATTATCTCTTTCTTATAAAATGGCGAGATCAGGTCAAAGTACAACTGATTAATATTCGCAATAACAATTCTTCGTAAACAACGATTTCCACCATAGGATGTACCCCCAAACCCACGAACCTTTCCTAGCTTCTAAATGTCGTCCACGTTCAATGCAAACGGAAATTTTTAGCTGTAAAATTACGTTTTTTTAAATGGCACGTTGACATGGTTTTTCAAACGGAAACCAGGAGGTGTAGTGGGAATTTGATGTAACATTGAATCTTCCTACTGCAACAGCATCAAGGTTGAAACCAAGGCTTTTCAATCACATACATCACGTTTACATCACAATCATCCGCAATTATTTCTAGGCAGAAAATATAGAAATAAAAACGGCGGCTAATAATAAAGTTTTCGCTTTAATTTTGGATCGTTGACGTAAAAGATTGGACAGAAATAACTTTAGACTTCTATTAAAAAAAATAAAACAATATTGAGAGCGTGAGGACGAGAACTGAATCAGATTGGTCATAAAAATGAATCTTACATTTTTTAATGGATTTAAAAATGGGTACCAGTAACATTTTAGTTGTTTTCAAAATCAAACAAATAGGATGTTTAATTTATGAATCATTTGGAATAACATATTAAGTATAGATTTTAAGTTCTTGATTTTGATGCTTTTTACATATTTCTGGAATTGTTACTTCAGAAGAAATTCGAGTTTTATTTACATCTTAATTTTCAAGAGTTTGAAATTTTCTTTGTTTTTAGGAAACTCAAAGTTTAACCTAAATTTCCGAGTTTTCATTGAATTTTTTATCTATATATAGTTTTCGTTAAGAATGCTGTATTTTTAATCTAAACAGTTCTCAACTCCAACTTCTAATTTTGATCCCTGCTCAACTGAAAAGCTCAAGCTTAAAACAACAAATTCCACCCAAAATCTCAGTTTTTCATCGCTTAACTTGTAGCCAGACAGATCGACTAAGTATAAACAAATGTTTGCACATTTCTAATTATCCTTTAGTTCATTTTAACAGCTACATTAAAGACAGAAAGTTATCAAAAAATAAAAATAATAAACTTGTATAATTTGGGTTTTGACCTCGAAAACTATTTTAAAAGTAAAAAGTGCTAATTTAAAACTTGTAGGTTAAATTTTCTTTTTTGCTTGTTAACTAGGAAATTAAATGTTTTGTATGTTTTTTTGACACGAGTGGTTATTACAAAAAGAGCGAATTAAGCGAAAATTGTAGAATTAGTTTTATTTTCATTTTAATATTTCATTTTAACCCTCACAAAACCATAAAACTTTCCTCTAAATGTTCCAAGATTTTAATTTTTGTTTTAAGTTCTATTTTTGAAAACTGACCTAGAAAATTTACATTTTGAATATTTATTTTCACGTTGCATGTTTAAATGTATTTATATTTATTTTATTTCAGTGGGTATCTTAGAACGTTTAAGATACAGTATAAAGTATATCTAATAGTGAAATGTTTTATCTAGCTTTACATTTTTTTAAATTTTTCGTAAATCCAGTGTTGAGAACTAAATTGTACTGTAATTGAAGTACCTACGTAGCAACAAATGTAGGAAAACTTTTTATGTAAAAAATTTCCAAGAACATACAAAAACGAAAATGGAAAACCCATAAGTTTGTAGGATAATTTCTTAAATTTTTATTTTTGAACCATTAACCTGAAATCTACTTTTATTTTATCACACTTTTTGGAATGTTTCTGTGAGAAAAATTGGATCAGCCTTAGATCCTTGAAGCCTTCCACGCACCGTAAAACTGACGCTGATAATGACCTTCTGGATCTAATTTTACTTAAATTGAAAGCACATCTAGAAATTTCTTTCTGAAGAAATTATCGATTAACCATAACATAACTCGGAAGGTGAGAACAACTAGCTCATTTCTCACTTTTTGCAGAATTTCGCGTCTCCACTCCTCGACCTCGATTTAAATCCCCCAACAATTAATCATTCTAAATAAGAACATTCGGAATCCCATCCGGACTCCAGCCGTCACTCAACTTGCACTTCCATCGCTTGGAACCAAACAGTTGGAACCAATTAATTCCGTCTGTTTTGTACATCGAAACACGTGCCAAGTTTCAATTTCGATCGGGTACGTAAACCATCAAACCCATGAAAAAATCCCATCCTTTGTTTGAAAGGTGTCATCTCACTCCATCTATTTCTTTGATCTCTTGACAAAATCTCACAAATCGCATTCCATCAAAAATTCATATGCGTCCGTGCTGCGTCGCAATGACACGCATGCGTCCGTTTTTCATCTAAAGTTCCGTCTTTTCAACGTACTCCCACACAGAGTCGAGGTTGCATTTTGATATTATCCACGACTGCCAGTTAACCGGAACACTTCCACAGAGTCGCAACTCTCAATTTTCCATACTTATATGGATTTTCGAAAGTGTGGGTTTTGTGACAGTGCCGTTTTAGGGTTTGCTAGAGAAACGGTGAGTTATTTTTTTCAATTCGTGCAAAATTATAATTATAAAGTCGTTACGTGAGCATGAGGATTTTGTAATTACCGGGATTTTTTATCGTGTCATACTCGTAATTGCTGGAACGACAAACTTCGATCCGGTGGGAAAGATTTCAAGGAGAAGGTTTGTAGAAAAAAGCGGATTTTTCATGTTGAACCTTGTAAAAAAAAAAGTTTTGAGACAATCAGCGGATTTATAGAAAACTAAAAAAGCGAGATCTAACATTTCAGGGTCAGGTTAATGTTGCAATTTCCGGATGGCACCTAAATTATATTCCGACATTCCGTACTCCCTTTTACACTATTTTATTGACGCTTATTGACGCAATAATCGCTTTATCAGTTCGTGGAACCAAAATTATCGCTATCTTTACCAGTAAAGTCATAAATGAAAAATTCTAGGAAAAAAAATTGGCAGAAAAATCTATCAATTTTTCTAATTATCGTATTACTGTCTTCATCCATCGCTTTTAATCCTTATCTCTTACAAATCTTATCAAGATTAAAATTTTCTTCATTTCAATTTTTTACTTCCGGATGGAAGGTTCGTACTTCTTCCCAGAAATTGTTGGGTGTTGTTATGTTGACAATATTGAGCAGATAAGCCTAAAGGAAATGTTCTATTGTGCCGCAATATTGACTAAATTGTTTAACTGCAAACACTAAAAGGTAAATCTAAAATACCGCCATCTTCAGAGAATCTTGGTAAGAACTTTTTTTACAACATTTTTTTTAAGTTATTATTACAATTAAAAAAGTGATTTCGTGCCAAATTTTGGCCTGATGTTTTTCCCTAGGAACTGCAAACAAAAATCTTTTTTTTTTTTTTGAAGAATACAGCAAAGAAAATTCCAATCCTATAGTAATATTTATATTTATATACCTATATATCTGTATTATGATTATTTTCAACTCCAAGATCATATAATATTGCCATTTTTTACATAAAATATATCCACTATACTAGAAACTTAACGTGATGGAACGAACTTTTGACCTAGTATTTTCCACAGGCAGCTTTAAAGTAAGGTACTAATTTTTATCTACCATTTTAATTATTAGCTCATTACATCTATGTATTCAACCAAGTTAAGTTAGCCGTTATTGGCAGCACCCAGCGGTAATGAAATTCGTTTTGAGTTCTGATTGATTCCAACCCGTTGAGTAATGATCATCATTATTCAATGGTTTGCAGCAATTGATCCATGTGTTGCGTAAAAACAAACGTCACATTTATGTTACCAACTACAAAAAAAAGAGGTTATGTAAAAGGAATTTTTGAAATGGAGACGGAATAGCACATATAGTTATGGATCTTATTCAATCGAATGAATTGACACTACTCACTCGCCAATTCGCAAACTCGCTCGTGTCATAGATACGAATCTCGCTTTATGCATTTTTTTAATCAAAATTCGAGAATTTTAATATTTTTTATATTATTTAATTTTAATAATTTTAATATTAATGATCTGAAATTGCCAAGAAAATTTTATTCTGGAATATTTAAATTGCTTCGTACAAGATTGAGGTTGAATTGATTGATTGAACAGTTTCTTGAATTTTTATTGCTTTTAAATAGGAGAATGATGCAGCGTCTAAAAATTTAAGTGATTTGGCACTTAGAGATTTAACTATAATTTCTTACCTCATATAAAATTAATTTTTTATCCGTCTGCGAAATAAAACAAAAAATGGAGTGATTTCGATTATGTTTTGACATTGCATTTGGTGAAACGTTTGTCTATTTTTCCAATGTAAACTTATTTTGTTATTGTAAAAAATATTTGGTTCATATTTTTTTTACTTAGTTTATGTAATAATAACTTAATTTATTCTTTATTTTTGTTTAAATATAAGTGTGATTTTTATGACCTATTCATAATTAGGAAAGATTTTGGAATTCCATTTGAGTTTAAATCTCTTTAAATTATTAGGAGTATATGTATTACAATTTTACTAACAAAATTTTAATCAAAAGTAAAAAGATTAAGAAAAAATATAGATTTAAAAAGGAAGGTTGGCTCATTAAAACGAATTTTGCATCGTAATTTCTAAATTATCTTTTTCTTATAGTGATATAATTTTGGAGAAATAAAATCTCAGAAAGAAAGAAAATCATTTTGAATAAACGTCAGATTTATAAAAAAATATCTAGTTATTGCCAAGAAGTAAAAAGAGACCCTAAAAATGGATTTTTTATTTATTTTTTTTATTTTTGGAGAAACGTTATCCTGATTTTGTTCTGACTTTTTTTACTGAGAAAAACTTTAGATTTAGTAATTCTTTTCCTTTAAAAATTTCCAAACAAATTCAACGTATAGCATTTGTAGAGTGTAAAATGTTACTTCTTCTTACAAATTTAGCTGTTTGCCCAAAAGTAAACAACCGAAAATGGCCTAAAACCCTTAAAAAAGCATTAATTTTTATGCACCCCAAAAGTACCCAAATATCTGTAGACCACCAAAAATTGGGCACATGAAAAAACAGGATAGAGTCCTACAAATTTAGTGTTTTCCTAAAAGTAAACATCCGAAAAAGATCTAAAAAAACACCCTAAAATGGCTTTTTACTTCTGGACCACGACATTTGACGTCTTAAAAATCAAAGTTGAATCTTACAAATTTAGCTGTTTTCAAAGTCAACAACTGAAAAAGGTCTGAAACACTGACAAAATATCTTGTTTTTACACACCCCAAAATGGGTTTTTATTTCTGGATCAAGTTATTTGGCCCATGCAAAAAAAACAACACCAAATCAAAGAGGTATATTTGGCACCTTACAAAACAAGGCAAAATCCAAAAATTATGTTTTCCCTAAAGTAAACTACCGAAAAAGACTTGAATTCTTTAAAAATCATAATTTTTTATGCGCCCAAATACTCGAAAATCAATAGACACCAAAAAATGAGCACCTGGGAAAACTGCTGAAAATAATCCAAAATGAAGCATAATTACATTAAAAGCACCCAAAAAGCCTTGCAGCATTTCTTGTTTTGAGACACCCCAAAATGGCTTTTTATGGATGGACCAAGCCAATTAGCGCCTGCAAAATTCATTTAAAAATGACCGAAAAGAAGTCAAACATCTTATCCAAATCCCTCGGTTTTAACGACCCGAAATGGATTTTTGTATTTCTGGGTCAGGGCATTTGGACACTTTAAAAATCCAATGAAAATTAAGGAAGTTTGTCCCAAAAAGTTATTAAAATTAATGAAAAAGAGGTCAAAGTATCTCATTTTTAGATACCCCAAAATGGCTTTTCAATGATGGATCACGATAATAATAATTGGTAAAATAAAAAAATATATCAACAGTCTTCTCTTGAATGTTTTACCGGTTCCAGATGAAACCACAACAAAATCAGAAGATCCAATATCTACCGTTACTTTTCAAGACAAAATATTAGTGCTAGACCAGGGCAATTAGGCACTTTAAAAACTTAGTAAAACAACCCAAAAAGCCAATGAAACGAGTAGAAACACAAAAGTCTTATTCAAATCCCTTGAGACAGCATCTCCTCTTTCACGACAGCTTATACCGTTCGAGGGTATGTGTGAATTGAGGAGAATAATCGGCACGACCATCAATCCTGAATTAACAGGACAGTAAAATTAGCTGAATTTGGTGAACAAAGGGATTTTGGTAACAAGTAAAATTGCATTTGGAAATTTAATTAGAATTTTATTATCAACACTATAAACAAATCATTAGCAGAATAATAAATTAAGCATATACAATTTATGAATATAGAAACTACCTGTTTCATTTTTTAATAAATACCTGCAAATTATAAATTGTCACTGCAAACAGAATTACTTTCTGTTTCATTTCCAACTTAATATGTTATAGATACTCTCTTCTCATTTGTATTAAATGCCAAACCATTAAAATTTTTTTAGGAAATGTGTCCATCGAATTTAGTATGATAGCGGCTCTCCACAAGAAATAATTTCCTCAATTTTTTCTCGAACTGAAGGTTCTGCAAACAGCTGCTTGAGATTTTTTACATAACCTGTATCAATCTAGAAAGATTTATATTTAAGGATAGCGGTCCTAGCAACTGTTTGCAAGAAGTTTAAAACTGACCACCTACTGAATATCTTCAATGCGCTATTAGACACCATATATCCATCATACCATTTCTTAATTGCTTTGAATGTTACTTCCCCACAAGTAGCTTTAACTTCTGGACGCTCAAGTAGCTGCTGTACTTCCGCATCCGTAAATCCTAAGTACGGTGCGTATCCTACATCACTTAGGAATGGATAATGTTGTATCACTCTTGCTGCATCCCCTGAGAAGGATCCGGCCAGCCGAACACAAGCAAATAATGTAAAACTTCGGATAAAAATGTTAAGCCATCTGCCAAATCAGCTTCTCTTAATGTGACACACTTTTCCTTAACGTAAAATTTTTCAAAACTTTTAATTTCGATGTCAGACATGTTTAACTCTCACTTGTCCATACTCTGGTACCATCCTCAGTCTTCTTCCCCAGGTATTTATGTGCTCGGAATGCACGATTTATAGGTAACGCCAAGAAGCGCTTAACTTCATCAAAACAGGATGAAGTTTGCAGTTCTTCGAAAAAAATCGTCCGTTCTCGGTACAAATTTTTAGGTTCTTAAATAAATCGGTTTTTCCTAGTAGAAACTGCTTCAACATATTCATGAGGGTAGTTTTTCCAAAAAGCTCTAGGCGCCGTTAGTAATACTATTTTACAAGTATCACTTAAGAGACATTTGATAAACAGGCTTGTGTCCACAAAGGTAATTGTCTCTTTAATTTCGACAAAATCATGACTTGACAGTTCGAACAGCGACTTTTTTGAATCCTAAAAACAGAAAAAAATTAGAACTCGTTACTAAAAAATTTCAATAAATATATATATAAATTTTCAATTGAAAGTTTCTGAAAATTATGTACTTATTATTACTAACAATAAATTATTGCCACCTTAATTTCTAATACAGGAGAATTTTACTACTGATTGTGAATTCACCAATAAACCTGACTGAATAAATATATTTCTTACGCTCACCTTAGAATCATTTTGAGAAGAACTCTCATTCATTTTTACTTTGGCTCGGCTACAATCTGTAATACAAACAAACATATAAATACTAAATTACTAATTACTACTCTACTTTTATACTTTGCCACTTTAACGTTTATACACATTTGCAACCAAATTTAAACACGCTTGAATCAAAAAAGTTATCCTAAGCAACATATTTTTAATTTAGGGTGGCGGTTTTTTTTTAATTTCTGTTTTCTTCGAACGAGTCCAAATCAAACTTGTATAAACTTTAATGCCGATCGAATTGTTAACATTTATATTACGACGGTGTTTATTGAACGATAAATAAACCCACCAGGCATATTCACTCACATTTTTTGACCTAGATTACGAGAGATCCACGAGAACCCAAGAAAAAATTATGGTACATTTTTCTCTCTCAATTTTCTGAATTTTGAGTTGTAAACTCGGCATCTATTGTTCCGTTCGTTGACAATAAAAAACAATGACCAATGACAAATGCGTTATTACTAAACTCTTTTTATATCATAACATGACGCCATCATTACTCAAATCGATGACTTAACACAACTTGTCATCTGACAAATTTCTGAATTCTTTCTAACTTCTCATTCCCGACGTTTCCCATCAGTGATTATCAGTTAAGCCGTGACCATTCAAGTTTATTGTGTTATAAATTAATAGGTCAAACAAATCAATAGCTTGATTAAATATACCTAGCACACTATCGAGGTCATACCTCGTCCCCCTCGCATGAAACACGCATAAAAATAGCCCCAATTGTTTTCTAGCGAAAGAACTCCTCAATCAACACTAACGAAACTCGTCCAAAAATAAAAAAATTCTACACTTTTCATCTTTTATTTACATTGGGCTTTCGTGACATCTTACTTCATTAGGCAAATTTCATTTCTACAGGTTTCACAGAGCGGCCGGATTTAGATAAGTCTTATCACAGTCATAAATAGTCTTTAAAATTGGCAAATAAGACTTGTTTGCTTGTGTGAGTTTTAGTGGTTTTTGAAGTAATTGAAGTGACTCACTGTTTTTTTTTACTGCAAGTTTAATAGTTGGGTCTTTTATCTCGTGATCGGAACAATGTTGGGGAGACTGTTTGTATAATGTTGTGTTATTGTCGGTTGGCACTAATGCTGGATATGTTAATTTCGAGTGCTAATGTAAAATATAAAATTACAAATGCAAATTAGAGGAAAGTTTTGTTTATTGCTATCGTGTTTAAAGATAATTTCTTTGCCATCAATGGGTAATTAAGCAATTAGGTCACAATTAAGTAAACATGTATTTATATACCTAATTAAATAATTTATATACACATTTAAAAATTAAAATAAATTAATTTAAAAAAATCTCAAACTTCATTTTAAATTGGTTTGATTAATTGCATGGTGTTTCATCAGTTTGAATTTAATTAACACAAAAATTAACAAGGAGCAAGCTAACACAGGTTCTGGACATGTGATGAATTAAAAATTGAGAACTCTTTCACAATTTATTACCAAAAGTTAAATAAAATGTTTTTAGATACGCAAAAGAATGAAAAACCATTTTACAATTTAAGTTTTTGAAGAAAAAAAAAGGTTTTGTATTTGGTAAATGAAAATAGATATTTACTACAAAAGTGACTTCCTTGACTCAAAAACTATCAAAATTATCAAACTAAATAAACCTTAATAAAAAAAGATTTCTAACGCGCTATAATACTCAACGCTAGTTGCAATAGTAGATATTTCAAAATACTATTTTTCTATTCTTTCCTCGTTTCACCGTTTCATCTGATTAAACTGCATATTCTGCATATCTTGTACAATTAAAAAAAAAACTTGAAAAGATTAGCTACAATTCGAATAGAAATAAAGAATGCCCACATATGGTTAATAAATGGATAGAATATTGCATATTTAAGGCATGCCAATAAAATTTAAAAAAAAATGAAATTATGTACAAAATTTCGTAAAAAAGTATGAATTTTAATAATAAATTTGATTTAAATGATTTAAGGAGTTTCACAAAATATAAAGAGTAACAAGAATATCAACTGAATGCAAGGGATGCAAAGATAGGCAGTCTAGACAATTTTACAAATATAAGAAATCCAAAAATGCAAAGGATCTCAGAATGCAGAGAATTTAAAGAATTTTAGTATCCACCCATTCAAACATTCCAGAGGTTTCAAGCCATAGACATAATTTAAAAATTCTAAACAACAATTGAGTAATTTAAAAACTCCAAAGTAGCCAAAAGTCGAAAGAAACCAATGGATACAAAAATTTAAATAATATAAACAAACAACACAATCTGAAATATTTGAAGTTGCATAAAACCGATAAAATAAAAAAGATAAATAACTTACAAATACATTAAATTTGAAAAAACAAATTACTTAACCAGTATAGAAAATTAAAAAATCCAAAGCAGCAAAAAAATCCAACCCCTTCCAAACATACGCGAAATTTAGTGAAGCGAAACAATCTAGTTAAATTCAATAAACTGAACTAAAAATTTTGAATTTAGAGAATTTTGAAAATGTAAAAAAGATATAGAAGTTTTATCAAAGTAATTTGTTGCCAAGATTTTTACATCGACAATTTAATTCTTTTGTCGTTTTCGTACACTTTTTTGCAACTTGTAGTAAATTTTCTTCATTTTCTCTTCAATTTGATGTATTAGAATTAAACCTTGATATTTTTTTAATACGAGTTGTTACATGACTATTAAACTCGTGAATATAACGTGCTATCAAGCAATAAAAGGCACAAATGAAATGTTTTTGTAAGAAAACTGGAATAGTTAACTACTAACAAGTCTACAAGATTTAAAGTTAATTCAAACATTCAATGAGTAATAATTCTGTGACTTTTCCAAAGACCCATAATAATCAAAAAGTTGTTTGCTAGAAATTTTATTTCTGATAAGATAATTTTTATTTGTCGGATTTCTATTGTGTCAGTTGGGGAACACATATGACATTCCACGATTGCTCAATACATATTTTCCTAGTCACACGTTATAATATCAATAAATAAAATTTTATGTTGATACATAATATTTTATCGAAAATTATAAAAAAGTTATGGTGATTTAAAAGTTTCAAAAATTAACTGCTAAAAAGGTTCACCTTGCAAAATATATAATTTTTGTTCGAAGTTGTGTTTTCCTAAATAACATCTATTACTTCTAGGTTATAACATTCCTGGTACATTTAATCTTTATATTATTAATAATTTATTTATTATGACCCTCCCCATACAATAGCGTTTTTTGAAACGATACAAATTGGTAATTTTTTTAGATATTCTGCTTAAAACCGATAAAATATTATACAAATCAGAAGCTACAAGTTACAACAGCCTTAGATCATTTAAAAGCTTCGTTCGCTTCGCTTGTCTGTCGATTTTTTAATTATTATACTACTATTTATTTTTTTATGTGTTAATAAACACGTTGAAGTGTCCACAATTTAAACTTTATGAGTAGCACATTTTACAATGTTTTTCTTAATTTACAATAAAAATTAACCCACCGTCTTCCCACATCCTTAACATTTTTAACACTACGCAGTTTTTGTCATTTTATCGAAAATTTTGCCCACGTTTGGTGCTGATAGATAGTTAAGCAAAATTGTGGTTCCATTCAGCGGTTACATAAATATTTTCGCCAATTTAACAGTCTTGATTTTTTCAAACTAATTCTTCATTCGATGATAATTTCAGTAGTCAACATGGCAAAAGGGACAAGTTTGAAGGCTATATCAAAACTAAAGACAAAACAAGATTTTCCTGATTTTATATTGAAATTTAATTCAAAACGGTACTAGTAGTAAAAGTAAAATACGACATTTTATCAACAACTTTCTTAAAAAATCTTGTCTTGTCTGTAAACTAGATTTATGAAGTAATAGAGTGGCCCGTAAATTTCACGTAACGAGCCGTTGCAGGAAGGCGTCACCGGAATAAATCACCCGGATTAGCAACAATAATGTTCACTTTTCAATTACGCATGCTTGACAACACAGGATGTCCGGTTAAGACTCAATTAGTTATTTTTACGTCAATCTGTAAGTGAATGAAGAAAGAGAAGAAAGTGTTATTTTAAGATCGTTCTCGCAACTGTCGCATTTTGTCCGTCGCCAAAACCAAAACATAATTATCCATGTCGGCGAGCATCAGGTAGTGTGTTTTTCGAAAATTTATAAATGTTGGAACATCCGTCTTGATTATCTTTAGGTGGGTGAATTTCACCGCGTTGTAACTGTAAAAATAGGCAAGAAAAAAAGTGCTATTTAAAAGTTTGGCAGACACTGAAAGAAAATAATTAACAAAAACATTGCTTTTGAAATATCGCTAGCACGCTTGATGAAGACAAAGTTTGTGACCACATCAGTCAGGAAGTCTTTGAGGGAGCGAAGTGTTAAAAGGTTTCAGCTCAGATTGAAATATGATCACTGATAATGTATCTTCTGAGGTTTGATACTTTAAATTTTGTCGCCCTCAAACCCAAGAGGCCAAATTAGATTCAACACGTCCAAATCTGCGGGGATTTCTCTGCCAAGCACAGCTTTCCGATTTTTCGCACAAAATGGGTTACTTCCAGGTGTTGAAAGAAATTTTAGTTGTAACACGACGTTAAAAATATCTCGTATTTTCTTTCACGCGTCTGTCGCCTCATCATGTTTATAATTAACCAGATTTTATCTTCTCATGAAACAAAATGTTCGTTTTAAATAAATCTATGATTTTATTGTCGTCCGGGTTTTACTATTGACTTTAGTTATGCCTTCATGCACTGTTAAAATAACACTTACATGTGGATTGCGACAAGCATTAAAATAAGAATGTTAACGGAGAAAATCTTTTGCAAACGGTTCCTGTCGCTGCACATTTCCACTTTGGGCGCCAAAAACGACCGCTGCATCCATCATGAGGCAAATTTACAGTATTCTCTTTTGGCTTAATGCCACCGTCTTATGCGCCAGTTAAAATATAAATATGCAGTATTAAACATAGCAATTAATTGAGCAATAAGATTCCGGTTATGGGCGGCATGCGGTTTTGAGGGGGAATTAGGAATTTCCATGGATGACGAGGACGTAATAATAACATTAAAGAAGAAAAAAGAGAGAAAATGTAAGTTAGAAATCTTGAATAAGAGTTGGTTATTTTGAGACCTCATCATTTTCTGTCGTTTACGCTGTAAGAGAAGATAGAAATAAAGAGAAATCATAATTTTCTGTCTACATTGTTAACTTTGGGACAAAGGAATAACATAATTTTGTATCACAGATAAATTATTTTCTATTCTCCAACTTAAAAAAAGACGAAAACCAGAATTAAACAAAATTTTAGGTTGTTGTTTGCCTTTTACTCCCTTTTTTTTCCAAATTTGCCTTATTGCAAAGTCTTTCGTTTTGCTTCTCTACATAAAACCCTTAAAAAAATCAGTGTCTCAGTACTGTTGTTATAAAAATGTTTAATTTTTTGATACGTCCTATAAATAAAGTTTCTGTAAAATGTAAATTTATTTCCACATTGTTAAACGTTTTTTTCCCTATTTAGACGTTTCTACAAATGTATGATGAGTACGTGTAAAATAAACATTATAAAAATATATACTCCGACTTTTGCAGTAATAAAACTATCATCTTTCACAATTTACTTTTCTTATTTACTGTTACTACTCATTTTGTTTAAACAAATTTATCTCATCAAGTTTCTGTTTTAAAATTTGATGCTAACGCAATTATAGAAATTTTTAACCTAATAATAAACAAAAAAATAAAAATTATCAAGGTAACCAGTTGCTTAGACACATCTACATACTAAAGTTGTCTTAATCATTGATAATAACATAATATAATACAACGAGTGATCGTTATTATTGATAATGTTTAACTGAAATTACGAGCCGTTATTCTGACGATTTTAACTAAATCTCAAACAAATTACAAAAAAGTGTATGATTTGATCTAACTTTCAGATTCAGAAGTCATTTTTAACATAAATTTTATCATTCATTAATCAGGAGCTCCTACTTATGATAAATGGTCAAATTACAAAGTAGATCTGAAATAGCTTGTTTGTACTTTTTGTTTCTTGGCATTTTATGAGTTGTCTAAAGTAATTTATATATATATATATATATATATATATATAATACTAAGAATAATAAGTGATTTAACGAGTTAACGAGTAGCTGTTAAAACTGATTTTCCAAAACCAGCAGCTACTTCTTAATGTTCCTATAAATTTTGAAGAAACCACGCATTACTTTCAACTTCATAAATCAACGCGAAAATTTTTATTTCAAAAAGAAAATTTCATTAATAAAAACTGTAATTTAACTTACAACTTAGTATTGTACCAATATTAATTGTCTTAAAATTGATTTGACAAGTTTGATGACAGATGTACTTGACAGGAATTTTTTTTCGCTGAAATCATGGTGTTGGACGAGATTCAAATTATTCAGTTATTAGATGGTCTAAAAAATTTGTGATGGATTTACACTCAAAGTGATCAATGTTCAAAAATTGGTAGTTGAGTTTTGAGTTTGAAAAATAGTTTCCCTAATATATTTAAATGTGTTATAAAAATAGGACAATTATTATTAAAAAATATAAAATATAAAATATAAAAAATGCTTTTTGTTTTTTATATTTTGATTTTCCCAAACTACAAAATAAAACTCAACTTATTTTATATTTAGTTTTAAATTTTAAATATGTACCATGTCAAGTTGCATTGATAATCTTTTGTAAGCCTTTAGATTTTTTAAAATTACCGAGGGTCATTTTGAGGAAACTTTTGAAAGGCATAAGATTCTTCCACATTCAGCGTTAAATTGCCATTTGTAATCGTTTTTAAGACGAAGAATTAGATACGATTGCCTGAAATTTTCACAGACAATTTAACGTGGTCGACCTAACTTTTGACAAACGATTTCCCAAGATTTTCCGCCAGAGTGCGTTAAAATAGATACTAGTTAGACTCCTCGTTTGTAAAAATTACTAATAATATCTCAATGGAATTATTCGAGAATTTTTAAACATATTAGCCGAAAAATTCTGAGGGGTGGAGCCAAAGTTAACGCCAATATATAGTGCAAGAAAATTTATTATTTATTAAATATTTTTGTTGTCTTAAAATTTAATTATAATTAAATCTACTGTAACAAATATTAATTTTTGAAACTTTTTTTTCTCAGGTTCATAGTTGAAACTCATAATTAGGACCAGCATCTGAGGATATTATAAAATCTACCAAGAAAATTATTTGTGATAAAAAAAAGCTGTTTCCCTAAAATTTTAGATATGGATGTGCACCTTTTTGTTTCTAGAGTCTACGCTGAAGACCCTACAAAAGTTTGATCCAAATTACATATTTGCATAGATGTTTAGAACATACACACGTATTTTTGTTAAGTATTTATGTTAAAATCAGACTATTTAATATTGAATGATTTTTGCTATTTCCTTATTAGTAGCTTTCGCTGGATCATTATGAAGATATTTTCTTATTTCCTGTTCACTATTGCACTATCTTTTACTGTCGGTTCCGTCCTTACTTCTTTAACGAAATTTGTTGCTATAATTTGAGATGTATCTAATGTAGATGTTTTATATTGTACAAAAAATAAAAAAACCAGCGCCGCCGCCCAGTCACATTTCCCGCATACCACCCTCACTACATCATGTCCTTATTGATATCGAACAGCTATAAAACCACCATTACTCGTTTCTCAAGTACCATACTTTAAACATGCCACAAAGTTCCTCCTTCATAGGTGAAAATTAGCCTGGATTTTTCTGTGATGATGGAAAGCACTTTACTACTACTGCGAATAAAGGACGTTAGAAGCGACATGGGGCCCGGAAAAGCTCGTCTAAGCTCTTAACCAGCTTTAACCAACAATTCTTCGTTAAGTAGAAAATCTATTTATCCGAAGGACGTCGACAAAACAAGACGCTTAACTGTGAGAAAAAAAATCAACGGATAAATTATGGGGGAATTGCGCAACAATAGAAAATTATGTGTGCATACATTTTCACGGAGACACACTTGTGAACGTGTCTTTTTCCGCTTTGCTGCCGCTGTGTTAAAGTCGCCAGCAGAGAGGATGAGGCTAGTGCACGAGTTGACCTCAACATCGAGGGATAAGATAATTCAACTAGAAATTACCTAAATTCTCTTGTTTTTTTTTGTTTGCTTCTAATTTCCCTTGAAATTTTCTCCTAAAACTCGTCTCCCACTTCCTCCACTTCGCGCCATATGTTTCCAATGCAGTTAATTTTAGCCCGCTCTGTTTGATTTCGTTTCGCTCATAGTTTACACATAACATGTAAAATATTATAACTAACATAGAGAATTTAATTGGCCACAATCATTTATAACACGTCATATTATTTTTATTTCCGTCGGTAGTCCTAAAATCCGTGTTTCCGTGCGTTCTGGTTGGTCGTTATTTTAGAATTTTCTGAAATGCCGCTCGCCATGTGTTTGTGCTCACTTTCAGGAAACGGCCGCCGTAAGGAATCTTTCGAGCTAAATAAACAATTTTTAACAACACCGTTAGTAACCAATAAGTTTGTTTTGTAGGTTATCTAATCGATGCTGGAAAATTTTTTAGGATGTGAGAATTTGACACCGACGAGAAATCAATCCATGTCGAGGGAATTTTCAGGACGTGTCGTGGTTTCAGGTTACACGACGCTGAAAAATTGATGGCGGAAAATGGGATGAGGGTGAATAATCACTGGGGACGGTGGTGGCATTGAGGGAATGGGTGGTTTGTAAAAGGTGTTGTGTGTATTGTTAAATATCCAGAATTATGTTGTTTTTCTAAAAAAAATGTGTTTTTTTATATATAGATACCCTGTGGGTTAAGAACGTTTTTCCATAGTAAGAAAAAAATCTTAGTAACAAATAATGTCACTGAAAATCGTGTAAACAAGCTTCGACAAGACGGGCTTGGAATTGGACCCTCTGATTGATAGAAGCAAAAATTTTTTGACATTTTGAGCAGTTGGCAATCTTGATCATTTTTGAGCTTTTTAATTCTTTTGATTTTTTAAGAATTGCGAGAAGTCAACTGTGTTTTCATTAACTATTTATTTATTTAACTATAAATATAAAAAGAAATCTGTTGCCAACTTAAAAAGAATCGGTCACTTAATTATTATTTTTAGCATAAATCACAAGCTACTACTTGACATTGACACAATATATTGTTGCAATGATCTCATTCCCAGCTCACGATTAGTTCTTTAAAAAAAATAAACGTATTTCATTCGATAATTTAGCTTTAGGTTGTCAAAATTAAATTGTTTTGAAACAGTCAAAGTCTATGTCATAAAATGTATTTATTTTTGCTATTTGAGATTGTTAAAATTGGAATAGTTGACTATCTAAAACATTTTATTAATAAAGCAAAAAAAAAAACGACGCCATATATGTACCAATATTTCTTTATTATTTTTTTAAAAAATTTCTAAAATTCATCAAAAATGTGCGACTTAAAATTATAATATTTTTGACTGTTATATGTACAGATAAGATATTAAATTTAATTAGGTTGTGTAAATTTAAAATGCTTATTGTTAAAGTAAAAAATGCAGCATCTATTTTGGAGTTTTTGTTTGAAATTGTTAATTTTTGGAATATCGAGGCTCTTTTAAACTCACCGAAAAAGTACGATTGCTTAAAATTATCAAATTTTATCGATCAAGAAAAACTTTGCAATTGCAAAAAACCGAGGTATATTAAAATTCAAAATCTTGACTTGTAAGACTTTTTTTGGTGAAGCAAAAAAAAATACGTCTTTTTTATTGTTAATTTTTATAATGACAAGGCTCTTCTAAAAACCCCCTGAAAATGTAGAACTCCTCAAAATTACGAATCTTTTGTTTATTATTAAGATAGGTTTCCGATTTTTTTATTTATGAACGGCTTTTCAAAAGCCAAAGCTACACGATTCAAATTACAATAGATGGGTCTCATTTTAACCTAGAAAATATAGGGAAAGTGAAAGCAACCATAAAAATTCTGGAATAATATAAAACCTAAATCTAGAAGAAGCAAAAGATTTTTTAGAATAAAATATTCGAATTCTCTTAATTTGTGTAACTATGGCAAGAAAGTGGTAACAAACTGAAGAGTTCAGTTAGTTAAATAATTATGTTTTTTTTTTTTTTTTGTATACATAAAGAAGTTCTTAAATTCGCGGACCCGATCAATAATGAATCAACAAGGAACTCGAAAAAAATTGTCTTTTAAATTCGAAAGAAATAGTATTTTTTAAATATTGGTTCGGTAACATCACAATTTCCCAAAAACTACACAAATTTTAAAACAATTTAAATAATTTTTTCAATAGTTTAATGAAAATCTTATCTTTTATAACTGAAAAATAACAGACTGATTTTATATAAAGTAAAAAAAAAACCGGAACATCGAAGGTACTTAGAATGTAACACCAGCATTAAAAACCATCTAATGTAAAAACTATAATAATGATATGTCGATTTGAAAGTAAAATAAAGAAAAATCGGTCCGAATTTTTAAATTTAGAGATAAATAAATGTTAAACAATGCACGTAAATTCTCCATACATTTTTTTTCTTTTACGGAAAGTAAATATCATTGTCGTTCCGATTCATGTACTCATTACCCATGTCCATTATGAATTGACTAAAAAAAGATTTTGAGTTTGAGACATCTATAATAATAGAAGCTGTAAAGTGACATGTTACAAAATATGTACTAGTTATTTCTGACTTATTATACGGCTCATTATGTTTAGATTTATAGGTGGCTAACTTACTGCATTTAAATTTGTTAGCGCTCAATTTTTATTGTTCAAGAGATAAAGTAGTGCTGTTTTTATGTTATATGTTCAGTCACAAAATTCTTTCAAGCTTCACTTGGAAAACTGTCCATGAATGAAATTTAATCTTTTAGATTGCAGTTTCACGCCCACAGTTATTTTCTATAAAAATAACACGTCAAAATTTTATGAAATTTTTATTATTATTAGACCAGGAAGTTGCGTGTTATAAAGTTCCTCAAAACCTATAAATTGTGGAAAAACCGCCACTGAAACCACTTCATATTTCGATTTTTGGGCGGTTGTTTACTCAACTAAATACCGAAAGATAATTTCATAAATTTTTAAAATGATGACAGCGGTATTTTTTCGAACTCACTGTAAATCACCTTTATTATTATTGGCTCAAATTTGTGAATTTCGAAGTCGTGCTGCAATCGAAACATGTGTAAAAAGATTAACAAATGATTTATTATTTTTTAAAAGTGACTCTAAACGTGGAAGTTGTGGGATGTGTGGTAGAGTAAAGTAATAAATTTCTTATGCTTATTATTTCAAACATTTTTAGGATTAGAGTGAAAACTTCAAAGCAGAAAGAATAAGGTCGCTCATAATTTGCTTCTTGTAGCCATCATCTTATCGAAATAAGTTTACTCGCGACTATAATTCGAACGAGTTGGCAGTCAATTTGACCTGACTCTGGAGTGCGTCCAAAAAGAGCCAAATTTCCTTCTTTTTCAACAACAGCACGAAATCACGTTCAATCTGCATATTATCGCGAAATAAAAGTACTGTTTTCACTTACAACACGTACTCGCATTTTCTTCGTTCTGTTAAAAATAGACATTTCAACATGGCGTCTAGGATAGCGCATAAATCACTTGTTCTATAGTAATCTACCTAATTATTTAGGGGCTATCGGTGCGTGCCACGTTGACGGCTCCAACGCAAAAGATTTACAATCGTGCGAAATTAATTCGGATGTGGCCGAGTTATATTTAGTTGGCACCCATTTGTAACAATAATTCATGTTTTTATGGGTTTGCGTAATCCATCTCAAAGGACGACACTAAAAATAGAGAGTAGGTGTTAAGTAGAGAATAATCGCACGTTGATGTAGAGGAAGTACCAACGACAACATGACCGCAAATAACCTGATTATGGATGTTTGCCCATTTTGAACGCACCCATGGAAATGGGATTGTGGTTTGAAGATAGGTACATAAAATTAAGGAAACAAGAAAAGGTGTGAAACGCCTAGGCGGAAAATCGGTCTTCCTGTCATAACTACGTCTTTAATTTTGCAAAAATAAAAAGGAAAGGAAAAAGGAAATATGTTAGTCATGTGACCAGTGGAGAAACAAACTGAAGCAATAATGTTTAGAACCAAGAACCTATTATTGTTCACTATATTTTATTATTACAGTTATAAACTGGGAGTTTATTTTAATGTTTGTTATGTTGTTTGTCAGGTAGAAAACAACATAAAATTAGTTCTAGCTTCTCCTTAAAATCCCCATTAGCAAAGCTTCTCTTTAAAATCCCCATTAACAAAAAACTTCAAATTGCAAAATTTTTGGCTACTTCAAAATCTTTTGGATTACTACCGGAATTACCCAGTTCGATTATATCCTCAAGTGAACATGGGGGCTCAAAAAAAGACTGAGTTTCTCTAAGAACTTACGCGACCTACCCATGTATAGAAATGTCATTAGAGGCTCCGAAATGATCAAAATTATTGAGCATTTCTCAGGGCCTCATATCTTCATATGGTAGCTATGCGGCAAACGGTAATGTATTATATTTGCGAGGCTTTAAATGCTAAAAAACAATCTTGTTTTGATTTAAAAAGAAAACTATCAAAAATTTACTTATTTGTTTAAAGAACCTTCATTGTCAAATTGTTGCTTATTTCTTCCAAAGTATCGCAATGACTATTATAAAATTCTAGAAATTCGAGGGACTTTTCTGATTATGCCTAGTAGGAACGAGCACGTTTTCGAAATAAAAAATAAATTTGATTGTCATCGCTCAACGGTGTTTATGTGCATGACAGTTTTTATATGATTCTGATTGTGTTTTTGGTCCTGATTTAACATATGCAATTAATTTTTTTGTATCAACTTTGCTTCTGAAGATATGATGGAACATTAAAATATATATACAGGGCTAGACACGTAAGGGATATTTCTGAATTTATTTTGGACGCAATCAACAATGCAAAGAACCCTGACCACTTGCTATCATATTAAAAGTGATTTAATTTAGTAATCAAAGCAGGTATTAAACGCGGCTGAGAACGTCAAAATGACAGATGATTAATTTATTTTTAATTTTATCAACCACAACAATATAACAAATAACTAACGCAACAAATGTTAAAAGTGTGCTCCATTATCTTCAAGACATGCCTTAAGTCTATTTAGAAATGATTGTCGCACATTTCTTAATGTGTTGTGCTTTTTCAAAAAACTCATATGACAAGACAATTAAATAGACAGAGCAATCGTGGATACAATTTTTTTTTTTTAATGAGGGTCGTAGCAAGTTGTATTGCTGGTTGCGGTAATAAAAAATTCAGAAATACTCCTTACGTGACTAGACCCGTATATATATATATATATATAATATTTAGCGCTTTTTTGTTTGATAACACTTCTAAACTCCATTAAATTTTATTTTATAATAATTTCTTCTTTCGTTTGACCTACTAGTGCTGGTTTGAATGCTCCAGCAATAATCTACCATCATATGTGTATTCCAGCAATTCTGGTATCTATTGTCCATAGAGCGTATGTCTTGGTGGAATCGCTCTCCTTATATTTCACTTAAGTCACCTAAATATCCCTATATCTGTAAAAGGATCTAAACGGCTATGGCGGAAGCGTACCTTAATACTCATGTTGCATGCAAGCGCTTGAAATGTGATACTATCTCTTCAACATGTTTGAAGTAATCACTAACCTTTGTATTGCCTAAGAAATTTTTAATAACCCACACAAAAAGTATTCCATGCTTTTTTCTAAATCTGTCATTAAAGTAGTAAAATTTTGACCGTTAACTAATTTTCTGATTTGTAGGCCATTTGTAGTACCGGTTTTAACCTTTTCCCTACTCAAATTTAGACGTTTTCTTGAAATATATCTGAAGCATTTACTGTCTTTTTTCATATTGCTTCATTAACGTTAACTTTTTATGCGGGGGTAGGAGTATTATGTGATTTCTGAGAACCAGTGATACATTTACAACATATAGTTTTCCTGGAACAAGAGCTTCTCTTACAGCCCCGTTTTTTTACAGTTCAGTGTTCAGCTTTAGCTCGGCTGTCCCATAAGCACAACAAACAGGGATATTTTTTTTTACTGTATAATTTACCACAAATGTAACAAAAGTTGAAGACAGGACACTAATTTTAACAAAATAGTCTAAACAATAGCAATATTACTAGATAAAGCTAACTGAGTAGTAAATTTCAAAATGGTTGCTGTATATAAAAAATTTGACCTGCTAGGTAAAAACTGAGCCTAGATTTGAAATCAGCGACCTCAAATCAGAAAACAACAATAGAAAAATCTCATGCAACAGGAGTAAAACTTGATTTTGTTGTGCTGTATTATGAGTGGTACGTATGTGTTATCACGATGCGGTAAAAGTGAGCGCATTTCTGTAAGCTAAATACCAAGAAATTTTCTTACATCCTTTTTACATCCTTTTCTACCCTAGGTCTGGTTTTTATATTCTATCCGGTCTTTACCCCTTCTTTCTGCTGCTTACTTATTTTCGTCATTCTGTTTTCATCTTGTTCTTTCTTTCTTATTCTTTCCAGACATTTCGTCTCATACACTTAACCACTTTATCTGTCCTTTTTTAATCAAAATAAAAAATGAACAGATAATGTGGTTAAAGGAAGAACGAAGGAAAGACCCTTTATTGATTTGATCTACAAGTTCAGCTATTATGCCCATTATCCTATTGTTTTTTCTGGTTTCATTTTCATTTTTGTTTTAAAAACCTGGATCGTGCAAATAAAGCAAAAAATGAAAGAGAATAAAGACAACAAACAAAGATCTGTATAAACAAAAAGCTTATAGGAGTACGAGAAATAAAGAGAAAACATGAAAAAAGAAGAAGGAAATTTAGAAAGTAAAAAAAAATTGGTGAGAAAATGACCAAAAAATTATCCTATAGTATTTCAAAGCCGATAAAATAAAAGAAGTAGAATATGATCAACATAAGTACAAACAGATTTTTTAATTTTTAATAAGTACAAACAAGAAAACATTATCATAAAAGAATGTAGACTTAGAGAAAAAGGAGAAAACTGGTGAGACGAATATAATACAGAATATAGAATCAGTACAACAAAAAAAAAAATGACGGCAATAAGAGATCTAAAAGTGGGAAAAGCACCAGGGACATAAAGAAAGAACACAACAACTAAAAAAACTAATGAATAAGATTAGGTAAACTTATAAGAAATAAATATAACAAAAGAGTGGAATTTATGAATAATATAGCCGATTTTAAAAATGTGGTTAAAAGAGATTGTTGTAATTATGGGAAATTCACATTAACAAGTAGTCCCTTGAAAAATATTAGAAAGAATAATAAGACAAGAGATTGAAAATAGTACAGAAGACATTCAATGTAGATTTAGGAGAGGAAGAAACGCACAAAAAGGAAAAATACTTGTTTCATGTATAAACCTTGAAAAGGCGTTTGACCGTGTAACAACAAACGGTCAGGTAGTTAAAAGTACAATAGAAACAATAAAGAAGAGAGAACACACTTAGTAAGAACTAACAACGAGGAATCTAGAAACTTTAAAATAAAAATAGAGATAAAATAAAGACGTGTTTTAAGCCCACTATTATCCTCAATAATATTAGACGAAGCTATAAAGGAAGCTAAAAATATGAAACTGCAAAAATGGGATATTGGCACATGCAACCGACGTATGTATTTAAATAAACTGATGTTTGCGGATTATATAGATTTTTAGACAAGGAGTTAACAAAGATAAATATGAAAATAAACATCGGAAAGACCAGAACAATAATAACTGTAGAAGAAAAGAAAATACCTAACATTAACCTACATTAAAACAGGTGGATATAACTATAAATATTTTTAGAACAATAATACCAAACAACGGAAAATAGATCATGAAGCAAATAAGACAATAAAAAATCAGACAAAATGTTTAATGAAGAAGAAAATGTTTTTAAGAAAAAGAAAGCTTGAAACAGATCAAAGCTCAAAATTATAGAAAGTGTCAAACCAATAAAAATAAAACTCACTTTTAAGTTTTTTATATAAAATAAAATATGTATATATATAAATGGAATGTGTTATATAAAGAGTATTAATAATATTATTTAGAATTTATTTTTTATTATATTTATATTTTATATAAAATAAGATAAAATATAAATATAATTCTAAATCGCAATTTTTCAAGAAAAAAATTTTATTACTTAAATAAAAGTAATGAATGACACAAATAAAAAATAGAATAAATTCCAGATAGCATAAAAAAAGTAAGGTATATAAAAGCAGAGCTAACTTTTTTAAAAAATTAAAAAAACTTTCATAAGTACAACGATTAAATGAGTAAAGGGAAACATTCTTGCCCTTTGCGGTTCCATAGTTTTATTCAAATTGATATCCACCTAAGCAACTATCAAATATTGCTTAGACAACGTCGTGATAAGCCCAACTTTAATAAAGATGGGCTTCTGTAATTATTATCCCCATCTTTCTAAATTAAATATTTTAACAGCATTCTCAGAATAGAAATAAGACTAATATAATGCCAACCTCCAACCTGTCATTTACACGACCACCTACGTTGCGTTGGAAACTATTTTTATGAAACAATGTATGAATAATTTTTTAAGCTGTGTTTGTTTATATGTATTTGAATCACTAATGATGTAGTTTATGGTGATTCAGGTGTCTGTAAAAACTTTTGTGCTACTGCTAAAATATCGTATATAATTAGTTCTTTGTCGATAATTTTAGAAACAGGATAAAATTAATTTTATTGGCTTTTGTAAATTACACCACAAAAATTAAAACACGTTATACGGGAAATTTCAAAACACTTAAAATTCAATTATGTAGCGTATGGCATACATTCAAGTTAAGTATAGATTTACTCTGATTCACATTTATATGTAACATTAATTCTATTTCTTAGTTTATTAAGGTATGAAAATGCAAAATTTTGGTTTTGAACTTTGAGCTAAAACTAAATGGCAGACAAAAACTAGTCGGTTTATTGGGGATTTCGAAAATTTAATTACAAATTACCGAGAGTGGTGTTTATTTTTTTGTTATTTAAAATTTCCAGAAGTTTATATTTCTGTGTCTAAAAAAATATTTTTTCATTAATTTGTATTTCAGATTATAAATTAAAAGGTTTTAATCGTGGTTTTCGAACTTTTTTACTTTTTTTCTGGAGTATTAAATACAGTGTAGAGAATTGTGGAAAAATAAATCGTTGAGCGATTTATCTCTGACGCCTCAACATGAGTCGACTGTTGAAAAATTGTCGTTCCAATTAAATAAAAAATATCACGGTTTATAGTCGTTGGAATGCTGTAAATACGCAAGTTTGTAATTAAATTAGACAGGAGGAATGCAGTGATCGTGTTAACGCAATATTACGAACTGCATTTTAGAATTTCTTGAATTTGTGTTTTTTCTATTGGAATTCACAATTTTGTAGAAGATCTATATGTTTTTGCAAACAAAAAGGACTTATGATTTATAAATAGAGAATTTTTTGGTGTTTATTGATGGTGCATCTTTAAGTGTTGATATGTATTGTTGGTTGCATCGATAAACAGATATGTTTCATAGATAGAGTGCTGTTTTACCGACGTCTTTATTAGTTTCGTAATAAGCGGCATGTTTCTGTAGCGTCGCTGTAATCGTTGCGGAAAATCGGTAATAGTCGAAGTGGAAGCCATTGTTGTGTTGGAAAAAGGTCTTCAAAAACCTAGCGAAAATCAGGTATAATAGCGTAGGAGTTAGTTAGTTTTAAGTAGAAATGTTATCGTGGGCACATTCGTGGCAGTTTTTGCCAAGAGGCGTTGTCGAATTAATTCGCAGCCCTCGCCCAGGACAACGTCATGTTGTCCATTGATTACCTAACACATAATCGCCGCTTAGATGGTTGGGGGCCCAAACCGACCGCTAAAAAGCCCAAAAGTCCGTTCCGTACCGTCGTAGGTACAAAATAATTCCAACATCTCCTGACAGTTTTGAAGATTGAATGAATGTCGCATCGCTGCATTTAACTATACCTGCAAGTTCTCTTGTAGGTCACAGCAATAGTCATGAATCCCTCGTCGGCGGGAATGTGGTGCAATCCGCCGCCCCCAGGCACGGACGAGGACCTGTCCAACAGCTCGGTCAAACAGGAGAGCCCCGAGCGGGCCATAGACCGAATCGACCCGTTCTTAAAGAGTTCCGAATATATAAAGTATGAGCGCAAGCTGGAGCACCGGCGGCGGTCGCGATCGAGGTCGCGTCACCGCCGCCATCGCTCGAGGTCGCGGGGGCGGCACAAGCACCGCCGACGCCGCTACAGCTCCTCCAGGAGCCGCTCTCGCAGTCGCAGGCACAAACGCAGTCGCCATTCCAGATCCCACTCCAAATCCAGGTCACGATCGCGGTCCCACAGAAGGAGAAGAAGGTCCAGAAGCCGAAAACGTTCACGATCGCGCGATCATTCACACCAAAAACCAGAACCAGAGATAGAAGACAAGACCAAAGTTGAAGAAGACATAGAAGACGAAGAAGATGAGGTTTCCAATGAAAATCAGTTTAAAAATGATGGGTCTTTTATGGAGATGTTTAAAAAGATGCAAGAAGAAGAGTTAAAAAGGAAGGAGGCCGAGGCTGCGGCCCCAGAAACCAAAGCTCCTCCTCCTCCAGCTTTCGGAAAAAGGAGAGGAGGAAAAGTGTTAAAAACTGGGATGGTGCAGAAAAATAAGTCAGCAAGTCAGGAAGAGGCTGACGCTCAAGATGCGTGGACACTATACATGAAAGAAGTGAAACGATACAAAGAAGCCTGTTGTGATGATGATTCCAAAACGAGGCTACTCGTTAAATAGACAATTTTTTATTGTTACTATTTAGTTTATTTAGGCTTAAGTTCAAAAATTCATCGTGTTTCATATGGACGCTAATCTACTCTTAGGTAATAACCAGAGATAAGCCCCGCGTAACAGAATCAGGAGGCCTATGATAATGACATTACAAAAACAAATTAAAGTAAAAAAACTTTCTTTTTTTTTAAATATCGACGAGGCTCTTTTTGTTTACAGACACCATGCCGGCAGCCCTCAAAGTGGAAGATTTAAAAACTGCACCTTTTGATCCTCGCTTCCCCAACACCAATCAAACCCGGTATTGCTATCAAAGTTATTTGGACTACCATCGTTGCCAGAGGATCAGAGGGACTGATTACAAGCCTTGCGATTACTTCAAGAAAGTATTCCACTCCATCTGCCCCAATGCTTGGATCGAGAAGTGGGATGGTCAGAGAGAAGAAGGCACTTTCCCTGGCAACATCTAAACATTTCGTGTCTGTAGATATAAAGTAGCTTACATTCTTTTACTATTCAATGTTATGCAGTGTAAATAATATCACTTTATGTTAATAAAGTAACATTTAAACTAAACTACACGTGTTGCAGTTTTAGCCAGATTCAAATTTTTAGTGACTTTTCGTTTAATGTTGGCATCGGCGTGATAACGTCATTGTCTGTCGACATAACCTAAAATTTTCGTTGCTTCACAATTTCTCACTTTTTGTTAAATAACACGGTACTATGGCTGACGAAGAAACAATAAACGGTAGTAGCGAAGAATTACCCGAAAAGTCTCAAAAGAAAACCGCCAAATACGACAGTGGTGCCGCCGATTTGGAAAAAGTAACAGACTACGCTGAAGAAAAGGAGATCTCGACACAAAACGTCGCCGGTGCCATTTCGGCAATTGGAGACCGCCGAAACAAAGAAGCTCTCGAGAAGCAAGCACGCGAAAAAGAACTACTAAAAGTGTCAATTAAAAAAGAAGACGTCGATCTCATTGTTCGCGAGATGGAAATTTCAAGGACTTTAGCGGAGAGGACATTACGAGAGTACCACGGAAATGTTGTCAATGCCCTAGTAGCTCTTACGAACTAATTTATTACGATTTTGTACAATTAGTGAATAAATTTTAAAAACTACAAATATTCTCTGTCCATTGGTGTTTTTTTAGCGCGTTTATCGCGGGATCGAGGGAACCATCGGTGCTTAGTGGTGTGAGTTAGATTCATCAGTTCTTGTCTTGCTTGTTCTTCTGTTTTCTTGTTGAAAATTTCAAGGAGTTCTGGTGTAAGCTGAGTTTTTAAAACAGATGTGTCATCTATTGACACTTCAGGTAAAGGCTTTGTGCATTCATAGGGGTAGTCAGGTTTTGGATGCCACGCTACAAAGGTGCTTCCATCGTCGGTTAAAACAACTTTGTGTTCGAGGAACTTGGCTGAAAAGAAGCGCTGCGATAGCATGGATAGTAGACGAGGCTGAGATAGCATTAAAATCATGACTACAAAATGAAACAATTAACATGGCGTCAAAAAAGAAGATGCTTTTTACTTCAGGATGTCCTACTGCTACGTTAAATCCGATAAAACTTGTAACAACTCTTTTAAATTTTAATGTTGATTTTTAGGTTAGTAACAACCGAGAAAAACTAAAAATCACTAAAAGTTACTAATACCGGCTACAAAAGTAACTATAGTGGTAACTAGTTGCCAAATGGAGGATATAAAATAACCTTAATATCTTAAAACTGTTGTCCCTTGTTGATAATATCAGTAAATAAAAGCGTAAATTTTCAGTATTAATTGAACTGTGTGTACACGTAATGCCCAAGTTTAATGTGTGTGTCAGAAATTCATTTTTAAAGTGAGGTTATATTATTTGTCATGTTTGACTTTAAGTGAATATTTAAGCAAAACTAGAAAATGTTTTCTTTACGCCTAGTCAAATTTGTAAACCTTATACGTAGTGCAACACTTCCAAGCCCCCTCTCTTCTAAAATTCGTTTTTTTCACTGTAGTCCCTGGTTGTCTCAAAACACAAAAAACACGGACCGCCACAAAACTCGCATCAGGTCAACACTATACTACGTTACCGCTGCAGGGATAGTAACCGCGGGTCTTAGTTACGCCGCTGTTCCTTTGTATCGTCTTTTTTGTCAAGCTTACAGTTATGGGGGCACCACTCAATCAGGCCACGACGCGAGTAAAGTAGAGACAATGTCGGTAGTAAAACATCGTCCTATTAAAATTAAGTTTAACGCGGACACGGCTGCTAGCATGAGGTGGAATTTTCATCCACAACAAACAGAAATTACAGTGTACCCTGGGGAGACAGCTTTGGCGTTCTACACTGCGAGGAACCCCACTGATAAACCTGTGATAGGAATAAGCACTTATAACGTTGTGCCTTTTGAAGCTGGACAATATTTTAATAAAATTCAGTGTTTTTGTTTTGAGGAACAACAATTGGATCCTAAGGAAGAGGTAGAACATGAGTGCTGTTTATAAATTGTGATTTCTATTTTTTAGGTTGACATGCCTGTGTTTTTTTATATCGATCCGGAGTTCGTCGATGACCCCCTTATGGAGTATATAAATGAAATAACGTTATCTTATACATTTTTTGAGGCGAAAGAAGGATTCAAATTACCTGTTCCTTCATTTGTTAAGTGAGAGTTATAAATAAAGGATAGTACATTATTTATTATTTATTCGAGTCGAGATTGTTAGTATTTAATAGTGGCTGTGATAGGGAATGACCGTCTCATTCCCATACATTTTTCTCTATCAATGAATAAAGAATTGACTTTGTTGTGTAAATCAGACTCAATGTTCGATCTAGTTTTGAGCAGTTGCTGGTGCTGGGCTTCCGCCTCTTGCAGTTTGCGGTGGAGGTATTCAATGCTGTCTTGAATGTCTACCACTTCTTTGACGAGTCTACAAATTTTTTAAAATGAAGCCAAAATATTTCTGATTATCTGCTTAATTTGTTTTCTTTTTGCTTCGTTTTTTTTTTTATAATTATAATATACCTGTCTTGTGCCGTATCTCGACATAACTCTACATGTTTGCGATGTGTCCTAGCCTCCAGTCGGGTGTGAGCTACCTTCATGGGATTACTTTTGTCCATAATACCTTTCTTTAGGAGTTCAATATTTTTCTCAATATCGAAAATTTCCTGTTGGACTTTGTGCAAGTGCATTTGTAGCTTGCTCTTAGCCTCCAAAGTCTCTGCAGCCCTTCGAGCTAATGCATTATTCGTGTTGCTCCAGGCGTCCCACACTTGGGTTGCCACTGTATTTATCAAATTCTCAGTATCAGAGCGCAACTGAGCTGATTTTCCCCGTTCGGACTGCGACCTTTGCACGATTCTATTGCTGTTTTCGGCCCAAGATGTCACTGTCGAAACCCTAAAAACCAATTTTCATATTTACCTTTCGTAAGGAAAAAGTTGGTAACATTTACGTAGGGTCGTATTTTTCAATGCCTCCATAATAATTGATTCCTTTGGAGAAGTTATTAAGTTGGTGGCACATGTTGTCGATACCTAGAGCGGCTTCTTTGCTCCTAACATCGGTTTCAAGTTCGTGCTGTGCCGCTCTATTGTTCCTAAGTTGGTCTTTTACTTTACCATACAGGCATTTGAGCTTTTCTTGTGAGTTTCTGTAAATTTCGACTTCTCGGAGAAGGGTTTGCTCGGGGTTGTCATGCACAAGGTCGATACCTTGGCGGTTTTCACGTTGGTAAAGACATTCCTGGGCTATATGAAGGGGACCTTCGATATCCGAAATTGCTTTTTCAAGTGAGCGCCGCCCTTCTTGGAGTAGGTCGGTTTCTGTAAGAAGTCGTTCAAGTTCGGTTCTAGCCTCATTGCGCCAGAATGTTAAATCTGTAATTCTTTCACCGAGCCTACGGCCGACTTCTCTTTGACCTTGTGCCGTTTTCTCGTCAGTTTCCCTTAAAAAAAAAGTTGCTCAGTGGTTTAAGTGTCTTTAAATGTACCTCATAACTCTAATAAACTCGCCCCTGAGTCGTTCAGAATAATTTCGATTAGTATCAGATTCGTTATAATTGCGTAAGTTGTTGTGGGTCCATTCTATAGGGGTGTAACGCGTGTATAGAGCAGCCCTAGCGGCATGTGCTGGGTTCCTTTCAAAACCTGTCACCAAATTCGGAAACTTTAAGGGCTCAGTGGCCATGCCGTAAGGAGTATAACACGGGTCTATTATTGCATTAGTCACAGGTTGACTAGGTCTAAAAAACACGATTAGAAAAAACACTTAAAAACAAAGAGATTGTACAAAGGTGTGACTTCTACATTCTCGTAACCTAAAGTGGGGCGCCACGGATGGGGCCTTGGTGTTTGGTAGTATTGCCCTATACGCACTGGTACAGGGGGACCAGCGACTTGCTCCATGCATGGGTCTGCGGCTACAGAACTCCATGGTTGAAGTTGCTGAAAAAGTCTTGTTATTGAAGTTATTTGTGGCAATCAAAACTTACAGAATATAAAACTGTCTCAGTTTTAGCCG
The DNA here is from genome assembly GCA_030157275.1 of Cynaeus angustus. NCBI lineage: Eukaryota > Metazoa > Arthropoda > Insecta > Coleoptera > Tenebrionidae > Cynaeus > Cynaeus angustus. Next base: position 15,461,448 of record CM058059.1, read on the forward strand.
ACATTACCACATTTAAAGACTAAATTCTATAAAAAAAGGAATCAAAAATTTGGAGTGTCAAACAAAACATTTGAATTGAATAATTTAGGAAGTTTAGAGTAAGAGTGTTGCTAGGTTGGTAGAATAAAAAATATGATTTAATATAGTTTTAAAAAGTTTAAAAAGAATTTCCAATTTTCCTGTAGGTGACGCACTAGTCGCCACGTACAAAACTCTAAAAGTGCACCTTTCCTTTTTATCGAAAAGTAAAAACTTTACTAAAGTTAATAAATAATTACTAAATAGAGACTTTATATTCCACTTAAAAGCATAACCTTTTTATTTAAGTAGGACATTCAAAATGCCCTTAATAATTTAGGGTTTTTTGCACAAACATGTTGTGTTGGCGCCCTGCTCTGAAATCAAATAAAAACAAACGTCAACCTCAAAACTTGACATTCAATTGGTATGATGTTAATGGTAAAGTTTATTGTTTTGTAAGAGATAACAATGTCCAGTGCCGTAGAAAAGCCCACAAATGCCCCGGAGCGTAAGTCCTATCATTTCCCTTACGAATTTTGTCGTGACATTTTTATATTTTTATTCTCCAAGATTGCCCCGGAACCGAAAGCGTCGATGCTGGAAAAGCCTCCGCCTGTGCAGGTTGCCCCAACCAACAGATTTGTGCGTCTGGCCCCAAAGGTCCAGATCCCGGAATTCAACTAGTCAAGGAGCGCCTGGAGAACGTTCGTAACAAAATTCTAGTCCTCTCAGGAAAAGGGGGTGTGGGGAAAAGTACAGTAACCGCCATGCTCAGCAGAGGCCTCGCCGCAGATGATAAAGAGCGAAATGTGAGTATTACAAAATTTCAGTGATAAAAATTGTTGCCGAAGTCATGTGCCTATTGTGCAATTTATTTGTTTATTTAGCATCCACTTACTCTGTTATATCGACTTCTTCGCGATTCAGGGCCTCCGAATATCATTTTTTTATGAAATTAGAATTTTAAAATTTTTGTTCAGTTCATTGTTATTGTTTTTTTTTTCTGGAATTTCCTGTTTTAAAACCTTGTAGATGTTAAGGTCGACGAGTTGTGACTAACAGATTTATCTTTGACACAGGGCAAAGTTGAACGTCTTGTGCCAGGCTGTACTTTGCTCGGTGCCCTATTTATCTGAAGGGGTGGGTTGGGGTGTTATCATTGGCTATATTTATAGGACCAAGAATAAGAAGCGCGCTGTAAAACTAGTTCACATTTTTATTATATGAAAAAGGCAAACATTTAAATTCTATTTACTTATTCTATTTTTATTTTTAATTGTAGCGCAATATCAGATGACAAAATTCTGAACTTTGTTCTGTTTATAGAATTCCCTTGATAACATCAATTAACCTTTGTTCTTTCAAACGCCTTGAACGTATTGTTTGCGCCCATTCGTTTGATATGATAATAGTGGTTTTATTTTTTTTTTCTCTATCCTGGTTGTATTGCTTTTGTATTTTCCAACGGATTTATGTTTACTGACATTTTTCCGTACAGTATAAAGAATGGTGCCCTTTAAATTAAAATGTATAACATGGGGTTCAACGATATAATGAACTGTAGCCATAAGAATTTTTCCGTAGGTTGCTGTCCTCGACATAGATATTTGCGGCCCCTCGCAGCCACGTGTCCTTGGAGTTCTTAACGAGCAAGTCCATCAATCCGGCTCAGGATGGTCCCCTGTAGTACGTTCCCTTAACTCCCTCAAAATTCACACTCACGCTAATTTTTAACAGTACGTCGACGACAACTTGTCAGTAATGTCCATCGGTTTTCTTCTTTCATCCCCCGACGATGCTGTTATCTGGCGAGGCCCCAAAAAGAACGGAATGATTAAACAGTTCCTCAGTGAAGTTGACTGGGGAAATTTAGACTACCTTTTAATGGATACACCTCCAGGGACGTCAGACGAGCACTTATCAGCCTCTACTTACCTATCACAAGCTGGTTTAACAGGGGCGGTCATCGTGACGACGCCTCAAGAGGTCGCTTTGTTGGATGTGAGAAAGGAGATCGATTTTTGCAAAAAAGTTAATATACGGATTTTGGGGGTTGTGGAGAACATGTCCATTTTTGTGTGTCCATGTTGCAAGGTTGGTGGAATTGCAGGTTTAAGAAATTGTGTAAAATATGATTTGTTTAGAGATTGTCGGAAATATTTCCGGCCACTACAGGAGGAGCCAAGAAAATGTGTGAGGAGTTGAAGGTTCCGTTTTTAGGGACTTTGCCTCTTGATCCCCTGATTGCACGGTTTTGTGATGAAGGGAAGGATTTTGTTAGCGAGTTGCCGAATTCGCCGGCGGTGGAGTCTCTCAACCAAATTATCAAAAGTAAGAAATTAAAATGTCTAGAATTGAAGCTTATGTTTGATTTTTAGAACTTGTGGCAGTATGCGAGTCTAGAGAAGAGTAACAAGTGCGATTCCGATTTTTTTTTAATTGTAAGTTAAGTCAGAGTTGGTGTATAAATTTTGAAATTTTTAAATAAAGATATTTTTGAGTTGGTACTTTTGTTTTTCTCTCGATTCAAAGTGTTAGCGCAGAATGGTGGAACTAGCCTTTGCACAAGTCTAGTAGAAATAGGACATCACATATTAATGTCAACAGAGTGTTGAGGTTATGTGGAAACGCCAAAACAAACTATGTTATCAACAATAAATTTCCGTTAAAAACTCAGCGATAAAAAAAGCTTGACTACGCGAGAATTGTTCTTCGTGTCTTTTATCACAGGATGTGAAGCACATACAACTGATAAAACTGCAAAATCGCTAACTCTTGCCGCTAATCGAAATGACGAAGATTCGCTACTTATTGCAAGCATTCAGGGCCCGACGTAATCGTCACCTGTTTAGAACCGATTCCGTGTCTTTTGAAGCCTTTTGTAATGAAGTCGCCCAACCGAAACTTTCCGCAACCAAGGAATCGTCTCTGAACGGCGATTTCAACGTTTCTCCTATAAAAAAGCAACGCAACGTAAGTACATCCTTAATTAATTTTTAATATATTTTTTTTTTATTAAAGGGTGAAGCCTACGTTCGTTTTTCGAGTCAAAATTATGAATCAAATAACAACGCCCGTCCTAGTCTCCCAGCAGTGTTGCTGGTGTTAACGTTACTGGCTGTGTTTTTAGTCCTTCCTTTAATATATTTGTTACATTGTTTTGGAGTTATTTACGCACAAGAGCGCTATGAACATCCTACCTTACCAGAACAAGTAAAGTATAATAGTAGTCTTGAAGAAAAGTTTAATGATATTTGTAGGGACACTTTGTTCAGAAACATGATCAAAACAAAATACCTCCTAAAGTTTTGCCGCCTCCGCCCAAGCCTGATTATGGTAAATGCAAGATTCTTGAAGAAAATGACAGATTTGATTGTTTTCCTGAAAATGGGGCGAATCAGCAAGGTTGTGAGGCGCGAGGATGTTGCTGGATTCCTGCTAAGAAAAAGCCGAAAACCAAAGTATACATTGCTGTCCCTTACTGCTTCTTCCCTTCCAATTACCCCACTTATAATTATGTAAATGTTACGGAGACTGCGTATGGTTTGGATGCATTCTTGAGAAGAAATTTCTCAACTGCGTATCCTGATGATGTAGAAATCATAAAGTTAAGTGCTAGGTTTGAAACAGAGACAAGGCTGCACATCAAGGTATTCCATCATTTTATTTATCACCAGGTTTAATTTTTCTTAAAGATTACAGACCCCCTGAGAAATAGATTTGAGCCTCCATATCCTGAAGTCCCTGTGGTGGACAAAGCAGCCACGAATTTGACGTATTTGTTCTATATTGACTCAACAAAAAGTGGATTTAGAGTGATAAGAAAATCAGACAATGTTGTCATGTTAGTTTATTATTTATAAGTTATCAATTTATATCATTGGAATTTTAGCTTCGACGCTTTGGATTTGCCCAACTTCATTTTTTCAAATCAGTTTTTGCAACTAACAGGAAAACTACCATCATCCTACATTTACGGTATTGGCGAACATCGCAACAGACTTTTACTGTCAACCCAATGGTCCAGATTTACCCTGTTCAACCATGACGAAATTCCATCATTTGACGTAAGTGATCCCAGGATAGTTTCACATTCTTTGAACTTCGTAATTTTCAGAAAAATCTATATGGAAGTCATCCCTTTTATCTTATCGTGGAGAATTCCACCAAAAGTCATGGATTTTACCTCCAAAATTCTAACGCCATGGGTAAAGGGAAACAAATTTCATGTCCGGATTTCTAAACTACATTTGCAGATATAATTTTGCAACCCACGCCTGCGATTACATTTCGTCCCATCGGTGGCGTTTTAGATTTCTACTTTTTCCTAGGACCTTCTCCAAGCGACGTTATTAGCCAATATACCGATCTAATTGGTAGACCCTTCATGCCGCCGTATTGGGGGCTGGGCTTTCACTTGTGCCGCTTCGGTTACAAAACTCTTAATCGCACTAGATTGGTGATGCAAAGAAATATCGACGCTGGAATCCCATTGGTAGAGTACGCCGCTATTTTTTATTTTTTTGTATTTAATTCACACTGGTTTATAGGACACCCAATGGAACGACTTAGACTACATGAAAAATAGCAACGACTTCACTGTCGATCCTGTCAATTTCAAAGGTCTTCCTGGGTTTGTTGAAGAGTTACATTCCCGAGGAATGCACTATATTCCTTTGATTGATCCTGGAGTCAGCGGTAGTGAAGCCCCAGGAACTTATCTACCGTATGAGGAAGGGGTGAAAATGGACATTTTCATAAAGAACTCTACTGGTCAAATTTTCATAGGAAAAGTAACTACCGTCCTTGAAGTCGACTAAATTTGTAATTTGCTGGTTTAGGTTTGGAACAGTGGTACCACAGTTTGGCCAGATTTCACCCATCCTACTACCGTGGACTATTGGACTCTCATGTTGAAGTCTCTCCATGATCTGATACCTTTTGATGGAGCGTGGATTGACATGAACGAACCTTCGAATTTTCTCTCGGGGGCACTTACAGGCTGTCCTAAATCTAATTTAGAAAGTCCTCCGTATGTTCCCAACGTAGATGGTGGTGTTCTTAACTACAAAACGATGTGTATGTCGGCGAAGCACTACGCAGGACTACATTATGATATCCATAATTTGTTCGGGTTTACAGAGGCAATAGTCACGAGCTTGTAAGTAGAAAATCAAATGTAGTTGAGGTGTGATTTTTTTCCGTAGCGCAATGTCTGAGATTCGAGGAAAGCGTCCAATGGTCATCTCTCGTTCGACCTTCTCAGGCCATGGTCACTACGCTGGTCACTGGAGTGGTGACGTTGTATCTGATTGGTTAGATATGCGTTACAGTATACCACGTGAGTCGTCTTTCGTCACTGATTGGTTCTCTAATCCTTGTAGAATTACTGAGTTTCAGCTTATTCGGAATTCCCCTAATGGGTGCTGACATCTGCGGCTTCAACGGGAACACAACTAGAGCTCTATGCAACCGATGGACTCAATTGGGGGCTTTTTATCCATTTTCCAGAAACCACAACACTGATGATGGAATTGTAATAATCAAACCCTCTACTTGCGTATTCTATTTTTTTTTTCTTAGGACCAAGACCCGGTAGCTATGGGTCCCGAAGTAACCATTTCCGCCCGCAAAGCTCTTTCAATCCGTTACCAACTTCTTCCATACTTATACACTTTATTTTGGACAGCCCACGTTAGGGGCGAAACCGTTTCGAGACCGTTGTTCTTCGAATTCGTGAATGATACTCAGACTTACGATATTGACACGCAGTTTCTGTGGGGCCCTGGTTTTATGATCGTTCCTGTCTTGGAAGATAACACAACAACGGTTACGGCGTACTTACCTAGAGGTTTATGGTACGATTATTACACCAAGTCGCCAATTGTGAGTCAAGGAGAAAACGTAAATTTATCGGCTCCTTTGGATACCATACCTTTGTTGGTCCGTGGGGGCTACATTTTACCCCAACAAGTACCGGAGCAGACGACAACAAAGTCCAGACTTAACAAGATCGAGCTTTTAGCCGCAGCTGATGAAGAACAAAACGGATTCGGGGAGTTGTATTGGGATGATGGAGACTCACTCAGTATACACAGTGGTTCTCAAAAGTTCGAAATTGATGGTTTTGTTTTCAGATTCTTACAAAGAAAATCAATACACTTTGATTAATTTCTGGATGGAGAAGGGAGTGATAAGGAGTGAGAATTTGTTTTGGAGCAATAATGAAAATCCACCGAATTTGGGGGCGGTGACTGTCATCGGTGTGGACGACCCTGTGTCGGAGGTGCTCGTCAACAACATTGCTCAAGCTTTTAGATATGACACTATTCACAAGGTACGTTTTTGTAGTTTTAAGACATGCTATTTGTTTTTAGTTTAGTCTTTCTTAGCTTGATATTCAAATGACTACCTGTTTTTTACAGTATTTGTTGATCGAAAATCTCAACGTCGAGCTACAGAAGCCTGTAGTAGTCACATGGAAGTAAAAGTGAGTTTATTGAAGCATAATCATGACAAGCTCAGTGGCGACTCGTCATACCTCTGTTATATAGCCACCAAAGATTTGTGTGCCAATTAGATCGCTACACTGTGTTAATCATTATTTACGGCTGTTTGGAATCGATTGAACATTTTATCCTAATTGTAAACTTAAGTGTTACAAATAGTTTTAGGAGTTATGCGTCACGTGGTTAACTTTACAATGCCAAAATTAGTGCGAAACAAAGTAATTTGTTACAGAGCAGTGTCACATAGTGCCATTTGAGTAAGATTCAATGCCGGACTAATTTTGTCAGTGTGAATGTAGGTTTACACACATTGTCGCTTCTAGGAATTGACTGTTCTTAAATAATAAAGACTAAAGGGTTAGGAGACTTTGTTTAAACAGCAGTTCCAATAATGATGTTTAAGCTTTTATTTTAGAGTGGAAGGGGATGAAAATGCCCATAACAATAATTACATCAAAAATTATACGTTTAGAAAATATGGTGATAAACTCTAACCAGTAGGGGTCCGAAGTTTTCTAACAAGGAAATATGGCACCGGCAAATGCCCGTAGGAACACTAAAACGGCAACTTAGAATTAAAAGACCGCCACTGGTTTTTTTAATATAAATATAATCACACCACAAATTAGTTTGGATAGAGCTGTGATGCCAAACAAGTTAGAAGACGAGTCTACAATTGCCACGAAAGTTATTGCACTTAAAATCTACAGATGCACTCTGCGCACCCTGCAAATAAAATAAAATCTCAACTAAAATTATTTCAACAAAAACTCTTTGGTCTTATAATCAAGTAAAAGTAATAAAAAATAAAGCTAATTGTACGGATCCTTTGCACAAGTTAACCGTTTGGCTTCTCCCTTTGGTATTGTGACAATTATAGAGTGCTTAAAGCTAGTTTTAATTTGTACTCGGGTTTACACCTTGGGCAAGAACAGTGCGAAAGCCATTGCCACCCGTCCAGGTACAATTTCCCAAACAAAGCGTTATGAAAACCGGGCACAAGACTTAGAATAGCAACAGTCATTTAAGCTACCCTAATCTAATCTAAGGTCTACATTGTACTACATTTTGATTAAGACGTCAACTCTTCGAGGAGTTCCTCAGTGGATCTTTGTTCGTTTTTGAATTTCTCCATGTATTGTTTCGGGACCGTCCATTCAAGGAGGATTTCGACGTTCTTTTTCAGTTTCTGTGCCACGGAGAGGGTTAAGTCTTTGCACGGCTCCCGACCCGAGCTTTTTATGGAGTCGACGAGGATATCATCAATGAGTCTCTTGTTGAATCCCAGCTCCTCTAATCGTTCCTGCGAGGATATTTTCTTAAGAAGAACAGCGAGGAGAAAGCGCATCTTCTCGAGCGACATGGGAGGGTCAATCACGTTGACTTGGAGATCGTTTTTTTGGTGTACATTAGCGTAGTAGTCTTTACAATTAGAGTAATGACAGTCGAGGTCATTTTTTGTCTGGTGGAAACTCCGACAGTGGCTGCAAACGTATGGTTTCGAACTTTTATGAATGCACAACATGTGCTTCTTTAGGTGTGGCAGTTGCGAGAAAGAGACGTTTTCACACAAAACGCAAACAAATGGTTTCTCTCCTGTGTGTCTTCGAATGTGCAATTTAAGAGCAGTGGAATGGGCGAAGGCCTTCCAGCAAACCTGACACCTGTAGGGCTTCTCCCCTGAGTGTATCCTCTGGTGTACAGTAAGCTGAGACCTTTGCGCAAATCTTGCTCCGCAATGGGCACATCCGTGTGGTTTGTCTTTTTTATGCACCCGCATGTGTTGGGGCAAATGGCCTTTCAACTGCTTGTTACAAATTTTACAGTGGAACGCCTTCAAGTTACCGTGATAGCAGGTCAAATGCTTCTTTAGTGCGTCGCGTCGGTAGAACTTCTTTCCACAGATATCGCACACGTAGTCTCTAATCTCTAAGTGCCCTTTTATGTGGAGTTTCAAGTTGGCGGAGCACGTGAACGCCGACTTGCAAATGCTGCACGTGTAGGGTTTCACCCCCGTGTGCGTTCGCATGTGTTGCACTAACTGTCCCCCGCGAGCGAATGTCTTTGGACATACTCTACACTGGTATGGTTTGACTCCTGTATGTATCCGTATATGCAATCTCAATCTCTCCTTCACCGGAAACTCTTTATTACAATAATGACACACATACGTTTGCAACGTCGGTAAACCAATAGAGTGCTTGGCTGCCACGTGGTTCTTCAGCGAGCCAGCTTGCCGGAACCCTTGATTGCACTCTTTGCACACATATGGACGCTCGTTTGTATGCACCCTTAAATGCTTCTTGAGATCGTGCTTTGTGAGGAATTTTTTTTGACATACTGCGCATTCGTGCTTACGCACTTTCTCTTTGGCTTGCGCGTTAGTCATTTGTGTGTTTGATGGCTTTATGACTAGAATGTGTTAACATGCAATCCTTCACCTTGTGCATACAGTTTATCCCCCAACCACCAGAAAAATGTTATTAGTAGAGTGATCTAGATAAGAGATTTGGGAGGCTCCATCGCCGTGACCGAAACAACGAACCATCACCTCACCTGTAAGAAGGATTTACTGAACCGACTCGACTTCCAGGGTTCTAACAGTAGAGTGTAAAATGTTACTTCTGGGCCAGGGCATTTGGCGTCTTAAAAATCAAGGCACAATCCTACAAATTTAACTGTTTTCCCAAAAGTCAACAACCGAGAAACGTCTAAAACCCTTCAAAAAGCATTAATTTTTATGCACCCCGAAAGTACCGAAATATCTGTAGAGCACCAAAAATTGGGCACACGAAAAAACAGGGTAGAATTCTACAAATTTAGTGTTTTCCCAAAAATAAACAACCAAAAAAGATCTAAAAAACTTACAGAATGCCTTGTTTTTAAACACCCCAAAATGTCTTTCTATTTCTGGACCAGAACATTTGGCGTCTTCAAAAAACAAGACAGAACCCTAAAAATTTAGCTGTTCTCCCAAAAGTAAACAACCGAAAAAGACCAAAAATCTTTAAAAAAGCATCCCAAAAGTACCAAATATCTGTAGACCACCAAAAATTGGGCACCCGAAAAAACCGTTGAAAATCATCCAAAATCATGCAAAATTATGTCAAGAGCACTCTGAAAACTTTCAAAATCCATTGTTTTTAGACATTCCAAATGGCTTTGTATTTCTGGACTAGACCAATTGGAGCATGCAAAACAAAAACAACACCAAATCAAAGAGGTATATTTGGCGCCTTACAAAACAAGGCAGGATCCTAAAAAGACATAAAATCCTTTAAAGATCATATTTTTTAATGCGACCAAAAAATACTCAAAAGTTTCTTTTCTTGCTGTAAATCAATAACCCATCAGAAATTGGGCACATGAGAAAACTGTTGAAAATCATTCAAAATCAAACATAATTACATACGTTAAAAGCACCCCAAAAAAAAACCTTACAAAAATATTTGACAAATAAGAGCTCTTGTTTTTAAACCGTGTGTGAGCATTAGAAAGGTAGGTAAAATGCATTCCTTCGTCAAATTTAATCGTTATAAAAAGAACCCAACAGTTTTACGTGTCGTTCAGCATTTAATACTAATCGTTTACTAAATTTAACGATTTTTATCTAAGAATAATTGGATCAATTGGATTTAAGCGAACTAAAAATATTGTTTATTACCGATTCTTTGCTACATATTGTCTTTGTCTTTGGTTAACTTGGTAATATTTTTAACCATCTCTCTTAATTTCAGATTATCGTTGTTCAATTGTTGAATTTCTTTATTTTTATTTTCTATTTGCTTTATCTGATTATTTTTATCCAGTGATTTTTCTATATTCAAATAAAAGTCTTTAGTGTATTTCGAATACGAATAAAATATTTTTTTCCAATTGAATATAATATTTTCTAACCTCTTTAGCTCTTTTATTGTTCAACATCATTATTGATTCTTTGAAATGATCTAATGTTAAAAGTATCCAGCGTTTTGAATGAATTGTGCGTGGATCACTGTTTTTTATTTCGATTTGTATATATTCATACAATTTTGTTTTATTGTGTTTATAATCTATTTCTTCGTATGCAATATTATTACAATATGCAATATTATTGGCTCTTTAAAAATTCTAAAAATCGCGTTTTTTATCCTTCAATAAATCCCATAAATTCAAGCAAATTATTTGTAATTAATATTTCTTTCTTTTTTTGCAAAGGAATCCATATATCCAGAAAATATTTATTATCCGACAAAGCAAGTCTGTATCGATTTTCTTTTAAAATGAACACCTACGTCTTCACTTATAGCATTTGTAGATTTTTCATAACCCAATATTTCTGCTACATCTTTACCTTCAAACCAAGGTTGATTATCATTATCTAATATGAAAAATACAACAAATAGTATTATTAATGTCAATCATTTAATTTATTTTTTATTACTGCTTACAATAATATTGACAACCCATTGGAAATTTGCAGAGGAAAGGAAAGTGATAAATGTTTTATAAAAGAATAACTAAATATGCCAGAACAATATATAAGTTATTAAAAGAAAATAAACCCATAAAAGATATCGAACTAGGAGAATATAAAAAAACAAAAATTCGATATTCTTGTGAAAATGTGATTTCTATAGAAAACCTAAAAGTAAGAGATCATGATCACTACACTGGAAAATATTGAGGAGCTGCTTGTAGAAAATGCAATTTGAAATACATATAGACAACCATTGTTTATTCCAATTTTGTTTCAGAATTGTTCTTACGATTGTCATTTGTTTATAACAAATCTAGGAGAAGATAAAAGTCAATTAAAATTAATATAATATCTAATAACGAAAAGAAATATATTTCTTTCAGTAAAATTTTAAGAATGGATGATAATGGATATATCGAATTGATTTATCGATTCATTTAGATTTTTAGCAAGTAGCCTAGACAATTTGTCATCTAATCTGGAATCAAGTCATTTGAGAGAAATAATTAAATACTTTTAGGAAAGAAAAAATCAAGATAATTAGAAAAGGAATATATCCCTATGAACACATGGATTCTTTTGAGAAATTTTCTGAAACAAAACTTCCATCCATAGATAAATTTTATTCTTCGCTCATAAAAGAAGGAATTTCTCAGGAAGAATTCAAACATGCAGTGAAAGTATGTAAATATTTTAAAATTGAAAACTTGGGTGAATGGCATGATTTATACCTAAAACTAGATGTTTTGCTATTAAATGATGTATTTGAAAATTTTAGAGATTTATATTTGCAAAAGAGTTATGAAGTGGATCCTGTTTGGTATTATACAACTCCGGGGTTAGCTTGGGACTGTATGCTTAAATATACTTCAGTAGAGTCGGAATTGTTAACTGATTATGAAATGTATTTGTTTTTTGAAAACGGAATTAGAGGATTAATTTCACAGTGTAGTAACAGGTATTCGCAAGTAGATGAAAATACTCAGATTATCTATATAGATGCTAATAATCTGTATGGATGGGCTTTATCTCAGAAATTACCAGAAAAAAGACTTTAAATGGTAGACTTGTGATGAAATTAAAAATGTTGACGGTATATTGTTTTCAGATAGAGATACGGGTTATGTTTTAGAAGTAGATTTAGGATTCCCTGTAGATTTGGCTATTCATAACAAATTCAATGACTTGCCTTTGGCTCCGGAAAATAGAAATCTTCCGGGCGGAAAAGTAGAAAAACTGCATTGTCATTTCTATGATAAGAAAAATTATATAATTTATTACAAAACATTAAGTTTAAGTATTAGAATAACAAAGGTTCACAGAGGTATCAAATTTACTCAGTCAAATTTCATAGCACCATATGTAAAATTTAATACTGAACAGACAAAAGGCGAAAAATGATTTTGAAAAAGATTTCTTAATGATTAATGGCCCATATGGTAATCTGTTAGAAACCAACAAAATATTGAATTATATTGTGATGAAGAAAAATTATAAAAAGCGATAACACAACCTAATTTTAAATATAGAACCATATTTAGCAAACACCTGGCAGCAGTTCATAATTATAAAACCAAAAGTATTGTTTAATAAACCAATTTACATTAGGCAAGCTGTATTAGATTTATCAAAACTGTAATGTATAACAGTTCCATTACAATGTAATTAAAAAAGAATTTAATGAAAACGTAAAACATCTTTATGGAGATATTAACTGAATGGTATTAAGATAAACAAACTCTAGAGTTTACAATGGCCGCAAACAAAAGTCGATATTTTTCGATTGTTTTAATACCAACAGATTCAGTCATTGTTTATCACTCTGTAGCTTGATCATAAAGGGCTATTTAAGTAGCCGTAAATTTTGTAAATACCGGCTTTAACTTGATATATTGTGTCCTGTTGTATAACCAGATGGATGTAACAACCGAAAACAGAAGTGTAGAAGTTCAAGGAGCTGGTGCCCAAGGACTTGAAGGGAATGGGCAATCTAATTCTGACGACGATGTAAGTTAATTTGTTGATCTTATGTCTTCTTTAGCAATGTTTCTTTCAAATTTTCAGAAAAATTGTCTTATAGACTCGGAAGAATTTAAGCACCTTCTTCTTAGATTTTCTACGTTTATTGATAAAACGCTATTTATTAAAAAAAAAATTGAAGGAAGTCTAAACGAAACAGCACAGAAATTCTCATTACAGACCCTAGTCGGTTTGGTAAATAGATAATCATGGATACCTTGAAGATGTTTTGTGAACTAGATGTGGATGAACATGGAAATATCGTAACCTGTTTGAAAAAGAATGCAACCGGAAAATGGGTCGAAGGCAAAAACAAAACTCCAAAAAATTACGGACCGTTTATTACAAGACCGTTATTAGAAACAAGCCCTTGCAAACTTACAGCTGCATCTGTTCTCCAAAGCACATGGACGACGATTTGGAAAATGGAAGATGCGACAGCTCACAGTTTTTCTACCAACATCAGTAATTTTCATGAGCTTGAAGAACATCTCGTGTCACGATTGGGATAATTTCATTTATGAACTCAAAGATAGTTCGCGTGAAACATATAAAGGGCACATGTATTATGGTGTCCAAAGAAGTCGTTTATCTAAGAAGATGAAGCTAGAGTTTCATTTGTTTTGTGAGGGTATGAAATGTGAAATGAATAAGGAAGGTCAACCAATTACCTTAGTGTCAGATGAAAACGATTTGCGATATTCTTTAGCCAAATTAGTAGAATATTTGTATATCCAGTTCAATAAAAGATGCTGATATTGCTTATGAAGTTACTACATAACTCAAAAAGCATGGAACTAGAGTACGTAAGGGAAATCATTCACTATATAGGGGAAATGTTCGGTACCATTCTGAAAGGTAATAAGTAGGTATTCGATTCATTTATTAACGCCTGTGTTTTATTGGGAACAACTATATAGTTGTTGATATCACCGTACGCAAACAATGTTTGTATTTGTCCATTCCTAGAAAATCATGATTTCTCTGAATATTATGGATTTACCAAGGCTGAAGTAGCAGATTTGCCAAAGATGTCTTTATTCAAGAGTTTTAATGAAGCCGACATTTTATCATATTATAATGGCTATAAAGTGCTTGGCACAAAGCTGTAGTTATATAACACATGTTCTGTTTTAAAATATCTTCAGGATTGGAAAGATGCGCGGCAACGCGCAAAACATGAAGCTAATAAGAGTCCAGATACGAAGAAGCACGCACCTAGATCTTATTTTAGTAGCCACGGGATTCAACCATTGGATCAACTGTTTGCAGTTGAGGGTCTTAGAGTCAAATTTAATGACGTTATTACGAAAGGTACAGTTACTGTAGAGAAGCCTGTGTCTATATTGGCACCTTAGCACGTTTTAATACTAATGGAAGGGATGTTACAATCTAGTGAGATCGATAACGAACATGTCGATTTATTCCTCCAGTATATGAAGGATCGGAGATATTTCAACATAATTGAACAGAATCGAAACCGGTATATTTACGCTATTTCCGACGAGGAAGCCACAGACGAAATTATTTCAGTTGTATGATACATCATACTTTAAGAGCAAATACTGTTTAGAGTTTGGATCCGATTCGAAGGATCAAAAATTGTTTATGAGGTTTAGAGATGTGTGTGTTTGCTCGAAGCACCAATGATTTGCTTCTACTTTGACTTCTTTTTCAATAATTTTAGAAACTCTTTGAGACTAATTTCCATGATTTTTATTATTTCTTAATGTGCTCAAACATCCTGGTCCAGAAATAAAAAGCCATTTTGGAGTGTCTCAAAACAACGGATTGTGTAAGGTTTTTTGGGTGTTTTTAATGTAATTATGTTTGGATAATTTTTGAACAGTTTTTCCATGTGGCCATTTTCTGGTGGTCTATTGATTTTAGAGTATTTTTTGCGCGCATAAAAGTTATAATTTTTGAAGGATTTTACGTCATTTTCAGTTGTTTACTTTTGGGAAAATATATAAATTTTTAGGATTCTGTCTTGTTTTGTAAGGCGCCCAATATACCTCTTTGATGTAGTGTTGTTTTTCATTTTTTTTGCATGCGCCAAATGGTTTGGTTCAGAAATAAAATGCCATTTTGAAGTGATTAAAAACAAGGTATTTTGTTAGTTTTTTAGGGCGTCCTTGAGGAAATTTTGAATTATTTTGGGAGATTTAAACAGTTTTTTCGTGTGCCTAATTTTTGGTGGTCTACAGATATTTGGTACTTTTGGGGTGCGTAAAGGTAAATGCTTTTTTTAAAGGTTTTAGGTTTTTTTCAGATGTTTACTTTTGAGAGAACAGCTAAATATTTAGCGTACTGCCTTGTTTTTTGAAGACGCCAAATGCTCTGGTCCAGAAATAAAAAGATATTTTGGGGTGTTTAAAAACTAGACATTTTTAAGTTTATTAGATCTTTTACGGTTGTTTACTTTTGGGAAAACAGCTAAATTTGTATGATTCTACCCTGCTTTTTCGTGTGCTCAATTTTTGGTGGTCTGTAGATATTTAGGTACTTTTGAGTTGAATAAAAATTAATGCTTTTTTAAGGGTTTTAGGCATTTTTCGGTTGTTTACTTTTGAGCAATCAGCTAAATTTGTAGGACTCTGCCTTGATTTTTAAGACGCCAAATCTCCTGGTCCAGAAGTAACATTTTATACTCTACTTCTAACCAAGGATAAGTTCATAACTCCACCTACCCCAATAAAAACAAATTCAAAAACTGGCAGATGGTATTTTACGAGTATTAACAAGATTAGAAAAAAAAAGATAAGATGGTTAGATAGGTGCAAAACTTAGGGAAGAAAGGTGTGTAGTGCACAGCAGTGCGATAGAAAGAAGCAAAGGTGCGTCTAAACGTGATCATAATTATTTTGCTTTGGTCAACAAGATAAACGGTAACTATCATGTCAAAGCTCGATATCGTTTAAGTCAAAAAAATGTCTCTATTTAATGAAGGTTTGAACACTGCAACGATACCTTGCGTAACATTTCCATAGCTACCAGCAATGTCTACTTGTTTGCATACTTAACAAAAATGGGCGGTTCGTTTCTGGGCGGAGCTTAGTTAACGATTCCGTTGGTTCGCTGACCTTGAAGTGGGTGGAGTTATGAAATGTCAAAGGAGGAGTCTTCCAAGATTTTTTAAATGCAGCCAACAAAAATCGCTTAAAAGTCCCCATTCTGAGTTTATTTTTGTTAACTAGAATCTAAATTAGAATAAAAAGGGTTGTTCCTGCACTTACGAAAAAGCAAAAAGAAGTCGATTAAAGATAAAACTGTACTACTGGCAATTGTTACTTTGGTGCTACGAATGTTTAACAGTGCTCTTTGCACGGATCCATCAAAGAAAATCCTCGTAAATGCCTGTTTATGCAATAGTTTACAAACAGATGACTAATGTCATTAAATTGTAAATAGATCAATATTAAATGGTGGGGTACTTTGCTACAACTAAAAGTAAAGACTGCACTTACCCTGGAAGCAGTCATCTTGCTGGAATTTCTAGGGAAGTAACGCAAAATTTCGTTTTAGTTTACCACTGTGGCCGAATTTATGTTTTCACTCTAACTGTCAAACTTTTGGTGAAAATCGAATATCCCTAGATTACAAGTGTCACATAACCCCGCCAAAATTAAACTATCGCCCCAAAGACATATTTTAATAAAATCAAATATAAAATCAGAATTACATCACACAATTTGTTAAAAACAAACAAACACTTGAACGTTCGAACTTAACCTAATGGAATTAAATTTTTTTAATGAGATCACTGTAATAGGCAGTAATTGAAACAAGTTTTTTCTTCATGAAATTTTGCTCGATTTCCACACCACCTCCTGGTTTCGTTTCATCGATTAACTACAACAAAGTATATAGTAATACACCAGTTTTCCACGCCAAAACTCACTAAAAAAGCATTGCTATTTCTTGGTAGGAACACAGCTATATTGCTAGTAATTGCCTTTCCAACTTCTAGAAGCCTAGATATGGGTAACGGCTGTAACATTGACTCTAAATCGTACACCACCTCCTTTAAATATGAGGGCCCTCCCCATGGAGGGCTGAGAAATAGCACGTCTGCCTTCAAATCTGTTGCCAATTGAAAAAAATCCCCCACGATGAAGTCGATTCGGTCGGCAACACCATAAACTTCAGCGTTGTTGCGGGCTAGTTCGATCTTTTTCGGATCGATATCGATTGCTATAACTAAGAAAAAATTTAAAAAGATAAAAAAAATCTAAAATTGATATTTACCTCGTTTACATGTCATTGCAAATTGGATGGAGTTACCTCCTGCTCCACAGAAACCGTCGACGATGACGTCGCACGTGCATCTTTGTGCTATATGTCTGGCGACTGGTTCTGGGGTAACGGAGTACCAACTTTCTGTGAAAATTAAAAACTAGATTTTACAGCCGACCTTTTATTATATTACCTTCATCCAATTTAATGCCTTCGTCAAATTTGCTAAAAAGATTGAATCGTCTGTGCCAGTACTTGCGTAAACGAATGTTTTCTTTGATTTCTGGAGGCATAACAATTTTCTTCTTTCTTTTCTTGCGTTTAGGAACCGCAGTATCGTCAACTTGTTCTTCTAGTTTCGGAGGTGTTGTAACCAACTCCGTGATTCCTTCATCTGCAGAACTTTGCTTATCATCGGAACTATCAGGTAAAACACTTTGGAATTTTTCCTACAAAAAACACTACAAGTAGGTACAATCACGCCTAAACAGTTACCTCGTCAGATGGACCAGTTTTGTCGATGGGGTTACCATCGTCATCAAAATGAATGTGCTTGGGTCTATCATTTCTTAGTTTCAAGTGACGATTTTGCATACGGATATGTTTCATTTTATAAAGCACTTGCCCCGATAATGGGGTTCTGTTGGTGTCATGGTACTCTACGCCCATTAGATTGAAGGCTGCTTTGATTCTTTTGCGACAAGACTCGAAATCGGCCGGTATACCAGAACTAAAAATTATTCTTTTACTTTTGTTTGGTATATAACAAACAGTACCTTTCTGAAGGGTCAAGTTCTTCTCCCCTTTCCCTCTTGGTGTTGCCTCCGAATGAAGTAGGTAGACCCATGGCGGCCATCTGGGTTTTTTCTTCTTCTAAACTATCGTATTCGCTTTGCATTTTGGTTTCCTCCATTTTGCTATTTTCTTCGCTGGATACTTTCAAGTTACTCAACAAATCACCTAAAGACGTTGCTACGTTGCTATTGACTTGAATAGGACACTTGACGTCGTCGCTTTCGACTTTTCCCTGGAAAACTTTGTGGATATTCTTCTTTGTCTGTTTGCTAGCGTGCGAGGGGCTGCTTAAATACGCATTGGCTGTACTACAAATGCTGTTATCGATCTTTTCACCAATTAAAACATCTGCAAAAGAGTAAAGGGCTAAAATTATTATTAGAGTGCTCCAAGTTTTTCATACCATTTCTGGTAAGAGATGTCTCTCCCCACTCACCAGAAACGTTGTGATCTTTCCAAGACCCTACAAACAGCTCATATTGTCTCATAAACTCCTCTTCGTAGTGTCTTTTCCACAAGACGTGCCACTGATGCTGATAATCTTCCTCGTTCTCTTCCGAACTCGTAGAACTCAACGAACTCTGCACAGAGCTCACCGACGAGAAACTGTCCGAACTATGGGAACTCTGACTCAAATCTAACGAAGAAATTGTCATCCTCGTCACATTAGTCATTGAATCCACAGTCCTCAATGAGCTTACATGGGATCCACATCTTGAACTCAACAATTGCTCCACCTCCGTCTCGCAATCTATGCTCACGGGAGATAGGGGATTCCATCCTTCTGAAACCTCTGCATTTAACTTATCGTCACTTCCCGACAAATTCCTTATAAGGATCCTATTCCTCCTATCCTCCTCTTTCGCTTCGACGTCCAACGTCAAGTGTTGGCGGCGCTCTCTTTGTTCACCTGCTTGGTTTTGGGCGAAATTCAGGTAGTCGGGATTTATATAGGCGCTGTATTTCGCTATCCACGATTCCCAGATGAGTTTTTCGCCATTATGAGACCAAAATTTTTGCCAATCGCTGTCGATGTCATGACGGATGCATTCAGTCAAGTCGGCGCCGCTATCACTTGATTGGAGGCCGCGATGAGGGGGGCGGGGATCGTGCGAGTCGCGGAGACTATCGTGTTCATCAGTGGATAGATTGTCGGTGTGGGACGCGCTGCAGTAACAACTAACGGTCTCTGGTTCCACCTTGAAAGATATAGATGTATACACATTGGCCATTCTTGTGCAATACTTGAAAAGCTGAAGAAGCACAGATTAATGAATTTTAGGTACTTGTTTATTAACAGAAAGGTCTCCAAGAATGCTTTAATAGAAGAGAACCATAGTTGCTGAATAGCCCCTTAAAGAGTTTTTTTATTATAACGGTTTCAAAAGCAGCGTAATAATGCTAAAATCCCTAAAATGAAAACAAAATGCAAATAATGGCTAAAACATTTCAAATTTCGTGCATATCCAAGGCATCAGGCCCGATAACCGGCGTCTATTTATAAATTATCGATTTACTCACGTCTTGCTTTAGCTTGTTTCTCAGAATTTGCGGCAGAGAATTGCATTCGCTTGAAACCTCTTCATCGATCAAAAGTTCTTCTTCGGAAGCACTGAATTCAGCTGAGAAGACGGAACGCTTGAGATTGTCATCTTTGTTTCTAAAATTCAAACAAGACAAGTTAATGATAAAAAAAATATGTCCTTTTTGGTATATTTCTTTTAGCCATTAGACTAAACTATTTGAGCAACAAATAAAAATTACTTTGACATCCAATAAAAGAACCATTTGATAATTTAATTAAACCTTTAACAATATTATCTATTAATTAGAGGTGCTACAATTAAACTCCCTCGACCTTGAATGACATTTTGATCATTTTATGGTACCCTCACGTGACTCTTCATATATCTTACGATTCGTCCTCTTTAAAACCAGCAACGCCTTTTCTAATGAACGCCAATTATAATGACTATTTGTCACTGATCCAAAATATTGCTTGCTATTTGTAATCTTTAAATAAAACAAAGGTCCTCATAATAAATTTTATTGATCACATACAAATATTATAAACGCACTCAGACTAATAACTTATATTGTAATTTATATTTCAAAATTAGAGATATTAAAATTGAGTAATTCGTTCCTCGCTTGAAAATAACCCGTGTCTGTCAAATCATATGGATCAGGAACAAAAGGCGGCTGTGCCTGCAACAAATTGTCCCAATCCGTATTTTTGAAAATTTCCAACTTCATAACTTCAGGAGCTTTAGGCCTCTGTTCAGGATCAGGAGTCAACAAACTTTCTATAGCATCGACTATTTCCTTCGACAGAGCTTCGTCGTCAGTTGGCCATTCTATATTATGTTCCAGGATGTTTTTGAAGACTTGTTGAGGTGTCTCGTCGTTGAAAGGGGGAATCCCTGTAACGAACTCGTAAAAACAAACTCCTAAAGCCCACCAATCCACTGCGCAGTTGTGGCCTTGTCGCAGTAGCAACTCGGGAGCTAAATAATCAGGAGTCCCGAGGATTCTTTGGTCAGAAGTCCACTGTCCTCTTCGCACAGATTTCGGTGTTCTGTATGGAGTCCTTGGAGTTTTAGGAGTAATAGGACTAACTGTGTTCTCCCCAGTTTTTGCTTCTTCTTTCGGTAGTGCAAATCGGGTAGTCTTCAACGGTTTATTAGGTTTTTGACTGGAGACAGGGGTAGAAAAAGTAACCCCTTTAGGAGGACTTGTCGAGTCAACTCGTAAAATTTCCATTTCTCCTGTTAAACCAGTTTTTATGTACGACTTGCGGGGGAGATCTGGAGTAGGGGATCGTTGTTTCCGCTTCCTTTCGCCTCCTCGCAGTTTATAGCAACCTCTACGACTCACTGGGGACGTAGTACACGTGGACTCATCGTTCTGGGTGCTTGTACATGTATGGTAAGAACTTCCTTCAGTGACCTGAAGAGAACCCCCTTCAGCTGACAAAAACGTGACCCCGGACAAAGCTGAACAACTCGTGTTGTATTTTTCCAAGTTAGCTCCCGAGTCGTCATGTTTGCTAAAATCGCAGTAATTTCGTGAGTTACCTGAACCGAAACTGAGATGTGAAGTTAGGCTTAAAAGCTGGCCTGGTGTTCTCGTACACAGATTTGGAGTCGTATTTTCAAAATCTGAAAATTCTAAATCTCTGTGGATTTGTACACAAGAGAGTCCAAAATCAGTGAGTTTGACGTGTCCTTCTCTGGAAAGAAGCATGTTGTCGGGTTTGATGTCCCGGTGAATAATACCATGATTATGGAGGTACTGGAGTGCCAAACACACTTCTGCCACATAAAAAGCTGCCATGCTTTCATCAAAAAAACCATAAACGCTGAGTAACGACTTTAAATCGCCCCCAACCATGTAGTCCATCACCAAGTAAATCGAAGACGCAGTTTGCAACGTGTAGAACAATTGCACACAAAAGGGGCTCTTCGTCAATGCCAACGCATTCCTTTCGTTCACTACTTGCGATACCATATTTTTGTTCACCATTTCCGTCTTTTTCATAACTTTAATCGCGTACATCACATCTGTGTTGTTCTTCTTGCACCCCAGGAACACCTTACCAAAAGCCCCCCGACTGATGGGTTTAATGATACAAAAATCATGGATCACGGGGGCTTTCGCCCCATTCTCACTACTAGTCATCGTCGATTGCTTAACCCGGCATTGTCGATTTTATTTATGTTTCGTGAAAAAAAACCGTTTTTCTAAGAGACTTTTAAATATGATGGCGGCACGATTTGACAGATGACAGATTCATAACCTACCTTAGAAAGACTCTGCTGCACAAACAGTAGATTTCTTTGGATTTGTCACGATTTCTTAAATAGACTTCGGCCAATGCGTACCACGGCAACTCGCACATGTTAGGGGGCTTAAAACTGCATTTTTGAGGGTGAATTCAGTGGAAATTTACATGATTGCACGGGCACCTACAATGACAGGTGCACCAACATGGCCGTAGGGTTGACAATACTAATGATTAAGCATCGTAAGAAAGGGTGAATTTTAATACCAGAAAGGGAGATAAAACCAAATCAGATTGGAAGGTTTGAATTATGGTAGATACCGGTAACGTTACATGCAGTTTTTTTTTTTTTAAATCAATTAGGGGAAATTTGTTTATCATGTTGGCAGCTACGATTAGTTGTTTCATACTAGAAGCGCTAAGTTTGGATTTTGGCATGCACATTGCTAACTTACTGAATTGAATATTACATAAATGTTTGTAAAAATTTATTTGCACAAACATTTAGTACATAAATACAATATACTAATATATTTTTATTTGAATAAACATATAAATTTATTGTACAACAAAAATGGTTTTGCACAATTGAAAAAAGATTGTAGAGCTACTCTACAACTTAGAAGTATAAACACCGCTTCTCATTCAAAAAATAAATAAAACCAGTTCTCTAAAAACAAAATTTTGTAATACATTTTTAGATAAACATTGATATCTCTGAAAGTATTGTACTACTGGTTTCTTATTCAGCATCATGGTAATGAACCCTAAAGAAAAAGAAAAATAATTAAAACATAACTTAATAAGCAGAAGCATTACCTCTGTCTTCCTTTGTTCCTTCTGCTTAATCTACGTCCGCGTACATCTGTGGTAAGCGTAAATCTGTCAGTGTGCGTCCTTTTCACTCTTAATTCTCTTTGATCAGCTTCTTTAGCTTTCTCTACCTTCTCCATAAATCTTTTGATTAAATCTTTACAATCCATGTTCTCTTCAGGCTCCCAACTATTCTGATCTGCAGGATAACCTTTCCATGACACCAAGAACTCACGTTGGCCACTTTTCTTAAAGTAGACATCCAAAATCCGATCAACCTGTCAAATAAAAAATGAAAAAAGAGAAAAAGATGTGATTTTCCTACCTCAAAGTCCTCATTTTCATCCCATGTAACATCAGGGGTTTTAGAATCTTTTCCCTTCCTTTTTGTAGGCTGTATTTTAGTTTTTCCTTTCTTCTTCTGCTTTGCTTTGTATTCTGCAATCAACTCTGCACAATTCAGTGTTGATTCAGGTTCCCAGGTGTCTGATTCAGGCTCATAACCTTTCCACCTAATTAAATAGTGGCGGACCCCTCTAATGTTTTTTTCATCCAAAACTTGTTCAACCTAATTAAGAAAAAGAAATGGACTTACAGTATTTAGTGCTAATCCAAAACATAGTAAATTGCAAGAAAAAAAAACATGGAAAACGCGCCAACATTTTTTCTCATTTACCTCGTATTGTGGTTCTTGCTCCTCCTCCTCCGCTTTATCTTTCTTTGAAGCGCTCTTTCGTTTGCCGGATTTTCGTCGCTTTTCCTCGGGTTCTTCAGGATCCTGGTCGGCTTGCTCATCGCGGTCTGACGCATCACCATTTTGTTCTTCGCGGTCATCGACACCGTTTTCAGCAGCTTTACTCTTTCTTCCTTTGCGCTTCATTCTCTCTGGATTTTTTTTTTATTTCGAGATACGAATGTTGTTTATAATTTATAAGGACGCCACAGAAAATGGCCACCTTAACAGTGTTGCCAAAACAAGCCGGACAGAAAGTCAAAAAATGACGCCATAACAACACTGGGAGAGGTTCGAATCGACCAATTACAACATTGAGAAGAGTCACATGACGCTTATAAGAATAGGGTATTGGTGTAAAAAATCGTGTTCAAAAATTGGGTTTTGAGGCTTAAAAACAAATTCGGTCAACTCTAAAGATAATTTATTAAAAATCACAAAAACAACTTAGAGGTCGGCGCGGACGCCGAAACCAGGACCTGGGGGCTCACCAACCAAACTACTAGGTTCTCCAATAGGTTCTGAGGCGAAGCGACCACTTCTGCAAAGTAAGATGTTTTTAAAATTGTATTTCAACCTTTAATTATCACCTAGGGCCGGGTTTTGGCTTCTTGTTGTTTTTCAAATCATTTAAGATCTCCTCAGTGTCTTGCACGGTCAGATCCTCCTAAAATATATATATATATATATATATACAAACAGCGACTGCTTTGTTCTATATTTACATAATAATCATCATTGATTTGAATCATGGGGGCGTTGACACAAGCGCCTAGGCATTCCACTTCGGAAATGGTAAACAACCCATCACTAGAGGTCTCTCCAACTTCCAGTTTTAAATTGCACTTAACAGCATCAAGAATTTCATCAGAGCCCCTTAGCCAACATGGAGTTGTAGTGCAAACCTGTACATGATATTTCCCTGTTGGTTTTCTCATGAACATTGTATAAAAAGTAGCAACTTCATAAACCCTCATTCTAGGTAACCCTAAGATCTCTGCAACCTTGTGCATGGCAGAAATAGGGAGCCACCCATGTTGTCTTTGAGCCAAATCTAGTAACGGGATCATAGCGGCGCGTTTATGACCCTCTGGATAGATCGCCAGAATAGCCTCAACGCGCTAAAAACGTTCATTTAGAAGAGCATTTTCTCATTCTATGTTATTACTTTCTGGTTGTCGGCAGTGAAATCAAAAGGGATGTCAGGGTTATCCTCAGGGGTGTCCCTGTGGTTAAAAACAGCTTCATGTTGAAGGCTTGCAGCAGTCTGGAGAGCACGGGCCCCTAAGGTCCGTCGCTGAAAAGTAGGGTTATGTTATGTAACCGCAAAGGAATCGAAAAAGGGACATTGTAAGGCTATAATAGTTACCAAGCATGTTCCTAATATTTTTATTGTTGTCAACATATTGCAGAATTCACGATTTTTTTAGAAATTTGCAATTTATCGTACTGATTGACAACTGACGTATGGTCAGTGATGCCAACCTTGATGTCGCAACTATTCATTTGATTTGTTATTTTTTTCTTTCAATTTTTAACAACACTTTTTATTATACAGACATATAAAGAAATATTAGTTTATAGTTTACGATTGCTAACCATGCTGCTCTTTGAAACTTTGTTAAAAACTGTAAAATCTCTTCACATTTGTTGTGTTTGTGTGGTTGGTACTTTAATAGATAGGCGTGTCGTCGCCCATGTGTCATTCAATTTCCTGTCATACTTGTCAAAATGTTGTTTTGACCAATTTAAGTAAATAAATCACTTCCTCGCTGTGTCCCCTTAAAATAATGGTGTAAACAACGTTTTCAACAAAATGCCCGCCATGAAGGACTCCTACATCGTGAAAATTGCGGTCGAAATGACCGATCAGGTGCCTCAACTCATCGAGTTCAACCAAAAGCAGCCCCTTGCCGGTATAATTCAAGAATTGTGTAATGGCTGGCACTTATCGGACCCCGAGCAATACGCCCTTCAATTTAATGACAACAATAATCGTAACTATATCACTGAAAAGAATAGGAACGAGATCAAGAACGGCTCAGTTCTCCGGCTTCAATACTCACCTTCAAAGACAGCTCAAGACATTCTCCTGAAGCTTCAGACTGGATCTCCGGAGGAGAAAGCGCACGCGATGTTGCGGTTATCGAATTTGAGCGCCGACATGACATTTGCATTGGATTTTATCAACAAGCAAGGGTTGACATTGATCATTAAACAGATAGAGAATGGGAAGTTCAAGGGGGCTGTCTTAGCGCACACCTTACAGTCCTTCGTGGAATTGATGGAGCACGGTATTGTCTCTTGGGACATTCTCAACGGGGACTTTATTAACCGAGTCGCTAGTTTCGTGAACACACAACAGGAGCCTGAGGTGACCCAAGCCGCTCTCTCCATACTAGAAAACATAGTTTTGAATAGTAGTGAAGGTTACGGGCAAGTAGAACGCGAAGTTCCGATTGGGGCCCTAGTGGGACACCTTCAAGAAACCCCAGTCGTGCAACAAAATGCAGTTGCACTCATTAACGCACTGTTACTACGAGCTGATGTTGTAAAACGACGGCAGTTGGCGACGACGCTTGCCACCAAACAAGTTAGGAGCGTCATCCAGAACCATATTTTACAAACGGGGGCAGCGAAGGGAGCGGAGATGGCGCATCAATTGTATGTTCTCCAGACGCTGATGTTGGGGCTTTTAGAGCAGAGGATGGTGACGAAGATGGATCCGCAGGACCAGGATGGACATGACAAAATCAAAGAGTTGCGACGCATAGCGTTTGATAGTGAAGGCGCCGGGGGTACTAGAGGTCCTGGAGGGTTTACTCGCGATTACAAGAAACTAGGATTTAAAAACGATATTAATCCGGCGCTGGATTTTACGGAGACGCCCCCTGGGTTACTAGCGTTGGATTGCATGGTTTATTTTGCTCGGAACCACGTTGATAGCTACACGAAATTGGTTTTAGAGAATAGCTGTAGGGCTGATGAGCATGAGTGTCCCTTTGGAAGGGCTAGCGTGGAACTTGTGAGGATTTTATGCGAGTTGTTGAAGATTGGGGAGGCGCCCTCGGAACAAGGGGCGTCGTTCCAGCCCTTGTTTTTTACACATGACAATCCCTTTGAGGAGTGCTTCTGTATATGTATTGTATTATTGAACAAGACATGGAAAGAAATGCGAGCGACCTCGGAAGATTTTGGGAAGGTCGCAAGCGTCGTTAGGGAACAAATCGTGCGTTCTTTAGACGTCTCTCCGGCGTCGCTGGACCAATTAAAGACCAAACTCCAAACTCTGACTTATAGTGACATTACTCAACTTTGGCAACTCGAACGCACATCTAGAGAAGAATGGGAATCCCATGCGCGACCCATTGTGGAACTCCGGGAGCAAATTACTCCCGATATTTTGAATCTCATAAAACAACAACGTCTTGCTTTTCTTGTTGATGGCACTCGTTTCACCAAATATTCTGCTCGCGGCCAAAGAATCAAAGACAAGTTCTGGTACATTCGCCTCAGTCCTAACCATAAAGTCCTACATTACGGCGACTGCGACGAAAAAAGTGCTCCCACAACGGAGGAACTACCTTCGAAACTTGCAGTTGCAGACATCAGAGCACTTTTAGTGGGCAGAGATTGTCCTCACATGCGAGCTCGGAAGGCGTCACATCAATTAGCGTTTTCTTTAGCTTTAGAAAGTGTAGATTTGCAGTCTCTGGATTGTGTAGCTCCTGATGAGATGACATTCGCGTATTGGACTGACGGCATTAACGCTTTATTGGGACAGAGAATGATGAGTAAGGAGACTGATCGCGATTTGGATACTTTATTGTCAATGGAAATTAAATTAAGACTATTGGACGCCGAAGGGGTGACAATTCCTCAAGATCCGCCACCGGTGCCCCCAGACCCGGTACATTATCATTTTTGTTATGATCTGAAGTAAGAGATTTGAAGGAGGACGTTAAAGTATTATTGTTCCGTCCTCTATGATATGGGAATCTCATTAAGACGAATGGATAAGACTAATATACTAAAGGATGATATTTAGTATTCTCGAATATTTAGCTATGTGCATGAACGAAGTTTTTTTTTTTAGGATGTGAATATAATAATGGATTGTAACCTGCATGAATAAAGACGATTTTATATAAAATTTTGTTCTTTCACAAACTGCAAAGTCAGTAATTCCAAAATAATTTACCGAGACATCTACCATTTTTGAAATGGTACCTTTCTACTCTAAAACTTCATCCAATAGCAATTAATAAGTGTGTAATAGTATCTTTATCACGTCAATTTTTAACATTGTTTACCGTCTGAAATTTATAATTTAAATCTTAGTTTACACTGCACAGATTATTAGAATTAAATAGGAAGAAAGCACTGAACAGACACTCCACACACTAGCACTAGTTCACAGTAGTGATAATAAACTTTTTTATTGACTGTATAAAAACGACAAATACAAGATTGGAAGCAAATTTCATGTTACAAGTATATATAAAAAATACATAACACATTAAAAACACAACGTTATAACAAAATACAAATACGTGACTGCACTTTGTAAAAGCTACATAAAATGTACTGTATCCTTATATACAAAAATTGGAAGAAATAAATTTAAATTGTAAATATCTATGGAATGAGTTACATCTTACACATCTTACAATCAATGAGATCCACATTTCTGCAACAAAATCGTTACAATTTTTAAAGTGGCATTTTAATATAATTTACTGACCAAAGTGATGTAAGTCTCAATTTACATAATATAAAAATTACTAATTACAATAAGCAAATAATACTTTCAATGATCACGTCAAACTAATTACGCAATTGTGTTCATATAGGATTATACGGGAAGCTCCGAAATTTGTGTTGAAAACAATTCTAAAGTACTGTGTTTGCAGTCAAGACCTTAAAGTAGTTTCAGATTCATAAAAATAGTCGCCTACGAATGAAGCAAGATATAATAAATTTATAGTTTTTTTTTAAAGTGGGAAGATGAAAGGCAACGCACCTTTCCTAGAAGATATCTATGAATTTGTTAGGCTAAAAATATAATCAAATCATCTACTAATGTGTGCATCTTTAGTTTCACTACAATTATAATTGCTATCTCTTCTCCCAGTGACGTCGTTCGATGACTGAGTAGGTTTATCAGACATTGTCGCCTGGAAAAAAAAGAAGGTTACTTTCAACTAACTAACCCAAAAAAAAATTAGAAAAAACTGGAAAAGTACCTTGCAACGTTGCAAAAACTTGAGGTCGCCACGCTCAGGCAAATAATTCTGCAAAACACCTTCCAAACAAAAAGAAATAAAATCACACAGGCATAATAAGCGGAAGTAAAAAAAAAAGAAAATGGAGAATTTGAGAACAGTAACGAAAACTTACCACCTCGTTTCAGCTTGACTTCCTTTGTTACTCGCTTTTCTAACGAAGATTCTGAACTGTCTAACGTATCAGCGGAATCAGGTGTATTACCTGTTGAGTTAATAGGAGAAGAACCGTCACTTAAGAGACTTAGATCAACGTTTTTAGCTTCAGAGTTCACCATGGACCATGGGCGCGGTTTTGGGGCGATCATGGGTACAGATTTTATCTTATTATGTTTCAAGGAATCATGATCAACTAAAATGATTAAAATTATTGTGGTATTTCAAATAGTGTCTGGCATTAATTACCCGTTTCCCCCGATGAGGAATTCTCCATAGTCATGGTAATATCTCCAGCGATGCTGCCATCGCTACTGTCATGCGACATCAAACTTTCACCTGTGAATCTCCTCGACAATGGTGATGCACATTCGCTAATGTTTTTTCTACTCGAAGATGGTGAGAATTTTTCTAGATTGTCTGTAGATCTGGACCGCGGCGTTGGAGTCATTAAACCGCGTAATAACGGCGAGTTTCTACTTAATTTAGGAGTTCTGCGGTCGTCGTTTAAAATTGGTGAAGCGAATTCATGGTTTGGGCTTCCATCGGCTTGAAATGAGTTGCAATCGTCCGAAGTTGGTGTTACAGAACCAGGACGGAAGAACGTGTCGAGACCTTCAATCAAATCATGCGACACAAGGTCGCTAACGTCCGGAGGTTTTACTAAAGGTCGAGTTGGGGCGCGAGTTTTTGCACGGCGAGGACGTCCTATAAAAATGCGGGGTCAAACAAAAAAAAATTATTTAAAATGCCCGGCGCATCCACCATTTTTGATGTGCCCTTAAAACTAGGTGTCTACCTTTCACTAAATGCTGAAGTTGATGGGAAGCACTTGGCAATTCTGTCACAGAATCATCTTCTTCGGAAGTTCGATTATTAGATGGCAAGAGACTTGGAATGTCGTCAGCTGAAAGACCTTCTACGCTGTCTACAACAGATTTAGGTCTGAGTTTTCGGCCATGGAGGCTTTTTCTTTTAATGGAGAGGTGAGGGGTAGCCTAAAAACATACATTTTTGCTGTAAACCACAAAACTGACTTTAACAAATAAAAATGACAAGAAAAAGTGCCTTTTCAATACTAGAATGTGCTACAATAAAAAAAATCAAAAGGGATAAAATCTTATTGTTACTTTAACTACAAATACTTAAATACTATAAGTCAAGAACAGCCACGTGAAAATAAAACTAAAGCATAAAAAATAAAACCATCTCTAAGTAAAACTCTGATGGTTACTTACTAAATTCAGATATTCCAACATCTGCACAGAATTTGATGTAATATTAATGTATGAATTATTGTATTTAGAACTTGACTTACCAAAGGCGAATGATCTGATTGGTGACTACTATCCGTAATGGAGATATCACTAGTACCATGCCTAGAACTACCTGAGCTACTTAGCCTTGACCTTCTAGGAGGGGAATCGATTCTGATAGCACTAGCATCCCCTACTAAAATCTTGTAACTCCTCATCAGCGTTTCATAAACTTCATCAATGATCTGTTCTGATAACTGTGCGGCTACCAGAAGATTCAATTCCCTATGAACATCAATAATGTTAAATTAGCTTTTTGATGTACACTTATTACAAGCTTTATTTTAAACACACAAGTGATACCAAACATGGCTTTAATTTCAAATTTCAAACATCGCATTGATAAGGTGGCAGTTCCAAAATGTCAAATCGACAAGTTAACCTTGCTTTAATTTACTTGGATGACTTAAATTGAATCACATTCTTCTTATTTTCCAATGATTAATCTAACAATAAGTTAAAATAATAAATGTTTTGAATTACGAATGTGCCGCTCCCTACTCCAAACTTTCCGACTACGCAAGCCGCATGACACTCCCTTGACATTAGCAGATTTTGAGGTTAAGTTCCACGCTTTCTGCATTGAAAATGGCAACGGCACCACCAAAACGCCAAGCCCCCAATATTCTTGTCACAGGCACACCAGGCGTTGGTAAATCAACCCTGTGTCAAAAACTGAGCGAAATCACAGGTCTTCAGTGGCTAGAAATCTCAAAAATCGCCAAGGACTACAACTGTTTGGAAGAATTCGACGAAGTGTATCAGTGCCCCATTTTAGACGAAGATAAATTACTCGATGGTCTCGAAGATGTGATGTGCAAAGGTGGCAACATTGTTGATTATCACAGCTGTGATTTTTTTCCCGAGCGGTGGTTTGATGTGGTTTTTGTTTTGCGTACTGATAATACTACGCTGTATGATAGACTTGTAGCGAGGGGATACACAGGGAAAAAGTTGGAAGATAATATTGACTGTGAGATATTCCAAACCATATTAGAAGAAGCTAAGGCCTCTTATAATGTTAGTATTGTTCATGAACTGAGTAGTGTGGGGCCTTCCGAGTTGGATGATAATATAAATAGGATATGTTTGTGGATACAACAATGGTTTCAGGATAATAACGTGTAAATGTTACCTGACTCTGTTCATTATGTCGACTCCAGCTTGTTGTTTAATACATGTTGTCACAAAATCTAATGGGATTTGTTTTTTGTTCTTGCAAGTTTTTTTTATGTCTTGAACCATTTGCTCATCATGTAAGATGTAGGGACATTGGTCTTTGCAGCATTTCAACATTCTGTCCATGGTTGCCTAAAAAAAATTTTTTATAACGTATGACCTGGGTGGGTTATGACTACAACCACGTAGGTTCGAACTAATTACCTGCAAATAGTCGCTTATGCTCCCATGTATATCACTAGCTGCTTGTTGTAGCTTTGCCTCAATTGGATGCCCATCATCTCGATGTTTGGCAACTTCTTGGAGCCTCACCAACAGCTGCTTCGAATTCTCTGCGTCTTGTATAACCCCAGTGGCGTGGTTAATATCATTATGCGAAACAATAGAATCCGCTGCGGAGTATCCTTTGATCGCTTCTTGTGTCTGGGTGACCAACCTTTCTAACGCTTGTTGCTTGGAAATTAACAAAAATCCTGGTTGTAACGGTACCGCCTTTAACAAGTTCCTTTTTAAAGTAACATTTCTATTCAATAAATCCTGAATCTTTCTCATAATGCCGTCAGTTTTCTCAGCATTGGCTTTCATACAAGGAGTGACGTCAAAAATAGGAAATGGAATGTATTGCACGGTTCTATTGCTTTCTAAGGCATATGCGATATCAAAATACCCTTGCAAAGTAATATTGTTTCTGTCGATGATGAGAGTTTTGAGTTTGTGGTTAATTTGAAGAGCTTTAGCAAGTAGACGAGCGCCGGAATCGCCGATAAAATTGCCGCTTATGTCTAGCGTTTCCAAGGATTTGTTATCACCGAGTGCGTTTAGAAGGTTGAACATGTCAGAACGCAGACGACAATCGGGAATCATAAGGGTTTGGAGAAGACATTCGTCGTCTTGGAGGATCTGCACAACAGAGTCCATTATCGTAGACATGTGTTTCTTCATGCTACGACCCATTTGGAGGTGTCTCAACGACTTATTTTTACTTATTGCTAGAACTACGTTGGACAAATCACCGTCCATATCTTAAAAAGAATGAAATGAGAGCGTGCCAACGTAAAAAAAAAACACAACTTACTATTATCAGATATATCTAGACTAGAAATGCAGCGAACACCGTGAACACATGATTCTAGAACGTGGGCACCCTGACTTCCTAATCCGTTATTACTTATATCTAATGACATTTCTTTGGTAAATTCATTGCAGGCTAATCCCAGCAGCAGATTTCTGCAGATTAAAATGAGAAATGAGTAGCAGTAAAGCGGGTACTTACTTCAACGCCTCTTGCGGAAGCTTGCAGTGAGACATGTTTAAAAACTTGAGGTTTAAAGTGGTGCTAAAAAACTGCTTGAACGATATCGGAGCCTCTTTGTTCTTTTTACTACTAAAAGGATTCTTACAAATATTTAAATGAACTAGATTGGTTGTACAGCCACGAACGAGGGCACCGAATAACTGAAAATAAAGTTAAAGTTAAAGGGGTGTTGATACTGAGTAAGTCACTCACATTTTCCAGAATTACATCAGTGCCTGATATATCAATATGCTGAAGTGCATTAGCATTAGAGAAAAACGTGTACAGGTTCTGCAAAAATAAATGGTGTAGGAGTTGAAATTAAAACATTGTAGGCTATAGCTACACAGAGTGAACCTGTTAGTTTAGAATCCCGAACTAGAGTCACTCTGTATAGTGATCGTGGCCCGTAGCCTACGTTAGTTCTAGTTTTCTTACACTTATGTCGTCTTTGAGACTATTGCCACTCAAATTGAGGTAAGTGAGGGTCGTCAGAACGCTGGGGTTGTTGTTGAGCGCCGCCGCTAAATGACTGATACCCTTCGAGCTCAATCCACAATGAGCCAAATTCAAATGAACGAGCCCTTTATTGAGCCGGGAAATGCAACCTGATAAATAAATAGCACCTGCGACAGAAACAATAAATCTAGATACGACCAGAATATTAAAGCAACCTTTATCTTCAATTGCGTTACAAGATAAGTCTATGGTGTGAAGCGCACTGCCAGGATTTAACTTCAAGACGCTCCCTAACTTATTAATGAAATCCGCCTTTAATCCCAAATTATCCAGATAAAGTTCCTCCAAATTTAAAGACTTGCGTAAGACGTGGAGGATTCTATCGATGTTGTCGTGAGATAACTTCACTTGGTTTGCTCTCAGCTTCGTAAACCACGTGTTATATTCTAGAGCGCTGATTATTGGAATTAAGTCCCTGTAAACAATGTTATAAAAAGATGCTACAAAGAGGTGACCACCAACTTTTGATCTAAATAATCGAAATCTTTAAGGCATAATTCGCGAGTGTTCAGCGACACGTATATGTTGTCCACGTCCCATGCTACTTCGTCTCTATAAGTCATCCCATGGAAATCGCACATGCAAGCATACTGCGTTGAAAAGCCTCCACACGGTCCCACTTCGCGTCTACTGCTCGCGATAGCTTCTAAATCCCTTAACTGTTGAAGTCTGGTGTTTGGAATTACGTCGATCTAAAATCGTTTGTCATGTTAAATGGTGGCGTGGAAAAGATGTAAAATACATTACTTTTTTAATGATGTGTTGAAGTGGGACGGTTGGAAAAATATTTCTTATGGCATTATTCAATGCCGAAATCATGTTATCTACTTCAGCGCTACATGTTGAATCGTCACCAGTTAAAAATGAATATACCTTGTCGTTGATGGTTAAACTCAACTGATTGCCTCGTTTGCTTTCCAGCGCTTGGATTTCCAGGTAATGGAAATGGCAGTCGATCTTAAAAAATATGTCACAAATCTGCAAGCCCAATTTGGGAAATACTTACTTTTGTTGGCACTTTTGCTGTGAGCAGTAAGATTCGACATGGGGAAAACACCTAAAGCAAAGCGTAGAATACGTCAGATTTTTTTAAGCATAAGAGTTGACCACAGGAAAAGAAATGACCAATATGTGGCGTAACAAGGAGTTTTAAAAATCGTTTATTTGTTAAAAAACTATTTACACATAAATATTAACATACTCTTTTCATGATTCTTCATATAATTTACAAATATCTTCATACTGAACCCCTGTTACAATCCTCCCCATCAATAAACCCGACGCAATTTTAATTTCTCCACAAAAATTTGCTTCATCTATGGACATCAAGGTCGCTGTCTCCCCTCTGTACGCTCCATTGACAACTTTGACCAGTTTCCCAATTGCTGGAATAACAGTCTCTAAATGTGCTTGATCTAACTTTAATTTGCGCCCGCTTTCAAACAATTTTACCACCGCCGCGTATTTGTTCTGCACTTCTCTGATAACCCCTTTCTGTTTATAATACTCATCACCTAAACTTTTAGTCACTACTTTCACAACAATGTCTTCTGTAATCCAGTAGTCTTTTCTATTGGCTTTTTCCTTCTTTATTTCTTCCAATTCTTTTATTTCATCAAGAGCTGTTTTTTTCCTGTTTTCACTCTTTGTTTTTTTTATGCTTTGAGTTTTTGAGGCTCCTTCCTCCAAGGGGCGCTTTGGCACCTTGAAAACTACAGGTTTGATATCTTTCTTTGATTCTAATTTCAAATCAAGTGTCAGCTTCTCTTCTTCGCTTTCACGCAAGAGTTCGGTGTAAACCGGCTCTTCTTTATTCAAGCCACGCTCTTGACCTAACTGTACTTGTTTCTGAACAAACTCCATGGTTTTCTCTTCATCATCTTTGTCCATCTTCATCTTCTTGTTCTTTTTTTCTTCACGTGCGATGGTCTCGGGATCTCTATCAACGTAGGTAATGAACCATCCCTTTTCTGTTTCATCAACTAGACATTTTCCTGTTCTTCCTAACCACTTCACAAACCCAGTTAAAGTGACCCAGCGTGTAGCATTCATATGAAGATGGTTACGATCCGAGATGTACTCTTGGTATACACGGTTAGCATTGACACGTTTAGTTCCGAATTGTCTTCGCAAAATCTGGAGGTATTCCTTTGCAAACTGGAATGAGAAGTCATCAATGATTCTCTTCGAGTTATCGGCGAAGAGAAGGAGCTGTCGCTGATGGGACTCCGACATCATGTGGCACTTAAAGCCGTTTTCGTCGCGACATTGTTTTTGGCACATCTGACAATACCAGCGTAGCTTTTGGAGCCCCTTCGCCTTCATCTTGTTGGCAATGTATTTGGGGGTGCCCACTTCGGCGCGCGGCATTTTGAAAGTTAACACAAAACTATCAAAATGGGAATCTTCTAAAAGTCAGTGAAAGTTTTCCGTGCAAGAAACCAAGGAAAACACTGAACCTCACGTAATGTTATAAATGGCGAAGTGTCAACTATGATAGCGCAATTGCAGCGATCCACCGGCCAAAATGTGAACTAACAAAATGGCGGATCAATTTGAAAAATTGAGTTTGCGTTCCTGGAAAGTCGGATATTACGCATCCATTTCATTGTCAATTACTTAATTTTATTGCAGACCTAATGCAAAGTATGACGAATTTGTTTAACAGACAAGGTCAAACCTAACGATTTTTTTTAATTATATTAAATAATCGTCACAGGTACAAATATTGAGAAACTATTTAGACGTTTGTAAATAAACGTACGGTGTTCTTTCTTAACTATTTAACACCTCGCCTAGAAAGTGGCGTTCTCTGATTAGAGATTACTCAAATTTATATTTACCTAGGAACATCTAAATAATCTAATCAGGTTAAAAATAATTTACTTTAAATACACAAAATGAGTCATGACTTTTCCTGTGGTTACATTTTCAGACAACTCACCAAAACCCTATTTTCAGTCTTGTCTCCTTTTGTTTCCAACCTGACAACATTTTTAAAGAGTATCTTCACTTTATTCCCAACAGATGATTTTATGCTTTCTGCGAAAGGAAATGGGTAAATTTAAGAATCATAAAAAGAAATATTCAATAGCGTTATCTATGTAAGTCATTAAAATCGACAATTCAATGGGTCAATGCAAAAATTCTGAAAAAATATCCTCAACGATTTATTTAGTATTACGTAGCCCGTGGGTATTTTATTATGAAATTAAGTAAAACATGAACTAATGACTCACAAAGTTCAATAAACAAAGCCTTGCAAATTATATTAATCATCAATATTGACACTCCCCTTTGACTATTGTAAACATTGTTTTTGTCAACAAATTCTCAATTTTCCGCTTACCATTCAAGTCCTTGGTTAGTTGTGATCGCGTAGACATAGTTTAAAAGCGTGAAACACAAGCACTTCATTTAAATATTTTTATAATTGTCCGTTCAGTTAATTGCACGAAAATAACATTTTTTTTCGACTACTACTGTCATTGTCATTTTCGGGATTTCGGGTTATTAGGGTGGTGTTAGTGGGTTTTTAAGCGTTTACGTGCTGCCACTACCTAAAAGAGTGGTATCCCTGTATAAACTAAATTTCAAATAAAATTTTGCAATATTTTATTACTTTGTTTTTAAGCAGTTAATATTTAATTTCACCTGTCTACACTAGCGTATTCACGCACTGTGCTTTTTCGTCACTAGAAATCTTTAAAAGGAACTGTCGACGTTAGGGAGTTTAGTTGTCACAACATCAAAGCGAAAGTAACTAACTCCCGCATTTGTAGAAAAATATTTATTTTATTTATTTAAATGTGATTAGAAATGTCTTTGCGTGCTTTAATTACCACAGTTGGGTCCAAGCTAAAATGTAAGTATTTTTAATAGTAAGGAAGTAGTTTCGGGAATCATAACCTCATTTATTTGCACGGCAGTGGAGGTAGCTGTCATGCTGTGGTTATCGCAAATATAAACGAATTTTGTGTAGTTTGTTAGAAATTGTGCAAATATGTCGTCGGAGTTGGGTGACAACAGCTTCCCGAGCATCATTTCTAATTTGTTGAAAGAAGGCAGTACGGTGCAGGCCCTTACGCTGTTCACCGACAACAAACACAGTGATGAGCTTTTCAACAACTCTTGGGACTTGGTGCCTGTCGTGGCTCACTATTTAAATGAAGATTGTGAAGATAATAGTGTCGAGGTTTTCAAATGCTGTCAGAAAATGATCGACATCATCGCGGAGGTTTCAAAGCCTGAAGAAGTCCTTCTTCAGTTTATAGAAGAGATTGAATTGGCGAAAGATGATGTTATGTTTTTGGCTTTGTTGAAACCAACTAAAACCGTGTTGTTGCGGATTCCTGATAAGAGAATAACGTCGTTGGGATGGTGCTTCAACGCTATTAAACACTATTTAAGCAAAATTGAGACTCCTGAAGATTTGAATTTGACAGACGAAGAGCGTATACTTTTGGATTCCGATGATGCTGTTTGTAGGATAAATAACTTGTATGATAACTTGGTGATGTTTTGTGGCACGTTTGTGAAAGAACTTAGGAATAGGGGGAATACTGGGAATGTCACTGAAAGAAAACAAGTTTTGGGGAAATTCCTGGTAGAGTTAACAGGAAAACCATTGACGTTTCTGGACATGGAGATGTACAAATCCACGAAATCCAGAGCGCGTATCGCCGCTGAAGAACTAACGCAACACTTTTGCTCCCTTATTTTTGATCCTTTTGCGTTTTTAGAAATGCGGGATGGTGAGCCTGGTAGTGACTTAATCAAACCTAACGATCTTTCATTGGGGACTTTTTATTATTTAATTCTATCACAACAAGTTTGTACTAAATGTATTCCAAAAGTGTACAACCCTGTTTATATTTTACACTGTGTGTTACACTATGTCAATAACTTATTGTCACAAAGTGGTCAGTTTGTGATAGAAAAAGGTGTCCATTTAGCTGAAGCATTGGTAAAACACGTCGATTTTGAACACCTTTCTTATTTGCTACTACATTCAGAACAGCACAGCAACTTTTGTAAAACAATCTCCAATGTTATTGTTCACAACGAAAACGAACGTGTTAGAAAACAAAGTTTACAAGTTCTACACAAATATCTGTGGTCATTCGAACCTCAAGGCCGTTTTCTAATAATAATAAACTTGTTACGGCATCTGACCCACAGTGGACTAAAAGGCCACTTAATAATACAATATAAGAATATGATAACTCAGGAAATCAGTCGTGGGAACTTGAAAAATATGTCCAAGTATTACAAGAATCACAAACTTTTTGATCTT
The DNA here is from genome assembly GCA_030157275.1 of Cynaeus angustus. Classification (NCBI taxonomy): domain Eukaryota; kingdom Metazoa; phylum Arthropoda; class Insecta; order Coleoptera; family Tenebrionidae; genus Cynaeus; species Cynaeus angustus. Next base: position 15,499,862 of record CM058059.1, read on the forward strand.
CTTGACCAGTTTACGTTACTGAAGAACAAGGAAGAAACAGATCTCGTCGATAATTCCGATCAGATTGTATCAACTCTGAATTTTCTGCGCTATTTGATTATTGTAGATACAGAGGACGATACTGGGATCGATTGCTACGTTAATACTCTGGAGGAGGGATATTTTAAAGATTTGAAGATGGGGATTTCCATGGCCAAGGAGCATTACCGGTTGAAGATTAAGGAAGTGACTGAGGAATGTGGTGAAAAAGAAAAATCTAATTGTGAGATTTCCGTGACTGTTTCTGGTAAAAATTTACTTGAAGTTGCTCCAGAAAAAAAGGTGGAAATTTTAAATTTGTCATTGACTACGCTGGACATGTTGGACAGTTTACTGAGCCGTGTGATGGAGTGTGTAAATGTAAAAAAGAACACTGGTTAAAGTTTTGTAATAAAGTTATGAAAACAAAGGTAGTTTTACTGAAAAAAAAAAGTTTATGGCTTGTTTTAACACCGTATTGTAATTGCCCCAAGAATTCAATTTCGTAAAATAATTTGACTTTAGATTCACAGCAAGCATGGACATCACACCGTCCGAATTCTAGCCAGTCCTCCACTTCGACCCAAACGGACAATTCCGAAAATGACATAAAAGACAAGATCCTGGCCGCATCTTTGCCCTTCGTTGTAGAATTCGGTTGGTCACGAAACGCTTTAACTGCTGGAGCCAACACTGTGGGTTATCCTGGTGTAACCCACGGTCTTTTTCCCAAAGGGGGGGCCGATTTAATCCACTATTTCCAAAGATGTTCCAACTTAAAACTAGTAGAGATTCTGAAAGAGGTACTCCCGACTTTTTTTTGTTCTTTCTGTCAACTGTTGCTTATTTCAGTTAGAAAAGGCACAAAACCCAATTCCCCCAGCGGAATTCGTGGAAAGAGCTCTTCAAAGTAGGTTAAATATGATTGTTCCTTATTTAAGTAGGTGGCCACAAGCTATAGCTATAATGTCGCTGCCTCCGAACGTTCCCAATGCGTTGGCGACGCTATTAACAGATGTGGATGATATTTGCTACTATGCAGGGGATCGGTCCGTTGATGTAAGTGTTGGAACTCGTTTTTAGAGAGGTGTAGCTTGTTTGTTGCAGTTTAATTGGTACGCGAGGAGGTTAGGGGTTGCTGGAGTGTACAAAGCCACCGAACTTTACTTAATTCAAGACAAATCCGTGGAGTATGAAGCCACGTGGAAGTTCTTGAAGAAAAGACTGAAAGAAGCCGTGCAGATCCATGAAATACTCTGTAAGACGGATTTGGGGAGCGGCAGCCCCAAAGACACCGTCACGTCGGCGTTTGTCACCGTAAGGGGTTGAAATTTTCAAAGTTCTAATTATCATATCTTTATTGTAGGCGCGGAACATCCTCGGAGTCAATTGGACCAGATAGTACCTGGATTTGTCTGTGTTATGTATATTTTGGTATTTAGTTTTTGCTAAATAAATCGACAGATTCATCATTGCACTTAATTTATTCATATCACAAATTGTGGATTTTCTTCAACTTTCAATAGTATTTATATACAACAGACGATCACTTCACGTATTAGTAAAATGATTCACTAAACCCTCTTGTTTAGCACTTAGTGATTGCAACGTCAGTAACAAAAATAGATACTGATAAATGTGTATGCAAAATATTTGTCTAACGTGGACGTCTCTAGTTCGAAGTCGAGTTCTTGGTGAATCATTTACGTAATAGGTATCATAACAATATACATTTTTGAATGTACTAATAAAAACAATATAAACATAAAAATAGCACGTCGTGGGGCTGACGTTGCACAAGGCGCCAAAAATATATTGTCATACAGGCGTCCCCTGAAGCTACTAAAAAATAGACCTGTTACTATGAAATGACCACTTGGGTGAAAATTCTCATGCTTGGTGCAGACACCTCTATGTAACCAAAAACACTACATAACATGTTGAAAAAGCCTTCATATTTTCATAAATAAACTTTTGATGCTAAAAAAAATATAAAGAAATTGTAGAGCAATTATAAGTGTTTAATAAATTTCAAATTATTGTTTATCTCCATTTTTTCACCCTAAACACCTTCATGAAATACTTCTGGTGTCCTTGTACATTAGCCCAACGTTTTAAATGCGTTCATTTTAATTTAAGAGACTAGCAAAATCTTAAATGCATATAAAATAAAAGCAACAAATAGAAAACCGCAATATTCAAAATGCAAAAACATATCTTACTTAAGTAACCTAAACTGTAAATAAAACGTATTTAAGTACGCCGCCGACTTTTCAAAAATAGGGCTTTTCTTGTAAATATCCGTGTAGCACAGTAGGTAGAGGCAATTTCGGTATATCATTCATGTTAGTGTACTGTCTTATTGTAAACTTGCACAAATGCTTGAGAGACCATACTTCTTTATACCTTGAAATAGGCTTGGTGAGCCTTACAGGAAATTCGCATCCATATTCGTTCCGACGTGAATAACAATAAATCCCATTTTCCGACGTTTTCATCGCATCCTGTATCAATTCTGTCACAGTACTGAACCCTTCAGTGTATGTCCCACATAAATTGTACCTTCCCCTACTGTACTCAATTCGTGCATGCATTGTCTTGCCCACACTACGAAAACTTATACTAAACAAATAACTGGTGGAGGAAGAGTCCCGGACTAGGAAAGTACCGTCAGGTTTAAACTGGAGCAATTCTTCAGCTTCTGCCGTGGGCATGGGGCCCCAGTACCAATAACAATTTGACAAACTAACGATTTCGTCGGTAGGTATTCGATGTGTGCGCGTTTCGCTGGGGCTGGTCTCTTTCTTTGGCGGTGATTCGCGGATTTGTAACGTTACAGGGCGTTCAGGAACTGGAGGTGGCGATGGTAGACTTAGGATTAGTTCAGAGGAACAGGGGACTTCTGAGATAGTTGCTGGACGTTTTGGGGTTGCTTCTTGGGGAAACATGCAACTTTTTACTCGAGTGTGCATTTTTTTGAGGCTTCTACGGAAGCTGTTGCGATGGGGGCGGATTTCGAAGTCGGACAAGTCTTTTGTTTCATTGTCAGGTTCGGGGCGAGTTGAACGGTCTTGGAAGCGATCTTTGATTTTGAGGAAACGATGGATTAAATTTTTCGCTTTCTTTTTGCCACTGCCTTGTTGGTCCATTCTGCGATTTTGGGTCCACACGAGATCACTACACTTGAGAACTAGGAATGACGTTAAAGTGAAAGATTATCCATTATTGTACACAGAGTACCACGAATTATTGCAGAGCGAAAATATTTCCAATTTCGTTATCATTTATATCACTATCAGTGAGTAATTATAAAATTATCGATGTCAAACTCTTACTTAGACGGAATGTCACTGAATGAATCCTCCCACCAGAGGACGCGCGATTTTGTGTTTGTCAGTGTGACCAAACTTGAAACATGATCAAATTTCAAATGATTTCAGTAATCTACGTATTTTTGAATAAAATGCGCTAAACATACTTTTTTGTTTTTATTGTTGTTCAGGAAAAAAAGCGCAAGCAGTTAATAAAACAACGGTCTTAATTAAATCGCGTTGTCGGACAATGGGGCTCCTTTGACACATCCGCAATTTAACACCAACTCACTTATATGTATGTAATCAAAACAATAAAAACAAGGGGGTTTCACAACACTTTCGCAATATTTACCCCTCTTTCAATTTTCCATGCCGGTTGACAATTGTTGACACTCCGGTATTTCTGTCAAAATTCGCCGTAACATTAAACACAACTGTCACACAACAATAATGAAAGAAAAAATTTACATACATTTTACAGTAAATTAAAACGTCGTTTTGTAATAATGTGAACATGTGTAATTCGGAATTCGTTTAGAATTAAGCGCACTTTCATTTGGGTTAATTGAAATGGAGGTTCAAGCTGCAGATCACTTGAAAAAAAGGGAATGGACATTGGCTCTAGACCATTACAATAAATTACTACAAAAGCAGAATAACACCGAACAGCAAATTCTCACATACATATTAGACCGTTCTGAGTGTCTTTACCAGTTGGGTCACCATGAAACTATCATCAGTGATTGCAGACAGATCTTAAAAACCTTCAGTGGCAAATACAACAGCAATGAACCGCGAACGAGGATCCAACTGATACGCTCGTTGTTTGCATTGAATCGCGTACCAGGTGAGTCCTACTTTATGTAATTCTTTATTGAACTTCAATGCATTTTCAGAGGCTGAATTGGTCATCAAAGATTGGCTCATGAGTGTCAAACAACTGAACCAAATTGGGGAAGAAAAAATGGGTTTGGAGAACGCTTTAGAACGATTTTTCGCGTTACCTTCTAGGCAGAGCCTTGAACCTTGGTTGAACAATTTGGATAAGAATTTTAGCAAGATTAAACTCACAAATAAGCAAGAGAAGATTCCACTTGGGACAGTGTTTTGCATCTATTGCAACCTTTCTTTTAAAGACAAATCAGAGTTGATGGCACATTGTTTGACCCAAGAACATGAGACTATGATTATGTCAGATGAGGGACATGATTGGTACTGGAGGGCGCCTCCAAGGGGATTCAAGTCTGATGCTTATACTATTTGTGAGAGTTGGAAGGAATTGGGAACATGCAGGTTTGGGATTCAATGTGTGGAGGCGCATGGAGAGGCTGAGTTAATGGAATGGAAGGAGAGGTTTCAATATAGGGAGATGAAGATGCTGAGGGCCAAGGAGAAGGAGCTGTATGGTAATTATTACAAAATAAAATATTTGTTGTAATATTTGAAGCCAAAATGTTTATGCAACCTCACAACTTGCTGTAACACAAGTGTTTGTAAAAGAAATTTGTTACTGATAAAACCTGAAGTGTTTTAGTTACTTCAGTTTACAGTTACAATAAAACTGAACAATAGAATCAGTAACAATTAACTATGTGAATTTCAATATATTATCCACTTGTAACACTGATATTTCAGGTAAATCTTACACCGAGGATCTTCTAGAAAAATGGCTGCAAACAACGAACAGCAAAGCAGTAATGACTGAAAAAGTCGATGGCATTGAAGACATTTGTTCATGTCCGCTTTCTGTAACAGTCTCCTCTAAAAATAGCAACCATAAATGGAAATTCTCGATGACAACACGGAAACCCCTACGAGCTATAGCTTTACTTCAAGACACTTACCGCAATCACTTTCACATTTCCGAGGTGGTCGCAGGAACTCATCACTTTGAGATTAAAAATAATCAAGAATTTTTATCACTCATTTCAACTGTTGAGGATAAAACTCTTATTGAATACTCTATTGTTGTAACGTTCCAGACTACAATTTTTGGGACTTTTAGACAGTCCGTAGTGTTTGATTTTGGGTTTGAACCTGTGTTGGTTAAACATCTGTGTGTGGATGTAGTCCCTGATTCGGATATTGAAAAAATTAACGAGATTCGTAAAGAAATTACGTTGTCGGTGTCGGAGAGATGGACGAGCCATAATTCTGAAGTTGTGTCATTCTTTTCGACGCTTGTTTTAACGGGGAGTAACCACGAGTGGGAGATGAATCTAAAAGCGATGTATCCATACCCTCAAACTGATAATTTTGTCGTTTCTAACTCCACGGTTGTCGAGAAGAAGTTAACAAGGAACAACTACAGGGAACGCATGCACGAGTTACTTTTAATTGAAGAAATCGCTCGGTACAATCTTATTTCTCAATTCAATCTAACCACGAGGCTCCAGATTGCGCATAGTTACTTATTGTCGCCCAATAGCATGGCCGCAAGTACTGCAAAATATTCCAGTAATGGTGAACTCTTCGCTTCCGTTTGTCTCAGTAAAGAACTCTCAGAAGACACAGCGGAAGGTCGTTTGATTCTCATGCATTGCAATTCGGTTTATTTACTCCCCAACCCGTCCGAAAACCGCATTCCTCGGAAAGTATACGAAGCCTTAATCGAAGATAAAGGCAAAGACATGATTTACCTCCGACTTTCTGCGGAAACTGTCCAAGATTTGGGCTTGACTACTGACACAGATTTAGAGGTACAAATCCAGTTTCAGTTAAACCGAGTTCCTTATTGCGAATGGCATTACACGATCGATAAGATCAAAAACTATAAGTTGATATTCCCGGATACTTATGTTGAGCCGAGGATTCCGTGGTCGCCGTCACGACAGTGGTCTTCTTCTTTGGACAGTAGACTTAATTTGAAGCAGAAAGAGGCGGTGGTTGCGATTACGACGCCGATTTTTGTTAAAATACCGCCGATTCTAGTGATCGGGCCGTTTGGGACAGGAAAGACTTTTACATTAGCGCAGGCTATTAAAGAGTTGATTAAGGATGATGGAAATAAGATCTTATTGTGTACACATTCGAACAGCGCGGCAGATTTGTATATCAAGGATTATTTGGATATTTGGGTCGAAGGTGGGAACGATAACGCAAGGCCATTGAGGATTTACTACCAGAAACGATGGGTAGCCACTGTGAGCCCAGTGGTCCAAAAGGTGGGTGCTAAAAAAAACATGTGTCATATCTTGTATCTTCACAAATTGTAAAAAAATTAAACTCATTGTTTTTTTTTTTTCAGTACTGCAACATTAAAATTAACGGCAACACTCGCGAATTCCAACTTCCCACATTCGCAGACATTGATCAGCACAAAATCGTAGTCGTAACGCTCTCCACTTCTGTCTATCTCTCTGCCATGGGTTTACCACCAGGTATCTTCACGCACATCCTCTTGGATGAAGCTGCTCAAGCTTTGGAATGCGAGACTATAACTCCTTTGGCTTTAGCTACTGAAAGCACCCGGATCGTTTTAGCTGGTGACCACATGCAGCTAGGTCCTGACATCTTCTCCAAGTTTGCCAAAGATCGAAATTTACACATTTCTCTTCTCGAACGGTTGTACGACCATTACCCGCCACAATTTCCTTGTAAAATTCTTCTTTGTGAGAACTACAGAGCCCACGAAACGATAATTCAGTTCACATCGGAGTCGTTTTACGACCAGAAGTTGGTATCAAGCAGCAAACAACCCAAGCATTTTCGGTTCTATCCTTTGACGTTTTTTACCACGCGTGGAGAAGATGTTCAAGATAAGAATTCTACGGCATTTTATAACAACTCTGAAGTGTACGAAGTAGTAGAGAGAGTGGCGGAATTGAAGAGGAATTGGCCCACGGAATGGGGTGATATGAACGAGCAGTCGATTGGGGTTGTCACACCGTACTCAGACCAAGTCTTTAGGATACGTTCCGAACTACGAAAGCGAAAGATCGATGTTTGCGTGGAACGTGTCCTAAATGTCCAGGGAAAGCAATTTAGAGCCATCATTCTATCAACTGTTCGAACGAGGCGCACTTGCACTAACAGCAAAGGGGAAACCGACGTAGATTATGGCTTCCTTTCGAACTCAAAGTTATTGAACACGGCAATTACTCGTGCCCAGAGTTTGGTAGCCGTAGTTGGTGACCCTATTGCACTCTGTTCTCTAGGTCGCTGCAGCAAAGTTTGGGAACGCTTCCTACAGATTTGCAAAGATAACGGCAGCTTATATGGTATAACTTGGACCCAACTCCGCTTCCAACTCGATGGAATTGAACTCAAAAAAGTCTACACTTTAAATCCCCTTGCTCCAGAGTTTATTCCTCGTAAATACAAAGAAATGATGCAACCACTGAACCCGTTGTCCCAACCCAAAGTGATCCCCTCGTTCCCCAACATGCAAACCAACGTTAGAATGTTGCCCTTCTTGTATCAGCAACGTCCTCTCACACTTCCCACCTCTTACGTCTTAAATCTCCCTACGACAGTACCCAATCCGCTCCCTCTAGCTAATGGTTTCCGCCCCTTGAGGGTACTCAACACTCACGAACTTCCTATAGCTGCCCCCTCAAGACAAGTACCTGTGGCCCCATTAAGTGCGCCGCCTCCTCCACCCCTCCAGAAAAAGTCAAGTGCTAAACTTATACAATTCATGAATAACGTGCATTTTCCTGAAGCTCAGATGTTGAGCGACTGTGTGAGTTTGCTGCCGCAGCAGATGTCGCTGGCTGACATGATTATGCAGCCACCAAGTGTTCAAGAACGTTGGTATAATTATTTAAGAGATACGTCGGGACCGGCAGCGGCGGATAAGTTCAAGTACCTTTTGCATACGACGAATCAAAAGGGTTCGCGAGTACCTGATTGCAACGTGTTGGGTCGTACCACGCCTCATTCGTCTTCGGATTCGCCGACATTCAATTGGTACGACAGCCCTTCCAATCAGATTAATTTCAATAAACCGATTTATATGAAAGAAGTGGATTCGATGGGGCATTGGACGGATTCGAACAAGTCCAATCCATTGTATAAAAGACAGAGTAATGCCCATCGTACCGTTACCGGTAACGTTAACGGTGGGGTTAACGGGATGAAAGACAGTGATATACAGAGACATATTAACGAGGATTTTGCTAATCTGAGTATTAACAGTACAAGTAATGATGATTGGTATGAGGTTTTTAAGGCTTGTAATGTTGAGAACCAAAGTCAGGCCTACAATCGGTCTGTAAGCAACGCAAATGTGGGATTTTATCAGTACTTTTCATAAAATTTGTTGTATTTACATTGTATATATCATATGAATACTCACTTGCTGTTGTTATATACACTTGTTTATTGTAGATATATTCTTAGAATTTTTTTTACAGTATTTATAATGATTCTATAATATAAAAGTATTGATTTTTTAATTGAAAACTGTGTTTTGTGCAACCTAATGGGATGGAATCAGATAAAAGAAATGGGGTCATTTATACATACCCATAGCTTACTCTATTTTACTTTATTGATCCCACAACATATAACTAGCAAGCACTATATTTAAAATCATTACAAAATAGTACGGTTTTCTCATGCAATTACGAGGTCATTCTGAAATTAAGAGTGGTTTAAATAGAAAAGCTGAAACGTATTTTCAGTAATATGTTAAATTTTTAGAAAATTTGGCTGTTATTAAATGTAGCATATTTTGGAGCCTCCTGTGGTCAAATACGTTATTTAGCACTTAATAATGACCTTGTTCATGCAGATTTCACATTGAGCATAGTAATTGCCTAAAACAAACATATTTACAAATACATTTACATAATTACAAAATTCACATGATTCTATCACTAGATCAGATCTTTTTTAAATATCAAATGCAATAAAAATGTCACCCTTTGCTCCTGAAAATTTCAATACTGTTTGTTTGATCCCGTTTAGGTAAAAACATTAAAAATGAGGCAAACAAACTTTGCCTGCAAACAGCTCAGATATCACTGTAATCCACAATGCCAAAACAAATAAAATATATGAAATCCCCACTTGATGACTGTTTGGTAGTTGGTAAGGTTGGCCCCCAATTTCATCAACATGGAAACCCATTGGAAATATGACAGCAGCCAAACAAAACAGCACCACTAAAAGCAAAACATTACACTTATATAATCAAAATTAACTGGACTTACTGGCAGTAAACCCAACCCATCTAGCGTATGGAATTACATTGCGATCCCATTGTGACGATGCTAACAAGATTATAGTAGTTGTGATACAAATACAGCCCACAAAGATACAAACTAAGGCCAGTAGCCATTCAGGTTGAAGGTCAGGTGTAAAACAAACTTGGGGCCGCGTGTACAAAGTCATGCAAGTCCACATTAAACCCAGACGTGTATCTCCTACAAAATAAGGTGTTATTAAGATGTAAAAGGCATTAAATAAGACCTTACCACCAACATCGGTGATGATCCAATCTGGCATCGCCAAACTTACGATCGCGAAGATATCTGCTGCCATGAACAAAGTCCCTGAGATAAGGGTCAGTTTGTCCATTTTAGGGCTCTTTTAAAATAAATTCGAGGCTTGTTCAGGTTGTTGTTTGACGGGTACGGATGACAAGAAATGTTTTGGTTAGTCACGTGATGGTAATGTAGGATAGCGGTATGAAGTTAGCAGCTATTCAAGATATCTAATTGTAAGTACCAAAAATGTGGGAACATGTTTCTTGTGTTAATTTTAACCGAGTCGTTTAGAAAACCAAACTCTTATTATTGAATTATTGCTGCCAGAGAGAAAATATTCCGACGATTGGTAGTGTTGAGATTGGCAATAATACGGCGCTAACTTCATACTTTAACCATCTGTCAAATTAAAGAAGTGTTGTCTTTGATAAGTTTTTTTTATGAAAGTACAAATTTTGGAGAAATTTAACAAACTTTACTTTGTTATCTAGTGTTTAATTGTTATACAATGAGTCGTCGCCATCATCACCATATTCAGCCCTACGATTACGACCGTTTCAATAATAGAGATCGCGACCAAACTCGAGGTATCGAGTATCAAGATGACTCCTTAAGCTCTATAAATTCCGATGAGGAATCATATCTGCACCACCAACACCCGAGTAAAGAGAAAAAATCAAATTATTACGGCAAAAATGAATGTAGCAAGTCGAACAAAGACGAAAAGTCGAACAACGCCTATCATCAGGATGTAAAGAAGCAATCTCAATATCCCACCGCCCCCAGTAATACAGACGCAACTTTAGAACGCTTGACACGTCTTGAAGGCTTGATTGAAGAACTTGTGAAGAGAAACAACCCACCACCTGAGACTCCAGTGTCTTCTAATTCTATGGATAAGGGTTCAAATGAGAGACGAGGGCAGTTTAATCTAGAACCACGACGGCACAGTTTTACAACGTCGATGTGGATTAACAAGATACAAGAAGTTTCAATTCAGAGTAATTGGGATGAGAAGACTACTATTTCTTACATGGGAAGTCAGATGTCGGGAATTATCAAAGCCTGGTACAATAGTCTCCCAAATTATGACTACACATGGCCTGAATGGAAGATCCTCATCACCAAGATGTTCCCAGATAACACGGACTTTGTGACGTCTTTGAAAAGATTAGTAACAAGACTCAAACAGGCAGATGAGAACATGGTCACTTACTACTTTAGTAAAATGTACCTTATTGAAGCCTGTAAAATCACAGGAGAAGACGCAGTTTCTTGTTTAATCGACGGCTTAAACAACCAAACCATACAAGAACAAGCCAAAGCACTCAATTTTCTGACGCCAGAGACACTCTACTCGCAATTTTTGACCACTTTGCCGGAATATACAGTGGATTATTCTCCTGCAACAGAACCAGCATTAAACTGGTACTATCCGGAAACTGACACGAACATGGTGGAGGAAGCTGAGGTTGTGTCCCAGGAACAACTATTTGAGTTTGATAAAACTTCAAGGAACGAAGACTTTGATTACCGCGCCCAAGGGGACCATGATGAAGGAACGCGTTCGGTGAAGACACCCCCAAAGCGAACAGCTCCTGTACATTCAAGACTTGATAAAAGATTCATACGGTCGAATTTCCGACATCAGAATAAAGTCCCATTGGCGGCGAAAGTCTGCACTATTTGTATGAATCGAGGACATTTGGCGAGAAACTGCCGGAACGCCGACAAGATGATGTTTTGCAAATATAGCAAACCACACGCTCTCTCCTTATTTAAAAACTGTACCATCAACGGTCACAAATTCCAATCTTTTGTGGATACAGGATGCACCACTGTGACAATAAAGCAAGAAGTCGCGCGTTGTTTGGAATTGGAAGCGACATCCACTGACCATTGCTTGGAAGTTTATGGAGGAGGATCGGTCGCGGTGCTTGGAGAAACTGAAATTTTTCTTGAGGTGGATTCTATAAGAGCTCTCATCAGGGCCGTCGTTGTCCCGAATCATGTACAAGAAGTCGATGTGATGATTGGACAACCGTTCCTGAACCAGAAGGACTTGTGCGTGGTTCTTCAAAATGAAACAATAAAATTTTCGAGGCACCATGATAACTAACAATTTAACTTTTCATTTTATTGGTAAGTGTCAAGTAATAGTAATTTGTTTGTTGTTGATACGCCGAGGAACAACTTAAAAGAGATTTGTGTTTATTGTTGTTGTGAAAGGATTTGGGCTTAATAATGACGTGAAAATAAGTTATGATGGAGATTTGTGTTCGAGATTGGATAAAATTTTAACCGTCTGAAGGTAGAGCCATTGGATTTTTTAGAGAAGATATCAGAGGAAATATCAATATTAAGAAATAAGAAGAAAATGTAGGCAGAAGGAAATGGTTTTCTTTTCGTCTTCTGTTCATCGACTTATAATCAACGTGGGGCTTCAAATGTTCTTGAGATGGTAGCAGGTCAATTTCATCGCTTTCGAAAGCAGGACGAAAAATTGTCATTGTTAAAATTTTCGGATGGCAACCAATAATCTCAGCAAATAAATTTAAAGTATGATAATAATTCCATCGTTTTGGCTTTGGCCTTCTTAAAATTGTTATGCAAAAAACATTAAAAATCGTAGAATGTTTTAAATTACTTAAAAGTATTTTTTTTTTATAAAAATCCGATGCTTTAAGTCTATTTAATGGGTTCAAAAAATGTGGAAGAGGACCTTCTCTCTGGGAGAACGAGAGGAGTTCCAGACAAGGATTTTTGGACCTTTGACGAAGGCTTTTGGAATGTTCGGATAAGTTTTTTGGTAACCATAGGACGCTTTTGATGGATACAATGGTTGGAGGTGCTTTGGCTAATAAGCCTTTCTTATAATTATAGGGAAGAAAGAAGAAGAAATCTGCTCAGGTTTTTTTTATTTTACACTGACTGTTGCAATAGTAAAAAGTGTTTTTATGTAGTTTTAGACTTATTTTGCAAAGTTGACCCAAATGTATAGATTTCAAAGAATTATTTTTGTATTTTACTAGAGAAAATGGATTGTACAACGAAAACCAGATGTCTTCCGGCAAAATTCCTGATTAGCAAGCTCTGAAACTGCAAATACTGCAGCTATGAATATCAAGGACCTGATATAAATATGTGGTTCTTGTTTTTCAAATGAAACTCTCATTGCAGTTCCATAAATTTTATTTTTAAACCCGGGATGAAGATATTCTCATTGCTTTGACGTAATTATAAACAATCAATCCTTTTTCATTATCGTTTTTTTTTTTTCAATAAATACGATAAAGTCTATATTTTTTGTAAATGGAGATAACTACTTTGCCGTAAGACGTTTTAGATCAAGTTTTACTATATAAAGTGAAACAGAGTGCCAAGTGCGCCTGAACATTTAGTGTTTCTGTGTCTGTTAGTTTGTTCGTTCTTAGAACAATTTGGTTGTTCAGTGATCATGAAGCATGAAATTCGGGCAGAGTCAAAGTGTGTGAAAAAACTGACTAAAATAGTGTAACGTTAGTGATGCGTGCGTGTATTTTGTGTTCTTCAGGACGTCCAAAATTTTCATATCCAAAAACAAATACGGTTGTGGTGTTTAATATCCAATCCATCGGCTTTAGAATCTCTTGTTTAGTTTTCTAGAACGTGTATCTAGTTATTTTGAATATGAAGCGTCTAGTTCCATTTATCAGTTTAGCTCAAAAAGTTGTGACTCGACGCTTCATTCTGATCCAATTTTGAAATCGTTCATTTTTTTTTAATACTTTTTCTGTCCATAGATCCGTGGTTGGCGACTCTAGGAGGCCCCTCCTTCGTTTTTAAGGAAAACAGCGTTGTGTTCAGTACTTAAGTCTAACTAGTTGTGTCGTAATGTAATAAGGAGAATAAAATTTATGTTGCGAATTTTAAACATTCATTTTTTGTTATTCTCCAGGTAAGACAGTATATCTCTGTCGGTGGTGTTTTTAAATTCCAGAGGCAGAGGCATAATTCAGTAGGTTCTCATCATCTTTGACGATGCGATCAAAAACCTCCCAAAGTCAAGGTGATTACGCGTTCACTAACTTTTAATATTTCATAATTCGTGAAAGATAACTTTAGTTCCTTCAGGTGGTGAAAATATAGCAGAAGAAAGCCATCATCGGTCAATGATTCCATTTTTTTTTTGCAGTAGTTTCTTCAAATATTCGTGCAAATATTTTTCCAGCAAATTATAGCAAAAACAGCTTGCTTTTCCTATTTGGTTTCTTTTTCTGTTCCCCAAAGTTCGCATTTTTTTACCATTAATGCAACCCAAACGACCCGATCTTGACCAGTCTTTGTTTATTATTTACTATGCTTCAACCTTGAGGAAGTCTATGTTTAAAATTGAATCCCCATTCTTGTATTGACAGCAAAATTCGCGCCATCGTGAGCATGCGCACCCAAAGAGGTCATCGCAGAATATGGCGGAATTAGTAGAAAGGTGTGAGTTGGTGTATGTTATTTTCGTGAAAACAGCCCTCTGCAGGGCGTAAGTAAACCACAATGTTCGTGAGCTTGGTTTTATAGTGTCCACATCTTCGATTTCTGCAACAAAAGTTTCGTGTAAACATCTCGAACTGTAAAAAAGTTGAGAGTTCTTGTGTTTTCTGACAGTTGGGTTTTTCTACAGGTGAGAATTTACCATATGCCAAAAGTTTCTCTAGTTTGAAAGAAGAGAAGCTGGAAACAAGACAGTTTCTTGTTTTGATCTTGTTTTTGGTTCACCATGGTTTTGTTAATTGTTTCTAGAATTGTGTGAAATCGAAGGCGATAATGGGTGATTAACGTTATCAGATATGATAAAAGATTGCGTTTTTGTTTTAATTGTAAGAACACGGAAATCTAGATCTCCAAATTCTTGTTATTTAACACCTTTCACATAGAATCATGGTCAGTGGCGTAACCAGACATTTTAAGAACTTTTACGTGAGATCGCACCATTACTGTTAGTTAACAGTTTCTACGGATTCACTCGTATCTCAAATTCCAGGGAAATGTGCTTCAAATTTTTTCCTGAGAAATTACATCATGAATCATCTTCAAGAGTGTCACGTGATTGTGTCATATTTAATTTTTACATTTTTTGGTTATCAGACTAAATTGTATTTTTCTCCTGCTACAGAAAGTAGTTCTAATCCAGTATGATATGATGCATTCCAAGCAATTATAATATCGATGTTGTTTATTATGGCATGTCGTGTTTACTTTTCTACGTAGTAGCTGCTAACGATTCCAATAAAACTAAAATATCGACTTCCTCGTGCGCAAGTTTTTCTTCAATAGGTTCTGTTTTTTCTGGGACTCTAATTCAAGTCTTGGTCTCATAGAGTACGCAATTTATGATTGATTTCGTAATCAAGCTGACTTTAAGTAGGACAAGATAAAGTATCTACAAATGAAAGAAAAGTCCTTGCAAATAACTTATTTAATCAGGTCCTGCTCTGAATTAGTGCCGAGAGAAATATCATTTAATGCATCGTTTGTTGCCTTTTTACAGTTTTCTGTAAAGTTTTAATTCATAGTGTCTTTGAGAACAGCCCCAATTCATTTAAAATAAGCAGTGCTGTTTAAATTATGTATCAAATGAAAGCCACGCACCTTCAGTTTACGACTTTGGGTGGGTTTCAACCGGAATTAAGAAGAAACCTGCAAGTTGTTTTAAAAAACGACGTCATAAAAACAATTATAGGTTACCTGTCAAACTTGTTAGAAATGTCAATTTAGAGTTTTTTTGCTCTTGAAAAAAAACATCTTGAATCAAATTATTAACAATAATTATGACATATATTAGGACACGGTTCAAATTATTAATCAATTAAAAGTTGAATTCATTTTCAATTATTGCAGTATGTAATTTTTTTTTCTTGATTTCTCGTAGGGATTTTTTCGGTTTGTAAATTTGGCTGGTATGCAGTGTAGCTAACTTCTCAGAAAAATCAAAAAATGATGCTTGTCAAACTCGACAAAATTATTCTAAAATAATATTAAAATTTAATATTCAGCCACTGTGCATACGTTACATCACTTGGTTGAATAATTGTGAAGAAATATCAAGAAAACGGAGTAATTTTTATTGCCTGAGATTTAAAATTTGGTGACTTTTACGTTTCTTAGGTTTCTTTATTTTATACAACAGTAAATCTGACAGTTCGAACGAACTGTAATGTTTTTGAGAAGAAAGTGTAAATTTTTGTGTATTTCGGTTAATTAATGTTATTATTACTAATTTATTCAAAAGAGACGTTCCATTTTTTAGACCATAAACATAGTCATGTTTAGATTCTGATTCAGAAATTTTCTACAATTCCAAAAGAAAATTATGTTCTGACGAGTCTTATCAACAGTGTTGCTGCCGTAGACAATTACA
This sequence comes from Cynaeus angustus, assembly GCA_030157275.1. NCBI lineage: Eukaryota > Metazoa > Arthropoda > Insecta > Coleoptera > Tenebrionidae > Cynaeus > Cynaeus angustus. Next base: position 15,516,022 of record CM058059.1, read on the forward strand.
AGAGATCTGTTTTTATCTGATATATAAATTTTATGATAGGTCGTTAATTGAAGTGTTGTGGGTCACCTATTAATCACTGTTAAGTTGTGGACCAATTGAGGTTTGTCAATTTAGTAACAAGCTTTGTGAAAATGGCAGAGAATGTTAAACTAGTGCAAAGTCTAACTTTGACCTTATTATAAGTGATTTTGGTCAATGAAACCACAGCCACTTTATTTATTGATTAAAATGGGTTGTTATTGGCAAATTGAAGTCAACAGAGTTCAGTTCAAGTTGAAATCAAAGGTTGATTCTGTGAGAGAACCGAAATTATGACGTGGGAAAAGTCGTCCTGGTGAAACTAGTGTATGCTTAAATCTAGTAATTTGTTAAATTGTAGGGGTTACGTTTTAGTATTTTTTTAACTGTTTTTATTTGTTTACGTGCATAAGGGTAATTCTTATCTTATCAGTTCATTATTTCACAATTATTTACATATCTTTACATTGTGATGACTAAGGTAGAGACGACTAAAAACGAAGGAAAAGATAACTATTAGCAAATATATGTAGGAAGTTAGTGCTTTTATTGTCACCTAATCTTCTAAATGTTTGATCTGCTTTTGTTCTTGTGTTGAATTGGCAATTTTAAAATAGAAATTCTCATGCTTTTTCCCACGACAAGAAATTTGATCTTTTACAGTTAGTTTGGCGTTAGAACAAAGGTTTGTTAACTCATACGTTTTAATGCAATCTATCATTATCCTTTACCCACAGAAGCAAGCATTATATCCATTGTAAATGCTTGTCAATAAACGGAACGTTTGAGGCCAACTTTATTACTTAAATAGATTGGCAGGTCAACCAAAACATTACTTCATTGTTTGTGCTGGTGCTACATCATTATTTAATTAGAAACCTTTACATAAAACTGAAACTATGCGAATTCTCTAGTTTCTAGGTGAGCCCAGGTTTAAATGTCAACCAAAATCACCCAATTCTTTGTCTAAATTATCAACCAGAAACCAATGGTTTTAATAGTCAATAGTCATTTTTCTGTCGTCACGTAAAAAATCATTTTTTATTATTACAGAATGACGTCAACAAAAGTGACAAGCAGCACAACAGTATCCTCTTTAGCCGCAACTCTGCTGACTAACGAAACCATGGCATCAGATCTCCATTCCGGTCCTTCAGAACCCATTTTTCTTCAGACAAAACTGGCACAAGGAATCGCTGGAGTGTTTGTGTGGGCGGCTTTGTTTGTCACATGCACACAGGTAAAAGAAAGTTGCAGAAAAACGATGAGGGCGAAGTTTTCTCCAGCTATAGATTACTTTTACAACCTGTTTTGTGGTTGACCTTTTCACTTTCTTCTGATTCTATCAGGATGTTACGGTCACGGCGTTCGAAACTCGTGATTTACCACGTTGTTTTGTTTGATCTCCATCGATTTTTACTTACTGATGTACAAGAATGTAGAACGGGGTAATTTGTGTGATGCGTGACGCGAAATTCGCAGAATTATTGATTGACTAACAGAAATTACGAAGGGTTTTTAATGAGACGTCACGAATGTGGTTTGACATCTTTTGTCAATGATTGTTGGAGGTTATTCTTCGAGGAGATGTTAAAAGCTAAAAAGTGTAAAGGAAGTGGAGTTTAACTGGTTGGTTTGCTTTAAAACGAATATTTGTGGCGTCCAGCGAAAACTGACCTTCAATAGGTACACCAGGTGGGGGCATGTTTTGTTGTTGGACAAGGTTGGGAAACTAGAAAATGTCGTCATCAGAACAAAAGGTTGGAAATAAGTTCTACGTTTTTTATTAAGCACGTACACAAAGAGAAAATTCTGTTTTTTTTTTGCAGAATAATTGGGTTTCTCTAACCGGAATTAAAAAAAAAATGATTGCCTAATGTGGAAAAGATTATAGTATGCGCATAATATGGATATTATTTTAGATATTGATTATGGTAATATTTTTTAACCGGAGGTAAACATTCGCCGCATTGGACTATGCAAATTTTTTGGTATAATACCTGCAACAATAAAAAAAAGTTGAAATGATGTAAAAAATATAGTTGCATAAATTTTGTAACTTATCAAATTAATCAAAATTGTGAAGACCTAAAATTAGTGTTTTAAAAGTAGTAAAATGATTACCAATGTTTTAAAACTGGTAATGACCCATAAACTGTGAACGTTAAACAAAAAAAGTAGACGAACAGTTAACGCTTATCTAAACAAAAGTAATAGCGAGAATTTATAATAAAATTTATGGCCAATTATTGCTACTAGTAATAAAAAAATGTTTCCAGATTTACCATCATTTACGGTGGTATACGAACCCAACAGAACAGCGATGGATAGTCCGAATTTTATTCATAGTTCCAATCTACGCTACCTATTCATGGATCAGCCTTTTATTCTTCAATTCCGAGAGTTACTATGTATATTTTTTCACCGTCCGAGATTGCTACGAAGGTATGAAAACTCGTACTGATGTTAATACCAACATCACATTTTTATTCCTTGCAGCCTTCGTGATATACAACTTCTTGTCACTTTGCTACGAATACCTTGGAGGTGAAGGCAACATCATGTCCGAAATTCGTGGCAAACCCATTCGTTCCAGCTGTCTCTATGGCACTTGCTGCCTGAACGGTAAAACCTACACCATTGGTTTCCTCAGGTTCTGCAAACAAGCAACATTACAATTCTGCCTCGTTAAACCTTTGATGGCTTTCGTCATCATCTTCTTGCAAGCCTTTGGTCATTACCGTGATGGCGATTGGAGTCCTGACGGTGGCTACATTTACATTACCATCATATACAATATCTCTGTATCTCTTGCCCTTTATGGTTTGTTTTTGTTTTATTTCGCGACGAGAGATCTTTTGACTCCATTTGAACCCGTGTTGAAGTTCTGTACAGTCAAGTCTGTGATTTTCTTGTCCTTTTGGCAAGGTAAGGCATACTATTTGCGTGGAAAAAAGTTAATTTTTGTGTTAGGTGTTGGTTTAGCCATTCTGGAAAAGGCCGACGTGATCTCTCCTATTATCGACAGCAACGGTACGAGAACGTCTGCGGGTACCGTTTCAGCTGGTTATCAGAACTTTTTAATTTGTATTGAGATGTTTTGTGCCGCTGTTGCTTTGAGGTACGCTTTTCCATACAGGGTATATGCACAAGGATGTGTTACTGACTCACGTGGAAGGTCTGTTACAATGCAAAGTATCTCTAGCAGCCTCAAAGTAAGTTTAATTGCCAATTAATTTTTTTAGTAAGTAATGTATTTTGTTTAGGAAACTATGAATCCCAAAGATATCATGACGGATGCTATTCATAATTTCCATCCACAATACCAACAATATACGCAGTATAGTTCAGGTAATTCTTCCTTATTTTATTGTTTGCACGTTAGTGTAGTGGTCATCTTTGTTGCAAGTATTCGTTTATGTAAATATTTTCTGATACTCTTGATGTAATCGTTAAAAATGTGTAGCATTTCAACAAAGTAAGATTGTCTATATGTTATATATTGATATAGGATAATTTTGAAATATGATTAGTTTCAATTTTATTTTATTTGAAATATTCAGAAAGAAACTTTACAACTATTAACAGCAGTTTTTTTAATTAATTATACAGTTATAAGAAAAATAAATAGAATTTAGAGATTTTGAAATGTATTAATTATTATATTATTAGATCTTAATATAAGATCTAATAATATAATAGTAATTTTAGAAAAGTTATCTACTTCTATTGAGCAGCATGATTTATCGTTAAGATATTTCAAATTTAAGTAGGTTATATATGTTTTGAAAACTTTTGTATGTAATTTTACCAGTATACTTTAAAGGCTAAAAACTTCTAGATTACATTTTAATTTAGGATGAATAAATTCAGAAACAAAGGAAATTAACTCTAGTTGACAACATTATATGCAGTTAGGAAAAAAGATTTTCGCTATCGTCTCGAAATTTATAGTCAATTAAATATTCAATTTATTTGTGATTGAAGTCTTTTTAATACGAAATTTGAAATATTTAAATATTTGATAGAACTGCTAGTGTGTTAATATTTGCAGTTTTGGGTCTGTTAGAACAATTTTTTATTGTTTCTATTTCTGGCAATAATTTCAAAACAATTTTGATGATATCCGCGAGTTTTGACAACTTCAGCCTACTTTTTTGTTCCAAAAATATTCGGAACACTACAAAAATTGGCGTACATGTTCGAAAAAGTGTAGTTATTTATGGAATGACCGCATTACTTGGGAAAACGAATTGTTTTCGGAGATAGGAAGACAACTCGACTAGATTTTATGAACGGGTGCCAAAAAAATGGTATCGAAATACATTTTAAGACTTCTGCCAACAAACTTCATTCTCATTTTCTAGTTTGTTTAAAAGACGGTTTCATATTTTACATCCGGCTTGAAAAACCAAATTTGATGAGTACTTCGTGCAGCCTTTTCAAATTTGGATCGTTGTTAGTGTATATAGATGTGCTGCATGTAACGAATGCTTTTTACAGAGGTCATCTCGCACCAACCATATGAGAGGCTATGAAGTTGCTAGCATGTCGCTGCATGACGCCTTTGGTGCTAGACTAGCTATTTCATCTCACTGATCTGCTACCACCATACACTATTTCATACTCTCAGGGTTCTCCAGATAAAGGTCTTATCGCGAGGGAATCGACGATAAATTTCTTTATAACTTTGATGGTATAAAGTTCTATACTAGTGCACAGTACTTTGTATTTTTCGACCTACCTAATCGAGAAATTGTAAATTGTATTTTTACATATGTACAAGGTCTGCAACGCGAGTTGCGGCTACGTCTCCAACGAGCAACCTTAAATATGTTGTGATATTTTCTAGTAATTATTTTTTTTATTTTAGAATCTTTGAGTAGGATCAAAGTTGCATTAACGTACTTAATAGTTCAATGTATATAATTGTATTTTAGTATCATTTAGAGTTGTATTAATTTAATCTTACTGTACGTATATTTTTTTTAAATAAATTGGTTTGGTGTGTCTTCGTTCGTTTTCTTGCATGTTGATGTTTTGTTGGTTGGTGACAACCTAGTGATTTCAGGTGGGAAAAATGGGCGTGGAATGAGGTTGTCTACGTACGACCCTGACGACCCCATGAGTCCCAGTGGAGGCACCGTGCCCCAGTGTTATAACAGCTTAGATAATCCTTCAAGACCACCAGTAACGGCAGGACCACGCGTTTCCACGATTTCCCAAAATTATACCGAAAAAACGATGCTACTGAGTTCTGATGAGGATAACTGAATCGTTAATCAACTGGTTTTTTGTTTTTGTTTTAACAGTTATGAAGATGATATTTTTGTACAGTAGACTAGATATTACATTCCTTTCATCGCCACCGGTTAGTATATTATTGTTGATACATGTACTTAAAATTATACAGCATATTATAGTCTATTAGTATATGTGATGAATACTTCTCTCCACTTAAAATTTATATATCGTCGTTTTTCTGTCGATTTTCGACGATTTATTTATCGACAACTGTGCAATGTATTATAACGACTAATCAAAATGCGGTGTTTTTATTCAGATTCAAATTATTAATTTTTTTAGTTGTGTTTCTGAATCATTTTATCAGAGGAGGTTGTTAAATGTTTCATTAAAAAAAGCTAATAAAAATATACTGTTGTATAACGTGGTTTTATTCTCGTAGTACTTAGGAGTGAATGAAATTAAAAAGTAAGAAAAACAAGCACTTTATTAAAATTTCGATGAGTACAGCAAATAAACAACTTAGAAAATATATACTTTTAAATGCATGGCCTAATGAAAGACTTTCTTAAAGTTATCTCAATAAGTCACAAAGAAAATTAGTTAGAGAGTAGTGCGCAATTCTACATCATAATAATTGCTCGTTTGTGCCAAAAAGACTTCTTGCTCCCTTCAGTATATTGCTGTAGAAGTTACAGTGTAGTAGTAGTAGGTCTATCACAGTGGTATCAACGAATAACGATACCCGTATGACAATAACACGTGGGAGTACAAACGGGGACTGGACATGAACAGTGCAAATACACGAACGAACAAAGAACGGCTAAAATTTAAATAGTAGAAAATCAGTCTCATGTACAAGCCCTTTTATGTGTTCCTCTTGAACCAGTTTAGCTTGAATTTTGTGTTTTAATCCCACGAGGAATGTTTGAATGTCATGGACGACATATTTACAGTAATGTTTAACACAACATTCATCGACAAATTAAAGAATTTTTTCTTGAATCCGTCGACGAATATCTTTTTAGCCCACAAACGAATTTCTTCGGGGGCGAGGAATCAAAACAATGTGCAACATTTAACAACAACGCGTTTGAGCATTAAAATCAATATTATCCATTAAATTCGATAAATGCTTACATTTCAACAAGCATCGCGAGTTCTCCACTTTTTTAAAATATTGCGTTCGTAGGTTAAAAATTACAGTTATGATTGTTCGATGTTTAGAATATATTATTAAGTTATTCGTCTTTCTTTTCGTTAATTACCTATCAGTACAATTTATTTTAAAATTATTTTATTACGATTATTGAAAACACTTATTTTAATCGGAATGACCGTTTCCTGTTATCACGATTCTTTTCCAAGCTTTTTCTTCTTCTGGAAGTAAAAGTTCACCGCGTTTATATTTTGCTCGTTTTGGTTTGGTTTTCTGAGTGCTGGCCAATTTACCGATACTGTTGCTTTTTTTGATTTCTATTTTTGGACCTTTCGCTTGCTGCAGTAACGGAGATGTCGCACGAGGAGAGTCTTCGTCTTCGCCGCTGTCCAAACTATCAGATGGACTTACAGTGCGTTCTCTCCTCTTAAGACTCAATTCTAATCGTCTTAGAAATCTGTAAGATAGTACAGAAGTGGAAACATTAAAGTCAAAAGCCAAAAGTTACCTTATTTGATGACTTATTGCCCTTAACCGGCTAACTTTATGGTGCTTCGCTGTATCCGCAGACTTGGGCAACATGGCGGTGTTAACGTCCTGAAAATCATCTTTTTCTTTTACTTAAAAACGTTTCTTTGCACTTACGTCATATTCTCCTTCGCGCATCTTCTGATGGCATTTTTCGTCCAACCAATCAATAGGCGACGACCATCTGATAGTCTCTGGGCTTGGACTCGATGAAGACAACTTAATCTCACGATTCGAATTGATACTATCAGAACTAGAACTCGAACTTACTACTTGCGATCGCGTCACCCTTCGTTTAGGGCTCAGTTTTCTCGGCGGGGGCACCTTATAAAAACTGTCTTTACACGGCACATCAAGATGATTGTGGAACGATAAAGGATTGATCGGTTTGGTGGGACTAGGTGTCTTGCAGTTTCTCAACATCTTTTTCTCTCTTTTTCTGCTGGTTTTCTTCTGGGTGGTCGACATCACGTTGACTTTGTCGCTACTAGGAAAATCGTACAAGCCATCGGAATCCGTAAAAGGTAATAAGTCTTTGTTTCTTCCGTAAAACTGAGGAGAGAATCTTCCGATACCGCTGCGGTCACTTAAAGGACTCTCACTACGAGAACTCATGGGACTTAGGAGTTTCTCACAACCAGAAGAGTCGCATTGAACGACGATTGAAGGTAGTTGGAGGGTTTTTTTATTATTTGGGGGAAAAAGTCGCTCCATGTTGTCTTCCAAACTTTTACCGATTCTTGGAACTGGTGGAACTACTGGAAGGTCTAGCAACGTCTTAGTTTCACCTTCGCCCACCATAAACACCTCGAGTTCTTTGGCGCTCTTCAGGTCTCCCTCTTCAATCTTTTCATCAATGTGGTCTGTTCCTATACCTTCATCGTTAGATTCTAAAAGAGGGTCATCTGATAAGGTCTCTGAATCCGACCTCCCTCTTCTCTGTTCTTGGGAATTATTCTTAATTTCACTTTTCTCATTAGTGTTGGAAGCGGTTTTCAATACCGGCGACGGTCTCCGATGGGCTGGTCCCGACCCCGGTGGTCCTTGGTCCTCCATTTCTGAAGGACACAACGGATTACTAGACCCACATCTTGACGGTCCGGGACTCGCCATAGAACTATATCCTGAGGAACTCAAATTGGACTCGGAAGCGTTGTGGTCTCCACGGGCACCCATAGGGAAGGGACTAAGGTACGTCATGCCACCTGGGGCTCCTCCCAGATGACTGGCAGCTTTATTCGCGGGTGACATGGATTCAGCATCAGACTCAGCTTCGCTCATGTTACATGTGATGGTTATCATGGGCGGAGCACACGGAAGGTCAAGTGAGTTGGGTTTATCGAGATCTTTGTAAAGTTTGCGAGTTTGTTTGGGTGGTGGAAATTGGAAGGAGGGTTCTTGGAGCCGGGATTTATGCGGAGGGGGAGAACCAGGAAATAGGAGAGATGGAGTTTTTGAGTGAGTTGGAGAAGGGGTTTGAATCGTTAGCATGGGGATGACGAGAGGGTGAGATTGGGTGGCGACGGTTTTGGAATGTTGTCCCAGTGGGGTTGGGCGGTTCTGAAAAACAAAAAAATAAATCAAAACTGTATTACGAAGCAAGAATATCAGACTTCCACAAAGAAATTAATAAAAATAAAAAACTATTACTTTGGTTCTTGTTCCTGCGCTTTGTTGTTGCATGGCGGCGGCCTCCTCGAGGATAAACCCGTCTTCGGCTTGGGGGTCTATGGCGATGTCCTGCGTGCATGGCATCTCATCGTCGTCACTAATGGAGATATTAGGAAGCTCGACGGAGATCCTGTCGTCGCTCATTTCGGCATCGTCGGCGACAGAAGAAGCAGTGCTGCGTCGCATAATTGGCGTAAGCGCCGGCGACGGCATCGGCGAGGGTAACGGTGTAGGCATTTCCCTAATGGGTGAAAGGCACTTGTTGATTGTGCTCGGTATTTCTAAAAGTATTGTAGGTGGATGCAAGAAGTTGCTTCCACCGCTCGACGATTTGTGTGCGCTCAGCGGATCAAGAACCGGGACTTCGATGGTGCTTTGGCGATGCAACACCGGACTCTCGGGAGGCCCGCTCGAGAACGACACCGGAGTATGGATTGAGGATGTGGACGACTCGTCATCTCCCGCGATATCGTCTTGTGGTGATGACGCGGTGGGGGTAGTCGAAGGGGACACTTTGAGAGAAGGCGGTAGATTCGCGCCCGCCGAACTCGAGGAGAAGTTCCGGAACATCGCTAAGATGGAATCGGCGCTCGCGGGCTTCTGCTTGTTGGCCATTCGACTATTGTTTTTTCTAAGCAGATCTGAAATACTTGAACTCAAAGCACTCGGTATCGCGAGATCTGAGCTAGTGAACGAGTCGCTACCTTGATTGCTCGAGGTGCTGTTTGGCGAACGAGCGTCCACGTTCGGGGAAGGTGGAGTGCTCGAAGGACGCGCAAACACGCAGCCTAAGCGACCGCTTTGCATTATCCCCAGCTCCATCTCGGAGCCGGAGCTCATCTCTGCAGATACTTTGTTCAACAACCGCGCGAACGTTACTTTTTTTTCGAGTTTCGGGTCTGTGAGCGCCGTCTGGAGGCTATCGCCGCTCTCGCTGAACTTTGTTTCTTTTATTTCAATGTCGAGCTTTTGATCACCGCTCTCTTTGAGCTTGCGTTCGCTCATTTGCATAAGCTCACCGAGGCTCACTTTACGAGAAAGTTGTTTGTTGCCAGGAGATATCAGTTGTTGCAAAATCTGCTTTTTCTCAGCGGCGTTTTTCTTTGTTGGGGTGGAGTTGTTACGCTTTTTCTTCGGAGATGGGGTACCTGTAGAAATGTCACAGAATATTTCAGTTGGTGAAGATTAGGGAGATGGACGTCACACAAGCCACATACTATTGTAGGATTACCTAAAGCATTTGTCATTTTAATTTCATGATCATACACAATGAGATTCGCGGCTTGTGAAGTTTGTCTTGTAAACAATTAAGCATAGCAGCAGATCATGTTTAGACACATACACACGTATATATTTGATACTTATTCTTATATATGGATATATATAAATCAGAATAAGTATTTATTAATAATGATTGAATTCAAAGTTGACCCACTCGTCTGTACGCTTTCTAGTCTTTTGGTTAAGGGACAAATCTCACAAAGCTCTTTGGCGCGACAATACCGATGCTATCTTAGCACTGCTTCGACGCCTTTAAATATGCTCTCTGCATATGTACAATGGTAGCCTTTGTGGTGTATATACAATAGCTGTCGTCAGTGCGACGAATGTAACGACTTGTACTGTGCAACCTACCAGCCACACGCAAGGTAGTGAGGATAAAGGATCATTCTGGTCTACGACAACAGACAAGAAATAGAAAAAACAGAGAGTGAAAGTATAGAGTATAGGTGTGTCGACATTAACAGCTCAGGCACCAGGCCTTACGTCTCGGGGGAGGTTTTAGCAAATCGTCCAAACTAAATGTTCGGGCGGTGGCAGGCACGTAGCCGCTGGCGTGTGGACTGGTGAGGCTGAGGATGGATGGCTTGCGGATACCCAAGCGGCCGAAAAGAGAGCGAGGTGCTGCAGGACCTCCTGGACTCGGTGTTACAGTTACTGAACCGCCTCCAGACGCGACTGCTAGTTGCTCGCGAACGGAAGAACTCCGTAGAGAAGAGACTGAAAACCGACCTTTTTGATTTCTGTGTCATAAATGTATACATTTTTTTACTTGTGCTTCTGTTTCGGTCGTTGTCTTCGTTCAACAGCTTCTCAATTTTTTCAGGGAAGTGCCTCTTGGCGCACCATACTAATCCGATGACGCCCATCACCACGAAGACCGTCATTAAACCTAACCAAAAAGGCTCATGGAACATTCTCTCGCTGAGCGGCTTATAAGGAATATGTTGCATTTTCTTTTCGCATCTAGGACCCTCCCACCAAGCGTGGCAGCGGCAGATGAAACCATCTCCGCGCTCAATACAAACACCACGGCTTTCACAAGGATTTCCTTCACAGGGTTTTTTTTTTTGCTCACACGTTGGACCTACATAACCTGTCTTGCAGTGGCACTTGTAGCTTGAATTTGTAAGTTCGCAAGTTCCGAAGACGCATGGTTGGAGCTCACACTTCGTGAGAGCGCAGAAAAGACCTATAACGATGAAATTTATAGGTAGGTGAGCTGAAAAAAAAATTGAAAATACCTGTGAAATGTCCGGTACATTGGCAGAAATTCCGACTGTCTTTCGTTACACATTTACCTCCATTTTGGCATGGGTTTGGGGTGCATGCCTCTACTTCTGCATCCTTTTGCCTTAATAACTTCACCTTAAATTGTAAATCGTCCTGCACTCTCAAACTCCCATTTAACGTAATTCCTACAATTCCACTCTTTTGGCGTAAATGCAACGTATTCAAAAACGAGGTGATCGATATCGGTGTGGCAGGAATGACTGCTTCTTCGCTGTTGGCATCGTAGCACATCTTCCAAGCTGTTCCGTTAGTGTCGTAATAATTATCGTAAACTTCGATGATTCCGTTTCCATCCGGACATTCGGTATCAGTAAACTTGACGTGGAAGAGCTCCAAAGAAATTATACATCCCAGCGGTGCGATAAAATGCTGGAGAAAATTAACGTTAAATGGGGGATTATCGGGGTAATTCAAATGAAGCAGGGAACCAGACGAATTGTGTTTGAGATTGATGATTCGTTCTTCGGATGCTGAAGTGATGATTTTGTAACTGGCGCGAAATCCCTTGCCAGAAGGTTGGTCTCCAGTGCGGAGGCTGATTTTTAGTTTTTCTTCGGCGGAGATGAATGAGCCTTCGGTGAGGAGAGTTTCAGTTTCGAAGGGGCGAAAAGCAGGAGTTTCTTTACCGATACGGAGTTCGAGAATTACGTTGTCTGGAACTTTTTCTGAAGAATCTGTAGCAAGAAATTAACATTAATTTTTATTTACCTATTAAAGTTACCTTGGAAATACGTCTTCTCCACATGGTAATCTTGGAACTCCAACCACACTCTTTTCCCCACAGGCGCCAAGATGGTAACAGTGCAGTCTAACCTTCCAAGGATAAAATCTGGATAATTCGGACTCGTTAACACTCCTTCTTTTGCTGTCAATGTTTGCAGGGGACACGCCGAGACGTCCACCGCGCGCCATTGCAAAGAAAACCCGCTTCCAGAAATGGAATAATCCGAATGAAATCTCAAATCAATTTCATTGTTTTCTGACACGAAGTTAAACCGTTGCATTTCCGTGTCGTGTACCCCACAGAATTTCACGGCGTCATTTCTTTGCGTTCCGCTGCTCAACTCCACGAAGTCATAAAGGCACTCGAGCTGGGCTTCGATATCGATTTTCTGGAACTTTACAACGACACGCGTTCTATCTGGTCCTACTATTCTGATGGAGAAGTCTAGGTGGTTATAGTAATTTTCGGGATAATCAGGGGTAGTAAGAGTGCCCTCAGTGCCGTTGACGGTTTTGTTGAAATTGACACCGACAGCAAAGAGTTGACTGCTGGGTTTCTTGCATACGTAGCCACCGTGGCTATTACAGCGATGGGAGCGCCAGTACAGGCCGCTGGGGAGCATGGGTGTTGGAGAAGGTGTCCACTGGACACTGAGGCATCTAGAAAACAACCTGAAAATATGAAACCATGGTTAGAAGAGAGACTTTTTTTACCTGAGACCTGCTGCTCTTGTTGTTGTTTCGTCATCTGGTTTTTGACCCGGTAGCCACCCTATGTAATCCATAGGGTTCCCATCAGTCCATTTGTAATTTGAGTTGCTTTCTGACCTTCCTCCCAGCCAGTAAAGAGCACTAGTGCGGTACTCTACTGACTTCCTTATGTTTGTTGTGATAAAACGCTCTTCTTCAGGACTTAGAACCGAAGCTAGTTGACTCTTCTTGCCTTTGCAGATTTCTTGAGCTGTTGACCATGTCACTTCGGGATAGCTCACGAAAAGGTAACAAGAGTTATTGAACATATGGAGGCGATCATCTGAGCAGTGAGTTGCTTGCAAAAGAAAAGGTAGTGTCAATATGGTGGTAATCGTTCAAATAGTTCAAGATTTCTGCTCACGTGCTATCGTAATTTTTGGGGTTTTGCCCCAATAATGCACGATTTGAGCATAAAAATGATTCTACGCGTGAAATAAGACAGACAAGAGACAAACTGGGGACATAATTTGAGATAATTATGTTTATTTCGGGTTTAAATGTAAGGAAATTTGTGAGGAGACAGTGTCGTGGGATAATTCGCACATTATGAGAGGAATTAAGAATTCACAGCTCCGGCTCGGGCCAAACCCATAAAACGAAAATGTGGCCGCGAAGAATATAAAATGTCGGATGTAGTCGTAACTTCATAGCACGAAATGATCGGTTTAAATGGTAAACGCCTTACGAAATTCTTGAAATTTGAAACCAACGTCATGTCGCTGTTAACTGTTTTCAGCTATTAAGAATAATTTAGAGAAGCAGTGGCTTAATTTCGTGGAGACCGTGACGCGAAATTTTCTATAAATTTTTAGTTTAATGCTCTATATTCCACTGCAGCACAATTCCTTTCTGTAATGATACGAAATATCCACAACCACGAATCCCATGTATTTGTTACAAAAATGCTTACTACTTTCCATAGAGACGCGCGCCTTGAATCCTCCGAAATGATGGGAGTAATCCGAGCTGAATTTTAATTTGAGTTTTGACCTGTTACTAACGTATCGAAGAAGTTTCAGCTTTGAACTCCAGTCGCCACACAGACGCCTCACAGAGCTCGAATTTATGCTCGAACTGGAGTTGTTATTTTCCAAAATCTCTAAATAGTCGTAGCTGCAGCTGTAAATGAAAATTAGAATTGAGTAGTTCGAGCGCTCAATTTGCATGAAAATATTTTGAATCGTATTTTTAATCAAAGGATAAAAGCACAAATGGACATTGGAAGGAGCACAATAGCCACAAGACATAAATCACTTTTAAAAGTTGCCATAACAGGTTTGATGAATTCCTTTTAAATTAAAATTCAACAAAAATTGGTATTGGTCGTATATCTTCGCTACTGACAAAATCAGAACCATTTTTTGGGGCACTTTCAAAGGCTTACTTGCTGGACTGTGTGATAAATTGATGTGTGAGCGGTGATCGGGATTTGGTGGTTATCAATTTTTCTTTCGTTCGAAAGAAATTGTTGCATTTTCTCATTAAATTTTAACAAGGTAAACAAAGTTTTAATTTAGCTCTACCACGTTTGTTATTAGTTCCAAAAGACAGTCTGTTTTAATGGAAACTGAAAGCTTGAAACCTTTGATAAACTCAACGTTATTGTGTTATTATAGATGGATTACTGGGAGCAAGGCAGCTTTATCGTAAATTGGTTCTCAGCACCCTAATGATTTTTCATACGAGTAGGGATGAACTGCCATTTTTTATTAAAAACAAAGACAAATTGTTCTTTAAGGTATTTAAGATTTCATTCACATTCCGCAAGTAGGTCACATCTAGACTTTTACGAAACAGATTCATAAAAAATACAAAATATGGCGTTTTTTGCCAACGGTTTCTCCTTTATCATATATTTACAATGTTTCTTATACATATGTCAGATTTCCATATGACGTAAGTTACGTATTTTTATGACTAGACATATAAAGTTGGGTCAATGGTAAGGAGACGTGGAAAACAAGCAATACTGCTGTTTTCATTTACATATCCCTGTATTTTTAATAAAATAAAAAAATTCCTTATTACATTAAATATCACTTTTGGCATAACTTTAAATAGACTCGAAAGAAATTTACTCTTTTTGACTCCAACGATCTATTTTTTTTTAATTTTATATAAACATGAAACGGAATTTTTGTTTAGAAATTCTTCCCTTAAACAATTTTGTACGCCTCCACATTTCTAACCGAAGGAATCTGTACAAATTCTACTCCTCATCACTAAATATTTCCTTGCAAAATCCTTCCTTTCAAAGAGGCATCTAAAAGAGCCATCCTGTTGAGAGTGCTCAGTTTATTAACAATAATACTCTGTTCTTCAAAGGATGCGAAACACTTACGAAGGTTCATTTTCAAGGACCAACTCTTCAAAATCTAGCACCAGTCGATAACCAGGAGGTGCCGCGATTTCGGTTTCACAGTCCGTGTTGTCTGGATAGTGACGAGGAAATCCTGGACTGGACACTATAGCTCGGGGCTGTTGTCTGGACAACTCCACTGATCTGTTACAGTCTGGAGGCCAGTTGTCGTCCAGGGATTCTGGAAATTATGTTCGTTTTTTAGACCAGATTGTATGATTTAAACAAGCTTTGACCCGTAGAGGAAAAGGCATTGAAGATTCATGACGGGAAATGTATTCGAGCAGAGATGAGGCCCGAAATTTATGGATTCCATAAATATTTTTTATTTACATCTAACTCGACATATTTGGGATGAATTCTAATGTTAAAAAGCGAAAAGACAGTGTTGGAAAGTTATCCCTTTTTATTTATAAAATGAAAATTTATTCATGAATATTCAACGATAGGAAAATCTCGTTTTGCTGGAAATAGCAGTTCAGATATTTCAAAAAATTCTTTCATATACAAAATTTAATTCTTGTAGTCTTGTAGATGACTAAAAATACCCACCGTCCGTTTGTAGACGCTCGCAAATAAAATAATTAGGTGTTGAACAATCCCTGTCGTTCCACATAAAAGCCGAGGCCAAACTGGCCGACGTCGAAGGAAGCGAGTAAATCCTTCTAACTTCGACGCAATCCTGCTCGCTAAGACCGTCATCGTTCGGTTGGCGATTGTAATGGCCATGTTGAGGCCAGCCAAGGAACCAGTCTGAAACAGAATACAGTAAAAACAGACTAAAAATCACTTCTTCAATCGGATAAAGCCAGCCATCATCAATCGGATATTTTTGGAGCTTTTAACCAAAGCTGCTTTCGCGCAAAGAATCGTTCAAGGATCTAGTTAAAAATAATGAAATGTAAAACCGGGAGAGAGTGCAACCTTGGCCTGTAACTTTTTCAGCTGGCACAGTTTATTATTAAAAAAAAAAACGATGCACGAATCAGAACTGTGACTGTATTTCTGCTGGATAAACATTGAATTAGAATGGCGGAATTAGGATAATTAAAAAGATTTTCGCTGGTATAATAAATATTCGGAAGAGCAGAGAAATTTTCATACTGATTTTACGGTTCGGATGTTCCGTTTAAGGGAGAGCTTATGAAGTTGCCGAGGTCTGTTTTGAAAAAATGTAATATAAGTACACAGATACCTCATGGAAATAGGAAGAGAATGACGCAGATGTTCGTGAAAAAGATATTGCAATAAATGGTGGAAGGTGTTGGGGTGGAAGAGTAGTGCTGAATATAAAGAAAATCGATTCTTTGTATTTTTGGATTGCTTTCAGGTTTACGAGAAGAGCTGTTTCGTTTCATGTTTGGATTTCTATTATTGTACGGAGGTTATGCAGAGAAGTAATTGCAGGAAGACGTTAATAATATTATCTGATTGGCCTATTTTGGCAGGTTTATTTCTTATTTTAAGTGAGTCGTCGAAGAGGAATGTTTTGATTATACGAAAAATACTCTATTTATGTTTTAATCAAAGAAGATAAGTATTTAATCAATAATCAATTAAGAAAGTAGTTCGTGTTTGAACATGTTAATAAATAATAACAATGATTCAGGTTTTATGTTCCATTTTTATTATCCATTCGACAATAACGACCATTGTGTGCAACCTCATAATGACAAAGTAAATATCATATTCTTTAATATTTTTTTTTTGCAACATAAATACATATTTATGTTCACTATTTATTCTTGAAATAAAATTTATTCTTGTAAAATATTACAGTTAAAAAATTAAATTCAGAATTTAAATTATAAAGTAATTTTTTAATGGTGCAACTAATATTTTTGTTATTTAATTGATGACACCTTTTATTAAGAAATGTGTTAAATTACGACAACATAATATAAAAATATGTAAATATTAAACTATTTAAAACTCATTGATAAAAAATAATAATAGAAATATTTATAAAGTGGAAAACCTAAAAAAATTAAAAGAAAACGCAAATTAATAAACTTTGCCGACAAAAAATTTAATAATATTTTTACAAGAGTTCACAAAAAATATAATAGAATGTTTTTATTTTGCTTAGAACAAAAAATTTGTTTTTTAGTACTAAAATGTCTGCTAGAAATATCAAATACCAAATGTTTATTGACTGATAATTGATACATTATTTATCTTTTTAAACTCATATCAAAAGTAAATGAATAAATAACTATTTTTTTAAGATGTACATTCTTAGCTTGTAACCAGTTGGTATTACCTACTTATTATTATTATTATTATTATTATTATTATTATTATTATTATTATTATTATTATGATTTAATTGTAGTTTCCATTCATAAAAAAAGCTTCTAAAAATATCAGATTTATTTATCTTTTCGCAATTTCTTGGTTTTAAAAAATTTGTACACTTTTTAATACGAATTTAATACACTTTTTGTATAAAAATCTGTACCAAAAATCAGGTTGTAAACTCGAACAGCGTTAAGTAAATTGCAAATAAACATCAAATTGATCAAAAGACTTTACTTACTTGCTCTTCATTAAATAAAAGTAGGTTTAGTATGATTTAAATGTATTTATTGATTTATTTGTTTGCTTTTGAGGAAGCTCTAACGGCATGATGCTAGTACAAAGTAAATAACGAAAAAGCTCAAAGAAAATAAAAATCAATATTGTATAGAAAGCAACTTTGAATGGGTGACTATACACTCCCTTTAATTAGAAAAAAAAAATGGCTTAATAAAACGAAAATTTTCTCGTTAAATTCTATGACTATAAAATGTGTACTTTGAAAATTTTGAAAGTAACAGCTTTATTTTGTTGAAAATCAGAAACACGCAAAAGTTTGACTTTTATTCAAAGATGCATTCTGTGCATCGTGTTTATGTTGTCATTTTAAGAATTCCACAAAATGTATCTAACGTTTCACGACCATTACGTAAAGTAATGTAAAAGTAACGTAAAAGTAATGAAAAACTTCATCAATTTGAGTTTTGTTATTTTCAATTTACAGTTATTTTCATGATGGTATATGGAGATTTGGTCAATGCTACAATAATCTTCCTCAATAAATGCAATTTGTATTTTTTTGCCTAATAAAGCGCTGCAACTGGTGCATCGACATGATCTCTTTTCTTAATTAGCTGAAATTAGTGTAAAACGAAGCCGAGCTGTAAATCATCATTGCTCTAAAAAACAACAAACTGGGCCAACTTCAAAAAATTCTAGAAGTTGCAATAACAATTAACTGTAATTTTTTATTTCGATGACTAAACTCATGTCGGTTATTTTCCGAAAAGCAGGGACACCCACGGATTCATTTACTATATTATGCCTGTCTTAGTCAGTGGAAGAAAATGCAAGTTTTCTCTAGATCTTGCCAAAAAACGTACGCACTGTTTAAATGTCAACGCAGTTACTTACGGAAGTCTCGCTTACGTCATGTTAACAATTACACCACATAAACACGATGATTTATTTAATGTAACAGACGTATTAATGTCTCCTTTTGAAAGTTTGGATCGACTCTAGCCAATGAGAGATAAATGATAAAGAAAATATAAGTTTCTTTCTCCTGAAAATGGTAGTGTTGGGGTGGAAAAAGCTGGAAGCATGCATTTTTGGTTAGAGGTACTATTTTGGAGGGCTTGTACACCTTGCCACGTTTATGAAATCGCTCGCGCCTCCCACTAACAACGATGTCTTATTTGGGCGACGCCATGCGACTGCGTCGCTGTACGACGCGAGCCATACATGGACGGTACGAGTTATTTTAGGAACCGTCTTGAACCAGCGGCGCCGAATGGGGGTTTCTGCTCGTTGCAGGATTTTTCTGACAAAAATGACCAATTTAGGAAGAGAGACATTGCCAGCCTTTGCAACGATGTAACTTATGCTTTGTATGGATTTGGTTTTTGGGAGTCTTAGAGTGGTTAGTTTGTTGTTTGAGTAACTAAGAGAGTGGTGTTCAGGATTTTCCGTTAGTGTAAATTGGAAATAAACATCTTTGGGCGCTTGAAATCGTTGGAACTAATATAGTAAGATGCGATGTCAGGTAGGGCGTCAGAAAAAATAGAATACTGGGTCCCCGCCGCTGTCGGCGTACCCTATAAAAGACTCTCGTTGTGTTCTCAGCACCCAGTCGCATCGTAGCTTCTTAGCTGTGTCCTTTCTGTCTAGTGAGCAGTGATCAACCACATCAGACAACATGTGTGACGACGATGTAGCGGCTCTTGTCGTTGACAACGGCTCCGGTATGTGCAAAGCCGGCTTCGCCGGTGATGACGCCCCCCGTGCCGTCTTCCCATCCATCGTAGGTCGCCCCAGGCATCAGGGCGTCATGGTCGGTATGGGTCAAAAAGACTCCTATGTAGGAGATGAAGCCCAAAGCAAGAGAGGTATCCTCACCTTGAAATACCCCATTGAACACGGCATCATCACCAACTGGGATGATATGGAAAAGATCTGGCATCACACCTTCTACAATGAACTCCGCGTCGCCCCTGAAGAACACCCCGTCTTGCTCACTGAAGCTCCCTTGAACCCCAAAGCTAACCGCGAAAAGATGACCCAAATCATGTTTGAGACCTTCAACACCCCAGCTATGTATGTTGCCATCCAAGCTGTCCTCTCCTTGTACGCTTCCGGTCGTACCACTGGTATTGTCTTGGATTCTGGAGATGGTGTCACCCACACTGTCCCCATCTATGAAGGTTATGCTCTTCCTCATGCCATCCTCCGTTTGGACTTGGCCGGTCGTGACTTGACCGACTACCTCATGAAGATCTTGACCGAACGTGGCTACTCATTCACCACCACAGCTGAGCGTGAAATTGTCCGTGACATCAAGGAGAAACTTTGCTATGTCGCTTTGGACTTCGAGCAAGAAATGGCCACCGCCGCCGCCTCCACCTCTTTGGAGAAGAGCTACGAATTGCCTGATGGCCAAGTCATCACCATCGGCAACGAAAGATTCCGCTGCCCTGAAGCCCTCTTCCAGCCTTCCTTCTTGGGTATGGAATCTTGCGGTATCCATGAAACCGTCTACAACTCCATCATGAAGTGCGACGTCGACATCCGTAAGGACTTGTACGCCAACACTGTCCTCTCTGGAGGCACCACCATGTACCCTGGTATTGCTGACCGTATGCAAAAGGAAATCACTGCCCTCGCTCCATCCACCATCAAGATCAAGATCATCGCTCCCCCAGAAAGGAAGTACTCTGTATGGATCGGTGGATCCATCTTGGCTTCCCTCTCCACCTTCCAACAGATGTGGATCTCCAAGCAAGAATACGATGAATCCGGCCCTGGAATCGTCCACCGCAAGTGCTTCTAAGCTCTTTTGCATTTTTATTTGCCATGTTGTTATACCTGTATTACATCTACAGATTTATTATTATTGTTGCGACCGTGGTTGTACTGCCAGACAGACTTTATAAGGAACATCTTTGAATATAATTTATTAATAACATCTTTGAAATATACTTATTTTTAATTTGTTATCATTTACTTATTGTAACTATACCATGTGGCTGGGCAGGTAAATAAATCCCTATCTAGTAACAGACCTGCCTCTTATTTTTTTGAAACTTTTTGGTAATCAAGGGCATCATTATGTTATACTTTGTCCATTGTACTTTTTTTTAACTAAATAAAATCTTCGGCCTTATTTCTACAAACCCCAACTTCTCTTTACATCACCCCCGAACCCCCCATCTATTTCAATCCGCCTAAACATAGCCCACAATTCGTGTCCGAAAATACATATTACTTAATAAGTACATGGCCAAGTGCGGGAGGTAACCAAAGAATGTACACAAAAATACGTCAAGAGTATTTATTTATACCACGACGCTAGAAATAGCTTTGAGCTTCTGACACTATTCGATAATATTTACTTTACTTCCTCATCGTCTCTGAATCGGCTCAACTTTTCTTCAGATAGTTTTTTCGTCCACTCGTTTCCATTCAGAAATAACTTTGGCTTTGCGCTAGAGAACTGGGGTTAAAAATAGCGCACAAAACATATTTTACTAAATAAGTAGAGGAGTTGTGGCGGCGCGTGTTCGAAATGGTGGGGCGAATGAATGTATTATACTTAGAATGTGATTTCTACAAGGGGGCACTAACTGGTTTTTTATAATACTCACTCGTGTATGAAAAAGGAAGGCCATCTGACCAACGGAAATCGCTTTCGACGATCTTGTCGGAGGCGCCAATCCAGTAAGCGTTGTGGTCGCGGTATCCTGGACTGAAAATTAAGAAAAACAAAACAGATGCATACAAAGACACAGAATGAAGATAAATGGCTAAAAAATAAAATCAGTCAAGTCTTATTTTACTACCTTTTCGTTAATTTTAACATGATATTAAAAAAAGGGTTTAAATGATCTCAAAACAAATAGTTTCCATTAATATTTTTAGAATTATTTTCTGCTTTCAAAATGGATATTAAATTGAAATATTGTAACATACTTATTTACATACTTTATAACAGTACAAGAAGTAGTAACATTTTATTATTTTAATAAATAATCAATAATAACAACAATAATTTTACTCTGTTTTAAAGTGAAAGAGTAAATAAATAGCGTAAAATAATTAAAAACTAAATTTTAAAGATCTATTCTTGATCACTTGGTGTTTTTACGATAAAGTATATTAAAAAACCCCTACACCAAACACACACTTTTGAAACACACTTACATATGTTTCGGTATCTATGATACCATCATCAGATTATATATTTTATTTTAAATTTTAAAGAATTAAAAAATTAGCAAAAACTAAAAACAAGAATTAGTAGAAAAAAGCTATTAGAGAAACTGCTTCAAAAGTCATATAGTCCCAGAAAATATGGACGACAAAGAAACAGAGAGAAGATAGATAAGAGAGATAAAAAAGGTGTTGGCCGAAAAAAGAGAACGAAAGTAAAAAAAATATTGCATCGCGATGAAAAAATAAAACAAGAAGCAAACGTTGAAGATTTAAAAGAGAAAGAAGATACATATAACTGAAAAAATTAATCTCAATAGTTGAATTAAAAAAGATGAAAATATTGAAGAAAACCAAAAGCTTGGAGTAATCAAATTCTGTTTAACAAAGCTGGTAATCACACTTTAGTACCACAACAAAACTTTGCTTCAAGTTTCTTTAAGGGATTTCATTACATTTTATTAAAAAGTTGAAAATCAACTAATACGGACGGAGTTTTATAACTTTAAATTTTTCTTTAAAGAAGTAATAGCATGAAAGTGTTGAAATTTGTTCTTTTTCAGACGTTTTTATTACTGCAGTTGTCTGTTTTTTTTTTTTGTACGAAATGAACTTTAGCATAGGCAGCCAAGTATACACTCTAAAATTCACAGGAAACAATAAACGAATTGCTTTTCCTTATTTTATTTTCAAGAAGTACTTTAGAAATTAAATGTTATTTGTAGGTTATAACCACTGACATTGAATGACATTTTATTGTATTAATATAAAACTAACAATTTTATCAGAGACAGTGTCATTCCACCATTCTATTTTTGACTCATATTTTTAAATGAGAATCCATCACATTACGGTTACTTTTTAAATTATGTACGAACAAGCTCATAAAAATTTCGCTCTTATTATATCCATCCTCTAATTTGCTCTCAAACTGTTGGAAATAACCATAAAACTAAGACTTGCGTGAATGTTCTGGTTTTTCCGATGTCTTGGCGCGTCTCCAGTTAATTTCAGCTCTGTAAATATGATTTTTTACTTCATAAATAGAGATGAAGATACGTTGTCCTTTTTGGTATTATCGCATTAAAACACACACTTGAAAATGCAAATCTTTTTGGAGCTAAAAACCGTGGTCTCTAATAAATGAAATGTAAATAATAAACAAAATGTCCCCGTTCCGTGTAAACAAGAAATGTTTACCCACTTCCAATTTTTCATGGTCACAAGTTACGATGATGTTAGATTAGATTTGAACTTTTCCGATCAAGTATTTTGACAGTTTCTAATGGAGGCTTGACCGTACTACTAATTAGGATTGTTGTGAAAGAAATAAGTTTTTCGTGTTATCTCTTTGGAAGTAAAAGCAACCACGCTACTTCAAATTGAATTAACTCTGCTCGTATTTTTTTAGTTTCTACACAATATAATCAGTTAATTGAATAAAGTATCTGTCAGTTCTAACGCATTTCTACGGCTTCATCTAATCCAGATGTTTTTGCTGAAATGAGTTGTAAGAAAAATTTCTCACGTTGCTCTCGGTATAATTGATTGATAATGCTGTCGAGGGCTATATTTAAGATAATTACGAATACGTTTTTCATGTGCTGTTAACAAGGTGTTACAAGTTCTAATGTAGTTTATCAACTAATTAGAAGTTGTGGGAATGTGCGGACGTGGAGCGAACTGTTTGTAAATCAACCCTATAACAACAGGAATTAAATGTTTGAGAATTTGTAGGGGAATTGTGGTATTGATAGAATTGTGGTAAGATCAATTGCAGAAGGAATGGCATAAAAGCAGCTAAAATTTACTAAAATGATAAATATTTATACAAAATACGTTTTTCATCCAACTTTTATAGTTGTCAAAATCCGTTTTAAAATCTTAAAATTTGCCATTTATCACATCAAACTCCCAAACAATTTTAACGAAAATGTTGAGAAAGCAAAACCAACGAATTGCGGATGATCATGGCGATATTTTTTCTTGATGTATGAAAATTGTCCTTTTCCCTTGTGAATTATAGCAGTGATGTCCTAAATATCAAAGACTTATTTCCACTTGCAAACAAATCGGACAAAAGGAATATACAGATTCTCCAAACTTAAACAAGTAATTTAACTGAGAAACTTCCGTTCAGCAAACCCAAGCTCGAGTTTTATGTTTTTCAGTAAATTATCTAATTAATAGAAAGCGATCGCTTAAGAAACGAAATAAACGAGTAAATCGTCATTAAGATAGCTATTAACTTGCCCGGAGTCTAAAAATCTTACAAAAATCAATTTGTGTTAAACTTTAAATCCGTCTTATCGATCCTACGAAGTCAATTATTTTCGCACTTCTTTGAAATGTGAGTGTCGCTTACTAACTTTGATAAAAGTCACGCAATTGATTTTCTAATCAATCTTATTATTTTAAGATTAAAATACAACGCTTCATGGCAAGTTTATTATTACTACCGTTAAAATATGTCTGTCTTTGTTGCTGTTTACGTGACGGCGTTTTCGAATTTACCACTAGTATAAATTTCAGAAGGACGAGAGGAAGCAACAGTGGAGGATATGGATCCGAGGGGTACCATGTCATGTCTAAAGGGACTGAAATTCTGTTCCCGAGTTGTTTTAACTTAATGTTTCAAAATGGATGTCTGATGCCACGGAGACGACGATATAATGTTGTTTATTAAGTTTTGAAAAGGGTGTTAAAAATTGGGGATGAAACATCGAAAACTTAATTGTATTAATAGAAAAGAGTAGAAATGGTGATTGCGCCGGTCGCTTCCAAAACCATCTTTACATAAATTACACAAAAAGACCCACATATGTACATATATTCCAACGGTAGTTTTTAAAACGTTGTATAAATTTACGTGACGCTCCAATAAAATCCGTGTCAGAAAAACTTTGCCTATTTATATGTACCTACTTAGAAACTTCATGATATGGAAATTGAAAATGCGAAGAGTTTTCCGCTGTCGTATTTCCCTTGTCAAGGAGATTATATAACAGGTAAAGTGAAAGAGGAAACCAAGCATATATTGAAACTTAAAGCTGATATTCGCAGTACAGAAGAACACATTTTGATAGTACATTTTTACAATTTTAGAAGATATTGATTATTTTTGTATTGCATAAAACTAGAAATAGCTATTAAAATAAGAGACAAAAAGCGACTTTATTTCCTGCCGGGAATAAGCTCTAAGCTAATGTTTGCAGTGGTGAAACAAAATTTCCATTTTCAATAAATTTAGCGTTGGTTATGCGTTACATGTGAAAGTTTCCGGCTTTTAACTTTTGTTTAAGCAATTATGGCACCGACAATTTAAGAATCACTTAAAATTAGATATTACGTAAAATTCAAGAAAATCATAGCTTTATTAATTGGGTATTGCTGAAGGCTAAAAAACGTCGGAGCAAGTGGCAATTAATATTGTAAAAGCTACGAGTAGCAAAATATTAACATGATCAGAAATCGTAAAGGTTCAGATAAAATATTACGCGTTCAGAATGATTACAGTTTTTTTAACAGTTTACAGGAGTTGATTTGAAATCGAAATTTACTGCTGATTCAAAGTGTAATTTTAAAAATGCAAAAAGCTGAATATGAGTTATGAAAACGCGAAGTAAGTGACACTACAATTTTCAACATTTTCCAGGTGATAGACACTGATGCTCTGTTTACAATTGGTGTCAACTAGGGAAATGCAATTTCCACTAGAATGAACTCATTTTAAACGTGAGTGTAAATAATTACAAAGCCTCTGTAGTAGTAGTAATTCTCTCTGTCTTTTATGAGCCCTTCTCTTCATAATGTTAAGCGATTCTTGCCTCTCACCTCTGCATTATCATTTTTTAATAAGGTTTTTGTTTGTCTGCTATTGTCTTCCCGAACAATAGACAAATATTCCAGAAAAATCCCCATTCTCTCCCACTAATTACAAAATTCCTCTCTCTCTTTCTCTCTTCTACCTGTTAATCAGAAGATTATTGACGACATTCTGTGCATATTCGCTCCTAATGCTCGCTAGATGCCCTCCTCTTCTTCCACATTCCATCTCAGCTTGTGCCCACGGCAACTTCGCCTCTTCAACCGCAGCAACACAGAATTGTTTCAGAGTGACCCAGCCGAAACCACATCCACCCACGATCTCCTCAATGGGAGCCGCGTTATATTGCATACGTAAACCAAGAGCACCACCGTGTGAACTACGGACATTCACTTTTAACACCACTCTGTTGCTCCTTGACACTATTTCGATTTGACGTTCGGCGTCGCCAGGTTTCGTGCAGTGGGACCAGGAGTTGTCACCGTCGCGGAGATGGGTCAGAAGACCGTCACAATGGGTCGGGGATGAGTGGGAGTCCTGGGTCAGCAAATCCGTCGCTGGGGTGCCTACACAAGGAAAACGTCTTTAGATTTCTAGAAGAAACATTAATTGAAGAACCAGTATAATTCAAGATCAAGTTGGAGGCTATAAAATTACAGTTGCAATTTATTCATGCTCTCTTCTTATTAGTTAGAATTGACTTTTGGCTTATTCACTTATCTTCTTGCGTTCCACCACAAGTGGTTTCCAATTAAAACACGATTCAGGGAAATATCGATTTTCATCTCTCTTACTCTCAAAAAGTTTTTCTTACTTGAAGTGTTACATCAACTCAAGTACCTAATTGAATTATTTAATCGAGATACTTTGAGAGTTCCCAACATATACACTCACGGACTTTTGTGGGTAAAGAAATACTTTTTCTTCCAATTTTGTCTGACATAATTTGGTGTTTTGAAATAATATTACGTTAGATGGAAAAAAATAAGTAAATTTTTCTAGAGAGTTGTCTGTTACAAGTTTTTCTAAAATGAACTTTAATGTAAAACAGGACTTTCTAGCAAAAAGAAAGAGAAACTTTATGTATAACGTCATTTAAACTTTTAACACACTTATAGAGCACATTTTACAAATATTTTTTTTTAATAGAAAAATTTAAGAGCTGTATTTTTGCCATAAAAATTTAGACGTTGCTTTTAATATTGACTACAGGCCTCCCATTTCTACATTTTACTTCTTTGAGACAAGATCATTACATTTTTTTTTTGTTTTTACCTGTAGACGTGCTATCTCCAATCTGCAACCTTAACGCAACTCTATTCCCATACGGCAGATAAATCTTAAAAGTGCACTGCAATGCCTCTGTAGGTTTCAACTCGAAACTTCCATTCTTTGCTACAAAAGTGACATTGTAACAATAATCTACCAGATGGTAGGACAGCGTAAAGACTGGTTTTCCATGTGTGTGCATCACCGGTGGAGTATGAGAAAAGGGAAAGTAAACATGTCGGTCGCTTTCCGCCAGTTCTTCGAGTTTTCCACAGAGATGAGCCTGGCGGTGGCTCCGAAAATGTTGCTGATGTTGGCTTATGTTTAGACCAGAAAAATGGACGTAGCCTCTCGAACATGGGACATTTAGACGGGTCAATTCGACGACGAGACTGTGACCGGTGCTATGAATGGGAAACCACACTTGGCAGTCGATGGAGGGCGGAAAATCGCCGGAACTTATTATTGCTTCGGATTTCTTCAGGCGGAGTTGACACTCTGAAAGGGTAATTGCAGATGGTGAGTTGTAAAAAGATTATGTGGAGCGTTTAGAGAGGGTGGAAATGGGAAATCTCATGAGGGCAACCAAGAAAAGATATAAATAAATATTCAGTTTCTTAATGTAAAAGTTTATTTTTAGTTTTAAAATGTTTATATTTTTATAGTACTGAAATTAATAATGATGTTTATAAAACCTTTTAACTGTTAATGGCATTTTAACAGTTCAAATAATAACTGATGTGCGCCGAATTAAAGTAGAATCATTATTATTTTTTATTATTTTATTATATTATTTTCAGTTAGCCAAATACACTTGTTTTCTTATACGTCAAGAAATTGTCAAATTTTTCATGAAATAAATATCATTTGGATGTCCTGAGTATGACCCCGGAATAATATTCCTATTAACTACCCTCAAATTCCGAATATCATGTACTTTCCCTTCTTCGTTTACTACAGCCCCCTTTTTAGGATCCCCTTTCATGCGACAAGTTTCATATGGATGGTGCACGTTCGTTGTGAAGTACTTCAATGCTCAATACCAATACGCTTTTGACAAAAACGTCTCATTCTTGCAACCTGGAAGATTCTGCTTAACCAAACTGCCGTTAATACTCTTAAACGGTTGTGTTCCTTCGTATAACATTGCAATGTCGGAGTCTTCAGGATCCGACAGGAATTTCGAGTCGATGAGAGGATAATCGAACGAATCGTTGCTTTTCAATTTGATGTGCCCGTGGGACCTCGAGTGGAGTCCAATGATGTAGGTCAAAAACGAGCGGCTTTGGTCTAAATGTTGCCACGTTTGTTTTTTGCTTGTTTGAGTTGTTGTGCCAGGATATTAGAGAAGTCGTCAATTGGAAATACCATGGTTTCCATGTCCGGGTAGTTTTCTAGTTTAGTAGTGTGGAAACATAAAACAGTGTTGTTGCCAGGTACAACAAGGGCGTCTTCCCTCGTTGAGTTGAGTCAAAATACAGCCCGTAAAATGTCTGGTGATCTCTTAATTTAATCCCGACTTGTAAATCTTGAATTGCACGAATTCCAACTTCTTTTCTGGTGTTGGAATGTCCAATCCCTGACAACACGAGAATATGTAGTGACTCTAAAGCCCTAACGCTTAAAACAACCTCTTTTTTTACACATAACAAAATAATTTTTCCCACCCCTAACAAATTTAATTTACGGTACAACTTCTTGTTAAAAAGGTGAGATCCTCTTGACGTTCCACTGATTTGATAAAAGGCTTATCACCATCTTCACGTAGTCCTCGTTATGTGTTTATTTGAGCTATGCTGGATTCATTTTGTTCTCCTTTGTAGTAATCTACAATTTTGTGTTCTTTTTCTTCGCTTGCATTAAACCAGCGAGTTAGAAAGTGTGTCGTGATGTTGGATATTCTACGTTTAAGTAACCGTCTTTTCCGTGACTTTTTCAATCGACTTTGACGTCAGGTTGGTTTTATTATAACAAAGTTTTCTGCTAGTTTGAAGAAAGGAGAATTTGTCTGTATGACCAACGAGTGATTCCGTATTTCACTTGATTGTGTTGACTCCAGAGTAAACTAGACCGTTGAGTTGTTCCATCGATGCCTAGACCGCAGTGGTATTGGCACTGCTGATAAACCATATTTTGATAAATGTGCAGTTATTTAAATTTAACTAAGATTTTGCAAAAAACTACTGTTTTGTCATTTTGTATATCCAGAAATCTACTTTATAATTAGATGATGTAGGTTCAAAGTTTTTTCAATTACGTCATGTTACAGGGCCAATATTGAGAATCCTTTTGTAATTAAATTATAGTTTAAAATATTTACAAAATGAAGAATATATAAATAAAATTATATAAATATATTGTTTTTAGATCGCCGTTTGAAGCTAATCTATTTGTGCTCTTGATGGTACTTTTGATCGATTCAAATTAAATCAAAATTATCCAGAAATTAGCAATAGTCCGCAGCGCGGTTGAACTCGCATGTTGGCCCCTTTATCTGTTTATAAACCGCGAGCATCAAGAATGCGGCATTGAGGTAACGGCCAAAGCTTCTTGGGGCTTCCTCCTTGTAGTGGTGGCAGCACCGTTGAAAAGAAACAGCTGCATCATAAGCTAATTATTTCAGAAAAATTATCTCTGCAATGAAGCTAGAAAATTGCATTTATTAAAAGTTCTTGAATTTAAATCTGCATTAGGATTGAGGATTAGGTATAAAACACTTTGGCGCAGCATTGCGGATGCTTATTTTAGTTTGATAATTTATCATCTAGGTAAATTGAAGATGAAAAGAGTAATTAAAGGATTTTACCTGGAATTACTGGAAGCGAATGCAACGATCTGAAGACCGTAGAGTCAGCAGACAGTTGAAAATTCATTCTGAAACAAAACGGATAGATCAGAGGCCGAAAAATGAGTTTTTTTGTGAAGGCGCCAAGTGATACAAAGATCGCTCTTGGCACGTCTCAAACAGCCCCCATTTTTTGTTATTTGCCTCAAATGGTAGTACTTATGTAATCACTTCAAAGATAAACCTTCTATAGCCTTCTTTGGCGCCAATAAAAGCTTTCTCTCTGATAAAACTTTCCAACACAAGGAGCGTATTAAATTTAAGAAACTTCGTCGTGATATCGAATCTTAACAGCTCACTTCCAACTTCACAGAGTCTTCTAATTGTAGAAAATTTAATCACCGACTGAAATTCGTCTGCTGCGTTAATTTTATTTGTCTTAAGACGGTTACTGCTGAGATCTCGCGAACTCGGTGGATGGTAAACAATAAAAGTTGTCTTTGCCAAATATGCGTGAAACACGTAACCCTTGCGATTACACACAAATCTAGGATGCTTCTGAGATTAAACAAAGGAAAACATAAATATTTGATAGGCTACCTATGTGCATACAAATTGTGCGCTCAGAGAGGAAAGTGCCGACATAGTAAATTATGAAGAGGGCAATTAGGATAATTTTGAGGATATTTTTGATACATGAAACAAATTTTACACGCCATCAAGATCAATGGGGATGGATAATGTTTTCTTCAGTATACTATGCATGCAAACAAGATGAACTATTATATACTTACAGACACAAAACAAAAATAAAATTATTTTCACTAAATTGGTCGATATGATACGTACACGCAGAACACTAAACTAACTAATTTAACAACAAAAAAAAAATTACAAACGTTAAACACGGATTCACAAACATATGTGCTTGTAATGTAATTTTGCGTTAAACGATTTTTATTATCGTTAGTAATTCATCTTCAAATTTTGGTTTTAGGTAAATCCACGCTAGCATATACGAAACACGTGTTTCAATCTGTCTTGTTTACATCTATTTGATTGAATGTAATTTACATAGGTTGACACAGTGGATCCAGAGAAACATTGGCTTTGAAATATAGACCAGTAATTTCCTAATTTATAACAGGATGAGCTAGCTGCATTATTATTCGTGTTGTGATTTTGCTTTTGTTACTAATTAACAAACAATAAATATTATTTATGTGCATTTTTTCCTATTGCCTATTGTTGATATTCTGTTTGTAATGACAGTAATTAGCGTAGAAACATAAGAAGATGGTGGTTAAAAATTACTGTAATCTAAATTACATACTTATTTCGCTAGAAATTTTTGATAGAATACATTGTTTGGATCTATTATCTACAAACTACTACAAAACAAAATTATAATAAGAAAATGTGGATTCAGAAATACAATAAAAAAATACTTTTCACTTCTATAATCTGGTTTAAATACATTTTTCATATTTTTTAATAAAACTTTACAATGAAAATATTAAGCAAAAGAAAGAATCGACAACAGTTAAAATGTAATTTTTAAAAAATGACTAAAAATAAATAAAAATTACACTCATAAAAATAAATAAGTTATTTTTGATTCAAATTTGAAATTATTTGTTTAAAGAAAAATAAATGTGTTAAAAAATTACGTGTTTTTATTAAGCTTTCTGGAATCTGATAAGTTTTCTAAACATAAATTTGTCAAGATACATAATCAAAAACTGGTGGAACAAACATTTGAATATTTAACGTCCGCTTTAAAACAGTCATGCTTAATTCCTTCAAAATGTTATATTGTTGTTGTTTTATCTTAGTTAAATCGTTCTCGGCCAACGATCTAAATTTAAATAGATCGTTAAAAATGGTGGAAGCGTCGAGCCATTTTTTCTAAAAACGTTTTAATCCCACTCAACATAATACACCCTGCTCGATCGATACATTTTTGTGGGCTCAACTTTATAATAAAACTTCATAAACAGACTTGGGTGTGGTCAGCGATAAAAAATTTCAACTACACACATGTTGAATATGCTAAAAATGTTCCATTAAAGTGTGACTTTCGGACTTGTAATTTCCACCGGACTAAACTCATGATTTATTTAAATAATAGCACGTTTATTGTACCCGTAATTTTCGAGGTTTGCTGCAAGTTCTTGACAACTTTGAACGGGAGCAATTTCCATATCTCCGGAAGCCGTTTCATGACATATTAGATAAACTGACTAAACACTAATCGAGATCCCAGTTAAATTTCGGTTAGCCAGTAGCTTGATGGACTAAATATGCAAATATCGTTGAGCTGATGTAATTTCATTCATTCGGTGGTTGGTAGATATTAGCAAGCTGTGCTGAAAAGTAACTTTATCTCTGCGCAAAAATGAAAAATGGAAAACTGTTTCGATATCGTGCAGCTGCGGCTTTCTAGGGTTTTCTATGAAATAACACTTACTCGAAGGTGAGATTCGTGGTCTGAAAAGCCTCGTTGACCTCCATGGTCCAGTTTAGTGTTAGAGAGTCTTTCAATTGACTTTTAAAGATGTGTGGTCGACAATTCAATTCGTTATTGATGAATTTGCCCATTGGAAACTCGTCGATTCTGGATTTTATTGTAAAGGCTATGACGGGTCCTTGCTTTATTCTCCTCAAGATGACTGAAATCAATACAATAAAACATCAGTGTCAGAACTTGAATGGGATCACATTAAAAATACACTTACTAACACTAAAGCCGGGTTGGAAAATTGCCCTTAAAATATAGTCGTATTTTTGTTGTCAAGTAGCAAAGTTGGTAGAATTATAGGATTAGCTTACAAAGAGTGGAGGAATTCGGCGGTGTCAGATTAAGGGCGGAAAATAGAGTTTTTAGAGTAGAAAAACAAGCACTTATTACGGGCTTATTATAATCTCGATTTTTTAAAAGTAAGCGTTTGAGAACTGTAAGCTTTTAAAAACATTGAAACTTTGTAGCCTACAGCATGTGTTACTTTAATAAGATAGTACAAAAAAAAATTAAAAGCACTAAAGCATTATTTTTATCTCTAATACTTTGTGTTATTAGATATCACGAGATATGTCGCCAGATGGACGACGTGTCCTGTCGACAGTGTTAAATTTAGATGCAGTAAACGTATTTCTACAGTCTTGGGTATTGTGGATTGGTTTATTTTTTAAAAACTTTGTAACACGGTTGAACGCAAGAAAAATATTTTAATTATTGCTGAACTTGCACGTTTTCTTTACTTTTATTAAAAGACTTAAAATGACATCAATAACGGCTCAATAGTAACAACAGTATACTTGTTTCTAATTATAGCAACTGAGAAATTTTCATGTGAATGCGTTAATGAAAATTTATTGAAACCAACAATATTGTTAATTAAGAGAATAAAAAGCATTGCTTTACTTCCGTAATAAATTTAATTATAATTTTCACTAAAATAGGTATTTTCTTAGATTTTGGAGAAATAATTACAATTCTTAAATTTAGTTGTAAACAAAATTTTATTTTATGCAAGGTGAACAAACAAAAAAAAGTGCTTATTGTTTTTATAAAATAAAAAACAGTCATAAATTTGTGCAAGCACGTGACCAAAATTTTACAATTTTATTTGACCATTTATGTGCACGCAACATCTAAATATTGTTATAAAAATATAGAAAAAAAAATGTTAAAAAAATACAAAAGAATTTTTATATTTGAAAAAAATAAATTAAATATATATTCCTCAAAACAATAATATAAATATTCATTAATGTTATAAAAAGCTTTAGTTAACAATATGTATTTAATTTCTAGAATTGGTTAATCTGGGACAGTATGGTTGAAAGCGTTGGTAACGCGTCCTGCAAAAATATTAATTTAGGTGTATATGTAATGTATGTACATGTATGTGTGTATATGTACATATTAGGTAAAATGTACTTCGATGGCAGCGTAAGTATTTTGTATTTTTTTTAAATAATCATTAAAATCAGTTCTATATCTTATTCCCACTGTTACACGTATACATCTCCGTTGTACTGTAAAAAGTTTACATAACCATAACAAGCAGTAATGATAGTTTTGATTTTTAGGCATTTGGGAAAAATGCCGCTAGCGATACATAACTTAATTAATTTTTTAATGGTATAAAAATTACATTACCAAGTGTTTTTATTATTTTGGATGTAAAACCCTATACAACGTTACTTTGTTATTCAATGAAAAAATTAAATATCTTGTATCCATAAAAATGCATCCTATTAGTTTTAAATGACAAAATAAGTTGGTGTTGCTACTGTGCGCAGGATTTTTGTTGTACTATTGAAAATTACTTGTTAATATTTCACCAATATTTGCAAAAACGTAACACGTGTTTGGATTCAAGTTGCAATTACAATTTCGCAATTGGCTATTTGTTTACCTTTAATTTTGTTTACAGTTCTCTATATAATTGTCATTTGTTATTTTTTTGCTACAAAAATATATACTTAATCGTTTTTAATTTTTTTAAATAATATTTTTTCTTTTATGTAAATTGTAAAAAATGAGATTTTCTCGCACATTTCTAAGAAAATCATTATAGCAAAAAATTTTTGTTATTAAAAGTTTATTTGCTGCAGCGTTCAGGAAACACTAAGGTATTTTGGATAATAATATTGTAATGGCACGTTTTAAACCGGATGTCCCGCGCTAAGGAATGCGAAGGTCAAGAGAGAAGTACCTGGAACGACCCTGGCGATAAGGGTAGGAGGGTGGAAAGACCCACGGAGAAGGACACTTTTTTTTTCCGATCTTCTCGAGAGAAAGACGTGACAAAAATTATTTCGCTTTTCCTGAGAATTTGTTTAAATTGTTAGTTTTCCAGTTTATTCTTGTGTAAGTTTTGTTCCTGGTATAGACCTGTGTCTTTTCCCGTGGGGGCGACGGCGAGAGCAGACAGCAAATTGTTGAGAGGGTTTGTTTATTGTAAACATTTCTGTCCGAAAAGGTATGTAATTTTATAATTGTAAATTGGAGAAGTGCCGAATCTGCTAGCGGCCAGGTACGGCGATGTTGAAACGGAATCGGCAGTTTTCTAAAGAAGTGGTGTTCTCTTTGAGCAATCGCAATCCGCGAAATTGTAAATTCCAGAACTCCGAGACCCCTTCTTTAGGCACCTGTTGTTCTGGCGTCAGATTTAGGGATTTTGTTTCGATTTTTGTAAAAGGGACGCCCAAATTTTGATGCGCTTCGCTTTTGCTTGTTTTTTTTGCACGAGAATTTCGTTCCGACAAATAGGAAACCCCAAAGGTCGCGATGTATTACGTAGAGCGGTTACATATAAAAGTTTTGTAGTCGGTTTGTTCAGAGTCGGTTTGTTGCTTGCCTGAAAAGACCCTTTGCAGGTACCAGCACAGGGTGGTATTGAGGTTTCTGTTCACTAAAATTTAGTTGGGTCCGATTTCATGCAAAAAATCGTGTCTTTTTTCAGCAAAAAAAAAAATCTAATATAAGTATATTAATAATAATTTTTATTTACAACAATATAAATCTGATAAAAGAAAAATCAAACATCTCATACATCATCAAAATAATCGCTATCTTCATCGCTTGACTCTTCTAAATTAATTATAAGAGGTTTCACTAAATGTTGTCTGTACCGATCTTCTTCCTTGATTGCGTGTCGCACACAGTTGGACCACGCTTCCGTTGTGATTTTTGAAACTTTTGATAAATTAATCTATTCGTGGTAGTAGTTTTGTGTTCACTGATGACACATTTCCAAGTAAAAGAGAAAGCAAGCCAAACACAGGTATATTTGCCAGCAGCGAATACCATATTTCTAAAATAATTTAAAACTAAAATGTTGAATAAGGGCCGGTTTATAGTATATATGTATGCATGTAGCACTAACACTTTCATTTTGTAATTTTTCAGGATGCGGCAAATACCACAATTTTCCTAGTACGGTCCCATCCGTCCGTGGCGCGTGCCAGCCTTTGCAGATGTCGAATTTTATTAAGGGTCCGCTGTAAAATACTTAAAAAGTCTAAGCCATAAACGCACTATATCTTGAAGGCCACTCTATGAATGCATGTGGAGGGAATGAAAGTGTTAGAGGTTGGCCGGGTTAGGAACTCCAAATTCGATTAGAAAATCGGGTGTCGAAATGGACTGGAGCCCCATTGGTTGCTGCAAAGTTCGGCAAGGCCGAGTCCAAGCGTTGACTCGCCGTGGCTCGAGCCCTCCGTCCCCGGTTTCTTTAACAGAGGTCATAATCCAAAGACCTAACTCTAAGACGAAAATAACCAAACCAAAGAGAACCAAGGAAAGCTCCGAAAATCCGCAGCAGAGTCTGAGGACGGAAATTATAACACGTTGTTGTCAACCGCACAGTTTTGGTAAGATCAACCATTAATCGCCGCGTAGTACAGTTGCGTTACTTTGGTGGTTTCCTGAAATTCAGAGTCAAACAAGCAATTGCGAACCTGTCCCCTATCATGTAAAATGTTGCATGCATATTTTTGTATAAATTGTATGTAATTTTGTATGTACTTTTTTTTTGTAAACGGAAGTAAATTTTAGGGAGTTTGGGAGTTTGACCGTGTAGGCAAGGTTTTTCCCCTGTGGGTTTTAGTCCAGCCGGAATTGAAATTGTGATGGGGAAAATTCACTCACTCACGAGGACTGTAGTTCGTTCTCTTTGATTCAAAATCTTGAAAACACCCTCACACAATGCAGTTCTAACGGTCCTTTGCTTTGTTAAATAATAGCTCATAAAGTTCCTAAGTAAAGCCCCTAAATATAACTCTCTCTCTCTCATCTAGTTGTTTCATTACCCTCTTCCGCTTGTGTCGTTTAACCACGCTATATTTTTTTTGGACCGAGACCCGTTTTTTTTGTGTCACAACGTAGGTTCCGACCATTTGACGATCACCGCCACCTTCTGCGTTTGAAAGTTTAAAGTTTCGCGGTCACAAAACCCGCCATATTTTTTTGTTGACTTTGTGCGCAGGTCCATTTTGCAAGGCGGGTCTTTTGGGTTATTACAATATATTTATAAAAAGACGAAATTTATTTTCGCATTCAATCTTATAGTTGTCTATAAAATCCCATTTTATGTTTACTACCTCGTTATAAAGTTTGAGTAACCTCATAACAGTTACAGGTTTTGTCTTAATATATTTTGAACAACTCATAGTCACAGATGGCACAAGATATATGAAACAAATACCTGAATGATCAAGGACTGTTGCAATAAAATTATTTTTATTGGTAAATTCGTTGTCTAAACAGTTATTAGCATGCATGTTTTCTAAAATGATCTTTTTTAAACCGAAAGATAAAAAAAATTAATAACTGAATTTGACTTGCCATCACTGCTACCTGCTACCATTTTAATTGACATTAAAATCTCCATTTACAATTATGCTTTTATTAGGTACACTCAACACATATGGTAAAATATTACTTAAGTTTTTACAAAATATGTTAAGGTTTCCAACAGTAGACCTGTACGCTGTAATAACTACATTGCCCAAAATTTCAATGCCTGCGAATTCACAATGACTTTTTCCATAAGTTTCTGTAAATTTAATAATTTGTAATTATATTTTAGCAGCCTATTATGTAAATACACACCTACTCCACCGTGACAAAAATCTCCAATCGAAAAAGAACTGATGTTACAGCGTAATTTTTTATACTTAGGACATTAACATTGTTTAACTTAGCCAATGCTCATAAGATCTCAATTTCTTCAAAACTTCGAACGAAAATCTAATCTATTTTTAAATTTAAGCTTTGAATATGTAGATAAAAATTTTTAAAATTCTAGAATTATTGTTACTTTCTAATAACTGTCTTCTCTTTTTTGATTTTTTTATGTTTACATCATCTTTCACATCCCCGACTTAGAATCAGGCTCGTTTCATATGTCCTGCTGTCAAGCAATGATCTTTCGAGTTTTCTGTTCCCCGAATCACCTCCGGCTCCGACTCGTCACTGCGCTTCCGGATTTTCGTCCCTGCCAATTGCCGCGTTTAATACATCTGCATAACTAGCTTCTGATCGTTAATTATGTACATAATAAAGACTCTTTTTCACCTGTTTGTTTGATAAACCTTCATTTTCCTTCTTCTCAAACAAATCATCAATCTTCTGGTTTGAATGACATGTGCTATCTTTCACTGTTTATTTAGATTGTCTTCTTTTAGTTCCGTCTTTTCAAAGACCTTGCGGGAAAAATCGCAATTTCTGTTGTTATTCGCTTGTATAATCATATTTTTATGTGCGTTGCCGTGGTGTGTGGAAGCTAACAAGTGAATTAATTGGATACTTGTTTCCTTCAACATCACTATCTCATTTTTAATTCGTTCGATCTCTTCCAATATAGGTTTCATTATCCCACTCACTAATTTGCGTAATTTACATGAAACATTGATGTCATCTTCTTCAACCTCCATTCTCTGTTGGTGTCTTGGATTTAGCCACTCATCAGAGGACACTATTGCTTTATCACTTATGACTCTATTGTTTTTCATAAGTTTTACACATGTTGGATGACACAACGTTCCACATTTTATTGGATATTTATATTTAATGCATGGAGTTTTCGAAGAATTTTGCAGAGAGTCTGCAAGCACGTCTTTAGGTGGCAGCATCTTGATACAAAGATATTAAGATTTTGACATGCAAATTTAATTTTGCGTATTTATTTACTTTATGTTTAATAAACTGGCTAAAAAACTAAATTTCCTAAATTTACAATTTTCAGAAACCACTATTGATAAAACGAGAACTAAATATACAAATATTTGATTGTTTGTTCACTTTTATTTATTTTTCATGTTAAACGCTTAAATTTAATTCTAATTAAAATTTAATTTAAGTGAGATACTCAGCAAACAATAAATGTCTATTTGAGCAAAACATGGTAACAAATTATATTTTAAGAGCTTAAAAATCTGATTAAGGAGTTTTGAAACGTATTGCTACTCTTTTTAGAAACATCTAAAAACCTTATTGATTTAGACGTCACTTTTTTTACTTAAGATTCAACAGTATTAAAAAGTGCTCAAGATTTTAAATATTATTAAAGATTTTGGAAGAATTTATACATATTTTAGGTTACTGGATATTATTAATTGATTGATAGAAACAATGTTGATAGATAATACACTATTAAAACTAAAGCAAGTAATTTTTTTATTAGTGTTTAAAATTCATAGTTATTTTTTTTCAAAACTTTTATTAAAATTGCAGCATCCATTAGTCTTGAAACAAATCTCTCTAATTTGAATATGGTCGCTAATTTTCAAGAATGGCCTCTCCAACACGTCTGTAAATCTTAATCAAAGGTCGTTTTCATGGTTGTTCGAGGTGCTCTGAATCACGTCTAGATTGATGAGAATGCCCTGAAGACCATCATCCATTTTAACGTTCTACAATAGGCAGATGCCCCGATTCAATCTGCGAGTAGTTCACTGGAACGTAAAAACAACCTCTCGAATCGAAATCCTGCACAGAGCAATAAAAAAGCTCTTTTTAGTCGCCTTCACTCTTTGTTTTTGTGCTCCTATTCCGAATTAATAAATAAATATTTACTGTCTAGAGATAATATTGTTGCACCCAGAATATCACATTTTGCCCATACGGAAATGTTCTAATCTACTCCCAACTCTGCTATTCCAAATGCTACACTCACTGTTTAATTAATTTAGTGTGCGGAGTTTACAATGTACTCGTATTTCGTTGTTTAGTCGAGCAAAACACTGTTTATGCTCAAATTCACGATAATCATCAGAAAAATTTGTTTGGACATGAAACTTTTTCACAAACTGTTTTTCAGGTTTTGCACTGTATAGAAGTCCATTAGGAACTAGTGTTGTTGATAAATAAAGCAACAGCCAGAAAATCCGAGCTTTGTTCTGGACGCTGAATTTAAAGAAACAGCTGTAACTGTAGCGAATGTAATTAAAAGAAAACCAACCTTAAAATGAAGACGTCGCGTTAACTTTAATACTACTTTGATTTAATTAAAACAAAGATAATTTGCGTTAACTAGAGCTCACGAGAAAAATGTGTCAGTTCAAATATTGATTTTACATAAGCGTCAATTACTTGTCCTTGGTTAATAATTTATTTATGCAATTAAATCATTTCAAGGGTGATTGATAAAATTTGATAAAATGAGCCATGAGTGAGTAATTACATAATAATATTTAATTTCAGAGTAAAATAAATTAAACATTTGTGTTTTTGGTTGGAAAAGAGCATTTTGTTGTAGTTACAGTGAGCTTGCGGAAATACATAAATTCATGAAATGTTGATAAATGAACGTGTTTTATTTAAGCTGTCAGAGTTTAAGCGCTTCCATTTATAAGTTTGAATGTTTAATTTCATTAAAAATACAATTTAAATATTTAAATTAATAAAATTATTAGCAAAAGTATAATCAATAAAAAAATTAGTGTCAGGTGATTTTCTGTTACAGTATTTTTATAACTTGCTAAGACACGGTGAAAAAAAAAATTGAAAAAAAACTTTATTTTTATAAACCCGTCGCACCCACCAATTGTCGAAAGTTTTGCTACTTTTTAAAAGATTACTGTTACATCGAGTTTTCTATTTACCTGTTTATTTGCATCATAAATCTTTCACCAAAATTTTCCCGAGGCTGTCTTATAAATTTTGATAACAATCATAACAAATCTAAGTGCCACCCATAATTTTACTTAAAACAACAGTGAGTAATGGAACATGTTTTTTACTCGTACTAATGTCTCTCATTAATCACTTTTTACTATTGCATCGAACAGATCTGGGTTAAAATACTCGTTTTGAGTGGTGTGAAGCGTTTCTTTATATTCCAGATGGAAAAGTTTAATGAGTTTCTATTCAAAGCTCGTTTAAAATATTGTGTATAAATAGAAAACGAATGTAACCATCTCAGAGTTATATAACTTTACATTTATAGCAGCTTTAATTATTTGCAAGAAAAAGTTTTGAAGCTACGGTTCAATATTATCTTCGTAATTATTCCAGAGGTAGAAATTTATAACAATCTTTAGTCGGAGCGAAACTAAATAGAAATCTGGAAGCACTTGGGATTTCTTTAAAGTTTTGAGGCGATAAGTGGAATCTGAAGTATTGAGAAGCGTTTTCTGATAAAAATGAGAGAGTCATCAAGTACAGTAAAACTTCGCTCCCGTTTGTATTATGCGTTTTTCTCTACGATCTCAACATGTACAGAAGTACAAATATTCCATTTCTTAATGTTCAAAGGTCCGCTTGTAATGCGCGAAAGTTTAAATATTTTGAAATGATAACAAAAACAACAAAAAAAAATTAAACCGGTTTTTACGAAATTGTGACGAAAACGAAAAGATTTAATAAGACTCTGGTGCTACGATAAAAAAAAATTAAATACTGTGGAAATTGCAATTTTAACATCAGTCCGCTTCCGCCGCTCTGTAATTAAACGCTTTTTCGAGGCAAGATAATGTATGTTGAAAACTTTTTAACTATAAAACTGTATGTAATTTTTTTAAGAGTATCACTGATTAATTTTTCCCTTTCATTCTGCTATCCTGTATAACATTGTTTTTCCAATCCGCTCAAAAGTTTTTTACTGTATTATGTGGTACAATTTTTTCACCTTATCATGTTGTCCTTCGGCCTTTCATGTTATTTCCAATAAAATAAATTTCCATTAAGTGTCAACATTCACTTAAGAGTCACGCAATTACCCCCTTACCTTTTAATCCAGTGACAAACTTTTTATATTTTTACCCCCATTATTCCAAACTACCCGCTTGTAAAAATCTGTAAAAACCGGAAACTACCCTTGTGGACAATACCCGAAACCCGCATTAACCCTCCGAAAGTCTCCAAGTTCAATTTGAAGTTATTACGGTACCGTTGCCGAAGAATCTCTCAAGAAAGTACGATTTATTTATTAAATCTTGTGAGACAAAAAGGAAATGTGAAAGCAACATCGTCCAATTCAAACAAAATGGACGTGCATCCGGCGTCCCAGGTCGCTGAACTAAGGATAAGGATGTGACGTCATTGTTTAAATCGATTACCTGTAAATCTGTGCAAATGGCAGGAGTGCAGCGTTGACTTTTAAGGGGGTTATAGACTGGATTAGTGCAGGATGGGGTTGATGCAATAAAGGCGTGAGTTTGCTAGATTATATGGTTGGGGCTAAATTAGTATTGACATTTTTTTATAACAAGGTAGGATCATAATTTATGGAAAATTTCAGGGTTGTTTGTTGGATACTGAATGTGTACATTTTTGTTCAACTTTAGCATTTTCATTGTCGTTAATTCATTATTAATGAAGCTATTTTCATACAAGTATGATGGTATTTTGTACGGCAATTGTTTTATCAATGATTTATGTGATATATCACAAATATTAAATTGTTATGCATTTATGAAAGTTATCATTATTCCAGCGCATTCAACACTTTTAAATAAAAAAAATTATATATCGTCCAAAATTAGACAATTACTTATTGAAATTTTTTATGTATATTGATATAAAATAATTAGAACTAAAAGTGCGAAAAGAAATTTAAAATTTTAACTCTATTATTTTTTTTTTAAATGACTACTTGGCTTTTGTTAACGTGAAAATGAAAACAACATCGTGAAGTGATGTTGCAGTCTATACTTTTATAATTCCTTTGTGACATTTGTTGTCGCTTCAGTCGCCTTTCAGCTAACTTTCCAGGTCACACACAAACTTTCACCTTAGCTTCATTTATCTTTACAAACCTCTTCCTCGTACCACTTTTTCACAGTATCCCCCACTTATTATTTATCGCATCGTTCTTCCAAGTTTTATTGGTATAAAACTTTATCCGTTAGCAAAAAATATCCAATCGAAATGTCGTTGTCTTCCATGCGTTAAACACCTCTCAATTCCTTTAGAAATAATGTAAACAAAGTTCTTATTCGAATTTCTGTCATATCTAAGCAGACGACCGTAAAACTCCACTTATTCGCTTTTTTCGGATGTTTTTATAAAAGTTTAAATGTCGCCAGTTCATCCTTCACACTCCGAAATGAAATTTATGACATTTTTATGTAAAGCTAATGTTATTGTAGATAGTATTTTTGTGCGCGCTTCGGGAAATTTGCATCGATACTGTTGAAAAATTAATGTCTGCTTCTTGTGATGTAAAGCTCTGGTATCAAATGAAAGATAACTCGAGTCTACAGCTGATGCAACATTCATGAGCTAATATACAAGAGATATATTAGAGCTACCTGTGTTGTCAAAATTTAAAAAAAAAACACACACAAACTTATAGAGATTGTTACGAAAAAAGTAGATATAAAAATGGTGGATGTTCCAGGAAATTACAAAATTACATTACCAGTTTATTTAATAACCTAAATTTTGTGGACTAATTTGTATAAATTCGTAATTGCCTTGCAAATAATTTCCTAAACTTAAATTACTCCGCACCGGCTTTTTAATTAATGAGCGATTTTCAGCAGAACTCTCCCGAGAATAATGTTTAATTAAAATGATGGGATGTGTATTCCCAATGTTTATCGCTAACAATAATGTTTAAAATATCCGTTTGAAGGCTAATTTCATAACGAAATAATTACGTGTGGCCTTGAGCGAAAATCGTAAAAATACGTTTTAAATGATCCTCAACAAAGAAAAGATAATGTCGTTAGCAATTTTCTTCAACGAGTTTTCCACAAACGGTTATCAAAACATAAAAGAAAAATTCCGTTATTGTTGTCATAAACGCGAACCTTTATACCGCGATCAATTGAATTAGAAAATTTCAAATGCAAATTTTCTTGGGAATAACTCAAGGCGAAAAATTTTAATTAAAAAACGCACTTACTCTGTTTTTCTAGCTTTAATCAAACCAGGTTATTATTCTGAGGCTTGCAGGTGTTTGAACACGAAACTAGAGGTAAACGTAGATTATCTAAACCGCTTTTTGCGGCTTTTGTATTGAGTTAGAATACTATCTCAATTAAGCGTTTCTGGATTTGGGTTGATTAGCTCCCAAATACTTTCCTTTTGTTTTAAACTTTGTTTAAAGCGGGTCAGGCTATAAACGAGTTTTATGAATGTCTACCTAATCAAATTTATACCAAGCTTAGCTTTTCAATAGGTCGTACGATTTTGGGGCATGCAAAGACTTTATTTATTATTTAAGTGGAACGTAGCTTGACGTCACGAATGTTGTACTTTTCATTGAGGTTGTTCATTGATCGGAATTACGAATTCAGGTATGTGGGGTAAAATAGCTCTGCTAAGATAAATTGGTATGGTTTTATAGGGTCGTAAAATAGCATATTAAAAGTTTATTATGGGAAAAATATTCAACTAAGTTCGTAAAACGAAAATAAA
The DNA here is from genome assembly GCA_030157275.1 of Cynaeus angustus. NCBI lineage: Eukaryota > Metazoa > Arthropoda > Insecta > Coleoptera > Tenebrionidae > Cynaeus > Cynaeus angustus. The sequence goes on from CM058059.1 coordinate 15,560,037, forward strand.
AGCTCATCCATGCAACCGTACAACGTTAACAAGATTACTAGACGGTTTAATATTGTATTCTAAATAACCACAACAATACCAATTCTTCGTTGATCGTTCATCAAATTTCTCCTACATTCTCGGATTATTTTTCCTCCCAAACGAAACGTCGACCCTTTTTAAACTTATCCCAACTTTGCCCCCGGAATACGTAATGCTCAATTATAAAAAACAACACGTGCATCTTTCTCGATTGGTTCAAAAATAGGGCATTTGCCAGGTTTAATATATCTTAAGCAGCGTTTCTACTAATCCAATTACACCAGGTGAGTTGATGACGTCAAAACTATTGACCACGTAGGGCAGCTTTAACCCGTTATTTGTGTTGCTCATGCGTGACGTAATTGCTAAATACCGCGTCACGACATAAGATTGGATTTTCTTGGAAAACAATGGTCAGTCCTAAGGCGATAAATGATAAAAAGAGTCACGAATCGGACTTTTATTGTGCGAAAAAATTTGATAAAGAAAGTCGTCGGTAAAGTTGTTATGTAAGATTATTGATCCGTTGTGGAAGTCGCTTAACTTTGGCTCAACTCATCAATTTAGGGGCTGGTTATGTATTATGGTAGCACGATTCCTGGGGTTTTTGTGAGGAACTAAATTAGAATCGGATTTTGTATGGAAAAGCTTTCAAGTTTGTGAAAAGCTTGCGAAGTAAAGCTGTTTCGACTGATATTGTTTATGTTTTATTCCTGGAGTTGTTTTATTAAACATTTTTTATGGTTTGTAGCTGCAACATTCACTTTGGTAAAAGTTTTTAAGTTTGAACATTAAAATTTAACTAATTCGAAACTTCTTTATTTGAAAACCCAAAATAATGATTTTATTAATATAAGAATTGGAAAAAAGCCATCATTACATTTTATTTTCTAGTAAATGTTCAAAATGCGTAAATACAATATTTTCAAACGTTTTCCCGAGCTATGAGAAGAGGATATTTTAAGTCGAAGACTTTAATAGTCTCAGGTTCTATGAGATACTTTAGGACTTAGATCCTACTCTACTACATGCAAAGTCTATAAATTAGAAATGTTATAGAAAAAGACTACAAATGATCTAAAGATTGTAGATATTACATTCTTTGCATTTAAATATTGTGGAAATTTTGAAATTCTTGAAAATGTTTAAATCTTACAAAACTAGAAAATTTTAAAACATTATGAGGATTCTGTAAATATTATAAATGTTGGTAAAAAAGACTTCAGACTTCAGAACAAATAAAATTCTTTTTTAGAAATATAAGTATTACAAAGATGGTAAAAGTACACAAAATTTTAAACGATCTAAAATTTATAGAGATTTAACGGTTTCAAATGTATTGAAAATTACTACACTTCTTAGAAAAGTTTGTGAAAATATAAATAAAATGTTTCAGTAACTGTTTATGTACTATTCATTTACTAGTAATTCCACGTAAATTATTTAAATATTGTGTACCCAATTATAAAGAATCTCTAGTACCATAAAAAACAAAGAATTTTATAAATTAAAAAAAATATTTTTAACTTTTGTTTTTATATTATCTTCAGACTGAAAAAATAAATAAATAAGTAGAAAAATTTAATGGTGGATTATTATAGTAAAATACATGTTCTTTCAAAAAAAAAAAGCTCTATTTTTATCTACTTCAAAATAGAGGCAAAAAAACTTAAAGGTCTTGGGCTTGAAACCAAATTGTGGTCAAGATTTTTAATTTGTAACAGACTAAGATTTTTTGTACCACTGATCTGAAACTGATAATGTAAGAAAAATTGAAAATACAGCTTCATCTACCATTTAAGTTCTGTTGCCATTTATTTTGAATCAATTCAAAGACTTTTTGCCGCTCTGAGTAACTTTCCATAAACCCATCACACACAGAACAAATTAACGACTTATTTGTGTATTTTTTGTATGTAGCTCAGTTTAAAAACCATTTATGTTTAAGTAGATAGCTCTGCGATCGGCTGTTTACACTTTTTGTTTTATTTTAAATAATCCTTTAATCGATACTTAAATAAAAATCCCAATTAGGTGCGGCTGCTGCTAATAAAGTTCGTTTTAATCCAGCTCATAAAATTTGTCGTTAGGCTTTATGGTGAAATTAATTTTGATGAAATTGATCTATTCCACATAATATGTGTAATAAGCACCCATAAAAATAACAGAAATAGTATGGTGAAAATGCTAGACTCACTATAAAGTATGTAAATTACCTCTCGCAACTTTGTTAGAGAATACATTAATTTCAACTTTTTATTGAAACACAAACCGTAAATTATTGTTCCCAATGCTCTTCTTTTTGTGTCCGCTAAAATGAATTTAAACGGGACAAAACATATCCAAACAGCCTACATGGAATTGGTTTTAAATTTTCAGACCTAATTGTCTCTCTGAAGTATATTTTTGAATTAGCGTCATATCGATCGTTATAATGAAATCTGTACAATATAACGCTCAAATTTTTTAATTAAATTTCAACTAATGGTTTGGCACTGTTGAGTTTACTTTCAAAATCCGGTTCTGTGCCAGATAATGGTTCTCCGTGACAAAGGAAATCGCTACAAGTTCTTGAAAAGTAAGAACAACAGTAAGAACTTAATATGGATCCATAATTTATTTGTGAGGAAATTTTTATTACACTTGATTTATAACCTGACTTAGACATTTTACGATTACGCTGGTACAGACAATGCTTAAGGCCTCCATGAGGGTGCTTGTATACAAAACGTTATCAGCCTCTGATATATATGTATCAAAATAGAAAGTCAATAATTTGATTTAACATACGCCAGAGTTAATATAAAAGAAGAATTGTTTGTTTAATTAAGTCAATATCTAACACACCGACAAATTAAATATTGAACGCAAAGGTAAACACACGATTTAGACATATTTTCGTTAAATCAACGCCTGTGTGCCGAGGATTAGAAGGATTTATGGACTGCTCCCAGATTTATAGCGGCTGAAAATGCACAAAGCCCACTGTTCCTGTGTTTCCGATAAATTACAGATAACACAGAAACATATCTCCATTTTTAGACGTTTTATTGCAGTACCGAGTGTCGTCTCTTGATTCAATTTTCTGCTCGAATTACGCGTCCCTTTTTAAATTTCGTTAACGCACTTTCAAAGATCTATGTTAAGAAATTCTTTTTCTTATCCGTTGTTAATGCTATGCTGATTAAATTGGAAAGTTTCGTGATCGCATTAAATGAAACTTTAAATATTTATGAAACGTTGCCTTTCAATCAACGAAAAAACTTTTTAAATGTCAAACTTGTTTACGCGTTTTGTTACAAATTGATATTGTGGAGTTTGGGGCTAACAAACATATTGATTGTGATAACAACTTGGTGGAAGGCACGCAGAGATATTATTTCAAACAAACCATTAACTGGATAGTTTTGCTACTTTCACAAAGAAAAAAAAGAACAAAAGTGTTTTATTGGCTAATTTTTAGCAAATTTCGAACAATAGATATAAGGTTTTAGTTTATTTTCATAACAACATACTCAATTTTACATACAGATGCTTAAATTTGGTAAAATGCGTTTAAAATGGTGGATGCGCCGGGCGAACGCACTTGTCATTTTTTTGAAATTGTACAAGAAAAAAAAAATTAATAATAGTTGCAACATAATGCAAGTTAACAATTCTTTTATACGTAAATGTCAAATAAAAAGAAATACATTACAATACATTACGTCTAGTATTGATCCTATTTTGATTTTTGTCTATTCCGCAGTTCCCAGCTCAGATTCTCTGTTAGTTTTCCAACTTTCTAAAGTCTGACCTCAATTCTTGACGTTAAAATCTGAAGCAATGCTAATGAATTTTTTAACGCATCTTTTACTCTGACTTACTACCCCTGCGCTTACAATAAGTGTTCATTCGGAGCATTTTGCATTATTTAGCGCACTTTATAGTCACGTGCTGATTCAAATTAAACTTTTAACCTTAATCTGGAAATTGTGAACTTTAACCTTTCAACAAAACACGGCCGAAAAATTCACATCGAAATTAAATCTGGCGAATAGCGACGTAGTGTACACCCCAAAATCAATAAATTAATTGCCGCCATGAATTAAGTTTAAACTAATTGTTTTCAAACGAGAAAATGTCGCAAAAGACCACAAAAACGCGCACTTAAGCTTGAACATTTCTCTAAATCCAACGTCAAAAGCATGGAAACATGTTTTCTTAACGAACTGTCTTCAAGTTATGTAAATAAAGATATTAAAATACTCTGTCAACCTTAACTCGACACAAATCCGTTTCATTTTTAAATCCAGATTTGCATCACAAAAATAACGAATAACAGTGACATGTTTTTCTTCAGTTATCGGTACTTGTCCTGACAACGAAGCAAAAACCCCCATTTCTATATTGAACAGATTCGCTCTGAGAAATTGTCGATTTTTCCGTTTAAACCAGGAATTCGGTACGTCATTGTTAGCGTGTTTGCGGAAATCGATAGAGGCGTTTATTATTGGTCACTTTACATGACTTTAAATAAAAATTTTAATTGGGTTAATAGCATCATCGTGTCCTAGTTTCGAAGGAAATTTGGTTCGTTTCGGTGGGAATATCTAGATTAAGAGGAGTATCGGGAAAACTTCGAATTAGTTTTCCATGCAGGAGATGTCCCATAATTCATCGTCTCCACGACTGATTAATTTACACTACGGCTGAAGTCCTAATTGAAAGTGCATTTACTAAATTGAATACGATAGCAGGAGACCGTTAGGACGGAAGTTGGACCAGTGGCTTGGAAATTTTATAAAGATGTTTACAGTAAACTTTTTGTTTAGTGATGAAATGGCACTGTCACCTCGATGAAATACGTAGGAACAAACATTTTTATTTCTTCATAAACAGTTGAATTTGAGAGATAATGAGCTCGAGGTTAAACATTGCTTGGTGCTTTTACAAATTTTTATGAAACGTTTGAAATATTGCGTTTCTGTAAAAATATTGTTTTAACGACAACGAGCTTTGGAGTTATTATAAAATACAAATTGCTTCAGTAATAGTGGATGCGCAGAATAATATGTGATATAATTGAAATTCTTATTTAATAATCTATTAAAACTTATTTTAGCGGCTTATTTCATTATTTACATCTGTAGTAAGATTATTTGTATGTTAATCTACGTATAAAAAAATATTGACACATTGTTGATCAATTATTAAATCATACACGTTATTTTTCACATACGTCATTATGTCAGGGCAGGAATAAACTACAACTTGCTATTATTATAAATATTACAAATTGTCTAGATTTGATCGTTTAATTTACAAGAAACAGTAAAGAACAAATCTATTAGAAAATTCATTTTTATTTTTTTTTACATATTTTACTTATTTTTTTTTAAATAGTATAAATAAAAATGTCTAACATTACCAAATAGAGCCCATAAACAATTAAAGACAAACTAAAGTTAATAAATCGCTTGTTATTGTTGTGAGACAGTGCTTTCATTCTACAAGTGGTATAAAAAAAACCTGTTTTTATGTCAAATCGTTGGACGTACCATTTAACGATATGTTTTTTTTGTACAGCGTAGAATAATACTATAAAATCTCTTTCCTTATTTCACTTTCATAAATTCACTTCACCCTCATGAATTTGATAATTTAACATTTATGGCGCTCAGGATTGCAGTATCGACCGGTCATAAAACAACATTGTTTCATTGTAAAAAATAACAGGAAATATACAATCTGAGTTAAGCATGCATATTTGAGTACACAAACTGTTCTGATTTTTATAAAAAAAATAGGACGTGGGAGAAAATTTGAATAGCGAGGTAAAATTACCGGATGCTTTATAATTGGGCTGAATTCCAAGGTAAAATTCAAATATAATAATAAAAATAGCGGTGGTTAAGCTGACAGGTACTTGAATCTGGACTGAGTTAAACGGGATTAAAACAGCATGCCAGCTAATAAAGGTATTAATTGATTTTAATTTTGGAATAAATTAAAGAGCTTTTACTGCTGCACTAGTGTGTTCGTAATAAAATAATCCATCAAAATGGCAAAATATGTAATTAAAACTCATGGTATCATTTAATTTTTATTCCCAAAAACGTGATAAATTATACAAAATCGCAGTGATTAAAATAGGGCGGTCTATCCCTCATTAATTCCAGGGTAATCCACCGAATGTCCCATTCGCTAAATTAGTACGTTGGTTGTGCCCATTTCTTGTCTTATCTTCCACAAAAAGCGAGATTTATGTGTTTCATTCGTAAAAAATTCAGTGCGTATTTCGATCCAACTATTCACGCGCTAAATGTTTCCATAAACAATTCATCTTCAGAAGTCGTATAAAAAGAAAGAAAAATCAATTTTTCTTGTATAATTAATTCATAATAGATGGTGACTGGCTCGAGCATTTTGTGTTCTTGATATATAAATTATTTTAATTAAAAGTGAGGCATTGTGGTTTTAGGCGTTGAGAACAAGAAGTGGAGTGAGCAAGTGAAGGGTGTGGTGAATGTGTTTCAGGCTGTGATCTCGCTTGAAATGATGTTAATTTGAATAATGTTTTACATTATGTCATGTACTAAGATTTAATGTCGTAAAGCTTTAGGTAAATGCAAAGGAGCCAAGAACGAGGTTTTTAGTACTCATTTTGATACGAGAACGCTAATTACGTTATCAGCTTATTACTGATTATTTCAATCATTAAAATGATGAAACAACAAGAACATATTTTGTAGTACATGTAAACAGGTATTTACAGAGTTAATTATAATAAACACTAACATAATTGACTGAGAAGTGCCATTTGCTGGCGCCAAATGGGTTCTCCAGAACAAGATAAGATACATAGAATTTATCCTCAACATGCAAGAGAGCAGAAAAATATACAGAATGTCAATAAATTTATGATATCGATTAAAAAATTTTCTTTCAGTATTTCCATTTTCTTTCTTAAATGAAAGTTATGTATTATTGTATATTATTATTATTGTATACTATTATTATTATTATTATTATTATTATATTATTGTGCATTATTATTACATTATTTTATTATTTCCCCCTGTATATAACCAAAAAAACAGACAACAAATATCGTACTTCTTAGGAAAATATATTTTTTGGCCGATCGATTAGTTTACGAACTAACGTCCGTAAAGATAAATTTTATGAGCTCATTTGTCATTACATTACGGACTGAATTGCAATTTCTTACATTTTGCATCTTAGATTTTCTTCATTTCTTGTGATTTCCCAAAAAATCTTGTTTTGGCTTATGTCGCAAAGATGATTTTTACTTCGAACAATTTGTAGAATTTAAAAAAAAATATCGTCTTTATTGTATCGTTACAAAAAAATCGTTTAAGTATTTAAACAAATATTTAAAACATTGTATTTTTTAAATTTTTATTATATTCCTCGTTGCTTCAAACAAAAATAAAGGGTCTTGGTTAAACTTGGCGCCTAATTAAAACATATGAAGATCTTAGAAAAATTGACATAATTTTTTTTTTAAATCTAGTCTTTTTATACCTTAAGGTAAAATAATATATTAACAATATGTAAATGATACGATAATCTGTTATTTTAAAGTCCCTGATGTATTATCTTCCTCTTCTGGAAAGCACCTATACTAAGCTTACACAATCACTCAAAATTTTCGCCTAAGTATTCCGTAATTAATCTTTGCATTACAAGTTAACGTAAGCAAGAATTGTTCAGTTCTCGTGAGAATTTAATTAATCACGCTTTATTAATTACTTGTTGCAAGAAGCGGTCAATTAGCTGATTGATGACAAATCCCAAAGATGACAACGTTATGTTCACGAAAATTCGCTTATCAAACTTGCGTTTTCGACCAGTTTCGACCAACTTTGCCTTTAATTTTCAGCAGCACAACTTTAATTATTAAGTAGAAATGCGACAATTTTTATCTTATTAACACAATTAGTTCGTGGTTGTGATAATTGCAAGGGGACAGAATGAAAATGGGATTAAAGCGTTTTTGTGTAAATCGTAAAAGCAATTTCTTGGATGCGTGTAGTTTGTATTCCATGTTAATTAGAGCACGCTCTTGTTGAAAATTTAAATTTCATCGGAACATGACTTCGATAATATAACGACCAGAGTGTACAATTTTCGGTCTTTTGTGGGGTCATAAATTAATTGAATTTTGAAAACATAACGTGGTGTCTCCTTTATAAATAGGCTTTATATCCGAACGAAAACAAAATCATAAATATAAAGAAAGCCTATGTTTGGCCTGAAACTTGACCCATTTATTGTGTGTCTTCTCGGTTTTAATAAAGAAACTTTATTCATTGGTTCTCGTTCGTCATAGTTGACAGTGAGCCCTCCTTTTTATGGTGCCTTTTTACAAGAGAAAGCAGATTTTACAGAGAAGAATAAGAGAGCTTTTTAGAGATACTTGCATTTATTAAAGACCCCTTGAATTAGTTGTAAAGTTTTCTCGTATTATACGAAAAACATGTTTATCTTGCGTGAAAAAGGATTTATAGCTGGTCGTTTATTTCATCAGGAAACCAGGTTATGCGACCACAGAATGTTAAGACGCATTGTAGCATTTGAAGAATTGATTTAATTTGTAAGTTTTTATGTTACAAATTCAAATACTGACCACTTGTTAGCGACATATCTGCATCACAGATAATTATTTCATTTCTTACGAGTTGGGTCTCAATTACCATACCCAGAACTTAATATTCAGTAAAGCCACGCGAACGCTTTTTTCACCAAATCATGCCTAAACTTGAGTAATTTTAAACAAAACGCATACATAATGTAACAATGAATTAATTTTGGATGTGCTTTGCATTTCTTAAGAAAAACGTAAAAGTTTTTTGTGTTTCACACAAAAAGGTCTGAACATGATTTTTATGTTTACAGCGACGTTCAGTAGGTTTTTATAATATTACCGACACATAAATGTAATTTTATTTCAAACTATTCGAACTACAAGCTCAGGTCGTTGGAAAATCTCAATGTACATAATCTCTTACAACATGAAACACGTCTGTATATAATGAAAACATAACACTAGCAAATTTCAGTTTTGTGTCGTGAGCAGTGTCGGACTAAACTACGTTTACAAAATTTTTTATCAGAAGAAAAACGTTACGAAAATTAAAACAAAGAGTTTTATTTTAAAATGGAAATATGGTGGATGCGCCAGGTTTTTTAGGTGTTTACTTTTGTTTCAGCATTTATGTTTTTGTAGAATATATAAAGTAACTGGAAGTTTGACAAATGTGATTACAAAAAAATGCATGTAACAAATTAATGCAAATTCATATAAAATTTATTCTAAAATATTTTAGAGTTTGAATTTTTATTCAAAATATAATAAAATATAATAAATGAGCAAAAATAAATTAAGATTTTAACTTACTTAGGATTACTATTAGAGCAATTATCTATTGAATCAAATTAAAATGGTAGATGCGTCGAATGAAAAATAAATCCGGTTATTTATAAAAAAAAAATTCTTTCGTACCATTTTTAAGTTTCTATATATTTTTGTTTTTAAAGACGACCTATTACAAAAAATGTAATAGTAATCATAAAATAAGATAAACAATCTTTTCGATATCTTTAGAAAAAAATCAATAAATTTTAGTTATACACTATAAAGTACTATCAAGAATATTAAGTGCTTTTTAAGACAAAATGTATTTGAGAGTGAACAGAAAGTATATAATAGTTAAAAATGGAATGGTACTTTAAATAAAATTGTATATAAAGTCAAATAAAAAAAGTTACACAGTTTACATTAATTTATACATATTTTAATAAATTATTTTTTACTATTACTTTTAACACATTTAAATTTAACATTGAATTATTTTTAAAATACAGAGCTTCGGGTTTACACAGTTATTACAAATAACCACGTTAAATTAAGTATAGAATACTTTGATTGCTTTTCTGGAATAAAACAATTAAATGTATATAATATCCGTAATAATTTAATAATTCAATAATTTATAAAAATTATTGAATAACAATTAGCATTATGTAGATATTCCAATAACTCTAAATTTCAATTGGTCTCTGCATTGTTGTGTTCAACCAACAATGCAACCCTTGTCCTTTTAATGTAAACCCTTAATGTTGTTCAAAACTCGTAAAATATGTGTATTTCCCAAACTTGTAACTTACCCTGATATTCGATTCCTGGCACCACCACCTCCGTCTTGAAAAGTTTATGACTCACAGCAACCTCTACCATCTCGTCACCGTCATCCACCTCCTTAACATTTCCTTCAACTTCGCAGTCATTTCCTAGCGTCATATCCGTAGTTTTTGGTGGTCCCGGCGACCTTCCCGGTGCCGGATCTCCCGGACTCGACGGATTGACCAATAGTCCTGTACAACACAACAAGCACCGTTCCAAGAACAATAGTGCTATAAACAACAACATGATTTGATCCGAAAATGAAAGCCGATCACACCAAAACTTGAAAAAAATATTAGATTAGATTAAGAAGCGACGACGCATCGTAGATTTAAGTAGAACAATGTGTACACAGAGGGTGCAAAGCGAGTTTCTGGGAAGCCGAACGCACACAAACTGAGCCAACCGGTCGCGTTGAGAAAGGCGAGCTGCGCTTTGGACGATCGATTCCATACTCAGACGGAAAATTGCTGAAACACCTGAACCGTACACGGTGTACATACCTGAAGGATTATTATAGAGACGAAATGTGCTAGCTGTTATGGCGGGAAAGTTTACGACAAAGAATTATAGCAATGTCTTAGGTGACAGAAGTTTCTAGATTAGTTGTCACAGCGGCGATATCTTGTATTGCAGTTTCAGTCAACGCAGGTATTCTCGAATTTATTCTGCATCTCCAAATGTAGGTGAACAAAAGATGTCATCCTGAAAAAAGCTCTTGAAATTAAATAAAAATAAAAAAATAACAATTTAAGTTTCCGAAAATCAAAAAATGTATTCTGAAAATTTATACTGTGGTTGAAGACTACTTTATTTATTTTACTTATCTACAATTCAGACAAATGTAGTGGCCGATTTCTCCAACAAGATTTATCGTTTTCATAGAATTTAACTGCAGTTTCTGACAAATAATACCATTTCACAAATCTTCTTGAGGCTAAGAAAATTGATTTTTTTGTACAAATAGATGGTGATTACTTTCAACAAAGCGTTTTATTTCAGCGTTTAAATTCTTTTATCTTTGCTCATCTGATTATTTCGGATTCTATAAGAAAACTGATCACTTTGCGACTTCCAAGTTTTTTCTTCTTTGTGAAGTCTTTGTTTCAAATGGTATCGATCTGCTAGATATGCATTTTTTTCGTCCCTGATGGTTTTTCTTTCAGTCTCATTTATAGCGGTCGCTTGTTATTATAACGACGTAATAAAGAAAATGTCCGAAAATATGAAAAATGACTGCTTGTCGGTTACTCTAAATGAGTGCAGACTTGTTTTATACAACTGAAATGAAATGAGTGTTATATTCAAATAAAATAAAAATGTTTGGGCATTCAACGTATTTTTATTCTAAATGTACAATAAATTAATTTATTGCTGGAGAAAAGTGGTTTTAAAAATTCTCACGCCGCATCCACCATTTTTAATTAGGATTTTAATTGTATCGATTTGGTTTTAGACACTAATTGATATTAATTGTAATAGCTCATCTGCAAATTTACTAGAATGAAAATAATTTAGCTCATTTGTTGTCTTGGCAGCATAAAAGCGCTGACGGATTCAAACAATAATTCTGTGACAAGAGAAGAATTCCATTATTTGATTTAATTTAAGAAACATCCTCACTTTTCTTATAACCCTTGAATACTAACACAGATTTGTGTTTGTTAAAGTAACCCTAAAACAATATTTCCTTACGTTGACAACTCCGTATCCACCCTCTGTCACACTCTGAACGTGAAATAATGATCTCATTGATTGATGATGAAACTACATATCACCACTTCGTCCTCAATCCTACAAACAAGAACTTGTCACATTAATTCAAACCGAAAAACTCCTCCAATTCCGTCTGAAAGCACCCATTAACGACCCAACACATTCCAAAGTAACAAAATGTAAACTTCGCATTCCTCAAGATTGTTATCATAAATAAGTGCAACTTAAAAACTCGATTCGAATCATTTCTTTAACCATGACCTAAAATTTTCTGCACGGCATTTTGATGCCAAGTTTTTTCAACACTTTGTCGTACTGTTGCTTATTTTAATTTCGCTTGTCACAAACAGATCACTGTATTATTTGATCAAGTTGACGATTTGTGTTTCGGACGAATTATTGTTCATCCGGAATAGCAATACGCGCCGTCTAGACTGCCAAGTTTTTTTATTTCATTTGCGTACAAATAAAACGCAGCATGAAAGCATTGGTGCGAGTAAACAGAAGTAAAAAGACTAGAAATGATGGAATGTACTAACGGTGGTAATTACTACAACGCTGGATTGGCTGTATGAGGCAGGAGAGTGAGTCGTTACAGGTGGCATGCTAAAAACTAAAATAATAAGTGCGTGCCAAATTAAATGCGTAAAATTCTTGAGGGAATAATACACCCGTCTTCACCATCAGTTCTTTTTATTAGCTGTTTTTTTAGTTTTTATAGTTAGCTCACAAACTAGAGATTCATTTAGCTCCATTTACTTTATCTCGTTGAAAGAGTTCTGTTTTTTTTTTCTCTCATAATTTTTCCAAATGTGAATTAACGTAAGTCGTGTTAGAATCGGCTTTGTGGCTACTCTCCAAACGCGATTCCTGCCAAGAATTACACGACATGGATTTATGACACATATATTGGTGAAGATTTATGGATTTGTTAAAATTCTATAACAGGCAATTTTCTGATAAGTGGGACTAGTTTGAACCTATGTCGTCAACGTTTGAAAATAAATTATGTTTACTTGGTATTATTCTTGAACTACAACTGTTACCAACCAACTTGGTGAATAAAACACTTCCTAGTTGATTGTGACATTAATGAATCCTTTGCGTAACCTGAACTAGCAAGCAGAATCACAATTTAACTATAGAGATCCAACTAATGGGATTTATGCATTAAGCCGTGAAGAGATATCCGCAAGGACTTACTTTAATGATAGAAACATGTGAAGTACCCAAAATGTTCCAAAAGTATAAGTGACTTGTAATGAACTAAACAACTCAAAAGTTAAATTAAATACGAAAGGTTCAGGTGATTTATTCCATAATTTATGTTATAAATTAACATTGATAAGACACGTTTAGACCCAAAGAAAAAGTTCGAGCCTTTCTCTCAAATAAATCAAATTGGTTTTGCTGGATTTGCATGGAGTTTACTTTTTCAACTAATAGAACTTAAATTGAGCTTTTTCAAGTTCACGCTGATTTATTGCCAACTTTTGAAGCGAAACGCAGAGGTGACACGACAAGAAGTGGAGCGTGTTCAAGATCAAATTAGCAAATCGAGAGTTTTTTAAAGGTCAATAAAATAAACTTCTGTCGATATTAAATTTTTAAAATTAAAAATTTGTCTCTTTTCTTTCGCGATTCAGTTTATCTTATACTAGAAGACAAGTGTTTGGTTTGTATATTTTATTGGCCAATATAATCAATAGACAACAGAATAAAACATAGCTTTGGCAAAAAAGTAATCTTGAAATTTATGCGCTTTGTTCCTCTTCAAAACCAGGTTGTAGCTGCGGAGATTAGTTCGATATGTACCAATTTATATGCTGGAAACGGTTATGAAAACATAACTCATAAAGATTGAACGTCCATGTTTATTTCTATCAATTAATCTTAAAAAATAAAAGCACGTAACAAAGCACCTCTATCGACTGCAGCTGCTAACTTTCACGGTTTAAAATAAATGGAAAAATCACTAAACAAATTTTTCCTTTTCGTAATTCACGACGCCTCTCTTCATTCGAAAGCTTGCCCCACTTTCCTTACAAAACTCAAGTTATTTTTCAACAAATGTAAACTCTATACACAGCACATTTCAGGGAATTCACACATAAACCCTGATGGTTCTTGCTTTATTTGAATAATGTTATAGCGCATTTTGCTCGGTTTTACATTTCTCTTCGAAAGATTCGAAGCATACGTTTATTCTGAGATTTATAAAAAAATCGTTGCAAAAACCATGGAGCTGCTACTATTATTAGAATTCCATTCCAATTTTAGATGCGTAATAATACAATTCTGTTTTATTTTTACTTTTCTCGGTTGTTCATTATCATCGCTTAAATCCACCTTTTAACATCCTCAAACCTGCCTGAAATAATTTTAGTTTTATAAGTAGTTTATCCCCTGATAATAAATAATGTTACTATAGCAAAACAAATGCAAATTGAATTACGTAATGCGGCAAGGTCTATTGATTAAGACTTTTTTCGTCAAATTATATGGTTGCATGGGAATAAAATTACGTAAAACTGAAAGATCATGAAACTGGGACGGATTTGATAAATATCCCGGCAAAATTAAAAATTAAACCACGCCACAAAAATGTTCCTCTATATATTCAAGAGTTTTAATAAACGAGGCACAATATTTCAAATATACTAATGTACTCTACATTTGATATATTATCACGATCAAAAGATTAAAACACTACTACTAAACGCGTTGTATTTGGTGCAGTATTTGGCTTTGAAGTGGCAGTTACTTCTTCTCAATCTCACTTAAAAACCCTGAAATAGAAAAACACACACTGAAATATAGATTAACTTGCTTCCTCCACTCCATGCCACTAAATCCTTCTCAAACTTCCTTTCGGTTCGTGCAAATATGATTCCAGAGATAACTGAACTGTGCTTTATTTGTTGATAAGTCTGTTTTCCTGCTTATAAATTAATCGTTATTTGCGTTGTTAGTCTAGAGAACACCTTGCACGACCTGGTCGCATTAGTTGAGCAAATACTCGAAATGTAAACTTGGTTAAAATAGTATTATTTATTGTGAAATTTCTGACGTGCTTAATGTTGGAAACTTTCTTCGTGTTTACGTTGGCAAGACAATAAATGAGCTAAATTATTTCCATTCGTGTTAATTTGCAGACGGGATGTTTTGTTTAATATTAATTAATGTCTAAAAGCCAATCGATAAAATTCCTTATAGTTTAAAAATGGTGGATGCGCCGGGCAATTTTAAGGGAACAGAAATTGATTACAAAATAGAATGCGTTGCATTTAGATTTGTATGTTTACATCAAACTTACTTCACCTTAATTTTATTTTCGTTTGTGGTTAATATTTTCAGTGTTCTTCCCAAGTGAAAAGAAAACTTAAGGTCAATTTTATATTACTCCTACATAAAAAATGCACGTGTTTACAAGCTCTTGACACATTCGCCATAAAATGTACACCCACGCCTCTGTATATGTACACCAGTAAAATGTTATGGCATATTCTGTTCAATAAAATAAGAGTGAATTCCGCTCCCAAAAAACGTGGCGCCATAACACCGCCAATATCACCATCTTTTTGTTTTTATTTTCCATCCAACTAAAATTTCCCCTCTTTTAACTGTAAAACTTGAGAATTTTCAAAGAAAAACCCTGTCCGGGTCATTAAATAATTTTTTTATTTATGGTTATTCCCGTTCGAGTAAACGAAGTTTTTTTTTGATCAAAACCCCAAATGGAATGTTTTAGTGAAAAATCTATAAAGCGATGTTTGTAAACACATCACCTCGGTCACTTCCTCGTCTTGACATTCCTAATACAAACTTGACACATTTGTATTGGTGAAATTACAGCCTTGTTGTTTTTTGTTGGAAAACTAATAATAGCATGGGGTGAGTTTGCTTCAAACGGAGATTTTTATCAAAGGGTGATTGTTTTTTTATAAAATGATACGGGCGAGGTAGTAAAATTCTTTATTATTAATAAAATGGATTCTGCAACAATCACGAGACAATCATGTAGAAATCTAAATAACACGAGCTTTATAATATTCTTGCAAAAGGTAATATCGCGGTTGATGCGCCTTTGAAGTTTGTTGACTTTGCATTTCAACATACTATGTTATTTTGATTTGATATTGAAGCGATTAGTAATTTTCTTTCAATAACTTTTGTATCGACCAGCAGGTTGCACCAGGTCACTTGCCCGGG
The DNA here is from genome assembly GCA_030157275.1 of Cynaeus angustus. NCBI lineage: Eukaryota > Metazoa > Arthropoda > Insecta > Coleoptera > Tenebrionidae > Cynaeus > Cynaeus angustus. The sequence goes on from CM058059.1 coordinate 15,576,178, forward strand.
TTCTTGACCGCGGTTCAGTGACCAACTGCAAGCGTCTCTATGCAACAACCCTAATGATGCCTAGAGATATCCATTTTTTATTTGAGTGGTAATATTTAATAAGCTTTACGAAGACGGTTAACTGTTCTAGGACAACAGTAGAGTAGTTGATTTTTTAAATAATAAAAACGAAAGAATTATTGTGTGTGAGAACTTTATTTTGGGGAAGTTGGTCAAAGTTATAAATAATTCTACAACTACGCTTTTAAAAGTATTTATTCAAGTTTTTTACACCCATAGAAACAGAATATTCGATAAAAAAAATAGTATCTTTAAAAACGCATGGAAAAGTAAATCACTTGAACCTCTTTAAAAGCTTTTAGTGTGGGCAGATAAAACATCAACGAGAGGAAGAAACGAAGAAAAGGTGGACAAGTGGTAATAAAGTGTAAAAATCACACCAAAGATTTTTTTACTAATATTTGCCTTCCAACGCTGAACGCGCAACACTCAATAAAGATATTTTGATGGCAGCGTTGATGCTCTTATAATCTCGTTTAACATGACAACGTCAAAGTAAATGACAAAATTAACTTTGGGTTATTCAACATTGCATCGATTTTACACCTTCAAAATGGCGACATAATGGTACTCGTATAACAATAATCTAAATAATGTTACAATTCAGGCACAAACTATATTGTTTGAATTCACAAGTCATTAAAATTTGTTATCAATTAAACTGATAAAACTGTTGATGTTTATTTTTCATTAGCATACCGCTTAAGCTTAGATTTCTAAATTTTATTTTTTGGGTTTTTACCCTAAGAACCAGAGACGCCATCTATTAATAAATATCATAAGTTGTTGCAGAATTTGTTTCAGTAGAAAACAAAAATCAATAATAAATTGTCATTGATTCAAATGATGATAAAAAAAATGTATCTATTTTATCAAATTGTGAGTTATTTCTGCAGCGTTTCTACACTAGCTAGTTTTATTTTTGTTTGTTTGCAATACTGCTCTCAGGCTGGATGTTATTTGTTTGTGAACGAAATAAAAAATATGTTATCTAGACAGACTGGAAAATCTTTCGGAGTAAATTCGTCTGAAATCATATTATAAAAAAACACATTTTGCTTTTCTGACATATGGGTAAAAACATTATTGTATTAGCAAAAAAATCCCAATCGGATTATTGATTTCTTACTCTATTTTTTAAAATAAATTTTTACACTTTATCTCTTAGTCGTAAAATACTTTGTTTTTGCAAAAACCGTGAAGCTCAGACTCGTTCAGAAATTCGAGCTAAATACTCTCTTTAAAGAATAAATTTTCTTTGGATTGCAAAATTTTGTTATCATTGATAAAATCCTGTTCATTTCTGTTCGATAAATGACACAGAAAGGTGACTATGTGAAATATCCAAATATTCGAGAGACTTGAGAAATTACAATTACTGCTTTAGGAAGAGTCTTAAGGGCAGAAAAGTGTGTTGATCCTAATAACTCAAACAATTTTCCCACCCATCGTAGCGCGAATCATGTCTTGGATTTATGATTTTAAAATGAAATCAAAACGTTAGTGGGCTGAATTCGTATTTTTGACCATAATTCAGTCTTATCATAATTAAACTTTTGCGAAGTTTTAAGAGTATTTTTTAAATTAGGAGTGTTAACTCATAGCAGTTTGGAGAGGTAAGTAAAGAACAATTTATGCTACAATTTGTTTGTTTATGTGTCTGTGCTGGTAAGTCCTAAAAGCAACATTGTTATCAATTATGAGACTGCTTTGCCATAAAATGAATTTTTTGAAAAGACAAAATGTAAGCATTACGGTTTTAGGTATCTATTCGTAATTGCTGTGGAATCACAAAATTATGTAGAGTAAATTGCTCACCAAATTTACATCATCAACGATTTGATTATATTAGTTTGCAGAAACTTTCGACACAATCTATCTTTTCTTTAGTTTAAACTTAAAATTTTTTACTCAAAAATTGTCACAGAAATCTTTGATTCAATTTATATTTTATAGACAAACAGGAGCAATAACAGTTTGTGAAATCATTTCCATGAACCAAATTTTGGTTATTAAATATTTAGCTACCTGGTAAGAAAATGTTCACAGGAATTCCAGTGTCACTTTAAGCAATATGTGGCTCTTGCTTATTTTCTAATTGTTCCCACCACAGATATAAATCACAACCAGAACAGTTTTCGAAGGAGCTCCTAAAATACTTTCCATTAACATTAACAAGACTTTAAGTGTCAAAAACTTAGCTACCCCCAAATTAGCTAGCATAATGCTCATAGGAATTTCTGTTATTTTAGATTTTTAATGGTCAATATTTGTCTAGTTATTTTATTTTTTGAATCGGCATGTCACACAAATTTAGAGAGCGTTAAGACGAATTCTTTGACTGTCAATTTCCGGGAGCTCGACCGTTGCTAATATCACAACAACAAAAAATAAGAAGTAATGTGACACCTACAGTACCTAAAAGTTTGAGCTTTTACTTATTTTATTAGATTTTTAATAGTGTTACCTGACAAAAGACCCAAAATGGAGATTTCGTGGTCATCTTCTTTTTTTTCTACTTTTTCGTTTGTGGTGTTTGACATATCACAAGAATTTCTGCGTCAATGCGTCAAGTAAATAAAACACGTTGTTGCTTGGTTTAATGTTGATTTTAGTTTCCATATTGTAACAGGTTTAATAATTACATTACTTTTAAACATTTATGTAGTATGATTTAATTTCCACTTCTTCCTCCACCACCACAGCAACAGAGCACAAACAGAGCAGTTGCAATAACAGTTCCTGGAACCCTTACCATGAACACGATTTCAAACGTTAAATGCTTAGCTACCTGCTAGGACGGTGGTGATCGGAACTTCCACGTCATTTTCCAATCTTAACGGTGATTGCTTATCCAGTTGTTCTTTTACACTTGGACTCGCCATGTTCTCGGCAACAAAAATTTAGAAACCGTAAATGTCAAAGATGACATTATTTAAATGTTTATTTACATTTTAGTTTCCACATTGCAACAGGTCTAATATTTGCAATACTTTTATAGATTCATAGAGTATGATTTTAAATTAAAATTAAATTTAAACCACAAATTTTAAATTTTTCAAGTTCAACAAAAATTATCGGCATAGCAAGAGATAAAATATTTGAAATGTTAACATATATTTGCTTCTTACTGCTTTATAGCCAACTGTTCGCATTTTCCAGTTGGAACTGATCTATTTAACTACAAAGAGCAACAAATTGGCTAGTTACATAAAGTCGCTAAAACTACACACCGATCTTAAAATTATTATTGTCTAAAATGATTTTAAATTGACTATATTAAAACTAGACTCTAAATGGCATGAATTCTATTAGAAATATGCCACGAAATTATTATGTTTACAAAGAATTGCTGTTATTCTGAACTCAAAAAGAACAGAGCAAAAACAAGTTCTGTCGTTTGCTGTTTAGGAAAACAAACATTTGTGCAAATATATCACATTTTTAATTACAAAGAAATTAAAAGAGAAAGTTTGTACACCTTAACTCTTAGGTTGTCTAAATCTAGATTTATTAAATTTATTGCCAATTTCAGCTGTGTTTTGAAATACAAATGTAAATACCCTTTCCAAGTTTCAAAAGTAAGAACAGTAGAATTTTTCCGGGAGTGTTGCAACTTCTACTTGCTGCCACTTCGATCCTAGTAAAAAGAAAATTCTGATTTTCTGTCGGCGCAGACTTTTTGCTTTTCGGAAACTGGAAGCGTTTTAATAATCTGGACAGCGGCTTCTAAAACATTTTGATATGAAACATCTATGGACATAAATCTCTTCTAATGAATTGCTGTAAGGGGTCTAATCGTCGTCGACAAAACTTGTTGGACAGCACAAACGCTCACTTCCATCAGCTCGGATACATTTCATTTTTAATTACGCGGAACATTTTTTTATAGATTCTGAAGAGTCTGTATAAAAAAAAGAATTACTGTTTAAAAATTATAAAATCGCTAGCACAGATTGTATAAAAAATAATTTGTTTAAATAAATGAGAGAAAATTTAAAATTAACTTTTCTTCCAAAATAAGCACCACAGACCAAGTCTCCTTTGCTTGGCACCCATGTAGTAGAACCAAATAAGCTAATATAACCCAGGTCGTTGTCACGTCACTATACCTATATCATTGGGAAACATAAATAAAATCTTATATCTCATTTGTTTCGTCTTTTACAATTCACCTCTTAAAACCAAAAACATATGCCACTCCAATGCACTCAAACAACGCGATGCTCAACAATGGAAAATTTCCCCTGAAGTTATCAAATAACACAAACATGTAGTTTCCGGTACCATACGGAAAAGCCATGGAAATGAGGAACAAGGTCAAATAAATGCTTCCTGTTAGAATTTTTTTGAGAGGTTGGAGAAAAGTTTCATGTTCACGATGGAGGTGACATAGCCTTTGAGTGGGCCGAACTGGAAATCGATTTCTCAAGTGAAGAGCATTAAGAAGAGGAGGATCTACCAAAATTGAGCGCCCGTGAATTGGATTATTGCTTCAGTGAAGATGACGAAGACGAGGCCAGTGCCGGACTCTGACTAATGAAATTGTGGTTAAGTGACTATAGAAGTGTAATGTAAACAAGGAAGTCAGAACGAAATTGACAGTGTAAAAAATTAAGACCTACATAAATAAAAATTAAGACAGGACTTTTAGAAAAGAAATTAAATCTTTAAGACGAGAAATCTGAAGTAAAAAAAAATGAAAAATATGAGCACCTTTGAAAAAAATTGTTTTAAGAAGCCTGAAGATCGAGATTTATTAATTAGTCGCTTTAAAAATTAGCAAATTGTAAATATGCCTTGTGATGAGATTAACTCGATTTCTTTGTTATGAGAAACCAGTGTTTTATAGCAACATTAAGTGAGAGGATTATAAAGTAAATTTTAGCGAGGATGTCTGCTGACATTTAACCGCAAACGTCTAGGATTTAATTGAGACAAGAAATGAGAAATGGAGAACTAGAACTTGATGTGAGAGAATGAGATTGTGTTCTTGTAACGTAGACGTGATGTAAACTGACGCGACCTGACGTGACGTAGAATCCAAGCGACGAAGCTTTACAAAAAATAGAAAAGGCACCAGGCTAAAAGAGTGTTGTGATAAAGAGCCACATTGAAGGAGACTATTGTGCCATACCTCGATGACTCCCTTTTGTAACACCATGTCAGTTTGGTGTCCCGAGATTCACGTTCGTCCTTAGCACAGTCTGGTAGAAAAATAGGTTTTTCATCCTATGACTCAACATCAAACCATTTCTTTGAGAACATACCTAACTCACCGCCCGACTTATTCTTGGCGTTGACAAGGAAACCGCCGCTAAGTCTCTGAAGTAGTAGAAATTATCTGTGTTTTATGGGTCCCTTTTTTTGTAATGTTAAACGTTTCCTGCCTCTCACCTCTGCATTATCATTTTTAATAAGGTATTTGTACGTCTTCCCAAACTATGACAAATATTCCAGAAAAACATTCATTCTTTCCCATTAATTACAAAAATTCGGTTGTCTCTTCTACGTGTTAATAAGATTGTTGACTTCGCCTCTTCAACCGCAGCAACACAGAATTGTTTGAAAGTGAGCCAGTGTTATATTGCACAACTAAACCCAAAGCACCACCATAGGAAGTACGGAAATTTATTTTTAACACCACTCTGCTGCTGCTAGACACTATCTCGATTTGACTTTTTTTTCGTGCAGTAGGATCATGAGTTGTCACCGTCGCGAAGATGGTTCTAATGGGTCGGGAATGAGAGTCCTGGGCCACCAAATCTGTCGCTGAAGAGCCTATAAAAAAATACTTTAAACTTCTGAAAAAAAACTAATCAATCAATAACGAATCAATATAATGTAATGTTGTGGGCGATAAATTTTCTGTTGTAATTATTGCAATTAAGTTGTAATTAATATTATTATTTAATTTATTTAAAATTAACTTTTGGCTTATTCATTGATCTTCTAGAGTTCCACCACAAGTGGATTAATTAAAACACGATTCAAGGAGATATCAATTTTCGTCTTTCTCCTCTCAAAAAGTTTTTCCTACTTTGAAGTGTTACATCAACTTAATTAAGTACCTAATTGAATTATTTAATCGAGATACTTTGAGAGTTCCCAACATGTACACTCACGAACTTTTGTGCGTAAAGAAATATTTTTTCTTCGAATTTTGTCACAGGTAATTTACTGTTTTGAAATTAATTAAATTGAATTAATTGTCGATTATAATTTTTTCTAAAATAAACCGATAAAAAACGAACGAATTTCATTTTATTCTTTTTAACAAAATAGTTAAATGCCAAACATCTGCTAAATTTTTGATATAAAAATTTCGACTTTGTTTTATATTGACTACAATCCTCTTATTTGCCACATTTTATTTCATTGAGACAAGATCATTACATTCTTTTTGTTTTTACCTGTAGACGTGCTTCTCCAATATGCAACCTTAGCGCCACACTATTCCCATATGACAGATAAACCTTAAAAGTGCTCTGCAATACCTCTTTAGGTTTCAACTGGAAACTTCCATTTTTGACCACAAAAGTATCACTGCAACAATAACCTACCAGATGGTGGGATAGCGTAAAGACTGGTTTACCTTGTGTGCGCATCACCGGCGGATTCAGAAAAGGGGAAGGTAAACATGTCGCTCGTTTTCCGCAGAAATGAGCCTGACGTTGGCTACGAAAATGCTGCTACGAAAAGTAATTAATATATGTATTTTAATTTAAGTTTATTTTAACATGTCATAAATTATTACAATTGATTTTATTCAAATGTTCCTTTTTGATGTCATACGAGATTTTCTCGCCCATCATGACACAAATAGCATTGGGATGTCCCGAGTATACCCCCGGAATAATACTCGCATCAACCACTCTCAAATTCCGAATCCCATGCACTTTTCCTTCTCCATTTACTACAGCCCCCATTTTAGGATCCCCTCCCATGGGACAAGTTCCATACGGATGGTACACGTTCGCTGTGAAGTACCTTAATGTGCAATACCAATACTCTTTTGACAAATACGTTTCATCCTTGCAACCTGGAAAATTCTGCTTAACCAAAGTGGCGTTAATACTCTTAAACGCTTGTGTATCTACTACGTTCAGAGCAATCTTAATTCCTTCGTATAACATTGCGATGTCGTGGTCTTCAGGGTCCGACAGAAATTTCGAGTCGATGAGAGGATAATCGAACGGATCATTGCTTTTCAATTTGATGTGCCCGTGGGACCTCGAGTGGAGTCCAATGATGTAGGTCAAAAACGAGCGGCTTTGGTCTAAATGTTCCCACGTTATTTCTTTTACGTGTTTGAGTTGTTGTGTGAGGGTATCAGAGAAGCCGTCAATTGGAAGCATCATGATTTCCACGTCTGGGTAGTTTTTAATTTTTTCTAGTTTGGTGGTATGGAAACTTAAAGCCCCGTTGTAGTTAGGCACAGCGAGAGAACCTTCTCCTCGTAAATAATCTTTAATGTAAACTGAAAGGTCTTCGTAGGTTTTAGTGTAATTTGAATCAAAATACAGTCCGTAAAATGTCGGGTGATCTTTTAATTTAGTCCCAACTTGTAAATCTTGAAATACACGAATTCCAACTTCTTGTAGATGTCTGGAAGGTCCAATGCCAGACAACATGAGAATATGTGGTGATTCTATAGCCCCAGCGCTTAAAACAACCTCTTTTTTACATCTAACAAAGTAATTTTTCCCACCTCTGACAAAATTAACTCCTTCTACAATTTTATTTTCAGATACGACTATTTTCACGACATAACTTTTTGTTAAAATAGTGAAATTCTCCCGACGTTTCACTGGTTTGATAAAAGCGTTACCAGCATCTTCACGTCGTCCTCGTTGTGTGTTAATTTGAGCTATGCTGGTTCCTTCTTGTTCTCCGTTGTTGTAATCTACAATTTTATATCCTTTTTCTTCGTTTGCGTTAAGCCAGCGAGTTAAAAGAGGGTGTCGTGGTGTTGGGTATTCTACGTTTAAGTAACCGTCCTTTCCGTGGCTTTTCCAATCTACTTTGACGTCAGGGTCGGTTTTAACAAAGTTTTCTGATAGTTTGAAAAAAGGGAGAATTTCGTTGTACGACCAACCGGTGATTCCGTGCTCTGAAAATTTGTCGTAGTCGATTTTGTTACCTCGTGAGTAAACTAAACCGTTGATAAGAGTTGTTCCGCCGATGCCGCGACCGCGAGGGTATTGGCATTGCTGATGGACCATATCTTAAAAAATGTGCAGTCATTTAAACTAAGATTTTGTAAAAAAATAATGTTTTGTTATTTTCTTTGCCTTTTTTTGGATTATCCACAATTCGACTTTGTAATAAGATGTTTGAACTTGAACATTTTTTTAATTATCTGATAGTTGAATTAAGAACATCCACAAACTCGATAAGTACTTGCAACAAATTTTGATAATTTAAAGGAGAATTCACGAAGCCCTATAAGGTAAATACAAATTACAAAGCAAATGTAAAATTATCACAAACAACAATAACCTTTAAACAACGTTAAAGTTAATTTTCTAATGAAAATTATAAGTACAGCATAATATGGTTATTGATCGTTGTGATATATATTTTGGCAGTTAAATATAAAATTATACCTAAACAACACGTAGTTTGCTGTACACTTTTATACCCCCAATCGTAATTGCTCAACTTCAAACTAATCTCCATATTTGGAATATCAGTGACATTGTTACCAAATTCTCCAGCTTCCAAAAGCAAAACTTTCCATTTTTTAATTTCAGACAATCGATTTGCAACAACAGTGCCACTAGCACCTGCACCAATTACTATAAAATCGTAGTCACCAAAATCTGTAAGAATTTTTAAGCAATTAAATGCGATACTATTTAGTACTACCAATAATTTTATCCTCTTTCGCCTTAAAAATGGAAGCACTTGTAGGATACTGGTAGAATAAAGATTCATTGATTTGTGCATTAATAATTTTTTCATAATAATTTATGATGTTTTCACACCAACACTTGTGAAAAATTATCAGGAAGAGAAAAAAGAAGTTGTGCTTCATTTTATTTAACTGAGTGGACTGTTGTTTCTTTTTGATATTTGAAAATGAATAGTTATCTTCAATTGCCATATTAGTCTTCTTATCGGGAATGTTATGTAGAACGGAAATATTTATAATCTTTTTAATGGCATAACAATTAGAAATAATTACGGCGATGAACATACTTTACAATTTTGCAAAGTTACGTTTTAGCTTGCTGCATTAATGTTATTTCTAGGTAAAGCATATATCGAAAAATGTTTTACAACGAAACATTACGGTCTAGACTGCGATTTAACTGGATGCCAATAAAACCAAAATACTGTTTATAGATTGTTGGAAGTAAACATTGATGTACTCTGATTGGTAACTGATCGAAACAAATCAAAACAAAATCATCTACAAATGATCAGTAGTCAACAACTTCAGTGCCTGTAGAGCGGCTGAACTCATATGTTGGTCGCTTTATCAGTTTATAAACCCTGACCATCAAGAATGCAGCGTCGAGGCTTCTTAAACGTCTTCCTCCAAGTACTGTTAAAAAGAAACATCTGCATCGTAAACTAATTATTTCAGATTAATTGTCTCTGCAATGAAGAATGTATTATAAATTGACTTTGGAAATTAAGAAATATGACTAAAGATTATTTTGTTGTATTATATATATATATATATATATATACACTTCGGGGCACCATTGCGGATGCTTATTGTAATTTTATGATTTAGGAAAATATGAGATGAAAAAACAATTCAATAATTTCACCTGCAATTACTGGAAGCAAATGCAACGTTCTGAAGGCTGTAGAAACATAAACAGTTAATAATTCAGATTGAAACTAAACGAACAGACGACAGATAGAAAAGTAAGTTTTTTTATGAAGCCGTAAAGAGGTACAAAGATCACCCTTGGCAATTCTCAAAGAGCCCATATTTTTTATTATTTGTTTTACGTGAAAGACAAACCTTCTATAGCCTTCATCGGCACCAATAAAAGCTTTCTCTCTGATAAAACTTTCTAACACAAAAGCCTATTAAATTTAAGAAACTTTGTAGTGATATCGAATCCTAACAGCTCACTTTCAAGTTCACAGTCTTCTAATTGTAGAAAATTTAATAACCGACTGAAATTTGTCAGCTATGTTAATTTTATTTTGTCTTAAGGCGGTTACTACTGAAATCCAGGGAAAGTCGGTGGATGGTAAACAAAAAAAGTTGTATTTGCTCAACATGCGTGGAATACGTAACCCTAGAGATTACACGCAAGTCTAGGGTGCTTCTGGGATAAACAAAAAAAAAACATAAATATTTGGTGGGCTACTTACTTACAAACAAACTGTGCGCTCAGAAAGGAAAGTGCCGACATCGTTAATTATGAAGGAGGCAATTAGGATATTTTTGAGAATATTCTCGATAATTAGTGCACACTTTACAAGCCATTAAAATCAATAGTAGGAATGAATAATGTTTTCTTCAGTATTCTATGCATGTAAACGAGATGAACTATTATGTACGCATAGAATAAAAATAAAAATATTTTTAATAAATTGGCCGTCATATATTACATGCAGAACATTAGGAAAAATTCGGTGAATTGTGCGCACCTAAGCAAAAATCTGGAAACTAACCAAATATTCCAAAAAAATATTTTCTAATTTTGTAACTCTGTGTATAATAGTGTGCACTAGTCAGGATAATTGTAGATAAACATAAACGATCAAAAACTATATGACGTAAAGGGTAGAACTAAAAACAGTACATATATTTATTACAAACTAAAAAATCTTAATTGCTGTAATCTAAATTGTCATGTCATATTCATACTTGAATTATAGGTATACATATTTTGCTAAAAAATTTTGTAAAATTTAAAAAATGTGTTGATGACGTGCTTTTATTAAACTTTTAGAAATATGATAAATTTTTCACTCGTAAACTTGTCAAACTGCGTAATTAAAAGGGGGATCAAACATTTGAATATTTCGTTCGCTGTAGTACAGTTATGCTCAATTTTTACAAATCCGATTCAATCGCTATTGTTGTATTGTTGTGTTGTTATCTTCTTATTGTTATACTTAATGGTTTTAATTTAAAGAAATTTTTAATAATGGTAGATGCGCCTAAAACAATTTTTAAAACGTTTTATTTACTCAAAATAAAACACCTTACTTCATCGATTTATTTTTGTGCACATAACTTTATAAGAAAATTTCCTGAACAGACTTGGATGTGGTCAGCGTTAAAGAAATTTACTACGCACATGTTGAACACGCATAAAATATACCATCCAAGTGCGACTTTCGGATGTGTAATTTCCACCAGACTAAACTCATAATTTATTTGAATAATAGCACGTTTATTGTATGCGTAATTTTTGAGGTTTGCCACAAGTTCTTGACTACTTCGAACTGGAGTAATTTCCATATCTCCGGAAGCCGTTTCTCGACATGTTAAATAAACTGGCTAAACACCAATCAAGATTCTAGTTAAATTTCGGTTAACCAGTAACTCGATGGATTAAATATGCAAATAACTTCGAGTTGATGTAGTTTCATTCTACAGTAGTAGTTGGTAGATATTAGCAAACTATGTTGAAAAGCAACTTTATCTCTGAGCAAAACTGAAAAATGATAACTATTTTGATATCGTGTAGCTACGCCCTGGTTTTCAAAGGTTTTCTATTAAATAACACTTACTCAACAATAAGATTCGTTGTCTGAAAAGCCTCGTTGATCCCCATGAGCTAGTTTAGTGTTAGAGAGCCTTTCAATTGTATGTTAAAGACGTGTCGACAATTCAGTTTATTTCTATTGAAAACTTGTCGATTTTGGCTTTTATTGTGAAAGCTATGACGGGTTCTTGCCTTATTCTCTTCAAGATGACTGAAATCAATACAATAAAACATCAGTGACAGAACTTTAACTTTTAAAATTAAAGTAACACAGCACGTGTTACTTTAATAAGATGATATATTTTTTTTAATTATTAAGACCTAATTTTGACCACTAATGCTTTGTGATATTAGATATCTCGAGATAAATTGCCAGATATGTGTTTTGTAGACAAAGTGTTAAATTTGGATGCAGTAAACGTATGTCTGCGGTCCTTGATTTTGTGAATTGTTTGATTTTTGAAAAACTTTGTAAACCGTTTAAACACAAAGAAATATTTCATTTAATGTTGTAGTTGCACGTTTTCTTCACTTTAATGAAGTCTTAAAATGAGATCAATAATGGCCAATTTACAATTTTCAGTTTACCTATTTCTTGTGAAGTTTTCATGTGAATGCGTTAGTGGGCAATTTATTGAAAACGACAATATTCTTAATTAAGAGAATTAGAAAAATTTGTTTACTTGTTCAGTGAATTTAAATCTAATTATCTTAAATTAAGTCTGTTTTTAGATTTTAGAAAAGAAATAATTACAATAATTGTTAAATTGAGTTTTGAACAAATTTCATGTTTTTTTTTTGGTGTAGAAACATAAAAATGTTTTTACTTCATTTTGTATGTAAAATTGAAAATAATTATTAAGAATGCGAAAGATTCTTTAAATTGTGACCAAAATTTTCCGATTTTGAAAGACCATTCGCTTGGACGCAAACTTTAATTGCTGTATTTTTTTATATTTTTTTATGATGAACGCTTCTAAATTTTAAGTTTTGTGTCATAAGCAGTAAAACAAAAACTTTTAACAGAAGAAAACAGAAAAACAGAATAGAAAAAAAATAAAGTGGAAATGGTGGATGCCTTGTGCATGTATTTATTTTTGTTTCAGCATTTGTTATTTTTTTCTACAATATAGAAAGTAATTGGAAAGTGAATTATACAATGTATGTAACAAATAAAAACAAATGTATGTATTTTTTTTGTAAAATCTTTCAAAGTTAATATTTATCCAAAATGTTATCTGAGCAAAAATAAGATAAGATTTTATTTTAGAGTATATTTAGAATTACTATTAGAGGAGCTAGCTAATGAATCAAGTTAAAATAGTAGATGCGTCGAAAGAAAAACTAAACGGCCTTTTACAAAAAATGTAATAGTAATCATAAAATAAAAACCAATTAAAGTTAGGTATATACTGTACAGTACTACCAAAGATATTATAAGGTTGTTTAAAATCCAAGACAATTTTTTTTGGGGGGGTGAGAAGGAAGCATAGAATAGTTAAAAGTGAAATGGTCCTTGAAATAAAATTGTATATAAAATAAAATAAAAAAGTTTCACAGTTTACATTAATTCACACATTTTCAGTAAAGTGTCGTAAAAAAATTCTACGTAATTCATTTAAAATTAACTTTAAATTCCTTTTAAAATACGAAACTTTAGGTTTACACGTTTAATGCAAATGACCACGTTCAAATTAAAATTAAATTGTTTTTTTGCAATAAAACAGTTACATGTATATAAATATGCATAATCATTTATAGAAATTATTAAATATCAACAAACAGTTGTATTTATTAATTTATTAATTTATTAATTTATTAATTTATTAATTTATTAATTTTATGTGGATATTCCCATAACTCTAAATTTTAGTTGGTTTCTGCATTGTTTTATCCACCCAACAATGCAACCTTTGTTCTCTTAATGTAAACCCTCAGTTTCAATGTTGTCCTAAACTCGCACAGTATGTGTATTTCCCAAACTTGTAACCTACCCGGACATTCGATTCCCGGCACCACCACCTCCGTCTTGAAAACTTTATAATTCACAGCAACCTCTACCATCTCGTTACCGTCATCCACCTCCTTAACATTTTCTTCAACTTCGGAGTCATTTCCTAGAGTCATCTCCGTAGTTTCTGGTGGTCCCGGCGACTTTTCCGCCGTCGGATCTTCCGGACTTGACAAATTGTCTAATAGTCCTGTAGAACACAACAAAAACAAGAGTGCTGTAAATAACATGATTTGATCCGAAAATGAAAGCCAGTAACACCAAAACTTGAAAAAAATATTAGATTAAATTAACGCATCGGTTGTAAGTAGAACAATATGTAGTTTCTTGGAAGCCGAACGCACACAAACTGAGCTAATAGGTCTGAGCTAATAGAAAGGCAAACTGCGCTTACGATCGATTCTATCCTCAGACGGAAACTTCTGAAACAGCGGAACCGTACATGATGTAACTACCTGAAGGATTATTATAAAGACAAAATGTACTGGCTGTTATGGAGGAAAAAGTTACGACGAAGAATTACAGCAAGGTGTTAGGTGACAGAAGTTTCTAGATCAGTTGTCACAGAAGCGATATTTTGTATCGCAGTTTCACTCATAGCAGGTAATCTTGAATTTATCTTCCATCTCCAAACAAAAATTGAAAACAGATATAATCCTAAAAAAAGTTCTTAAAAACGAAAAGGTAAATATAAAAAAATTAAATTTGCGAGAAAGCAGGAAAAATGTGGTCAAAGATTACTTTATTTATTTTATTTATTACAATTCAGATAAATGTATTAGTCAATTTTTCCAAGAAGATTTATCGTTTTCGTAGAATTTAACTGCAGTTTCTGACAAATAATATCATTTCATAATTCTTCTTGGAACTACGAAATTTGATTTTTTGTACAAATAGATGGTGATTACTTTCAACAACGAGCTTATTTTTCCTTATCTAATTATTTCGGATGCTTTGTGTTTTTTTTCTTTGTGAAGTATCAACTGGTGTCGATGTGTTCGACATGCATTTTTTTTCGTTCTTCATGGTTTTTCTTTTAGTTTTATTTATAGCGGCCGCTTGTCATTACAACAATGTAACAAAAAAAAAATGTCTGAAAATATGAAAAATGAATGATAGAATATTGAGTGCAGACTTGTATACAAAAGCTAAAATTAAAAAACTACTATATTCAAACAAAGTGAAAAATATTATGCCTTTCAACGTCAATTTATTTTAGATGTACATTAAATTAATTACTTGCTGGAAAAAAGTGCTTTTATAAATTCACCCGGCGCATCCACCATTTTTATTCATTAAAAAAAAAAAGCGGTTTGGTTTTAGACAGTTATTAATATTAAGTTTACTAACTTATTTACAAATTTGCTAGAAAAAAGCTAATTTAGCTCAATTGTAGTCTTAACAGCATAAAAGTGCTGACGTCATTTGATTTTATTTAAAAATCATTCTTAAATTTTACAGAAGCCTTAAACAGAGAATTGTGTTTGTTAAAATAACTCTAAAACAATGTTTACGTTAACAACTTCGTGTCCAGCACCCTATCATAAACGAGAGAAAGAAACGAACAAAATGTGAACAAGTGGTGGTACAATCTTCAAATCATAGTTAAGAAATTTTAACTAATATTTTTGCCTTCCAACGCGGAACGCGCAACAGTCAATAAGAATATTTTGATGGCAGCATTGATCCTTTTATAATCTCATTTAACATGACAACGTCAAAGTAAATGGCAAAATTAACTTTGCGCTATTCAACATAATGATACTTTGGTAAAAATAATAATCTAAATAATTTTATAATTATGATACAAATTTATTTTTCATCAGCATACCGCTTAGGCTTAGTTTTTCATATTATATTTTTTACATTTTTTAACCAAAAACCAGAGGCGCCATCTATTAAGAAAAATTACAAGTCGTTCTAGTTTTCGTTTGAGTAAAGGGAGACAAAAATCAATAATAAATTGAGAAGTCCAAAGCAATAATCATCAATGTCCGCGAACAATAATCTAAAAAACTAAAAACTAATTTAAATATTGCTGCTCACTTAGGCTCATACGTAATGTTGAGTTGAAAATTTGATTTACAGGAGCCTCAAGTGTTAAAATAAGAATTCCGATAGTTTATATTTTCCATTAACTAAACTGGGTGAAAATAAAACATTGTCAGCCCACTTTTTATCAAAGATGGACTTGTGTTATTCTTGTGGACCCGTCAGTTGTTATTGACTCAAATGGTGAATGCGCCAAGCAATATTTTGATCAATTTTGCCAACTTGTGAGTTTTTCTGCAGCGGTTTTACACAAGCTAATTTTATTTTTGTTTGTTCGGAATACTGATTTTATTATTTGTTCGCGACTACAATAAAAAATATCTGGTCTAGACAGACGGTAATATCTTTACAGGTAAATTGGCCTGAAACAGAAATCATGCTATAAAAAATTGCATTGAACTTTTGACAAACGAATAAAATCACACATTTCATTAAAAGCAATGATTATTATTTTATTACCAAAATATATTGGAATCGAATTATTGATTTCTTGCTCACTGAATTTTATTTTTTATAAATTATTTTGATTGATTTTGATTTTTAATGTTGTCTGCATTGAGAATAGAGCAATAGAAAACTTTGACGACGAAGACTTCTTCAGCGTCAAAATTCGATCTAGTTTCTTTGAAGAATTGACTTCATTTGGAGTCTTAAATTTTACTGTAACTGATAACCTTCTCTTCTGTTTGATAATTGATGCATTAACGTAGTCAAGTGAAATATCAACAAATATTGCTTTATAACAAATATTGCACCATTATTTTGGAAGCAGAAAGGCTTGTTATTAAACTTATTATATTACTTTAAAATTGCCAGAAAAAATCTATTTTTTTATCCAAGTGATAGGTATATTCGTTTTGAAGAAATAATTGCTTATGTGGAAATTTCGAGCGATCAAGATAATTTCTTGTCAAGTCCAGAAACCGTAAACATATATCCATATTTGAGATAAGTGTCATATAATGTCAATTAAAAAATTAAAAAACAAGATTTTGTTCCCAAAAATTCGTGAAAAAATGGTACATATATTTTATACAACTGGTATAATAAATACCGAGCGATCCAAAAGATTTTCTACGAAGTTGGTCATGAAAGCATAAACGTATGTCTTATTAAAAAGATAATTCGCATACAACCGAAAATTGGTACAGACTTTAAATACATCATTACTGTGACCCGCGTACGCTTTCAGTGGACTGAATAACGGGAGCCATTTTAAAATTATGTATTGTTAATTAAAACTTTTAATTTTCTCTTCTTCCGTAAGCAAAGCAGCTCAGGATAACCAAAGCAGTAGCAATAGCAGTTCCTAAAACCATTTCCATGAACAAGATTTTAGGTGTTAAATACTTATCAACCTGCTAAGATAGTGGTCATAGAAATTCCCATCTCATCTTGTGATTCTTGTTTATTCTCTGTTTGTTTTTTCACACAATTTCCACTTGAATTTGCCATGTTTCCCGTCACAAAAATTTAGAAATCGTGAATGTCAAAAATGACAACCTCTTTTGTGGGAGAAGTACACTTTGATTAAGTTTCATTATTTTTTAGTAAATATATTATATTAATTATTATGATTGTTGTTAATTTCCAGGAGCCCGCTCGTTGCTAATATCACGGCAACACAATAAAAAGTAAGTTGACACCTACTGCTCTTAAAAAATTGAACTTTGGCTGGTTGCATTGGAGTTCTGATATTGCTACCGGACTACCTGACGACTTTTTTTACTTTTTCGTTTGAGGTCTAATAAAACACGTTATTGCTTGGTTTATCGTTGATTTTAGTTTCCACATTGTAACAGGTCTGATATTTACATTACTTTTATACATTTATACAGTATGATTACGTATTCAACAAGAACTAGCGGCATAGCAAGAAATAAAATATTTAAACTGTTAACATACATTTGCTTCATAAGTATTATTATTGTCGTACATTACCACTTTATAACCAACTGTTCGCGTTTTCCCGTTGGAACTAACCTATTTAACAACAAAGAGCAACAAATCAGCGAGTTACATAAAGTCGCTAAAGCTACACATCGATCTTAGAGCTATTATTGTCTAAAATGATTTTAAATTGACTATATTGAGGACAGACTCTAAATGGCATGGATTCTATTAGAGATATGTCACGAAATGGATATGTTTACAAAGAATTGCTGATATTTTGCATTCAAAAAGAACAGAGCAAAAACGAGTCTGCTGTTTGGAGAAACAAACATTTGTGCAAATATATCACATTTTTAGTTTCCAAGAAATTAGAAGAGAAAGTTTTGAACACCTTAACTCTTAGGTTGTCTAAATCTATGCTTATTGTCAATTTCGGCTGTTTTGTCAAAAGTTTAAAAAATAGATGGGACCTAGGTACTTTTTGCCCTACAAATGTAAATACCCTTCCCAAATTTCGAAAGTCACAACAATAGAATTTTTCGGTCAGTCTTACAAATTCTATTTGCTGCAACCTCGATTCCAGTAAAAACAAAATTCTGATTTCCAGTCGGCGCGGACTTATTCTATTTTCAGAAACCGGAAGTCTTTTGATGATCTAGACAGCGGCTTCTGAAAAGTGAGTATACAACCATAATGATATGAAATATTTATGGATATGAAACTCATCTAATGGACTACTGTAAGGTGTCTAATCGATATCTTCTTCATCGTCGACAAAACTTGTTGGACAGCACAAACCCTCACTTCCATCAGCTCGGATGCAAAATAGAAGAGTTTCGGCTGTTGAAACTTCGTGGGGCATTATTCCATGAAAATCTTTTAGGTCGTTGGCCGGAAACCATGCTTTTTCGTTGTCGTCGATTATCACGATTCCGAATAGTCTTCATGAAAAAAAAAAAGAAGTTATTGTTAGAAGACTATAAAATCTACAAATGTGTATGACATCTATTTTAGCCTAGAGGTTTGAAAAGTTAAGTATATATTCTGAAAAATCAATTCTTACCTGGCGATCGCAGTCCCCGGAATCCAAGCAATCGAGCTGAACACCAATACCAAAATAAGCACCACCGACCAAGTGGGCCACTGATGTCTATCCGTGTCTCCTTTGCTTGGCACCCATGCATCATACCCAGTTCCATCAACCGCAATTTCCACAAAACTCGCAACAAGAATAGAAAGCATCGCCAGTGGTGACAAATACTTCCAACAAATAAGCCAATACAACCCAGGTCGTTGTCCCGTCATCATCTCTATATCATCAGCAAACCTACATAATAATCTTATAATCTCATTTCGTTTTGTCTTTTATACCTCACCTCTTCAAACCATAAACATATGCCACTCCAATGCACTCAAACAACGCGATGATCAACAATGGAAAATTTCCGCTGTAGTTGTCAAATAAGACAAAGATGTAGTTTCCAGCACCATGAGCAAAAGCCATGGAAATGACGCAACAGGTCAAACAAATGCCTCCTGTGAGAATTTCTTTTGGGAGATTGGGAAAAAGTTTCATGTCCACGATGGAGGTGACAACACCTTCGAGAGTGCCGAATTGGGAGTCAATTCCTAGAGTAAACAGCATTAGGAAGAAGAGGATCGACCAGAATTGAGCGCCAGGAAATTGGTTTATTGCTTCAGTGAAGATGATGAAGGCGAGGCCGGTGCCGGACGCTGACTGTAACAGAATTGTGGTTGAGTGATTATGGAAATGTAACGTAAACAAGGGAGGCAAAACGGAATTGACAGTGGACAAAATTGAAACTTACATAAATAAGTAAATGTTGCGACAAGACATTTATAAGAGGAATTTAATCTTTAAGACGGGAAATCGAAAGTAAAAGGATTTAGTTTACGAGGGAAAAGAAGAGAAATCGGAAATGTATGAGGACCTTTGAAATGCTTACTTCTATGAATTTAGAAGCAGATTATAGCAAAATGTGCCGACCTCTTAATCGATAACACACAAAAATCGTTCTTTTATTATTTTTTGTAAAAATGTTCATCTAATTATTTAGGTATTAGTATTGTTTTTTTCTTACACATCAAAAATTGTCATATTTTTAATTCACACGCCTTTTAACACTGACGCTCCTATCATCACAGCGATGATTAAACTCGTCTCTGATTTGTGAGAAAAACAATTGCTTTTGTTAGTGTTGTAAACACCAAGTTAAATCCGAAAAAATCTTTGTTCATTTAAGTAGCCACGCACAAACTGTTTTTGAGATTACTGAGTTTCCATTCAAGCATTAAACAAAGTCACAAATTAGTTGCTTTCTAAACAAATGTTTACAGCTTGATGCTGAAAAAAGTTTTAAGATGGCTATTTTTTAATTAATTGCTTTAAAAATTAGCAAATTGTAAATATGCCTTGTGATGAGTTTAACTCGTTTTCTTTGTTATGAGAAGCCAATGTTTCTATAACGATAATAAGCGATAGGATTATAAAGTAAATTCTAGCGAGCATCTTTGCTGTCATTTAACCGCAAGCGTCGAGGATTTAATTGAGGCAAGAAATGGGGAGTTGTAGAAGCGGAAATTGATGTGCGAGGTTGACGTTATGGCTTTTTATGATTCTTTTTGTAGCGCAATCTGATTTATTAATGTTTGTATTTTATGGTTTCGAATTTTATGAGATGTCTTGACTTACAATGGGTTTAATTGATCAAAACTTTCATTACTCACGTTGTCTAATTCTTTCTGTAAGTCACATTCTGGCAATGAAGGCATGACGACGCTGCTAACTGACCCATCAGCATTGGTCACATTGAACACCGCCCCTTCTTCAGGTAGCACCCCATCAAACGCCCCTATCAACCCAGCAATGGTACTGTTTCTTAAACTCAAACACTTCTCATAAACCATAGTCGCCTTGAATCCAATAATTGAAAAAACCACAATTCCTGCAAACATCGACGTGAAACAGTTCGTGAGAGATACCATCAGAGCATCTCTATAACAATTGTTGTTAACAGGATTGTACGACGAAAACGCTATAAGGCCTCCAAATGCCAGTCCTAACGAGAAGAAAATCTGCGTTCCTGCCTCCAGCCAAACCACAGGGTCAAGAATAGTGTGCCATGTTGGAGTGAAGAGATGCCTCAATCCATCGGAGGCTCCTTTTAGAGTGATTCCACGAAAAAAGAAGATGATGAGAACGATGTAGGGGAAGGTAGCAGTGACGTAGACCACTTTTCCTGAAGAAGCGATACCTTTGATCATGCACATATAAACGAGAATCCAGGCGACGACGAGAGCGAGAGCGATCTTCCAGTTGAAGCTTTCCGGGGTGTTGATATCGGGGGAGATCATAAGGGTGCTACGGTACCAGAAGTACTGAGTGGGGCTGCTAACCTGTTAAGAGTTAGTTTTGGAATGAAATTGATATTGACACTTACCACACATTCGGGTTCAGAAGTGTAAGAGCCATTGGGGAAGTAGACTTTAGGGCACTCAGCCCACGGAAGCTGAGACTGAAAACTTTGCACGAAGTAAAAGAGGCACCAGGCTATGATGGTGTTGTAGTAAAGAGCGACGTTGAAGGAGACAACTGCGCTGCTAATGCCGATACCTGTTAGTAGAGAATATAATCATAAATCTACTTTACTACTGACTGGAAAGACATCTACCTCTTTATCTACTTTCACTCACCCGAAAGAAATGGCGACACTTGATTCCATACCCCGATGGCTCCCTTTCGCAACCTTTGACCGATCGCCAACTCCAGATAAAAAATCGGTATCCCTTCAATCGCCAACATAACAAAATAAGGAATTAAGAAAGCGCCGCCTCCATTCTTTTGCGCCAGATACGGAAACCGCCATACATTCCCCAGACCAACAGCATAACCCACGGTAGCCAACAAAAAAGTCAGTTTACTGTCCCAAGATTCACGTTCGTCCTCGGCACATTCCGGTCGAAAAATAGGTTTTCCATCCTATGACTCAACATCAAACCATTTCTTTGAGAACATACCCAACTTACCACGACCTGTGAGTCCCTTTTACCGTCCGACTTATTTTTTGTGTTGGGACTTAAATCCTCGAAGGCCGCGTTTGTTGCTCCGTAACTACCAGTGTTACCATTTTCGACGACGAGACGACCTCGCATTTCTTTGAGCTCCAAGCGGTCAACAGAGCGTTGGGGGTTCAAGTCGCGGGAGCTCTGTCGTCGAACCAAGTGAGCCGTGTTTGCCATAATGGGGGTAAAGAACTACTTCTAAATATTATTGTCGATAAAATTTGGCATCTTGAGCTGGAAGTAACAATACTGTTACTGCCACGATTGAAGAATAGAAGTGTTAACGAAGCGACACACGATTTAACTAACACAATAGCGGCTTTGTTTTGATATTCTGGCATTTTTTCGTTTATGAAGGGTTTTATTTAAGCTGCGACAAAAATGATAAATACGTTTTCAGCTATTTTAAAATTAATTTTTAAATAATGAATCCTATTTTAATGATAAAATGGGGGATGCGCCGGACTAACATTAATGTTACTAACACTATTCTAGATGTGAAGGTAACGAGATATCATCTTTAAAACGAATCACTTGTTCAATTCCAGATCTGCAAGTCTCCAGATTGGTAACACCCAAAATTCCTCTACTTTATTGATTTAGGACTCTAACTCGGAAGGAGGAAAAGTCTCATATTTGTCTCAAATGTAAACTTTCCTTTCAGACAAGAAATAAACACGCTCACCAAATCTCCAATGGATCGAATGCACCAATATGTTAGCACGGATAAGAAACACTCAAACAATTTCCAAAACTAATTAAATTAACCATATCCACCCTCGAAGCATTGTAGCTATTAGTACTATCGATTCATCCGTCATTGCATGAATTGGCGCCCGGAATTAACAAGATAACTTGAAATTAATTTCCTCAGCTAGACCAAAAAATTCTCCAAGCATTTTATTACTCTTCGAATCTTCAGAAATTAAACATGTCAGATTTACTTCGCCAATTTCACACACCAACCTCACATGGCCTAAACAGGTTATAAAAAAAGGCTCAGGCATTTATTAACATACAGGAATGAAACCAATAAATCTCCTCTCTGAAATTATATCATAAACTACATTTTTCTAATCGATCCGTCTGCAACGTTTTAAATCACGTTTAACGTTTCCTTAATGGTTTGGACAATGCATTATTTCCACCCTCTCGTTGCTGCTCTCTGTTTCCCTAACAATATAAACGAGCAATTTCGTATCGATTTAATAATAAACTTTGATACGAAGTGTTGAAAATGTTGATGAAGAGTTCAAGTCCTAAGTGCTTTTTTAACCACTTTATTTTATTAACACCTGACAGGTAAATAGCTAATTAATTTGAGAGCTTAGTCTCGAAACTAACAACGTGAACAAACAGAATTCGTGGTCGAACAAAGTAATTTTTTAGTCCAGTCTCCAAAATGTGTTTAACCTCTACTTTTCCTTTCGGTAAAGCGAAGCTTTTAATGCGGAGGAAATGAAGAGCCCTTGTTCTGGATTACCCTGACCTGAATTACTTATGAATGAGACTACGACCTGAATATTCGCCTAGCATTTCGAGTTCTATTATGATGTGTTATCTTCTAAAAATACAATGTGGAGGCATAAATAAACTAAAAAGTTAGAAAAAAGCGAAATAATAAAAATGCAGCAGCCGCCCTCTCGTGACGCATACTCAACAAATTTCTTCTTAGTAGATACGCCAATAATACATTCATTCTATTAATTCTTGCGCAAATAGGTATCTTCTTGTACAATTGAAAAACAGTCCTTTGAAGTTAAAGTCCTGACAACTCCGAAAGACAGACAGCTTTGCATAATCCCATTTATCTTCTCAGATTTCTTTCTGTATCATTCGTCACTACAACTTCTTGAGATTTTCTTTGAGAAATTCCTCGAATCACGACTACCTTCGACAAAGAAAAGCACAACAGAGACGTCAACAATTACGTCACTTGCTAAGAATCACGTCGGAATCAGAACGTGCTGGGATACAATCTAAAAAATTCTTACTTTCTTTCGTAATTATAATAACCCCGGAAAATTGTGTTTTTTGTTAAAAGAAAATTAGGAGAGTGTACGAGAGACGAATTGATTGCGGATCCCTAAGGATATCAAAAAGACGTGACTGGAATTCCGAAAGTACACGGGAAGTGATTTTCGGAAGACATGTTCTTACCTTTTCAATTACTCGTTTAATAACGAAAAAAAATGGTTTTTGAAATAAATGAGTTTAGATGTGCGCTTTAACTGAGAACTTGCTCAAAGTGGTTAATTATGAAAATTTTGTCAGTTAAGTGATGATATCAAACTGGAGTTTGCAAACTTTAGTGGTATGGGAGCACCGAGGGTTGAAAAGACGAGCGACAAAGAAATAAATAAAGTGGAAAATTGCAGTAAGAAAAAAGTGAAGCTGTTAAAGACTGTAGCACGAATTTATCTTGGGTAATCAAGGCGTCCCCAAATCTAGAAACATAAAAATGTAGACAAAAATACTAGAATTACAAGAAGTAAGAATAATTGATTTTTGCTCACTTTTTCCAGAAACTAAAATGAAGCCAATAAACGGAGCAATATTGCAAATTAAAATCAATAAAATTTAATTATACCGCCAACAATTTCAAGTACCAAAAAGCGCCTGTTGGGCTCTAGTCACTTTTTCATTAACTCCACATCTCATTATCTTTGTCTTTAATTAACACCTTTTGCATAATTTCTCATCCACAAAGCTTGCAAAAAAATTCCAACGCCCCTGTTATTTTTGCCACAAAAAAAATTGGCGGTGCCCAACACTGGTCTTGCAGTCATGGTATTTTTTTTTAAATTTCGTACCTGTGGATGGTGAGGACGGCATCAACCTCCTGTCGGTAAGCGTCACACACACAAACTCATGGTTTAAACCGAATCAATACTGGCGCCGGCGCCACGACGTTGTCACGGACGTAAGCGAATATTTTGTTTTTATTGTTTTTGGTCTCTGTCACACATTTCCATTCAGAAAAGGCAAAACGTAGATTTAACACCACGGTAAAAAAAAGGATTTTTCAGCTCCGGGGAAGAAAAATAGGAAATTGTCTGAGTTCTAGACACAATACGTGTTGTATCTTAAAAAGAGAGAATATAAAAAACTTGGAAACAAAACGAAGGGGTGAGAAGAAGCGTTTTCAGATTCTTTTTGTCATGGTGCTGATGCAGCTAAATACACTAAATAAGGATGATTATTTGCTAGTATAAATTAGATTTCTTGCTAAAGTAAAAACAAGTAGTTGATTAGTTTTAAAACTATTTGGTCTGTAAACAGTCTAGGTTTTATTAGCTTTTACAAAACCCTTTATATGGTCTAATTTATAAAACAAACACTCCACTTAAAGTTTAACACAGTTTTAAACGTTGTATAAACACGTTAAGACATATTGAAAATTAATTTAAATATAAAGACAGTAAAAACATTTTATTTAGATTTCTTTACATTATAGCTTTGGCATTGTCAACATATTGCGTCAAGGCAATCAACGTAGCAACTGCCACATCTTCTAGATTGATGTCAAATGCTTCCTCAAGCCCTTTAATGCATTCTTCGCTATCTATATCCAAGCCTTTGAACCTGTCGCTAATATTTTTCGCATGCTTCAAGAAAAAATTCAAAAATTCTAACGCCTTTTGTAATAATCTGGACAGTTGGGGTTGAGATGCACTCCCTCTAATAAGTTCACTGTTTTCCTCCCAGTCTAGAGTCAACGTAGAGCGCTCGAAAACCAAAAGTTTGTTCTTTAAATCAATGTTCAGTTTATTTAGCTTGTCTCTGAAACAACAATTGTTAAAAAAAAACTCAAGTAACGATAAATCTCACATTATTTCTTTAAGATTTAATAATTCCTCGTCTATTCTAGTTGAAATTTGAGACAAAAGTATTGATCTCGCATCATTGCAATTTTCCAAACGGTCTAAAGTGGCTCTAGAAAAAAACATTTAAATTATAATAAATTTAAATTTCGCGCTCACTCTTTGACATTGCGCCGTTGCAAACAGAAATTTGACAGAGCTTCCAAAGGCTTCGCAGAATCCTGCAATGCCGATTTCCAGGAGTCGACATGTACCGGCAAAGCTTTACAAAACGAAACTAAATGCTTTTGAACTTGAACTTCCACGTCCATTTCTATGCATCACAAATAAAATTTCTTTATTCTAATTTATTGTTTTTTGAATTTAGGTTAACAAACACTCCACCACGCGCACAAACAAAACATAGTCACCTCTGAGCTTATATCAGTGGTCAAGCGGGGGCGCTAAATTTAAATAACCCGCGAATTTTAAATCGATCAATCCAGAAGCGGTTTCTGTATCTTCTATTTCTGGCGCCACGCCACAGATGCCAGAAGTATGTTTCCGAACCACGCAAAAGTGAAATTATTGATCTCGCGGTTCGCTGTCGTTCGTTCTTTCTTCGGCCGGTATGTTTCACATTCGATTGGTTCTGTTTTAACATGGAAGGGATGTCATTTGTTGTCTGCATCGCGCGCGGTTAAGTTTAAAGAGTGTGAACGGCACGATTTTGTATTTATATAGTTCAAAATTGAGTGAAAATGAACGCAAAATTGGCCGCTGGTATCTCGCATGATAGTTTAGCTGAAGAATTGTTAAATCCATTCGTGCATCGTCTGGAATTGGATACAACATACGAAAAAGTTAAAGTGAGTGCTGCTTTCGATTTTGATTTTCCTAAGATTTTTACTTAAAAGTTTGCCAGGAAAACTGATAAAAGCATGAGAAATTTAAGGCTGATCTTAGAAACATGATCTCTCTAGGAATGTCAGCAATTTTTGTGTTTACATGCGTCAGCCCATTTATGCAAAATTGCATTATATTGCAGTCTAGAAAATTCGTTTTAATTGTGGCGCATTTGAGTATTTTTTTGTCTGTTCCACCTCGTTTTATTTTTATCGCAATTTTTATAGATTAGAATCAAACAGAATGGAAAGTTCGACGGTTATCACAAGAACCCAAATTTTTTCAGTGACACCGAGAGCAACGTCTATATTAACCCTAATGTAATTATTTACTTTCTTCTCTAATCACTAATTAAATTAATTTGGAAATGTTTCCGCTCCTAAAACCAGCATTGTTATCAACACGTGTAAACATTTGATGACGCGATTCCTCACCCTTCTTAACAATCATCCTGAAGCCAGTGTAGTGTTTCTTTAGGGGGTGCACTCTCAATGTCACCCCAGTCACCCCTCGATAATTACAGGAAACACTTTTGAATTAATTATCACTTGCAGTACAACGGTAAAATTTATACTTCTGTATATATTTGGGGTCATCTCAAAAAACGAGTTAGTGGGTCAAATATTTAGTTTTCACACAAAACCAGCAAAATTTTACACAGTTGTTATTTATCACATGTGATATAAGGTGCACAGTGAGAGCAAGAGTTGTAAATAATTAGGTAAACTGCATAATACAATGTGTGTCAGTTCAGTGTGTCATTACTGCTTTCTTCCTCTCGCAGCTGGTGGCTGAAGAATTCTAGCTTGCGAAGGGAGCACGCTATGAATTAAATCAAAAGAAAGGAAAGTTCATCGGACGTGCGTTGATGTGAAGAAAGTTGTTTTTATTTGAAGTTAAAATCGTAGACTTCTTTACTTTGCATCTTTAAACATACATTGTCCATTACGTATTATGGTTTCGTCATTTGATAGCAGGACAAATATTTTGCAAGCTTTCTTCTTTTGTAAATCCTACGATAACATTAAAATCCAAAAACTAGGTTTTTGCTAATCATTAATGTGCAGTGCTGATGTAACCTTGTTAATTACGATACAGGGGTCCTGGAACCCGGAAAGAAAAGAAATTTGGTGAGGAAAGTTGTGTTGTAGCAGGTGATTTTTAAGAAGAGAAAAGAAAGTACTTCCTAATGTGGAATGGGTAGTAATTTCATAACTTGCAATCAATTATGATAGGTGGACTGATTTAATTTAAATAGTATACATAATTGTATAATAAATCTCGAAAGTTGCTAATTTTTTTTTATTAAGATATATATTTTTTGTATCGTAGTAGATATTTCAATCGTTTTTCTTTGTCATTTTTATTGCACCTCAATATTATCAATTTACATCTAGTGATACTAAATGAATTTTTCTTATTCCTATTGTTGTAAAAAAACAACTGAAATCTAACTAGATATCTCAAAAGAATCAATCATTTTTCGATCAAATGATTTAGCTCGAATTAACTGTTTTATATTTATTTGCTTTAGATATTTTTAAAAATTTTAATAGTGAAAAGTAAAAGATACAATTTGTGATAAATACAACAGAATATTTAATAGAAGTAAAAAAGGTTGCACATATTTGCCTCTTTATAAAAATACGTTCCTAAAAATCTGGATATTGTATTATTATTGGAGTATTATAAACTATTCAAAAATTTTAAATAAATTTATCAATTTTGTAGTTTTATAAATTTTATGTCCATTAAGTATGTGAATTTTTTTTTTTAATTTTTATAGTAAGATAAATTTTAATTATTTTATTTGAAGCTTCTGATGCAAAATTTTGCCATTTTAAATAATTTGGATTTTTGGAAAATTTTGATATTTTTTTACTTCAAACATTATGCTAAGAAGAACTATAAATTTAAAAGTTTAGAAATTTAGTTTTTAAAAAACTAAGTTCTGAGAAATATGTTCTAAAAAGTGCAAATTTAAAAATTGGTATCTATGTGTCTCAGGGTTGTAAACATGAGATTTAAAAACCGAAAAACCTGAAAGTTTCTAGGAATTTTAGATCTGAGAAATTAATTTTTAATTTAAGAATTTGTTATCTACAGATTTGAGATGTAGGAATGTTTGATATGAGTAAGCTTCTATACAAAAGATTGGATACAGAACATTATAATTTCACAATAGCATCTTAGAAGGATCTAAAAATTGAGAAATTCAAAATTAAATGAAGTACAAATTTTAAAACTGAAAATCTGAAAACGAGAATTTCTCTCATATTTGTAATATTCGAAAACTATTTTTCTCGTTTTGTAAAATTTCATCTTCGATTATATTTATTTTATCTTTGGTAAATGTAACAATTTATTGGAAAAATCTTTTTCAATTGGGGAGAATTTCGTACCTTCAGTATGTTGAAAAACATATTTTTTTAAATTTTTTTCATTTTATAATATCGTCCGCTCATAGGTACTCAAACATTTTATTGACCGATAAATTAGCAGTAAAAAAAATTTGACCCAGAAACTCAAGAGAGCACGAAAAAATTGAGATTGGAATCTCCATCTCTAAGAATCTAATTCAACAGATTCATTTGCGGTTTATACAATTTTACTGAGCCCTAAGTGTTAAATTATGCAATTACATAACGCTACAGATGCAAAAGCCTTCGGATTTCTAATAGATATAATACTTGAGTTACTTAGCCAATATTTATCATAAGAAACTCGAGTGTACTCATCATATGTCAGTATTAATTAACAATCTAACGGTTCAAACACTTTCAACATTGCTTTGACATTTGTTAAAAATAATAATAACCAAGCACCAAAACGTGGCTCCTGCATGATCTAAATATATAATCTACGCCTTTGTTTCTTGCATCTCCATGTGATTCACGTTACATTTCACTGCAACTTTCACTGTTGAATTTTTAACTTGATGAAAGAAAGAAAGGGTCGTTTTCCATGAAAATCACAGCGTTTCATCTCGAGTTCAGCGATCCGATGAATTTTTTAATATGAAATCAAAAAACAAATATTAATATTTACAGTGCATTGTAAAGAAAATATTTTGCTTTGTGGTAAGATTCCTGAGTTATAGTGTCGTAGTAAAATGTGTATAATTTATTTAAAGTGCGACATAATTCAGCCTACTTAAGCTCCGTGTTTGCGTTAATAAAGTTGTTTATAATTTCTATTAAATATTATTTAATTCTATGATTAAATCACTATTTCTTACGAATGAATTATCTTAGACTATAGTTGTAGAAAATAAAAATGTCTATTTTTATTTTATTCAAGGAGAAATTGTTTGATTTTAATGTCCACAAATTGCAATAAACTGCGGAAATTTTCAACAGATTTTTGCAATAAAAAACAATTAATTCCTCATCATGAATGTGTCAAAACCACCACCATGCATGAAATTGTGCGTTTTATTGCAGTCATTAACCAGAATTACATACCATCGCAAACTCTCTCGTTTCTATTGAAACGAGAATAGTTTCCAGTTAATGACCCTTGAGATTGAAAATCAATTTAAGGTTGCTGTTTTTGGACCAAGACATTTATTTAAGTAAGTGTTATATACTTATCACATGTGAAAAGGCAACTACATTGCTAGTAGTAAAAATCTTGCTTGTAATCATCGTTTTTCTAAAATCCACATCTATAATTATGCCAAAATTGGTGGAGCGTTTCTCTTCCTGATTTAGTATTACGTCTGTTCCGGTGTTACCCAAGGATATGTTCTTGAATGGAAAATATTAATCTTAGACGATAATATAGGGATAGTTGACATTTCTTTGAAAAAACGTCGGTAGTACAGTTAACAAATCATTCTTAGTATGTACGTTTAAAAATTAAAAAAAAACTTTATAGTCTGTTTGCAACATCTAAACATTCTAGACTTAAAAGTGTTAAGCTACAACTACACGACTTTCTTCTGATACATAAAAATCTGAACTATTG
This sequence comes from Cynaeus angustus, assembly GCA_030157275.1. Classification (NCBI taxonomy): domain Eukaryota; kingdom Metazoa; phylum Arthropoda; class Insecta; order Coleoptera; family Tenebrionidae; genus Cynaeus; species Cynaeus angustus. The sequence continues at coordinate 15,606,645 of CM058059.1, forward strand.
CAGAATTTTTGCATAAAAATGTAAATTCGAGCTTGATTATTTAAGCTGTTTTTAACACATTCACTTACTTTACGTATTTTTTCTACACTTTGTAAACAATGACTTGTTGCTCCCACACTTTGAACTATTTCAAGTTTGACATATTTTCGCAACAAATCATCAACACGATTGCATATACTGAATCTGATGACGGCCATGACTAAACAGGCCTAAAGTTAAAATAACTTATCAAAAACACAAAATTTGGTTCGTAATTTTTTTCAACTGCTTTATATTTTAAAGACAAATCAGGAGAAAAAATGTACCTATCCTTGTAGTAAGTTACCTCTGCTTATAACAATACAAAAAGATTTTACAAAAAAATATTAAATTGCATGCAGAACTAATTAACTTTTATTGTCGTACAGTTTAGTTAGAAAAATCGTTAAAAAATATTTTGCTCTTACTACAAAATAATGGTATCTCATGCTATGTTTATGCAAGTACAAAAATAAACGTTGTTTGATATTTTGGGGAGGTCATGTGTGGTAGTCGAAATAAACGAGACAATTATTAGCGTTTAGAAAGGTTACACACACTTTCGTAAAAAAGTTGCAGTTGTAGATCACTAAACAGCACATTTATAACGATTCCAAAAAAAAAGTGGTCTCTATAATTAGTGATAGTTGAATTAAGTATAACGTTAAAATATTTCGTACATTAACATCGTTCCATTTCTAAAGCAGGTGTCGTTCTAAAATTCGATTGTCTTGAGTGGATGTTCAAGTTCCGTTACGAAACTTTCTTCTTATAGTCCTTGACCTCCATACAATAATCGATATATCTTTTTTCTAATATTAATGGCACACAGAATTTTAATGTAACGGTGTCACTTTTGTTATTGCGAAATTTAGCAAAGAATGGCCTTATGTTTGACAACAACGTTAATTAGAAAAGAATGATCACATTGTAGCCACTAACTCACAAACTCTCAAATTTTCGTTCCTGATCTACCTAAAAAAAAAAAACGTGCTACTTTTTTTACACACTTAGGCGCAAATTTAAGCCCTGAGGCCGTGGATATGTTCCAATTAACACAAAAACATGAATTTTAGTAAAATGGAAGTCAACCGTCAAATGCGTGTGCTACTCTCCTTGACACTACTTTTTTTTTTCAGACGGCAGTTTTGACAGTGGTTTTACTACCAATCAGAGTTTCCATCATCTGCATCTTCTTGATAAGTGGGTGGCTACTGGCGTGTATTGGTTTATGGGGACTCACGGAAGAAGATCTCAGAGCTAAACCTCTTTCAGGATGGAGAAGGTAAATTTACCCTTCGCTATGCTGTACATAACGCTTTTTCTGTTTTCACTTTGTTATTAACAATTAACTGGAGAAATCTGTATTGTTAAATCAACGGCAAGTTGACGTTATTGGTAACTTTAATGAAGTCGTAGATAAATGCTACTAATTTACTAATTATCTTTTATTACTGAAAATCTGGGATGCGTTTCAGTGTATTTACTCGGTCGTAACGGCGTGTTTCAAAAATATGTAACTAGGCGCCACATTTGAATATATAAACAGATTTTAACTTTGCATTTTGTTAATTATTTATGACCTTGATGAGATGTTAATCAAATTAGGCACATTCTAACAAATATCACAACTTTCTCTCAAGACAATCAAATTTGTCTTTTTAGAATAAAAGGAACAGCAAACAAAACATTAATAAAACTAAACATTCTGAATACAAGTAGACAAAAAGAAAGCAGAGAAAGAGAACAAAGAACAGGATTTCGGCGTTGTGTGTGACTACTGCTAGGCCAAAAGTTAGTTTGCGACTTAGACAAATGGCAGATAAAATAATTTAACTTGTTTAAAAAAAAGTTGAGATACTCGTACTTTGTCATTTTTTATTTTTTCCTGTCAAGTTTAAGAGCGAAATTTTTAACCAAAAAAATTACTGATTGCAAAAAAACTTTTTGAAAAACATAGACTGCAGGCAGTTTAATTATAATTTTAAATGTTTCTATAAGGATAAAATATGTACTTAACAATAATTACCTACATAAAATGGGTATGTTTGATATTGATTAGTGATTATTATGTTCTATATGGGGCCGAGTAACAGGACAAACTGAAAAGTGTAACAAGAACGACAAAAAAAGTTAATATTAGTTTTGGTGTAACACATTAAAAAAAACTTTATAGACAATAAAAAAGATATATTGTCCAGATAATGAGTGTAAATATAAATACGTAAACAATGAATTAGTTAATTCACTGCTGACGGGTAGAACGGGTAGATCGATAAATAATATTTAAAAAGTATTTGTTATAGTTTTCTATATTTTCTAAAACTCGATTTTCATCACTTGAATTCCAGTTATCACTGGCACCATTTTTGCCAGTTTTAATTTTAGACATGCAATAAAGCAATAAGTTTCGATTCCCAAGTTCCTGTAATTTGCCAGAACGATCATATCGCTAAACTATAGGAATTTATTTACATAATAAATTGAACTGGAACACATCCAACATTCTCACTGCTTGGAATTATCTAGTTTCGAAATGAGTTTATTACTAACTGACAACTCGTGTCAATATTTTCTTTTCGGTGTTAATTAATTCTTTTCATCTTTGGACAGTACAGTACGTCGAATATCGGCACAAATAATCCGATGTTTGTACGTCGCCGGAGGATTTCGACTCCGAGTGATAGGAAAGCAATCGGATCGTGCTGCAGCACCTGTAGTAGCTTTAGCCCCTCACTCTTCTTTCATGGATAGCATCGCTATGGTATATATGGGAGGGCCGTCGATAGTGGCAAAGGGAGAAACGGCGGCTATACCTTTCTTTGGGAGTATGTAACTAACATTTTTTTCTTGGGTTCTGCCTGGCTATACTAACTTGCTTTCTATGGTTTTGGGTGGAGGTGTGGCAAAAAATGATTATTTTTGTTACGCCTCTCGTTTGGGTGCCACTAGGTTCGACTAACCCTTTTCATTCCAACTTTTCTGTCATTAATAGTGTTTTGATGCTCAGGAAGTTGACTCCTATGCTGTGCTTTTTGGGCCAAAGCGTTTACCGCATCGGAGGGATGAATGTGGTAATCAAAGGTAAACAAGCTGACCGTCGAGAAGCCCCCATTTTGGTGATAGCGCCTCACTCGACTTTTCTGGATGGAGGGATCATCTACGCCACTGGATTTCCTTCCATTATTGTGAGACGAGAGAGCGGTACAAACCCCTACATCGGCAGTATGTACCTTTTCATTTTTAACACGTGGTGCCATAACCAGGACACATAGAAAGCGAATTAGTATGCTTTTGTGACATCAACTAAAAAGTGCTCTTCCAGAATTAATCAACTTCACACAACCTGTGTACGTGTGGAGAGATGATCCAGACTCCAGACAGAATACGATAAAAGAAATTATCAGTAGAGCGACGTCAAATCTGGATTGGCCTCAAATTTTGATCTTTCCGGAAGGGACGTGTACAAATAGGTCGTGTCTGATTACATTCAAACCAGGGGCGTTCTACCCGGGGGTGCCCATTCAGCCTGTTTGCATAAGATATCCTAACAAGCTGGATACGGTTACGTGGACATGGGAGGGACCCAGCGCGTATGCATGCAACAGTCATGAATAAATACTCACTATAATTTTTTACTTACAGACTCAAACTTCTCTGGTTGACTTTGACGCAGCCTTATAGTTACTGCGAGATTGAGTTTTTACCAGTGTACAAACCGAACGAGGAAGAGAAGAGAGACCCGAAATTATTTGCGAAGAATGTTAGAGCCGTCATGGCAAAGTATGTAAAGAAATGGAGGTAAAATATTGTTTGAATAAAAATTTTTGTAGGGCTTTAGGAGTACCGGTTTCGGACTACACCTATGGAGACTGCAAGCTCATGGCGAAGGCTAAAGAAATGAATCTTCCTAATTCAACATGTTTGGTCGAAGTCCAGAAGCTAAGACATCGTCTTAAGTGAGTGTTACCAATAAGTTTTTCCTCTTTTCATGTTTTTCTTTAGTTTACATCAAGCCAACGTGGAAGAAAACCTACTCAATTCCAACATCTTGTGTCAAAACTGTACCAGAATATCATTCCCTGAATTTTGTAAATTATTAAACCTCTCACCTACTGATCTCGCGACTCAACATTTATTCCGACTTTACGACAAGGTAAGTTACTACAAGTTGTAAACCATAACTATAAATTCTTCCCAGAACTGCATTGGTGCTATTGATTTTCGAGATTATCTCCTCGGGGTTTTGGCATTATCAAACAGCCGAACAACCCTTGACGCTGTGAAATTAGCTTGTAAGGTTTGTAACTACAACTTAGTGTGATCCTCAAATACTTTAGTGCTTTCCATAGATTTACGATACCAGTGGATGTGGAAGACTATCAGTGGAAGATTTTAGCAAAGCACTCTTCCATACGTTAGCCTTCAGTAAAGAGTACGCTTATGAAATATTCGGACAAGTAGACAGAAATAAACTTGGATACATAACATTCGGTGAGTACGTGACGCAGATGAAAGATCCAAAAATGGAAGTCTAATTTTAGATAACTTTGTCGGCTATGCTGAAAAGAAAGCCGAATTTGCGAGCTTGTTCAGTCTCAGCCATGAAGAGAAATTTATTCCAAGAAATGGGGAGATTTGCCCTAACGACTACTCGAAGAAAACAGATTGATCTTTACACGTCCTTCATGTTTAAATTCCTCAATTCCTGAAACTCGAGTCAGTATTATGAAGAAGAAGTGAAAGAACGAATTGTTTTAAAATGACCTGATGCATATTTTTATGGATATTAATGTAGGATTTTATAGCTTCATAACATTTTTAAGCTAACCGATAGTGTGATAGTTATTGTTTAGTAGGATACAACGGCTTGTATCTGTTTATTTATTTATTTATTGTATATAATTATCCTATATTTAATATAGTTTTGTATAGACAATACAAGTCATTTCCGATTATATTCTTTTCATATTATTGTACGTGCTACTGAAAGAAACGATTTTTAAGATTATCTGTGAAAAGATTCTTAAGTAAGTAGCCGTTATCGAATGTTTTTCAATAAATATTAAAACAAACCGAGCTTTATTACACCGACAACATTTTAAAATACAATTTTTTCCAAAAACTACCCAAAAAAGTTCCTACCAAAGCCAATTGCTCTCAAAGAAAAATACGCAAAGAAGCACAGTGTGCAATTATATAAAGATGCATATCGTATCTCCACTCTTCTAAGGCAACAGTGGGCTACTGCATATGCTAAGGTTGCTGCTATTCCATATTTCAAGTCCTTTACAAACGACACAACTCCAGCTCCAACCAAGTTCAATAAAATGAGAATATCGCTCATTGGCACGTCAATATCTGCATTCATTAGGAAGCACACCAAGGGAAATATGGGCACGACTGCCCAAGCCCAGCTCCAGTCTTGCGAGTACCCATTTTGCAACCAAATGGTTGATGTTATACAAGGAAGGGCAAAAAGAATTTGGCAGTATGATGTCAATTTGAATACTTCTCCAAAATTTGAATTGTAGTCTGTAATCCACCAGAAAAATCCAAAAATATTGTTGACAGAGATGACGGTGTAAGTGACATGGGGGCAAAAGAAGTTCTCATTTTTGATTTGAGAGAGACAGTAAATTCCTGTTCCAGCCAATGCGAGGTGCGACAATGCGATAATAAGTTCATCACGCATTTTTTAAATTGTTTCTTGTCAGTGTCTGAAGAATTTGAATAACAACCATTGTGGCGGGAACGTCATTTGAAATTGAAGCGTTAAATATATGGGAATTTATTCCACCACGTTGGTAACGGTCACGTTGGCAAAAGTGCGGCCATCAGTGACATGTGAGAGTCTTGAAGCGAAGCGTTTCTCGTGGAAAAACGCCGTAAAATCGTTAAATTTAGCGGTTTAGATAAGGAAATCTCTTGAAAACGATCTCACTGTGGTTTTCCTTGCGTCGGTGCGGTGAAAAATCGCTCGTAACCCAATTCTTAGGTTGGATTCATGTCTCGTTTGTCAAGCTGATTTTGGTATAAATCACAATGTCGTATCCCGGCCGCCCTCCAATTATGCAAGGTCTCCCTATGGCGTACATGTCCATGGGGGGGCCCGCGCCCCCTTTAATGCCTGCCGTAATGCCGTTACAACACGTAAGTTTTTCTCTTTGCTGTTTAGATGTTGTCTTTAGTGGAGTCTTACATTTGACAGATGGTACCTATTCAGGTAACAAGCGCTCCTCAAATTCGGGCTTTGCCCCGTTTGAACGCCAGCAGAGAACAAATCAAGCAGATGCAAGGACCTGCTGTGACAGTCTTCGTTGGTATGTCATTACCATTTGTTTTGTAAAAATATTCATGAGGTTTTGTGCAGGAAACATTACGGAAAGAGCCCCCGACGCGATGATCCGACAAATTTTGGCCGCGTGCGGACACGTCATGAGCTGGAAGAAGGTAAAAGCATTTGGTTTTTGTGAACTAGCTGGACCTGACGCCGGCTTAAGGGCTGTTAGGTTGCTCCATGATCTTATGGTCGGGGACAAGAGGCTGGTGGCCAAAGTCGACGCAAAAACCAAAACCGTTCTTGACGAATACAAAGGTATCATTCTTATTCATTCGTCCATGTATTGATTTTAACGTCCTTTCTTCAGTATATAGCAGTAAATTTGTATAAGTACCATAAATGTAAGTTTTATTGTTTTGTAATTGCGACACCAAAAATTTTTGGGTTTTAATTCACGTTTTCTTCAGCTGAGCGCAGAAAAAAAGAGAAGGGGTCCTCGCCGCTACAAGATGAACCTGAAGAGGACGTGCTGGATGAAGAAACGCAAGCTTTAGATGCTGTCGCGGTCGAGAGGATAAAACAGATCCTCAATGAATATGAGGAAGAGATGAACAACTTTGAGCTTAAAAAAGAAGGTAATTTTTTTCCCATTTAATATTTTTTGGTTTAAATTTTTCTTTTAGAGGAGGTGATTGAAAAATGTCACAAAGTCTTGGAAGAAGCCGACGTAGAAGAAGAAAAGCGTGATTTGATAACGAGAGAGATCGGAAAGTTCCGTGAAATTATGAAAGTAAGTTGATTTTTTCACTTTTAAGACTCAATAATAGGGGACACACATGCAGAATTCGGGTCTGACTGAAAGTGTATAAATTTTCAGTCATAAGATTCATGACAGGGCTGGGGGGTGCTATCTTTTTTATATTCAAAGTATTAGAAGTAAGGTTGCGCTCATATGGTGCTTGAAACCAAACAGGCAAATGGAAGCAACGCAGTCCCACCTAGGTTCGGCCCATGGCGCCGTTGGTGAGTAACGTGTCAACAGTTATCTCCACTGTACCTTTTTAAATTCACCCACATATTTTAAATACCTATTGGTTACACAATTTTCTTTCATTTAACCAAAAATTAAAATGTGTGTGTGGTGTTTGAACATGGTTTTTCTCCTGTTTATTGTTCCACACATAAATAGTTACAATTATGTTGATTTGTTTCATAGATTTTTTTTTGCAAACGAAGATTGTAACGATTTGTGTTGATGCTGAGATTTTATTGTATTATTATTAGTCCACTTCTTGGTAATGTTAGTTAGTTTTTGTGCCACGGACTGTATTTGTAAGTTATAGTCCGTGGTGTAATTTGTTATCGTCGAAATTGTGGAGATTCGCAAGTTGGGGACGTACCTCAAGTTCAGAGTAAGGATTTATGTCGTCTGTTTCGAGAGTAAGTTAAAACAGTACATGTAGAAATGTCTTCATATTTATTTTTAAGTGCATTCATTCGAAAATATTTGAAAATCTCGGTTGAATTTACTTCCGTGAAAGTTCGGATCCTCGTCTGAATCCTGCCAAGTTTGCAATAATCGTAATTCTGTTTTCTTTCATCAGTTATCAAGATATTTTTTAATCAACTGCACCCACCCGAAGGTGGCAATTGATTAAAGACCCACCAATAAAACCATCCAACACTCTTAGATTTCGTTTTCCAATTCCACTGGATGTTATTTTTACACAACTGTTTTATTAAGTCTTAAAATATCGCTTGGAAAATATGTGAAGAAAATAGGAATGCGACTTCGGTCCTCGCTAAAGCCCCTCTTCACCTGTAGCTGCCATTTTCGGAATATTTTCGAATGGTCCTGGATATTTTTTTAATTCATCAGTATTAACAAAATTCTTATTCCTCTATAAATCCCAGAATACTAACTTGTTTAAAATTTTCTAACTCGTTACAGCATTACGAAAAAAAAAATGCCAACAAAAAAAATAAATTGAAAGATTTTATTTAAAAAACCGTATACCTGATCATCCACTGGTATGAATAAACTTTTCAAATTATCACAGTCCCACGATCAATTAGATAATTAATTTTTGTACATTTTTATTTTAGAAACAAGAGGAAGAGAAGGAAGTCAGCAAGCGTAAAAAGGAGGAGAAAGAGAAGAATCGTGAAAAGTCTCATTCCCATTCTCCCAGCCCAAGAAGACGCGAAAAGGATGAGAAGAGGAGGCGGCGATCGCGGTCAAAATCACGGTAAATTTGGATCTTTTCTCAATATTTTCAATCATGCCCGGATTTGTGAGTTTTATTTTTTCGCTCTTTTATCAGGACACATGAACACAGCCGAGAGCGCGAGCGGGAACGGGATAGAGAAAGGGACAGGGAAAGAGAACGTGAAAGGGAACGCGAACGGGAACGTGAACGTGAGAGAGAAAGGGAACGAGAACGGGAAAGAGAGCGTGAGTTGCGGGAGCGTGAACGTGAAAGAGAAGATAAGAAAAGCGCTAAGGACTTGTTAAAAGAAAAAGAAATGGAAGAAGAGGCGAAAGAAAAAAAGAAAGCCGAAAGACGGGCCAGAGAAAAAGAAGCAGCGTATCAAGAAAGACTCCGTGCATGGGAAACACGCGAGCGTCGAAAAGCGAAGGAATACGAGAAAGAAAGGGAGAAGGAAAGACTGAAGGAAGAAGAACGTGAACATGAGGCTAAGCGATTAAAGGAATTCTTAGAGGATTATGATGACGAAAGAGATGATATAAAGTATTACAAGTAAGGAATTAATATTTCAAACATAATTGTTGGAACTCATTTTTTTTTTCAGGGGTAGGGAATTGCAGCGACGATTAGCTGAGCGCGTGAAAGAAGCAGAACTCGATAGTAGAGATAGACAGAAAGAAAAAGAAGAAATTGAAGAGTTGAAAAATAGGATATTCTCAGGGGAACACGAAGATCCTAATGCGGAGTTCGAAAGGGCCAAAAAAGAGAAAGAAGACCAGTACAAACCGAGATTGTTAATCGACGTTAATTTGGAGCATTGGAAGCAGAAGGAGAAAGAAAAAGAAAGGGAGATGGAAAGACAAAAGGCTCGAGAAAGGGAGCGTCATCGCGAAGTGGAGCGACAAAGAGACAGACAAAGACAGAGAGAAGAAAGAGAAAAGTAAGTCTCACTTCCGTATTGCGCTTTTCTAAGTTTTCTTTCTCAGGTATATAATACAACAGGCAGCTCAGGAGTTGGCAGCAGTTGAAGCAGAACCAATCGACAGTGATAGTGATATGGATGATAACCACTACAGTCCAGCTCCTCCAGAACCTGACGCTAATTCAAACGACGATTCAGAGTCGACAAAAGTAAATTTCTCTCTTCAGATTCCTTCAAATCCAATTTTATTTTCTAGTGGACCCAAGTTCAAGTCGGCGACGATGACTCACGCCATTCATTCACTTCAAACCATGACGAGAATCCTCCACCACCGACCGGTACAGGAATGAAAATCACTCTAGCTAAACCCATCACATTTAGCCCACAGACTCAGGGACGCGATCCCAAGCGTAAAAAACTGGATTTGCGTGAAGTTTTTAATCCCGACGAAGATGATAGCAATACGCAAGTGAAGAAACGGAAATTAGTTCCATTAGATTATAGCGAAGATAAGAAGACGAAAAAAGATAAAGACGGTGAGAAAAAGTCGGAAGAATCCATCAAGTCCCAAGAAGAAAAGAAAAAACACATTAAATCACTCATCGAGAAAATTCCGACAGAAAAAGACGCATTGTTTGCGTATCAACTCGATTGGTCAGCAATTGATAACAGTTTAATGGAGAGGAAGATTCGTCCTTGGATAAACAAAAAAATTATAGAATATATCGGGGAACCGGAACCTACTTTGGTTGATTTTATTTGTTCCAAAGTTTTAGCGGGATCGCAACCGCAAGTTATTTTACAAGACGTCCAAATGGTAGGTGTCGATTGTTTCACATAGAATGGTTGTTCACCGTTTTTTTGTAGGTATTAGATGAAGAAGCAGAAGTTTTTGTCGTCAAAATGTGGAGGTTGATAATTTATGAAGTTGAAGCAAAAAAACTAGGTTTAGTGAAGTAGCAGTTATTTAAAGTGTATATAAGAGCGAAATGGACTTAGATTTACATTTGTATAATTTATGTATATCAAACTATGATTATGTTATGACATCGCGAGGAATACCTTTGTCTGTAAAAAGGCTTTGACTATTATGCTTGTCATACAAAAATTAAACTATTTTATGTAAGCATCTTCAATTTTTGAGAAAATAAAGATGATTTTCAAGCCTTGTTCTTGTTTTAACAAAAAAGTTGATTTTGTCTGATCAGTGAAAAAATAACAAACTTGTTCTATGCATTTATTTTTTTACTTATACCTTACAAATTATCTTGGGACACATTTCTCAAATGATAGTTTCTCAAAACGCACAGATCTTTGGCCATGTTGATTCTACCATGAGTGTTGGAAACATCATGCAAATATAGCAAAATTGGATAACTAAATAATTCTGGGAGAGTTCTCAGCAAATCCGTAATGAGAGCTGGAGGAATGGCAGCCAACAATGCATTAGCAGAATTGATCTTCACCTCAACCAAACTTTTAATTAAATAAAATGCAAAATAGGTCTGTTGTGTAATATAACCAGTCTGAACGCCATCCTCGAAAATTGATAACAGCTGCCTGAGAGCAAAAATAAGTTGATCTATAGGCGACCCATCACCTGGGCCCTCATTCAATCGTGCGACTTTAACAGGAGGTTCCTCAGTTTCCTGCAAAAAAATTGAGTCACGAGGTTTTATTTTCACTGTTTCACCCACCTCTGTGAAAGAGTCATAGGCTGTGTAAATACAATAGCTAGTTAAATACGCCAGCGCCAACAATTGGGGTTCCATCAACGAATCCGCTTGTAGGTCATTATAAAGCATTTGGGGTAAAACGTGGGACAAGAGTTCTAAAGTACACGATACTATATCAACATGAAATGCGGCTAAAGCCAAGTCTACGCCTCTCTGAAGTTGATCTCGATATCTTAACTTCATGAGTTCTTGTACAACGGCAGAGACAAGCCATCTGGGTCCTGCAGTGTCTAGCAGACAGTGTAAAGTCTTGGCGGAGCTGTGATCTAACCATCCTCGACGTATCGCTGCTGACCATGCAGAGTGTAATTGTTCAATGGCTGGTTGTCTTGAAATTAAATGATGACTGCTTTTTGTCTGTAGAGGTAACTGAACATCCCGTTGCATTTTACGGATTATTTCACATGTTAACTGCCAGCGCTCTCTTAAACTGTCCTCTTCAACGGCTGGGGGAGAGAGTAATTGTTGCACCATGTTAACAGGTTTGAGGAGGTTTTCTTGAGGGGCGGTGCGCATGTAGGCGCACAACCACGCTGCCGCTGCTAAAGGAAGACAACACATCCGTCCACGAACGGCATCCAGAATTCGTTTTACGTCCGATGTTACCAAAGCGCCTTGCTCCCAGGCTACCAACACCTCGTGCATGACTCCAGCCATGTTGAAGAGAACATCTTGCCATTTTACCGTCGGTTTGAATTCAGTTTCGCCGGCGTTGAACTGCTGTAACAACATCTCAACAGTGAGAGGGTCCCCAAGACGGAGAAGTTGTTCTGGAGCCTTCGGTCGCTGGCGTTCGACCATGCACGATCTGACCCACTGCTCAAAGAGCGAGTCTCCATCAGGATCTAAGACAGCGTTTGCACCGTAATTCTGAACGATTGCTACCAGCATGAGAAAACTAATATCAAAGAGTTGAGCCCTAGCTTTGTCTCCACCAGATTTCGAGCATTCATTAAAGCGGATCAGACGAGTCACAAGAGTGCGTAGCTGTCCCTGGACGGTGGCCACGGCTAGGATCAACTCAAAACTTTTTCCGGAGAGGACTTGATGAAGCATCCCCAAGAGCGGATCTTGAATTTTATGATAATCCGTTGAGAGCGTTTTTAAGATACCCGCAAGGGTTGGTTCCGCGCAGATTATTACTTTCGGAATGCCTGTCGCAGCTGGTGCGGTATCCAATTTGAGAGAGGGAGGCGCTTTTCTCTTTTCCAATAAGTGTTTAATTTGAACGTCCGTGATCAAGCGAGCCTTTACTAGTTCGCCTAAAAGACACTCCAAACTCGAGCAGGAACTGTTAGCGTCCATCGCGTCCAAAAGAGGACTATGTTGAAGCATCAGCTCCACTGCAGCAACAATACTTGAACTGTCGTTCTTTCCAGTGAGCTCCATGAGAATATGGGGAACTTTGAGAAAGGCAAACGCCCCCCATTGACTCTCGTGCGACTTCTGGTTGACGTCGTACAAAGCTAATAGACTGCCCCTCATCAACTCTGCGTATAAACGAGGCCCATCAAAACCTTTAAGTTTCTGGAAAAGTCTTAACTGATCTGAGAGTGAGCTCGTAGATGCTCCAGGGTTTCCAACAAGCTTTACTTCTAACCAACATTGAACCAGAGCGCCCGGCCATTTCTCGCTATTCACAGGAAGACTCAAACTGTTCACATCTACGTTCTCTAATTTTTTTACGCACTTTAACAGTTCGTCAGAGTCAGACAAGGAAGCTCCTAATTCAACGCATTTTCTGTTGGTTTCTATGAATAAATCTGGGTCGTTGTAGCGGGCTAAACACATCATAGAGACGTAAAAATCGTCGTTCATTAGAGTCGTTAATAAAAACGAGGCTTTTTGGGTTAAATGTGGCGTACCTTTACACTGCAGCAAAATTGTAAGTAACCAACAGGCGATGGACAATATCGCGGTCGCAAGGACCGTCTCTTCAGGCTTTCCGCAGCAGGTCACTCCCGGTAACATGCCTTCAAGAAACTCGAGCAAACTAAACACACAGTGAACCTTATTTAGTTGGTTGTATTTGCTGAGACGTTGTAAAACAGCAGCATGAGACACAAGCTGAGCACTCAATGAATGTCGCAAGTAACTTAGAACTAATTGATTGGCACCGGCGCCTACAACAGCTTGCTGGAGTATACAATCAGCTAAGTTGTAGACATCTCCGCTAACGCCTCTAGGAAGGACCGTTTTGATGTTGATGCCCCATTGCAAATCTGTCCATCGCTCGCGCCAAGCTTTAAGAAGGAGAGCTTTCAAGCAGCTTGTCTTGCTTGTGGTCTTTGATTCCATCACCATTTTGAAGGAGATTATTCGAGTTCTAGTCAGAAAAACTTTTTTAAAAGACAAATGAGGTTAGGTGCGGCATAACCTTACTTTATCGGTAATTCATAAATGGTCGACTTGAAAATACATTGTGCAATCGTGATTTGTTGTCCTCTATCCTTTATCAAAACAAGCTTATCTAGCTTAGTTGACGATTTTCAATAAATTAAAATCCCGTAAACATCAGTTTGTTGTCGACGTTTTGACATTTGATTTGACCTGGTTGACATACTGTAAATTTTTCTACATGATTTTTAATTATGGTAAAGGAATATAAAGGTTGAGTCATTGTGGTATACACAAGCATCCCGGTGGATATGATATTGTAACTTTCCAAGAATTTTGTTTTTTTCCGTTCGATTGTAAATTAAAAGCTTAGTCCAATGTGGCAACCGCGCTCGACGTCACCACCTAGGGACTTTCGCTCTTTAAGGTTTTAAATTTTTGACCATATTGTGTGACAGATGCAGATTTTCAAGAAAAATCGTTGGGTTTGTATGATATTTCCTCCTAAAAATTTGCCTCACTTCTTATGGTTATTTCCAGATTTTAGTACAGTTTCGTCTATGTATATGAAAGCAATTTTCGTAGCGGCATGTAAGTGATGATATCGAATAACACGCCTTACAAGCTCAAAGCTTCAAAAAGCTCGAAAGAAATAAACGATTACGACAATAATCACTCTGATGATAATTACGAGAATAGCAGTGTCGATGGTGATGTAGAAAATAACCAGAAATATCATGTTTATTCGCGGTATCGAGGTTCTGGAAGACCCCACTCTAGTGAGTTTCGGTCTTCCAAGATCAATGAGCGAAGGGGGGCTTACAGGGGCCGAGGGGGTCCACCGAGCCGTCGTGGGGATCGAGACGGCGACAATTTTTACATCTTGAATAGGAAGTATCCAGAGTCACTATCCAGACATGCAGATTCATCAGGTAAGAGGGACATTGAAATAATTTTGAGCTTATTTTTTCCTGATAGGGTCTTATCATGGAAAATTTTATGAATCAGAAAAGAAAAACGACATTAAACTCAATTTGCCGGAGGATACGCGCATTTCTAAGCTTTTGCGGCGGTTGAGTACTGAAGCAGATCAAGAGAACTCATTGGCCATTTCTAAGAAATTATTAGAGGTTTTATTGCTGCCTGACAACGCCCAATATGTACGGAAAGCGTTCCATATTCTTGGAGATTCCATGTATGAAATTTTACAAGTGTCACCAGGTCCACTCGCTAAGTTACAGGCCACTCGAGCTTTGGGAAGAATGGGATATATCATGGGACAAGAAAACGATTTTGATAGGTATCAAAACTGGCTTTTTGTTAAAATGAAGAATTCTTACGACGAGATGCAGATCTTACTCATGAAGTCATTCAAAGAGACCCTAGCTTTTGAAAAAGACAAGCCTGTTTTACAAGACCATGCTGAGAATTTGATGCACCACTTGGTGACTTCGATTGAGATAACAGAGAGCGCAGAAGTATTCAAAGCTATTTTAGACATTCTCATGACAACCGTCGAACTTTATCCAGATTGCTTTTACACCCAATTTCAAGACACTGTTGATCTTTTGTTTGGATGGCACGTGGACCACACTCAACCTCTAGCTAACATCGAGTTTATTTCCCGAAACTTACAGCGAATATCGTCCCATTTTAAGTACAATCTAGATTTCGCCGTGTCTCTTATAGAAAACTTTCTAGAGGACATTACTAATTTTAGTAACCAACTGGGAGACTCTGAGACCAACGCTTTGGAGCACGTTAACGTCCTAATTCTTGCTCTTAACACAATTCTGAAGTGCTTAGGGGATAGTTTTCGGCCCTGCAACAACAAACACATCACTGTAGAGTTTGTTTCCACTTGCTTGAACCAAATTCTGAAGACTGTCAAAGACGTTTTGGAGAATTTCTCGGCGGATAACATTATTATTGCGGCGAACGAAAGTATTGGAATTTTATTAGGACAGCTGGATAATAAACCTCAGGTTTTGAGTAGTGCCATTTACAGTTTAATAGACTTAGAATTGTCTGTTGTTTATGAATTTTCCGATGCTACGACAGTGTCAGTGCTTCTGCTCATTTCAAAGATCATCAAAGAGTTATCGGCGAACTTACCAATAGAACTTATTGAGAAGCTTATTGGTCCTAAGTCAGAGATCGTGAAGATGCGTTATTCACACTTTAAGAACATACAAGATTCGGTAATTTGCGTCTACCAAGCTTTATTGAATTTGAAGAATGTGTCACTGTTGCAAGAAGCCTACAGATATGTTTTAGGCGATCTAGAAGTGGTTTATCGTTCTATAGTACAAGGTATCCAACCGTTTATACAGAGTAATCCGTTCACCGAGGACAGTTTTGACTTGAGCGACGAACAGAAAGAGTTGACTGTCTTATTTTTACTAAGATGCTTGTCTCAATTGGCTAACGCAAGCTCAATAATCGTTATGTGGGCCCTGAAACCTAGTATCTTGGAACTAGTAGGAGTCAACCTGGAACCGTATCAAAAGTCATTAGCTAGAAACAATCCCGCATTACAGTACAGTCTTCTGTATTTACTGTACTCTCACTGCAAGTGTTACAATCATTTTATATCTAGCAGTAATCTGGTGGCAAAAAAACAAGACCAACCGAATCTAATGGGTCTCTTCACTTTATCGGACGTTCTAAACGTCAACGATGTGCCAAATACTTCGCCTAATCTAGGAAATTTTGAGATTATTCTAGATATTTTACACAAGACTTTGAGTATTCAAACACCGTGCGAGGTCACTTTGCTTCTTTTGCAATGGTTCAACGACATCCTCATTAATTCAGACAGTTATTTGGCGAACTTGTATGACAATGAGAAGTTTGTCGCCGTCACCGAAGTCCTAGTTAAATGCGGCTACCATTTCAACGCCAATATCGTTCTTTCAGTTTGCGCTAACCTAGAGAAGCTCTTAGCGAATAAACAGTTGTCTTGGAGCAACCACTTCCTCATCCATGTCTGTGATTTGGTGAAACTACATTTAAATTCAAACTCTCAAGAAATCAGACATTGTTATTCGAGATTATCAACAAACCTTCCTTGGGACGTCGCTGTTGTAGAATTCAACAAATCCAACTCTAATTATGATGTGAAGAAGAAGACGACCAACATAAAGACGTATTCAAACTACATGATTTGGATGGCTCAACATTTGCATTTGAATAATAGTGTCACGGGAGATATTTACCCTTTACAGTTTAAGACTTTCATGGATTATCTGCTGAAGAACGAGCCTCCAGATGCCCCCAACTGGCTCGAGGACATTTTCATCTCGAGTTGGCCGCTACAGTCCAATTACAAAGCAATGGACTTTTTTTACGATCTCGCTCTTAACTCACGCGTGATCTTAAACAGTTGGACGACGCTTGAAAGTGCCCAATTCTGCGTTAATTCAAAGTTGCGAACACCTTTAGGAAAACCCAATGAGACCTTTACGAAGATAGAGGGCGCTTTGAACCAACTAGGGAATGACCTTATTAACACAAAAAGAAAAGACGGCGAGCACAGTCGAAACGATAGCGTTCGGGTTAAACTGCTTTTGCAGTTTATCGAACATTTGGAAAAATCCATCTATAGCGCTTCCGAAGGTTGTGCCATGGCCATGCAGCAACCACCGAAGCTTGTTCGGTCGTTCTTCATCACAAACACGAATACATGTAGCGAATGGTTGAGCCGTATCCGAATGGTCGTCATCCACATAGCAATGCACGCCGGAGATCCTTGCACCGCTGTGAGGCACGGTCAAGCTTTACTTGGCGATTTGGTGACCAATGGCAACACCAGCGGTCTTGAATTTGAAAGAAGTGTTATTTTTGTTACATTAGCACTACTTCAGATGAGGGAAGCTGAAGCACTTTCGGGGTTGTACGTTTGGTGCAAGACTGCAGCGAGTCGTAAATTCCTTTGGATTAAACACGCTGCAGACCAAGCGTCGAAGAAGTACGAGTTAGCGATTGACGGCTATCGGAAGATACTAAAACACGCTGATGATGAGAGTGAAAGTTCGAAGATGGAAAGCGACACCCAAAACTTTATCTACGATCAAATAGCGATCTGCTACAAAGAGTTAGGGAGCTGGGTGGACATGATTAATTGGAATGTCGCAGATAATGCTGCCGAGAAGATGGACAACGGACGTAGATACTGGTTTAGTGTGACTGATTGGGCTTGTGTAAACAACCTGTTCAATGTAGAAGTTGGTAGACAAGTTTTTACAGAAATGTGTACCTGGAACTATAAGAAAGATACCAATTCGTGGAGTTTGTACGAAAACTTAACTACATTAGAAACCAATCTTTACGGTTTAGCAATGAGCGTTTCTAGTAACAAAGACCTCGACAAAAAAATCGAAGATAATCTAACCAAGATTCAACGTTCCATTAGAGACCATCTCAAATTTGCACCTTCAGAGTACTTGCAGAATTTGCTAGTGATGCAATACGCGAGTCAGGGAGTTAGAAATGTGCTCAGTAATACTGCTGCCAACACCGTCTTCTTAGTGTCCGAGGACTTCGAGGCAGAGATCGCAAAAGTTGATTCCTCTATCTTGCGCAAGGTTTTGTGGTGGTCCGAGTATTTCAACACCGTGCAAAATCAGGGTCCTTCCACATTTTGTATTAACCTACGCATCGACGTGATTAAAAGAGCCCGAAAAGAACGTAATTTTAAGCTGGCTTTCACTCATGTGAATAAGTTTCTGAAAGATAAAGAACTAACTCTTGAAGACAACGGTTTTAACACCTTAGCAAGTAGGTTCTTGCAGAAAATTCGCGATATGTCGGTCTGGAACGTTGACACAGCTCGCATAATCATGGAGATCATCAAACTGTCATACCAAACGGATCAAAATCGCCAACATAGCTTCAATCTTTGCGCTTCGGCGTCCACGGCGATCTCAAAGTACGCTGAGCTCTATGGAGGTGTTGAGCTCAAGAAAATCAGTAGTAAGATACTGTTGAAACTTGCGAACTGGCTCCAGGTCAACGAAGAGATTTGTTTGACGGAAATTAACAGTCCCTTGGGCAAACTCTTAATGGTACTTCCGGAAATTGGTATGATGGAAAATACCGCGTCTAACGTAATTCCCATGAGCGAGATGGCTATCGGGAAGTTGTTACAATTTAGCGTTCATCAGAGCGCTGGATTGGCGAAAAGTTGGAACGCTTTTGGTACCTGGTGCTACCGTTGGGGCCGTAAAATCGTGGATCACAGTTCCGACGTCCACAATAATCTAACTGACGAAGATTATGCTGTTATGAAAAATTTACTACCTGCGAGTACCACTCAAGACGATTTGAACCGAATTGTTATGATTTTGTCACAGACGCGCTCGAACTTAGACGATGAAGACATAGAAGCGCACGATTTAAACACTTCGGAGATGATACTGAGTCAGTTAAGGTACGTGGCGGTATTACAGAATATGCCTGAAGCTGATCTTCAAGGGTTGGTGCAAATCTGGCGCAACACGCAAAAAAGGGTCTATACGTATTACGCTCTGAGTGCGGAGGCGTACTTTAAATACTTACATTTAACAACGAACGCTGAGAACATTACTAAGAGTACTGAATGTAACATTATCACCGTCACGTTGCGACTGTTACGACTCATGGTGAAGTACGCTCTTGAGTTGCAGAACATCCTCGAAGAAGGTTTACAAACTACTCCAACCCAACCGTGGAAAGTCATAATTCCGCAGCTATTCTCTCGATTAAACCACCCGGAGAGCTATGTACGCCACCGTGTTTCAGACCTTCTGTGTCGTATTGCTGAAGACGCTCCCCATTTAATTACGTTTCCGGCCGTTGTAGGCGCCCTGGAAGGAGGTCTCAAGTTTGACTTCTCTGAAATTTCCCTTCCTAAAGATTGCCTGTCACAGAACAACGAATGTCACGATGAAGAGCTGAACGAAGAAGAAGACAACTATGAAAGCGACAACGAAGACTCGACCAATGCCCTGCAATCGTGTTTTAAAACCATGGTCGATACTCTCAGTAAACAAGACCCGGAAACTATTGCTCAAGTCCAGACTTTAGTCAAGGAGTTGCGTCGAATTACGTTGCTTTGGGACGAGTTGTGGTTAGGCACGTTAGCGCAACACCAAACAGAGATTACGAAACGCCAACAGCAACTTGAGTACGAGATCGAGAAAGTAAACGAGAACCCCAATTTGAACAAAGAAGAGAAAATGTCTCTAATTGCCGAAAAGCACAGAATCATCATCAAACCGATTGTCTTCGTCTTGGAACAGTTACAGGAGGTCACAAGTGCGGAAGCAGAAACTCCTCATGAGAAAGAGTTTCAAGAAAAGTATTTAGATGAGATTAAAGAGGTAATTGCGAAGTTGAAGAATCCTGAGAATGCAGATAAGCCTCAGGAGTCGTTACAGCCGTTGAAGACGCTACAGAAACAGTTCCAGCAAAAGTTCCACCGGCGTGCGTCTTACACTCTTAAGATGCAATCGATTAGTCCGGTTTTGGCGTCAATTAAGAATACCGTGATTGCGATGCCTGGGTTGGCAACATCGGCCAAGAAGCGAGTTACAATATCGCATGTCTCCAACGTGGTGTCGATTCTACCTACGAAGACAAAACCGAAAAAGTTGATCTTTTACGGTTCTGATGGACAGACCTACACCTACTTGTTTAAAGGCCTAGAGGATCTACACTTGGATGAAAGAATTATGCAGTTTTTGAGTATTGCCAATACGATGATGGCCCAAAATGCGGACTGTAACAATTTATATCGAGCTAGGCACTACTCGGTTATACCTCTGGGGCCACGTTCAGGTCTGATTTCATGGGTGGATGGTACTACGCCGGTGTTTGCATTGTACAAACGTTGGCAGCAGCGCGAAATGGCGAAGCCGTTCATTAAGAACAACGTGAATACGACGACGAGTGTGTTACGACCTTCGGAACTTTTCTACAACAAACTCAATCCATTGTTGAAAGAGCATGGAATAAAGAATGTTGAAAACAGGAAAGAATGGCCTTTAAGTGTGCTTAAGCAAGTTTTGACGGAATTGATGGCGGAGACCCCGAGCGACCTCCTCGCGAAAGAACTTTGGTGTAATGCAGTGGATGCAAATGCGTGGTGGCAAGTGGTGAAAAGATATTCTTATTCTGTAGCGGTTATGAGCATCATCGGTTACATTATCGGTCTTGGTGATCGCCATCTTGACAACGTCCTTGTCGATTTAACCAGCGGCGAAGTGGTCCATATCGACTACAATGTTTGTTTCGAGAAAGGCAAAACTCTACGAGTACCGGAGAAAGTTCCCTTCAGACTAACACCGAACATTCGAGGAGCTTTGGGCGTCACAGGAGTCGAGGTGAGTTTAATATGAAAATATTTATTAGATCTTACATTACATATCACAAAGTTAAGAGTCAGTATGAAACCGTCACCAGATCGTATTCACTGTAGTCATTTCGGTAGAGACACTACACTCGTGTTCATCATAATCTTTGTGACTTTGAGAGTTGTTCTCTAAGTCGATATCCGTTTGAGCGGCTACATTGTCGTGGCCACCGACACTACCGTTAGTTGTGGAGTTTCTTTTACTACTAGGAACGTGGTTGGTGATGTAATTAGTTTTTTTGGTGGCATCATTAGGCGAATGACAAGTTAATAGGCACCAGAAAGCCTGACGAAAATTGGAATTTTTCCAAGCGTATATCACAGGATTCATGCCAGAGTTACATACAGCCATGGTGAAGGCGATCTCGTATGCGAGGCTGTATTTGACGTTGTTGCTGGTGATGCGATAGTAAGTGGTCACTATGAAATAGGGCATCCAACAGACGGAAAAGCAACCCAGGGTCAGCATAACGACCTGTAGGAAAAAAGTTTCAATATATTAAGTTTGATGATAATACTGTCAACGGTTTTATAACACTACTATAGATTTTTTATTTCTAATTTAAAGTAACTGTTTTTTTTAATTAGTACCCGTTTTTTTTTTAAATTGGTCGTGTCCAAAATGTTTCAGTTTTGGGTTACGCTTGTTTTACGCTATTTTTAATTTATGCATTTGTATCACAATACATATTTATAAAATAAATTATCTACAGTCGCGACCACAAAATTTCAGAGGTCAAACTCATTCGATTCTCATGAAGTGTAAAGCATACTTTATGTATTTTTAATATGTATTATTTTTGATAATGTTAATTTAGTTTTAAGGTACACATATTTAACGCCTTGTAACTGAACTGTGACTATCTGAAAAAAAACAAACTTAAATTTTATTGTTATAAGTTAGTCATTTTTAAAATATCGAAAAAATGGCGTCCTAACTTTGTGGCCGCGATTGTAGACTGCTTAATTTATAATTAATGAATAATGATGAATATTGAATCAAGCTGAATGGTTTCAGATGTTAAGAAATAAAAGTTTTTTTTATATAATTTTATTTGTATTTAAAAAAGTTATTTAACATAATTGAATTGTATGTTAAAAAGAATTAATGGTGATAAATATTATCGAAAGAAAGATAAAGTACTTAATTGAAAGTTTTAGGGTATTAAGTATTTTCATACTTTTGCCATATGCGGTATAGTACATTACTACAATTATGTAGTAAACAATCAATCATCGAGTTTTGACGTAATGCATGTGATTGCGTAGAAAAGTGCGATTAAATCATATTTGACGTAATAATTACTATATTTATTGTCAGTAAGTTATTTCTTGACTATTACCTGGAAGCAAAATTAATTACTTAGTTGTGGTAACCTATATCGTAAGTAATGGTCAAATAATTATTTTTCCAAGGTGACAGGTTTTGGAAAAAATAATATTTTCACCTATTATTTTTAATTTTCAATGTTTTATATTTCGGTTACAAAATTTGCGCTTCATTTTTGAGCAACTTTTTTTTACTACCATCCGTTTTTTATTCGACTCTTCTTATTCATTCGATTACCTATCCAAGTTTTGTTTCGGATTAAATACAAGATGAATTCAGAATATCATTGAAATCCTTTTTGAGCATTGTTAGATTTGAAGTGATTATTAAAGTCTGGATTTTTAGGAAATGATTATCACGTTACAATCATCAATGACTTGCGAAACCCCCTCCACCAAAACTTCATGCAGATCCCCGTATCATTAACCTTGTTTTGTTGGAAAACTCATTTAACTCGATAAGATCTAGCCGGTAAATCCTTTTCTAATTAGGTCAGGATAAACAACTTTATGTACTATCCACTGGAAATTTGTTTACTCCACTAATGATTTTAATTCAAGATGATTTGTTCATCCAATTCCAATTTGGAAGTTTTCAATTAGACATCATTGGAACCAGCACCCTGTATTAGTGATTAATTGGTATACAAAACAGAGATCGTAATTTAGTGCCTCATGCCGATTTTCTAACACAGTGATTGAGTATTGAGGATCCGTGTTTATTTATAGTGTCATCGTATCAATGGCAGACATATGTACCGATGCAAATTTGAAAGTCTGCGTCAGTTTAATCGAGCCTGTGACGGTGATTGATAAAGGGCTTGCAAATACGTTAACGTTGGTCATACAATAACCGTTCTTTCAGCCGGATAATACGCCTACGAAAATATTGATTTCTAAGTTTATAAATCATTTGATTGATTTTTATTGCGAGAATCTAATTTAGGTGGTCAAACGTTTATTAGGTCATTAAATTCTGAAACAAACGATTGTTGTGGTGAAGCATTGTAAATTTAGTGCCGACACAAAAAGTAACAAAATAATTACATCATTACTAGCTTTTATGCTTATTTTTTTAAAATTTAAGGCACTTGTTTTCCAGATGGTTAACATTGGCTCAGATGTTTTTATTTCATTCAAATAAATAAGTTGAAAGCCTTTCCTTCTTATTGCTATTACTCTTCCACACATCGACGTAGATATTTACAAATGTAATTTTATCGAGATCTCACTAGTTCATTTCGATCACGCCATTTTTAAAATTAGATGCCATAGTTTTTTAGTTTTTGTTGTACAAGAATTCATTAAATTACCTGTTCCGTCAAAGACCTTCAACTCCACCAAGGTCATAACTCATAATTATTGTTAGCTAATTACCTGAATGGATTTCGTGTCTTTGATGCTATGCGTTTGGTAAAGGTTTGTGGTGCTTCTGATCCTTTTGGCCTGTTTCGCTGCCTCTCTCCAGATCTTGATGTAGACCAGAAGCATCACGCTCCATATCAACACAAACAAAGGTGTCAATACGAAATTAAAGTACACATTAGGGATGATTTTAACATCACACATCTCTTGTGAGTTCCACGAATTCCAATAGATCAAAACTGTGCTAAATGTCAAAGAAAGCACCCACACTAATGAAATTAGAAGTAGCGAAGTTCCTCTCGTCATATATCTGTTGTATTTCAACGGATGCACAATGGCAGAGTACCTATCAGTTGCAACGACGAAGAGATTCAATATCGAGCTGGCACACGCGAAAGAAATTAACACAAATCGTAACAAACAGGTGTCTTTTTTCTTCCCGAAGAAGTCGTACAGGTAAAAACACATGTGGTAAGGAACAGAAAGACCCACTAACAAATCACTAACGGCTAAGCTGAAGATAAATTGGTTGGAGACCATCCCCGAGAGCTGGCGAGTCGCGGTTATGGCCAAGAGGGTGAGCACGTTTCCGGCCACCGCGGCGCAGATTATTATGGAATACACTGTTATCCATAAACCTCCGCCGACATAGCTGTTGTCAAGTGAATTTTCCATTATTGGCTTGGCATCATTTCAACATTGATTTCGACAGTGACACGAAAGTTCCAGAGGATGCAGCGACCACCGCTGAAGCTGCCGCGAAATAGACTGATTGTGAAGCGATGATTGGAGGTGCCGGTATCAACAAACCAAGCGGCGGTGGTAAAGAAAAATGACGCGAAGAGATTTATCTTTTATTTGAGAAGAGATATTTATTTTAGACAAAATAAATGTTCTCCAGAGAGTAACCACGATGACGTTGAATTTTGATTTGATGTTACGTGATGCTTGATTGAAAAGGATAAATAGAAAATGGAAAATTTTCTGTGGAAGTAGGTCTGGATGATAATTTTGTTTTGACCTAGTTTTTGGTAATTTGACGCACAACAATTATCGCGTGCAGTTCTCTTATTTAAGTTCGCGCATATTAGTTTCCTAATAACGGCGCCAGGAACCGTTAGCTCTTTTTTGACGACAGGAAGTAAGGTGTTCTCCGTAACTTATAAGGATGAAGAATGAACGATACACGCAATGTCGATTGTTCAGTGCATATTTAAAACAAGGAATTTTTATGTAAAAAACCGGCTTTACCAAATTCAAATATTCATATATCCATTACATTAAACATCATGCCATTTAGGTTTTTTTGACAAAATTTGTGTTAAAAACTTCGCTTTTAACAGACTAATATTGAAAAAATAGTTTGCCCTGAGAAATGCAAATATGTTTAGCTAGTTACGATTATTTTTTCGACTTTAATATTATTTATTACTAATGGACGCGAAAGTTCTTCACTCAAAAATATTTTTTTCTAGTCATAAATGATACTGAAATATTCTAATTCATAGACTTGACATTTTTACTACTTACATTAATTATATTTTGACTAAAGATTAGAAAACGATCAAGGTTTGAAATGCAATTTTCTTTAATTCGATTTTTTATCGCCACCATAAAAATCATTAGTCACTTTTAATATTCGTTATACATATGCAATTGTTTAATAATAAACACTACCTTAATGAATATTATTACAACTCAATCTAATCCGGAGAATTTTAATTAAATTCCCTACAAAAGGATCAACACGTGCAATAATTGTCTACCACATTGTACTTTATTATCTCTCTATTGCACTTGACCAATTGTCGCACTACTTGATTAAACTGAGTTTGTTTCGATCGATTAATCTCTCTTTGATAGAAATCAAACTGCAAAAAACCTTCACCTTTGGTATGAATTTAATGTAAATCAAATTATGTGTTTAGAGTACGATATTTAACGTTTTACGACTTTTCCAAGAAATTCAACCTGTTCTTGATGTTTAATTAGTTGAGTTACTTCATAATAATCGTAAAAGTTTGCACATAAACGTCTCACGTGTTTAAAATGTGGGCATTTGGATCAATTAATAGAAAAATTGCTTAAAAATGGCTGAATTATTAAAATAAGCTTGTTGTTGAGGTTATTGCACACCGGGAATTGGGGTTTCGGTTTACATTGCGGTTGGAAATGCCGGATGTTAATGAAATCAATCCTTTAAAAATTTTGTATTTGTGTATTAGAATTCGCAGCTTTTTTATTCTTATTGTGAAGCAATTTAGGTATTGTACCTTCGATGTTGCTTCTAAAATTGGAATTTTTAGATTTTGCAGATGTTTCGATTTTCAAATTAAGTTATTAATTTTAACCTTCCGATTTTTCAGTTACACGTTTTCATCTATTGCCAAGTTTTCACATTAAAATTATTCTCAAACGTAAGTCACATGAAGTTGTTAAGTTTTGAAAGTGTGTTTTTTATCATTTCGTTTTTAAGAGCTTTTTTTCTTTTACTGTTTCAAAAAAAGTTGGAGATTTTGAGATCATTTTTCTAATTTCAGTTCCTAATTATAAATAGTGATAATTTTAATGACAGATTCCAGTTTCTCTTTTTGGTCAAATGTATTCTGTATTATTACTATCAGACTTTCTTTGTTTTAAGGTTTTATATGTACAAAAAACGTTGGTGATATCGTTTCTTAGCCAATAATTTAAGTAAAACATTTTTTTAGTATTAATTTTCTGGTTTCAACTTTTGATTTAAAAAAAATCTGAAGGTGTTCAAAATCGAGTTTCTATGAATGTTATTTATTTAACTTTTTTTTCTTTTAATTACGAAATCTTAAATTTACTAGTTGGACAATTTTTCAGTTTGTAAAAACTTGTATAAAAACTAAAAATAACACATCGCATCATGAAAATTTGATACTATAAAACGGGAAAATTAATAATCAACATCTAACATTGCCAAATTCGAATGCATAAAATTACACAATTATAAGACAATAAAGAATTCGGAACTGTACATAAAACTGCTATAAAAACTTTATTGGTAATAAAAAATAGTCAATAAAATGCCAGACTTGCGAATATAAAACTTCATATTATAAAATCTGGAAACGTAATAAAGAAGTAATAATTTGCGGAACCAGACAGTGTAACAACCTGAAAATACGGTACGATAAAAATTAATATCATCTTCACTTTCTATTTATTTACAAGTAACTTCTAGTGATAGTCATGTTGCCGCCTTCTTTTATAAATTGGCAAAAGGCGGTTACACCACCTTATTTACCAAACAATTAAGTTCAAATATTCATTAGCAAACGCTTCTATTTATAAATTTTAATTACGCTTAATTTCACGCGAAATACGCCACGACCATGACATTATCTTCAGAGTCTTTCATCGTTAGTACACAAGCACAGATGGTAATTGATTTTTCAATTACGGAAAATTGAACATTTACCTGTAACGACTTGGAGTCGCTAACATGTGCATTTCTGGATAAATTGTTCGCTCTCTTGACCCTCTTCGCGTGGCGGCGGGCTTCCCTCCAGATTTTAACATAGACAATAGACATTGTTAACCAGGCCCAAGCAAAGAGCGGTGTCAACATGTAGTTGAAGTAAACAGCCGGAAGAAAATTGACGATGTCGCAATCTTGTTTATTGTTCCAATCGTTGTAATAAATTGGTATGGTGGACCAAGTAATGGTTAGCACCCATCCTCCTAAGATCAAAGTCCACACCATTTTCGTGGTCATATATCTGTTGTAGTGAAGAGGGTAAACAATGGCGATGTAGCGGTCAGCCGCAATGGTTAACAGTTTGCAAATCGAGTGCGAGCATGTGAAGACCGGAATAATAAAGAAAATAATACAGTAAACTTCTTCGCCACCTAAGACGTCGTTGTAGATGTAGAAGCACAGATGGTAAGGGATGTATAATCCTACTAAAAGATCACTGACAGCCAAACTATAGATAAACTTATTCGCTGTGATTGAAGATAGGTCTTTATTAAAACCAATCGCCAAGATTGTCATTAAATTTCCAGAAACTATCACAACGAAAATGATAGAAAACACGGTCATCCAGGCCGCACTTCCGATGTACTGCGCTCCCGAACTGTCGTTCATTTCGCGAAAGCACTCCCGGATTAGAACTGATGGATTCTGGACGCTTTCAACGTTTTATTGAATACAGAAGTTGCGTCATTTCTTCTATTGATGGTTCTTAGGATTGACCACTCGTGGCGTATGTTGTAGTGATAGTGGCCTCACATCGGAAAACACTGTATTCAGTGTACATTGTTGGAGGATCAAATAGCAATTTATGTAATAATCACGTCATCCTTTATTTGTTATGCTATTCATCGATTATGTGTTATGATTTTTTAGTTATAAGAGGACGAGGGAGCTGGAAATCAAGCTGTTATTCCTCTATGACGGATGTGTAATCTGTTTTATCTTTTTCTGTTAAATTAAATCATAAGAGAGATATTGGATTTACTGAATCGATTATCGTTGTTTTGACACTCGAAATTGTAGATATTTTTATGATGGGAATGTACAGTAGAAATCAGGAAAAGAAGGCGTCGTCATTCAAAATTATCATATTGTATTAGGCTGTAAAATGGTAGCGAAAAATGGAGTTTTGTGATTAAAATTTTACGTCTTTTTCCAAGTATTATAAATACCAAAATTTTCAATGGTTATATTTCAGGTTTTCTCGACTCAAATGTTCTGACTTATTCTTATTCCTAAATGCATAGACTAAAAGGTAACCTTTTCAATATTTAAATAATTAATAGTTATTTATATATTTAGAGCAATAAATTACAGTTTAATGAGAGTTAAAACGGGAACAATAAACCAGCTTTTTTTTGAAATATATACACAATTTTTATACAACTTTAATAATAATTACTCAAATATAGAATGGGCCCTGATTTTTCATTTATTTAAAGTAAAAAATCATCGTCAAAAACAGTTGTTAAGACCAACATTGCGCGCTAAATGTGCCCAATTTTGGCAATTATATACAAAATATTGTTACAATCGATTGTCTTCTATTGCGATGTGCGGTATTGCTTTTTATGGAACAAGTGGGAAAAATAGAAGATTTCGTTAGACGTGTGCTTACAGCAAATTGAAGCGAAGCCGTTCTCCAATAATTACACGCTTAAAAATAATCTTCTTTTTTTTCCTCGTGTAAGATTTTATCAATTTTTCCCTTGAATGGGAGTTTGTCTTGTTTCATTTTTTACCAATAGTTACTTTTTCCATTAGTCGAGTAGACTTTTTCCCACGAAAATAGATAAAAATCTTTAACGGTCGCTCTTCAGTAAATATTATTTTTGTTTGACAAGATAAAGCGTAAAAGTTAACTTTTGACAACGATCGTACAAAAAAGTTTTTACGTCTTTTTAACATTAGGTTGACAATTTTATCAGTTGTTACTTTAAACAACAAACGAAAACCATCAAATAATAATAAATAAAAATCTTCAACAAAAAATAGTAATAAAAATTCTTCTGTCTAAAATATAAAATCTACTAACTGTGGATTGTGTCCCAGATACGCTCTTTATTTTAATGGTAAATTTTTCTTTAACGTTGGAGATTTGCGCAGATTTGAGAAACCAACGATTTTAAGATTTCAAGCGATTAATGTTGACCAACCACAGAGAACCTACCTTGCTTCACTCCAAGGTAATATTTAGTTGCTAGGTTACCACCAAAAAAAAATATATGCAATAATATTTTGTTCCGCTTTTTCCAAGATTCTGATTCACAGATTTTGATTCGATGGCAGTTGCATTTCTTAAAATGTCAGCAAATTAGAAGATTTAACTCGGTGACGGACCACATTTCAAAAATCGCATAGTAATTTAAATAGTAAATTTAAGTGCCTGAACATTGTGTAACTCAAAAGTCGTCTTATATTTTGAGGAAGAAATCACTATTAAAGGGAAGTGCGAGAGTTCTGGTATACCCTGTACATTTTTTTTTTACTTTCTTACATTCACCGTTCAACGAACTATTGAAAGTTCTTATTAGGAAATACAAACTTTTAAATAATTGTAATAATTTAATAACCTTGCAGCTACAACTATCCAGGAACAAGGTCTAACAATAAGAATAGAATTTTTATCCCACGATAAGCACCAATTTAATAATCGCTTCTCTTTTTTTTTAACCATGTCCTATCTCACTTTGTTTCTCTTTGCAATAATAAAATTTGATTTAACCGAGATAAAAATACTCAATTCATCATCACTGTAAATGTCAAGGTAATATTTTCCAAAAATCGATTTTTTATTTATTTGCTTGTGGGGATCTACTGGGTGCTTCTTCTTTATTATGCTCTTTGACCCTTGGTCGAAATTCCAGTATGCAAATTAAAAATTTACGAAATGAATTCATTCTGTTCGTTATGAATGAATCGAACTATTACTGTTAGATTTGTGTGTTGTTTTCCACCAATTTGGTTATCTCTCGATCATAAATAACAACTCGTTGGAAATTCCGATTATAAAAATTCTTTGTAATTGTACTCGGCATAGTTATAAAAAAGCCGCTAACGCAAAAAGCTTATTTTTTTCCAATTAGCCACACAGAGCATGATAAATTTGTTTTTTAACGAACCGAAATTCGTGCGGTCATAAATTAAAACAGTTTTTTCATTATGTACGAGGGATTATCGTGTCAATTGCAAACTGTATATCGCTGAGATAAACGCCATTTTTATCACCACTTGAAAGAATGGATGTAATTTATTGAATATTACAAAGCACATAGGATTTAGAACGTTAATAGCGGAAAGTTTAATTGTATACAAAAATGATATTTCTTGTTTACAGGGTATTTTTAGAATGGCATGTGAGAGCGTCTTGAAAACCATGCGAAAGGGGAGAGAGACGCTCTTAACGCTATTGGAAGCTTTTGTTTACGATCCTCTCATTGATTGGACAATTGGGGGTGAAGTTTTGGCAGGAACTAGTTTCGGCGGTATTTCATCCACCGTCAGCACCAAACAGAGCAAGAGAGATTTAGAAAAAGAGGTAACCCTGTCGATGTTCAATGTGAGATGCACGGAAATGCGAGTCGAATGGAATGAGAACAGGTAAACTATCATACACAGTAAGAAATGTGTCAATAAGCGCTTCATCTACAGAGACAACATCATGAAGGATATTCCGACTCTTCTTTCGAGCTTCAATTCGTGGCTAGACGTCCAGAAAAGTATCAACGAAACGGAGGACTACCTCCAAGACTTACACCAACAGATGGCTCTAGTAAAAGAAGCGGAAGCCCATGGTGCGAACAAGCACAGTCTCTACAATCTCCCTTCACGCTACGAAATCTATTGTAAAACACAAGAGGCGATGAAGACAGCCAAGAAAGACATCGACAAAATAATGAACGAAGCTGAGACCCACATAACTTCGTATCTCGAAGCTTTGAAACTCCTTGAGAGTCCACAATTCGCGCAGTGGATCACCGATTTAAAGAGCCCCAGTACCGATATGAATATCTTTGACTTAGTAAAAGAGTTTCTCCACAACGCCGGAAAAAACGACGTCATTACTCAGTGCGAACAGTCTGAAAACGACGTCGAACAGTTATCCAAGCTCCAGAACTTATCGATCCGACGATGTCTTCAACTCCTGCAGGAGTACCACGCCATCTTGTCGCAGTGTCCGAAATCCTACATAGAAAACCATCGCATGTACTTATTCCTCAACTGGTGTAAGTTTATGCTAGACACGAAAACAGTGGAAAGCTGTGACGCCGTCTACGAAAAATTCCGAATATTCTTAGATTTCGGCAACGCCAAGCATACACTACCGTTCTCTTATAGTTTGGAGGCCTTCTACAAAGAGACTGCGGCCCAGGTGAACAAACTTTATGAAGATTTAACTAAAATTAGAGCACAAGAAACGAACGCAACGCTCGAGAAAATGTACTCTGCTGCGAGACTAGGAGTGTCCACGTTTCTTAACTGTGAAAAAGGAGCATCTCAAGCATTTGAGTTCGTCATTGCTAACGAATTGGTTCTTCTCAACAAAAACTTCTTAACACTGGAAACAGCAGCTAGTCGCAGCGGCGATTTGTTGATCAAACTGACGTCGAGAGACGGTGATTGGTTTTTAGATGAACTGGTTTTGAACAGCACAAGAGTCGTGGAGATGATCAATAATTTGCCAATGAACCAAGAAGGGGAAGATGAGAGATTTTTGAAGGTACTGAACGGGATCAGAAGTGCGAATAATGTGTACAAGGGTCTTCACGAGTTGCACTTTAATTTTCACACAATTATTTTGCCTGAGAGCATGAAGAAGATACAGAGCGAGGAACCGACTGCCATACAGATGATCACAGATTTAGGCAATTTGATCATGGAGTTAGGAATGACGATTCCGGAAATGATCGCACAGTTGGAGAAGATTTTGTCATGCTTGTTCATGCAAATGGAGATAAATGTAAGTAGTTGAGTATTTGATTTGGAATGTCTGTATTTTTCTGATACGTTGACTAAATATATTTCTTCCAGCCTTCCTACGAGCTAGTCCTAGAACGCGTCGCAGCCCTCAGAGCCAAGTTTCAACTCCTTCTCCAAACCCAGTCCGACACTCTCAGCGCCGGTAAAATGCTCCTCATGGGTTTTAACGGTCTCTTCGATAAACTAACGCAAGAAATGCATACTTTAGTCAACACGTTGGGCACTTTGGACATTCCGACTTCGTGGAAGAAACTCGATCAGGTGAAAGAGGCAAAAAACATCGCTGCTCATATCTTCAATCCAAAAGTCCACGAAATTCTTGAAGACATCTTCTTATTAAAGCGTTTACAAACAATGTCTGAATTCTTCGGTCTAACTCTCGAAATGTGTCAGTCGTTTAAAGGCACTGGAAAATACGTTGTTTTCAATGACGAACAGTTGGTAAAACCAGTGAGGCAGTTCATCGCTGATTTTATTTCACGGCAGTTGTTGGGGATTACGACAGAAGCAGTGGCGTACGCGGTGTGTTTCTTGCTGCAGAATTTGAGTTTGGATGTCGCTCATGAGATTGAACAAAAAGATATAGGTGCAGAAACGAAAGTGCCTTTGGATGAGTTGTGCCATAAAGCATGGAATTATCTCTTGAAACAAGGAGTGTTTACCCAGAATCTCGTCTCACAGGCTTCGAGTTTCTCCGCCAATTTGAAGAGTGCGTGGGAGAAGATTCAAGAACCGAAGAAGATCGAGTTGAAGTTGACAGTGTTACAATCAAGCGTTATGCGCATTCAGAATCAACTCACGGTTTATAATTTCATGTACGAAGAGATTTTAACGCAGCGGCACGTGTATACAGGTATACGGAGCAAGTTTATCGTGGATCTTAAGAACGAAATGACTACTTTGAAGAACATCCATGCTAAGTTGATCGAGGCTAGAGAAAAACAGCAGAGTTTGATCGAGAGTGCGCACCAAAGACTTAATTGGGCGAAAGGAGCGAATCCGAATGTCATCGAAATTTCGGCGGCTTTTGAAAGTGCAGTTGCTGCTCGCGATACACGGCTTAACCTCGAACAAACTATGGGAAGCGACGTTTTAACCGCTTGTAAAGTAATTTTACAGCACGAACTCTTGCGGACTCACTCCAACGAATCGAAGGCTTTTGATAAGTTGTTCTTAAGCAGCTTCGATAAGTGGAGGATTGCATGTCAGTACACGAGTTCCAGAAATGACGTTCTCACACCAACAGAAGAGAGCATTATGAATTTGTTGACCACGGATTTGTTGCATAACCCAAAATGGTTGCAGGCAATTTCTGAAATCATTTCCGATTTGATAACTATGTCGCAACGGAAGTTAACAGAAGACAGAGCGACTCTTATGTGCGTATACGACGAACTGACATCCTCAGTGGAGAATTTCAAGGAGTTGTACAATGTTCATTGTAAGCTCATGGGTGACGTTAAATCCCTGATTAAATCGATGACGAAAATCGAAGATTACACAAGTCAAGCACAACAGTTTGTTTCGGATTATCGACGATATGTCGATAGTTTTTCTTTATTCTTTGCAAGGTTTAAGAAAGACATGAGCGCGGACGATGTCAGAGCTTGTATTGAGCATTTGCGTTTTCTAGAACAACGCAATGAACACATTTATGGGGATTTATTAAATTTGGAGGCGACAAGGAGTCACCCTCAATTGATAAGACAAGATTGCGTTTCTGTTAGTCCGGCGAAGGTAGCAAAGCAAGAGAGCACGACAAAGGGACAACAAAGGAACGCCTATGCTGTTAACGTTTGGCGCAGGGTTAAGATGAAGTTAGAGGGGCGAGACCCAGATCCTGGCAGAAAGTATACTTCACAAGAGCAGGTAGATGTGAGAAACAATCAAATTTTGAAGTCTACCATGTTTTTTTATAGGTGGATTATGTGATCCGAGAGGCGACCAACTTGGACAACTTAGCCCTTTTGTACGAGGGCTGGACACCGTGGGTTTGAAGTCCATCAAGCGCGGCAGTAAAGCCCTGCCTGGATCTCTCTTCAGTACTAGTAATGCGCCAGTGCGCACTGGTCGCCGTGGGTGAAGCAGCAGCGCCATCTCTAACTATACTTGTCATCAGGCCAAGTCGCTTAGTTTTATTGTTCTTGCAAGAATTTGATTTAGGAATCGAAGGATTGAATAAAATTAAAAAACCAAAAATAAAAAAAAATGTTCTTGCACTATCGGTAAAACTCTGCCACTTGAACATAGTAAAGTATCTCAAAGTTAATGCTGCTTTTCATTTTAATTATCAACGGTCATGTCAGAGTCGACAAACGCGCTGTCGAAATGGCAGCATCTGTGTTTTCAAAATGGAGTCTTGATGTTTTTGAAGTCGACGTCCTCGACGTTCTAAATTCATTGTACCACGCAACATTCTGCGGTACTGTTGGACCGAATTTACACATGCTGTGGTCATTTTTTTCATGACTACTTTTGTGTAAATTTAGGTGCGATTTTTTTACTGTTCATGTTTCCTACTATACCTCCAAATCTATTAGTAAACCTTCAATGATGCTCTTAGCTCTTCATATATAACTGTTTAACACGGATCTGACAAAGGTATAAATTGATTTTTAGATGTAGTGTGTTTTATTATTGCTTATCTAGGGTGTTATTTTGTTTTATAACTTTGATTTTTATTTAGAAATTGTAATAAATGTTTCATGAGGACACTTGACCATTCTTGAATAACACGCTGAAAGAATAACCATCTTTGTAGTGTTTGTACAATGTTTATTACTTTTTCTGTTTTTTTTTTACATAATATAGAATATACCTATTAAACTGTCGTTTTATTTAGAATACTTTTTTTTTTTCTTCATTTCTAACATGGCATCCGTTTTACGGTACAAGCCGTATTATGCAATTTCTCCGTTTGACGGTTTGTACATGCCCCGCCTTCTTACACTCTCCTGTCAGTGTCAAATGTCATCGCGAAACGTCAACACGACAACTGTCAAAAATTAAAAACAATGCCCTTAAACGAAGTAATATCCATCAACGAACCTCTTCTAGTATAATTTTCCGTAACTACAGTTCCATTGAAGCCTTCAGAGTTAATTCAAAATTTTCAGCTTAACTTAATAATGTAATAATGAGTTGGTTTGATGCTTCAGGCTTTGCCAGCATAGCAAAATCCGCTTTACGGGAGGCCCAAAGAACCATCGACAAAGCCTTAGATATAAAAGACGACGAAATTAATCCAGTTCCTGCAAACACACCCATTGACACTAATTCCGACGATTTTTTTGGGACGTGGGGCATCACGCAATCAGGTCATATTAAAGAGTCAAAGAAGGATGACGATAGCACGAAGCAAGCAAAGTTGCAGTCGAGTTTGTGGGGGTCTTTTACAGGGTCATTTTTTGAGAGTGGTAAAGATAACCCTAAGACCCCATCTATTGATAGTTTAGATGATTCTATGGATACTGGAAGTGAGCATTTTAGCAGAAGTAAGTTGGTGGTACAGCAAAGCGATGACGGGGATAGCTACTACTCAAGGCTGTCATCGATTGAAACTGATGAGGAGACTATTATCAATGAAGGGAACAACACTTTAGGAAAAATAGAGGTGCAATTAGATTCTCCTGAAAGCCCTCCAAGTGGGGAACCATTTATCAGAAGACGGGAAAAGCCGTCCACTTCTTTTGTTAATCGCCTGTCTGTAATTAGTAGTGAAAGTGGGAAGAACAGTTCTGAAAGTGTGGAATTGATAACATGCAGTACTGAGTGCACTACTAGTCCAGAGTCTGAACTATTTTCAGGGGAACAGAGTATTTCCACTTCTAGTTCAGCAGTAGCTAAACAGACTTCAGAGTCTGTGGAAGTGCTGGCTGATAGTTTAACTAGTCCTAGTTCTGTTGAAATTATTGGATTGGATAGTTTAGATAGCAGAAATCAAGATGAGTTCGCGTCTCCACTTGAGTCGCCACTTGTTGAAGAAGAAGCTAGGTAACGGCTTCAAAATTATCCCACTTTGTATCTTTTTAATCCCTTTAATTTCTAGTCCATGCGTGGACAAAAACACCCCCGATAGCGTGGAAGTCATCCCTGAGGACCAAGAAGAAAGCGTCGCCGAAGACACGATGTCCTACACCTCAATCTCAGAAAGCACGTCCGCCACAGTTCTTGACCAAGCTTTCCTCCACCTCAAGCCCCAAAAAATGCTAAAAGATACTTACAACACTACTATGACAGAAAGTGACCTTTCCCTAAGCCCAGAAAAGAACCACAGCTTCGCAGATGCCATAACCCGAGCCCCCAGCAGAGGCGGCATGCACTTACCCCTTACCCAAGTCAACCAAGTTTTAATCGACACACAACCTCAAAGTAGCCGACAGGATTTATCTAACCTTCTAAAAAACACGAACATTATCGACATTCCACAAGAAGAAGGTCAAATAGAATCATGCGATGAAGGCTCACAGTCTGACCGCACCGTCATAGCGAAGGATGGCGGAATGGACAGTAGCAGCGACACAAGTATTACAGAGACTGGTATGAATTCAGTGTATTTAAAGAGTTTAATTGCTGACGCTATGACTGAGAAGAGTCCGGAGCGTAATGATCAGAAAACGAGTCATTTTATGGATCTTTCACAAAGTATGATTGATTCAAAGCAAGGAAACTTGATGTTGGAGAACATCTCCATAAGTCAGTTGGACATGCCACCTCGAGAGAATTCGCCGGTGAGTTCAGAGAGTCGATCTGACTTGGTGAAAATCGGCTCTGATCACACGTCGGGTCACACTTCCGGTGACGAGTTAGAAACAACTACGTCTTCAGATATCGAAATTATTTCAAGTCCTAATGGGGACTCCAGCAGTACTCAGAGTCGCCAAAGTCCGGCGAAACAAACGTGCATCAAAACGAAATCCGAAACGAAAGACCTACTATGTAAAATGACGATGAAAAAGGCGAAAGGACATACGAGAGAACTTTCGGAAGCTTCAAGCGTCAGTGATGATTCCCATTCTTCTGAGGTGGATAGACTGATTAAAAGAATATCGGAAATGACGGATATTTTAGAATCAAGAGAATCGAAACTGATTGATATAAACAGAAGAAATGCAGAGTTGCAAGAATTGAACACTGATTTGAAACATCAATTGGATACTATGCTTACGAAACAATTGGAGTCGGTCGATTTGTCACAAGTCACGGAAGAATACACGCAAAGACTATCGGCTTTAGAGAAGAAGTTCCAGCAAGCAATTAGGGAGAAGGATACGTTACGCAAGCAGCTGGAACAGAGTAAACAGGAGGCTGCCACTAGACTGAGTAAAGGGGATTTAGAGACGATGATGAATGAAAAAGATGAAACGATTAAGGAGCTAAGGGAGGAAGGAGAAAAATTGTCTAAGCAGCAGCTGCAGCACTCCAATATAATCAAGAAGCTGAGAGCGAAGGAGAAGGAGAACGAATCATCTATTAAACATTTGAAGTGAGTTTTTTTTGTCATGATTCAGTTGCTTCTTCGCTCCCCAGGTTTCCTAATTTTTATTTTTACTTTTTTATTGTTTTAATATTTGATGACGTCTGTCAAGGGTTACAATAATTCTTTTTTTGAAAATTAAAAAGCATGTTGGGATTGTTGTAATGTAAGTTTAAATGATAGTTCTTTGTTTTTAATATTTTTAATAGCAACGATGGAAAAATCTACAAAAAAAAATCAGTCCTTAACAAATTTTTCTTATTCCAGAGAGACCATTGATGACTTGTCGTCCGAAACGGATCGCTTGAAACGCTCGTTAACAGCAAAAGAAGAAGTTGAAAGATCCCAAATTGAGGCAGTCCACCAGCTAACAGCCAAAAACAAGAAGCTCGAAAGCGAAGTAGCCAAACTCCAAAGTCAACTCGACGACCTCACTCAAAAATATGACACTGTTAAAAAGTCATTAGACGCTGCCAAAAAAGAACTAGTAGATAAAAACAAAACGAGTTCAGAACTCATCGCTCGTGAACACAAACTGGAGAGTTTGGAGAATGAAAAGCGACAAACGGAGTCGCAAAATGCTGCCGTAAGATTCTAATTTACGACTTACTCGATGTTGTGTCACAGTTATGTTACAGATTATAAACGAACTTGAGGAGCTGCGATCTAAAATGCGACTATTAGACCTGGATTACGCTAAAAAAGAACAGTCTTTCCGGAAAGAAAACAACGATCTACTGCGGCGGCTCGAAGACGCTGAAGCACGAACTGAAGAACTATCTCAGTCAATTATGGAAGTCAGTAAACCTTTGGTAAGGCAGCTCGAGTCGCTTCAGGCAACGCATACAATCAAACTCGCGAATTTTGAAAAGATAGAACAAGAACTGACACTTAAAATCAGTAGGTTATTAGTGTTTAGGTGGAAACATGTTTCATGTTTGGTTTTTTAGACGACTTACAGAGTAGATTACAGGCGTCGCAAAACACTGAAAGAATGGTCAAGGATGACGCAGTGAGCTTGAGGGCGAAACTAGCTGATTTAGAATCAGAAATTAGTTCCTTGAGGCACCAGAACGAGATGACGAAAATGCATGTGGAGCAACACAGAGCAGAGAAGCAAATCGCGGAGCAAGATTTGAGGAGGTAACTAATTTTTTCCAACTATCAGAACTATTATATTTTTAATATGTTATCATAGGGAGATTGAAGACCTGCGCGAAAAACTCAAGATGGAAAAAAACAGAGTGGAAGAGCTAACTAGAGACGCTTTACACCTTCAAGAACAACTGGCTCTGGAGAAATCAGTCAGCGAAACAGAGAGAAAGAAAAGCATGACTCAGGAGCCACCCCACTTGGTTCGAGGTTCTCCCAACACTGGCAGCAACTCTCCAACTTTGAGTCTCGGAAAAGTTTCAGTGGCGGAGTCGTTCAGTAGTTCCTTCTGGTCTCAAGTAAGGCATTCTTTTTTTTTTATTCTGAGTGCTATGTATGTTCCCTCAGGATGAGCCCCTAGATATGGGTCAAGCCCCACGCTACACCAACATGTTCGAAATGCAAATGCTTCAGACTAACTTAAAACAACGCGACGGGGAAGTCCAACAGCTTCAATGGGAACTCAACAGACGCGAGCAAGAGCGGT
Organism: Cynaeus angustus; assembly: GCA_030157275.1. NCBI lineage: Eukaryota > Metazoa > Arthropoda > Insecta > Coleoptera > Tenebrionidae > Cynaeus > Cynaeus angustus. The sequence goes on from CM058059.1 coordinate 15,645,838, forward strand.
CCTTACTAAACCAAGAAATATCGTCTCTTCTAACAAGAATTGAAGACCTTGAAGCCAAAACTCGAAATTATGATACACTTAAAGTTCAAAACGAAGAGTTGCAACGACAGTACGATACTCTTTGTCAACTATTTGGGGAAAAAGTTGAAGAAAACGAAGAATTAAAATTGGACCTACAGGACGTGAAAGAGATGTACAAAAGTCAGATTGATGAATTATTAAAACAACAGAAGCAAAATTTATAGGTTATGTAATTTATTCCGCTTGTACAGTATAAAGTTGCTTTTATAAGAATTTTTATGACTAGATAATAGTTATTGTGTTTTGTGATACGGGATTTTTATTTATGAGTTAGTGGGTGCTGATAGTTGCTGTTTTATCTTGATAAAAGTAAATTGCACTTAAAATTTAACCTGTGATATGAATATTTAGCTTCTGTCCTGAAATTATTGTACAGATTCCATCTTATAATAAATGTTGTTACGCAAGCTGGTGTTCAGGTGATTCACTCACGGTTTGAATTTGGCGCCATAATCCTAACCTCACTTGTTAAACCATATTTTTAGTGTGGAAAAACCGACGAGTTAGCTAAGAATAATTTGTGAATAGCATGAGAAATGTTCAAAAATGCTAATAATTTGTGATTGGGTAAATTTTAAATAAATTAAAAAATATGATTAATTTATTAAAATCCGCTCGCCTTTATTACTGCCTATTTCACGCGCTTCTTCCATAGCTCTAGTGGCGCAATTGGTTAGCGCACGGTACTTATAAGACAGTAGTCGTGAGCAATGCCGGGGTTGTGAGTTCGAGCCTCACCTAGAGCATGTTTTTTTCTTTTTTTTTTAATTAAATCAACCAAATCACGGTTACTTCAATTAAAATTTCTTTAAAATTTCCAGTTAAATTAAATTTAATTATCACAAACATGGAATTATTTACAAACGAATAAGTTAACATAATCAGACGACGTTGGAAGGTTGACTCATGGGGGTTGCTTGTGGGGCTGCAGAAGTGTCGCGTGTCACCAACGAAACAGCGTTTTGCAAAACCTGCTTCTTTAAGAAATCTGTTGTAACTGAACTGATGCTTTCTGAAGCTCCAACTTTACATTTGAAATATCCATATAAATTGGCCCCATTTAGTATCAACGCTATCATTACAAGCAACTAAAAAACAGAAATGGAGATTGATAAATTATTTTTAAATGCCTGTCTTTACCATCCACTTTATCTTCAAACTAAATAATGCGATTATAAAGAATACTCCCCACAACACAGGCGTGAGAATGAGCGCCATCCAAAAAATCCTCGCTTCTCTTTCGTTTATTCGGTTCTGCGATGGACCCTAAAAAGGGCCAAATGTTGAATGAGTAAACAAAAACAAAAAGCGAGACAAAAACAAGCAACAAAAATCAACCTTTCGCGATTCGTAGACCCAATGAGACTTTCCGTCATCGTCCACGTAGTTCCACCACCGTAGCCCCACCATGAGGCGACCAGTGATGTTTTTAACAGTCCAAAAGTCCATTGAAAGCAACAAAACTACTATCACAAAACTTGTTATGAAGCTATCACTAAACCATCCACACAACATATAAGTTACAATAGACGCCCCTCTAAAGGCTAAATGGAAAAGCGTCACATAAGGATGCCTGGAAAAAAAATATGAGTGATTTATTGCAGCCCTAGTTGAGGTGTTACTTTAGGGCCCCCTTAGAGTTGCCCACATCCAAATCCTCGTCACCAAAAGCGATAGTATCATCCTCGAGAAGAGGCAACTAAAAAAGACTAAAGTCAAGTCATTTATTGGGTTAATTATTTAAACTTGCCGTGGCTGATGCCATGTTTATTGTCATGTCAACTCTGACATTGGACGTGGTATTTGACGACTTTAGGGGAAAAACCAAAGTTACTAAAACTGGCGGAAAATTTAAATTTTTACATTTTATTGTCAATCTTAGTTTAAGTAGTTAGTGTCATAGTTTAATTAGTCCGAAGAGTTTGCCTCCGCACGCAGGCAATTGGCAACTCTTTTCTTCCATCTCGGTTTCCACCCCGGTACAGTCACCCAAGCAGTGTCTCCATCGTATTTCCCTTCCTTTACCACAGCTCACACTGCACGAAGACCAGTCCGTCCACCTATCCCAACGGGGTTTATTGGGTCCAGTTTCTTTGTATGGACATGGTTTAGATCTCTGGAACTTTTGAGGGTGTCTGTGGGGCATCCTGTTTCGGGTTTCCCGTTTTTGGTTCTTCAAAGGGGTCGTCACTTCGTGAAGAACTTTATTTAGCACTTGTCTGATGTCTTTAATGCTTAACGGTTTGAGCTTTATAATGAATAAGGCTTTGTAAAAAACGGCATTTATTGCTTACAAATTTCTTACACTATCTTTTGATTGCGGGAAGGCCATTCCTCTGTATCCCTGACGAGGATTCGCGTAAAAACTTGTTCCGGCACTAGGGAAACTTTGTACTAATGTCGTGGCATATACAATCAAATATAAAGAGAATAATTTCATTACACAAAAGTACAATATTATGACAAATTTAGATTGACATTTTTTTGTTCATATGTTTTATAAAAAAGAATTACACTAACTATTTTTTTGAGATTATATGATTGCACATCGGGTACAAAAGGCTCTAAGTTATACACAATTCTTGGGTGACAAGTTTGCGGGTGGACGCAAAATTGACACCTCGACGGAATAAACAGTAAAGATAATTAAGTGATACATGCGACATACCTAGAGAATTTTGACTAGTTTTACTAAAAAGTAAGACCGCAGAACTTATCTTCGACTAATCTGAATGTATCAAAGTCCAGTCTTCTCCAGAAAAAGTTCAAATGTCAGTCTTGGAGTGAAGTTTTAGGCCTGAAAGAAAAACTCAGGTATATTAAACGATCTGTTTAAATTTTTCATAATGTTTATTGAATATCCATAAAAACTCTTGAGAAAATAGTAATTAATCACAAATAATCGGCGGTCCAGATATAAACAAACTTGAAACCGATTGTCACATTCTAGTAAATCATAATAACAACACATATTGTCGACGTAGTTAACAGCGTTGTAGGCACTTAAAAGGAATGTAAATAAAGTACAAAATTCTTAGAAAATTTTGTTCATTCTCTGATAGAAAATTTTTATAAAAAATGCATCGTGCATTTCAATTTCCCTCGACAAGCACCCTGTAATTTGATTAAAAGAGGAGACGTACCTACATGATGGCATACAAAAGTTTTGCGCTGCGCATACATGAAATAAAATTTGTGTTAACCATCACAACATAGCTTTATATGCGAACATATAAAACCGATGGTTGCGGAGCCAGCTCAACAGTTTAGGATTACCACCAGAATGTCAAAGTAAATGCGGTGGCAATCTCTCAGTCTTTGTCTTACCCATTCGTTCCTCTACATGTAATTGTTCCTACATTCGTTACATACCTACTTACACATGAATAAATGAAATGCGATTAAGATACTGAAAATGCGTAATGGAGGGCGAATCGGAAACGATTCATGTTTGGAAATACACAACTTTGGCATAAATCGTTTCAGTGTTGTTGCTAAATGATTTTTAATGTTAATTTGGCAATAAATTAGTAGATACCGTCGTGTGATGTAATGATTCTCATGAAGAAGTTAGGAAGAAATCACATCATGATGTGGTAACATTAAAAATATTTACTTCCAACAACATGAGTGGTTAATGAGTTCTCTTTATGTAAATAAATACAAAATTGGGATACATGCTTAAAACATAAAAATAGACAATATTTTGATATGTAATTCAGAAACTTTTACGATATATATCTCAAAAAGCGTCGTCTCTTATTACATTAAATAAAGTTTATCAGTGCTACCAAAAACATTTGTGAATATACATAAAATTTAAAAACTATAACGTTTACTTGGATACGTGATTCGTAACTAGTCCAAAACAGCTCTCACCATCGATAACACAAATGTCTTATTTCTTTTTTTTTACTTTGTTAATCTTTGAAATAAAGATACGCAATGAGGCCCCCTCCCAAAATGACAGTGCCCGCTATTAATAAAGGTTTGTATAAAGACCTCTTCAGTTGTGTCCATTGCTCGTTGGCTTGTTGCCGTCGTTTCATGTCCCTCACTTGGGCTTCCAGTTTCTCTTTTTGTTCGACCCGTTTACGATGCCTCAATTCGGACGCCGACAAACTAAAACATTTCCATTAAAACAAAGAAGACCAAATCACAAACTAAATCACCTTTCCGAATTACTCAATGTTTCGGAATTCGGACTCGACGATTGCAAATCCTCCAATTCATCCTCGCTAGATTCTTCCTCGTCGCCGGGGACTACAGGCAGGGGGCCACTTGGAATGTACTGAAACAGAAAAACAATACAATAAAGGCAATTACACTAAGATATAGAGGGAGCGCACTCTCCATGGACATTTAGGGGAAAACGTGATATTTTCTTCAGATGCAAAGAAAGAATTTTTTCTCATAGGCGCCAGAAGCATCGTTACAGAAATTTCATTTACATCTTCGACAATGACATTTAGCTAAAATGACAAAAGTCGCGGCCTTCTTCCAAAAGGAAAAACTGCTAGCAGTGATAACTTTGAACAAAAATTTCAACATTTATAGTCAGTGTATATTCAAAATTTCGTTTTCAACTCACTTCGTCTCCATCACCGTCATAGCAGATCTCATGCAAAGAAACACTGCCGGGGATGTTCGGGAGCGGTCTGTCCAGTGGCGTGCCATTCTGTTTTTTGAGACTGTCTAACCTGGGAGGAGGAAGAGGTGGAGGTCCATCGTCATCCGAATCGTCAGAACTGGACACCATCACATTGTCTCCACATTCGTTATTTACGATTTCCGATGATACGTGATTTAGATTTTCCTACATTAAGAAAAATAACTTCTTGTACAAAGTTTTCATTCGTTATGAGAATTTGGAAGGAGAGGACATTGAGGATTCCTGGAAACTGGGGATGAAAGGTGGAAACGAAGGGGATTAACTTACCATTGAAGTTAAATTTGAATTTGGATTGAGCAGTTGTTTTGCGCCTTCAATGATTGCTTGGTAAGAAAATCTCAATTGTTCGGGCGTTTGGATAAGGCCCATTCTGTAACGGCGCATTTCGTATAAAATTTCTTTAACATCTACGGAATTTAGGCCAAATTTTTCAATCTGGAAGTAAGGTAAACAGTAAAATATGGACTTTGAACATTTAAATATATAAAAATATCATTGAAAAACGATTTTAAAAAAATGTGATCTCGAATATTTTAAATTTAAGTTGTCAATACTTTGCTACTTGTTTGAGAAATCTAAGAAGCGGCATTTACTCGTAAGCACATTATTTTAGAAATCGGAATCAATACGCTACCGAATTTCTTTTCTCTAAATATCTATCTATAAAAATTTATAGTAAAAAATAATTTCTACTATATTTCTAAATTTCACTTTAAAATTACGTTCAAAATTGCAATTTATGGCATTTAAACAAAAAAGCACGTGTTCCGTTTTTTTATCCGAACTTATGTCATTTTTAGGAACTCCAACAAGACAATTAAAAAATCGTTAACTTACAAGAACTAAACATGAATCCACCAGACAGAAAGTGCCCGATCTGCCGATTCCCGCTGAACAGTGTACCACCGCTGGTCCTAAGCTCTCCTCCAAAACACCCGCATCCCTAACCTTTCTCAGGAACTCTAAAAATGCCGTCGGCGAACTTGGCACTCCAAAGTCAGGCCACGTTGTATAATGAAATTGCAAAATATCCCGCGATTCTTGCGTCTTTTCATCCGTCAATCTCAAGACTCTTTGTAAGTAATATGAATGGTCCTGATGTTCGATGTATTCCAACGTGAGCCCCACGTCAGTGAATTGCATCAAGTGATCAGGTCCCACTTTAGAGGGCCAGTATTGAAAGCACTTTTCTTGTTTCTTTTCCACGAGTTTGTTGAGCATCAAAACAGCTTTGCTCTGTTGCTCCCATACCATGAGCCAGAAGTGACTTACAGTGTTGATAAGGGGGCCCTGAGTGAGGATATACCTTCTGTTGGCTTTGTTGATTTTAATAAGGTTCGCGTTAATGTAGTCGGTGTTTCCTCTAGTCAGAACAATCCTACTATGATCATAAGGGCTCACATCTCTATATCTATTAAGGTTTTTGTTCTGGGGCTTGAGGGCTTCTGTGCACGAGCTCCCGTTCTTTGCGCTCTCGGAACGGATTTTCTGAAGAAAAAACGACAGTTAATTGTTTAATTGTCGGTCATTTAGCCGTGAAGTCTTATGACTCACGAATGGGAAATTCTTAAGATTCGTGGTTGCGGCGAAGTAGACGCAAACAATGTATTATGGTTGGTGCCTAATTTCGGTTGATTACATGCTGAAAAGAAACAATGAGAACGGAAAATACCTGAAAAAGTGCCGACCATTCGTTTTTCAGATTCAGATTCTGGTATTCGGTTTCGATGTTGCTCTCCGTCGACATTTTATGATTTCAAGTTCTGTGGATTTCGATGCTACAAACGGACACTTTAAATAACCGGCATTTGTGGATTAATTTTGCGAAAAAAAAGATTACACAAACTTACTGCTCCAACTAGTGTAAACGTTCGTTCACCATTTTTAGAAAGAGAACGACACTCCGACGTCACAATAAGATAGACGAAGGCGGAGATATTTCTGCTTTCTCGGAAAATAGTTGTCAACAATTGATGAGTCGGTAAGGAAGAAATTTGAAAACACAATTGGAGTATAATTGGTTGCATATACACTAAAGCATATATTTTAAAATAAATAAATTTATTAGTTTAATTTGATACGAACTGATGAAAAAGTTAGTGAAAAAGCAAGATGAAACGCAAATAGGATAAAATCAAATACCTTTTTTTATTCGTGACAGGTATTTTGGGATTACATGGGTTTCGAAAATTAAAAAAAAACATTTCTCAGTTTTAAATATAATAAAAGAATTCGTTTATTTAAATATTTATTTATTTATATATATATATATTATAGTCATATATTTAAATATAACAAATAACAACATTTAAACAATATTTTATTGGATTTTTATTTAGACATTTTGAAAATTTAGCCGTTGGGACCTAGTTTTCGGATACTTCTTAGAAAAAAGTATTTTCGCGGTGGTCAGGATAATTCTTGATAGGTATATTTATCTGAAATCAAGAAACCAAATATTTTTTGTTTGTAGATGAGTATAGCTCGTAATTGAACGAATGATTGAAAAAATATCAAAAGTTGAATTTTTGGCAAATTTCTATGAAAAAAGAAAACCTTCGTTCAATCTATATTTAATGTATACCATGTAAGATGTTGTTGTAAACAAAGCCAATACAATTAATTTCAAACACAATTTTTTTATCATTATACCTCATTTTGTGATTATAATCTAAATTATAGTTAAATCAACATAATTGTAAATTTGACATTTTTATTTTATAACATTCTTTCCCTAATGGATTTTTGATGAAACACCGTAATTACAATAATATTTGTCTTAACCATCCTAGTATAAGACATTGTCACTGCAACTTAAAATGTTTCCGCAATATAAATTCCGAAATAACCCTATTCCTGCAGATTGCACAATTTGCACGCTTCGGCCTTCTCTCTTTTTAAATAAGTTAAATATTTGCCTTGCACGTTTTTCTTGTCAACATTCCGTTCCTCCATCGAAGCCACATTTTACCTCCTTAAAATCATTGAAGATGCTTAACATCTTATTAACTACTTTCTTGTTGGTTGGTATCATCAATAACTTAAGTCAAATCACAAGCAATCTCCGGACTAAACATTTACTTCTTATTGTTGAGGTCACAATCTATATGTCAACGATAATAGTTAATATCACATGTATACGCAGGAATCATATTAAAATCAAAGAGGCGCACGGTTTGATTACTTTAATCGCCAAGAAGTCAGCTTTTGGAGTCACCGAAATCATAAGCGCATCCTCGGCTAGAACCATATACGACAGACTGTTGCTTCTGATTGTTTTATTAATATGCGAAGAAATCATTTCTTTTATTCAAACAATTCTTGTAGAAAAACTAGATTTACTTTTTGTTGTTCGAATGTTGGCTGTAGAAATTACAATTTTTTGTAACGCTTCGGTGGGATTATACGTCTTTCAGTTTCTGAATCTGTACTACTGTTTGTTTGAAACGTGTTACCAAGACTTACAGAAATGTATCAAGTCTATTGATCTAGATGCAGATGGCTTCAAGAAAACATCTTTGATAAATAAACTACAAAAAATCCAGCGTTTCTACATGAGCATGAGAAGAAATTTTAAAATAAACGAAACGCATCTCCACTCAAGCTGTCTTATATTATACACCTTGGAGATATGTTTGTTAATCATAACTTACTGCTACGTCGGAGTTCTCTACTTGCAGAACGATCTTAACTTAGAAACTTTCGATTTATATGTTCTTGGGAAATCTGGTGCACTAGTGGTTGTCTTTTGTATGTTTTGTTACAGCGCTCAGCGCATTATTATCATGGTTAGTTTAACACTACTTTCGTAAGACATTACATTTTTGTTTTTAGGGTGAAAATACGTTAGGAACTGTATTTAGATGTTCAACATCCAAATTAAATCCGATAGAATTTGCCCAAATTCAAATGATTGTTGAAACCCTGACTTTGCAGAAACCAGATCTAAGTGCGTCGGATATGTTCACAGTGGGAACAGGACTTCTGGCTTCGGTAAGACGTCCAAAAGTAGCGAAATAACTACATTTAAGATTCCAGGTTTTTGGAACTGTGGTTACATACTCTTTGGTGGCGCTTCAATTTAGAGGAATAGTTAGGAGTTAATTTATTGATTAACTCATTAATTGTTCACGCGCCTAGAAAGCTTTATTTATCTACGATATGATAATAACACTAAAGCACAATGTTGCGTTTTTTTAAGAGTATAAGTTTTTCACACTTGTTGTTACACGCTTTTGCTAATAAAAGTTTCATAACAACATGTATTTACTTTATCTCAGCAGCATGAAATTGCAATGCTACAAGAATATAAGTTACTACAGTCCCTGAAATCTAAAACAAGAATATATTGTTATTAAAAAAAGCTTGCACCTTACCGACACCAACAACCCAGTTCCAATAGTCAAAATATCTGTGGACTTTAAATCAAGTTTCTGAGAAGTTAGCGTGGAGATTAACATTTCGATTTGCGCAGCTTCTTCAAAACTCATTCTGCTAAAAGGACATTTAAACAAGGACGACAAAATATTTTTATTCTGCAAAAGAAAGTTAACTTAGCAAAATTGAAAATCGTACAAACCATGGTTGAAATCTTCTGTCCTTTAAAACAGATCCAAACAAACACTCCTGAAACTGCTAAAGACTTAAAAATCAGGAAAACATCAAATTTTAGCACTCCGACTTCTCCGGTAAAGTAAATGATAACGTAGTATTCATAACCAATCATCAACAAGCAAATAAACAGACTGAAGAGGATGAGAACGGAAGGTTGAAAAAACTCTTCGAGTAATTTGTAGTTGCGGCGAAGACACATGTAGAATCTTTGTTGTTTTTGTAGATTTTCGAAACAAAATGTTCGAGATTTTTGGTGGTTCAATTTTTGGTAACTGCTCACGAACATTTCCATTTTGTGATAGCACTGGTCAAAAATATTTTCATACAAGCATAGACTCTGAACAGCACTAAGTCCAAGACTACCAGTGATTAAAATTAGTACCTCCAGATCAAAAATTCTAAACAAAAAGTTTTGGTCCAAGTCCTCTAACGCTAAAGTCACAGTCAACATTATAAATTCTTCCCAAAGGAAAAGCATTGTAAAATAAAACGATATGCTGTGAACTTTTTTTGCTACCATTTCTGAGATGATGGTAGTTACACTAAAGTTGCCCTTCTTTTTAATGATAGCAATCATTCCGTGGATTTCTTGCAGTTTTATTTGATTTTTTAAGAGAAACGCGGTGTTGTATATTACCGTAGTAACGCCAAGAACCACTTCAAGAAAAATAATGACATGCTTACTAGAGAATTTTTCTGATAGTTGATTCAGATCGTGATAAACACCATAGATGAGAAAAAAATTACAAAACAAAGCTATGATTTTCAGAAAAAGTGACGGTTGGAAATGAGGAGTAGCTGGAGGCGTTGAATGTTCACAAAAGAACTTGGCTTGATAGAGGTTGATTTGACTGATATAAAGAACTGGTCTTAATGCGCATATTGGACAATCACTCGGTATAACTTTTTGGTTTTGATCCGACATTTTTGGTGGATTTTGTGATACTGATGATATAATTGAATGTTAATTCTATTTGGTGAACGATGTGTTGAGTGATAACAAAATTGATTTTGGTATTACAGTTTTTTAGACCAGAGAAAGCGAAACTGTAATGCAACTAAGGCGTATGTTAGCACGGTTCCTGAAAACTTTAAAAAAGGTAAGAAAATTAGCATTTCTTAAGTTACCGAAGCTAGAATTTTAGTGTTTACGATGAAAATATCTGAAGCTTTAAGCTGCGGTTTTTGTAAGGTTAACGTTTGAATTAGGACTTCAATTTGAGCAGCTTCTAGAAGATCCAATTTGCTTATGGGATATTTAAATAAAAATGAAGTAAAATTAGTGCCCTGCAGAAATTGTGATATTTGAGTCTCAAGAGTAAATAAATACAAATAAAAACTCACCACATTATAAAGTTTATGCATTTTATCCACAATGACGAGTCCTCCTACGGTTCCTACAGCAGTAGTTAAACAAGCTAGCGTTTCTTCATCAGTGAGAACTCTGTTTTCTTCAAAACTGGTTATCACGAGATAAAAATTACCAATCATTATTAAAAAACCCGAAAGGAAATACAACGCAATACTAGTAGAACAAATTAATTGAAACGTTTGGAAATTTATAAAAATTGCTAATTGAAAGCGTTGCATCTTTTGTAGGCGTATTTTCAGAAGTTTTTGACGGTTCTTTTGGAGGCATTTTTCAGTATGTTGATAACATTTTTGGTACAATAGCAAATACGTTTCTATACTGGTCAAACAAGAAAGAAAAATTGCCAAGTGCGTAAAACCATTAACTATAAGATTTAACAGATAGACATAGTTTTTCAACGTTATTTCTTTAGAATTGATTACATTTCCAGCAACAAAGGTTAGTAAGAATACCACGTACGGTAGATAATACAGACAAAAAATCATAAAAAGTTTTTTTTTTAATTTCTTGTCTATTAAAGTTTCAACACCAAAATGTTTTCTATTGTCATTGAGAGACAAAACACCGTTTAGGTGTATTACTTGCAATTTAAGGACCCTTTGCAGATCTGCAATCATGACGCTGTTTGAACCATTCGCCACTACGATGACTAATGAAAAGATGACTTCATTTGGAGTCATTTCGCCCAACTGGAAAGTAATAACTACGCTGCTGGCTATTAAAAAAAATATATTGAAGAAAGCAAGTATCGAAAACGTTTTAGATTTGTAGAAATGCGAATAAGAGGGTGGGTTAGAATGAAGGCATTTTGCGGAAAGTGCAAGATTATTAAATCTGCTAACGTAGAGAATAGGACGGTAAACACAAACAGCACAAGTTGGGGACCACATTGTGTTTGTAGAACTAGAGCGAATATAGCCAGAAGTGTCGGGTATTGGATTTCAATTAAGTTTTGTTTATTCATTTTTTAGAGGAAGCACAGATAAATAAAAGAAAGAAAAATATTTGGGAATTTCTGTGTATGTATATTTTTATATTAATAATAATGATCGTGAATAATTTTTTACAACTTTAGTTAAGTCTTCTTTTGTAATTGATCAACACAGTTCAAATATTTGGATTTGATAAAATGATGAATGCGTTAGATTTAAATTTGCATTAATAAACGTTTTACACAGCTCCATTTTTTTAATTACATAAACTTGTTTTTCTAAAAGAGACTGTTATTTTCAAAAATGTTTGATTCAGCTGGTCAAATTTTAAACTTCCAAAAATGTTTATTGTTTTAATATAAATAAAAACTCAGAATAGTTTTAACCATCCTTTTGTATTTAATAAAATTATAAGTTTGGTTTTCAAAAGTTTTTTCTATTTCTTTGTTTTTTTTTTTGTTTCCGTGGAGTTTCTTTTGTACATTATATTATCTAATGGACCAATTTGAACTGTGCGTACTCTTAAAGAATCGTTAAGATTTTGATCTTCTTCGTACCTCGTTCTCTTGATAATAATTTTTTGCGTCTTAAGTCTTTTACTTAAGGTAGAAGTGGTGCTACTTTTTACAGCGCTATACCCAGTTTTGTTCATTTTAACGCCTGAAGTCAAATGTGAGAATAGTGAGTTGTCAGAGATGGAATTGTCAGTGGTTGTGTCAATTGCTGTAAAAAATAGTTCATCTGCCATATACTGGACGCTTTAGAAGAACTTGGTCTATGTTTTCAAACCAAGTTGTTTCAATTTTTTTGTGTCAGCTGACTTGACCACGGGAGGTATTAATTCAACATCTTTGTTTAAATCCTTTTTCACTGAAAGAGAAGCAACTGTAGCAAAAAATAAAACAAACCATGTTATTTTCATTCTAAGAAAGATAACAAAAATGCTTTCGTGGGAAGAGAAAATCTTATTCAAAAAAGGAAACGGACACATTGACGTCTGTCACTAAGTGACGTATATGTATGAATAAAAATGAGTAACTACACTATTTTGTAATAAAAAATTTGATTAAAGCTACCATCACAACGTAGATTACAAGTGGCTGTAATTTGCATCCAAGGGATATAAAATTTAACACTCTTTAAATTACCAAAGCAACAATTTTAGTTCTATTGAAAAAAATAGGCGAAGCTTTTAAACAATGTTTGCACCATCATCTCAATTTGGGGCGATTAAAAGGGATGCAACTTACTGATAGAATACTGTCTGCACTCTGTAAAAAAAATATCTTTCAGTATATTAATACCATCAAAAAAATTAAAGTGTCATTTTGTATAAGTCTCATATTGCACTAGAGCCACTGTGATGTTAATCATGTTTTTCAATTTTTCATTGGTATTTCCTTAAGAAATGCTTGTCTTATCATGACGCAAAAATTTTCAATTAAAGTAAGACATTTTTTAAAGGTCGCAAATGGTCTATGCTTCCAAAACAACAACTTGCATGTACTTCTTTTCTGTTAGAAGACTTAACCACAGGAGGTATTATTTCAACATCCTAGTTTAAATTTTTAGAAGCATCTGTGAGAAAAAATTATACAAACCCTGTCATTTTCATTTTGAGAAGGTTAATAAGTAATGCTTTTGTGAAAAGAAAACAAATTCTTTAAAAAATGTAAGAAATACAGTGAAGTCTGTCACAGAGTGACGTGTATTTAATGAATAAAAAGAGTAACCATATCCAGTGCTAACAGAAAATTAATTGAATCTACTGTAATTTTTTTACCCATATATGGTGAAATTGCAGTGCCACCAAAACGTACGTCAGAATAGTTCCTGCAATCTAAACCCAACACATAAGAAATTTAACATTCTTTAGGTTACCGAGGCAATAATTCTAATTCTGATGAAAAAAATATCCGCAGCTTCTAAACGTGGTTTCTGCATAACTAATGTTTTCACCATCATTTCAATTTGCGCTGACTCTAAAGGGTGCAACTTACTGATAGGATACTTGAACAAAAAAGACATAATTTCTGCATTCTGTAAAAAAATACCTTTCAGTATATTAATACCATCAAAAAAATTGAACTATATACCATGTTGTATAAATTTTCATATTTCACTAGAGTCACTGTGGTGTTAATCATGTTTGTAAAGTTTATAGCATAAATAATGGCCCAATTTTTTATCGACACTTCATTAGAAAATGTTTGTCTGATCATGATGTAAAAATTTTCAATTAAAGTAACACATCCAAAAAACCAAAATAGAAAAATTATGAAAGCCAAGGTCTTACTAACGTGTAGAAAATTAGAGAAAATAGCCATGTGGTATCTCTGCACTTTTTGAAGTTTGCGATGTTGTTTTAAATTTGAAAGAAAGGTTAGTTTTGTTAAAAGCTTTTTAAGTTGTTGGTGACAATCTTCAAACAAAACCTCATATAATTTGGAGGCAAATAAAATTGTACCAAAAAATGATAAAAACGTGTATATTATTAGGAAAAACGTCAAAAAATCTAAGAAATTTGCCACTGAGATGTTTTTATAATCAGATAAGAATCTTACTACTAAAAATAAGCTTACGATAATATAAAGATAAATTTGAATAAGAACCAATGTAATTTTTTTAGAAAATGTTTCATTAAGACTAGTATCAGTCAATGGTCTTTTTGCTAGTAGACACAGCAAACCATTAAAGTGTTGGATGTATTTTTTGAGTCTCAGCTGAGAATCGACAATTATTAAAGTCGTGACCAAACTAATGCTCGCTATTATGTAACCACCACTTATTTCGTTGGGCTCATTTAAAGAAATCATACTTTTGACTACTAAGAACACTACAGATCCAATCGCGAGTCTTGAAAGAGTTTTAGATTTATAAAAACAAGGCACTGACGATGATAAGCCACAATGTGGACAAACAAAACAAACTGTGAATATGTTAAATCGAACAAGAGAAAGTAAGAAATTCGACGCACAAATTAGACAGTTTTCACGACCTTCCATTTTGTTTCAACTCTCAAAAGAAACTACAGTTCGATTAGTGTTGTGTAAACATTCAGAAAATGTCGTGTTTATTTAATACCCATTAACTTACCAAATCGTGAAGTTGTTGGATCTTGTTTACAGCACCATCTACAGCTATCAGAAACCAAGCGACTGTTATTAGTTATTACGGACATTAACGCCTCTTCATCAGAACCCTCACTTAAACAATTTAAAGAAATTGTAGAAAATAATTATTATAGAACCTGAAGGTTTAAAAGAACTGTTCGCTGGAATTTTGGAATTTTTCGTTGCGTCTTCTGAAACGTTGTTCTTGGAGACACTTTTTCATTTGCAGATAACATTTTCGGTACAATAGAAAGTAAGTTTCCACACACAATAAGGTGCTAATTAAAACTGAGATGTTTATAAGAGAAATAATTATAATTGTAAACAAATCGGCAGCTTTGTTCTATGTTAAATTTTTGAAATTAAACAAATTCTTTTCAGTAAGTGTTATTCAAACTATTGCAACTAGTAGATAATTTTTATAATCAATTCTATAGATTTTTCTCTCGAAGTCTGCGTTTATAAGCTCATTGACGACAAAACGTTTCCTACTTTCAATAAGATATAAAATGCCATTTTTTTTATTTGTAAGTTTAGGATCCACTAATAAATTAACTAGTGACTGCTAGCAAAACTAGTGTAAATATTAATTTCGTTGTATTTTTTGTATTTAAAATGGGAACAAGTTGCGTAAATTGTTGCAATCTTATAATTTATAACTCTAACGATGGGACAAAAACACAAACGTAAATAATTTGGGTGATTCGTAGCGCTTTCGAATATTTACTGAATTTGAAATTTTAAGTGCTGTAGAATTATATTCGCTGTTAGCTCTTCTGTAATTAAGCCAGTTTATTATTAATGAAAATTTCATTAAAATTTACTACATTTATTCTTCATTTATCAAGATGAAAATTAACTCCTTTATGTTTTAATGTTGGCACACCTGTTCTTGTTTAATGTTTCAAGTAACCGGATATATCACCTTCAATTTTGAATATTTGATAAGATAATGTTTTTGTAGGTTAAAGTAATAAGTCGATTTGATTGAGAACAATTGTCTAGATAAACTTTCCAAACAAGGTGTTGCATGATTATTTAATGAATTTTTTATCAGTCTAGATTTTTTCAAATGTCCAAATTTTTGAACTTTTGAATCTTTGCAGTAACATCCTATTTCTATATACTCGTATCCATTTCTTACAAAATTTCTTCAATCAATGTCATTTTTTTAATTCCTATCTTATATTGCTTAAAATGATAGATTAGATATTTCGTTAGAGATGTAAACATTTTTTTAAAGATTTTGAATCGAATTGAAACAATGAAAAAAAATATTAAAATAAATTTGAATTGAAATATATCTTGTTTTGAAATATAAAGTCATTCACAATTAGATAAAGTAAACACAGGTGGCAACAAAATTAAATTGCTTATACCATTATCTTTTAAAACGCATTAACTTTATTGTACTATGACCTTAAATGTAAACAACTGAGTGTATAAATGATCTTCTGGACTTCTAGACAGTAGTCTACTTCAAGCGTTTTATAGTGATCAACAAAAATGGTTTCACAAAGAGGCAAGTCGACACAATTTCTAAAAAAAAAAAAAATGACAATAGTTATTGCAGGTCAAATTAGTTCTTCCAGTAATCACATTATCACCACTAATGTTTCTGTCAAAGAACCTACAGAGTGTTTAGGTTCAACTATATTCAAACATATGAAACAACACAAAACCCACATTGCTCAGGTAATATTTAAAACGTCGTATTTTTTCTACTAACCGTTAAAACAGATAGATGCAAAAACTGGAGAAAAAGACACTTTTGGTGACCTCTTGCAACGTTGCATCCGCACTGCTCTCCACATGTCTGTACAACGTAACGACATTGTCGCCCTATGCACGAAAAACCACCTCAACGCAGTGGTGCCTTATATAGCGGCTCAGTTTCTAGGTGCTGTTGTAGCACCTCTCGACACTTCTTTCTCACCACCAGAAATGAAGCATCTTATTGAGCAAGTTCGTCCAAAGATTATCTTCACAGCTTTTGAATCTCTACCACTTGTTGAAGAAATAGTGGAATCTCTTTCATTGTCCACAGAAATTGTTGTTTTTGGTGAGACCACAAGACACCATTCTTTCAACTCGTTTTTGGAACCTCATGCAGACGAACTAGAATTCAATCCGGTCAAAGTCACCAACTTGAAAGACACAGCCGTTATTCATTTCAGTAGCGGATCTACAGGTTTGCCAAAAGGAATCTGTTTGAGTCACTACTCTTTAGTTGGGCAAGCTTTTAACTTCAACCATACCGAGAATCCTGATTTTGAATACATGAAGAATCAGGCAAAGAAAATCTCGTTTCCGCTGATGCAGTTGGGTTACACTTCTTTGTATTGGGTGTCTGCAGGAACCACGTTGTTGTCGTCGATTTTACAAGGTTTTTGCCGGTTATTATGTGAAGACTTCGATGGTTGTGAAATATGGAATTTTATTGAAAAGTATAAACCAATGGCTCTTGTTTTAACACCTGTGCAAGCCATAGAGATGTTGGCAAAAAAACGTAGAGTGGATGTTTGTAGCATTCTCAGTGTTGTCATAGTTGGGTCCGCAATTTCAAAAGAGTATAGTTTGAAGTTACAACAAGTTTTTCCTGAAGCTGACATCGTTCGGTGTTATGGCCAAACTGAAGTTTGTGGTGTTTTAACCAATTTCAGAGGAAACGATTTGTACCATCGCCCACTTTTGAAGAATGAAGAAAAAATAGAATCAGTGGGTCTTCCAGTTGGGGGAGTAACATATAAAGTAAGACTTTTGGAGCTTGAAAAAATAGATAAATTTTCTTCTAGGTTGTCGATCTTGAAACCAACAAAAACTTAGGTCCCAATCTTCGTGGCGAGCTTTGTGTTAAATCAAAGTTTGTAATGAACGGATATCACAAGTTAGACTCTTCAGAGTCTTTCGACGAAGACGGCTGGCTTAAGACTGGTGACATTGTTTACTACGACAAAGACTACTGTTTCTACGTGGTTGACAGAATCAAAGAAGCCTTTAAGTATCGAGGTTGGTTTATCGCTCCTACATTTCTTGAAAACGAGCTTTTGAATCATCCTGCTGTACAACAAGCTGTGGTTATTGGTGTTCCAAAAGAAGACGGTTGTCATGCGATGGGCCTTGTTGTTATCAAAGATGGTTTTCAAGTGTCAGAAAAAGAAATCCAAAATTTTGTTGATGGAAGAGTGTCAGAAAGACAGAGGTTGAGAGGCGGCGTTCGGTTTATTAAAGATATGCCCCTGACTGTTACTGGAAAAGTTAGAAGAAACATGATAAGAGAAATAATTATGGGAAGTGGAAAGTTTATTGCTCATGGCTGAAGGAAATGGAGTTTACAGTGGTACTTGATCTTTTGTCTCGATTAAGTACGAGATAAGTGAGAGAATACTTTAGAGGTAAACAAAGTGTTAGATATTGCAAACTGTGATCATAAATTAGTTAATATTTTTTGTAGTATAAGTTTTTAGTTAGATAATAAAAAATTAAATCAGTGGGCTTTTATTTTTTAAAAAAGAACGTTTACATTCGATATGGTCTGGTGGCTAGGATACCTGGCTTTCACCCAGGAGGCTTCCAACACCAGATCAAAGAAACTAAGAAGAAGGGCCTAACAGCAATAGCTAGACTCTACCCACTGCTAGCTAGGACAAAGTCACTCTTAACAAGCAAGTCATCAGACCCATCCTAACCTATGCGACCCCTGCATGGGCAAACGTGTCATCATACGTGTTTCAACCACTAGAAGTTTTACAAAACAGATGTCTACGTCTAATAATAGGACTTTCCAGATTCACCAGCATGAAAAAGTTGCAACAGAGAAACAAGATCCCGCCACTGCGAACTCACGTAGAGAAAATAACCGCTAACTTACAGTTAGATTTGTAAATAGCAGTAGGTTATTCTTTCGTTATTTTTATTTATTTCTCGTTTTATTTTGAAATGTTTCACTTCAATGTAAATTTGTTAAGCTTACAGTCGTTAAAAATGTAAATAAATTATCTACAATTTAATGTGATGAGACATTTGAATCTACGATCTTGTTAGCGTTTTTTTAGAATTAGAATCAATGATTACCTTTTTGCTTTTTAATTATTTTTTTATTAAATTATATAGAAATTATAGACAATAATCTTTCATTTTCTACTAGTTATTGTCTTCCTTAGAATTAAGGAAGAAGAATGTTTTTCCAAATAGCCATTAAGAAATCGAACGGAGATTTTTATATTATTTATAAATCTTCCATTACGAAAGTATCTACTATAAAAGAGTTACAACATGCAAACAACAGCCGACAACACGTTGTCCCACTTTGCAGTTGCATGTGTGTTCCATAAGATTGTGTTAAATACAGTTGTATTAATTGTAGAATTTGTAAATTAAAAAAAAAAGAAAAAAACGATAATCATTCTACTTTTTGAACAATATCGAATCGATATATCGAGAATGTCAACATAAAAATCTGTTAAAATGTTCAAAAATTAACTATTTTATTTGTCTAGAACAAAAAAAATATGAATATGAAGTAGATATGATTTATAAACACTTTTGTAATAATGACACATTTATACTACGCAATAGCATATTTAAAAAACATTTCCGATTGTTTTCTGCTAAATAATTATTTTTTATCATTATTTTGCAACCAAAACAACTATTTTGTGCTGTCAATTAATCTTTATCAGAGAGATAAAAATTTGATTACTTCCAACATTGTTTTTTACCCATAAGTTAAAAATGTTAAAAAACAAATCGTCCCGAATTAGGATTAATTATTTTCCATAAAAATCCTAAACTATTTCTTTCTAATGAACTTAATAACAAAATCAATTATATTTATCGCCACCGCCCGATGTTATCACTTACTCTTTTTGTTTATTTATCAAACATAATCAACTTCGAATTATGACAGTATTCTGAAAACTACCAACAATGCCGGATCATATATCCATCTCCCATAACTCCGGCAAAAGTGATTGCCTAATATGTGCAATACGCCCTATACTCTATTTGAATCAAATCAACATCTATCAGGCTACTTTTTTCTGTCCTCACTCAATTCGTCCATCTAATCCACATTTCCACCCATCAAACTTTCTAAAAATTGTTACTGTCATTATCAACTTGCTTCTTTTATATGCTGTATATAATAACATTAATCAAATTTTTGGTAAATTTGTTAGCAATCAAGTCTTTATCCTTCTCGAGATCATTATAAATATTATAATGGTGCTGTACAACACAACTTTTTTAGTGAAAAATCGCCTAAAACTGCAAGAGAGCCACGGATTAATTACTATCATCCAGAAAAAAGTTCACTTTGGTGTGGCTACGATTCTCTCAAACAAAGCTGTTAAAAAGATTCATAATATTCTTCTATATTTGTCTCTGACTTTAGTTTGGGAAGAACTGATCACGCTAAGCATTGTCTTAAGTATTGAAGATATCGATCAGTTCGTCAGAATTTGTTTGCTTGAAGTGCTCATTTTATTAAATGCCGGTTTTGGACTTTGTTTTATCCAAATTCTGGTTTTGTACGAAAACGTCTTCTCTTGGTGCTACTATGAAATGGAGATGTTTTTGAAAAACTTGGCTAATTTTGAACAAAGGTCTCCAAGACTCTTTATTGAAAAACTACAAAAGCTGCAACGACTTTATATGTGCCTTCGGCGCAATTTTAAACTCAATGAAGAGTTTTTTCAGCCCGGAGTTTTCATTCTTTTTAGTCTTTATGTTTGTTTGTTACTGATCGGTTACGGTTACTACGTGATTATCTTTTTTGCAGGCGAAGAAAGAATGTTGGTAGTTGACATGTTTTTGTTACTTAAATCTTTGTCTGTAGCTATAGCTTTTGGTTGTTTTTGCTTCCAAGCACAGAAGATTTCCACTATGGTTTGTTTTAATTTGAAATTGTCTTAAATTGTTTGTTTTTTACAGAGTGAAAATATTCTGTCGATCTTGTTCAAACATCGCGTTAGTAAGATGAGTCTTGTTGAAGCTGCACAAGTTGAAATGTTGATTTCTGCATTGACTTTACAGAAGCCGGTTTTGAAAGCTTCGGATATTTTGATTTTTGGTACTGGATTGTTAGTTTCGGTGATAAAACTGGATATTTTTAGTAATTTTTTATTAAAAATTTTAGATTTCAGGGACAGTGCTTACATATATTTTGGTGGCGCTACAGTTTCATGCTTTGTGGGTCAAGTAAATAAACAACGTAGGAGTAAATATAATGTACTAAAAATTTCTTCAAAATCACATGAAATAAAATTTCGCATGTTTTTATTTCTCATATTTTGCCTTCCAATACCTTTTGCTTCAACTCTCTTCTCTTTATCTTTCCTGTAGCAGTCAGTGGTATTTCTTTAATAAATTTAACACCAGCTCTTAGCCTCTGTCGTTCTGACACTCTTTCTTCTACAAATTTCTCAATTTCCTTTTCCGTGACTTCGTATCCTTTTTCAAGCACAACTAATCCCATAGAATGATGGCCGTCGTCTTTAGGTATCCCAATAACTACAGCCATTTTAACAGCGGGATGTTTCAACAACTCATTTTCTAACACAGTAGGTGTTATGAACCATCCCTGAAACTTGAATGCTTCTTTAACTCTGTCAACGTGGTAGAAACAGAAATCTTCGTCGTAGTACACAACATCTCCCGTTTTTAACCAGCCATCCTCGAAAGTTTCGGAAGAGTCAACATTAAAGTAGCCATTCATTAGATATACTGTTTTGACTAGTAGTTCGCCTTGTTGGTTAGGTCCTAAATGTTTTCTGCTGCATACGTCTACAACCTAAATGGACAAATTAAAAAAATTGCTAACAAAAATACTAACTTTAAGTGAAACTCCACGAATCGGAAGACCAATAGTCTCTATCTTTGCAGGATTATCTAAAATTTCTCGATGTCGTTTGTCTAAAGCATGTAAGACAGTTAAACTTCCACACACTTCGGTTTGACCATAACCTGCAGTAAGAGTGCAATTCGGGAAAGTTTCTTTGAGTTGGAGTAAGTACTTCTTTGACAGATTTGAGCCAATTACCGAAAAAGTAACAAGTGATTTAATATCAATATCGGGCCTTTTATTTGCGAGTATTTCAATAGCTTGAACTGGAGTCACTATTACCATATTTGGTTTATACTTCTCAATCAGATCCCAAGCTTCTTTTCCATCAAAATTTTCTATAACCAAGCGACAATAACCATTGTAAACAGAACCCAACAAAAGTATCCCAGCCGACAACCAATAAAAAGAAGTGTAACACATCCAAGTGATCGGAAGTGAATTTTTTTTTGCCATTTCCATCCTCAGCTCTTGATCTGCTTCATCAGACATCCTTCCGTTAATTATCTGTCCTACTAAAGCGTAATGATTTACACATATTCCTTTAGGAAGACCTGTGGTACCACTACTAAAATAAATAACCGCCGTATCTTTCAAATTCTCTACATGAACTGGCTTAAACTTTTCCTCTTCTGCATGAGGTTGAAGAAATTCCGAGAATGCTGTATGTTTGTCTGTGTAATCAAAAACAACAAGTTCAGCACTAAGAGATATCTCCTTCAAACATTTCTCAAGAAGTGGTAGGGATTCAGACATAGTGAAAATCATCTTTGGGCGAATTGTGTCTAAAAGATGTTTCATTTCAGGATGAGAGAAACTAGGATCTACCGAACCAATTTTGGCCCCTAAAAACTGTGTTGCGATGTAAGGTACAGCAGCGTTACGTTGATTCTTGGTGCAGATAGTGATGATGTCGTCACGAGTTACTTTCTTGTCTCTTATACAAAGAGCCGTGCGAATACTGCGTTGCAGTAGATCGCCGAAAGTGTCTTTTACATCCGTTTTAGTTTCAATCTATTAAATAAATATATACTTACGAAAGGTGTTATTAATTTTTGGATAGTTACAATACCTGTGCTAATTTATCTTTGAATTTTTGCATGTTTGTGAAGAAGAAAGAACCCACACTTTGAGAAGGTTCTTCTTTGATGGGAAGTGTTGTGATCACATAGTCATCAGAAAAGAAAATATCTGTGACAAATTAAAAAAAAAAATGTTTTTCTAAGACTCTTACTAAGAATAATAATATAGAAATTTTATTAATTAAAACATAGATACAAAATTAAATGCTTACCTTTCTCTGTTCCAGTCATGCTCATAAATTTATCGTTGGTGCATCGGTTGTAAAAGAAGAGAACTATTCTCAAATATTTGACTACCTATTTGATATCACATCTTTACATATAATGCATGTAAAAAAACTGTTGACTCACTTATCAGTTAGCTTATTTACTAACGTAGAAAATTAATGTCGGTCATCTATTTACTAAAGATTAACAAACTTTACCTTATCATTGATAAAAATCCCAAAAATAAAAATATAATACATAAACATATTACAGATAGTAGTCGTTGATGAGAGACAAGAGCAAAAGAATCACTTAAAGTCATAAGCAAATAAAAATGTAGAAAGCTGAAATTTTTACCAAATATATTTTTTTGATATAATTTACATTTTTAAGTGTTAAAAATCGTGGTTGAGAATTTTGTAAATTTAACTAAGTACTTGTATGTTAAAAAAAGCAAAGCAAAAAGAAAAACCATTTTGAATAACTAAAAAACATATAAATCGTTCAAATATTGCCAGTCGTATCTTTCCTCTTCCAACTCGTAATGATTATAACTAAAATGACAATTCTTAAATGGTTGGATGACTTTAACCTTGACAGTACTTATAGTAGGTGTAATATTTTATCAACGTGTGATTCTAAGAAATTCATTTTCGATAAATGAGGAGGTGGAACTAATTTTATTTCAAATAGAATAAACAGTTTGTTACAACGTACTGCACACATTTATTTAACAGAACCTCGACGGAATACAGCGACCATTCTGAGCTCTCTTCAAACCTTGGGCACAAAAACAACCTGATTGACAACTGAGTATGCAAATTTGGGAATTACATTTTTCTTGGCATCTTGAACCGCAGGTACTGTAGACTTCACCGTTCCCGCATCTCTCTAAATTATATTACACCACATTTTTTTTGCACCACATTAAGAAAATACTTACGTGAAAGCACCAAATGGACAGTCACAGCAAGAAGTAATAACCAAAAAATGCTCTTCATTTTGTAATGTTATGGGTTTTAGGAATCTGTATTTATAACAAATTTGAAGCTAATTAGGCGAAGACTTTTATGTGGGATTTACCACACGGGGAATTTTGTAGGAGTTCAAGGCAATGTTGCTAATTTATTTCACGCTCATTTGATATTTTATTTGATTCAAAAATGTTCTTTTTTAGTAATTAGAATAAAATATTGACAGTTTTATTGATTATTATTTATCTGTTTGTTTTATCAGCAAACAACATTAATTACAACTTATTTAATATCAATTTTTTTATCTCCTTTCTCATCACTTTTCCACTCGGGGTTTTCATCAATTCCTTCAAAAATATAACCCCACCTCTCAACTTTTCATAATCTGCAACTTTCTCAGCGACAAACTTTTCAATTTCTTCTTTAGTGGCCGTACAATTGTCTTTTAGTACCACACAAGCCGTTGGTACCTCACCTTCTTCTTCACTTCTTGGACTTCCAAACACCACCGCATCTTTAATAGCAGGATGCTCCAAAAGCACAGCTTCAACAGTCGAGGGCACAACGTGCCACGACAAATACTTAAACATTTCTTTCAATCTTTCTATAACGTAAAAGCATCCATCTTCATCGTAGTACCCGATATCACCAGTTCTTAAAAACCCGTCTTTGTCAAAGACTTGAGAATTTTCAACAAGGTGATAACCTTTCATTATCGATGGACCTTTAACGCAAATTTCACCCTTCTGCTTCACTCCAAGACTTTCATTCGTTGTTAAGTTTACAACTTTCACACTTAGACCAGGAGCTGCTTTTCCACAAGAACCAGTTTTGGTCATCATCAGTTTTCGCTCATCGTCTTTCGTCGGATTAAAAAGGGTAACGATTCCAGCTTCAGACAAGCCATAACCGAAAAGAACGTTGCTGCTTTTGAAGACTGAGCGGAGTCTTTGAAGTTGAATTGT
Source organism: Cynaeus angustus (assembly GCA_030157275.1). NCBI lineage: Eukaryota > Metazoa > Arthropoda > Insecta > Coleoptera > Tenebrionidae > Cynaeus > Cynaeus angustus. The sequence continues at coordinate 15,670,694 of CM058059.1, forward strand.
ACTAATAGGAGTACCACCTATTAGAATACTGTATAAAGAAGAGGTGTCGTACTCATGAAGGCGCTCAAAATTTGTAAGTTTATAGGTAAATATTGGAGCCAGAAAGAGAAAATTGACCTAAAACAGAGATGTTAAATGAAATTTTTTTGACTGGCCGTAGTTACTTTATATTTTTCTATGGTTTTAAAGGTTTTTTCTGCATCAAGGGAACCACAGAACACGCGACAACCACCTCCAATGAAGGAAGAAGTCAACATCATCATCGCTGAAATCCAGTAAAAAGAAGTGAAGGAGAGAACCATGTCACAGCGCCCATCTGCTTCGCTACGAATTTAAAAACAATATAATTGGATTGACGATTTAGTTTGATTTACTAAAATGAGTAAGCCACATTCAGGAAGCTATAATGGCTATGACAAATAGCCTTAGGAAGACCAGTGGTACCACTGCTGAAGAAAATAACACTTGTGTCGTGGATGTCCACCTTTGTTGGTTTGAAGTTATTTTCATTAACATGCGGTTTTACCAAATCAGAAAAACTTGCATACTTCGACGACTCTCCAAAAACCACAATTTCAGGTTTCAATTTTGCACCAATGAGACTCTCTTCAATTAAACCAACAGAGTCTTGTTCCACGAAAATAATTTTCGGAGACACTAAAGATAATAAATGGGTGGTGTGCCTCACCGACAACAAGGGATCTAAGTTGCCTACTTTGGCCCCCAAATAAAAAGACGCAATTATTGGAATTATATTATCTAGAGTGACCTTGGTACACAACACTACCACATCTTGAGATGTTACTCCACGTTTCTGAAGACTTAGAGCAACTCTTACACTTCTTTGTTTAACTTCGGTGTAAGATTCCACTTTGTCTAAGCTTGCATCAACCTAAAAACTGGTTATAAAAAAATATATATATAATTGGTACTTACTTGGCATAATTTATCTGGAAAGCGTTCGGCTGTTTTAAAGAAAAATTCGCCCATGCTGTACTTCACGTCGCATTTTAAAGGTGGTCCTTTAAGAATTTTCTCCGTCATTGTAAACTGTTTAGTGTGATGATGGGTACTAACTATTGGGAAGTAGAAGTGTGCATGTCAATGTTATGTAACGTAGTTTTGATTAATTGCAGGGTAGAAGAGATATTAAAACAACCGTTAATTAACAAGCTATGTATTATAGCTTTTTGTTATAGTTGCGTGACGAAATTTGTATATTTACCTTTAAATGCTGTTTCATTTTTTAATAACAGGTTTCAGCTTGGCATGTTACTAGAAATTAAAAACATTCCAGTGGTCGACAATAATAACATGTATTTGTTACTATAAGATTCTTATTTCTTCTCTAACATTTAAATAATTTGTTGTTTTACTTCTGTTCCCACCACTTTTCCAATGAGAATACGAGTAAGTTTCCTCAAAGCGTGAACGCCACCTCTAAATAGTTCCCCACTGGCGACTCTAGCAGCTACAAAATTCTCTGTTTCTTTTGCAATGGTCTTTCAGCTTCCGCAATAGTTTTATGTTCAAGAAGTATCTTTTCAAGAGACCGGCACATAGTACTACCGGTACCTACATGCCATGACAAATACTTAAATTTAGATAACCGTCCTCATCATGAAACTCGACATTTTCTGTCTTTATCACCAACAACATGACAACTTTAGTAGCCTTCCATAAATACATAAAAATTTCACATAAACTCCTTTTTGATCGGGATTCAATACCCCGTTGGTTTCTGTACCTGCAATCTAAAATCTTCTTAAGCAATGAAAGAAAAATCTTCACTTACTTTGAGAAGGACCCCAGGTTGGAGTTTTTCTGAAGACCCAATTATTTATACATAATATTTCCTTCAAGCAACGATGGTACTATAAGCCACGACAAATGCATTAAATAATTTTCGTTGTAAAACTCATCTGTTTTAAAATAAATAATATATTTTTACACTAAAAAATTAATTATCACTTTCTCGTTTTTTGGTACATCCCTGTTTTCCAGCTATTTAGTACGTTACAACATCGAGAAAAAACTTAAGCCATAAATTTGATTCCCATATATTTCTAATAAGTCAACAAAAAAATTGTCCTTACGGAGCATAATCTAATTTCAATCCTTGTGTAATTTAAAGTTCTATAATATTTGTAAATTTATATTCATATAAAACACAGTTTATACAATGAGCTTGCAGTTGAAGCCTTTGATAGACTATAGTATCTGATAGTTGCTGACAAAGAAATTATAATTAATAATAAAACTAAGAATTCTTATTTCTTTCTAATAACTCAATTAAGTATTGTTTTATTTCTCTTCTCCTCAACTTTCCTGACGGTGTGCGATATAATTTTTTTAAGAAATAAACTCCTCCTCTAAGTTTTTCGCGATCTGAAACTCTAGCAGCCACAAAATCTAAAATTTCTTCTTCCGTAACAGAGCTGCCATTTTTCAAAACAACGCAAGCCGTGGGTACCTCTCCTTCTTCTTCATTTCTTGGTAGACCAAACACCACAGCTTCTTCAACATCCGGATGCTCAAGCAGTACAACTTCAAGCGATGCTGGTACTATATGCCACGACAAATATTTGAACATTTCTTTAAGCCTCTCAACAATATAAATACACTCATTTTCATCATAAAAACCAATATCTCCTGTTCGCCAAAATCCATCTTCGTCAAAGAGATGGGAAGTATTCAATTTGTAGTACCCATTCATAACCTGTGGCGGTTTAATACAGATTTCTCCATTTTGATGTGGACTGAGTAATTTTCTCGTTTCTATATGTACAATCTATAACTTCATTAAACACATACAAAAAAATCGGTACACTTACTTTTATAGTATAACCTGGTATTGGTTTCCCTGAAGACACTATTTTCATCATGTTTAGACGATCTTTATCTACTGCTGACATTGTAACAACACCGACTTCAGTAAGACCGTAACCAAAAATTAATTTAGTTTGTCTGAAGACGTCATAAAATTTATGAACTAGCGAGGAACTTATTGGTGTGCCTGATGCAAAAAGAGCCGAAAGTGAAGAAGTATCGTACTTGTGGTAATCAGAAAAAGTGAGCATTTGGGAAACTAGAACGGGAGCCAAAAACATGTAGGTGATCTGAAAGTAACACTGAATAATATACTACTATTTGTTTTGTTTCCTACTACCTTATATTTGTCAACACAACTGAAAAGTTGTTCTGGTTTCCATTTGCCACCACTGACAATTCTGCGACCTCCAGCTGCAAAAGAACTACCAAAGTATAGCATTCCTGAAATCCAATAAAATGAAGAAAAAGTCAGTATAGTATCGAAACATCCTCCAAATTCACTAAAACAAGGTTTGAGACTGAAAAATTAACATTGATTTCTTACAAAAACGAATAGAGTAGACATAGGAAGCTTTGGTGGCTATGACAAATAACCTTCGGAAATCCAGTAGTACCACTACTAAAAAACATAATTGCGGTGTCTTGCAAATCCACAGGTGTAGGTAAAAACTCATTTTCTCCAGGTTGTTCAACAAGAAGTGAAGAAAACGTGACGTATTTTACTGACTCTCCAAAAACTACAATTTCAGTTTGAAGTTTTGCAAGTTGAAGACTTTCTTCAATCAAAGCAACGGATGATTCTTCAACAAACACCATTTTTGGAGAGACTAAGGACAACAGATGAGCAGTTTGTCGGACTGACAATGTAGGGTCTAAATTTGCTACTTTTGCCCCCAAATAAAATGCCGCCAAAATTGGAACTGGAGTGTCTAAATTGACGAAAGTGCATGTTACTATTACATCTTCAGAAGTAACACCCTGCTTCAATATTGATAATGCTGCTCTGGTACTTCTTTGTTTGATGCTGAAGAATGTTTCTTCACGATCGGTGTTAGCATCGATCTATTATTTATTTAAATTTAATTTAGAAATAACAAATAAGAGAATAACTTACTTGGCATGTTCTGTTGTGATGTTTTTGAGCATTATTAAAGAAAAATTCTCCTAATGTAGAGGTTGGAGTGTAATTTAAATTCGCACCTTTTAAGAGTTTAGCGTTCATCGTTACTTTGCACGAGTTCGTTGCTAACTGTGAGAACTGACCGCTGATGACATCAGAATACAGTTCTAATTTTAGTTTTGTACATCGATACACACAACACTACGCACAATTCAAATAAAGTAAATCAGACATTGAGTTAATGTTAGTTTTTTTTACAAACAAGAATTTATTTCAAAAAAATCAAGCAAACTTTTTTGTAAACCACTTCTAACAAATCGAAATTGCATTGTTAATTCACTCAAATTAAACATACGATTATTTCAATTGAAGAAAAAAAATTTTTTGTTTAATCGTCTGAAGCGTCTACCAAAAATTTAATAAGTTTTTTCTGCTCAAAAATGTTCGTTTTTTAGCCTTCATTTAGATTTTTCAATAGTGTGATTAGCTTTCTGTATTTGAAAATTAACATGACATTTACTTTAACAGTATATTTAAAAAGAATAGTTTGAAATGTTGCAGTTTTCATTTACCAGCAATGTGCTCTTTAGCATTAAGTAATAAGACTACAAATTTAAAAAAATATATTTTTTTGGGAAAAATATGTAAGAAACACTCCACTTTTTCAATTTTTTTATTTTTGAAACGCGTTGTACTCTTTCTCACAGTAAGAGTGATTTTTAGAGCAATAACATATATACTACCTCTGCAGCCTCTTTCTCTGCGTATGCAAGCAGTTCTTGCACATTTTATTTTTGACACTTTAAAATAAAAAAAAATCCGCAACAACCAGTTTAGGGTGTCACCATAAATGCGTGTTTATTTTTGATATAAATAAATTAAAATCAAAGCTTTTTATTAAAATTTCCTATAGAAAAGAAAGTATTTTATACACCACAAAAGATCTTTAACCATATTGTAATATTTACAATTTTCTACTTTATGGCTAAAGTGCTCCTTTATCGTTTTGTAAAATAAACAAATAAACAATGAATTGGAATTTTTTCTATGTTTTATTTTAGATAATTGGAATTTTAACACAAAGATAAAAACGTGTAGAGTTTATAAAAAAATTGTCTAAAATATTTATCTGAATTAATCTGAACATTTTAATTTTTTACTAAACCAATTTAACGTTCTAAATATCAAAAAAGATGCCTTTAAATGTTTAAAATTGTTACATATAAGAATTTACGAACATTTTTTACTATTTTACAAATAAAAATTTAAATAAATAAATGAACCTGTTTTTTAGCAATCATGCTACGCGTAAAATGTTTAAGCTTCTCTTTTAACAATTCGAGCTTTAATCTAAAAGCAACGAAGTACTTAAATAACACAATAATCTTTTTTTACGGTTCAAAACAGGCGTCACAAATTGACTATGGAAAAGTTTCTGTTTGAAATATTTACTTGATCTAATCTAATGTTAAAGACTAAACAACAAAATTTTTGTTAACATTGTTGAAAATTATAGTTTTTTGCATTGAAGATGCTATACTTCAAGTCCACAATCATAATCACTGTACTAATTTAATATTCAAACTATCAAAAAATAAATGACACAAATTTTCAAAATTATTAGTTTTATGTATTTACAAAAAATATGATTATCTTAGGTAAGTGAAAACAAACGTGCTAAAAAAATATTTAATATTTACCATCTTTATTTTAACACATGATTGTATAACTGGATGCTGTAAAGTAAATATTATCTTGTTAACCTTGTAGTAAAAAAACCCTCACCTAAGACGAATAGTGTTGCTATATAAAAAAAGTTCACAACAGGTATTACGCAGTTACGAAAATGAAGACAACTCTATTGGTTCTAGTACTCGCTGCTCTTCTCTTCGCTGCCTCTGCAACTACAGCTGGTAAGACTTTGTTAGTGTCAAAATTTCTTTTTATGTTAATTATTACTAGGTATAAATCAAAAATGTAGTGAAAATGAGGAGTTTACGAGTTGTGGTTCTCACTGTCCACTAACCTGCGAGACAAAATCAAAAATCCAAGCTTGTATTGCTTCTTGTAGAATAGGATGTCAGTGTAAAAATGGTTACATTTTAAATTCTGAAGGAAAATGTATTAAAGAAGAAAATTGTTAATTAAATAAGAAAATCTATATATTTTAGTTTTTTTGATCCAAAACAGCTTAGTTTGTAAAGGTAAACCCCAAAAAATAAAAAAAAGTTTTTTTTTCTTACTGTAAGTTTCCAGTATCTTCTTCATATTTTTAAGGTTAACTTAGATTCAAAGTTCAACAAATATATCAGTGATATTTAATTTTTACACACTGAAGTCACTTTATCACAAAGATCAAATTATGATTTAAGTACACAACATAATAACCTTGTATTGAAAATTTCTGCGCAATTAAAACTAACATCTTCTGTCTTGAAAAGAAAATTTCTTCTGTTATTTTATAGCTATTTTTGCACCGTTTTATGGCCACATCTAGTATAACTTGTGGGAGATGTCTACCCAAGTGCAGAATGGAGCCACGTTATCAAATTTGTGTCGATTCTTATAGCGTAAAAATTGCAAAAAAGGGTAAAAAAAGAAAATTAATAAGTCAATAATCTGTGTTTACATTGGCCCGGTTTTATTTTTTAAGATTCATAACAAAATCTCTTACTTGACTTCTGACGATTTTTCCTGTAGGAGTTTGTGGTAACGATTTTATGAAAGTTACTCCAGCCCGCAGTCGTTCCCTGTCGGCAACCCTCTCACGCAAAAATTCGTCAATTTCATGTTCTTCCAAGGTAACACCATTTTTTAGAACTACACATGCTGCAGGTACCTCACCATCTTGTTCGTCTGGAATTCCAAAAACTACAACTTGTTGGATAGCAGGATGTTCCAGCAACACCCCTTCTAGAACCGATGGAATGATATGCCACGATTGGTATTTGAACATTTCTTTGATTCTTTCAATGATATAAAGACACTCATCATCGTCGTAATAACCAATATCACCAGTCTTCAAAAAACTTTCGTTGTCGAAAACATGGGAAGAATCCAGTTTATAGTATCCCTTCATTAAAGATGGGGACCAAACGCAGATTTCTCCCTTCTGGTTCGGAGACAAAATGTTCCCAGTGCCATCAACAACTTTGAGTTTCATATCAGGAACTAGTTTACCACTCGAAGAAGGTTTGACATTATCTTGGTCACGGACAGAATGGAAAGTTGAAATTATCCCAATTTCTGTCATTCCGTACAACATTGTGATGTGTACGTTAGGAAATAAAGTTTTTAGTTTCTGCATTTGAGAAGAACGAATCGGACTACCACCTACTGACAATAATTTGAGAGAAGAAGTGTCATAACGCGCAGCGCTTTCAAATCGTGTTAATTTGTATGTTATGACAGGAGCTATAAAAATGGATTTGACCTAAAAAAAAAGATTAAAAAAAATTAAACTATGTTTTTTTTTACATTGTAGGTTTCAATAATTCTGAAGATGTCTTCGGTTTCGTAGTTATGACAAAAAACTCTATAAGTGCCGGTGTCGAAACAACCTAATAGTATTAACATTGCGGTCATCCAATAGAAAGTGGTAAAGTGAAGAACATTTTCATTCCAACCAGAGTAACTATAAAAAATGAAAGATTGTGGCATAAACAAACTTAAAGTATTACCATGCTTGCTCAATCATAGGGAGGTAGCTCCGATGGGAGTGACATATGACTTTTGGGAATCCAGTAGTTCCACTGCTAAAAAACATCAGAGCTGTACTTTCCAGATCTACATCCACAGGTATAAATTGTTCTTCCTTTTCTTGTTTTCTAACCAACTCCTTAAAAGTTAGGTACTTTGAAGATGATCCCAAAATCACAATTTCTGTTTTAACAGTATCATCTAAACTGTCTTCAATCAACTTAACACATTCTTCTTCAACAAAGACTATTTTTGGTTTCACCAAACCCAACAAATATTTAGCATGTCTTACAGAAAGACTTGGATCCAAATTCGCAACCGTTGCTCCAACATACAACCCAGCAATAATAGGAATTATGTTATCTAAAGTGTTTCCAGAACAAACAGCGATGACATTTTCAGGAACTATGTTTCTTTGTTGGAGCTCGATGGCCAAGCGGGCAGTTCGTAATTTAACGCTTCCATAAGTTTCAGATTGGCCTGATATACCATCAATCTAAAGCTTCAGATTAGAAATATTTAAAAAAATAATGTTTTTTACCTGGCAAACACGCTCGTTCCATTTAGTGCAACAGTTGAAGATGAAATGACCTAAGCTCTTATTTTGAACTGGGAAAGTGGATTTGGGTCCTTTCAATAGTCGAGCACTCATTTTTTTGCTGTACTGAAGTTTGCAGATTCAGACGGAATCAGCTTCTGAACAGTTATACTTATCGAATGTAATAATAATAATCTATAGCTACGATAACCTCCAAAAATATAAATATTTCTCTATAAAAAACAGATTTTTCATCAACGGTCATAAAACGTTTTTTTAAAATATAAAGCTAATACTAATCTTAGTAATAAGTTCAATAGTCAATTAATATTTTTTTTCTTAAAATATCACACTATTTAAATAAGTTATTTTTAGAGAATATTATAAATCTATTATTAAATAAGAAGATTATGAGATGAGTGAATATTAGTGTACGAATGAAGAGACTGCATATTCTCTATCCATAAAAGTGCTCCATATTCTCTTTTATAGTAAATGGTGTGATAACAGACTTTTTAAGAGAAATATCCATAATAATGTACATATTATAAAAGATTTAATAAACAAGCATCAACAAGTTTTTGAGCCATCGCATTTAGCGAGCGAAACAAATAAACAAAGCGAGTCCCTACAGTTTGTTTATGCACAAAAAAATGTTTTATTGATCTTTAAAAAGTGTTGGACGCATACACACTCCACAGTGATGTGGTGTACTACTTAAAAATACAGATTTAAATGTGACTTATTTTTGTGTCATGTAGATCAACTAGAGCAAAGTTCACTTATTGTTACAAAAATTTGTTATGAAATAAAACAGTATTTTGAACATATTACGTAGATTTTTTAGTGTATTTTAAGCCACTGTGTAATGCTTTATAAAATATCTTAAACTTATTATCTTCTAATAATAAATCAACAGAAAAATCATTTTTCAGTTGAAAAATACGAATGATATTGTCAAACATTACTTTATAAAATAAACATGCTATACAAAAAATAATAAAAAGAGTGTTAGGAAATGTTGTGCTTTCTGGCTGAGAGAACAGGTTATTGATAAAAACCCGTATTTATTTTTACAACTGCGGTTACTTAACCATCTAGTTTAACAGTTTTTAACGCTACCACAAATTGATTGTCTCAAAGGTCACTGTTAATCTAATGTGATTGTTGTATATTACTGTAAATCAATGGTAACAGTGGAATTTTTACTTATAATGTTTATGACACTAATAAACTATAAGAAGTTAAAATATTGACATTCGACGACAACAGTATTGTTTTCTATCTAATTTATATTTAACTTAGATTAGATGCTTTAGCAAGTCACTTACCCTTTGAACGATTTCACAGCAAAATCTACTGTACGCATGCATAGTAAAAGTAGTTTACCGAAGTAGAGAGTGATATATAAAGCTTTCAATTTTGTTCTCTGCAAGTATTACACCATGACTGCTACAATCCTTCAAGGAAGCACTTTTACCCCAACGTTGAACAAACTAAGTATCGGTGAATTTTTTTTCAATTGTGCAAACAAATATGGAACGAATATCTGCCAAGTACGTTGTTACCACATTCTTATTATAAATTACCAGAAATTTTAGCTCGATGCAGATTTGGATCAGTCAGAGACGTTCTACAGTGTCAAAGAGAGAAGTGTGCGTGTGGCTATAAATCTCCAGAACAAAAGAGTCACTTCCAACGACGTTATTTGTTTCTGTTCCTATAATAGTCTTGATAACACAATACCAATAATAGCGGCTTCGTTTCTTGGAGCGAAAGTAGCAAATCTTGATCCAACATTGTCGGCAAGGAACACGAAGCATCTTCTAGAGTTGATTACGCCCAAGATAGTTTTCGTAGGAGAAGAATCTTTAGATTTGATAGAAGATTGTTTAAATGAGACTAAATTTAAAAGCGATATTGTTGTTTTCGGGAAGTCTGAGAAATATGTAACTTTTTCGGACCTGGTACGACCATGTGATGGCGAATCCGATTTCAGACCTGCAGAAGTTGATATCCACGACTCGGCTGTCATGTTCTTTAGCAGTGGTACTACTGGGTTACCAAAAGCCATCTGTCACAGCCACTACAGTTTTTTACAGCTAACGGAAATATCATTGTAAGTCCAACTTTTGAGTAGTTCCAAAAACACAATTTTTTGTAGTAATTGCGGATTCACTGCGGATCGAATGTTGCACTTCACATCCATGTACTGGATATCTGGTCTCTTAATGGTAACTAGAAGCTTCATGGTGGGAGGCACTAGAGTCTTTGCACGTACTGCTGAAGGAGAAAGCACGTTCAGGATGATCCAAAAGTACAAGGTACTATGACACCAAGTTCAAACTTAATTCTTTCTAGTTAAAATCTCTTTTCATGGCTCCAATTTACACCTACGAACTGACAAGAGTCCGAAACCCAGAAAAGTACGACGTTTCTTCCTTGCAATTTTTACTGACAGGTGGTACGGCTATGACCACCGATCAGTTCAGAAAACTCTCTCTTTTATTCCCAGAAAGTCAGATTATTTTTGGTTATGGAATGAGCGAAATTGGATTGATCACATTGTTCCACCCCCAAAAACACCAATCTTTAATCTCTACTAAAATCGGGTCTTGTGGTAAAGTCGTACCTCAAACTCTTCTTAAAGTAGGCACATTATTATTGACATTCAAAAACAATCAGTATAACCAATTATAGGTCGTCAATCCTGACACTGACGAAGTTCTTGGTTCCAACCAAAAAGGTGAAATTCGTATTAAATCCCCGGGTTTGATGAAAGGGTATTATAATGCTGACAGCTCGTCGTGTTTCGACAGTGATGGGTTTCTCAAAAGTGGAGATATTGGATACTACGATGATGATGATTGTGTTTACGTCATCGAACGCATCAAAGAGATGTTTAAGTACAAATCTTGGCATATTGTACCGACGGCTATAGAAAAAGTACTCATGGAACATCCAGCAATCAAAGAGTGTGTTGTTTTTGGCATTCCCAGAGGCGAAGACGGCGAGATACCTGCGGCATGTGTTGTGGTAAAAAACGGTTGCGACGTTGATAAAGAAGATATTGAGAAGTTTGTGGCTGATAGAGTATCCGATAGGGAAAAGTTGCGAGGTGGTGTTATTTTGGTTCAGAATTTGGCCAAAACGCCGTCAGGGAAGTTAATTAGGAACGAAATGAAAAATATTTTTATAAAGTCTACGTGAGATGAATTGGTAGATGAAAGTAAAATTATTTGTATAACAAATTTATTTAATTTTTAGTATAATTAGTATATTAATATTACATGTAGTTTATAAGGGAAAACTTAAAAATAAACGTCGCTACGTCATGGGAAAAACTAATTTTAAACGAAGGAAAAATATCGTGTTATGTAATCCATCATTTTTTGTGATAAAACACAAATTTGAAGATAACTTATCTGAAGTAAACTAATAAAGATCAATATAGGCACTGAGGCACTGAGAAAGAATATAAAAATTATTTTCCAGAGCGTAATATTATGCTTTAATCATCGAACTATAATACCATTTCAACTTGTGGAAGCATCTAATTACGTTAATTGTTGTTGAGCAATTCAAGAAAACTACGTCGTAACGTAACTTTAAATAACCTTGTTTTTACATTATCAACAATCAAAATAAACAGCATAAGTGTATCAGCACATATCTTTTAATTTAACATGTGTTCTTAATAGTCAGATGACGAAGCAAATTTTCAGATCAAAGTATTAGACCAGTGCTTAGTATCGCGTTGATTTCGTCCTTCAAACTCTATAACAGCAAATTATCTCAATATGACCGCGAAAGTACTTCGAGGGCCGGAATTCATATACCCTATAGATGAGGGTAGCATGGGTCAGTTTTTTTTCAATAATGCAGAAAAGTATAGAGACAAAATCTGCCAGGTAAGTTATTCGTTTCTTATATAATTTATTAACTACCCATAATTGCCACCCAGGTTGATGGTACTATCCACAAAACTGAAACTTATGGCAGTGTAAAACTCCGCAGTACAAGAGTAGCCATCGCCATGCAGAAAAAAGGCGTGACTTTCAAAGATGTCGTTACTTTTTGCAGTGCCAACACTTTAGACAACACTATCCCTATGCTAGCCGCTTTTTACTTGGGTGCCAAAGTGTCAACCTTAGATGGATCATTGTCGGTGCGCCATACTAAGCATTTGCTTTACTTGGTAACACCAAAAGTGATTTTTGTTGAGGAGTCTGCTTTAGGTTTGATCGAAGAAAGTTTGGAGGGCGCCAAGTTTCAAACAGAAATTGTTGTTTTTGGGAAGTCTACAAAATATTCGTCCTTTTCCGATTGGGAAAAACCTCAAGACCGTGAGGAAAACTTTCAACCTGTAAAAGTTGATGTTAACGATATCGCACTCATGCTCTTCAGCAGTGGAACTACCGGACTACCAAAAGCCATAAGCCACTCACATCGTTCTTTTCTTTATACGACATTGCAGATGTAGTGAGTATGATATATAGTAATAGCACTAGGGATTTCACTAAAGAGTTTATAGTCAGAACGGAATCCGTGAAGCTATTTACCATTTCACCACTTTTTACTGGATGACCGCGTTGATGATTCTAACGGCTTGCTTCAAATCTGGGACTTATAGAATTTTCAGCCGCAATTTGAACATTGAAGACAGTTTTAAAATTATCGAAAAATACAAGGTGAGAGTTAAATCAAAATGTACCGAAACTATGACAAGTCGTAGGTTTCTTGCATTTTTTTGGCACCAGTCTTATCTCACAAGTTTACAAGTTTTGAAAACGTAGCTAAGTACGACACTTCTTCGATGAAAATACTTTTGTTTGGTGGCACGCCGATGGCTGTTTCTCAAATGAAAAAAATGGGCAATATTTTCCCTACTGCCCTCCCTCTTCTAGTATGCGGCATGTCTGAAATAGGCGTCGTTGCATGGTTTGACACAGAACTTGATAAACAACTAGCCTTGAAAAAATTATCGTCTTGTGGTAAACCAGCAGCGGGTGTCCAACTGAAGGTACGAAAAATCAAAAAAATAATTCTTTCTGTATTTTTCTTCTTTCAAGATTGTTGATCCCGACACTGAAGATTTGCTTGGACCCAACCAGAAAGGAGAAATTCGGCTCAAAGCTTCCTCTATGATGAATGGGTACTATCATGGAGATTCCTCTCAAGTTTTTGATGAAGATGGTTTCTTAAAAACTGGAGACATAGGGTATTACGAAGAGGATGAATGTGTCTACGTTATTGCAAGAATCAAAGAGATGTTCAAGTACCAGTCGTGGCACATTATTCCATCGTCGCTCGAAGCAGTGTTGTTGGAACATCCAGTTATTAAAGAAGCAGCAGTATTTGGGCTTCCGCATGTTCAAGATGGTGAAGTGCCGGCAGCTTGTGTGGTGTTGAAGGAAGGTTTTACTCTTAATGAAGAAGAAATTGATGCGTTTTTAAGCGAACGAGTCGCAGACAGGGAGAGACTCAGAGGAGGTGTTACTTTCGCAAATGGTTTACCAAGAACACCAACGGGAAAGGTTGTGAGAAGAGAAGTTAGAGAGTTTGTTATGAAATTTAAGGATTCGTCTAAAACTAACATTCAACATTAACATCATATTGATAATTACCCTTAGGTTTAGTTAGTTTAATCCACAATCATAATCACTGTACTAATTTAATATTCAAACTATCAAAAAATAAATGACACAAATTTTCAAAATTATTAGTTTTATGTATTTACAAAAAATATGATTATCTTAGGTAAGTGAAAACAAACGTGCTACAAAAATATTTAATATTTACCATCTTTATTTTAACACATGATTGTATAACTGGATGCTGTAAAGTAAATATTATCTTGTTAACCTTGTAGTAAAAAAAACCCTCACCTAAGACGAATAGTGTTGCTATATAAAAAAAGTTCACAACAGGTATTACGCAGTTACGAAAATGAAGACAACTCTATTGGTTCTAGTACTCGCTGCTCTTCTCTTCGCTGCCTCTGCAACTACAGCTGGTAAGACTTTGTTAGTGTCAAAATTTCTTTTTATGTTAATTATTACTAGGTATAAATCAAAAATGTAGTGAAAATGAGGAGTTTACGAGTTGTGGTTCTCACTGTCCACTAACCTGCGAGACAAAATCAAAAATCCAAGCTTGTATTGCTTCTTGTAGAATAGGATGTCAGTGTAAAAATGGTTACATTTTAAATTCTGAAGGAAAATGTATTAAAGAAGAAAATTGTTAATTAAATAAGAAAATCTATATATTTTAGTTTTTTTGATCCAAAACAGCTTAGTTTGTAAAGGTAAACCCCAAAAAATAAAAAAAAGTTTTTTTTTCTTACTGTAAGTTTCCAGTATCTTGTTCATATTTTTAAGGTTAACTTAGATTCAAAGTTCAACAAATATATCAGTGATATTTAATTTTTACACACTGAAGTCACTTTATCACAAAGATCAAATTATGATTTAAGTACACAACATAATAACCTTGTATTGAAAATTTCTGCGCAATTAAAACTAACATCTTCTGTCTTGAAAAGAAAATTTCTTCTGTTATTTTATAGCTATTTTTGCACCGTTTTATGGCCACATCTAGTATAACTTGTGGGAGATGTCTACCCAAGTGCAGAATGGAGCCACGTTATCAAATTTGTGTCGATTCTTATAGCGTAAAAATTCCAAAAAAAGGGTAAAAAAAGAAAATTAATAAGTCAATAATCTGTGTTTACATTGGCCCGGTTTTATTTTTTAAGATTCATAACAAAATCTCTTACTTGACTTCTGACGATTTTTCCTGTAGGAGTTTGTGGTAACGATTTTATGAAAGTTACTCCAGCCCGCAGTCGTTCCCTGTCGGCAACCCTCTCACGCAAAAATTCGTCAATTTCATGTTCTTCCAAGGTAACACCATTTTTTAGAACTACACATGCTGCAGGTACCTCACCATCTTGTTCGTCTGGAATTCCAAAAACTACAACTTGTTGGATAGCAGGATGTTCCAGCAACACCCCTTCTAGAACCGATGGAATGATATGCCACGATTGGTATTTGAACATTTCTTTGATTCTTTCAATGATATAAAGACACTCATCATCGTCGTAATAACCAATATCACCAGTCTTCAAAAAACTTTCGTTGTCGAAAACATGGGAAGAATCCAGTTTATAGTATCCCTTCATTAAAGATGGGGACCAAACGCAGATTTCTCCCTTCTGGTTCGGAGACAAAATGTTCCCAGTGCCATCAACAACTTTGAGTTTCATATCAGGAACTAGTTTACCACTCGAAGAAGGTTTGACATTATCTTGGTCACGGACAGAATGGAAAGTTGAAATTATCCCAATTTCTGTCATTCCGTACAACATTGTGATGTGTACGTTAGGAAATAAAGTTTTTAGTTTCTGCATTTGAGAAGAACGAATCGGACTACCACCTACTGACAATAATTTGAGAGAAGAAGTGTCATAACGCGCAGCGCTTTCAAATCGTGTTAATTTGTATGTTATGACAGGAGCTATAAAAATGGATTTGACCTAAAAAAAAAGATTAAAAAAAATTAAACTATGTTTTTTTTTACATTGTAGGTTTCAATAATTCTGAAGATGTCTTCGGTTTCGTAGTTATGACAAAAAACTCTATAAGTGCCGGTGTCGAAACAACCTACTAGTATTAACATTGCGGTCATCCAATAGAAAGTGGTAAAGTGAAGAACATTTTCATTCCAACCAGAGTAACTATAAAAAATGAAAGATTGTGGCATAAACAAACTTAAAGTATTACCATGCTTGCTCAATCATAGGGAGGTAGCTCCGATGGGAGTGACATATGACTTTTGGGAATCCAGTAGTTCCACTGCTAAAAAACATCAGAGCTGTACTTTCCAGATCTACATCCACAGGTATAAATTGTTCTTCCTTTTCTTGTTTCCTAACCAACTCCTTAAAAGTTAGGTACTTTGAAGATGATCCCAAAATCACAATTTCTGTTTTAACAGTATCATCTAAACTGTCTTCAATCAACTTAACACATTCTTCTTCAACAAAGACTATTTTTGGTTTCACCAAACCCAACAAATATTTAGCATGTCTTACAGAAAGACTTGGATCCAAATTCGCAACCGTTGCTCCAACATACAACCCAGCAATAATAGGAATTATGTTATCTAAAGTGTTTCCAGAACAAACAGCGATGACATTTTCAGGAACTATGTTTCTTTGTTGGAGCTCGATGGCCAAGCGGGCAGTTCGTAATTTAACGCTTCCATAAGTTTCAGATTGGCCTGATATACCATCAATCTAAAGCTTCAGATTAGAAATATTTAAAAAAATAATGTTTTTTACCTGGCAAACACGCTCGTTCCATTTAGTGCAACAGTTGAAGATGAAATGACCTAAGCTCTTATTTTGAACTGGGAAAGTGGATTTGGGCCCTTTCAATAGTCGAGCACTCATTTTTTTGCTGTACTGAAGTTTGCAGATTCAGACGGAATCAGCTTCTGAACAGTTATACTTATCGAATGTAATAATTAGTATTAGGCGCTTCGGATTTATTTACCCCCACTATCTAATGCTATCGCGTACCAGTGCCGTCAGCCACTCGTCAGCCCGTCGTACGATAACCTAACGATAAAATATCACACTATTTAAATAAGATATTTTTAGAGAATATTATAAATCTATTATTAAATAAGAAGATTATGAGATGAGTGAATATTAGTGTACGAATGAAGAGACTGCATATTCTCTATCCATAAAAGTGCTCCATATTCTCTTTTATAGTAAATGGTGTGATAACAGACTTTTTAAGAGAAATATCCATAATAATGTACATATTATAAAAGATTTAATAAACAAGCATCAACAAGTTTTTGAGCCATCGCATTTAGCGAGCGAAACAAATAAACAAAGCGAGTCCCTACAGTTTGTTTATGCACAAAAAAATGTTTTATTGATCTTTAAAAAGTGTTGGACGCATACACACTCCACAGTGATGTGGTGTACTACTTAAAAATACAGATTTAAATGTGACTTATTTTTGTGTCATGTAGATCAACTAGAGCAAAGTTCACTTATTGTTACAAAAATTTGTTATGAAATAAAACAGTATTTTGAACATATTACGTAGATTTTTTAGTGTATTTTAAGCCACTGTGTAATGCTTTATAAAATATCTTAAACTTATTATCTTCTAATAATAAATCAACAGAAAAATCATTTTTCAGTTGAAAAATACGAATGATATTGTCAAACATTACTTTATAAAATAAACATGCTATACAAAAAATAATAAAAAGAGTGTTAGGAAATGTTGTGCTTTCTGGCTGAGAGAACAGGTTATTGATAAAAACCCGTATTTATTTTTACAACTGCGGTTACTTAACCATCTAGTTTAACAGTTTTTAACGCTACCACAAATTGATTGTCTCAAAGGTCACTGTTAATCTAATGTGATTGTTGTATATTACTGTAAATCAATGGTAACAGTGGAATTTTTACTTATAATGTTTATGACACTAATAAACTATAAGAAGTTAAAATATTGACATTCGACGACAACAGTATTGTTTTCTATCTAATTTATATTTAACTTAGATTAGATGCTTTAGCAAGTCACTTACCCTTTGAACGATTTCACAGCAAAATCTACTGTACGCATGCATAGTAAAAGTAGTTTACCGAAGTAGAGAGTGATATATAAAGCTTTCAATTTTGTTCTCTGCAAGTATTACACCATGACTGCTACAATCCTTCAAGGAAGCACTTTTACCCCAACGTTGAACAAACTAAGTATCGGTGAATTTTTTTTCAATTGTGCAAACAAATATGGAACGAATATCTGCCAAGTACGTTGTTACCACATTCTTATTATAAATTACCAGAAATTTTAGCTCGATGCAGATTTGGATCAGTCAGAGACGTTCTACAGTGTCAAAGAGAGAAGTGTGCGTGTGGCTATAAATCTCCAGAACAAAAGAGTCACTTCCAACGACGTTATTTGTTTCTGTTCCTATAATAGTCTTGATAACACAATACCAATAATAGCGGCTTCGTTTCTTGGAGCGAAAGTAGCAAATCTTGATCCAACATTGTCGGCAAGGAACACGAAGCATCTTCTAGAGTTGATTACGCCCAAGATAGTTTTCGTAGGAGAAGAATCTTTAGATTTGATAGAAGATTGTTTAAATGAGACTAAATTTAAAAGCGATATTGTTGTTTTCGGGAAGTCTGAGAAATATGTAACTTTTTCGGACCTGGTACGACCATGTGATGGCGAATCCGATTTCAGACCTGCAGAAGTTGATATCCACGACTCGGCTGTCATGTTCTTTAGCAGTGGTACTACTGGGTTACCAAAAGCCATCTGTCACAGCCACTACAGTTTTTTACAGCTAACGGAAATATCATTGTAAGTCCAACTTTTGAGTAGTTCCAAAAACACAATTTTTTGTAGTAATTGCGGATTCACTGCGGATCGAATGTTGCACTTCACATCCATGTACTGGATATCTGGTCTCTTAATGGTAACTAGAAGCTTCATGGTGGGAGGCACTAGAGTCTTTGCACGTACTGCTGAAGGAGAAAGCACGTTCAGGATGATCCAAAAGTACAAGGTACTATGACACCAAGTTCAAACTTAATTCTTTCTAGTTAAAATCTCTTTTCATGGCTCCAATTTACACCTACGAACTGACAAGAGTCCGAAACCCAGAAAAGTACGACGTTTCTTCCTTGCAATTTTTACTGACAGGTGGTACGGCTATGACCACCGATCAGTTCAGAAAACTCTCTCTTTTATTCCCAGAAAGTCAGATTATTTTTGGTTATGGAATGAGCGAAATTGGATTGATCACATTGTTCCACCCCCAAAAACACCAATCTTTAATCTCTACTAAAATCGGGTCTTGTGGTAAAGTCGTACCTCAAACTCTTCTTAAAGTAGGCACATTATTATTGACATTCAAAAACAATCAGTATAACCAATTATAGGTCGTCAATCCTGACACTGACGAAGTTCTTGGTTCCAACCAAAAAGGTGAAATTCGTATTAAATCCCCGGGTTTGATGAAAGGGTATTATAATGCTGACAGCTCGTCGTGTTTCGACAGTGATGGGTTTCTCAAAAGTGGAGATATTGGATACTACGATGATGATGATTGTGTTTACGTCATCGAACGCATCAAAGAGATGTTTAAGTACAAATCTTGGCATATTGTACCGACGGCTATAGAAAAAGTACTCATGGAACATCCAGCAATCAAAGAGTGTGTTGTTTTTGGCATTCCCAGAGGCGAAGACGGCGAGATACCTGCGGCATGTGTTGTGGTAAAAAACGGTTGCGACGTTGATAAAGAAGATATTGAGAAGTTTGTGGCTGATAGAGTATCCGATAGGGAAAAGTTGCGAGGTGGTGTTATTTTGGTTCAGAATTTGGCCAAAACGCCGTCAGGGAAGTTAATTAGGAACGAAATGAAAAATATTTTTATAAAGTCTACGTGAGATGAATTGGTAGATGAAAGTAAAATTATTTGTATAACAAATTTATTTAATTTTTAGTATAATTAGTATATTAATATTACATGTAGTTTATAAGGGAAAACTTAAAAATAAACGTCGCTACGTCATGGGAAAAACTAATTTTAAACGAAGGAAAAATATCGTGTTATGTAATCCATCATTTTTTGTGATAAAACACAAATTTGAAGATAACTTATCTGAAGTAAACTAATAAAGATCAATATAGGCACTGAGGCACTGAGAAAGAATATAAAAATTATTTTCCAGAGCGTAATATTATGCTTTAATCATCGAACTATAATACCATTTCAACTTGTGGAAGCATCTAATTACGTTAATTGTTGTTGAGCAATTCAAGAAAACTACGTCGTAACGTAACTTTAAATAACCTTGTTTTTACATTATCAACAATCAAAATAAACAGCATAAGTGTATCAGCACATATCTTTTAATTTAACATGTGTTCTTAATAGTCAGATGACGAAGCAAATTTTCAGATCAAAGTATTAGACCAGTGCTTAGTATCGCGTTGATTTCGTCCTTCAAACTCTATAACAGCAAATTATCTCAATATGACCGCGAAAGTACTTCGAGGGCCGGAATTCATATACCCTATAGATGAGGGTAGCATGGGTCAGTTTTTTTTCAATAATGCAGAAAAGTATAGAGACAAAATCTGCCAGGTAAGTTATTCGTTTCTTATATAATTTATTAACTACCCATAATTGCCACCCAGGTTGATGGTACTATCCACAAAACTGAAACTTATGGCAGTGTAAAACTCCGCAGTACAAGAGTAGCCATCGCCATGCAGAAAAAAGGCGTGACTTTCAAAGATGTCGTTACTTTTTGCAGTGCCAACACTTTAGACAACACTATCCCTATGCTAGCCGCTTTTTACTTGGGTGCCAAAGTGTCAACCTTAGATGGATCATTGTCGGTGCGCCATACTAAGCATTTGCTTTACTTGGTAACACCAAAAGTGATTTTTGTTGAGGAGTCTGCTTTAGGTTTGATCGAAGAAAGTTTGGAGGGCGCCAAGTTTCAAACAGAAATTGTTGTTTTTGGGAAGTCTACAAAATATTCGTCCTTTTCCGATTGGGAAAAACCTCAAGACCGTGAGGAAAACTTTCAACCTGTAAAAGTTGATGTTAACGATATCGCACTCATGCTCTTCAGCAGTGGAACTACCGGACTACCAAAAGCCATAAGCCACTCACATCGTTCTTTTCTTTATACGACATTGCAGATGTAGTGAGTATGATATATAGTAATAGCACTAGGGATTTCACTAAAGAGTTTATAGTCAGAACGGAATCCGTGAAGCTATTTACCATTTCACCACTTTTTACTGGATGACCGCGTTGATGATTCTAACGGCTTGCTTCAAATCTGGGACTTATAGAATTTTCAGCCGCAATTTGAACATTGAAGACAGTTTTAAAATTATCGAAAAATACAAGGTGAGAGTTAAATCAAAATGTACCGAAACTATGACAAGTCGTAGGTTTCTTGCATTTTTTTGGCACCAGTCTTATCTCACAAGTTTACAAGTTTTGAAAACGTAGCTAAGTACGACACTTCTTCGATGAAAATACTTTTGTTTGGTGGCACGCCGATGGCTGTTTCTCAAATGAAAAAAATGGGCAATATTTTCCCTACTGCCCTCCCTCTTCTAGTATGCGGCATGTCTGAAATAGGCGTCGTTGCATGGTTTGACACAGAACTTGATAAACAACTAGCCTTGAAAAAATTATCGTCTTGTGGTAAACCAGCAGCGGGTGTCCAACTGAAGGTACGAAAAATCAAAAAAATAATTCTTTCTGTATTTTTCTTCTTTCAAGATTGTTGATCCCGACACTGAAGATTTGCTTGGACTCAACCAGAAAGGAGAAATTCGGCTCAAAGCTTCCTCTATGATGAATGGGTACTATCATGGAGATTCCTCTCAAGTTTTTGATGAAGATGGTTTCTTAAAAACTGGAGACATAGGGTATTACGATGAAGATGAATGTGTCTACGTTATTGCAAGAATCAAAGAGATGTTCAAGTACCAGTCGTGGCACATTATTCCATCGTCGCTCGAAGCAGTGTTGTTGGAACATCCAGTTATTAAAGAAGCAGCAGTATTTGGGCTTCCGCATGTTGAAGATGGTGAAGTGCCGGCAGCTTGTGTGGTGTTGAAGGAAGGTTTTACTCTTAATGAAGAAGAAATTGATGCGTTTTTAAGCGAACGAGTCGCAGACAGGGAGAGACTCAGAGGAGGTGTTACTTTCGCAAATGGTTTACCAAGAACACCAACGGGAAAGGTTGTGAGAAGAGAAGTTAGAGAGTTTGTTATGAAATTTAAGGATTCGTCTAAAACTAACATTCAACATTAACATCATATTGATAATTACCCTTAGGTTTAATTTATTAGTAGAGACAATTAAAGTATAAACATTAATTTTCACAGTTATTTTAACGCAGTATAAAAATCTTGCTTCATCTAATTCTGCCACCAACATAATAGAAAATTCTCATCGACGATAAAATACTTAGAACAAAGTATACTGTAAGTAATGATAACACAGATTTGAAAACTTTCAATTAGGTAAAACGATATCATTTTGTTATCATTATCAGAATTGCACAATTCTTATCACTAAAAATAAACAAAACCAACCATCTAGATGTCAACATGGATGATCCATATATATTAAATGGTCCAAAATTCACACACCCAGTCCCAAAAATAAGTCTTGGTGATTTTTTTTTTGAGCATGGAAACAAATTCAGGCACCGAATTTGTCAGGTAAGCAGCACTTTTCCTAAAATCTTACGTTATCGGTTTTTTCAAGATTGACGGTACCACCGACAAGTCCGAAACGTACTCTAGTGTGATACAGAGAAGCACCAGGGTGGCAATCGCATTGCAAGAACGAGGGATTTGTCAAAAGAATGTAATAACCGTGTGTTGCTCAAATACTCTAGACACTATCGTTCCAATAATTGCCGGCTTTTATCTTGGGGCAAAAGTTTCGAATTTAGAGCCATCGCTCTCTGTTAAACATACTAAGTATTTGCTTGGTTTGGTAGATCCACAGATTATCTTCGTAGAAGAAGCTGCTCTACAATTAGTTGAAGATAGCTTGATTGGTGCTGATTTTATGCCAGAAATTGTTGTTTTCGGTAAAGCAGAAAAATACACCTGTTTTTCTGAACTTACCAAGGAGCAACAAAACGAGAATACTTTCAGACCAATAAACGTTGATCCTGATGATATCGCTGTCATGTTCTTCAGCAGTGGTACTACTGGGCTGCCGAAGGCTATTTGTCATTCACATTACTCATTTCTGATGATGGCAAACCAAATGTTGTATGTAACAGTATTATGTCTTACATTCTTCTAAATGAAGATGTTCTTAGTTCGACCGGAACTCAAGAAGCCATCCTCCACTTTAGCTTTTTCTACTGGATATCGACCATGTTGCTGTTTACATGTGCATTTAAAAGTGGTACGTATAGAGTCTTCTGTCGGAACACATTTACAACGGAAGATGTCTTCAAAATGATCGAAAAATACAAGGTAGGTACTCTACTTTATTAAAAGTCGCGTAAAATGACTCCAGTTTTAGATTGCGTCCATCTTCACTGCTCCTGCTTTAACTTACAACCTAATAAATTTCCACAGTGCGTCTCACTACGACATTTCCTCGCTAAAAAACATTTTCTATGGTGGTTCAACAATGCCACCATTGCAGTACCAAAAAATGTCTGATCTTTTTAAATCTGCATTCACTAGCTTACTCTATGTAACCTCCGAAGCCGGACTATGTACAGTTTTCAATCCACAAGACCATCGCGACCTCGTTAAGTACAAATTGTCTTCCTGTGGGAAAGTAGCGCCAGAAATGCAGATAAAGGTGCCTTAATTCTCATTGTTTACATTTATAAATTCCAACTTTTAGATTAGCGATATAGATACAGGAAAATCTCTCCCAGCGTACCAGAAGGGTGAAATCCGTTTAAAGTCGTCGTTCCTTATGAAAGAGTACTACAAAAATAACTCTTGGGAAGCTTTCGATTCGGATGGATTTTCCAAAACTGGAGATATTGCATATTACGATAAAGATGGATGTGTTTATGTAATGGGAAAACTGAACGAAACGTTCAAGTATCAATCGTGGTTTATTATCCCAACTCCAATTGAAGATGTGTTGCTGGAACATCCAAAAGTACAAGAAGCGGTGGTTGTTGGTGTTCCAAAAGGAGAACATGTTAAAGCACCAGCTGCTGTAATCGTGCCAAGACAGTCTTGTAGTCTAAAAGAGCAAGAGATCAATAAGTTTTTAAAAGAAAGGCTGGCAACAATTGAAACATTAAGAGGAGGAATTGTTTTTTTGAGGAACCTGCCTAAAACACCCTCCGGTAAAGTAATTAAGAGGGAAATCCAAAATGTCGTTGAAAGAATCTTAGACAAAAATAAAGATGAATTCTTGTATGTTATTGTTTTAATTGTATTAAAACAAATCCAGTACTAAAACGCACGCATTAAAAACTCACTGTCCTAGAATTTTATTTTTAAAAAACGTACATTACATTTGACATCTTTTTTACAATATATATTTGACAGTTTATAACACGTAAGTTCAACGCTCGTTTCTCATAGCTTTGTATATCAATAGAAAAATAACTAAAAATGAATATAAACACTCCATAAATAATATACATGCCTTTGTCTAGAAGCAATAAATTACGACGTGTTTTAGATTTTTTCAAGCCGCGTCATTCATAAATATCTATAATATCACTAATTCATTATACAAAAACTGCATTGCATTCTTTAGACGTATTTGTTACCATGCACACAATGGGCAAACGAAATATTACGATAGCAGGAGAGAGACGAAAACATCACATTAAAAAATAGTTAGAAAAAGATTTATACAGCTAACAAGCAACTTTAGTTGATAAAATATACAAAAAATACCAAACATTTAGAGAGTATACAATAAAACACCGGCTACGTCAACCACGAGGTCTATGTACAAAATGTCAAAATTTAATTTTATAGCTATACACAGCCTCTTTGCCACTGAAATACAGATATATCAAATAATAAATTTTGTTTAAAAAAAAGAAAGGAACAAGTTTGTACAAAATGTGTTTTGTTGAATCCGTTACTAGAAAAAGATTTTTGAGATTATTATTAATCGAGATTCTGTAAAATATATTCTGGAACGTGGACGGAAACGAATTTGAATTAACATTTGGACCGCGGAGGGCACTTGAGAATGTAAATAAAAGATTTATGAAAATTCTATTTTGTTAGCGTACTTCCTTGACGACTATCACTCAGTACATTTATGGAATTTTATATTACCTTGCAGACAGGCTATATTTATCAACAATTTGGCTAAAAGTCTGTTTTCCTATGTTCGTCGTTACAGATTGTATGCTTTTAAATAACTGGTCTGACGATAAGTCGTCAGGTAAACGAGTAAGGAACTGTGCTCCGTGCAAAAAATCCATGTTGATTAAAGTATCTTGATTCAAATGAAGAATACCTGCAAAAAATAAACGTTACCAGAATTTGTAGACATTTGTACTAGTATGAATGAAGAAAATTTGATTTCTTTCGTTCATCCCAGCAGAAAACTGCAGTCTAAGATTTTTAGGTTCTTGCTATCTGTGCACTTACCTAAAGCAGTCCTGAAGACAAATTCACATCCATCTCTCAGGAAAATGTCCCACACCCTGCACGCCACATCTAATGGCATCGCCTTCGCAAAAATTGTATAGATCCAATCGAGCAAATACAAATCCGGCGTTAGCTTCGCCTCCTCAAAATGATGGTACAATTTGGGCAAATTATAGCAAAAAACTTCATTATACGCGTTATAGTATGCCTCCATTTGTGCTTGGTTCAACGTGAACGCTGATAAATGTAGCGGTTGATTCAACAAATTTGCGAAACAGATGAAGGCGTCAAAAGCTTCCATGTTCAAAATTAATATAGCAGCGATATAGGACATGCCTTGTACGTAGCCAACGTCAGGTCGGTAGCAGACATAGGCGGCTAATAAAGAATGCAACATATCAGAATAAGGACCTCCTTCTTGGAAAATACAGAGATGAGGGAAAGTCCTTGATATGTCGAGTTGTATAACGTCCATGCTGCTTTCTTGGTCTTGGTTAAGGTTGGAATGAGATGGTGAAGGACTGTTGAGGCGATTTTGGGCACGAGAAAGACAGATTTCGTAAAGCTGAGGTGTAAGGTTGAGTTCGTTGCCGATGGCGAGGCGCCAAACTTTGCCACGGACACTGGACGGGAGACCCTGCCACCAGAGGTCCCGGGTTTGCTTAGTGTTACGCCTACAATTAGAATTTAAATCAGCAATTAATTTTTTTTGTATGACTTGTACACACATTTGTTCCCAGTTTGGTAAAACGTGTTTGACGAAATGTTTAGCGGCGATGGCTTGATGTTCCTCTTGTTGTAGCTGAAGTTTCTGTAATTTCTGGCGGGCAACGGTATTTTGAGCTTCCTTCCTTTTCGCCGCCGCAATCATCGCTTTATATTCTTCTCGATGCCTCTGTTCTTCTTCTTGATCTTTTGCAGGCAAGTTGGATGGCCTACCATTGGTTCATTTAGACATTATAATAAAAAAATGGCTAATACCTTGGATGTTGTATAAGTGCAGTTGAGCTAGCGACGTGGTGTGGGGAACTAGAACAACTATCCTTGGCAGTTTTGCTAAAGAGTTTCCAAACTCTTGAACTTGAAGCATTTGAGGTAACCCTCAATGATGAGAAGACATTTCTGAAAAAAAATTGATCAGTATTGTAAAAAGACATAAATTTAAGTTAATACCTGCTGAAAAAACTTGTGAGACTTTTTTTCCTTTGTTCCTTTGAATAGTCAAAACCAACTAAAGATTTCTCATCGCCATCCAACAAGCTCCTTGAGGATGACGGTTCACTTAAACTAGATATTGTACTTGAAAAAGACCCAGTTGGATTTCTTTTATGACCCTTCTCATAATTATCCTGTTCACTTATCTTCTGACTTACTTTCTCTACAGTATCCTCTGCATTCCCCGGCTTTTCAACTAAATGTAATTGCTTTGTTACTGGACTATACGCTAATGATATGTTTTGCAAAGCTTCACTTAAAGTTACTTTGTTTCTAACAATACCATTTTCTACAATATCACAATTTATTTTATCTTGAGTATTTGGAGAATTAAGAGTACTCTCATTGCTCTTAAGTTTGTCACATCTTTCTGGCCACGTTTTAAACCATGGCGATTGTATAGAGTTGTTCTCGACTAACACGTTTATATCACAGCAGTCAACAGTATCTACATCTTCAACTTTGTTCTCATCTACCACACAATTTGGCAGACTTTGAGTGACGTTGTTTTTGAGTAGTATCTTCTGATGATGGCTCTTGTGACCCATCACTCCAGGATCATCACATTGTATCAATATGGGGCTTTTCTTAATATCAATTATCAAATCTGTTACTTCCTCTGGTTTACTACATGATGGTGGTAATCTCTTGTTCGTGGTGTTGCAACCAATTTTTAGCATTTCTTAACCAACATGTGAAAAGAAAACACTACAGTAACGAACCCAACATTGTTTTGAACAAATAAATAAAAACTAAATTAAGAATATTTTTGTACATTGACAGCTGGGTTCCGCGGCCGACTTTCTACGAAGAGAGTAGAACGGATGACAGCCGAGGTCACTGCCTTTTACCGTTCCGAATGTTTGCCGGTAGGTGGCAGCATAAAAATTTAGAAAATTGAAAATTCAAATCGTATTTAAAAAAATTTTCTTCGATTCCTCTTCCACCTTTTGGAGTTGCATTCATAACTGAAAACAAATATGCAGTCAGAAAAAACTTTATTAGATAAATGAATAAGAACACTTTAAGAACACCTTACTTAGCAACTAATTAATAAACTTTACAAAAATAAATCGCGACTATTGATCGACATTTTCCTTGTTTTCCTTGTTTCTAATCCTATCAGTGTAAAATTTTGGACTAATGGGAACTGTAACTTTAGTTTCATGCTCAATGGTAAACTCCTTGTATTTTTTAACAGGTTGAGCCTTATATTCCATTTGTTTCCTCAATTGTGCTACCTCTTCCTCTGCCAACCTTCTAGCTTCTTCTTCTCTTGCCTTTTTAGCCGCCTCTTGCGCTGCTTCTTTTTCTCTTAACATTTCTTCAAATTTGTGCCTAGCTTCAAGTCTATGGTCTGTTGTAAACTGAAACGCTTCAACTTTAAGATGATGGTGTTCGTCTTTTTTAGGCTCAAAAGGTTTCTTCTGTAATACCACAGCTGGTTTAGCTTTGAAGCGTGTGCTTGACATTTCATCATTACTTTGTGCCTATATAATAATAATAACAATAATAACATAACCAAGGCCTTCACTAACACTTACGCGGTGTACATGATTTGAAGGCCCAGCTTCATGAATTTTCTCATCACTATCATTTTTTTGCCGTAAAATAGATTTTGGTAGAGGTCGAGCGTGAAATTCGCGAGCTTTTTTTTCTTCTTCTAAAACCTACAAAGAATGTTATTTTCACACTGACAAAAAAAGAATAAAATTTACCTTATTAATCAGTTCTTCTTTTTTCTTCATAAGTTGCTTGTCTCGTTTTTCAAAACTGAACGGTTTCAGTTCCGTTGGTGAGGGTTTAAATGGTTGCATAGACTTCATGGCTGCCTCCAACGGCACATTTTTTGTTGACTTCTTTGAATTGGTAGAATTTCGCTCCCTTGTTGGAACATAAGTACTAGGACGTGGTTTAAAAGGGTTGTTTAGTGACTTAGGTATAGGTTGAGCCTTAAAAACAATCTTCTCCTCTTGTGGGGCTTCTGTTGTTTTCTTAGAGATTGGTTTCAAATTGAAGGGTTCCACAACTGTGGTAGGTTTTACAGCAACTGTTGGCTTCAGAGGTCCCCTTAAGACGTTTTTATTAACAGGGTGTGCTCTTATCTTGTATTTCTTAGCCTCTTCTAATTCTTGTATTTCTCGTTCTTCTTTTGAAAGAGCATGCACAGGGCGGGTCCTTGTTGTGGTCTTGAATTGTGGAGAACATCCTTTTGTAACATGCCATGGAACAGCAGATTCTTTTCTCTTTGGGGAGGCCTTGGACCGGAAACGTTTAGGGGTCGTAGCTTGAAATTTGACCACAGCTTCAGCCAGTGTTAGATTTTCATGAGAGTTCCAACGTTTTGGTTGGGACAAGCGATTTATGCAATCTTGTGAAGGAACCCTCTTCACAACTCCAGCAGGTGGTTCCATGTGATTACCACTAAAATATCAATACTAACGAAATTTGAAACAAATACCATACTTACTTTGGCAATGGGTCATTGTGAGGACTTGTAGGTAGATGCCCCATACTTGAAGATCTTTGAAGGTTTTTTTTTAACTGCACAGTTGCCCCCAAAACATCCGGGACTATAGGCGAAAAATACGCATCACTTTCGGGGTCCGAGTTTTCTCTCTCCGTGACATTTTCGGTGATTATTATCTCAGTGTTTTCAGTGGCGATCGAATCTAATATTTAAAACTTGATTCCGTTACCTTAAATGAAATGTTAACTTACCGAAATAAGTGTCATCAGGTTCATCGTTATTAGCTTCATTGAAATCAAAGTATTGTCTTGCATTAAAAGCAAATTTATCATTCATTCTGATCGAATCAATTCTGGAATAGAAGACACTGCTTGTTTCACGACCGTTGCTTCGAGTTTGAAAATTTGATTATAAAAAGTGACGTTGTGCGCTTGCGTTGAAGTAAGGTGTTTGATTGGTCGTATCTTGATTTGTTTGCTTCTTGTCCGACTAGAATAACAAAAGGTGAATAAAAATCAAAAGCGATAAAACAGAAAAACCATGTTCTTGGATTCTTGTTTGTTGTCTTTGTAGGTAGAACCTTTTTTATTTCTTTTTGCATGGTGAATAATTGCAAGTTGAAGTGACAACTGATTCTGTCAACATAACGATACCAAAGTTACTAAGATTTGTTTAAAAAGAAAAAATTCTCATATAAGTCTAATTTAACATTAACCTGAAATGTTTACTTGCCTTTTAATCTTTTAAATAGAAATTATAATTACTAAATATCAATGGCCTAATTGGGAACATAAAAATTTGTCATTAAATGGTATAAATTAAAAATGAAGATCCTTGTAAGTAAATATCTTTTTTTAATTGCCTACCTTTTTAAATATTCCTTTTTATTTATTAAAATACTACATAAAAATAATAGTAATAATAGTAGCGTGCTGTGAAATTTTCACGTTTGTCTTTAACTAATTCGTATTACCTTTATTTTTGCTTTGACTTTAACGTCAAATTCAGATTTTTTTAATACAATGCAGATAAATTTCAACTAGCGTACACTTCGAAGCTTTCGGTAACCAAAACCCAACAGTAAAATAACTGACAGATAATTTGCACTTTCGACATCTGTTTAACATCGGCCCAAGCTGGTTTAAGATTCGACATGACTTATGACGAAATTTAAAAGTCATGGATGAAGAGATAATATATTTTTTGAACACCCGATGCATTATTTTAGAACATATAGAAGGTGGTCTACGACTTTTGAGCTCAATACCTCTATTATTATATAATAAATTTATTTAATTTAAAATTTAAATAAAGATTGATGTGAGATAATTTTAAAAACTAGTTTCATTTTTCAGTTTTTTGTTTAATTATTTAAGATGAGTGTCATTTATTAAGCATCAATAAAATGAAGGGTTGACTAAAAAAATCTACCGTCTATCAGGTCAAGTTTACAAGAAAAACAGAAACTATTCTACAGAAAAACAGTTCCAGAAACTACAAAATTATTTCCGGCTATGAAACAAAAGACATTTAGATTTTTGGATCCTTAGAATTCTTTCTGAATTTTCTAAACGACTTAAATTCTTTGTAAACTGCAAATTTTAAATTTTTCTAATTTTTTTTATCTATAGATTTCTTTTAGGTTTTTGGAGTTACCTTTAGAATTTTTGTATCTATTGTATTTTTTTGTTCTCTGGATTATTTAGATTGTCCAAGTTTTTTTTTAATTCTATAAATTATTTTGAATCCTTTTGGGAGGCTTTGGATTTTTTCACCCTTTTAATGCATTGAAATTTAAACGTTTTTAAATTCGATATTTTTTATGTTTTTCAGGTATTTTAAAATGTCTTGTCAGATTCTTACATTCTCTGGTTTTTCTTGCTTATTAAAATTCTTTGAATTCTTTGTATGATTCATATTTTTAGATTTTTGTGGGTATTTTTGGTTCTCATTCTCTAAGTTTTCGTTAATTTTTTGTTATTTTTTTTTAATTTATCAAGATGATTTTAGAATACTTATCTCAGTTTTTTGAACGCTTAAGATTGTTTAATTCTTCTTAATTCTTCGATTTCTTTAATTTTGTTTTCATCGTTTTATGGCTTTGAATTTTGAATTTTATGGATTTTTTAGTACTTCCAACCTCTCATATTTTTTAGATTACTACATATTCTATTTTTTTATGTTCTTAGTTATTTTTTATTTTCAAGGGGATATAAGCACCTCTTTGTAACTTTAATAATATGCGAATTTTAATCGGTTATTGTTAACAATTTTACAAATAATTTTTAATATGCCAATTTATTAAAAAAAAAATACCTACTAACACCCACTTCTAATGCAATTAAATATTCATGTAATACTCGTATAATGCCATAAATTACCTAAAAAATCTTATATTAATACGCATTTTACTTTACAACACCTACCTAGTATTTTTTTTTTTTTTTCTAATACGTAGTAACAACTCTGGCGTGTAGACGAGCGGTTTATCTCTCCATTTTTAAAATAAGATAAGAAATTTCTCCACTCTCTTCACATTAAATTCGCACACCGCTTCAACACCGAAATGAAAATCGCTCGTCCTCCTTCGCACCTCTTGTTATTCCAGACGTTCCTCGTTAAATGTCACCGAAAGTATCTAAGCATCATCAATAATCCCGACGTGTCGATGTCGACACTTTTGATGAGATTTTCCACACCAATAACCCAATTCATACAATCTGTGACACTTTCGGCAATCAGAATTCAAAAAATGTACCGACAATATAAATACAAGAGCGTTTTCGACGCCCACATTATTTCCACACGAGCTTTCCTCGAGACAAAGCCATCGATGGCTTTTGCAGAAACATGAAAATTCACTATTTTGTGTTGTTGACTGTGATAATTAGTGAAGGATTTTGCAGCATTTTGCATAAAGACGAAAGGTAAGAAAGTTATTTTTGAAAGACAAAAAATGAAGTGGAAGGTCAGTGTTGTTACAGTGAAACAGGAAGCGGGACCGGGGGGATTATGGCAGACAAAACTCCAATGGAAGGCCCATTGGGTTCGGCACTGGGAGACAAGAAAAGTATGATTTTTTCTTAGTTTGGTTAGTGGTAACTTTGGTTGTAGATTTGGATTCCGGTGTGGAAAAAAGTCTGGGGTCCTGTACAAGTCAAAGAGTGGATTCCGGTTCCAAGAGCGCCGCCAACGTGGGAGCCGCCATCCACGTGGGCGCCACCACACAAATGAACAGTGCCATTCTTAAAGAAATTTCTATTTATAATTGTATCTTGTATGCCTTATTTTACACTATTAAGGATAAATAAATTATTGAAAGTTTACAGCTTAAGTATTTTTTAACTTTTATAGTCTGGTTCGTGAGCCACAGCTATGATAGCATTCGAAATCCACTTATTTATTTTCAAACAGAAGCTTGGTCGTAAAACAAAGATAGTTAAATAAAAGTCTGTATACCAATATTTTCACTTAAAATATAAAGCGACCCAGTCATGTTGGGTGATTTACAGAATAATGAAAACAAAAATAGAGAAAATGACCGAGTTAACGCTTTGCTACTAGTGCTCTTTATAAATGAATAATTAATGAGCCACCACGGTGAAAAGTGCATTATAAAATCTCCCAACACCGTAGACATGCTATTTTTTCGCCTCGAAAGTCTTCACTAAAAATGATTACTTTCTTCCTCTGACAGCACAATAAGATCATTAACTTCGTAGGCACGTTTGCAAAAACTGCATGTTTTTTAACTAAATTAATTGGATTCATATGTCATAAAAACGAAAAAGATAATTTAAATGCAAATGATTCTTTCATCTAATTGCTCTTTTTCCTGTCATGGAATACACAAGTGAAAGTAATTCTGTAAAGTGCCGATAACCAAAAGTTCTTTAATTGATTAGTGCTGTACTGTCGATTAACTTTCACTAGTTAGAACAAAGAAAAGCGACAAAGTGTTCGATGGTTTATTTAAAAAATAACAACAACTAAACAATACGTTAAATAACAATAAAATAAGTCAGTCGAGAGTGAACATGCAACTAAAATTAGATATATACAAAGGTACGGCTTTAGATACTGTTAGGAAGAAGGAAACGCCCAGGATTTGTTTAGATTTTGACTACTTTGGGCTTGTGGCACCTGATTACTGGGCGCTGTGACGAAAGGCGCCGCGTTATTCTCACTTGTCTTACCATCACTTCTGTCCCATCCTTTGTGATGATGGTGGTCGTGATGATCCGGCGTTGGGAACCATTCTTTGATAATAACAGGACGCCAGATTAGTTTCCAACCAGGTACCCAAATTTCTTTCCAAGCTGGGACCCATATCTGTTTCCAAGCTTCTTTCCACTCTAATTTTTTGTCTTCAACCCAGATTTGTTTCTTTTCTGTTCGCCAGATTTGTTTCCAGGCTTCTTTCCATTCGAGTTTTTTGTCAGAAACCCAGATTTGTTTCTTTTCTGTTCGCCAGATTTGTTTCCAAGCTTCTTTCCATACTAGTTTTTTATCTTCAACCCAGATTTGTTTCTTCTCTGTTCTCCAGATCTGTTTCCAGGCTTCCTTCCATTCTAACTTCTTGTCGGGAACCCAAATCTGAGTTTTTGCAGGTTTCCAGTACTTTTTCCAGACTGGTTTCCAGACTAGTTTTTTCTTCCAGATGTCGTGAGCTGTGTACTCACTACCATCATGGTCTTTTCCAAGGTAGTGATGGCCGTGGATGGCTTCTTTAACCCAGATTGGTTTCCAGAGTTTTTTCCATGCGGGAACTTGTATTTCTTTCCATGCTGGGACTTGTATTTCTTTCCAGACGGGTTTCCAGATTTTTTTCCAGTCGGGGACTTGGATCTCTTTCCAAGCCGGCACCTTTATCGGTTTCCAGACCGGTTTCCAGATTTTTTTCCAATCTGGGACTTGAATCTCCTTCCAAGCCGGGACTTTGATTTCTTTCCACACCGGTTTCCAGATTTTTTTCCAATCGGGAACTTGAATCTCTTTCCAAGCTGGTTTCTTGGTCGGGACCCAAATGGGCTTCCAAACTTTCTTCCAGGATGGTTTCCAGATTTGCTTCTTCCCGGGTTTCCAAATTTTTTTCCATCCTTTTTTCCAAATGACTTTTTTCTTCCAAAAGCCTGGATCGTGATGGTCATGATGGTCGTGGTGTTCTTCGTGGTGGACGTCGTGGTGCTCTTCATGATGGACGTCATGATGGACATCGTGATGGACGTCATGATGGACATCGTGATGGACGTCGTGATGGTCATCGTGATGGGCATCGTGATGGTCGTCATATCCACCTTCATAGACGTGTTCTACGTGGTGCTGGGGTTGGAACTGGCTATAGTCGACCCGTTTTTGTAGTCTAGAATTCAGAAATTAGAGATAAATTTGTGTTTTTTTTTGTAATTTTACCCTTGACTCTCGACAGCTTCTTGGTCTTCTAGTTTTTTGTTGGATTCGACCGGTTTGCTGGCCGTCCAGGAAACGTGCAGAATTACCCAAAGGGCAATCTGAAACGAAAACGTGTTATGAGAATACAGCTAGTTGTTAGCTTTCACGCAAATTAGGACGTTCTAATCTCTGAATCAACAAATTTCGAAAATTTCTATAAACTTAAAAAATCAATTGTTTGGGTTTTATGACCCAGAACGCACACAACAGCACACACAATTTCACTAACCACTAGATTCCGGTGGACCCTCATGATGTGGGAGCCACGGAGCGACTCGTTCTTCGTCGAAGAAAAACTCTTAACTCATTACCGATGTTAAACTCGAGTTTGTTTTATAGATTTTGTTGCAGGTGGGGTACCACTTTCTTCTTTGCTGTTAAGCAAGGCCAAGGCACAAGGTTGGAAAGAAAGTGAATCTGTTTCGACATTGTAGAATCCATCTTCAAGATTTTTAAGGGCACTAAGGCAACAAGGAAAGCAAACAGAGATACTTTCACTTAGGATAAGACGTCGGTCACTGCACTTTTATCCATCGAAATCTCAATCTGGGACAGTTATCTGAAGCAATCTCATAGTCGTGGCTACTACGAGAAGATTTTGAGTTATTGGAATTTCGTCTTCGCGTAAAACATACGGAAGAGAAAGCTTTTAAGGACTTTCAGTGTAAAATGAAAAGCTAACATCGGATATTCTGTAGTTAGTGAAACTAGGGTCGTCGGTTTTTCCGCTAGAAATTCAGAGCTTTAACATAGTAAAAACGAATTATTTTATGCCATAGTGAGAGTGTACCATTATGCCACACGTTACTGATAACTTAATAAAGAAGAAAGTACGTGGTAAGTTTAATCACGGTCATTAAATAATTTATATTAGTGGTAAAATGACCTTTAACGTCTGATGTGACTGAACTTAATAATAAAAAACGTGGGTATGTGGAAAACCTATGGTCAATTGTTTGCAACAATGTTAAAATAACATGGCATTTAGATCTGGAAGGACAAAATTTGTCTTCAAATGTTTAAAAATTCTATAATGATACTTAGCAGACTTTTATTTATCATTGTTTCCTATTCTTTCATGTATTTAGGTCAAATACTTGATGAATATTAATGACAGGTTTCTTCATATTCTAATAATTTTTTAGTAGGTAATACTATATTAAAAAATGAATCCAAGAATTGGAATTTTGTGACTACGAAAATCGTAGTTAATGTCATCTTCAGAAATGCCAGGAAAGTTAGGAATTAGTTAGTCCATGAACAATATTTTTTATATAAGAGTTTAATTTTTTAAATGTCTTTTTTTCACGGTTCTGACTACACGTACCTTAAATATCGAGCGATTAAGATAATGTGTAATCGAGCCATTCTTTATACCAAAAACGTATTTCTTTTGCGATTTATAGTTTATATGCTTATAAGTTTATTATACTTATTGAGACAGTCAATAATCATTTTTTAACTGACATTTTATTTGACATTTAAAATTGTGAATCAAATATGAGCATACGTTTTCGGTTTCAAGAATGAATTTGATTACAAATTATTTTGATTACTTGATATTAATTAACTCTTAACGGGGAAAAGTTTCAACAACTAAAGAAAAGAATCTTTGACACTTCACGTCAAGATTATGGCGATCCCAGATACAATATGTAAGTTGGGTATTTTTGATCTTAAGCTCCAACGAGGTGGTCAATTTCGAAGAGATTTTGACGATCTCTCTAGAAGGAAGGGTGTAAGTGGAGTTGCAAAAAAAATCAAACTGAAACTAAGATGAAAAACAATTATCATTTTAAATCTAAAGTGCAATCTGTATCCGAGAGATGCTCAGTAGGTGACAGGTCATAGGTCACACAAAAGGTTATGTTTATAAGTAAAAAATAACAAGTGTTGCTATGTGATAAAATAACCGAACAAGGTAAGAATTTGAGTTAAACAATGAATGGTAGTTAAAGTTAACACTTTAGGAAGAAACTGAACTCTTGAGATAAGAGGAGAAAAAGAAAGATAAAGTTGGCTACTGCCTGTAAAAGAAGATATGAGGGCCACAAACAAGTCACACACGGTATGACTGCGAAGAAAGAAGAAAAGATAAGAAAAGATAGAGGCCTAAGGTTTCAACTAAGAAAACTTGGACAACTTATAGTTCTGCTACAAAAATACAAAGAAAATGAAGATTTTAAAATTTAAAAGCTGTTCTTCAAAATCTATAACCACCAAACTATACCTAAACAAAATGTGCTTAGCGAAAAGTGTACATTAGAGTTTTCAAAAAAGAAAAATTATGAGATACCAGTTCAGATCAATTAGATGATTTGTGATGATGTTCAATACCTAAGCAAAAAGTGGAGCTCATAGCCCCCCACTCCTCTCATGGAGCCTACGAGGGGGACAACGTGTGGAAAAGGATGAAACAATAAGAACCAATGCGTTGTGGAGTCAAAATGCTCAAATAAAGTCTCTAATACCTGATACCTTTATCAAAATGCGTAAATTCAAACGCTAATCATTGATAAATTAAAACAAGAATTAAAATCATAACAAACTTGTTAACTCTATATATATTGAGTTTTATTGACAATGATAAAATTTAAGAGTTCTACGGATCTCTACAATTTTTGTTAAGAGAAAAATTTGTTAAATTCAAAATTATTCTTCTGTCTCAGCTTGTATTAAATAATACTAATACACATGTTAGAGATTTTTTTTCAGTTTTGTTACTGAAATAGTTTAAATTATATACATATTTAAAAAAATATATTTACGTACCTCACAATTTGATAATATTTTCTTCTTCCACAATTATTTATCTGATTATATGTTTTTTTGTTACCTTAATGAAAAAAATAAAATAAAAAATAAAACCTAAAATTGCACTTAAAATTGGAGAAAACTGATCAGAATAACACCAATAAAATTAGAAATCTTACACTAAACTTTAATTTGAGAAAATGTTTACTGGAAAATTCCCAGTGTTAACTCATTTATAAGATTCGTAAACGTGATATCAAGCAACTAATCTACAGTTCCCATTTCCGAGCATAATTACAGGTGAAAACTGAGAGCAGTATCAGTTTTTATAAAGACGGAACAGTCATTTAACTATGATGAATGTTTGCAAACTGTTAAAAAAAAATACCGTAAAATCTGACCCACAATAAATCATCTTTGTCATTATCGTAATCTTTCGCAATCGTATTAGTCACAGATCATAAAATGAATAACTTCCACACCGCAACATTCTCCGGCAATTTTCTTTTCTTCATGTCTAATTTCTCTCATAAAATGTAAAAAAACACGTAAGATAAACCGCAATCAGACAAATAAAACAAAACCAAACTTAGCAACGCGAAATTTCCATATATCGATTGCGACACTGAAGAAAGCGCTACGATAATTACAAATTACAACAGTTTGTCAAAAAACACATACAACGTGACGAACGGCTTTCTTGTAGATTTAGAGAAATAGTATGCTATTCATATTAATTATCGCCAACATCCAAACAGAATTACGTAACGTATTCCGAAAATTTCCAATTTCAATATCACTGGAAATAGAACACTTTCTTCGAAAAATTTTATCACCGGATTTATGATGAGTTCAGAAAGTGAAGTTGACGTGCAAACGCCCTCACTTTCGTCACACGCAAATTGGTGCCCAAATAAGCTACCCAAAAAAATGTCGTTACTGTTGCGTAATTCTTGTGTCATTTTTCATAACATTCGTTGCCGGAAAAGACGTGGAAAGCCTGCTTTCCTTTTCATTTGACGAAAGTTGCGTTGTAACAAGAGGGAAAGTGACGACGGATAAAAAAGACATTCCTGTATTTGTTGCCCGTTCCGACGCCATAACAGGATCATCGTGGCTCATTCTAATGTATTTTCTCTCTATTAAACAGATGTGGTCGGGTTTATAAACCAGAAACTTTCTTTCATGCTTTGGAAAATTACCAAGTTATTGCCATAATTTTAATGGAAAGCTCTTGCATCTGACGAACTGGAACAAGCATCCGAATGGCGCAACTGGGGATTTTTCTGCAGAGGATTTCGCATAATGCAGCCTCCACACTATTGTCAATCCTTTCTAGAATCAAAACCGTTGGAAACTCCAACCGCTTTCTTATTGCAATAACGGTGACTTATTTATTTTGATCACTATTTCTTATGCAATATAAACATTGACTTTCTTTGTTAGTTTAGTCTGAGGTAATGTAATTGTTGGTGGAACTGGAGCGTGCAGTTTCCACGGAAACTGTTTTTTTCGTGAATAAGTTCGAGGTCATTGGCCAAGTTCAGGTACAAGTTGTTAAATACTCTAAAAATTCGATAGTGATTTGAATACTTTCACTTGAACATGAAAAACTTGTGTCCAGTGTGTTTATGAGGAATGAAAACAATTTTGTAGGTGGATACGCCACGTTGACTCGGATATGCTAATTTCATTAATACCAACTGTAGAACAGACTTAAGAGTGTTGTTAAAGTGGAAAAGCTGAGAATCAGTTTAGAGGTGGATAAAAGATGATTGTTACACTTTCTAATATTGCGCCATAAGTCTAAAAATCATATGCTTTTTAATCTAGAATCATCTATTATCTAGATAAAAAAAATGGATATTTCGTCTTAGTTTGGAAACTCTTGTTTAGTATAATAACGTGATTATGATTAAAACATTCAAACAAAAGTATGCAAAAAACTTTTCATAACTGTTAAAAACAACTTTCTAACAGTTAAAATAAAGTAATGCAATATTTACAAAAATAAATTAGATTTTTAGAACACAAAGTTTTTTTTAACAGAAAACTGAGCTACATGATTTTTTTCTAGCGCATTGTAAAATTTAGTATACAAATCTTAAACTCGTCGTTTTTTCATCGAACACATTTTTATTTGTTGATGAGAATTTTAAGTTTTTAGCTTCTTTAAAAACAGGAGATAATAATTTCTATTTAAATTAATTCTCTCTTCAAAGTGAAGTTACGAAGTTAGAAATTTTATAAAATTGTGAAAGTAAATTGTCGTTAAAAAATATTCCTATATTTTTTCCTGGCATGGTACAAGTTAAGCTAAAAGAAGTAAACAGTCTAAATTTCACCTTTCTATGAAACCTTTATTGGTAATTTTGTTAACAGTTGTTTAATGAATTTTTATGAAGTTTATGAAATTTTAGCATAAAAATTTGAGATCAGTCAGTGAAAAAATAACAGTTATTTAAAGGAATAATCTATTATTAATTATTTTATTTAATTAACTAATATTTAACAAAAAGCGCAGTAAAGGCATTTATTTAACGAGGCCCCACAGACGATGATTTTTTTAAACTATAACAAAATATAAGAAATTGGAATTTAGTATATTTTGACAGATGAGTACTAATACTTCCGTTTTTCGGTGTTTTGAAATTTCTGCTTACAATACAAATAATACAGAAAAAATGGAATGATGTAAACATGTAAATCTATTAAATTTTAATTAAAAGAACTTTAGTATTGGAAAATTTAAATACACGCTTATAATTTCAAAACTAATAAAAATTAATTTAATTTAATTTTTCTGAAACCAACTTGTTATTTATGGAATGAGAAACATGCTGTTTCCAAAATTATCTATCTAATTGTAACAGAAATAGTAGTTCTGTAATTTCTGTTAGGAAGGTGTATTTGCGCAAAGAATTAATCATGAGACGTTTAAAGGTGACAATTTTGAGAAAAATCTCAGGAATAAACTGAAAGTTTTTCTTATAAAACTTGTTATGAAATGTTATTTTTTGCTCTCTTAATGTAACAATAAACAATTTTTTTAACTATTTGATGGCTATCAGTTAAAAAAAGACTTTGCATTTCGCTAAAATAAAATCATACATCAACTTCCCGAGTTTTGTGCATATTATTTGTTAACTGTTTCAAATAGCGTTAAGTCATTCGAATTTTTCTCTTTACTAATTA
Organism: Cynaeus angustus; assembly: GCA_030157275.1. NCBI lineage: Eukaryota > Metazoa > Arthropoda > Insecta > Coleoptera > Tenebrionidae > Cynaeus > Cynaeus angustus. Next base: position 15,711,169 of record CM058059.1, read on the forward strand.
ATTAACCACAGTGTCTCAAAGAATCGTGCCTGCAATCTCAACTACTATTTAAATGATTTCTATTAGAACCATTAGGCGCACGAATAACTCACGGTTTCTCTCTCCAAACGATATCAATTTCATTATTGAAAGCACGTCAAAAGTGCAATAAATCAAAATATATATACCTGCATTTATCTAAGGGTTTTTTTTTCCAAATAACATTCTCTCACCAATAAGTTATCTCGTTTTCTATAAAACAGCCACATCATAGCCAATTTACGATCTCATCACGTAAAAATCGTTTCGTTGAACCTCTGATTTCTTTCGGTCGTTTAACGAATTTTGATGTGTTCGAAAGTTAACGAAAATTTTGCGGATAATCAATCAGTGAAAGTAATTGACTTGGATATTTACGTAATTATATTTTATTAACGGATTGCTTCAGTCAAGTTCAATGTATCTCGTGGAATATTTTCACGGTTGAGGAAGCTCCTTTACTTTCAAGGACTAGGTCACTGCAGCAAAAACACTTTCTTTTAATAAACCGCAGACATGAGATTATAGAGTGTGAAAAGTTAACTAGTTCACGCATTTGCTCTTGATTGTTATGTAAATTCTGTAATGCGTACTGATTAGTTTATTATGTCTAGAATTACATTGTTTTCTTGATAGTATTAGAACCAATATTTTTTTTTGTGCTTTCCGCCGATAAAAGATATTCGGTTTTCATTAAGAACAATGTTATCTTCGTTTTTGTTATTGTTTCACCAAGGAGGACGAATTTCTCTTAATTTAATTACATACTTTTCTCGCCACGCTACTGTTAATATTGTTTCGGGTCGAACCTAATTATAGTACTGAAATTAGTTTGAATGATGAAAGGTGGGACCGACGCCTTAGAGCAAAGAAAATCATAAATACATTAAGATAATCGCGGTTGATTATCGATTTACAAAATGTAAATGGATATCAAAAGTTGACAAACATCTGTTTTTATTCGTGAAAGATTAACGATGTGATCAGTGATCACTATTCTATCGACTTTATTAAAATTAGTATTTTTTTTTACGTAGACGTTCATTATGAGGGCGTTGACTTATTTTTTCAGAATAAACAATTTTTTTAGAATTAATTAATCACTGCTAACTTCGAAACTTTTACTTTGTAAATTAAGTGATCTATTAATAAAATTAAGCAAAATACGATAATACTTTTAGAATTTTAGACAATATTATCTGCAAATTATGCAGTTTATGATTTAATTAGGCCCACTTTTTGGTACAAGAAAACTCTTGATAAAAATTAAAAGATCGCAAGGTGGTACAATTGAAGTTTATATTTCTTTTTCTTTCACTAATATAATTTGATTATTAAAAAAACTTGGAGTTTTAAATCAATTTTTTCAAAAGTTTACTAGTTTTAGTGCCCCAAAATATAACACGTTATTTATAATCTTAATTTTTTGGAATCTAGTTAAGAAATTTGAAGAAAATTTGCTTGAAGTTATTTCAGTTTATATGATATGAAAGCAACAGTAATTGAAGTATATATATTTCAACGTCTGATCTAGAAAGTGATGTTAATGAATTATAATATGGCGTAAAATTTTTTCATCATAATACTATTAGTTCATGTCTTCGAACGACTTTTAAGAATTATTAGCACTATAGGATACATATTGCATTTTTCTGTAATGCTGGTTGCATAAAGTTAATAATTTGAGTTATGAATTAAAATATATCTAGATTCTAAAACAAGGAAATATCTTAAGATTTTATAGGCGTACATATAGATTGTGAGACTAAAAAGCACTTGTTTGTTGTTTATAAAAAACAAAGTTTTCGTTATAAAAACAAATCCTTCGATTAAGCACTAAATTTTAATGTCTAAAATCCTCTGTGTAAATTTCATTTAAATCCGTTGAGTAGTTTTCGAAATATAGTGATAAACGCGTTTAAAGATTTACTTGTTGTGTCATCTTACTTATGTAGAGACATCTATCTATTCCTGGACCACATAAAATCTTCTGCTGATTTGTAAGCTTTCAAAATGTTGCCTCCGCATTAATATTCTAAACGAACGCACTTTTGATAGCTCATTTAATTGTCACTGAAATAATGATATTTGCTACCCATGATCGCCGGACTGACTTGAAATTTTTACAGACTGTTTTAAAAATGTCGTGTTTTAAAAAATGCAAAAATATCGATTTTTTGAAAATTTTAACTGCACGTACCCCTTTAAAATTGTAAACTTTTCGTTTTTAATTTATAAGCAAATAATTTTATTTACTAATAATTTTTCCTCGAAGATTTTAAATCTCTCTATTTCTACTTGAATAGATTTTAACTAGTAATTTGTCTTGATTTCTTTCTAAAATATTTTAGAATGTACCGTATTGGCTTAACAAGTTATCCGCTGTCAAAATGTAGCTTTAACTTAATTATATAGAAACTCTTGTATTTTCAAAAGCTCCTGCCCATACTTTCTGTTATTCTAATAACGTTAGCTTTTTTAGTGAGTTTTAAAAATTCCTTTTTTTCTCGGCGGGAGCAAGAGTTATAAGCACAAGAAGATCATCTGTGACTGCGATAAACATCATTTGTTTTCAAATTTAGCAATAATAGATAAATTAATCAGTTTTTCCTAAATACACATAATTTGTGTTTCAATCAAATTTTATTTATTCTTTAATAAATAAAATTTTATTTATTCTGCAATAAATAAAATACATGCATTGCTAACAAACTGTTCTTTAAAATTTTGATACTTTCCCAACATAAATGCAACGAATATCTGTTGCAACGAAAAATTTCCAAGTGAAACATCACGTGTTAATTTTCACACAAATTTTGAAGGCAAAATCGGATCACAAATTGGCTTGACAATTCAATCTGAAACTTTATTTGATCAATTACTTTCTAATGATTTAAGTTAAATCTTTGTGTTGTACCAATATTAATCGCTGATTTATTAAATTTGAAGAAACAAAGAAAAAAATCCAGAAATTTTTTTTGTTAAAAACCACTGTTGCTTGATCAGTAAGCAACTTTTTTTTTCTCGCTGAATTACTCGTTGGCCGAAATTTAAATGCTTTAGTGATTTGATTGTTTAAAATTTGTTATGTTCGATTGTCAAACAATTTACCTTTTAAATGTTTATATAGTGGTGGAAGAAAAGCATTCGATTCAATATGGAACACTATATTTAACATTTCTCAAATCAAATTCATCTTCAAGTTTGCACTTTTTTAACACTCCAGATGAATGATTTGTTGATTGCACAAAAACATGAAAAGAAAACATTTCAGTATTCTTTCTCCACTACAAAAATACATATCTTCAAAGGAGAAGGTCTCCTCTAATTTTTTTCTTTATTATGCAATTCGTTGGTAAATTACTTTAACCAAATGTTCAATTTGTTATATACAAAACAACATCAAAAGTGACTCCACTTCCGTTATGTGATGCTAATTAAACAGTTGTTAAGAAAATGTTTATGTGGTCTGAGATTCTTAAATAAAGTCACGATTTGGAAAGTGAGAGATTTTATTTATTTAAATTATATAGGCAACACATAAAACACAAATTGAATTTTATTATCTAACCAATTTCAACTTTTTATTAATTTCTGAATCAACAGTTTTCAGTGAACAATTGTTTTTCAAATCAACAATTATAGCATAATAGTTTTGTGATTGTTTTTAATTTGTTACCGACATCTGGAAAATTTAAAATACATCTAAAGGATTTCATTGCTTGGTAAAAGTCGTCAAATGAATTTAAGCGAAGTATGGTTCTGTACTTATGGCAAAACAGCCCACCGTTTTCAGTAACTTTTATTTTACAATGTGTCAGTATTGTTTATGACTTTTGAGCGAATAACTCGTGAACTGTGATAATTTTTTGTTACATTTGAGATAAAAAAAAATATCAGCTAAATAAATTTGGGTCACTGAGTGGATTAGACAAACTTACTTAAACATGCACTATATACCACAAATGATATTTTCATAATTCTAATTTATTACGTCTATATGAAAAGTTACAAAACATTAATCTTTATTGTTCTACTTGTTTATAATTTCTAGATAATTTTTAAATTTAATTTTAGAAATTAAATCTAATAGCATGTGTGGAGGACCGTAGTTCATTGTTGTAATTTTATTGTGTAGGAGCTCAGAATGTATTTATTGTAGATCAATTTTGTTAGCATAAATTTAAACAGTTATATAAGGTTTTTTCACCTTTGGACAATATGTGAGAAAAAACAAACATACACTTAGCAAAATTCTCAGCGATAAGCGTTTTCTCTTGTTTGTCTAAACTGCAGTTAATTAATGAGACCAAAATTTTACGATTGTTTAGTCACTTGATATCACTCTCATTGTTAAGACTTTTATCAAATTCGTAACAATCCAGACGTGCGTGGTTACAAAAATGTTGATCAATGTTGTGACAGTTTGATTAATTAATTCAAGTCAAAATCCTACTAGCATTGTACACTTGCAATTGTTGTTTTTTAACGCCTTAAGCTTTAATGGTTGACTGACATATGTTAATATGCCAGAAAAAGCAACAATTGCTTTTTTATGCTTCAACATAGTTACATTTCACTTTTTAACATGACATCTATATTTTTCACCTAATGTCAAACGATTTTAGATAAAAAACTTTAAAAAAACCGGTATAATTTGTTAAAAGAAAGTGTTTCTGTTTACAACCGAATCGCCGGTAACAAACATTGCTGTTTACAACCAACTTACGTGAGATGAACAGATAATGCATTCATTGAGGAATTCCTAATAATTACCATGAACAAAGTAGGTTAATTTAAACTGGATTGTGTAAAAATATGTTCAAGTTTATTAAAAAACAAAAGGATTATTGTTCAGTAGGTCGTAGATTTATGTTCTTCTGTTAACTTTCGGAAGTACTTCCCATAATTATTTCCTGTAGCTCTTTCCTGAGACACGAGTGATTCTTCAATCATATGTTAATTACAACGGAAATGATAATTTCACATATCTCCACATCTTATTATCTTGTCGTGTGTAATCCTCCGCAACTTTCTACATTATCTGCCGATGATGCATACAAATGTTAAACTGTACTCTATACTGACCATTAACGATTCCGAAGAAATTTCTAATGTGATGTAACTTTGCATTCTTTGGTAATATAATAAAATTGGTGTTACATACAACAAACTACACTTGATCGGCCTTCGCGCTTAGAAAGCTAAGATTTGAAGAACATACCTTGATCTTGGTCAGTGAAAGTGGCAGCATAAAATGGCAATGCTGGAGCCACCATGAAATTGAAAATAGATAGATGAGGTAGATTGCGTAACCGGGGAAAGTGGTGAGATTGAAAATGCGAGTTATAAAAAATTGATTTTATTGTACAAGACTTAAAACTAAACAAATAACAATAGAAAAGCTTAAAAAACAAAGAAACAACTCACTGGCGAACCTGATATATACAGTACTTTGTACTAAGAGGGTAGCAGAATTATGTACAGAAAACAATTGACTATATTAGGTTATCAGTCCCAGCCGTGGTCGTGGTGGTGGTGCACGGCAACCCAAACTTTTTCCCAAACGGGTTTGGAGATCTTCTTCCACGCTGGAACTTCGTAGCTTTTCCATACTGGAATGGAGACCTTTTTCCAGACGTCTTTCCAGATCTGTTTCTTCTCTGTTACCCAGACTTGTTTTTTCTCCGTGCGCCAGATTTGGACCTTCTCGTGCTTCCAGATGAGTTCTTTCTTCGGGATCCAGATCTGTTTCTTTTCGGTTCTCCAGATCTGTTCTTTCTTTGGGATCCAGATTTGCTTCTTTTCGGTTCTCCAAATCTGTTTCTTTTCGGTTCTCCAGATCTGTTTCTTTTCGGTTCTCCAGATTTGCTTCTTTTCTGTGCGCCAAATTTGTTTCTTTTCCGTTCTCCAGATCTGTTTCCATTCTGGTTTCCATTCGAGTTTCTTTTGTGGGATCCAAATTTGTTTCTTCTCTGTTCTCCAGATTTTCTTCCAAACAGGTTTCCAGATGAGTTTCTTCTTCCATAAATCATGTGCGGTGTATTCGTTACCGTGGTGATCTTTTCCCAAATAGTGCTCTCCAGGGATTCCTTCCTTCACCCATTCAGGCACCCAGATTTTTTTCCAGTCGGGTACTTGGATTTCTTTCCAAGCAGGGACTTGGATTTCTTTCCAGACGGGCACCCAAATTTGTTTTTTGTCTGGAACTTGGATTTCTTTCCAGTCTGGGACTTGGATTTCTTTCCAGTCTGGTACTTGGATTTCTTTCCAGTCCGGTACTTGAATTTCCTTCCAGTCTGGAACTTGAATTTCTTTCCAGGCTGGAACTTGAACTTCTTTCCAGTCAGGGACTTTGATTTCTTTCCAAGCAGGAACTTGGGTTTCTTTCCATATGGGCTTAGTTATCGTCTTCCAATCTGGAACTTGGTGTTCTTTCCAAATGGGGACTTGGATTTCTTTCCAAGCAGGTACTTGAGATTTTTTCCATTCTGTTTTCCAAATGAGTTTCTTTTCGGTCTTCCAAATTTTAACCCATTCCGTTTTCCAGACTAGTTTTTTGCTCCAGTAACCTTCGGGTTCGTGATGGGATCTTTTGACACGCGAGAGACCAGCAGGGATGCTCTGGATCGGGGCAACGAATAAGCACCCAAGGGTAACCTTGAAAGAATAACAATTATCAGCATGAAGACAACAGTTACCTAATTAAGCAAGTAATCCAATAGTTAAACACGAAAGTCACTACACTAAATTAACACTAACCAAGAGTGCCCAGCACTTCATTTTGAGTTGTCCCCTTTTTTTGGGGTGGTGCGGCGGTAAACGCTGTTGATTTACTGAAGTCTCTATCAAAGTCCTCACATTTTATACCGCCCAATCTTTTGCATTACTTTCCCCCCAAATAGCTAAGAGCATGTGATGCTTTTGTGAGGGGGGCGTTTTCAGGTACCACTTTCTTCTTAAGGTGGGATCAAGCAATTACGTACACTTCCTACCGTTTATTTTTTTATTTTTTTCAATCTTTACTTCCGATTTGTTTTTAGTTTTGTCTGGAAGTAAATGGAGCGAGACATTGATGCGTAAAATCAATCTTTTTACGAATTTTCAACAAGGTTAAGTTTATATTACGTCACACTTTCTTCCGGTTCTATTCGAACAATTAACAGATTAGACTCATTGTTAACACTGCTGGAGATAATCATCTCACTGAGTTTTCACTATATTGTGTGCAACAACGCGTCGGGATACGTTTAGTTGAATTTTTCACTCCAGAGACTTTCTAATTCGTTAAAATCATAGTTTTAATTACATGTGAAATTCATTTTTGTCAATTTCGACCAAAAATCATCAGGAAGATATTAAACGCAGTAACGAGCTCTCATGCATTGTCAGTCGAAATTTCACCTCAACAATTAAAACTCGATTCAATATTGACACAAAGAATAGATCCAGCTACTGACATTTTTTCGCCTCATCTTCGGAAGAAAGTCTTTTATTTTAAAAACCTGTCGGATTTGCATAAACACAATCGTTTGTAGAGAAATTATTTGACATCGAACGGATCATTAATCTAGCAACGAGGAAGAACTACAGGAACTCATTTTGGGGGTGGAGATAGGAAGAAATTAGAGCGAAAGAAATTTTTATTACGTTAATTCAGGTCAGTGTGACAACCAAAACTTGACTAAGATTCGACAAAAATGTTGAAATTTAAAACGATTGCCAAGATCAATGTTACGTCTTAAAGTCCAAGAACTTGAATGTTTTATGCAGATATTTCCAGTCCAATGCTTGTATAATGTTTCGGTTTCTTCTCATTGTCTCGGATAATAAGTGTTACGTTTGAACAATTAAATACAAAACTAGACCCATTGGTAAGCAATACACAATTATTATAAAAAAGTATTCTTTATCTACCAGTAATTTTTCCATATTATAAATCAGTAGGTACATTAACTGTTTTTTTAAGTCGCTAAGTTCTTAAGTACCTTGTTGAGAGTAACTGATTTTAATTATTACTTTTATAAAAAATTATAGGAGTTTCTAACGACTAAAAATTTCATAACGACAATACGGAAATTGAAATGTGAATGGAGTTGAAGAGGTGATCACGTATAGTTCGTGAATTTGTTGCGGTTAACTTTCAAGTATCATCGCGTTATTAACAAATACTTAGGATTAGTTAATATTTATTTACCTTATGATTTTTAGTTCGTACAATCTACATACTTGGCTCAGGATAACATCATCATTTTTTTAATGTTTTTTCTTTTATTATCACTCATGGTAAAAAAGTACAGATACTTAGAAACCATAGGCTAAATTTTTTTGTAACAGTGTAGTTTTAAGTCCTTTTCAAGATCTTGTTTAACGACTGTCTTTTTTAATAACATATTTGCTTTGAAATGTGGTTTGATATAGCGAATCGAAATACATTTTACTATATATTTCGTTAGCACAAAGTTTTTCTTTAACATTTTAATTTGGACATTTTATTTTTCAATAAATAAATTATTTTTTTCTGCAACTACAAATGTTGTGCTAAGTGAAAGATTTGCAAGATTTTTTTATAATCCAACCAGATTACAATCACTTAGTTTTCTTATTAATAATAGTACACAAAAATTTTTCACATCAAAATCTGTAGATATGTCTTTTGCTTGTAAGTTATTAATTAAATTTGTTAATTAAAAAACAAATTATTGGTTTTAAGGTTTAAACGTAAAAAGTATTAAACTAAAAACATACGAGATTTCGTGATAATTATTATCAGATAAATAGAGCAGTAAAGTTGGTGTAAATTTGTAACTAAAAATTACTAAATTAGGGAACAATAAACCAATAAAGTGAAAATCAAAAATTTATCTATAATTTACTAGCTATAAATTACATACTAGGATCAACAATAAATGATGGTTTTTCATGGAATATGCACTCAATAACTATAATTAAAACGAATCAAATTACTAGACAATAGAATGTTCATCTTCAACCAAAAGTAATCCGGTATGATTTCAGTTACACATATTTTTAATTAATCCTGAGAAAGCTCGTTATAAAATAAGCAGTTATGTTCTCTTCACCAATTTATTTTACACGCAGGTTTCTGAAACGGAGAAACTCGGCGTAGGTGATTCCGATTGCAGTTAAAATTTCCACAAAAAAACATGCAACAATTATCATTCATTTAACTTTCATTATCATCGTTCCATGTCATAAAACACCATATTGGGCAAATTCATAACCTATTTAAAAAAATGAAATAAATTAGACCCACTCTCTTGCTTCAAATGCTATTAAGTGTGATAATCATAGATAACATTATCACAAAAACCACAAAAAGTGAACGTCTGTACGTCCCAAAAAAAAAACTCACCAAGTCATCGTAATTCTGCAATCGACTATTTGCACTCTTAAGTTTTCCTTTTAGCGACAAGACTCGAGTACTTCCTTGACAAGGAAACGAATAACCTGCAATCTAAGTCGTTCGATAAACAACAATTAGTCGCGCGTAGCCCCAAATGCGATTGAAACGTTACGTAAGAAACAATAAATAAAAGAATCATTTAGTTTTTAGCGACTGCTGGTGTAAATGCTGTAATTAATTCACGCTATCTCTATTAAATCATCAAATTATAGCAGGCAATGCTGTCACGGTCCGGCAATTCCGGGAGCTTCGGATCTATTTGTTTTATTTGTCGCGTGCTCGATGAGACGTCGAACGAATTCTAATTTTCTTTCACCACAAATGAGTGTCACAACATTAGTTACACATCGTAATCGTTTATTTTATGGGCAATAACTCTGCTATTCGGGTGAATAGTAACGGCCTTGTCACTTGGTGAATACCTATTGTAGATGCGTTATTATATTTGCTTGGTGTAATAGAGGCGTGGCGGCTACTTAAGTAAACACGAGTTAAGACAACATTATGGCAGAAAAAAGTGACAAGTTGCTCCTTGTGTTTATTAAATAGCAGCTCAGCTATTTCAGTATTACCTACTACTACTTAAGATATCACTTTTTTTGTTACTTCAAATTTTCATAGAAATAAAATTGACAGACATTTAGTGAGGTTCTTAGTGGTTGCTTTAGCTATTTTGTTATCTCTAGATAAATCAATCAACTTAATGCCAATTAATCAGATATGTCGACCAATAAATTTACTTGGGTTTGAAGCACAGTCACTGATTTCTCTAATAGAATGTAAATATCCACATATTCACTTTAAAATAACACGACAGAAATCTTCTTTTTTTTTGTTAATAAAAAGTATATCCATTCCAACGAGCTCGTTTAATTTTCTCTGCCTTGCAGCTCCCGTATTCCGCCTTATCGCCAAAAACAGCATCTCATTAGCCGTAATGACTACTAGCCACAACATCAAATTATCTAACTATGATGTAATAATAATTTCACCTTGTCTATTATCACAAAAGCTCGAAAAATAAAACCCGCATGTACCACACAAATGTATGAGCGTAGAGTGAAAGGATAATGTTTGCTAGAACCGAAAAAAATCCAACGCGTTCATTTAAATTTCCGGTTTTCCAGCGTCCGTATTCCGGTTTTCTGTTCGGAAATAGGGTCCCAGTTTCTTGACCGCGCCTTGGTCCACTCAATTATTTAGGAAATGAAACCACCACAGTATATCTCTGTCCAACGCGTTGTTCGAAGAGATGGCTCGAGGCTTGGACAGTTTTTTGAACTATTTCATGTAGAAAGTCACTCGAAATTGGATTATCGCGATGGTAATTAATAAAATTTTATATCCGATAGCGGCGAGGCGAGATCTTACGTAAAAACTTCCTTTTATGAACGGACGTAGACTTGACGCTTTTTTACTGGAATATTTTTACAGTTTTTTTAAAGTGAATTTATTTAAAATGCAAACGAGGCTGCTTTCAAAAAATTTCTTTTATAAGACAAATAGGTGCATTCTTTCTTGTAATTGTAACAGGGCTACACCAGCTCTGGAAATTTATGCACTAAATGCATGTCAACAATGCAGTATTTTAATGCAATTGATGTGTTTACAGGCTTTTGATGACATAATCTGACGACATAAAGAAGAATTCCGTTCAATTTCACCGAATTTTTGTCAGTGAAAATTTTGCGGACTGGGCAATAAAATGGATACTACTCTATCAGATTGAGAACTGACAGAATGGGAGAAAGCCACATGGCTTCTCTCATTCTGTCGGAAAATAAACATTAACAGTAAGTACGACATATAAGTTAATAAAACTGAAGATAAGTGAGCGGCAGACCATGACACGCTAGACGTGCAAAACAAAACAAAATACAACGATAACAAGAATAACGTCATAAAAGAAGCAACAAGAAATGTCGACAAGGACTTAGTTAATATAAAGTGACTGTTCCAAGCTTAAGACCAGTTAAATACAATCTGAAAGTGCGAAACGTACAACAAATATCAACTAATGAAACAGTTGCAGAATTTTCCCTTCTTTAAAAAGCTCCTGTATAATTTTAGTTCTTTCGTTTTCTTTATTTAAAGATTGTAGTCTTTCTACTTCTCTTTATGTTTATTATTTTTGGTTGTTTGAGATTAGACATTAATTGATATGCAAAAAACTTTTTTCTAACATGATTATTATGTCAACAAGCCAACCAACACATTTATAATTTAAAAGCCTGCTAGTGAATTCCAAAAACTTGCAAATTTTAAACTAAATACTCACTTAAATTATGTGAACAAAAAACAAATAGAAGAATTAGAATATAAATTTGTTAATTGTTTATTATTGATTGAATCGAAATCAAAAGATTAACACGACTCTGTGTAACTAAATTTTAACACTCATATATTAATAAGTAAATATAAATATAAATTTATTTTTTTTAAATTAGAATTTCACAATCTAAAGCAAAGAATGTTTTAAAAGTTACAGATGCACTCGCTCAAAAAAAATGTAGAAAAATGTAGAAAAATATGAATTATTAATTTTCTTATAATTCAATGGAATTAATTTAATTTTTAATATATTATTAAAAAAAAATACAAAACATTCGAATCACACTTAATTAACACACAAATTTGGTTTTGCTTTTTTTGCTTGACTTTTCTTGAAAATATATATGGCAATTTTTTTTTTTTTTTTAAATAAAATTATACACAAATAATACTGTTACAATTTTTTAGATTTCTTGATAAAGTACCATTTAACAATTTTTGAGGTACTTTAAATAATATCGGCAAGCATTTTTGATTTTCAACTTTTTTTTACAATTCTTGTAAAATATTTAGGGAACATGGTACATTGTTTTATAGTTTTAGGGATTTTATATATTTTTATTTTGTAATAAGGGTATTAATATAATTATAAGTTAAAACTTAAAAAAATCAAGTCCTTTTTTTTAGCTTACTATAAAATAGTTTATGCATTTTACTATTGGTTTTCTATATTGTTGTAAGAAAATTAATGAAAAAATGTTAAAATGTTTTGAGATTTGAAAAATTTGTTTTTTTATTTCACTTAATTTTTTAAATTTTATGATAAGTAGGAAAAATTCATTAATAACAAACAATAGAAATTTGTGATTGTTTTTAAAGCTAAAACTAATTTAAAGATTAAAACCTATTTTTGATGTTTCTATTTATATTTTTTTTAGTTTTTTTAGAATTGATTTCTATAATATCTCTGAGCTGTAGATATATAGTTTCAGTATTTTTATTTTTTTCAGTTTCCAATTTTTGTTTTGGATCAAAATGTTACCCTTTCCTGCTATACATAAATTTAAAAATATAAATTTAATAAACCTGTTTTTGTTATCTGCTATACAATGTTTTCTTCGTTGAATCTGCCGACCTCTTTGATAGTATCTTCACGTAAAATTCGACTTGACATAATACAGATGCAATTGGTGCCTCTTTCATGTAAATCTCATGTTTTATCGCCTCTCCACACAATTTGTTTGTCCTGTCAAGCGCGATAAATAATGTGAGAATTTTTGGTCTTGTAACAGCCGCTGCATGTTTGAGATTACACTACTTAGCGCCGACATTCCTTGCGCTGACCGTCATCTCGCTTTCTTCTTTTTCTGCCGAAACACCGAAACACTACCGTGAAAGTTGTCCGAGATGAAGAATTCCAAAACCGATATTGTACCAATTCAAGATCTAACTTTCCAAGGAAGCATGGGCTCATCATATTATGTAATCGTAGGTACGACGCAACTAGGAATTTATGTTTTTGGAAAGGACTTGTTTACTTTCTTTTGCTATTATTTCTAACGCATGTTATGCAAACTGGGTTCTCATCGAATAAGGCTTTCTCTGGCGCACTGACAGTGCTAATGTAATAATTAGCGATGATGGTGTGGGTACTTTATTTTTCAGCATCTAGGTGCTAATGAATTGGATGTTTCGACTTTGGGAAGCCCTGTCAAGGTTACAAATCGCATGGTAGGCACTACTGGCAAAAATGATTTACTGGAGCTGTTTTATACAAATTACTCGAAATTAATTTAATCATGTTAAAGATCTTGACACGAAACCGAAGATAGAAAGTGTTTTATGGCAGATAAAACAAACTTGTTGGGAAACTACTCTAAACGAGAAATTAGTACTTTTGACAAGGAACAGATTTTCTTGACGCGTCATTGAAAAAAATATCTCCATTTTATTCTGGTGCTTTAATGAGAGCTTGTCAAAGTTTGCTTTCAACTTTTACTCTTACAAACTAGCCAGAATTTGGACCAGAAATCTGCAAAACAAATTCTACAATCTGTTTTTTTTTCTGTCCGACCTTATCTCCAAGTCAAAAAAATGAATCAAAATAAAAGAAAGTTGATGAATTCATTAAATAGTGCATCTAGATCGAAAGCTGACTAAATTGAAGATATTCTGATTTCAGAGAACAGATCAGTAACGATGTGGCGCAAAAGTAAGTAATAATTCTCAGTCTCAGTCGTGACCAAACAAAAAAAAAATCAGAGAAATTCTACCTTATGTCACCACATGTCAAACTACAAAATTATATTTACACATTCCATAATTATGTTAATCGTATCCGGCGATAATTGAGCCTCCTGGTGTTGGGAGTCGGTACAAACATGCAAAAACGATTAACAAAACTGTTTTAATATGAAGCTGCATGACTTTTATTACCGAACCAAATATGATACATGAGTGAAAATTCATGCATTATAAAGCAATAAAAGCAAATTTACAACAATGTTGCGAATTGTGGTTTATCGAGTCATACTTCATTGTTATTGTTGGAGGAAAAAGACTAGTGGTTGATTGGTTTCTGAATTAATTGGATATAAAATGAAGGAAAGTGTCTTCCGGAGATGTGGAAATTTTTTTTGTGTTTTGATGTGTAGACAGTATTCTGCCTTAAGACACTTTCTTTGATTGATTACATTTACGATAAATCAATTTAATTGGAAAGAATCAGGATTATTTTTGTTTGACTGTAGGTAAATCTAAACCTAATAAATTTTATAGGATCATTTGTTGGTGCTGATTTCTCTAATAAAACAAGGGTAGACACTTTTTAAAATAACACTACTAAAATTAGTAATAATTAATACAGTGGGTGATTAATTTCATTTTCTCTAGCTTTCATGTTTCAAAGTTATACATGTTCTCAAGATAATCGAGCATTAGTTGACATTTTGCAATAAAAAATCTAGGTCTCAAAGATGTAGTAAGCCTATAGAAGTATATTGTATCTCATAAAAATTGTTTGTTTATTTAATTAGAGTTTCTAATAGGAAAAACAACAGGTGCCAGTCTCTGTTAGCTAATTTTACCATCTTTTAATTCTTTAAATATTTCAGCAATGTTTGTTTATGTTGGGCTCAATTTCATAATCGTTTTGAAAGAGCTTTAGCACGTATTTTTTAATAGGGACAGATCTGTTTTCATTAACTCCCGATTTGAACGTAAAAAAATCCTAAAAAATTACCGAAATATTCATGTGATGATAATTCTATTAGTTTAGGTCAGCACCAAAACATGCAGTTTCAATTTAACTTTAAAGATGAGCTCAAAACACGATCCATAGTTGTAATTTAAATTTTCAAAAATTGCATTTGTTATTGAAATGACATAAATTTTGGCAATTTCAGCAATTTTCTGTAATTTAATATTTTTAAATTTTAGACAAATATCGTGACAGGGCAATACCAGTTTTTATGCGTAAAATTTTTGTGATAGACTGAACATTTAGTCTAATTGCTAAAATAACTGACTGATTGGTAAAAAAATTGGCACAATTATAGATTATAATTTTTTTCGATTGGCAACAATTCAACGGCTGAAAAAGTCGGTGAAATTTTTTATCAGGAATTAATTAATTAATTTAATCTTAAATTGGTCTTATATTAGGGAAGAGTCGGCGAATTGTGCGCAACTTAACAAAAATCTGGATGCTTTATTCAAATATAGTATCCTTATAGCACTCTGTTTGGCATAGATGTTTTTTGACTTTTACATCTCAAATTAACCAAATGTTCCAGAAAAATACATTTCAGGTCTAGGAAGAAAATCAGATAAAAAGTAAAATTGCGCACTTTTATCCACCCTATGCGGATAATGGTGTACATCAGTCAGGATAATTATATGTAAAAAGAAAACAATAAAAAAATACATGATGTAATGAGTGAAATTAAAAAAATACATCAAATAACTGGCCACCAGAAATGTTTTCTTCTGACTTAATATCTTTGATTTTTTTTTTTGTATAACTACATTTCTATTTACAAACTTACCGTTTAGATTTATACATACAAAAATTAAAATAAAGAATCGGCCAAACGGCTGAACTATTTTAACTCCCACATATGAAATGATTCAAGGATTTTAGATTAAAACAAGTAAGAAGCGTTTTCTAAATTGATGCGTATTGTTAACTACTGCCCACGATTATTCGACTTCCCCTTAAGATTTTTTTGAGAAATTTTGTAGGCCTAAAATCTACATGCAACTACTGTTTCCACATAACTGCTTAAAATTTTGAAATTTATGCTTTTTGTAAGTTGGCCTTAAATTAGTGAAGAACAGATATCTCGATGGTTCAAATACGAATTTATTTCTTAGGTCTTAAATGCTAAGAATCCGACTTGTTTCAAAAGTGAATCAGTATTTTTAATATATGCACAATTTTTTTAAATATGGCACTTAAGACAACTTGGCATTTCGACACGCTTTTTCGGTTTAGCTGAAATTCCATCGTTAAATATCAGATCGAAAGAAGTAACCAACATTTAAATGTAGTCGCAAATGGCAAGAGATTTGACTTCATCTGTACCAAAATTTTATAAAAAAATTTTAAACGGGTTTAATTTTTTTTAAGAAATTTGAGGTAAACGCAAAAGTTTTTCTAAGGATTAGATGCTAAGATTCGGCTTTATCTTAATAAAATTGAAGATATTAGTACAAACCAAAAACCAAGTATTATAATTTTCAGTTAAAGTTAGCTCACATCCAAAAAATATCATTTTAAAATTGAAGCAGTCGTAAAATTTTAACGTTTCAGATTTTTTTTTCAATTTCTTTAAAAGTTCTTTGAGTACAAAAATACCTCAAACGTATCATCCGATATTCCATTTCAACTCAATTAAATCCATCATTTCCTAACCATCATTCTTCCAACAAGTTTCTATTTAAAATTAATGACACCTTTAGAAAAAAAAAACGCAGACTCATCCCATAAAATATCTGCCATAAATGGACCTTTACGGTGTCGATATTCATTACATCACATTTTTTCTAAATACTTTCATTCGAGTTTTATTATCGCCTACTATCTAGTCTCGTTGCGAAACAAAATATTATAAATTATACACGAAGACATCATTTCATCGGATGTACCTACCTCATCGCAGCCTTGCGTGCAAGTACTTTCACTCAAGGCTCATTATTTCATTGTGTTCACAATTTGTAAGAATTTTCGAGCAAAATTAAGCAAGCAATTGCGATTCCATACAGGGCCGGACTCGTTACCCAACGTGTGTAAAAGAATGCGATGTTCTTTGAGCGGGTCAGGAGCGGCTTCCTATTTTGTAAGAATTTCAACATTGAAATCGTGCAGAGACCGATAATGTCCAATTATTACTTTCATCTCGGATTAATCACCGTTGCGTCAGCTTATTAATAACGTAAACTTAACCCAGTTTGTGAAGAGTAAGTGCGCTTCTGAAGACGAAGAAGTTGGTGTGTATTCACCTGTTGGTGAAAGTCGTCCGTTGACATTTATCTCGAAAATATTGCTCGAAAAAATGATTAATGTCGGTCGGTCAACGATTAAAGAATAGAACATATCTAATCGGAAGATCTCGTGTATGGAAAAAGTAACAATGTTATATTTACATAATCGCTCCTCGGGTGTTTTTTTTTATGTAAGTAATTTATATTTTGAAATTTTATTCGAAGTTACTTATGCTTGTCATAACTCATAATTCATAAAATTCGATGGGTGTGGGATTCACTTCCTGGGAGGCTCGATTCGACACGAAGAGTTTATATAATTTATCGCATTTTCGACCAATTGTAGAATTGCATGTTACATATGTTAAGTAACTTATAAATATATTTTAACGTGATCTCTGTTTCTTTATTAATAAAAAGCTTTTGATCTAACTTTTAATTTTTTTACCAATTGTGGCTTTTAATTTTTAATTTTAAGTATACTTTATTGTTATTTGAGTATTTAAGATGTCCATTTATTTTAGTTCTACTAAATTATCATATTTCTTTCTACTATAGAGAATTGTTTCGGGTACATTTTTACAACTTATTTTCTGTTCTGTTTAGCATAAGTACATAATTACGTATAATAACATTTATATAACGAAGCCGTAAAGACGATGATTTTATTAATTTATTTTTCTTATGTTTTGTCGTTTATTGTCATAGTTGTTTTTTCGTGATAAATTTCAAAGTAGGTTTCGGATATTCTCTTATTTCTGTATTTGTTAGTCAGTAAGACATTTCATTTCCATTGATTGTATTCTCTCTTTTAGATTAAGATCCATGTCTAGCATCCTCACGTCAAAATTGATTTACAAATTAAATACATAATTTTTTGTTTTTTTTCTTTTTCTTTATTAACTAACTTGTTTTGTTTTTCTTTAATCTTATTTCGTTTTTTTTCTAGTATATTCCATCTTTCTAAATTTTTGTTTAGGTCATGTTTTCTTTTAGTGTAAAGTACTGTATCGTTTGCAAATTATAAATTTCAATACGTTATGTGCAATTTTTTGGTCATTTGTAAACATTTTATGACTTCGTCGGTTTGGATTGTCAATAACAGGGAGCTTAATCGATCTCCTTAATTCTTTTTTACTATTAATTGTTTCAAGATTCTGCTTTGACCGTAATACTATTGTTTCCTTTATAAATATTTTTATTATTCTTATTTTTTTAGGTAATTTTTTCTTCTTAATTGTTTTCTTAAGTGTTTTTTTGTAAAACATTATTTCTGTTTGTAAGTCTTCAAGTGTTAGAAGTAATTTTCCATCTCTCCATAATGTCTTTGTCATCATTAGTACGTCCCACGTGTTTTCCCTATTCTAATGGCCATTTGCATTGACAATATTTAAAATTAAGTAATTTCTAAGAACCAAGGAAACTATTGTTTTAACAATTGTAGTGAAGGAACTTAAGTACTGCTTAACGTTAAAAAACGTTGCTACAAATGAAGATAAGTGTTTTAAATGTTCTATAAAATATTTCGTTTTTCTTTACTATTTCTTTTTATTTGGTTTCTAAACTCTGTCCATTATTTTTTTTTGGTTTATTACTAGTTTTTTTTTACTTTTACTTTACTTTTTTACTTGTATTGTATACACCAAACCGTTTGTTACTATTTAGCTCTGTCCAGTACTAATGATTTAAAGCGGTTCCACAGTGTCTTTAGATTATTGGTTTATTTGGTTTTGTATTTTCAAATTCAACAGTTTTTAAATTTTTCGTTTTAGTGTCAATGTCTTCTAGCTTATTTTAATTTTTGTTACCACTAGAAAATGTTTTTTTCTAATCATACAATTTTATTTTATGTTATATAGAGAATAGAATTAAAGCTTTATAATGAGTATTTAACGTTTTTACACTACTTTAAGAACGCTAAATCTAAAATCTTTCTAACATATTGAAGTTTACTTAGTCATTATTTTTTTTTCTTTTCAGATCTCCACGTCTGACTCATTTCCACGGTTATACAACTGACAAAACTATAAAATGATTGCATATTATTATCTACGAGAAATTACAAAAATTTATGCCCATTCACCATTTAAAATTTCCACATTCATTGTCTATTTCTGGAGAAAATTTAAAACTTGCGCATTCCAAAGTTCAAGAGCCCGGTCAAGCCCAATCGCATAAAATCCAGCGAACCAGTGTCAAAACTTGAAAGCAACTCTCGATCTTTGATCTCCATCCAATTAACAAGAACATTAACCTTGCCAAAGGCACAAATTCGATCAAAACAATATAAACCTCCTCCGAATTTCACCAAAATGATCCCCAAAAATCCGCGCCCGCTGCTTTCTACAAATTCGGGTTTTAATTGGGAAAGTTGTACGAAAGCAATTGCAGCTGAAGGCGTTTTGGACATGGTCACTTCCGTGTGACATGTGTCCATCATGGGACAAAGTGGAAGAAGGAAGAAGCGCGGAAAATCAATAGTTTGTGATTTATGGTCACGCGGTTTCATGAGTGAAAGGATTTTCTCTGGGTCATAACCTTAACGTTTCAGGTGAAAGGTAATGGTAGTAGGCGGTACATGCAGGAACTAGACCCATTGACATTTGATGGGAACATCTGGAGATTATTGACAGCATTTTTCAGGATTAGGATGAGGGTGGAGTTATGGTGACAGAAATCGGGATTTTAAAAGTCGATTCTTGATGGATTTCTTCTTATTTTATGAGTAAGCAAATAATGACAATGAATTTGCCAGACAATAATAAAGAAAAAATTTAATTTGTAATCATATTTAAACAAGAAAGAACAATTTCTAATGTTTAATAAACAGCTTATTGTTGTTTACGTATTGCTACACTTGTTGACAGCGGTGTATAATGAACTGCCTATATTAACAAACTCTGCTTCAATTTTCGTAGGCCAACACCTGAAAAAGGTGAAAAAAAAACACTTCTATGTTATTTTGACAATAATTTATTACATATCTTACCAACTGACTTTTTAGTACAATTTTATTTTTTAATTAGTTTTATTGTTGCTTAAATAGTCATGTAAGCTCTTACGTTGAACAACCTCGTATATTAAAAATAAATATTTAGCAAAATTATAACGTACTTAGAACAATCAAACTTAATTAACAGTTGTTAAACTTAGATGTTGTTATCATCATTAACATTGTTTCCGTAAGCGGATCTTTCACAATTTAAGTGAAGAAATTATCACCTAATACGCGATAAACTCACAGTGGATACTTAATATATGTATCTAATACAATTTCAAAAAATTGTTTATAACTTTGATAAAATTACTAAGAGTTTGGCATTATGCTGAGTAATTAGTAATTAGAAATACTGGGAAAGCATTTCTAGAGGCAAAAACTTTCCAAAGAACCACAATTACTATACTTGCAACAAGGATACAAATTGTCACTACAACTAATAAAATTGTCAAAAATATATTATTTGAAGAACAGCACGCTGCCTTCAATGGACAACTCTTGAGAACCAATTTTCTTTTATTGAAATCATCAAAGAAATGAATGTATTCTTCACATATAAATAAACTTCTATCAAAATCCAAGTATTTTAAACCACGGAGTTTATCTTTTAGCTCCTGTAGATTCATGTATTGCAAATTGTTTCCGGCAATATCCAAATGAGTGATTTTAGGACTGTGCTCCAAAGAGTTGACATCAAACTTGGTTAACTTGTTATTAGAGATGTTCAGTTTCTTCAGTTCTAAGTTATTGTTGAAGGTCCCATACAAAATGTCTCTAATCTGATTATGAGCCAAGTTTAGTTCTTCGAGTTTAGTCAAACTATTAAAAGCTCCAGGAGGAATTCTTTCTATTTGGTTTGCCAGCAATGATAACTTTGTCAGTTTTTTTAGTTTACTAAACGTACAATTGAAGATTTTTGAAATTTGGTTTTCAGAGAGATCCAAAATGTTAATTTCCTCCAAATACTGAAGATTGTCGCAATTAATGACTTTTTCAGTAAGAGAGTTATTGTTTAGATTTAAATACTCTACGTTTTTTAAATTAGGAAAGTTGTTATTTCCGATTGACACCAGGCGGTTAGAACTCATATCCAGAGATGTTAATTGTCTGGTTGTAATAAAGGTGTTAGCTGCTATATTTTTGATATCGTTATTGGATACGTCTAATACTTTCAGATTTTGTAGTTGCAAACCAAAAGTAACAAGTAAATTATGTGCTAAATTCAACACTCTTAATTTAAAAAGATGCTCAAGTTCCCCAAGGAAAATCTTTGTAATAAAATTGTTATTTAAATAAATTTCTTCCAACTGCTTCAAATCTTGAAAACAAAAATTAAGTCTTTCTAACTTGTTGTGGGACATATTGACTACCTTCAGAGACTTCAAGTTTTTTATACTGTCTGTTTCTACAACATATAAACTATTGTAACTTACATCTAATGAAGCCAAGTTCCTAGCGTGTGTAGAGAAGTTCAGTCGAATTTCGTTTGACGTCAAATTTAAACGTCTCAAGTTTGGATAATTTTTAAAAATTGCATTGTCGATGTATTTCAAGTTTGCTTCGATCACCCATAATTCTTGCAGATCGTTTTGATTTTCAGCACAGATATTAAAGAAGACATTGTAAGTTAAGAAGTCACGTGGAATTGGAAGTTCTTGGATAATAATTCTACATCTGCAGTATCTGTAATAATTTTTTCTGTCTTGATATGCTTCGTCGAAATAACACTGAAGCTCGGTGTCACATAATTCAAGGGAGTCAGTTTTGTTGTATGAAGTACATTCGAATTCTGACAGAACTTGTGGAACTAAAAAGATGATAATGAGGGGCCAGAAGTATATCTGAAAATAAGAATGTAATGAAAAGTACAATTAACTTTTTTATTAATAAAAGGTTTTTACTTACTGTCATCTTAAATAATATGTATCACAAATTTCAATTTGCACACAATTTTAGTTTTTACTTGTACTGAACGGTAATTCATTCTTTAAAGATAGAAATATACGAAGTATGGTGTTTTGATAACGGTAACCACATCCTTTTCGTCAAAAATGATAATACATCAATTTACTAAATATTTATTTTACAATTATTTGTTAGTGAAATAGAAATAAATATAACTCCAAAAATTAAAATTTTATCAACTATATTAAAAAAAAAAAATGTAAAAATAAAAAAGAAAGCAAAATTTTAAAAATAGTTGATTAACGAACTAATTTTGATTTTTAATTTACATATTTTTTGATTTTTTTTAACTGTATTTTTGGTTGTATTGCAACAATGAGAATAATCAGGGCACACTAAAAGCAATTACGTTCATAGTCAATTGACTTTTTTGATTCATATTGATAAGGCATATAAACTTGTCAGCTGTAGTAAAATTATATAATTTATTAAAAAAAGTTAGCGCCCTATTCGTCTTAGTTTTTAAAAGAATAGGTAGTAAAAAATGTATACGCAGATGGCGAGATTAAAGAAAGCTGTATTTCTTAAGTAATAATTTATTTTTGTTTATGGCATATAGAACTTTACATGATAACTTTATCTTGTATTAATAGTATTTAATTATACATTTGATGAAAGTTATAGTTGGTATATCATAACTAACCAAACTACACTTTTGGAAAGATTCAAAGATTCCAAATTCAATAAGTTTGAACTAGAATATATAGTAAAATTTTAGCCATGTTAGTTTCTTTCGATAATAAGGGCGTATGTTACAAAACAGAGTACTTGTCTCGAAGTGTAACACATTCGCAGTATCTGTAATAATTACTCCTTTTGAAATTCTTCGTCGTAATATAATAACATTATAGTTTGGTGTTCTACGATCCACCAGTCAGTTTAGTTGTATAAAGTACATTCGAATTCTGAGAGTTTGTGGAATCAGAGTAACAAACAATGAGAAACCGGAAATATGCATGAAAATAAAGTAATTAATAGATGCTTTAAGAAACAAAAGTGTGAAACATAAAATAAGTTTTTACTGCTTTTGTAACGAGTTTTTTAACAACGCCGACGTTTTTGTATTTTCATAGTAAGTTTAATATTATTTATTTTGATCAAGATGATGACGAGTTTTTTAATTAACAAGATATAGAAAAATGGTGTCATCCTCATCTACCTAGACTCTAGAGATCAGTCTCCATCAGTATTTTTTGCTTGTCATAGATTTTTTTTGTTTTTTTGTTCATGAAAAAAGAAACGTTTAAATTTTTATGGCTACACGAAATCTAAAAATTAAAAAAGAATTGTTGAAATGTTTTGCTAAAAGTGTTATAACTATTTGAACAAAGTTGACATTTTTGTTACTAGTTTAATTAGTAATGAAAAAGAAAAATTAGGGAAAGAAAAATGAAATAATAATGAGAAGCAAATATTGAGAAATTTGATGTTAATTAATTCGATTATCTAACCAGCAAGAGTATTTTATATATTTTTACATTTTCTTAGTATTGTCTGTATTTTTGGTTGCATAGTCATTTTTGCAAATATTACAACAAAACTTTTAACAATAACAGTTTCTTAAAGCAAATAACCTTTGCACAATTACTGTTCTATCTTTACAAGAAGGGTCGGTAAAATTATAATTAAAAAGTGATACAAAAAATTAATTATATCGATATGAAATTACAATTAAATTATATCTTCATTTTTTGTGATAACACTATTTATAACATGGAGTTGCCCACGATTATTTTATCGTGTGACCTTGATAATACACACTATAATTAACGCCGTTCTTCTATAATCTGAATACACGAAATAGCATTAGTAAGAATGTTGTGGTATTGGAACTAGTTGTATAGGAGCTGTACTTTTCGTAACACAAAGCTTACAGATTAACGTAATTAATCCAACTATTGCAAAAATAGCAACCGCTGCTGAAATTATCATAATTGTCACCATTTTACCACTGTAACCACTCGAGTTACAACACGCTGTTTTTGATGGACAACTTTGCAAAACAACACTATTATTATCAAAATATTCCAAGACTTTACTGTACTTTTCACACATAATTAAATTCTTATCAAGTCCTAGTTTTTTCAGTCCAGGCAATTTGTTTTTCAGTTGCTCCAAATTTAGCTCTTGCAACTCGTTTTTTGTGATATCAAGGTCAGTGATTTTTGGATTATTATTCAAGGTGTTGAGATCAAATTTTGTAAGTTTGTTGTTGGAGATATTTAACCTTCTGAGTTCTATGTTATTGTCAAACGTTCCAATGGGAATATCTTTAATTTGGTTTTGAGCTAAATTTACTTCTTGCAGCTTGGTCAAAGCAGTGAAAGCTCCGGGAGGAATCTTTTCTAGTTCGTTTGCCAACAACGATAACTTTGATAATTTTTTTAGTTTATTAAAGGTACAATTGAAGATTCTTGTAATTTGGTTTTCGGAAAGATCCAGGATGTTAACATGCTCCAGATGTTGAAGATTTTCGCAGCTGATAACTTGTTCAGTAAGGGAGTTATTATTAAGGTTTAGATACGCCACGTTTCGAAATTTTGCGAAGTTGTTACCGTCAATGAATGAAAGTTGATTGGAACTGATATCGACAAACTTCAGCATGTTAGTGTCTGGAAAAGTGTCAGCTTCTATATTCTTGATATCGTTCCTGGAAAAGTCCAATACTTTTAAATTTGGTAACCTACTAACGACGTCTTTGTTGAGTTCCTGGATTTTATTATTTCCTGAACGTAACTCCACCAATTTTTGAAATTCGTAATGATCTCCTAGTTTTGTAAGCATGTTGTTATCTACGTTTAAAATTCGTAATTGTGGTAATCTAATAAATTCTGGTCGATTAATACTTCTAAGTGCGTTATTGTTTAAATACAACTCTTGCAGGTCAACGAGAAAAAGATGCGAGTCTATACTGCTAAGACAATTGTGTGCCAAATTCAACACTCTTAGTTTATTGAGGTGATCGAAGTCTTTATCCGTAATTTTCAATATGCAGTTATTATTCAAATAAATTTCTTCTAACTCTTTTAGGTTTTTGAAACAAGAATTCACCTTGTCCAATCTGTTGTGGGATATATTTACCATTTTCAGTGATTTCAGGTTTTGTAAACTTTCAGGTTCTACTATGTTCAGATCATTTTCACTTATATCTAGTGTGCTTAGTCGTCTAGCTTGTTCACTAAAATTTAATCGGATTTTATTCTTCGTCAATTTTAAATGTTTCAAATTTGGACAGTTTTGAAAAATTGCGTTGTCAATGTATTCCAATTCTGCGTCTAACACCCACAGTTCTTTCAAATGGTTTTGCTGTTCAGCACAGATATTGTAGAATGCACTGTATCTCAGAATGTTGTCTGGAAGAGCAATTTCATGGATGATTATTTTACACCTGCAGTATCTCAAGTAATTTTTTCTGCCTTGATATGCTTCATCGTAGTAACATTGCAGTTCGTTGTCGCAAGATCCAGAAGAGTCAGTTTTGTTGAATGGAGTACAATCAAAGTCTGAGAGAACTTGTGGAACCAGAGCGATGATAAAGAACCAAAGATTTATCTACAAATATAAACGACGTAACCATCACAATAAAAACAGGTGTTTTATAAAAAAAAGCAAAATTATTTTCTTAATGATTTTACTAAAATATTCATAGGAGAAAGAGTAAAAATGCGCATGACGTATAAGTTGAAGTGATAAAAATCGTTTTCCATAACGAAAAGCAAAAAGCCAAATTTCACCTGTGGGTCAGTGAAAGTTATGTTTTAAAATTGTTCGATAACTACTACTACATTTTTTCCACTTCTATAAATGCAAAATTATCTGAATTCTAAATTGTTGCTATTGCTAAAATTATATTAACAAATTTTTTGTTTCCTTACTTACAATCATTTTGGAGATATCGTCTTCTTGTTAATTATTTCGATAATGTAAAAAAATATGTCACTGAAAGTGGTGATTTACAATGATCAGAGTAATAGTTTTAATTGTTGGACAGTTTTGAACACACTACATTATCTTATTGTTGTTACATTTTAAAGGATGTAGAGCCTATCAACATATTTTCTACGTCATAATCTTCCAGTTACGTCTTTATCATTAAAAATGATATCTACACTTTGTGGGCTTTTCAACAGAAATCTGTAATTTTTTACGTACATTTTGTAGAATAATTTTAGTTAAGAAATGAGCTGTGATGACAAACAAAAGACGTGCAGTTGTTAACAATAAGTCATTTTATTTCCTAGAAAACTATTTTTATCATTATTATTAACCTCAGAGAGATAACTAAAAATAGTGAGAAAATTCTTGGTAATGAAGTGTATTCTTCTCGACAGTAGCTTGATAAAACAAACATTAAAAATTATACGTTCGGTCTTTTTTTTCCGATCCGAAAAACACTATTATTTTTGAATAACTTTCAATATTTTTGAATAAAGCTATGTAGATTTATTATAAAATTCTTTATTAGGTACTGATAAAAAATGTACAATGACTATCAACAGCAAGCGTAATATTAACAAAAGTCTTGGAACTACAAAACTATCTTATAGAAATTTTTTGCATTTTCCGTGACGTTGTCCATGGGACATAACTGAAAAACAACAGTTACGTAACATCAGAGAAAGTTTGTTTATACCTATAATGGAGTGACTTTGGACGTTTTACCACCATGGTTCATGATGATCATGATGGTAATGAGGCTCTTCATGAACGTAGATCTTCTTCACCACTGGAACTGGCACGTGGATTTTCTTCACGTGATGGTGATGAACAGTATGGACGTGGTGAGGCACGTGGATGACTACGTGCTCACTAAAAATGTTCAAATTATATCATCTTTTGTTTTGATTGAAGATGTTAAAACCCATAACCCAAGAAAACAGTTTTGTTAAATGCAAGAGTTCAAGGATGTTTATTTACTCTTTCACGGTTAATGCTTTTGATAATGTTAGTATTAGCACATACAGAAAAACGTTTTTAGTTTAATAAACGGTAATATGAACGAACGGAGAAAGTATTTCACTTCGGATGACGCCATGTTATGGGATTAGAATAGAAAATTTTCACATTATTAATGGGGTCACCAATTTTTTTCTTAAAATATAGACTAGTTCTTATTGTTTAACAAAGAGAAGCTACTTACTGGTGTCCGTGC
Organism: Cynaeus angustus; assembly: GCA_030157275.1. Taxonomy (NCBI): domain Eukaryota; kingdom Metazoa; phylum Arthropoda; class Insecta; order Coleoptera; family Tenebrionidae; genus Cynaeus; species Cynaeus angustus. Next base: position 15,738,484 of record CM058059.1, read on the forward strand.
CATCCTCCAGGTGCAGGGGCGGCAGAAGCTATCGCGAAGACGACAGCAACCAAGACGAACTGAAATCGAAAGTGTTATTTCGGCGAAATATCACTACTCGTGTGACTTACGATGTATTTCATGAAAGCCATTTCTTGTTTTGAGTTTCACAAAGTCACTAGACCACTATGACAATTCTGTGGGGGTCATCGAGTATATATAGAGGTGTGGGCCCCTTCTACTCAGCCCTCCTGTTATCGAATATGATTACATAAAAAGGAAATAACACAAGAAACACATCCCTCCAGTTTCGAATAGTAATACTGTTAAATGTTTTGGTGAGAGTCCATCCATGTGTGGTAATATGGTTTATATGGATAGCGACAACTATTGCAGACACATTTCAAATCAATGAGTGGAATTTTAACGAGAATGATTTAGTGATGATACCTTGACTTCCGACTTGTAGTTTTAAAGGAAATATAATTACACTTTTTACAAAATAATGTTTAAATATATATATTTTGTACAATAATAATGTTTGTATGTTTATAGACTGATGGTGACAACGTCAGAAATTTGTTAATAATATAGAAAAAAGTTTATTGTTGTTTCTCATAGTAACCATCTTTAATTTCAACTAAAAACCACAAAAAAAATTCTCTAAATTTATAACTTGAACATTCTTTCTACTATACTTACTTATTATTGTTTATATTTCAAGACAATTTTCAATTAGTAAAAATATGACGATAAACAAGACTGAGATAAAAAGTTTCTTGCAATTATCTTTTAGTTGCAAATTTAGTTAATAATAATAATTTTTATAAAGTACAACGTTTTCTGAAAACTTTTTTTAAAATTCTATTATCTTAAATGAAAAAATCAAACAGATTTACGTATTCGAAATTTATCAAAATATCGTTTTGAGTAAAACATTTAAACTACAGCGTACTAAGTGTAAATATTTGCAGCAATTTTTTTATTAGAGTATTAATTAAGTTTTAGAAAAACAAAGTCAACAATATTTTTTTTTTTTGTGTGACGGTGCTATATTGGCTATCAACTGTCGTAAGATATTAAGAAATCTTTACGAAACAATCTCATCATCACCTAATGATCCATAAAAATTTCTACGTGCTTAGAATTAAAATTTTTCCACACCACCAATCTTCCCCGATCTGATTCCTCCAGATCAAATTAAAAATCATTACATAATGATAGGTCACGACCTCTTACCGCACCGGTCACCTTTCTACCATAAATTAGCATAAACTTATGAAACAACACCATTCTAGAAAAATATTCATCTTTGTCTCCGGAAAATTTTCGAGAGTTCCATTTACGTAATCCTCGTAATCTTTGCCATAAAAAATGAAATCAATTTATCGCACGAGCGAACACACGTTTCATTCATGTTTCTAATTAGCAGTCAAGGGCACTTCCTAAAAAAAAAAAGTGTGGCGAGACTCCGATTTGAATGTTAAGTATAATCACGAAGTGATCGATCGTGAAAGCGACTCGTAAAATCACAAAACCGGGTGACATTCCATGAGATTTTTCAAACTGGTTGGTTACGCCAGACTTCCGAGTTTCCAACAAATGGAAAGCAAACGGAACAGATTGTGAACGTAAAATTGGACGTAATGGGAGTAATGGGCCACCAAGAGCGAAAGATTTGGGACTGTGTCATGATAGCACGCAAGGGGCTGTTGTAAGACCTATTTTGTTTCATAGATGTCTTGTTGTTTTAATAGACTGCGTGACCTGACAGGCTTGAATAGATGATGTAAAAGTCTAGCGAACAAGTTATGGGGAAAAATCAGTTACGTTACGATCGTAACTTTAATAAATTCAAATGGATATTTTAATGGTTTTCTCTTGAAATTTTAATTATGGGTTTATTATACAATGCTTAAGAAATAAATGTAGGTCAACATTTTAGCAAGAAAATTGTTAGATTAGCATGGGTTTACCAATTAAATTTAAATACATATTGCTAATACTAAAGTATTAAAATTTGCAGAAATTGTGTACATTGTTTCAAATCTCCAGTCTCTTTTAACACAATTAACTTATTAAAGATTTGTCTGCTTGTTTTTGCGATATCTGTTACTCACCTTTAAGGAACTATAATAAATTTTCAGATGCGAGAATGCGAAAATTGGTAAAATTGTTTTAATTCATCTTTACAATCTTTGATTTGATCTGTATTCCAGTATTGGCTGAAAAAGACGCTCTAAACTGGAAAATAACTTTTAGTCGTACAGAATAGAAAGCAATAAAAAATCTAGTTAAAATAGACATTCAACTTTGGAAAAACTCGCATTGAATTGAAAATTAGTACAAATCTAAGATACGCCATTGCAAACAAAAAAAAATTTCAAGGTCAAAGATCAAAAAATCATTTTTTGCAAATAACTCTTAAATGGTAAGTGTTATCGTAAAAATAATTTATACAAATTTTGTAAATTAGACATATATTATATATAGGTATATTTAAGCTTGTTTGATTAGACAGCTGTTTAATAATTAAAAAAAATGCTATAACTGATTGTCAAACTTAAAAGTATTTCAGTTATTTGAAAAACTTCATGTATTTTATCTTGAAGGTATTGTGGAAAAAAGTGCATTCTAATTTTTGAAGGTAAAAACATTTTTTTTGTTTTTTTATGACAATTGAATTGTTGACAGTTATGATAATTGTAGAATAGTTATTTAGTTAACGTGTTCGGAAACTTAATTTTCCAGCATGAGCACTTTGTTTGCAGTACGACTGTAAGGAGTATTTACAAATATCGAAATAAAAAAATAAATTAATTTAGATTTTTTTTTTGATGGTCGGTTGGTAACATGACCTATCTACCTTAACTACCTACAATTTTTTTTAAATTTAAATTATCTGTCATATTTTCTTTTATTAACAAAAATTGTTAAAATGACTGACAGCGAAGAATGTATGTGTACCCCTCCCGAAGTACAACAACATGCCAAAGAAGCTGTTTCGCGTCTTCTGCCTGGTGTTTTTCAGTTTCCGCTGGCGGAAAGGAATATTTGCGTTATACGGTTGGTATTGCGACATTTTGACGACACTAGTCGATGAATTTTTGATAAATGCGTTCATACCGTTTAAGAGATATCTGCGAAAAAAAATCTTTGATCTTGAAGATTTTTTTTTAGCCAAAGTGTGGATCGATAGGGAATATTAACATTTTATTTGTAATAACTTATGTAAGGTCTGTAATTTCAGTTCTATGCGAGTTAAATTTTTTTTTTTGATTATTTTGACTGGACAATGTTTTTTTATGTAAAATAAATACCTTTTATTAAAATAAAATAAAATATAAAATATATTCAAATAAAATGATATTTTTAAGAATCACTTGACAAAAATGTAAATGAGAGACAAAATTGGCCAATCTTTTATACATGAGCAGTTCAAAAACTATTTCAACATCATAATAAATTAGTTATTAAACAACTTGGTAACGTTAGATTTAGGTTCGACGTTACTCAAGACCTCAAATTATAAAAAAACTACAATTTGTTGAGATGCAGAAGAATATTAAAAAAATTTAACATATATTATATCATCCTTGATCGTAAAAATAAAATTCTAAAAAATTCTGGAAAATCAATATATTCTAAAAAATGTAACTCTTAAAAACTACAAAAAATTTCTTTACTTTCTACATTCTTAAAAATGTAAAAATAATAAAATTTTATAAAGCATAGATAAAATATCAAACATTAAACATTAAGTATGTAGTTAGAAATTTCTGTCAACTGTCACGATACGATGACTTATAATTTCTTAAAAAATTCATGGTAAATCAATAAAATTTAAAAACATTTATTGCCATTACACTCATTAAATTTTTGAGGATGAAACTTGAGGTTTATTATACATATTGAAAAAAGGTTTATTCAGTATTTTGAGTGGGGTATTTATGTATTGCTTATGCTTAGTTTTAAAGTTTTATCAGTTTTCAGTATGTTTTAATTTAAGAATATTTAAGTATATAACTCAGACCATGTTTAAATTTAATAGGAAGTATATTTATTTTTTACCTATGTAATGTTAATTTTCTGACTTTTTAAAAGTTCGGAAGTGACGCTTGCTGGTTTTACCTTTTTGATAGTCACTTGCCAACCGGCCAAAAGGTTGCTGTCTAAACTGTCAGAACGACACCTGACATTTTATTTTAAATTGATATTAATAATAAAGTTGGTTGTATATAAAACTGTTTACAACTCTTGGTAAAATCTTATTGCTGTATGACTAGATCAACTGAAAGAAATGATTAAAAAATGCTAAGATTTATACTAGATTGACCTGGCGCATCCACCATTTTGGCAAACTTTTAGAATGGAACTATTGATTTAAAAACTGCCAAAAAATAAGCTTTATTTAAGTTAAATTTTAGTCATAGATAAAATGCTAACAATGTTTTAAGAAAATCTGTTGTGTTCACGTGAAAATTTTTGCCAATATCAAACAATCGTGTACTTATTGATATTTTTTCCATAAATTTATAAATTTAAATTTTGGACAAATTTATTCTCGATTTCTCAAAAACTGAAGAATAAGAAAAATAAAATCTCAAAAACTAAAATTAAGATGTGAATAAAAAAAAGTATGTTGTTATACGAAAAAAAAAATCAATTAAACATCTATTTTTTTACGTTTTTTGTAATTTAATAACAAGTAAAAGCAGTAACAATAATAATGGAACATATATAAAACAATAAGATAACAATACTTTGGTGATGGTTTAATTACGAATTAAAACTGTGCTATTAATAGTTGTCCCTATTGTACGCTATTTAATTCGCTAAATGTAATTTAATTAAAACATTTAAAAAAGTGTATCATCTTACAAGGTTTTTCTTTAACATTTGTATAATTTCACGGACTGTAACGCATCGTTTTGTGAAAGCAGTAATTCCAACTGTATTTATTGGTTTATGTAACTTTCATGAACATCTGCAGATCTGGATCCGAAGAACGTTGCACTTTCTCTCTGTATAACTGGTTGTCTATACAAGAAAAGTACCACGTGTACTACCTGTAATTAAACTACAACTAAAGCAACAACAACAACAGCAACAACATAAATTAAACAAGCTTTTCTTATTTCTTCCTCTAATGTTTTCTTTTTTTGTGTCGCCTCGTTGGAGCGTGCTTCTTGTAAATGTTATGACTACCATAACCCTGATGGTCGTTTTCGAAATCCGGTAAATAATCGTCGTCCTCTTTCTTATGGTAGTCGTACAGATCTGCACTATGATCTTTTTCTTTTTCGTGAAAATAGTGATGATGTTCTGGGACTTTAACTAAATGTGGCTTTTCCTTTTCGGTGATGTAGTGGTGGTGTTCTGGGACTTTTATGATTTTAGTGTGATAAATGGTTTTGATTTTTGTAGGGACATGAATGCGATGGTGGACACTGAAATTATGTATTTAGTTTGAGTTTAGTTTTTTTCTATACTTACTGATGATGACCACCGAAACATACGTCTAATGTTGTTACGACGATCATTAAGATACCGACCTGGAAAGAAGATGAAAGTTAATCGTTTAATTTCAAAGAGTGTATGTAAAGTGTTTAATTTTCTTCGTATTTTTTTCGGGCAACTTTCTCCAATGAATATTATAGTTGAATCTATCAATTGTTTGAAAAGGTTTTTATTCTTTTATTAGAAATAATGGCAAAGGAAAAGGTGGTTTCAATGGAGCTTAAAGTGGTAAATGAGATAACACGGTTTTTTAATGAATAGATGAGGTTGGTAATGAATAAAGTATTGATAATCAATCGATAACTGATTGGACCACTCATTATTAAAAAATTAAGAAAATTTAAAAGTTTAAAAATCGATTCTTTGTATGAATTCCAAAAGTTCTCTAGTTTTTTACCAGGAATTATTACATTTAAATTCTAAAAAAATACCAAAATAGAAATACAAAACGAAAAAAGTGAAAAACCCAAAAACCAGTTATTTTAAATTTCAAGCTTTCTAGTAACCGTCCAATAATCGAAAAAAAAAATTAAAATATAAAAAGGTTTCAAATGTTTTTTTCTGACAAATATACTTATTTTACACACTAAAATACCAAAAATTATTATAATAAAAAATTAAGAATCTGGATAAATCAAATCAAAATGTTGCACAGAAAAAAGAACAAAAATGTTATTTTAAAAACTACAAAACTTTTGAATTGGCTGTAAAATATTTCTTCAAACCTTGACATAAATACCTAAATTTGTAGTTTTGCCAACAGTAATAGATAATTATATATGTTATAACTTTATTTTAGATTATTAAATTATTTAAAAATATTTCACATATTTTTACCATTTTAAAATTTCCTAAGATACATTCATACAAAAATGCTTAGAAATCCTAAAAATCATATGTATACAAAAAATATAGAAAAAAATTTAGAGAATTTTACTACTTTAATTAACCCCAGTTAACAGAAAAAGTGAGATAAAATTAAATCACTTTTAGAAATTATTAACTAAAATATGAAGGAGTAGAAAAAATTAAAAAAGTGTAAATTTTTAAAACTGATTAATTCAATAAAAATAACAAAAAACTACTGAACAATTAATTTATAATTAAATAACACTTCCATCAAAATAATTACTAAACAATTAAAAGAAAAATAATTATAAACTGGCTTACCTTGATCAGCACCATTCTTCTTTGTCCAAAACCAACAACACTTATTCCTGAAAAGCGAGTTCTACTATCAGTCCCAGTGCGACTTTCATACTCTTATTTATAATTTTATCGAAAGTGGGGTTAAAAGGAAAAACAATCATTTAAAATAGCAGCACAACCCGGCGCACTTCCATTAAAAATGTATTTTGCATTGTCCCAGCCCACATAATTGTCCATCCGAGAAAGTCTCGTTGAATGGAAGATTAGGCCTAACATTGTCCCATCCATGTCATCAAGGACACGAATCCGTGTCACGTGACAAAAACTAATAAAGAGCAATTAAGGCTTTGGTTTCACATTTTTAAACTTGACATTGATCCAGTTTGACAGATGTTCGAAAATTGTCTGGAAAGTGAAGAATTCCGGAATATACGTAATTCAATTTTTTTTGGTCTTTTCTTTGTACTTTCTCTATCAAGATAATTGAAACTTAGAGAAACAAATGGCGGGACGAGTGTTGATTAGAAAAATTTCTACAAGTGGAATGACTCTTTAGTTCTAAAACAAAGAATTCTTTAACGTCCATTGACATATGAAAATATCGGTGCAGATATTATAGAGAGTGACAGCGATCACGAGTAGATTTCCATAATAATTGCCACAATTATACTGTTATCGCAATGCTAATTAAGTGTTTATTCTACTGGTGTAAAAAGGAAATGTTATTGTTTTCTTCGTGGTCATTACCACGGCCAGCGAAGCGTAATAGGAAATGTATCTTACTCCAATTATATTACAAATTACTTTAAAATGTAAATCGTGATTTTAGAAGGTGACATGTGAGTTTTACGTCTACTATAATTATTTAAATTGTCTTAGAACCGTTTTTCTCAGACTCCTGACAGATGGTTGGTTAACTCGTTAAGAGAAAATGTGAATGAGGATGAGAGTGCCAAAAAGTGGGTCTTGGGGTACACCCGTCACGCCAAAAACACTACATGTTAGAAAAAATTGTTTTATTAGTGAAAGATTTTACTTTTGCGTATATTACGCGTACATTTTATATTAAACGCACAATTTTCATCGTACTTTTACATGAATCTAATTATTTACGGTTGGCGAAAAAGAAAGCATAAAAAACTATATTTTTTAGCATAATTTTTACTCAGTAATTAATTAGAGGTGGCCTCTAACACCTCTTCATATACACGCAGTAACTGATTTTAATTATAAAATGCTAATTCTACTGAGGGGATTAAGTATTGTTGCGTTTTCATTTCCGTTAAGTTAACATTAACCAACCACTCAACCAACAAGTGAAAATTAGATTTTTTGTAAGTTTGAATGCTCTAGATGTTTAGAACTTAATTCAGAAGTTTTACTACCGTATACCAACGTTCATATTATCAAAAAAAAATTTTTTACAATGATTGTATTAACAGAATACACTGCAAAGCGTCACTGATATAATTATCTGTTGTGATAACTAATACACTTTTAAACTGCCAGCGCCTGTTTTAGCCAAAACTTACTTTTTTAATGTAATACATTTCAATATTCTTAAGTGTCACTTTAACATTTGTTGATATCAACACTGTTTGCTATTGAATGGTTAAACAAAAATACATAGAATCAAACAAGTTTTCAGCCCTCTAAAGTTGGCTTGGTTCTTCTTGAGTGTTTTAATTGTAATAATTATTTAGCAAGAAAAGACGGTAAGGTTTATCGCGAGTTTACTTGGGTTTTGTACTTTTAAAAATTTATATTTTCAGCTTTAAATAGAGACTAAAAAGACACTGACTCTAACTTTTACTTTAAATTTAAGTAGCATGATTAGTACTTCATTAATTACTATTTGCACTAACAAAATACACATAAAACGTTTTCACGTAATGATAGCATCTTTCATCTTCAAATATCATAATTACTAATAATTACCCGTTTCATTTTCTACGTGAAAATAATATTTTCTCTCATTATTTTTTTCAAATAATTACTAAAATAAATTTTCCAGGAACATACACTTATCTCCCTACTTTTAATTAAACACCAACGTTTCAAACACATTTCTCTACTATCTAATTGTAAAATTTCATGCTATCCCTTGAGATCTAATTACTTTCGCTTTCAGAAATTAAACACGCACTTGATCAGTCTAATTCTGACTTAAAACCGCCAACCATGTTATTCATCAGAAAATTTCTTTTTCGATTTTTCCCAAAACAAAACGAGCCGACAAAAAATTGTATCGTTTGTGTTTTCTACCACATTCTTATTATCGGTCATTTTGTCACCCCCATCACGTGTTTTTGTCCACACAGGAAACGCAATTTTTCTACCACGCAAAAATTCGAGACATCGAAAATTTGGTATGTCCTCGATGTAATGTTCGTGTTAGTTTTTGCCGGGGTTACTTTTTCTTACACTTATGAGCTATTTCAAGAGTGTGACAATGTGAAGAAGAAATTGGTGTGTTTTCATCTCTGGAGCGACCAAATCTTTGCCGTGAGTGGTCTTATTGTGGCTGTTCATTTCCTAGTAAAGCACAAAACAAGAGTGGAGGAATGGAATAATTGGGCTTGGTTGGTTGAACAACGGGAACGTTACAATATCACAAATATATTTTGTGAATCATGCGATAAAAAATTAAAAATACGAAACTTAGTATTGGTTCTATACCTAATAACGATCGATATTGTCTTCATCTTTATTTATTTTTTTATGATCACGGACGCTTCTTGGACGTATACTATTTCGATCTACTTGAGCGTCTTGACTCAGTGTAATATTTCATTTCAATACATGCAACTCTCGTGGTTGTTACTTCATATCAACATTTCGTTAAACCTAGCGATACGCAAAAGATTTAAAGAAAGGATAGAAAGTGGAGACACTAATCTTCATTTTGACATTGAACGCTACATTAAGTTCTGGTTGCTCTTTAACCAAAACTTCAAGAAGTTGAACGAGTTTTTGAACCCTTTAAAATTGATTTGGATTTTTTTTACCGTTGTAATTTTAATCATTACTTTTTATCTTATGGTGATGGGATCTACGATTGGTTTGATTCAAATAAGGACTGCAACGATTATTCTTGGTTTGGTTGCACTGATGCACAACATTCAGCGCCAAGTACGAGCGGTAAGTGTGTTTTTATTAACTATTATGTGATTATTGAGTCGATCAGTTTCATTTAAATTGTTTTGGTCAATTTTGTTAGAACATATCAACCGATAATCGCGTGTGTTACGTTTTGCGCTAAAAGTTACTCCATTTCTACTAACGCTATGACTACTAGCATTTTTCATTTGTTGTTAAGAGTAAAATGTATGCAGTCTTCGTGGTGTCAATCTTTTACACTAAAAGTAGAGGCAACGAAGTGAGTTCTACAAGTGTTCTGCGGCACCTTCGTGTTTTTGGTTTTTCCTATATTTTTTTTGAGTTACTTTATGATTAGAACTTACGGTTGAGTCTTGTTATAGTTAGAAAGCTACCTTTCCTGTCAACAGATTTTTATTGTAAACATACTATAATCTCTAATAGCAACCATCGTCATCGTACTATCACGTACCTTCTTCTCTTACCATTCTTTTCAATACAGTTATATGAGAAATACTTTTTAGCTCAGCCTTTAAAGACAATATTATGTTAATTCTATGTCAAAGAAATTGGTAGTGACTGTTCTAGCTTCTTTTCATAAAAAGTGAAGAAAAAGATCAAAATATCCAATTTACAATGTTTACTGGCACTGATAAAATTTTACAAAATCTTAGTTATGCCTGAAAATATAAAACTTAAGTAATTGAAATGCACAAAACGTATGACAAGAAAAATGAAATTTAATCAAAAAACGTTTTGTCCAGAGTTTAATTTTCTATGAACAATTTAGGTTAATGAACATTATACTAATGTTGTCAAATTATTCTCTACATTATAATCAGTATAATTGTTGCGGTTTAATATCCCTTAGTGTTCTTCACGCGTCGCGATGATTAACTTACCTAATTTTTACCGTAAAACCAACAATTGCGTTGTCTGTCTTATCCACTCAAATTACGACTTTACTCAGAATCTACTTCCTCTCAAAGGATTCTGTCCACATTCACGCTTTAAAATTTTCCAATCAAAAACTCAACACTTTCGTTTCTACCCTAATTTTCAAATTCTTGACTGTAGTATCTTGCTTCTTCTTTGTGTCCCAATCTCAACGTTCTTCTTCCTCCTTCCAGTTCTTTGTTCAGCTGCAGACAAGTCTCTTTGTCTTATTTATTTTACAGATGTATTTCTTATAATCAGTACATGTCTTGTCAGCTTGTATCACATTTTCCAGTTCAAAACCAAACACTTGGAGGCAAACGCTTGGATCAACATTGTAGAAAACCGTTTGAAATTTGGGCTCAAAGACATCTTGAATTCGAAGAAATTAAAAGTTATGATAAGAGAAAGAAACTTGATGCTAATGATATTTTATGTTCTCATGTTTTTGGTAGGGATCATTGAATTTACCGTGTCGTACGACAATTTGTCTTACAATGAGTTGAGAAAGATTGCTATCGTTTTAGTTCTTACGTTTCAAGGTTACATTTGTTTAGATCTCACGCAGAGATTTAAGTTGATTGGAGCGATTTTGGACTCAATGAAACAAGCTCTAATAATGAACAAAGAAAGGGGAAACGTCAAGAGTTTTATTAAGTATAACAAACTTTTTCTCGCTGTTAAAATCAACGTCAACGTTTTGTTAAAAATGATGACTGTTCCTCTGGTATCATGGATTTTGACAGTTCTCATATCTTTAGTTTTAAATATTTATATCTCGTTACAATTTTCTAATTTTGGAGTGTATACAATTATTTCGTTGCAGTCTCGTACTATGATCACGATCTTAAGTATTGTTTTGATTCTGATCAACGCAGAGAAGAACTTGAAAAACAAAGTAAGTTGCAATTACTCAGCTTGTTATTAGTTTGTTCTAATATCCGATAACACATTAATTGATTAGTTTTTTTCTGTTATAAAGTAATGGCATGAACAACTCATATCATTGAAACGTTAATAGCAATGTCGTTACAATCCGGTCCAGTCTTAAAAAAAAATTCTCAATGTGTCGCTTGTGCGTTTTACCCAAAACTAGACTTCATGCGTTTTATGTTACCAGTCAGAATTTACTGCCGACATAATAAATACAATGTCTCGACAGTTTACTGTGAAGCTCCGAAAACTACGAAAATTTTAAGATTGTTGGGGATTGCTCAGCTTTTGTTTGTAACATATTCTTATTTGCCAGTGTTAACAAACGTATGTCAACGTGGTGATAAAACATTTTGCTTGATCAACACCAATGATGAAATTTTTCTGGTTTGCAACATGATTTTAGGAATTTTAGTGGAATGGTCAACAAAAGAACAGTTTAAAGAGGTGGAAATTATAGTCCAACTATGGAACCACCGCAGAAGGTATAACTTAGATGATGTTTTTGAAACTAACCAGAGTACAAATCTGGCGGAACACAAAATTATTATGGTTTTTGTGATTACGACTTTAGAAATGGTCATAATAGCTCTCCAATTATGCTACGCTTACGATTCCTTACCGTGGAGTTCTCTTAGGACATTTACTATTCTTTTAGTATTTCTTGTACAATCGTACCACAGCTTTGATGTTCTTGTGAAACAAGACATTCTTGTAATTATTTTAGAGGCACTTAACAAAAGTCTCCAGAAAACGTTAAAAAATGACGTTCCTGTACGTTTCAATCTGAAGACAAAATTTCGTAAATGCAATCGTGTGATTTTTGAAATGAACAAATATCTTAAGTCGGCGGTCAAAATTTTGACTGTGTGTTTTACAATATGGATTTTAACTTCGATGGTGTCTTTAATTTTTAACATCTACGTGCTGTTGAAAATTAACAATTTAGATATTTTTGCTTTGGCGCCACTACAGTTGAGGATTCTGGTGGCTTTTATCCAAATGATTGCAGCTGTGGTTGGTGCAGAAAGAGTGAAAAAAAAGGTAAGAAACAAAATAACATAACCATAAACATGTTTATTTTCTTACTTCTCAATTACTTAGTTCTTTGTTGTAAAACACGATAGAATTATTTCAGTTTGGGAAGTGTAACTGTTGAGTTAACATGAATATAACACCCATAAACTGCCTCGTTTGCATCTTGCACTCTAATTTTGATCCTTCTCGTTACTGTTTTCCAATTCAATTCTTTTGTAATCATTCAAAATTATTCCGCTCTATACAACCACGCTGCGAAATTTCCAAAAAACTTCTTATTTTTCATATTGCTTTATTATCTTGTATCCCTGTACCTTTATTTCTGTTTGTACTTTTCTATCCTTCTTTATGTCAAACTCAAAACTTTTTCTGCTTAATCAACGTAGCCGATCAAATTTTCTACGTAGCCAGCATCGTTATCTCAATAACTTTTTTCATAAATTTGCGAACCACTAAACGTGAACTTAATTTGTGGTTTCAAATGTTTAGCAAACCACATTTTAATCCCCACCAACTTATTCCTGAAGATGATGGATGTAAATTCAAAATTTTACGCTTGGTATCTCTTATAATTTTTCTGTGGCACTGCATAATGATGCTTTTTTTGATCAAGTTCCATTATGATGATTCTTCAGGAGGTGGTTTTTGTACCGTGATTCGTTCTTTCTCTTTTTTTCTCCAACACAAACACACGCTGGATCTTGTTAAAGAAATATGTTTGATTGGGAGCGTTCTCAAAAGTTTTGAAGCCCATTTGAAAACAACTAAAAATTTTTCCAAACAAATTAGAAAGTATTATTTCTTTCTAAATCACTTGAACCAAATTATTTATTTATTCTTGAAGCAGAAAGCGGTTGTTTTATTTATTTGGGCCTTAATGGCTGTGATTTCTCTCATTTTAAACTTCTTTGCTTTTATTAAGTATGATATAGCTTCTGTCTTGACAGCTTCTATTCTTTACATTCGCACTGTTACCATTATCATTGTTATTATGGCAATTTTGATCAGGAGCGAAGTAGACATCAATAAAAAGGTAAGACTTAATGTAATAACTTTATTGATTACATATATTTTAACGTGTTTGTTACTTTAGTCTGTAATTATTGTTGTGACTAACATGTCTTTAATCTCTAACTCTGACTCTTGTGTCTTTTGTGTCTTGTACTCCAAATATGACCCATTTAGATATATTTTCCCAACTCAATATTATTGCCAACACTCAAAGTATTTTTTTGCCACTAAACCATTTTCAAAAATATCAGCAAAGATCCTGTTGTTCCACATTATTCTCCCATTCTTTCTTTTTGTCCCTTGTTTATTTTTACATCTTTTGTGTAAGACGAACAACTTTCTATGTTTTGTTGCTATTTCTGATCAAGTCTTCTTCACTAGCATCTTCGTCTTATTTCTGATAACTGTCAGCAATATTAAAACTCAAGAAGAAGAACTTTTTTATTGGATACATATTTTTGAAAATACTAACTTCTACAGCATAGAAAAAGTGGTTCCAACTAATTATAGACGTAGATTTAAAATTTTTCGGCATTGTTCTTTTTTTCTTCTCTTTTTAAATATTTTTACAACAGTCTTAATGTTTATTTTCTCTTACGATAGAGCTCCTGGACAGTACCAAAGAAAATTTGCACGTTGTTTGTGTTATTTGTTGCAAATGAAAATTATTCTAGACACTGTGAAGAAGATTTCTCTGTTTGGGGCAGCTCTTGCTTCTTTTAAACAATCTCTTCAAAAATCTTTAGATAAAGACTCTTTTGGAAAAGATTTTAAAAGCCATTATTATTTTATAAAGGCTATCAATAAAATAATGTCTTTGTTTCTCTCTCAAATGGCTTTATCATTGGTTGTGTGGATTATAATGTCAATTATTTTTCTTGTTTTGAATTTTTACACTTTGATAAAGTTTACCGAAATGAAGGATAATTTTGCTTACTTAAGAATGATGACTACTTTTACAGGAATTTATGAAATTTTGGTTCGAAGTGAAGAAGATATTAACAAACAGGTAAGAATTTTATAATGTTACAATAATGGAAACAATCTCCTAAAGTGCGTGGCTTATAAACATTGAATATCTCGTATCCACAATAAATTAGCAATATTAATAATCATAACAAAAATTATTAATGAAATGGACTTATTTATTAATTGAACACTTATCTGAATTGATCGTCGGTTTGATTAATTTACCACATTTACCTGTTTTAGTTTATCAAACAAACTTGTAAAGTGTGTTCTTGTCAAAATGAACGCCATCACAATTAAAACTGATAATTCAGAATGCCTGTTTTGTTACTTTCGTGGAACACACGAGATGAGCTATGCCATATATCCACTCCAATTCTACTGTAAACATAAAAAGCGTTACTTTTCGCAAAAACCTGTCTGCAAAATCAATAACTTTTTGACAAGTTTGAATTTTTTTGCTCAGCTTTTTTTTCTAAGTTCTTCAATGCCTTTCCTCTTCACTTTACCTTCTCTCTGCAAAACAAATAAATCGTTTTGTCTTATTGGAGTTTCAGAAGAGGTTTTTGTTACTTCGAGCTTCACATTAGGGTTACTGGCCCTTACTAGACTCAAAACTTTCCGAGACGAACTTAACTTATGGTTATATATTTACGAAAATCGGAAACTTTATCATCTTGATAAAATCATACTAAAGGAAGACAGACAGAAAAATCAAATTTATAAAATTCTTTGGAACATTCTGTTTATTTCGCAATACCCCATCATTTATTTAAATTCGTTGTCGGAAAAATCAAGGTTGATGATTTTAAAAAATATTGTAGTGACGGCTTGTTACAGTATTCAGGGACTTTCAATTATTGAAACGTTAAAAGTTTTGTCTATTCAAACTGCGGTATTAAGAGCTTTGGAGAAAAGTCTGAAAGACTCTTTGACTCGGCGATTTTTATTTGTAGCGAGTGTGAGCAAAATATGTTTAACCGATGCATTTAAAAATTACCAGCGTCTCATTGGAATTATTGATAATTGCATGAAACTACATTTGAAGACTTTTGCACCAGTTTTTATTATTTGGTCACTGAATTCAATTATTTCTTTGATTTTGAATATTTATATTTGGATAAAATATGGAGATTATAGTGTGACCATGGGGCTACTTCAAGTTAGAACGATGTTTATTATATTTGGAATATTGGTTCTTTTGACCACCATTGAAAAGGATCTAAATCAAAAGGTGAGTTTTATCATTTTTATTTACTATAATTTCATTATGTAAATATGTTGCTTGGCTTTTTATTGTTTTATTATGAAGCATATTTATCTTTTTGTATATTACTAAAACTGCTCCAGTTTATTATGTAACATTTCTTGTACTTTCATGATTACTAATATTACTCAGTAAACGGCCGTATTTAACCAAGTTTATAATTAATTAAACATAACTCACAATTTATATCACGTTTGTGGTTCAGTTGTGCAATTCAAAATGTTGGAATCAGACTCTCATATGCATGGTTTTTCTCTGGCACTTAAATTTGTGAATACTTTTTTCTAATTCAAGCGTATGGTCCCCACTGAAAATATAACTCTTCTCCTAAAGCTCATTTTAAAATTGTGGGACCATTTTTGTGTTCATATATTTTTCAAGTATTACTTTTACAGAGTTCATTAGTTTCGTATTTCTTTTTTATTCTACTTTGTAAAACTACAAATTTTTCATCTATGACTCTAATTTATGACTTTCTGTTGTCTATTGCAAATTTGGCTCAAATAATATTCCTGCTCTGCAAAGTCAGAACCACTAATTCTTATCTAAACTCATAGTTGTCGGTTTTCATAAACCCTTAAAAATCAATTTACAGAACGTTATCGATAATCGGGCTCATTTTCATTTTAGAATTTATAATATTTGTTCAATACCTAACATGTTTTATTGGGAACTGCCGACTCTCCTCAAAGTTATAAGGCCAAATTTTTATGATTTTATTTGGGTCGTTTTACGACTTTAAATTTTTGTAAACTTTTCCACACCAGACTAATCCTAAAATTCCTCTGATTCTCACGTCCCTGTACATTTGTCACCTATGTGCACATTCCTTCCGGACCCAAGAAAATATACCTCCTTAACAGTCTTATCCAATCACCAAAAATCATCCCTTTTCGTACATCTTGACCACTCCCTCATCCCTTCCTTAAGTCGTTTGTTAATTTTTAGTTTTCAGGCAGAACACTACCAGATTTTGAACGATCAACACGCAAACAAAGCTTGATCTTGTATACTTTTACTTCACAATATACCCGTTGTTATTCGTTGACGTTTCTGCGTTATTACAAACCTTACCCAAATACCCAGACTCTAAGAAATTATAGTCTGGGAGTTCGCGAGAGTGAACAAATTTATGGTCCTTCGAGCCGGATAACTAATCCCTTTGCTTAAAATCTAACTTTGTTTCGATTATCGGACGTGAGTGAAGTACAGTGACGCGTATCAGTGACATAATTCGACAAGAAGACTATTATCCAGAACCAAACAAAAAGAAGATCGCCTTCCTGACTCAAACAAACCGAAAATTGTTGTCCCGTTCCGAAACAACCCGCTAAACGACGTCTAAGGTAAGCTCGATTTGTTTATCACCAATATCCTTTGTACGCATATCGAAATCCATTCCGTGTCTTAAGCCTTAATCCCACACAATGACTCCACAAACTAGAGACCCGATAGCCAATCTCAGACGTAAACGCGCCGAAATAAAAAGGAAAATCACAAACTACAGCAAGTACCTCGCAACCGCGCAAAATTCACCTAATGTAGAAGAACTAAAAGTCAAGATTGAAGCTTTGACAGATCATTATAAAAAACTACATGATATCCACGAAGAATTGATGTTGATCGACTTGGATAACGATGAAATGCATTATAATGAACTTGAAACAATGGAGGATGAATACGAAACGTTGTTAGCGCAAACTCGAACGCTATTAAAAGCTTGTGCAGAAAGACAAAATTCGAACTTAGACACTGACGGACCCAATACCTCTGCGATTAATCCGCGAAGTTCTCTACCACCGGCGATGAAATTACCCGAATTAACGTTGCCTAAGTTTGACGGAAGCATTGAAAATTGGCAAGCCTTTAAAGATAAATTTATTGCCAGGATTGGTGATAATAAGAATATACCTAAGGTCGACAAATTACAGTATTTGCAATCTTGCTTGATAGGTAAAGCTTCACGGGCGATAGATTCAATAGAAAGTACGAGCGACAACTACGATGAGGCTTGGGAGATATTAACTTCAAAGTACGACAATTCGCGACGTGCTATTCTACGCCATTGGTCTATGTTGCACCAACTACCACGTCTGCTGAAAGAAACCCCTAGCGCTATCGACGAATTGATTGATACCTTTCGACAGCATATTCGTGCCCTCAAAAGTCTTGGAGAACCCGTGGAACATTGGGATAGTTGTATAATCTATCTTGTCACTACAAAAATCAGCGAAAATCTCCGTTACCAATGGGAGACTACATTATTGGACAATAAAATGCCGTCATATTCACACCTATTTAGTTTTTTGGAAAAGCGTGGAGGGTGTACAGACAACGCGTCGTCTTTCGCTGGAGAAGCTAATGAGAAATACCGAACCAGAAACAATAGACTACATAAAGGCCCTAATCGGAATCAAGGTCAAGCGTTCGTGATTTCGTCAAGAAAAAACACCGGAAACTCTTCTCTGCCGTGTCCTGTATGTCAAAACCAACACACGATTTATATATGCCCGGCATTTCGTTCGATGTCCGTCGTTCAAAGAAGAAAGCTGGCGACTCAAATGTCGCTTTGTTTTAATTGTCTGGGTATGAATCATACTAGAAGCGATTGCAAAAAAGGCTTCTGTCGTGTGTGTCGCGAAAAACATCATACATTTCTGCACATAAACGATATTAATCACCAAGATAAAAATGATTCCCAGACTCCGAAAGAGTCAACGTCTCAATCAGACTCTACGCAAACGATCTCGTGACTACACTCGGGCTCAGAAAAATCTTTGTCTTCACACACATTGTCGGACGACATCATTCCAACGGCATTGATTCAGATTTCTAATCCTAATAAAACAGCGATTACATGTCGCGCCATCATCGACACGGGTTCCACAAGAAACTTTATGACGAATTCTTTGGCTTCCACGCTGAAGTTGACGAAGCAAAACTGTCATATTCCTGTTGGAGGACTAAATGATATGACAACCATATCTCAGCATATCGTCACCGCAACAATACAATCAAGACTAAATACTTATCAAAAAACTATTGATTTTTTAATCGTACCAAGCATCACTTCGGTCACCCCGAGTCAACAGATAGATCGCGAACGCTGTAATATACCTGCAAACTTACAGCTAGCCGATCCGGAATTTCACAAACCCGGCCAGGTACAAATATTGTTAGGGGCTGGCATTACATTAGCAGCTCTTTGTGTCGGTCAAGTAATCCTTTCGTCTCCGCAAGAACCTGACTTGATCTTACAAAAGACCCGATTAGGCTGGATTATTGGTGGTAACGTCACCTTACGCAACAAATCAAAAGCTATCGTTAAAAGTCACCTATTGAATCTGCAAGACGAAATTTCAAGATTTTGGGAGCTCGAAGAAATTTCTACTAACAAGCGTCTATCGGACGAAGAAGCAGAATGCGAGAGACATTTTCAGAACAGCATTAGACGCGCTGGTGACGGTAGATACGTTGTTTCTCTACCCTTCAACAACAAGAAAAACTTGCTAGGAGAATCAGAACATATGGCACATAAACGTCTACAATCCCTGGAAAAGAAATTCAACCGCAATCCCGAACTTCGAGTACAATATCACAATGTATTAAAAGAGTATCTGGACCGCGGGTATATGACAAAAATAAAGGATCAGTCAAGTCGGGGATTTTATTTGCCGCACCAAGCGGTGTTAAAAGAAAATAGCTTAACAACCAAACTCCGTGTTGTTTTTGACGCCTCTGCGGCTTCTAGCACGGGAATATCGTTGAACGACACTCTTTTAGCAGGTCCTACGATTCAATGTGACGTCTTTTCACTTTTACTTAGATTCCGACTACATAAGTACGTACTAACGGGAGACATCGAAAAAATGTATTTACAAGTAAGGGTTCGAGAAGAAGATCAAGTCTACCTGCGTATTTTATGGAAGGAAGAAGACGGAACATTTTCGAGATTTCAATTTAATCGGTTGATTTTTGGCCTGAAACCGGCCTCATTTCTATCAACCCGCTGTTTACACCAGCTTGCTGACGATGAGGGTCAGCTTTATGAACAAGCTGCAAGCATTTTAAAAAGAGACTTGTATGTTGACGAC
Source organism: Cynaeus angustus (assembly GCA_030157275.1). Classification (NCBI taxonomy): domain Eukaryota; kingdom Metazoa; phylum Arthropoda; class Insecta; order Coleoptera; family Tenebrionidae; genus Cynaeus; species Cynaeus angustus. The sequence goes on from CM058059.1 coordinate 15,758,479, forward strand.
TTGCTTACCGGGGCCAATACAATTGAAGAAATTGTTCGCCTAAGAAGGGACATGGCGGATCTATTGCAATCGGGTGGCTTCAATCTTCGCCAGTGTGCATCAAACGCTCCTGAGGTTTTAAACACTATTCCTGATCACAATGTTAATTTGTTCTTAAAAAGTGGTAATGACACGACGTTAAAAACACTTGGTGTTCGCTGGAATTCCGATCGAGACGCCATTATTTACACAGTCAATCCACCAACCAATAATCGCATAACAAAACGCATTATCTTTTCGGAAATCGCAAAAATATTCGACCCCTTAGGACTACTAAATCCGGTGGTAGTCACAGCTAAACTGTTTATGCAAGAATTATGGAAACTCAAGGTGGATTGGGATGAATCGCTACCTGCAGATCTCCACACCAAATGGAAGGCATTCTCTGCTCAGCTACCCGAACTTAATAACATCTCATTTGACCGAAAAATGTTGGTTGAAGATTGCAGCGACATACAGTTGCATGGTTTCTGTGATGCTAGTGAAAAAGCATACGGAGCATGTATTTATTTGCGTAGTACCAATGCTTCTGGCGATGTCAAAATAAGATTATATTGTGCGAAATCAAGGGTAGCTCCTATAAAAACCGTCCAGACCATTCCGCGGCTGGAACTTTGTGCAGCTGTTTTACTGTCGGTTTTATACAATACCGTACGATCTTCTATAGACATAAACATCAATCGTACATTCTTTTGGACTGATTCCATGATCGTGTTGCACTGGATAAATACTGCTCCGCATTTATTGAAGACGTTTGTAGCTAATCGCGTTACAGAAATACAGTCCCACACAAACAATCTGGACTGGAGACATGTGACCACACATGAAAACCCCGCTGACCTTTTATCAAGAGGAGTGCTGCCTAGAGATTTTAAATTCGTGTCGCTTTGGACCAAAGGACCGGAAGGGCTTTCCGGGGGAGAACATTTGTGGCCACCACAAGTACTAGTTAAGATTAAAGAACTGCCCGAGATTCATAAACCGATTTGCTTGATTGCCAACCCTTTGGATGTCGACATTTGTACCGATATTCGTCCTACGTACGTTTGCAGCGCATAATTGCCCTGTGTTTACGTTGGAGACCTTCTAACCGTAAGAAAGGACCCCTAACAACACACGAATTAGAGGCCGCGTCTGTCAAAATCCTTCGATTAATGCAACAAAATGAGTTTGCAGCTGATCATAAATCATTGATTAACGACAAAAATCTATCTGCAAAAAGTAAATTATTGCCTCTTAGTCCCTTTATTGATGAAAATGGGTTAATGAGAGTGGGCGGCCGATTACATCATTCTTCATGTTCGTTCCAACAGAAGCACCCTATCATATTGCCTAAATCACACCACATTACTCAGCTTTTAATTAAAAAGGAACATTTGGAAAACTTGCACGGAGGCACACATTTAACTCTATATTCTATGAGACAAAAATATTGGCCGATAGACGGAAGAAACCAAGTCCGCAAAGTTATTCGTAATTGTGTGCGATGTGCTCGTGCGAAACCTCTATCCGTTCATTACAAAATGAGTGATCTACCCAAGATGAGGACTATTGCCACCAGACCCTTTACCAACGTGGGCATAGATTATTGTGGACCTTTTTTCATAAAAGAGAAAAAATTAAGAAACAGAAACAAAGTGAAGGTATATGTCTCCGTATTCGTATGTTTCTCTACCAAGGCTGCACATCTAGAAGTTGTGAGTGACCTAACTACTGAAGCGTTTCTCGCTGCTCTCAAGCGTTTTATATCACGGCGAGGAAAATGCTCATTTATTCAATCGGACAATGCCACTAATTACGTCGGCGCTAAAAATGAATTACAAGACATACAAAATCTCCTTTTATCGCAAACGCATAATGAAAAGGTACATAACTATTTAGCATCGCAAGGTATTGTTTGGCGTTTCAATCCTCCCAATTGTCCACATTATGGTGGCATTTGGGAAGCCGCTGTAAAGTCGTTTAAACATCATTTGAAACGTGTGATAGGAGTGGAACTTCTTACTTGGGAACAATTTAATACTCTAGTTGTGGAAATAGAAGCGGTCCTTAATTCGCGACCTCTTACTCCCTTGTCCTCTGATCCAAATGATCTAAATGCATTAACTCCTGCTCATTTCTTGATTGGTGATTCTTTGTCGAGCTTGCCCGAACAAGATCTCTCGAGCGTACCAAATAATCGTTTGTCCATATGGCAACACATCCAAAAGATTAAACGAGATTTCTGGACCCGATGGCACAAGGAATACATTAATGAGTTAAACATTCGACACCATTGGACTAGAGGTGATCATCCCATCAGAAATGGTACCATCGTCCTTCTTCGAGATGACAACCTCCCTCCCTTACAGTGGCGCCTGGGCAGAGTCATTGAAACCTTCCCTGGTCATGATGGAGTTATCCGAACCGCGCGTTTGAAGACTTCCATGGGTGAAGTGACCAGAGGTGTGAAGAGGCTCGCTCCATTACCCATAGACGACGACCACAAATCATCGGAGGAAGACTGAAGAAGTCCGTTTATTTATTGCATTTACTTCTTTATTTCATTTAATTCATTAATAATTTAATTCATAATCATTTAATTAATTTGTACATAGATTGGTTTAATTTTTATTATCAGTTATTGTAATTAAGTTGTTGTATGTTGATCGCAGGACTCTCAACCGGGGGAGTATGTTCAATACCTAACATGTTTTATTGGGAACTGCCGACTCTCCTCAAAGTTATAAGGCCAAATTTTTATGATTTTATTTGGGTCGTTTTACGACTTTAAATTTTTGTAAACTTTTCCACACCAGACTAATCCTAAAATTCCTCTGATTCTCACGTCCCTGTACATTTGTCACCTATGTGCACATTCCTTCCGGACCCAAGAAAATATACCTCCTTAACAGTCTTATCCAATCACCAAAAATCATCCCTTTTCGTACATCTTGACCACTCCCTCATCCCTTCCTTAAGTCGTTTGTTAATTTTTAGTTTTCAGGCAGAACACTACCAGATTTTGAACGATCAACACGCAAACAAAGCTTGATCTTGTATACTTTTACTTCACAATATACCCGTTGTTATTCGTTGACGTTTCTGCGTTATTACAAACCTTACCCAAATACCCAGACTCTAAGAAATTATAGTCTGGGAGTTCGCGAGAGTGAACAATATTTTTCTGTGATTTACAGTAATTGATTAATTTTAGCTGTGTTTTTTTTCTCAATTCGTACAATGAAAGTGTCGGTTTCAGTCTGTTTTTCTTTTATCACGGTATATATTTTTTTGAAGTTTCTAAAAGAAGCTCTTATTTGGGGTAGTTCTGCGAGCTTTAGAAACCAACATTAGCAAAGTATGTGTACGGAAAGAATTTAATAATATAAAAAAGTGTGGAGAGTGTGTTTTTTTTATTCAGAAGAAAATCGATATGCAAATGGCAACAGAAACATTTTTGTTGATGATGTGGTCAGTAGTAGTGATGAGTTCTTTAGTTTTTTTGTTTTGATAAGATTTAGAGACTACGATACATACGACCTAGTGTTGCTTTTATAGTATTCAGAAATGTGTTCGAATGTTTTTTTTTGTGTTTTTGTGCGAGGAGGAGATAGAAGGTAAGATTCATATTATACAGTTTAACACTCATCCAGGCAAAGTCGTATTGAAACGTCTAGATCCAAGGGGTCCTGCTAGTATTTCACCACGTCCTTCTAAATTTATTTTTTAAATCAATTTTTTGCAGCTCAAATCAATCATTAAATTAATTAATTTATTATTATTTATATTATATTATATTTATTATTTATTGTTATTGTTATTATTAAATTAATTTATTTACAATTTATTAATTTATTAAATATTAAATTATGAGTATTTTTTAACTTTAGTCTAAATTTTTTGAGCACATGTAATTAATTTTTATCTTCTTGTTTATTTTAGTTTTTTTTAGGCAGTGGTTTGTTTGTATATGTAATTGGATCTAGAACAATTTTTCTTTAAATAAAATTTATGTGACAAACAATAGGTGTTCATATTTTCGACAAATTTTTATGAAACACAACGTTCGAGAGCTTAATAAATTAATAACGAAGCCCCATTACCTAGAATTATTTAAGCAAGTAGACTGACTAGACTAGTCTAGACTTGCTAGAAAAAGTCTAAAAAGATTATTTATTTCAAGTGAATTTAATGGAAAATATACAGTGTTAATTAGGTCTCCAGGTGCGCTGAAGTGCACTTGCTCGGATAAAGGTTTGAAAAATAATATTAAAAATGGTGAATGCGCCGGATCAATATAATTAATTATTTAATTTAATAATTCTTAACATGATAAGTGAGTGACATTAAATTTATTACCTTCATTTGTATTACTATTTAATCTATTTTAATATTGACTTAATTAAGTGATCGTCGTTAATACCACACATCAGTTTCATTGTTCATTGTCTCACTAAAGTACCGATGGCGTCGTCTAAACCATCGTTTTGCACTGTTTGTAGCCTACGGTTAAAATATGATGTTTCAGAGTTTTTCTTTCCTCTTCAGTCATTTTGTCCGCACCAAAAAAACAAGTTTTCATTAACACCCCATTTTGAAATCTCTAAAATAAATTTTGTTGCATATCTTGCAATAATGGTTTTCTTATGGGTTACAATTTTTACATATTTTTTTTCAATTCACGAGACATGTCAAAACCAAACTTTGTGCATCATGTTAACTTCAGACTTTGTTTTCACCATTGGCAATACGCTGTTGGGCCATTTCCTACTGTGGAAAATTAAAGTTTACCAGCTCCTTTATAACGCTTGGTTGTTCATCATTGAAAATTCTCAACTTTACAGCTTAGAACAAATCGGAGATCAAGTTTTAACACGAAATTTCAAAATTTGCAGATATTTTTCGTTGATTACCTTTGTAGGGTCTCTTTTATGGACCGTATGTCTTTTTATTTTTTCCTACGACGACAAGCCTTTTAATTTCTTACGAAAACTGGCAACTGGATTTTGTTATATCTACCAAGGTTTAGGTACCATTCAAATTATGCTACTAGTTACAATAGTTGGTGCAGTTTTACAAAAACTGCAAAACCGTTGTGTAGAAATATTGATCGAAAATATTGCTTTGACCGAAGAGTTGAAAAAGTGTCAAAATTTTGTTCTGGTTGTCTACAAGAATCTGTGCTTGTTTCTAGATACCACAGAAATAATACTTTTCGTGTGGTTTGCCGTTTTAACTTCTACTTTAATTTTTAATATTTTTATTTTTATAAAATATGATTTTGATGTTTCGAACGTTATTTTGTTACAAGTCAGAAATGCATATATTGCTTTGGGGTCAATCGGCTTTTTGGTGTTGTGCGAGGAGAAAATAAACAAAAAGGTAAGAAAGTCATAATTAATTATAAATATGTCGTTGATATTATATCTTCCTCTCGATTAATAAAATATATCCACTTCAGTTATTGAGTAATAACAATTAAACGTTCTTTAGTTATATATCATTATCAGTGCTGCCACAATGTTTTTTCAAAAAAGTAACTCGTATCCTGAAAGAAAGCGTTCAACGCCTTTTGTATATAAACTACGATTTTTTGGCTTATATTTTTCAAATGAGAATTCACAAAGATTACTTTAATTCGACAAACACATATTTTTTATTATTTGTGCAGTATCAAGTGTAGATTTTTTGCCTCTACTTTGAACATCAGATACATCTACTTGCATGCTACTTATCTCAGACTCTTTGTTGATTTTCAGTAATGCTAATCTAATGAGCTATGCTTTAATCAGGTCTAAATTTCCGCAACAGGAAATGCGTTTATGGATACTGCTTTTTAAATATCCAAAATTATACAGTTAAACAAATCTTGTATATTTCAGCAATCTCCAGAAATTTAAAATTCTCAAATATGTGTCTCTCATTATTCCAATGCTTTGTTGTTGGATGATCGTCGCGTCTTACGTGTTAGCATATGATAATTTACCGCTCGGTTCTCTTAGAAGACCAATTCTTAATTTGTTATGTTCTGCAAGCGAAACGAATGTACGAATTTATGAAGAAAATTGGTCTTATTGGAACTGCTTTGAATTCATTTGAAGCATCACTAAAAAACAAAACGAAGAAAAGTGTCACAATTGAAGATTTCAGAAATTACCGCAAGTTGATTTTACAGTTAAACGTTATTATTGAATTGATGAAAACTATGAGTCTTGTTCTTTATATTTGGTCCAACGTTGCTATAATTACATTGATAAATTAACATTTACATGCTGATTCAGTTTGATGATTTCGACTAGTTTACGATGGAAGTTCGAGTATTTCGGCTGGAATTTTGCTTATTTTGGTTAAAGCGGAAGGGTGGATTAACAAAAAGTGAGTTTATTTTTTTGCCTGATTTTGAATATTTTATACTGTTAATATTGCAACAAATCTGAAATGATCAGAGTATTTGATAACGAAACTGTGATTTCAATTTTTCATTTTTAAAAACTAAAAAACTATTGTCGGAGAAAACTTAACATTTATGATAAAATTAGGTAAGTTTTGTGGATGTGGATGTGGCAACTTTTAATTAAAACTTTGTGTATTTGCGATGTCTTCCTTTTTTTAACAATTTCAGTTTGAATTATCTTTGTTGGAAGATTTAAACCTAGAATATGGTTGCATATTGTTGTCTTTCTTTTTAATGCTATTTTAGTAACTCAACGACAAAAAATTTTTGATTCTACTTACATTTTTGCAGAAAAATTGAAAATAAGTCTTTACGTAGCACAAATACGCTCCACTTTCTCTTTATTTTTTTTAAACGATCTTTTTAAAACGAGCAAAACAGGTGACATACGAAGAGCACCTGCAAGCACGTGTTAGTAATACGTCACCGACAACACTCGCTGAACAAAAAGTGGGCTGGACTTAACGGTTCAAAGGTGACATTGCTACTCCGACCTTGACAACCATGCCAACTGGTTTATTGTCGGAATTACAACGTACTACGAAATTGTACCGTTTTACTACGAAGGGCGGAGCAACGCACAAGATCAAAAAAACTATCGCCTCATTCATAAAATCTCTACAACGAACAGGAAAGTTTCTGTGTGAAATTGATAATTTTAGAGACCTGGATGTAGTTGGGAATGGTAGTATAGTTCACGCGAAAGAAACAAAATTTTAAGAGTTTTCATTTTGGGTTAGGTTATAAAAAATCGTCTTTTCAACTTAATTCAAGGTAAAGTTGTTAATTCTAAAAAAATTATGAAATTAGAGAATCGGTGAAAGGAGCTGAAATGGCAATGATTGATATGAATTTAATATCCGAAATGGACAAGCTCTGAAGAGAGCGATTACGAGAATTGCCTAAGATAAAAATAAGCAAAGAAATCTAAACTGAAGATTTAAAATAACAAAGCAATAACAGAAAGATGTTCAAAAAAACGAAAAATGTAACATCAGAAAAAAAAGAATGGCTAGAAAAAATTACAAAAAAAAAACAGTAAAGACATTTAGCAAACATACTAATGATAAACATACTTCGATGGATTCATTAGAAAGTAAAGCATTATATATATTTAAGCCGGATTTACATTACGAAATTAGTGGCTTGAAATTAGTTTGATGAAACTAATTTGACCAGTAATTTCACGTGTAAACGTTCAGTTTTACAATGCATGCATTACTTTTGTGACACTGAAGTAGTTTCGTGCTATGCGCATATTTCTTGTGAAACAAATGTCATACAACAAATTTCATGATGTAAATGCGACGTGAAACTAGTGTCGCGACAGCACCTGCGCAGAGTGGACGTGTGGTTTTTTGTTGGATAGCAGTGAAATACGCGCCAAAAAATGGCTAACCAACGTTGGACAAGCGATAAAAATATACAATTTATCAATGAATATCAACTTAATGAGTTTGCATAGCTTTCAGGATCTTTATCCGTCAGTTCAGAGATTAACTGTGTTGCACCCAGATGCTTTTTTTCAAGCCATCCTCGAATCCACCAACGTCTTTTCTTCCGAGATAACCTTTTTTTTATTTTATATTTTATCATTTCTAAGACGACGTTTTGCATCCTAAAATACAGCTCTGATCTTCACAGGGCCATTATCTACACAATACTGATGATTTCATGACACTATAATTTTAACGAAAGAAGTTTCACATGTGCTACAATTAGTTTCACAAAACTAGTTTTATCATGCATGACACTTGTTTCGTAATGTAAATCCGGCTTTATGAACTATTACAAAAGCGAACGCTGACCAAAAATTTTCAATCATTTAGTGGAAACTTGAAAACTTAGCAACCAATGGTTGTTACGCAATCCCAGAAATTTACTAAAATCTCCGAGTACTCCAATGCAAATAACCTCTACCGTCTTCGGATATTTTTTAAAAAAAAAGACGAAAGAAGCAGTACAGGCTTGAAGTCCATAGAATCTTAAAACCATTATTTTGATTTTAGAAAAACCGTGCATTATTCACAATCCAATTCAAAAAGTCAAAGAACCTCTCACTGCAAACCATAAAAAATGCGAAAATTTAAAAAAGCGGAGGTCTTAGGCACAGGTTAACAGCTGGCTCTACAGCAGAAAAAGAAAAAGCGTCAGCAGCAATGGAAATTTCTTAGATGATATTTGTTTTAAAAAAATGACGGACTGTAGAAAGTCTTAATAATTTTTGAAACCGACGGATACGAGCATAAGTACCATCATTAGAGCATCAGCCAAAACAGAATTAAGAAATGATTGCAATTAAAATTAGGAAGTCTGTAAGGATTACTTTGCAGGCTGATACATAACGGACGTTAAGCTGTTGTGCAGATAAGCTTAGTGGATTATGGATTCTGTAAAATGTGTGTTTCTTAAATAATTTAGTGAAATAATCAAAGAGAAAATCGAAGAAAAATAAATAAGTAAAGCAAAAAGTTCTCGTTCAAGGTTGTATTATTTCAGTCGGTTATAATTAACAAGTGACCTTGATCATCGATGATATCATCATTTCTGATTAAGCACTCCACTGTCTATTTATAGAGTACATTAAGTACTTTATTACCTAAAAGCAAGCAACCAAATTATCGTTTTAGTATTTAGTGTGAAAAGTGCTTCCTTTTGGTAACAATGATCTCGCCACATAAATCCGACGATTGTCTAAAATGTATTTTGGCGTCAAAATTTAATTTATTTGATATCTTGTTTCCAGTACAAGGCTATTGTCAACATCTCAACCCTAAGATTACCAACAAACCGTTTTATAAAATCTCCAAATTGATGTTGAGTTTCATTAGCATTCTTTCGATATTTCCCATGATTTCGTATTTTTGGTACGTTGAAGAAATCTGTAGCTACAAAAATTCACAGTGTCTGATGTTTTATGCTGACCAAATTTTTACATTTTCTGCAATTTTGGTCAATTTTATTTTCTTCACTAGAGTAAAATACTTCAAAGATGAACTCAACATTTGGGTATCTATTTTTGAGCATCGAACTCACTATGGGTTCGAAAAACTTTTCACCAGAGAACAAATACGAAAACACAGGTTTTACCGACATTCTGTTTATGTTATTTTCTTATCATTTATAGTAATAACGTCTTTTCTCCACGTTTATTTCTTCTACGACGTTCAACCTTTGAACTGATTTCGTCGATTTACTTTGAATATTGCTTACATAGTTCATGCTTTTGGTTTGTTTGACACTTTTCGAAAACTTAATTTTGAAAGTACGGTGATAGAGTCTTTGAGTGATTTAATTCAAAACAATTTGAAACAGAAAAAAATAACTGAAGAACTGACCAAATGTTTACGTTTTGTTGATGTTAACAATAAAAGTTTTAATTTGTTTATAACTAACATGATGCTTATGTTTTCTACTTGGATCTTGACTATGATCGTTTGTTTAATTTTTAATATATACATATTAATTAAATATGACTACCAGTGGGGAATGCTGATCATTTTGGTATCGAGGACCATGACTACTATTTCTGGAATGGTGATAATCACGCTGAATTTAGAAGCAAAGGTGTATCGAAAAGTGAGTAATTTGATTTTAACTATTAATTATTTTTTTATAATAATTAGCAGCATATAGTTTTCGCCTTAATTTATTTAAGCCTATTAATCAAACAAAAATTTTATTTTATTATTTTATTATGTTATAACTTATAACTAAACCACCAGCAGTTCCGAAATTATAGTTTCAGTGGTGATCATCTAAACTGTATTACATACATTTTCCACTCGCGTTGCGATCTAACACCATGAATTTTTCCGATGCGACTTTTGTCCTTATGCATACATTAGACTATCAAAAAATTTAGTTAATGTAATAAATTTAGGAACATGTTTAATAGACAAGACGTGTAGCTTAATCTTCGTAGTTGACAAAGTTTTCTCGATGCTTACACTAATTCTGATGTTTTTAATTCTGTTACAAATGAAAGTTCGAACTCTGGAGTTTAAATCATGGGTGATACTAAGCAAAAGGAGAAGTGAATTTGGATTTTGTAACATTTTAACTCCGGAAAATTACTACAAACGAGAGAATTTTCTATGGGTATTAGTATAGGGAGTATCATAGTGGCTGTATTCTTGTACACATTTTTACGTTTCGTTGTATAACTGTAGAAAAATTCTTTATGTAATTTGCTGCAGCCTCCAGTTCCACATGGGAGTCAATATGAATACCAAAATGACCATGATTGGTGCCCTACTAAAAAACTGTAAAAACGCTATGAAAACTAATATGTGCAGCAACAAAGTGTACAACCACAACAGGCTTATCATAAGCATTCAAAAGAACACGAGTGTTCAAGAGAAATGTATGTCCTTGTATTTGTCTGACTGCATTCTCTCTATTATTATTTTTTTGATATTTACGTGTTAATTCGCTTCGTCAACTATCATATTACATCCTGTTAGGTCTTCAGTTCCGGGACCTCCCAAATCTTTACATTGTTATTGACTTCACAAATTCAATTAATTAGAAAAGTAAGCTTTTAGCTAATTAAGTGGATCAATATATCAGCTTTTCTATCTTATCAAACTTAGTTTAGTGTCGCAATGAAAGAGTCTCAGCCGTGTCTGGTTTGTCTTTATCGTGCTGACTACGACTTTGTCAGAAAGATGTTTCCAGTTCAAGGTTATTGTAAACATTCCAAAAGTCATTTTTCAACAAAACCTGAGTTTCGTGTTTCTAAATATCTAATTGTTTTTAATACAACTATGTCATTGACATATATGGTTCCGATAGTGTCTTATTTCATCTATGCATCTGAAGTTTGCAAAACTGGAAAACCCTTGTGTTTGCTTTTTGCCGCTGATATTACCCAAATCTTTACTTGTATTATCACAAGCCTTGAATTATTCTCTAAAATGAAGTATTATGCTATGGAATTGAACTCTTGGTGTGAATTGCTCGAAATATCAGCCATGTATAACGTCAAAACAATTTTGAGGTCTTCTGATGCTCGACGAATTAAACGTGGAAAAGTAACAATTTACGCAATCTTTTCCATTGTAAGTCTATTATTGGGATTGTTGCATTACTTGTGTCCTTATGATTCACTTCCAGGAAGTTATTTCAGAAGACTTTTTATTTTTTCTATTTATTGCTTCAATTTCTATGCAGGTATAGAAATTGTGCAACAAATTATCATGTTCGGTATCGTCCTAGACGCTTTCTTTCAGTCATTAAAGTCTGGAGAGTTTATCTCTTTTGAAAAATACTATAATTTTGTGAGAATCATAAATAATAATATACGGTTGCTAATGAAATATTTGACGGGTTTGCTATTGGGTTGGTCGTTCTTGTCGACAATTGGCCTAATTGCCAACATTTATATTCTGATTGAATTTCATGATGATGTTTTCTCATTGAGTACTTTAGAAGCTAGAACAATTTTAACAATTTTTGGAATTGTTGGTGTTCTGATTCTTGCTGAGGACAAACTAAACAAAAAGGTGAGTGTTCACGTTTTGTTTTGTCTATTAGATGTTTTTATTATTACATGAAATTTAGTTATAACTTAACAAAGTAGATGCAATAAATTAAGAAAAAAAGAGCCATCTCCAAATTAATTATACCATATTGATTAATTCTTTGCTCATAACTCTTAAGGATCAATAACTAATTCTTCATATTGTTCAAAAATGTCCAACTGTGTAGTTTGTATATTTCAAGCTAAATACGACTTTTTCCATCTTTTGTACCCCGTTGCAGGCTATTGCCCACATTCTCTACTTTTGAAATCTGAAACACCAAATTTTAAAATTTTGAAACCGATAATTGTCGTAAACGCGGTATTAACATTAGCTGGTTTTTCTGTTATATTATCTGAATGGATGTACACGTCCTTATTTTGTGAAAAAGACGAAACTCTTTGTTTGATTTTTATTGGAGACCACATTTTTATGATCGGCGTTATCTTCTTAATGTGTAGCATTTTAATATTTGTTAAAATCCAAATTAAAGAACTCAAACAGTGGATTGAAATTGTCGACAAATTAAAATCATATAACATAGAACTTAAATCCTCAGCACTGAAAAAACGTATAACAGAACGAAATGTGGTCATTTTCCTAATTTTCTTTATTGGGATTATTTTAACAATACTTTATTATGAGTTATGTGAAGATATTCTACCGTGGTATTTTTTCCGGAGATTTTTTATTTGTGGCAGTTGCGTTCTTGAGTGTTACGGTAGTTACGAAAATATTGGAAGAATTCGTTTTGTCGGATGTATTTTGGAAAGTTTAAACGCGAACTTAAAGAACAGCAAAAATATTACTTTCAAAGAAAAAAGTGAGATTATTTTTAATGTGAGTTCGAATGTTGAATTGATGAGTCAGTACATGGGTTTGTGTTATGTGATTTGGAATCTGACGTGCATAATTTCACTGATTTTTAACATATATATATTTATGAAAAGTGCGGAGTATGACGTGTATACTTTGGGAGTGCTGGAGATCAGAACTTTAGTGACGATCTTTTTGGTGATAGTGACATACGTTAATGCAGAAAATCAATTAGAAGGAAAAGTAAGTTATTATTTTTAAAATAAACTCTTAAATTGGTTTAATATGGATGTGCTATAAAACCTCGAATATCTCAAAAATATCTTAAAAAAAAGTAACTAACGCAATTGTTAGATTTTAATTTTTATTTTATCCAGTTTTTTTTTTCATGTTAATCTTAGTTATAGGAAAATTCTACATTTCTATAATTACATAAGTGTTTACTACGAATGCGTATTTATCCATAGAGTTATATTAATTGAAAGCATATAAATGGAATTAAATCGTTTATTAGTACAGTTCTCACTAAGTTTGGTTGCTGAATTTCACCGCATACACATGTCAGAAGTGAACAACTGCTTCGTTTGTCTTTTTGACTCCAAAATCGAAGTGTTTCGTTACTTTATTCCTCTTAGAGGAACATGTCCTCATCAAAGTTCTAAAAAAACCACAAAAGCTCTCTACAGAGTGACCTGGAAAATTTTATTTTTGGATTTTTTTATATATACGTTTTTTGTAGCTTCTTTAATGTCCTATTTTTTCTACACTTTTACGATCTGTCAAACCGACAAATGTTTGTGTCTTATATTTTTATCAGATGAAATTGCACTCACTTGTGGACTATTAATTGGTTTTTGGGAAATTTTCAACTTGAAACAACACGCACAAGAATATAATGCTTGGATTCAGACGTTTGAAAATAGAAAAACATTTTGCTTAGAAAACTTGCTCTCTAAAAAAGAAGCTACACGTTTTATATTGATAAGAGACTGCCAACACTGTATGAGCTTAGTCGCTAATTTTACTGTTGGAATTTTTATGTTTTGGTCATCATTCGATAACTTACCATGGAATTTTCCTAGAAAATGTTTAGGACTGACTTGTTCTATGTTTTATGCCTACACAGCTCAGGAAATAGTACAAAAAATTAGAATTGTGGGACATCTTATAGATTCATTGAAAATAAAAATTAGAGAAGCTCTAATAGAAAATACTTATCCAATTTTTGCAACCAAAAATGAAGTAACTCTGGAACAATTTTTACAAAAGTGTAATTATTTCCTTATGGTTGTTCACACTAACATGAGTCTATTTATAAAAAATACAACTATAAATTTAATTTTGTACTGCTCAGCAGTGGCGTCAGTCTTAATAATCAACATCTACATATTGATGGATTTAGATTATTATGACAAGTTTACTATTACAATGTTGGAGTTCAAAATTGGCTTCATGATTATAAGGATGGTGGTCACTCTTAGTTCGGCAGAACATAACTTAAACAACAAAGTGAGTTATTAGTATAATGCACTAATTAATAATTGTACAAATTGATAGAATAATGATTCTAATGAGAAACCATCATTAATTAAATTATTCTCGTTTTGATAAATTGCAGTAGTTCTCATTATTAAGGTCAGTTGGTCAATTTGTGAAACAACGTATTTTTCCTTTATTCATTGTCTCCAAAATGTTGTCTTTTAACACCGCCGAAATAAACAATTGTTTTGTGTGTCTCTTGGAGTCCAAATTCGACATTTTTCATTGGGTTTTTCCAATCAGAGGCACTTGTTCACACAAAGAAAACACAAGGACATCTACTTTTACAATCTCCTGGAAAATCTTACTCTTTGATGCTTTCATGTCTCTATTTTTAGTAGCCGGATGGCTTTCGTATTTCGTACATTCCTCAAAAATTTGTTCTACCGATAAAGCGCTTTGCTTAATTTTCTTGGGCGATAAACTTGTAACTTCCGTCAGTTTAATCATCACATTCTTAGAACTCTTCAATTTGAAGTTGCAGAATACGGAATTTAACGCTTGGATCACTCTGTTTGCTACGAGAAAATTCTATGGTTTCACGAACATGATGACGGTAGAACAAAGTAATAAATTTGTCAGAATACGAGATGTGTGCATGGGCGGTAGCTTTTTGTCAGTAATTCTGGCAATAGTACTAAATTACTGGATATCTTACGACAACTTACCATGGAATCTTCTCAGAAAAGTATTGACAGTAGTTTGCTACTCTTTTCAATTATTCATCGCCGTAGATATTTCACAAAAAATAAAAATTGTTGGATGTGTTCTTGACACGTTAAAGACAACAATTGAAGAGGCGCTTAGTAATAATATTTATCCTATCTTTGCGATGAAAAAGAAAGATTTGACTTTGGAAAAGTTTCTAGGAAGATGCAGTTGCTTCTTTTTAGTTGTCAACATTAATATGGTTTTGTTCATGCAGTACATGAGGACGACGCTAATTCTGTTCTGCTCAGCTTTGGTAGCCGCACTTATTCTAAATACTTATCTTGTGATTGATTTTATTGACTACGACATATATGTTATTTTTTATATGGTACAAAGGACGTTGCTTATGGTCAGTCAAATTTTGATTGTTTTCTATACTGCCGAATACAACTTGAAGGTGAAAGTAAGTAGATTTTTGAAAATTACGTCACAAAAAATGTGCACTACTTTTATTAATTCCTAGGTAAATTTAATAGATTCTTTGTAATTTAGGTTATTAAACAAAATGAAAACGTATTAATTAGATCTATCTAATCATAAATTCAATTTACATCTGCACTGTGTGTGGTTCTAGATCCATTTTGCTTGATATAAATTCAAAATTATTACCAACACTCTAAACATATCTCAATCTCAGCATTATAATTTTTTTGATAAGATAAAGTCCCCAAATATCGTCCCCTTTTTTTTAAATATGTATTTAAAAAAATATTACACACATTTGAAATGAAAAATCTTGACATGTTGAAGAAACTATTTCATTATTTAAATTTTTAATAAAACTGCACAAATTAAAATATGTACTATAAATTATTTTTTGGTTTTTTAATTTTGTTCCCGATACTGAGATCACATTCATGTTATTATTATTTTAATCTTTAATTTTAATTTAATCCGTTTTAGTTTCCCTAAGAGGGTGTAAAATAAATTTTAGACTTAAATTTTCAAGACAGCATACGTTCATTGGAAGCATCTAGTGTTCTCTTTTTTTTGGATAAAAACACTTCTCATTATCGTTATTATTATTAACATCTTCTTTAGACCCAATACCATCAGACGTATCTTTCTTAGAAAACTGTCTTTTAGGTCGCTTGTCATGGTTTAGGTCACAGGCCACGATTATATCGTTATTTTTACACTCCTGCAATACAAACTACAAAAATCCCTTTTTTTCCGCTTTTTATTGTATACAAACTATGTTATTCACGCCCAAGTTTTATATTTATTGTTATTTAGTGTTATTTAATGTTATGTTATGTGTTTTTTTATTATTTTTTTGCCTTCAAAGTTGACTTGTAATTCTGTATGTCTATACTTGATAACATTATTTGTAACAAAAGAAACTTAGGGGGACGATAGATAAATTTATTTGTTTCTTGGTAATTGGAGAATTCTTTATAACTAACAGTTCAATTTCATATTTGAGTGTTTGTTTTAACATTACAACAGACTTAAAAGAAAATAATGCTTGGACTATGCTTTTAAAAGAGCATAAAGCCGTTGGTCCAAATGTCATTGTCATTGTCAAGCAATTCTCTTTCGCTTCAGTATTTGTAATCATCTGTCGGTACATTTACACTTCTGACAATTTACTTGCAAGTTCTTTAAGAATGGCATTTCTGTATTTCACGCCATTAGTTTACAATTATTTGGTGGAAGAATATAACATTAAAATTTGAATAATTTCGCTTTTATTAAAATCTGTAAAAAGATCCTTGAAGTTTAATGAAAATCTCCGGTGTGTTTCTTTAAAGGCGTTTCGTGAAGTACACAGCCTCTTTAGTGTTGTAAATTGTAACATTAAAATGTGGATGACGTACTTTACGGTCATATTACTATAGTATCATGAGTTACATCACTGGTAGTCTAGTTTGCTAATTATTAGAACGGTAGGCGGTATTGATGTTATAATAATAATGTGTTTTGGTCATGACGCAATCTTGAGGAAGCTGGTGAGTCCAAATTATTTTTTCCGTTGTTATTTGTGAATTAAAACTAGTCCGAATAACCAAAAAAGTCTATATAATTTTTGATCACACAATTTATGATTCTTATAAGTTATTTTGTTTTACTATTTACGTTACTCTTTTCCAATCCATTACAAATAAAGTAAACAATTAGCTAATTTACCTGACTGTAACTACAAAACTTTAACAGTATGATAACAACCATGACAACGAATTGTTTTCCTTGTGCTTATCAAACAACTTTTTCTGCTTTCCGCTATATTTGCTTCACTAGAGGTTACTGCCAACACTGCAAAACGTTGTATTCTAAAAGCCCAAAATTTTTAATTTCGAAACCCTATTTATTTTGCGTGTTCGTCTCTTCTGTAGTATCCGTTATTCTCACTCTCTTTGTTTGTCTTCAAGTTTCAGAATTATGTGAACAAGACAAAGTAATTTGTTTCTTTGTCATTGGTGAAGAATTATTTATTCTTAACACAGCAATTTCATGTTTAAACAATTATTTCTACATTACCACGCACTTAAAAGAAAATAATGCTTGGGCAACAGTTTTCAAACATTGCTCAAACGCTCATGTTACCAACAAATTCACAAAAAAGATATCTCGCAGAAGATTGTTATTGTTTATCTCATCATTAATTATTTCAATATTGTTGACTATCGGCCGGTATGTTTATGTCAGAGATAATCTCTCAGCAAGTTTTTTACGGTTGATATTCCTTGCTTTCAGTCCAGTAGTTCAAAATTACATGGTACAGGAATTTCTGATTAAAACTGAAATCATTTCAGCTTTACTCAAATCTATAAAAAAATCATTGAAGTTTAATAAAAACAACATCAGATGGGTTTCATCACAGTCTTTTCGTCAAATTTATGTTCTCTTGAATATTGTGAATAGTAATATTAAATTGTGGATGCGATATTTTACGATCTTTTTATTGTCATGGTTTGCATCACTGGTGGCCATCCTTATTGTAAATTTTTACCTTCTTTTGGAATTCCACAATATTCATTCTTTTGCGTTTGGGATGTTAGTTTTTAAAGCATTTGGGAGCGTTACTATTATGGTACATATATGTTTTGCACATGATTCAAACTTGAAGGAACAGGTGAGTACAATACGATGGATTTTAATGTTTTTATTTTTTCGTTTTTACATTTTATGAAGCTCAAAAATTGTCCCTGTTTTCTTCTGTTAGGCGTAATTTTGACGCAAGGTTAAATATAGATACCTACATCAGACTTTTTCTTTAAACTTGTATTGACGGAGTAAAATAGTTTGTCATTAACAAACACTCCATTTCTGTTTTTTGTACTAAAAAATATTTGTGTTTTTACATTTTATATTACGTACTGCTTGCTCATTCCATTAGAAATGGAGTAAACCATTAACGGAATTAACACAAATATTAGTGCGATTCTGGTCATGACGGGTAGAACAACAAACTGCTTTCCTTGTGCGTACCAAACGACTTTTTCTTTTTTGATTCCAACTGTATTGTTTGTCTCTCGGGCTTCATTTGTGATCCTTTTGGTCTTTTTTTGGCGCCTATTCAACGTTCGTGTCCACACTCTAAATTTAATTATTCTCTGAAAGTCACGTTCCAGGTATCTAAATTTTTAAGTAGTATCCATCTTGTTATTAACCTTGTTACTCTTTCCTTCGTTTATTAGCTTTGTACCAATTCTAGAAACATGCACAATTAACAAATCTTTATGTTTCGTTTTGTTATTAAAATTATTTTTCGGTACTAACAATCTTCTAGTATCTATAATTTCTTATTTACGTTTACGCAAAAAGTATTTTTTAAATCTTGATGGACCCTTGGAACGGAGAACATACGGAGTCATTATGACTTGTGTCATGATTTTCTATGTGCACGATTCCCAAATCAACCAAAAGGTGAGTGTTTTTCTTTATATGAAATTAGAATTATAAGATATATTATTTATTTTTTAAAAACTAAAATTATGGTTTTTCAAATAATTTAACTTAAAGTATTTGCTACAATAGCTTCTAAAAATACCCCGGAACCATTTATAATTAATTAAATTGTTAACAAATTAATATTGTTTATTAGAGTTTCCCATTCAAATAGAGACATCATTTTTAATAATAGTTTCAATTACATTAAATGAATTATTGTTCAACCCAATCTACTACTTCATATTTTCGAAATATTTTAATCAATCGTGAGTAGGCAATGTGTTATTTTTGAAGTAAGTACTTCCAACTTTGTTTGTTAAATTAATCTAATTATTGTTTTAGTATCACAGGTAAATAACTACGTCTTACCAAAATTTTTAAAGGCTCTGAAATGGACATTTTAAATTGAATTTAGATTTTATTATTGGATGTTACTAATTTTCCTTTATGTTTGCACTGCTACATCAACCATTGAGCCAGTCTAAGAAAATGATTATTTCAAACTGTTTAGTTTGTCTATTTGGCTTCATTTATGACTTGTTTTTTTGGCAACCATAGTATTTTTAAATTTTTATAGTTATGCAACCATGGATTTTAAGAATCCTATTGATTCAAATGGACGATCACTACCTGTGTTTGGATATTTTATTTTGCATGAATCTGTGTTAACAATATTAAACTAAAGCAGATACATTTTGTAGCTCCACTCTTAAAAAAATACTTTGAAATCTACAACAATGTAGAAGGTTTTACTAAATTACTGTATTAACAGATCGTAATTTATTTTCCACCTCTCAAAATAGCTCACTTCAATTATGATTATGGAATTTAATCAATTAGGGGGTAGATATATTTCCACTGACAGTTTATGTGATGAACAGCAGCCAGCTACTTCAGTAGATAAAGATGATTGGTTCCAACTGTTTAGTGTGTCTTTCCGGTTTTCCATTCGATCCTTTTTTCTTTGTGCTCCCATCAGACGGTCATGTCCACATTCTAAATTTTATTTCTCTCCAAAACCTACGTTTCGTGTATCTCAACGTTTAGTACTTTTACAATTGTTGTTACTAATATTTTTATTATTTCCTTTATTTTTTCGTGTTGGACCTCTTCTAAAAATATGTGCTCTCGATAAAACTATGTGTTTCATTCTGATATCAGATCTATTTTTCTATATTAACACTATTATAGTATCTATAATTTCTGTTCTGAAATCACGATCAGTATGTCACGAGTTAGAAGCTTGGTCTGCAATTTGGACAACAGTCACATTTATGGGCTTGAGATCATTTTTACGAAAAGACGATCAAAAAAAGTTGTATTTTTACGAAGCTTTCAAACGTTAATGTTGTGGGTTTCTGTTAGTTTGTTTACTTTTTTTTATTTTTATGGCTCTATCTACGACAAACTGCCTTTTAATAATCTCAACATATTGATTATCGATGGTCTCGTCTTTTTAATGATGTTCGGCATCATGGAAATTTTTCAGAAAATTTTTGTGATTGGGGAAATTTTGGATTGTGTGAAAAAAACTTTGAAAAAGTCATTACAAAATAATGTTGTATTGTTTAGAAAACATTCTCATGTTATCAGAGCAATTTATATCAACCAGAAAAAAAAATCTTATTGTTATGAGTTTGCATTTGACCATTTGGATTGTCACAGTTGTTATATTTTTAATTTTTAATATTTATGCAATCATTGATTTTAAAAATCTTGATATTTACACTGTTGGTGTCTTACAATGGAGAACGCTTGGGACCATCAGCACTTGTGTGCTGATGTTTTCTTTGCATGATATAAAAATTCATCAAAAGGTGAGTGTGTTTTTTTTTGTATTATATGTTTTTTACTGACAGTAATTTTTCACGCACTACGATTTTTATGTCTCTAAAAGTACATTATTTAGGTATTAAAAGTTTTATATTTACAACAAAGTAATTGTCTAAAAGTTAATAATGGTGAATATAAAGTCAATTAACTTGTTGTTTACCATATGATGAATGAGTTTATAGTTGAGGATTACCAGGGTTGACATTAACTGCCTGGTGTGTCTTCCTAGTTTTTCCTTAGACCCCGTTTTGGCTGGCGGAATGTACTCTACGAGGAGATCCGGTTCAAAAGACCATTATTTGCTTTGGTTTCTCTATTTTTCATTTATAGCATGTTAGTTAAAAACTACAATATTTTTCAACGACATAAATTTTATGGTTTAGGTTAACACTCTTAATAAAAAAAACTACAGTCTCGCCACATTTTTTTATTTTATTAGAATTTTCTATTCTTATACCATTCTTTCTGCAAGACATTTTATACACTTTTGAAAATGCGGGCATCCTCTTATAGTTAGAAAAAAGTGTATTCCCTTTTGTAGCAATTCATACAAATTGTTTTTGTTTTCCAATATCGCTGCAATCATTGATCGAGAATCTGGTGACATTTTTATTATTATCGAAAGAAGAACTATAATTACTAGTTTTGTAGAAATTTTGAATTTTTTTTTTCTCGGCCAACAAATTAAGACAAAGACAAAGGCTATCTATAAAACATTAATACACTTGCGTCAATAAATTCAAATGATTTTATAGTTATTTACACAAAAGTCAGGAAAATCTCACATTACTGAAGAGAAGCTAAATTGAAATACGAGGCACTTTATGCCGAGTATTTTAAAGCTCCGAGTCAAGTAAGAGATTTTACTGACGTATTTTATATTAATTTTTCCGGGCATCGTAAAAAAGACGAAATTTACCAATTTTAGAAAAAATTTCTAAAAATTCCACAAAATTCATGTTTGTCAATTTTGTTGGCAACTATAGTTACAAAGTAAACAACATCGAAATATTTTATCAGTTTTGTTCGTGTGTTCACGTGTGTTGTGAAAACAGTGTTAATTCATAAAATAATGATGAAAAATGACCAAAATCATTGTGAGAGCTTTCCATTTGATGTGAGTGAAGCTGCGGACGATGTTTTACCGTCTAAATCAATAGATCGGTATGAAAGGGCTTTTCAAATTTTCGAAGATTAGCAAGTTTTATAAGCTTATTGCATAATTAAAGCGAAAATCGACTGGTTACCAAAAAAATTGAAATGTTTGTCTCGGGACCAGATTGAAAAATTTTGCATAAAGCTCCCGGCAAGGAATTTTTATTGGTGAAAGTAAGTTGTGACAATATGTTTGGCGTTTCTGGAGCTTCTCGATGCGACGAATTATCAAAGATGTTACTGGATGACATTGAGGATCAGGATAATGTGTAATAGTACACATTCCCGATTCTAAAACAAAAAAACCTCATCGCTTTGTAATTTTTGATGAAGGAAATCTTGCTTTGTACAGGTGTTATGTGGCATTACGCCCGGTTCGTACTCCACACTGGCGCCTATTTGTAAATAACAAACAAGGGAAATGTATTGTCCAACGAGTGAGGCTACATTCATTCGGAAAATTTCCTTCTAAAATTGCAACGTACCTTGAGTTACCTACGCCTCTGGAATACACGGGGCATTGCATGCGCCGCAGTTCAGCGACTTTATTAGTAGACGCTGGGGGCGACATTACCAATTTATAAAGACATGGATCTAAAATAAGCTAGATATAGCAAGAAAAATACAATCCGGGCCAGCAAAACCACAGCTACTAGTATGAAAAATAATCCTTCTACAAGTAATAATTTATCCACAATCTGCTACGATCTATCTCCCCGAGAGAGAGATGAGATTTCGACTGGGACTTTTACTGAAAATTTGAAGTTTGGGAATCAATATTTCAAACATAACAAGTTCCATAATTCATATTTACATTTCCAATTAACAGTTTTGAATAAATTGTTCTTCTTCTTTTATACGGTTATTAACATTAATGATACTAATTTAATGAATATTACTTCCAATAATACCAACTAATGATTGTTTCTGTTAATTATATTATTCATTTATTTCTAGTACTCTTTCTAGAATGGTTGGTTCTAACTGTGTTGTATGTCTCTTCACAACTTTTATCAATCCATTTATTTTTTTTTCTCCAATCAAGAGATCTTGTCCCCATTCTAAACAAAACTACTCTCATATTGTGTCTCATCGCGTCTCAAAATTTTTATTCATTTCAAGTTTTATAATACTAATTTTACTTCCACTGCCATCACTTCTTCGATTGCCATTTGTGATAAAGAATTGTAATGTGGATACAACTCTTTGTCTCATAATAATTTCAGACGAGTTTTATACTATAAACATGACTTTTATCAGCATCGTTGCTCTTTTCAAAAGTAACACAGTTTGCAATGAATTACAAACCTGGTCGGGAATATTCGAACAAAGAGCTTTTTATGGTGTTGGTGACATCTTTAGCAAACAGAAAGCAAAGAGATACAGATTAATCATTTCAGCAATTATAATCTCCATGTTCGTAGTGATGAGCTACATGTCTTACGTATATTCAACGTCCCTAAAAGACAATGTATCATATTACATCCCGAGTAAAGCAGCTTTTATTGCTGCTGTTTCTATGCAGTTTTATACCTGCTTGGAAGTTGTCCATAGAATTGTGATTATAGGAGCTGTTTTATCAGCCACAAAAACATCAATAAAAAAAAGTTTAAACTTTTTGGTAAATCATACCTTATTGATTAAAGTAAAAATGTAATGAATTTGATGGCAACGGCTTTAATTGTTTGGATTATTTCGCTGATCGTGTTTTTAATTTTCAACATTTACTCTCTTTTGGACAATAGAAAAAACAATACTTTTTACCTCCTTTTTTTATGGGGGCGCACTTTTGGTCCTTCCATTTGGTGTATAACAATCTGCTATTTGCACGACGAGCAAATTAATAACAAGGTGAGCAAATTAGTTACAAAAGCGATTATTTGTTATTTTAATTAATCAATTACTTATAATTAACTTTAACATTTATGTAAATTTTTAAATTTAATTGTCAAAAGTGTTTAATTAGAAATTTACTTAATACATGGAATCATTGGTCGGAAATATAGTGTTTATTTTTACAGCAAACAACTAGCATCTACCAATTTTAACTTTTCATGACTCACAAGTTAAGACAAAAATTAATGCTATTGATTGATCATAAATAATACACCTGTCCAGATTAAATAATATACTTGTAAAGATTATATTCTGGCATATTTTTTCATCTTTCAACGCACTGATTTTTTTTTTTAAATTGTGTAACTTTATTAATTTATTTTTGCCAACATTATTTAAATATAAACGTTACATCAAATAATATTAACTCAACAATAACTAATGTCAAATAAATATTTCTATCATTTCGATATAATGATCGGTATCAACTATGTTGTTTGTGTCTTTACAATTTTTTTTCTTAGTAAAAGATTTTGCCTACATTCTAAATAAACCCTATTCTGACATTTTTTCCCATCATATTTTTAAATTTATATTTATTTTAAACAATACTTATAGTTTTAGTTCCATTGTCAACATTTCTTCGTCTAACCCTGTATCTTAGTGAAACCTTTTGTTTTGTTATTATCTCATTGTCAGATGAGCCTTTTAGTATAAGTATGACTACTCTAATCATCGTTATACTTTTCAAAAGTAGAACTTTTTACGATGAATTACAAACTTAACTTAATATTTTGGTAGAAAGCTTTACGTCGTACGTTACAATCTGCCACATCACATTTCAAGCAATACACCTCTCATATTTTCTTTTATTTGTACAGTTTCATATTTGTTTGGAAATACCTCATAAAATTATGATTATTAGCTATAAAAAAAAATCCAAAGCTTTTAGAGCGACATCTTCTATTGATTAAAGCTCTTTTTTTAAACAACTAAAAAATGATGAATTTAATGACAACTTGAAATGCGTGCATTATAACATTAACTATGTTTTTAATTTTTGACATTTATTTTGTGTTGGATTACAAATAAGACAATATTTATTTTATTTTTTATGGGTAAGAATTTTTGGCTCTTGTACTATATAAGTAATTATTTCCTACTTACACGACGAGCAAATTAAGGACAAGGTAAATAAATTAATGACAGAAGTTATTATTTAATTAAATGCTTCTAATGAAGTGTTAGTTGTTACACGTTATGCCATTCAAAATGACCACAAACATTGATAATTGTTTAGTTTGTTTGTATCGTTCGAAGTTTGATTTTTTCCGAATTCCGTATCCGCTTAAGGGTTATTGTCCACATTCGAAATATTTCTACTCATCTCAAACAAAATTCAAGATAGTCAACTACACTTATTTTGTCTTTTTGTTGTTTATGTGTGTGTTATTTTTTTCAATTTTTTCTTGTTGTGACGAACTCGCAGACTTATGCGCCACAGACAAACCTTTGTGTTTGATTATCATTGCTGACCAAATATTTCTTCTGAGTGCTACTCTTTTAGGATTTAGTACTGTTTACAGACTAAAAATACAGCTCAAAGACTATGAACAGTGGTGTGAACTGCTTCAACACAGGAAAGAGTACGGTTTGGACACCATCTTCGATGCTGTTACCACTGGAAAGATGATCTCTCTTCGTAAACTTTTTCTAGTTATTATCATTACTGCTTGTGTAATTTTAACAACAATTCGTCAAGTTTTTGACTATGATATCTTACCATGGAGTGGACTTAGAAAACTGTCGCAGTTTTACTGTTTAGGATGTGAAATGTACCTTTGCTTGGAGTACCGGCAAAGAGTTTTCTTTTTTGGAACTGTTTTAAAAGCAGTCACTAGAACTTTGACTTCAAAGGGACGTCAAAGAAGCACTTTTACAAAAATGGTTTCACTGTTCTTAGTGTTACAACAGAACATTCAAAATTTTGTCAAGTACTTAGTACCACTTTTATCAATTTGGATTTTGACTCTCGTTATCTGCCTTATTTTGAATATATATGTATTTATTAAGTACGAAAATTTAAATGTTTTTGCAATTGGTTTGTTGGTTGGGCGTACTATTATCATAATGTTGATTCTTGTTGTTATAATGGTTGCCCATGACGAAGAACTAAAGGCTCAGGTGAGTGTATTTTTTATTATTTGTTTTGCAGTGGATAAAACGATGTTATTAACAAAAATATGTTGTTAAATATGATAATTTGGGTTAAAAACAACTTTTACCTTCAGACAACAATTCTTTTAATTTATAATAAATTATCTCCATTCCCAACAATAGTTAATTATAATCAGGTTCAACAATCAAAAAACATTACCAAGATCCAATTTTTTTTTACTTTACTTTTACATTTTGTTTATTTATAGTAACGTTGTTTCTATTCTCATTTCATTCTCAGTTTGATAATTTTACGTAAAATATTTGCAACATCTGAGCTTTTCAAGTTACACATTTGATTACGTGGTTTCCATAATTACACATGTGCTTTTTTGATGTGATATTTTGTTTGCATGTTGTTAAAATTAAGAAAAAGGTAAGTGGTCACGAACCAGTAGATTAATACAACAATTACATTTTCATTACCACCGTTAGTATAGTACTTTAACAATGCAGCCTGGTATCCAATGAAAGGCTTTTGTCCTCACTCTCATTATTACTACTCTTCAAATCCCAACTTCAAAATGATTAAACATGTTTATGTTTTAGATCTTTTTCTTGTAGAGATTCTATTCTTTTCGGTTTATTCTATCATCGGTAACATGCCGACCTTGTGTGAACACGAAAAGTCTTTTTGTTTGAAATATTTTGGCCTTAGGCAACAAAGAAACTGGTGTTTATAAGAAAATATTTAGTTTTGGGAATCATGGCTTTATACAAATCTATGCTCTTATTTTTGGAATGGCTGAAAAAGGAATGTTATTATTTCATATGGATTTTTACCAGTTACCTATTTATGCTTGTTTTATGCATTTTTTGGTGTGGGCTGATAAAGATTTTTTACAATTAAAAATGGTACAAAGAATTTTTGTTCCCATGATCTATAATTATTACGAGTTTTATGAGTTGCATCAAAAACTTACAAATTGTGTAAGTAGATGATTGATGTCACACTTTTACGTTTATTGACAACTAATCAAATCTATTAGGCACTTGTGAACTACTTAATACTAGTGTTTTTTTGTACTACAAAGTATTTGTATTTTTGCTTTTTATATTACGTACTACTTATTCCATTAGAAATAAAGTAAACCATTAACGGAATTAACTAACGTTCAGCACAAATATTAGTGCGATTCGAGTCATGATGACTGGAACAACAAATTGCTTTCCTTGTGCGTACCAAACGACTTTTTCTTTTTTCCGATACTTGTGCTTCACCAGAGGTTATTGCCAACATTCCAAAACCTTTTATTCAAAAAATCCAAAATTTTTAATTTCTAAAACGCATTTTGTTTTCGTCATAGCTTATTCTTTGGTTTCACTCTTTGTCAATTTTTCTGTGTTTTTTGAGATTCACAAGTTGTCTGAAGAGGACAAATCTGTATGTTTCTTAGTGATTGGTGAAGAATTCTTTCTGATTAACAGCGTCATTTTTTGCTTAAACACTTGTTTTTGCATTACGACGCATTTAAAAGAAAATAATGCTTGGGCCGTGGTTTTGAATAAGCACAATTTTTTCGGCCTGCACGTTATCATTGACGATAAATTTACAAAAAAATTATCTAATAGGAGATTGAAAGTATTTTTTATAATATTAATTTTTTCAATTTTTTTGAACATTTTACAATATTTTTATATTAACTATAATTTATCTACAAACGTTTTAAGGTTAATATTGATTTTTCTTACTTCAGTATTTAACAATTATATGATACAAGAATTTTTAATTCGGATAGAAATAATTTCAGTTTTACTAAAATCTATAAAACGGTCTTTAAAGTTTAATGTCAAATTTGTTTCAACAACGTCTTTTCGTCAAATGTACAGTGTCTTAAGTATTGTGAAGAGTAATACTAAATTATGGATGTCTTATTTTACGACTATACTGGTGGCATGGTTTTCAACAATGATGGTTAATCTTATAATCAGTTTATATCTGCTGTTAGAATTTCACAATATACATGTTTTTGCGAGTTTCTTGCTACTTTTAAGAACTTTTGCCAACATTTTTTTAATGGCAAAAATGTGTTTCGGACATGACTCAATGTTGAGTAAGCAGGTGAGTGTAATCATTTTAATTTTCCTGTCTATAAATGTAATTTATTGCTATGCTTTTTCTCTTTCATGGACAGAATAAACAAGTAACTAATTTAGTTGAACATCAACTACATTTAGATAGTGTGTTGCCAGTCATGACAACAACAAATTGCTTCGTTTGTCTTTACCAGACATCTTTTTCTATTTACCGTTACTTCAGCTTTAGCAGAGGTTACTGTCAACATTCCAAAACATTTTATTCTCGATCTCCAAAGTTTCTCATTTCTAGATCGTATTTAGCCGTAGTCGTCTTTTTTTCTTTGCTGATGCTGATTTTCACTGCTTCGATCGTTCTTGAAATTCCTCACTTGTGTAAACAGGATCATTCTGTATGTTTCTTGGTGATTTGTGAACACATTTTTTTAATTACCAATGCTATTATATGTTTGAATATGTGTTTTAACATTGAGACGCACGCGAAAGAGAACAACGCCTGGTCTATGGTTTTAAAAAACTGTGAATCTTTTAGTTTAAACACTATTTTCGACGATACATATTTAAAGAAACTAACTCGAAAAAAACTGATAGCATTCTACTTAACATCAACAATAACAACAGTTTTGGCTATTCTTCGGCATTTTTATATTTTCGACAATCTTTCTGTGGGATTTTTAAGATTGATATTTCTTATATTTGCTCCATTATTTTATCAATATATGGCGCAAGAATTTTTTATTCGAATTGAAACAATTTCACTTATTCTTAAATCTTTAAATCGATCGTTAATAATTTATAAGAATAATGTTAAGTTAACATCTTTTCGACAGATTCAAAATCTTTTTAGTAATTTATGTAGTAATATTAAGTTGTGGAAGACTTACATTAGCATTATATTGGGAACATGGATTTTATTAATCATTGTCATGTTAATTATTAATATTTATCTTCTTTTAAAATCTCAGAGTGTTAATAATTTTGCTTTTGTGTTGCTGCTTTTTCGAACATCTGCTAATATTTTATTTATAGTAAATTTATGTTTCGCGCATGACTCAACTTTGAAGAAACAGGTGAGTAATTATTTTTCTATACATTTTTTTTTCTTGTCGGATTATACTTTATAACAATTCTCTATACTTAGATAATCGACACATGGAGAGTTGAATGTAATACACAAAAGTTTAATTAAAATTAGTTTTGGTATATAACCATTTTTCGGCTTTAATTCGTATTACATACTTCTTCAATTTATATTGTTAGCGTAACTAAGAGCTTCTATATCAACACAAAATTAATGAATTACTAAACTCAACCTAATAACGCTTAGTTAAGCTCTGAAACAGTTTTATTCCAGCCATGAACTCATCATCTTTAAATTGTTTCGTGTGTCTCTACCAAACAAATTTCGATATTTTTCGATATTTTTACCCAATGAGAGGCCACTGTCAACATTCTAAACACTTTTTTTCCAAGCATCAAAAATTTGAAATTTTTAGACCCTACATTGCCATCATCTTTACTTGTTCTATAGCAACAATTATTCTAACATGTTCAAATTTCTACTTTATTTCCCAGTTGTACCGAGAAGACAAATCTGTGTGTTTTTTATTGATTGCCGAGGATCTTTTTATAATCATCACCGCAGTCTTGGGAGTGACAACGTCTTACAAAATTGGGGTACAACTAAAAGAACAAAACGCCTGGTGTTTTGTTTTTGAAAACCTCAAAATTAGTGTTTCTGACAGTACATGTAAAAAATTGCTTCGGCAAAGATTAATTTCGTCTACTGTGGCTATCACGCTTTGCGCTTCTATTTCTATATTGCGGGCTTTGTTTGTTCAAGACAACGTACCCAGAAGTGTCCTTAGGAAGGTATTTATCCTTGCTGGAACTTTATTTCAAAGTTCTGTGTCTTTAGAATATGTGTTAAAATTTAAAATTGTTGGACTTGTGCTAAAGTCTTCGAAATTGTCTCAAAATCTTTGTAGCATTTTAAGTGTAATACAAGCAAATGTTAAGTTGTGGAGTGAGTATATGGCTGTCCTATGGTCAACTTGGTTACTAACTATCACTGCTTCACTGATCCTGAACATTTATGTTTTTGTTCAGTTTAGTGGCAACATCTTTGCAATAATTTTACTTTTATGCAGAACCATAACGCCAATTTTTTTCTTAATCTTGATGTGCTTCACACATGACGCAACATTAAAAAAGGAGGTAAGTTCTGTACTTAACGTAACTATAAACTTGATTTATGTATGCTAACTCATTTTTGATCATTTTCTTTATTTTGCACCTAGCCTAGCATTTTTATCACAAAAAAATAAGAAAACTAGTTCTTATAAAAAAATGTTAATATAATACATATAATATATATAATATATATTATATATATTATATATATAGCATCTTTTTAATGGTGCATAGTATGTTGCTTTTTCTCAAGATTGTTGTAATTGGAACAATACTAGAAGCTGTAAAGGGTTTTCTAAAGAAGGCATTAAAAACAAAAATGAGAAAAGAAAAAAGTTTTTGGTGTTAGAGTTTCAAAATCTTTATGTTTACACCGTGGGACTCTTGCAATGGAGCACATGCGAAGTTATTAAGACTTGTGTCATGGTTTTCTAAATGCATGATTCTCAAATCAACCAAAAGGTGAGTGTTTTTTTATATGAAATTAGTATTATAAAAATTGTAAAATCAATTATGTGCAATTTAAGTTATCTATTTTTTTAAGACTTAAATTGTAGTTTCTCATATAATTTAATTGTAATTTCCGTATTTGCTACAATATGACTAGTTTCTAAAAATACCCTTGAACCATTTATAATTAATTACATTGTTGTATAGTTTGCCATTCAAATAGAGACATCATTTTTAATAATAATTTCAATTACATTAAGTGAATTATTGTTCAAGCCAATCTATTAGCTTATGCATTCTAAATATTTTAATCAATCATAAGTAAGTAGGCAATGTGTGATCTTTTAACTGAATACTTTCAAAATAATTTAGTTATTGTTTATTATCAAAAATAAACAACTACGTCTTTCCGAAAGTTGCCTTAAATGGAGATTTTACATTGGATTTAGATTTTATTGTTTGATTGTTTATTACTGATTTTTTCAACAATTATGTTCGCACTGCTACACCAACCACTGAACTAGTCTATGAAAATGATTGTTTCAAACTGTTTAGTTTGTCTGTTTGGCTTTATTTATGACTTTCTCATTTTTTGCTCCCCAATTAGACATTTATTTCAACATTCCAATTCATCTGACTAATTGGATTTTGCCAACAGTATCTAATGTTTTTAAATTTTACATTTACACAACCACACATTTCCAGTTTCGCTTTTTGTTTATTTACAATAACGTTGTTTCTATTCTCATTTCATTCCCGGATTAATAATTAATAATAATATATATATTTAACATCTGGGCTTTTTGGATTACACATTTGATTATGTGGTTTCCATAATTACGCATGTGCATTTTTGATGTGTATGTAGATATTTTGTTTGCATGTTGTTAAACTGAAGAAAAAGGTAAGTGGTCACGAACCAGAAGATTAATACAACTATCACATTTTCATTACCAGTGTTAGTACAGTGTTTTAACAATGCAGCCGGGTGAAAACTGCTTGGTTTGTCTGTTTCGTGTTACTTTTGATATCTTCCGACTCACGTATCCAATAAAAGGCTTTTGTCCACACTCTCATTATTACTACTCTCCATATCCGAACATCAAAATTATTAAATCTGTTTATGTTTTAGATCTTTGTCTTGCAGGGATTTTATTCTTCTCGGTTTTTTCTATCACCGGTAACTTGCCGACTTTGTGTAAACAAGAAAAGTCTCTTTGTCTAATTATGATCGCAGACCAAGTGTTTCTTTTGGGTACTTGTTTTTTGACGGCAAGCACTGCTTTTCGACTAGAAACACATCTCAAGGATTTTAAAGGATGGCTTCAAGTTTTTCAAAATCGTAAATATTTTGGCTTAGGCAACATCTACGATAAAGTAACAACAAAGAAAATGGTGTTTATAAGAAAATGTTTAATTTTTGCCATCATTATAATGTCTACTGTGTTTACAATAATACGGGAAATGTTCAACTATGACGATCTTTCTTGGAGCACTTTGCGACGGTTTTCTCAATTTTATTGTCTGGGCTTTGAAAGTTATATTACTTTGGAATTGTGTCAAAGAGTTTGGTTTATAAGTGCAATTGTTCAAGCATTAAAGAAGAGATTGATTTTTACCAAGTTCAATAGAGAGAAAGCTTTAGGACGACTCAGCTTTCTGATTATAATGATACAAAATAATATTCAAAACTTCATGGTTTTTTTATTACCAGTTTTTGTGCTATGGTTGATAACTCTAATGCTTTCACTTATTTTTAATATTTACGTTTTTATTGTTTTTAACGATTTCAATTGTTATATCATGGGTTTAGTTACGGTTCGAACTATTGTGATAATTTTAATGCTTGTAGTGGTTATGTTTGTTCACGATACGGAATTAAAGACGCAGGTGAGTGAATAAATGACTAATAAAATATTAAATTTATAATCAAAGCTAAAAGTCTTATCACTTTATGTTGCTTAAAGATTTTTTAATTTGATTATAACAATCAACACATAACAAGGTTTCGGAAAATTACAGAAGTATTCTCTAAATAATGTAGAAAAGAACTTATTTATTAAACCAAAATATTGATCTCTGTTCTGTGACAGCTTACATTGTTTCAAGCAAAATTGTTTATTCAATTAAATTCATGATTTAATTTAATTGTGATTGCTTCAACTTCACGTTCAGTTCAATTTAAAATGTGCCTCGAAATGTTTGGCACACTTCATCCTCCTTCTCATCGAAACTGTGTTGTTTGTGTGATTCGACCCTTAGCAAAAATTTTGCTATTTACTCTTCCTATCACCATTAATTGTCAACACAATGATCCTAAAGTCAAGAAGCCCATTTACAAAATAAGCTCACTTCACCTTTCCATTGCTTACATCTTTGGCGTTTTAATTTCTTTTTCCTCGATTTCTTTTCCTTATCTCATCTACAGTTATTGGACGAATAAACCAGCTTGTTTATCTCTATCCATCGACTTTGTTTTCGCCGCCACCGGTTCTCTTCTCTTTTTCATCTCTTTATACAACCTTCCTCTCAAAATTTCCAACTATCAAAATTTCATCCGTCTTGTCGCAAAATGTCGTTCTTTCGGTATTAATACTATCATCAACGAAAAAAACACAATTCGTTTAAAACGAATAAGTTACATTCAAGGGACGGTAACGGTGGCGATTATTCCGTTTTCGATTTACGTTTACACTGTTGAAGACAACTTCAAGCTAAAAGTGTTACGAATTTTTCCAGTTGTCGCAAGTTTAGTTTTACAATTTGGATTAGTTTTTCAAGTTTCGCAGTACATGACACTTTTAGGTTTAGCATCTGATGCTTTTAGTTACGATGTTAAAAGCTCTTTGATTAAAAGAAATCCTAGTTTGAAATGGGAGCTGAAAAAACTGGGCGATTTTATTTCAATGCTTCATTTAAATATTAAATTGATTAATAATTACTTGAATCCGTCTCTGGCAATTTGGACCTTGAAGCTAGTGTCTATTTTAATCTTGAATACGTATCTGGGAATTATTCTATTTTATCGGATTTTAAAAATCGAGATGATGATGTTGCATTTGAGAACTTTATTGGTTATTGGAGGAATTGTTTATTTGATTTATCGATTGGAGACACTTAGACAAGAGGTATGTACATTAAATATAAGCTCCAAAAGTAATAGTTTACTGCTACTTTAAGAATATTTAAAAGTTTAACGGACAATACCTACCAATTTATTCGAAAAATAATCTGTCTAATTGTCTTTTAAATATCACAAATGGTTTTATTAATAATATAGCAAATGCTGTATTTTATCAGACATGATATAAACAAATGTCAAATTCAATGATCAAATCTGTCAGAACTGTCAATTTTCTAAATCAAATTTTGCTTATTTTGCGTGTTGAAGTATGATATTCTTAGATTTTTTTCTAAATATTTGTGCTTTTTTTAAAGCTCTCTTATATCTTTTTAACTATTTCTGATAGTCTTCATTTTTAATTAAGTTTTATGTTAAATTTAATAATTTCAAATTTTCTCTGGATTTTTCGGTTTGATGGATATCTACAAGATAATTTTTAATTCAATGAATTGATCAATAGTTATTTCAGAATTTTTCTTGTTTCTAGACTTTTAAACTCTGGAAAATTTTATATTCAAATATTTTAAAACAATACCAAAAATGTGACAACCTTTTCTAGTCCTTTTATTTCTCTTTAATAATAAATGTAGAAGAATCTTAAATTATTCATTTGAAAATGTGGCAGAAACATGTTATTACAAAATCAGAAGCCGAAACTATTGTCATTCTTGTACATTTTTTTTGTTATTTTTATTAATTTATTATTATTACTTTTAACTTCCAGATCGAATTACATGATTATCATAATTACGTCACGACCCATTTCCTATTAAATTCTCATTAACCCAACTCAATAAAATCCCAACCAAAAAACAGAAATCTAGTGAAAATGCCGCTCTTCGGTGAAAATTGTGTGGTTTGTTTATTTTCGTTCTATTATAAAAGTTTCATCTTCTTCGGACCCTTCTTCGTAAAATGGCAGTGTTCCCATCAAAAATTTCCAAAGAAACCAAAATTTCAATTTTCACTCACTAAATTCGTTTACATTGTGTTTTTCACCGCTATAAGTATAGCTGCGGGTGCTTTTCAAATCTTGCATTATTATTATTACCAATCTTTCGAACTTGATCCAGAGTATGCAACACACTTTTTTTTTTACTTTGTCTATCTCACAGTAATGCAAATTCGTTTTCTATTTGACTGGAAAAATCGGGCTCGCTCTTTGAATATGTACCTAAATTTGATGGCGAAACATGCAATTGTGTTTAAACCGAGGGAACAGAAACACTTAGAACGAGCCGTTTGGACACTTGTGATTGCAATTTATGTCTGTTGTATTGGTTCTGCAATTCCTGTGTTTTTCTTAGTGGAAAATGCACCACTGTTTTATCCCGTATTTATTTCCATAAACATGTTTCTCACAATGTTTTATCCATACTCTGCATGTTTAATCAAGTTTTTGGACTTCGAGTTTCTGTTAATTTTGATGGAAAAGAGTTTCGCAAGAATTAAATCTGCTTTAGAAGAAGAAGCTCTCAAGACTACAAAAAAACTGATTGAAAAGAAACCTTCACAAATTGTTCTAACGGCGAGAAAATCCATGGCTTTATACAAATCTATGCTCTTGTGTTTGGAATGGCTGAAAAGCGACTATGTTATTGTTTTAGGTGGTATTTTCCAGTTATTTATGCTTGTTTTATGCATTTTTTTGGTATGCGCTGATAAAGATTTTTTACAATTTAAAATGGTACAAAGGATTTTTGTTTGTATTCCCATGATCTATATTTATTACGTGTTTTGTGAGCTGCTTGAAGAACTTACAAATCGTGTAAGTACATGATTGATGTTACGTCTGTTGACAACTAATCAAACGTATTATAATGTGTTCGGTCAAAAAAATCCCATATAACTGTTTGTTAGGCGATTTGCGCAACTAAAACGATTGTTCTTCTAGTTTACAATGTCGTTTCTTATCATGTGGTTAAAAAACTTATTCGACGAGTTTATCATCTGTATTTCCAAACCTATTTACTTTGCTTGTATTTTTTCTATGTTTAGTCATTTCTTTTATTCTCATGGAAAACCACCAAGCAAGCCATTGCGTCTAGTCTAAGCAGAATTAAATTACTATATATCCAACTTTCTGATTATGACGATATAAAATAATATATAAAACTTTATTATCATTAACTATCAACATGACAATCTCAAACTAAAGAACTTTAGTGATTTTATGATTATTCTTTTTTCAATTTACTTTTAGATTATAGATGACAACTTCTACTTAAAAGTATTAAAAAAAAATCCAGTTGCCACGAGTTTAATTTCACAATTTGGATTAGTTTTTCAGGTTTCGCAGTACTTTACTCTTTTAGGTTTGACATCTGATTCTTTTCGTTATTGTATTGAGATTTTTTTATTAAAGGCTGGAAAATATAATTTCAGGGCGTCATTGTGAATACCTATTCGGAATTATTTTATTTTATCAGATTTTGAAAATTGAGATGATTAGTTGCATTGGAAAAGTTTGGTCGTTATTGGAGGAGTTCTTTGTTTGATTTATCGATTGGAGATGTTTGTACGAGAGGTATGTACAGTAAATATAAACTTTAAAAAGTATAGCTGCCTAAATAATATTCAAAAGTTTAACGAATTTTTTAGTTTTCGGTTTTTTGCTGTTTGGCAAAGTCAGTACCTTCGTTTGTTCAATTTGATCAATTGTCTTTCAAGTGTAATGAGTTGAAAATTAATGTTCTGCTTTTGCTGTTTTTGATTATTATTTTTAATCTTTTATATATTCTGAAGTTGCTTTAAGGCATTTCTAACCAACTTTAAAACCTAATTTCTCTGTTAAAATATTAAATTATAATTTTTCAAATTTGGCAATAACATGACATTACAAAGTGATAAGCCGAAACTAGCGCCACTTTTCTACAAATTGATCATTAGAGAAACCCAGTTTTAACCTACAAATCAAATCACTTGATTATCATAATTACGTCGCGATGTATTACCTATTAAATTCGCATCAGGCCGACCTAAAAAATCTCAACTAAAGAACAGAAATGCAGTGAAAATATCGATATTCGTAGTTTGCGTATTTAACTACCAAACTTTCGAACTTAATCCAGAGTATGCAACCCACTTTTTCATGTACTTTGTGTATATTACAATAAGGCAAATTCGTTATGTATTTTATTGTAAAAGGCGGGCTCGTTCTTTAAAGATGTATCTGAATTTGATGGCAAAACATGTAATTGTGTTTAAACGAAGCGAACAGAAACACTTATAACGAGCTGTTTAGAAATTTGTGATTCTGATTTGTCTCGTATTGGTTTTGCGACTTCTGTTTTTTTCTTAGTGCTGTTTTATCCTTTACATACTTTTTACATTGTTTTATCCGTACTCTGTATGTCTTAGCAAGTTTTTTGACTGTGAGTTTCTGCTGAATGGCTGAAAAACGACAATGTTATTGTTTCACTGGATTTTACCAGTTATTTATCCTAGTTTTGTGCACTTTTTTTTTATTTGAGCTGACAAAGATTTTTTCATTTTAAAATGATACAATGGATTTTTGTAAGTGTTCTCAGGATCTGTATTTTTTACCAGTTTTGTGAGCTGTTTGAAGGACTGATATTTCGTGTAAATATATGTTTGATATCACACTTTTACATTTGTTGACAACTAATCAAATGTAATGTGTTTACTCAAAAGATGCGATTTAACTGTTTGTTCGGCCAGTTGAAATCTCATCGACTTAATCATTTTCTGATAAATACCCCCCATGTTTACTGATTATAGACAACCAACTATACTAATTTCACTTTTAGTTTACGATGCCGTTTCTTACCATGTGGTTAAAAGACATACCCAACGACTGTATTATCTGTACTTTTAAACCTTTATTTTTCTTCATCTGCAATTTTCTGATGCCTAGTCACTTTTGTTGTCCTCATGGAAAACAACCAAACAAAGAATCATTACGTCTAAGCAAAATCAAATTTTTGGTACCTTTATTTCAAATTAGTATTCTTATTTCGGCAATCTATCAGAATACTCAACAGTTTGCTTTTCATGGAAACCAACAACACACCCAAATTTTAAGCCATACACTGTTGTTAATATACACATTGTCAACTATAAGTCTCTTAAGTATTTTAACCCAAAAAATTGTTCTCCACTTTAATGGTTTAATGTCGGTAAAAAACAACAAATTTTTTTATGGTATTAATACAATCTTTGGTAAGCAGCTGTTAAAGACGCATTTCAAAAATAACACGCTTTGTGCGGTATATTTTTCTACTTTTCCAGTATTATTTTTTTTGGTATCAATATTTATTATCGAGTCTGATAGAATGTTAGACTGGTGCATCACAATCTTTTCTAAGACAATTTGTGTTACAGTTCCGACAATCTCGGAAATGTCGCTAATTAGTTTATTGCAAATATACACGGGAATTGTTCGTGTTAATCAAAAAAAATTGAGATATTTATTTCAGAACAAAAATAATCGTTTTCATTATAGACTGAAGATGCTTCGACGCATGTATCATTCTACTATTATAAATTTTAGTTTGTTTGAAGAAATTTTAAAATTACCGCTGGTTGTTTTGATTTTATGTGTCGTTTCTTTTTTCGTGTCTTGCTCTTACGATTTTTTTGTCCTTTATGTTGATGGTTTAGAAGTGCCTGCGTATGAAATTGTTTATTTGGTTCTTGCGTCTTTTCAATTTAGTGTGGGTATTTTAATGGGTTTGCAAATGACGAGGTTGGAAAGCTTGGTAAGATTCTGAAATCGATTTTATTTACGGATTTTGTAACAAATAGGTTTGATTTTGTAATATTTTTCAATATTTTAATTACGCCAAGTTTTTTTGTAGTGAAGCTGATTAATGTTTATCTTTTAGTTTGTTTTAATTTTGATCTTACAAAAAACTCAAATAATACAAAAAAACATTACACATCAGACAAATTGCTTTACTAACATTTTTTCTATTAATCTAAATGTATTTTATATTTATGTTCATTATTTATTTTATTACAAACACTCAAGAAAATATCACCTCAATTATTGTTACCAGATTCTTAATATGCAACCAATTATACACAAATTGTATTTACCAAGAGAAATCATCATAGATCCCACCAAAAAAGTAATCTTCTCACAACACGACACAATAATGTCACGAATCCTATCCAACGACTGTTTAATCTGTGCCCTCAAACCTCTGTTATTTTTCACTTGTAATTTTCTCCACTTCTCAGAATTTTTCTGTCCTCATTCGAAATTTTCAAGCGATGAATGTTTAGAAATCAGAAGAAGTAAACTCATTTTATTAGTACTACAAGCGATTATTCTTATTGCAGCGTTGTACTATCAAATTCTTTCTATTTTATCTCCTCATGTTTATATAGAAAAAGTGATGATTTTGAATCAAATATTAATGTTGTTTTTCGTTCTTGTAGCACTGATGTTAACGAGTTTCACAACGGAAGTGACGGTCTCAAACTTCAACGGACTTATTGCTATTAAAAACGAGAAATACTACTATGGGATTAGTGAAATATTTGAAGAAAAAAGTTTAAAAAACTATTTTACTACTAATATTTTTTTCGGGATATTTTTGATCGGGTTGCAGGTGATCTTGTTTTTCGCGATGGTTCAAATTGACAGCAAGAACTTGTTTGAATGGTTTTTGACGATTTTGGCTTGTGAATTTTCTATTTCTACACCCACAATTTTAATATACGAGCTCGTAGTTAATTTATGGCTTTACATAAAATTTATCAGAATTAACCAGGAGACAATAAAAAGTTTGATGACCACAAAGAAACGAACTCTTGAACAAAGACTACAAATTTTGCGACGCATGTACCACAGTCTTATGGTCAATTTTAAAGTAATGGCAGATTTTCTCAGTCTTCCTCTTCTTATGGTTAATCTGAATGTAATCATTTTCTTTGTTTCATTTATATATTTTTGTTTTCTTTACGTCTGGGGCACCTATGATTTAAAAGGCTTTGAGATTCTGCTTCTGAGTATTTCTTTTCTTCAATTTAGCGGAGGTTTTTTGATTTATTTAGTAGTATCGTACTTTGAAGAAATGGTAAGAAATTGATTTTTGACTATGATTCTTTCACATTAATTAGTTAATGGTCTCTTTTGTTTCTCTGATGAGACATTATAATTGTAGCGACCTTGAACTACCACAATCATCATTAAGCGACCGTCTATCAACATTTATTCAACTATTAGCTTCGACATAATCAGATAAAATTATTTGTTCTAGAGTGAAGATATTCTGTCGTTCCTGTTCAAATATCCAATTAGTAAATTGACCGCCGCCGAGGCAGCACAGGTGCGTGTTTATCAAATTGTATCGAACCACCACGCTAATTTTATTACAGGTGGAGGTGCTGATAACGACGTTGACCATTCAGAAGCCGGTGTTGCGAGCGTCGGACATTTTCACCGTGGGCACAAGACTTCTAGCTTCGGTGAGTTTTACTACTGTTGTTGGTTGAATCTATAATATTTTTTAGATTTCGGGGACCGTGGTCACCTACGTCTTGGTCGCGCTGCAATTTCACGCCTCTTGGGCTAACTAATCATGTACTCTAGCACCAAACAAGTCACCACAAGCCCAGTCTTTGAATTAAAAAAAAAAAATATTTGTTTCTGCAAGATGTTAATGCCTATCTTGACTTTTTCGAAGGTTATTGGATTTATGCCCATCGTAACTGATCATAAAAATGGTAAATGTACCTTCCGAAAGTCAGCACCATGGATCTGTTGGTCCCTCATCATAATTGTTCTTCTCACATTCCAAATTATCCACTCTATTGACTTTTTGCACCTCACTAAAACCAAGTCTTTACCGATTTTGTTGAATAACATCACCGATGCTATATATGGGGTGTACATTATTATCCTGACCGCCCTCAACTTGTATCGTTTTCCTAGATGGGTGAAGGTCCTCAATAAGTTTGAGTCGGTGCTCAAAGAAGGAATTTTTTGTCAATCAGCCATGAAAGTGGTCCAAACTATTGAATACTACGTCATCGGTGTTCTTATCCTTGCAATACTTCTTCAGGCAGGGCTACTCACGTTCCTTCACATCTCCCAGACTTACGAAACCAATTTTGATTACAATTTCTTCATTAACAAACTTCTCCACAATGTTTCTTTTGTCTTTTACACGGTTTTTTTGGCCATAATCTCCATTTTTATCGGGATTTTAGCGTGTTTCGAAAAGCTTACAATCAGCTGCCTTAAGTACACTCCTGTACATCCTATGAAAGGTATTAACGAAACCAACAACACCAGAGATTTTTTCGGGTTGGTAACCTACAAGCTCTGCAAAGAAGAACACCCATGTTCTAGTCGCCTTGCTAAACTCCCTCAAGCGGAAATTGTGGAGTTTTTAAGAATCTTACACGAAGATATTAGTTTGGTGATGTACGAAATCAACGACTGCATGAACCCCCAGTTCTTATGTCATACAGTCGTTGAATTAACAGTCTTGATCGTTCAATGGTACGCTGTTATAGTGTACATGGCTTTCACTTTTAAAGCTCCTCAAGCTAGAAGTATTCATGTGGTCAATTGTCTTTTTGTCGTAATGCATTCATTAGGGATTTTTCTGTTCCTCAAGAACGCTCAACAGTTGAAAAATATGGTAAGTTATCTGTGGAAAACACTTAATTAGACAGATGTTTGAAATCTTTGTTTAGTTTACTTAATTGGAAAGTTAATGATAATCATAAAGTATGATACCTATATGGAATTTAAAAATTATAATCGGAGGAAAGTGAGTAAAAGCGAGTTTGATTAATGATGTATGAATTTTTGTACCAAAAATATCATTTTTACGTACCAGAAAGAAATCCGACATCTTTAGATTTGTATCTAATGCTTTTTTAATGGTCGTTCTTCAGATACAAGGTTTGAATAATTTTCTGTTGGAATATTCCACACGGATCTCTTCGCTTGAGGAACACCAACAGGTGCGACTCTTTATTGAGAAACTGAAGCAACATCGGCCACTTACTGCTAGCGGGGTCTTCACTATCGATTTGGGAATTGCTGGGCCTGTATTTATTTTTATATTTTATTTGTTAGTTTCCTAAACATTTTGTTTTAGATTTCGGCCAACATTTTGACATATGTTCTGGTGGCTTTACAATTTGAAATTCCAAAAGAAGAATAATTTCTTGTGTTTGAAAATTTTAACAGCACGATTTTTTATCTGTTGCATTTTAGCACTACACCGTCTGTGCGTGGACTTCTTGCAGAACAATTAGTGTAAATAAATAAAACTCATTATTATGTAAATGTTTTATTAAAAAAAATATATTATTAACAAAATTAACATAAACAATATTTACAATGACACAACACACGCACATGAACACGATGAGAGATGATAAATTATGAGCTTAAACTAAAAATGACAGACTTTAGGTACTTTTGGCATATTTAGGCCAATCGTAGCCACCATGATGGCCATGGCCGCCACCACCGCCTCCGCCATAACCTCCTCCAAATCCACCGCCACCACCACCATGGTGACCACCTCCAAATCCGCCACCACCTCCGTGGTGGCCGCCTCCAAATCCACCTCCTCCTCCGAATCCACCGCCGCCGCCGCCGCCGACGCTTTTGAGAATAATAGTGGTGTGGCCGTTACCTCCGCCGCCATGTCCACCACCATAGCCACCGCCAAATCCTCCACCACCACCACCACCTCCGTGGTGATCGTGGCCTCCGCCGAATCCACCGCCGCCTCCGTAACCTCCACCGCCTCCGTAGCCTCCGCCACCACCGCCATGGTGGTCATCATGGCCTCCTCCAAAACCTCCTCCAAAACCACCTCCAAATCCGCCGCCGCCGCCGCCACCTCCATGGTGATCATCGTGGCCTCCTCCAAATCCTCCGCCACCTCCGTATCCTCCACCGCCACCGTGGTGGTCATCGTGGCCGCCTCCAAATCCACCGCCAAAACCGCCTCCTCCGCCATAGCCGCCGCCGCCGCCACCACCGCCGTGATGATCATCATGACCTATAAATTTAGTACATACTTAGAAAAATGTTTAAAAGTTTTTAAGATAAATTTACCTCCTCCGCCGCCGTAGCCTCCTCCGAAGCCGCCGCCAAATCCACCACCACCGCCTCCATGGTGATCATCATGTCCACCTCCGAAACCTCCGCCAAAACCACCTCCATATCCGCCACCACCACCTCCGTGGTGATCATCGTGTCCACCACCAAATCCTCCTCCGAATCCGCCGCCACCTCCGTATCCTCCACCATCGTGGTGGTCGTCGTGGCCGCCTCCGAATCCTCCTCCAAATCCACCACCACCGCCGTAACCACCGCCTCCGTGATGGTCATCTAAACAAAAAACAAACCATTAGAATCACAACACTAACAATCATAATGCAAAATAGTACCTCCTCCAAAGCCTCCGCCGAAACCGCCTCCATAACCACCACCGCCTCCGTCGTGGTGATCGTCATGTCCACCTCCAAATCCACCTCCAAATCCACCTCCGAAACCACCACCACCTCCGTGATGGCCGTCATGTCCTACAGTTACAAAAAGATTAAATGACTGAAAAATAAAAACTTTTTAAGTGGACATACCTCCTCCGAAGCCACCTCCGAAACCGCCGCCGCCGCCGTGGCCACCTCCATCTGACTGTAAAATTATGATTTTGCCTCCATCGCCGCCACCACCGTGATGATGACCGCCACCGCCGCCACCTCCGAAACCTCCGCCAAAACCACCGCCGAAGCCACCGCCATCATCGTGATGATGGTGGTGATCGTCGTGAACGTGAACTACTTCTTTATGATGAGAGGGTTCAGGAACGTGGATCCTTATGTGAACACTGAAAAAAATATTTATTATTAATTGTAGGAATACAAAAATTGGTTCCTTGCCAGTTCAATGTAAGATTTTAGTATTAGACTTTCGTTTTTAGTTTTTACCCAAATCGTTTTTAATATAAGAATTTAACCCAAAAATTTACTCACTGTTCTTTCCCAAAAGTGGCCGCGCTGTAGGCAACCAACGCCGCCAAAAGCACCAAACCCTGCAACACACAAGATTTACAAAATCCATGATAACGACAAAACCTAAACACTCACGAGCAACTT
Source organism: Cynaeus angustus (assembly GCA_030157275.1). Lineage (NCBI taxonomy): Eukaryota > Metazoa > Arthropoda > Insecta > Coleoptera > Tenebrionidae > Cynaeus > Cynaeus angustus. The sequence goes on from CM058059.1 coordinate 15,802,385, forward strand.
GGAAGCCATCTACAGTGACTTCCGAAAGACTACACCGGTTGATTTGCTGCAGTACCACAGACCGCAATGTCTTCAAATTCCGAAAACGCAACGTTTTATAGAGAAGATCTCTCTCAATAAGTTTGTTTTGTTGATAATGAGGAGTTCTCATACAGTGGGGGCAGCCGTGGGGATAGACTTACAATAAATTTCCTGCTGGTACTGGTATTGGCCCTGACCCAGAGAAGCTTCAATTTCGCCAGTGAGAGTGAAAGAGAGGTCGTCGAACGGATAAAGAGTAAAGTTCAAGATGGTACTTTTCGATAAAGTCAAGAAGGATTTATGTAACAATTTTTTTGCAAAAGAAAAAAAGAAGAATAAACTAGGAAATTTGGCAAGAGCATTGTAATAGAAATGCAGTACTGATAACATTATAATAACATACATGCTTAATTAAGGAAACTAGGAAGAAGCTCGTAACAAAGTTGTAATTTCGATATTTCCTGATGGTAACGGAAGAATTTTTTTTGAAACAACAGTTTTTACTTTATTGGAATGGTTAATTAATTTAACTATCATATAGATTCAGATAACTAATAGTTATTAATCACTTTTACTGCTTAATTAGTCTCACTTCTACTTACGATAATATTAAGTGGTCTTTGTTATGAATAGAAGCTTTAGAAATATTAGAAATAAGAATATTATATTATTTGAATATAATAGAATTAAAAGTGTACATTCCTTTTTAAATTGGAATTTTGTATACTGAGTATTCAAAAATTTACTAAACGCACCCTGAAGAGTTTATTCCAACTCTTTCAAATATTCAGAAAATTCTTAGACACGATATTATTTAACTTTCTGTTGATATTGTCTTAAATACAATACGACTTAAACAAAACGACGACCAAACTAACTCTGAAATTTGAGTTCTGTTGGTAGTTCTGCCTGATACTAAAATGCGTCTGTAACAGTGACATGATTCTCATGACAGTTCTGAACTCGGTAGACAGCAGGTCTACAAACTTATCTCAAATTTTTTGAGACAATTAAATTTACTGCACCTAGTGACATGTTCCTGTGCAAACTGCCGTAATTTGAGTGGCATCTCTATTATAATCTTAAGCGCGAAATTTTAAACTGCTAACGATTTTTCAAAATTAACACATAACGTAGCTAGGTAATAAATAGACTCAAGGATACTCCATAATTTACTCCAAATTTACTCCAAATATACGCACATATAAATAGACCAATTTTTAAGGAACGTAACAAAAATGTCAAAATCAGTTTAAAATCAAAATTTTATTTTAATAAATTTCATCGTGTTATTTTCCTGCTCCATTTTCCAAATAAACAGTTCGTTCATTAACCATTATATATTCTAGCGCAGATGGCACAAACATGTGAAAGCTGCTTATGTCAAAGGGTGATCCCATCGTTTGGAAATCAAGTGAAAGGAAAAGACGTCGGACTTTCTTTGCCCAGTAATATTTAATACATCTCTGCAACTGCATCTTCCCAATTTAAAAGCGGACGAAATCCAATAGCACTTTCTCAGGTTGCCTTCGATGACCCTTTGGCCATTTATTGCAGACATTAACAATAGACTTTCTTTTTTTCGACAAGTGCTAGATACTAGACACTTAGCACATGCTTTCTTCAGCGGTAGGCGGTCCGAAAATCATAATTACGTAAGAACGTGAAGGTTTATAATAAGTAAGGGAATGTATGCGTGAGAATAAGAGTTTCACATTTGCCGTTTATTGTTGATGTGTTGGAAAAGCCGAATTTCACACGGAGAGGTAAAAAATATTAATTAGGCGGATCATCGCTATTAAATTAAATGAGATAAGGACGCAGTAGTCGTGCAAACTTTGGTATTTCAAAATGGTTTTTGTCCACATTTGATGTCTATTGTTCTCACATAAAATAAAGTTTAGTTGCTACAGTTTTATTACTTTTTGCATTAATAGGTGTATGTCACTTTCCCCACAAATGTTTCTTTTTCTTTAAAACTCTTTCACTTGATGCATTACCTTATCATGAATTCTTTAATTGAGAAAAAAAAATTGGTAGGTATGTTAAAAATTTTAAGTAGTATTTTAATTTGATGATCAAGATAAGATAAAACATTTGTTGTATTACTTACCACCAAAATTATAATTATTTTATTCCACATTTTTTATTCTAACACAAAAGAAGACATTTATTTTACTTGAAATTTTAACTTCATTTTTCAAGTTAAGTACTCTATTAATTTTTGATTTTTGTTGATTTATATGATCTTCTGACTCTCCTATGAAAAATTACCTACATCCAATTATAAATTAATTTAGATGACAGCTTCAGATAAAACAGTACAGAATTAATTTACAGCCTATCTCATTTATCCTTGACTTCTGACATTGACCACCAAATAAAAACACACTTAATTTTTAAGTGGGTGTAACTCATTGTACCGTTCCATTTTTTGAATGAATTACAAATCGTCTTACACCTATCGTACGTTGGACCTTGACCAATTCAACATTAACAAGTTCATTCACGCTTTCATGACATTACGACAGCCCCATAAATACAAATATTGCAGAATTTCGCTTCTATAACGTTTACGCTACTTAAGTAAGCAGCGTTTCTTTTCATTTAATTTAAGTAAATTTCATCTTTATTGATATCCTAATAACAGTAATATATGACATCTTCATTATCACTTCTCTCTTACTAGTATAGAAATTATTGTTTCTTTCTTTATTTTTTTTAGTTGTAATTGCTACTTTAAACAGATGACACTCTAATGAATAAAAATAGAAAAAAATAGTTTTCTTTAAGTTCATCTAATTTCTATTAAGCGTCACGTTCGTTCCACTCAGATTGATTTAACAATCTCTTCTTACTGTCGCTAAGATCAAATTCACATATTTATTGTAACGAATCATAACATAAGTTCAATGAAGAGTTGAATAAATAATGTTTCACCTACTTTTTTTTTTCATGTCTGAAAAGGCGGAGAATTCGATTAAGGTCAACGAATTCGTTTTGTAACAGGTTGTTTATTTAACGAGCTTCTATTCACTCAGCTAACAAAAACAGTTCATTACATCTGAATAAGAAGTCAATCAATCGATTAGTAGTTCGCTTGCAGTTATCGTATCGGTTCGTAATTGCAAATTTGGTATTTATTGAGTTTGATGTAAAATTTTGATATTTTTGGCTATTTAAACCAAAACATGCTGATAGAGAGAAAAGTGTGAGTGTATAAATATTTAATGAGCGGCAAGCCAACACAGGAAAAGTCAAATTATAATAATCCGTAAATTCGTAAATAACTTTTCTACCTCCGGTTTCAATTTAAGTCTAATATTTATTAGAAACTAAGAGAGAACCTTAGAAACAAAATTCATAAGCGGATCTTAAGATAAAATGATGGGTTGGTAAAAATCAAAAATTTAGTTTTTGTACTCATCGTACGGAAACAGAATTTTTCCGCTTAATCCCGATGCACGGAAAAACGGTTTTCCCGCACCGCGGTGTTTTTTAGTTTCCGCTGGCGGCTAGGGATATTTGCGTTATACGGTTGGTATTGCGACTTTTTGAGGACATCAGTCAATCAGTTTTTGATAAGTGCGTTCATACCGTTCGCGACTTTTCTCGGGCAGCAGACGTGAAACGGCCTCTTTGGCACATTGTTGTACTTCGGAAGGGGTACACATACATTCTTCGCTCTCACTTATTTTAACAATTTTTGTTAATAATTTAAAAAAAATGACAGCTGATTTACATTTTAAAAATCTAGGAGGTAGCTACAATAGACAGATCATGTTACCAACCCACCATTAAAAAAAAAAACTAAGTTACTTAATTTTTTTTATTTCGATATTCGTTACAAAAAATATTGTACCTAACTCTTTCGGAAAGAATTTTTTGTACTCATTGTATGGAAACAGAATTTTTCCGCTTAATCCCGATGCACGGAAAAACGGTTTTCCCGCACCGCGGTGTTTTTTAGTTTCCGCTGGCGGCTAGGGATATTTGCGTTACACGGTTGGTATTGCGACTTTTTGAGGACATCAGTCAATCAATTTTTGATAAGTGCGTTCATACCGTTCTCGACTTTTCTCGGGCAGCAGACGCGAAACGGCCTCTTTGACACATTGTTGTACTTCGGAAGGGGTACACATACATTCTTCGCTCTCACTTATTTTAACAATTTTTGTTAATAATTTAAAAAAAATGACAGCTGATTTACATTTTAAAAATTTAGGAGGTAGCTACAATAGACAGATCATGTTACCAACCCACCATTAAAAAAAAACTAAGTTACTTATTTTTTTTTATTTCGATATTCGTTACAAAAAATATTGTACCTAACTCTTTCGGAAAGAATTTCCCCGCATTCGCACTAAATGCAGCACTCCTTACAGTCGTGCTGCAAACAAAGTGCTCATGCGGGAAAATTAAGTTTCCGAACTTGTTAGGTAAATAACTATTCCCGCATTCGCACTAAATGCAGCACTCCTTACAGTCGTGCTGCAAACAAAGTGCTCATGCGGGAAAATTAAGTTTCCGAACTTGTTAGGTAAATAACTATTTCAGTTTTTCTGTAAAGCAAACTAAAATGTAAAGCCAAGAATTTTTTTGCAATATCTTGTTAAATATAAAAAAAAATATTTGTTTTTTAACATTAGACACGCTTTTTTTATTAAAAAATTGTACCTGGCGTCGATCTAAACTTGGCCCAAAATTGATTTTTTGATTTGATTTATTCTGTTAAAATATTTATTATTTTATATAAACCGACTTAAAATTGTAAAAAAAATCATAAACACAAAGAATTAGATAAACAATAAAAAAAAACACCTTCAAGTTGTATTTCTGCAGCCACTGCTATTAACTTAAAAAATATTTTGTTCGGAAAATTATTGTGTCTTTATTTATGCATAAAATTTTCTTAGAATAAAAGTTATTTTTTGGTTTCAAAAACAATTCAACTCTATTTAGATTGAATAAAACTCAATCTTACAAAAATGGCGGATGCGTTTTCTGAGGTTCTGTATAATATTTTTAAAACAGTTAATAGTGCTTTAATCGATTTTAAAGTTACGTTTATAGCCATAAAGACCATAAAAGTACATTGTAATTTTTTCAAGATTTTTGTGCATTTAATTTTAGAGTAAAAGATGATGTTATAAAATGTCACAAAAAATGTTAAAAAACGAAGATGAATTAATTATTTTAGAACGTTTAAGATATTTGTGAGATAGAAATGGATCTAGAAAGTCAACATACATTTAATAAGCTAAAAAATTTCAAAATCTAATTTTAAATATGCACTTTTATGATAAATCATTCTGTAGAATTCAGTTACTATTTTAATTACTTACTCAATTAATTTTCTATGATCTATTGTTTATTGTCTAAAAGTTTATTAAAATATATTAGCGAACGAATGGATTTAAAGAAAAACATTTTGTCTTGAATTTTTTAACCAACTCATATCAACAATCTTTCGATCTACAACACCTAGGAAATAGATACCATCAAAATACACTTTTACGTAATTCCGCCCAGTGAACGTCATTTCTCACAACTATTCCACTCCACAATTACCATCAAATTCAAGAAACCTCAATATATATAATAGAAACCGCAAGTTAGTGACCTCAAGATGAACATCACTCATTTCCACCTAATCTAAACTTCTCACGATGCCATAACAACCTTACTTTCGCTTCCTCGTTATTCCCATAGCTCACATTTCCTTCACTTTTAGGGCAGTGGAGCTCCAAGCACGCGTTACATTCTACCTCGACATTGCAAACCATTTAAATCGAAAGTAATCGCATTTTGTACCAGAGAAAACTTCTTTTTACTGGAACTCTCCCAATATTATTACCGGTATTGTATTTTTGCCTTCGACATCTTTCGGATGCGTGCTTTCACCGACTTTACAAAACAGAAGCGGTTTCACTTGATTGTGTTGGGATTTTCAATAATTAACCCGTAATTACTTGATCTTAATTAAATTCCAAGTTGGGGAAGATGAAAAGAAAGTCAATGGAGATTGATCTTGGTGATGACGGTGATATTGCCGGTTTACTGTTATGACTTCTTAAAATGATGACAATAGAAATTTTTTTAAAGTGGAAAACTACGTTATAAACATAAACGTCACCTTTATGGTAAAGTTGCACTAGCTTTTACAATTTCTGATTTGTCCCTGCGTGAAATTTACATAATTGCGTGTTAGATATTATCTGCTTTTATTGCCGCAGGCTTGAGTAAAAGTGGTCAGAATGGGTCATCGAGGATGAAGGTGAAATCGACTTCAGAAATTATTGTATGTTTAATAATTGGAAGTGATTATGAGCAGGAGTGTAGTGACCCAATTGGGAAGAATTATGTTTTTGTTAGATAATGTCTAAGGCTGCAAAGAGGAGAAATTAGACTAAAAGTTGCTACTATTTTCTAAACCACAACAAAAAGAATTCTGTCTGGTTACTGGCCCAGAAAAATATTCGACCAATTACGACAAAAAAATCACAATTGTTTTTTTACAGAAAAAAGTGGCAATAAAGTATATTTCTAGACACTGGTGAACGATGACATAGAAGCATTGGAATACAATAAATCTTTTGTAAAAAGAGCTATGAAAACATTCTTGAGTGTTAATTTGTGAACGGCTGAAGTGTTTGCGAAACTTGGAAAACATCAACACGTGTGGGGTCTGCCAACACTTTTTATTATTAAGATATAAATAGATATTCACTTTACCGTGGATACAAATTTGCAGTTTTTGGCCAATATAGCTTTCGTTTAGAACAATGATTTTTAAGCTTTTACAAAACTAAAACATTTTACAAACAATACGATTTATGAGACGAATAGATAAAATAGATAGAATAAACTTATGACTAACTAGCATATGCAACCAACTTTTCAATTCTATTAAGAACAATTATTTTCAACGATTTTATATCAATTTAATGTACTGGATTCCTATTGTCTGAAACAAATTATTGTTTATGTTTTTATATCAATATTGACGTAAGATTTTGTTAATGACTAGCAATAATCTGTGAGTATAAAATACGATGTAAAAATTAAGAGAGAAATTCCTATGATGTTTTCTCTTCATAATTGGTGGTATTAAGTGTATGCAAAAGGGTATTATGAATTTAATAAAGGTAATTATGAGCTGTAAGTTTAACAAAACTAAAAAGAACAAAAATGAACACCATTACTCTTACGGTTTTTCCATTACTTTTACAAGAATCTGGTCTACCGAACAAACCCTACCGAAAAATATTTACACAAAGAGCTGCTGTCTCTTTTTTACGCAATTTGTAAAAATCCATTAATACGATTTGTCGTTTTCATTTTCGCAAATAGACCATTTTTTCAACATTATTTTTGTCTGGTATACTCTTTTTGTCGATTGAAAAAATTCTGTGTGTAGTGTTTTTCGCCTGGTTTTAAAGCATTGTCGTTATGATCACCTCTTTCGATAAATCTTTAAAAAAATTATTTTTAAAATTTGTTCAAACTTTCTTTCATCGTTCGTCCTTGTCTTTTCTCGAAAACAACTTGTATGTTTTTCTCAGTTAGTTGTCCAGTTTTTCGTCTCCAGAACAATTTGTAAATAAATAAATGTTAAATTAAAATCAACAAATAACGTTTTACAGCCAAAGTCAAGTGTCTTTAACTACAGTTTTTAAGTATGATTTTGTTATGAGGCCAAACTGTATCAAAGCAAAAAAGTTCAATACAAAACAGTTTAAGAACTAATTTGTTTCGGACGCAGTATTCAAACATTTTCATAATTTGACTAAAATAACCTTGTTTTTAACTACAATAATATAGGGATAAAATTAATATTTTAATTAATATTGCCATTTTCTTAAGTAGCATAAAACTTAAATTTTTATCATTTTGTTTTTTGTTCTGAATTGCTTATATGAGAGAAAAAAGTTAAAAATTAAAATATATTACATATAATAAGTAAAAGTTGTCACCATTAAATTACTTTAGTCAAATTAAGTATCATAAAATTTACAAAACGAATTATTTGTGTAAAATTATTCATTAAATCAAATCAAACGTAATCTATTCATTCCAGAGAATTACCCGATATAGAAGAAAATGATTTTTAAATGTAAAGTTTTTAATAAAGATATAATTAGTCATAACTGGACAACTCGTACTTAAAATATACATACGTAGAAACATTTTTCCCATCTGAAACCTTCAAAAAAAATTGAGTCGTAAAATTTAACGTGAAAAGATTTTTTTATTTTTAGTAACTTACAAAACCAGATTTTTAGTTACAAAAATTTGCAACAATTAATTACTAATAAATTTTACAAAAACTTTATAAGTTTCGAGCTAGTCTCACAGACAATAAATTATAATTAATGAAAAGTCATTTTTTTTCAATTTTGCGAAAACAAAATGTACAGCGTTGTTAAAAACTCAAAATGTTTCCTTTATATTTACATCCGCAGAATAGAGATTTTACTTTTATCTAGTACTGTTAGTTGCCTATAGTCATATATCAAAAACGTTTTTATTGCGGTATGTAGAACACCTAACATAATGATCTTATTTATGTCTTTGAATATTTAAATAGTTCATAACAGTCTTGCTCTAAAACCTTATAAAGATAATAAGTGTTTACATCAGTTTTCTAAAATATTTATTATAGTTCATTTCGGTAAAAATTGTATTTGCGAACTTAAGGGTTATTTATTATATTTATAGAGTTGCCTGCCGTGTGGCTGTTGTAAACCATTTAAAAAGCCAAAACTACTTTCTTTTTTTAAATTTCCTACATATTTATTAAAATATCTAAGTAGAGTTGTTTTAACGTTATAGCTATAAAATTTAAGAAGATTGAGAAAAAATAAGTTTTAGAAATTATTTTTGAAATGTACACTACAAAAATAAAAATTCAGGAAATTTTTGGTATTGTTATTAACTGTGTCAAATTACAAACATTATAGAGTAGAAAAAACAAGTTTTAATAGTATATTATGACGACGTCTGTCACAATTTTGGCAGATGATGCCGCTGACGTTAGGACACTTAAAAGATTGGAAAAGTGTTGCTGTTGCGAAAGCATATGTGGCAGATTCCATAGAAAATAAAAAAAATGCCCAAACACTTGGATAATCGGTTGAAATTGCCCGATCGTTTAAATTATCAGCGGGAATTACTTGTATTGCGCCAACAAATGAATCTACCATCAAAACCACAACCTCCGGACTTACAATTACCAGACATTTAAAATGCACATTTTATATTAATACACATTAGTACAAAATTACTTGCTGCTTTATTTTGTTCTTAACAAGCATAAAATTGTGACCCGAGATAAAGATGTAGGTACTTTGGTTCTACCTAAAGTGTACCATTTTATTGCCATGACAATAAATCCTGCATAATAAAAAATCGTACCATAATGTGATGAATTATAAACAAATTTGAATGTGTCAAAAGGTAATTATCAGACTATTCGACCACAAAAAAAAATATTTTACGCTGGCAACTTAAAATTAAAATATTAGTTTTTTTTTGGTAATTTTACCAATACAGCAATAAAATTTTGAAAGGTATATTTTGAAATTTTTAATGACTGTCATATCACAATAAAATAGTTTTAGAAATTTTCATTTTTAGTACGAAACGATTTTTTTAATTAAATCTGTAGTTCTTATTTAAACAGTGAGAAAGTTACAAAATTTGTCATTTTTTAACTGTGTCAAATCAAAAAAATATAGAGCAGAAATAACTATTTTAAGGTAAAAAAATTTAATATGTTTTATTAAAACTTAACAAAATTTGGAGCTTATTATTTTTGACTATCACAAAATTTAGAGCAGAAAAAACTTAAAGTCGATTTTCTTCAGTGCCTAAATCTTGTCATTGATTTAATATCGTTTTTTTTTCTAAAAATTCAAAATAGGAATAATATGTGTACATTGTCACAAAATTCTTATTTTTAACAAGTCACTCAAGCGTTACTTAACGGTTTTGAAAAAATCAACTTTTTAAATAATGGTGGATGCGGTAGGTAAAAAATAATCAGCTTATATCTTAACATTCTTAAAGCAAAATTAAATAACAATAAATGCAAAATCCAAATTATAGGCTTGGCGGTAACTAAATTTTTGTCTTATTTTTAATTTTATCACATGATATAGGCGTTAAATAATAGATTAATGATGCTTATCAACCAATTATGAATACTGTTGTAGGCAAAGCTCTTACAAAGTTGTATTCTTAGTTGCCTACTATAAACAAAAATGTAGCAGAGAATTTATGGATCTGAACTTCGGCTTACTAAGTAGAAAGGCGAATCATTAATAGCAGTCTTAATTAATGAAAATCACTAATTGCCTTGAATTAGAACTAGTTTATTTTAAAATTTTCTATTCATACTGAAAAACATACAAAAAATATTGTATTAAATAAAGTATCTAAAAAATCATTTATTTGTTGAAATTTTTCTGCTTAATGCAACTTTGTCACAGAGTCAACGAACTATATCTGCATCAGCACTTTGAAAGACCACTGTCAAGGATACTTTCATTTCTTGGCGCAGCAGCTGCAACAGTGAAAGTCAATGAAAGTGATCTGATTTAAATAGTGAAGAATTAAGCAATAGTTTAGGTAATGTCACTTCGATCCTGACTCTTGATGAGTACAAAACTACAAAATACCAAGAATATTCTAACCACCATTTCAAAAAAAATAAAACTTTATTTCAGGAGAAAACTGACAAGAGTTAAAGACAACTATGGTAACTAGACCATAAACCCGTGAATGTCCAAATAACCGGCACTTCTCCCCACGAGATCATCTCCATCCCATTTAAAATAATTAACCGTAACTTTCCGCGCTGACAGCCGCCATGGGCCGAAATGGAGCCGTCATCCACGACCACCGCAGTGCGTCCAATTTGTCCCATTTTTAGATCGAATGCGTCTTGGTCCTGAAATCGTACTTGAGGTCGTCTTCGATGTGTTCAGTAACCGGTTTGATGTCTTCGAATTGAGAATGAGGAGGCAGTGAATTAAAATCGTGGAAGATGGATACCGGTCCGAATAACTCCACTTCCTTTTTTTCACCGTCTAGTGCCTTCCAACTATCCGTTAATTTACCAACGAGGTACTTGGGTTTCTTCGGTGAATAGAAAGGATAGAATTTATTGGCGGTGTCGAAAGGATGGGTTAGTTTTATGGGCGATCCTATGATTACTCCAGTGGAAGCTGACAGCGGCGAGTGGAAAGACCTTCAAAAGGAAATTTTATGAAAAGTTTTGGGTGATGACGTATTGGTCTTGATTGATCATTAAAATTCTATAGAAGACAGTAAAAGAATATCTAAATTGCTAACAAGTGCCTACTTTCCCGATACCTTAAAATATCGTGATTACAAATGATCAGTTAAATACCCAAAATTAATGTTAGATAAACTTAACTAAAGCAACAATTATAGAAAATAAACAGATAAAAATTGTCATTTGTTTACGACAATTCTTAAACACTGAGACAGATAACATTCTGATCAAGAATAATATAGAAAAGTCAAACATTATAAAAAAAAACACATAAATTACAAAAAACTAATCAGAATTACAAATAGGCTTGCAACTGCAACAAACTACCTAAATGGTAAAAATAATTTGCGATAATCATAACCTAGTTTAAAAATTGTTTGCTAAAAATTAATAAGTTTGAAAATATGATATTAAAGTGAGAGAAATATAAAAATGGCAATTAAATATTTTTATAAACTAAAAAACCTGTAAATACAACAAATAATCGTGAACACATTGATCGGTCTACAACATCCGTAAAACATCCCACAATTTTTTTTTAATTATTTTAAAATTCAAACAGAAAATTTAACAAACAAAATGAGAATAAAGTTTAATTTAGATTGAATTTTAATATTTGACAGAAGTCAAAAAGCTAAGAAGAATAAAATAAATTTATAGAATTTTGCACGTAACAAAATTTTAAAATACCTACGTTATTTATTAGAAATATTGTAAAAAAAAGTTCAAACTCAAAACAAAGAACACTAGAAAAAAAGATAATACAAGAAGTAAAATTAGAAGTTTTAGAAGGTCAGTAAAAACGAACTTAAATGAATTTGAAGAAATCGATTGAAGTTTTTCTTCCACTAGGTAAAAATTAAAGATATTTTTTTACTTCTGTTTTTCTAAAAAAACTTTAAACATCTAAGTTAATTTTTTCTACGTCATCGTAAATCAATGTTAGACTTAATGAGTCAAAAACGTTTATTTCTATTTTATTAGAAACGCTATGTAGATATATTTGTAGCACGTACAGCAGCATTAAAGAAAGTGCACTACCATTGTTTGAGCAAAGAAAGTGTGACACTAATTTTTAAATAATTTCAGAATATAAAAAGTAATAAAAAAAAATTATAAGCATACAAATAGATAGATTTAAATTGCTAATGTATAATTTTATAGAATCTAATCTTTTTTTAGAATAATATTATTTTCCGATAAGTTTAATACGGAAACCCCGTAAAAAGTTTGAAACTGCCAAACCTTAAATTTAAAACTTTTCAAAATTAAAATTCCTAAGCATAATGAATTTTGACCGCAAAGTTTATGGTGCCATTGGCACGGAAAGTTCTGTTACATTTAACATTGTTCAAATTAACTAAATTAAATAGGATGTCTATTACAAAGTCCAACTGAAAAAATTAGTATGTCTCTATTTTACCAACGTGAACAAAATTTGGAGACGAAGGAAGAAACTTCTAAATTATGCTTACAACTACAAGAAGTCATGTAATTACAGCATACACGTAAAGAGTGATAAATTTCTCTCATGTTTAACGTTGTAACACATGTACTTACCTCAGTTCACACCAATTTGTTATAAAAAGAAAATCTGGCAATTAATCGCATTCTTATGTAATTTCTAATCGCGCCTGATAAAATATAAAATCAAAAAAAAGAGAAAATTGTTTAAATAAATAATAATTAAATAAATTGTAAATAAGAATGCATTGTTATAATTAGAAATCAAGAGGTGGGACCAAGAGAAGATAGATATAAAAATCCTGCTGAGACAGGGGCAACACGTCTTCATATTAACAGACGGTAAACACACCGAACAAAATAAAAAATGTAAAACTCCATTATAGTAACTAAATTTGTTTATAATATTAGTAGAAGTTAACTACAATTAGTATCGTTTTCCAAACACTCCTTTATATAAAAATATCTAAACTTGAATACGAATAACCGAAATTCGCTTATTACTTATTAAGTAGCTAGAAATGAAAGGTTATTAAACTTAACCGCATTTTCTACATTTCCTCGGCAATCTCTTTCACGCTATTAAAGAACAAATTGTAGAGAGTAAATAACAACAAATCGAAGTTGATTGAACGTTGTTAAAGTGGATGTGGCTTTTGTTCATCCTTTCAATTATTTATTAAGCAAGTCAATAAAGCAGTGACAATAATTATAGCACTTAATCCGCAAATGGGATTTCCATCGAAAAGAAATTCAAGTGATGAAATCGTTGATTAAAAACTTTCTTTTATAGGAGGTTCATTAAGTTGTCTAAACCTAGCTTTTTTTTTCTCGTATAATCCGGATTTGTGATTATAGTAAAAGAGAGAAATTTTGCGTTTTTAAAGATGTAACTGTGGTGAATGAGATTACAAGACGATTGAATTTTAATGGATTTTTTTGTTATATACACGTTTTCTACAAAAAGTCAAAATAAAAGATGCAGTAATTTTTGTAAAACTAAATAATATCGAAATAGGAGTGGCAACAAATAATATGGTATAACACAATATCTTAAAGCATGTAAAAAATAGTCAAATATCCAACAAAAGATAAAATTTAAAAATACACTTAAAATATGAAAAACAAAAAATAAAGTAAGAATATAGAAATTAAATGTTAAAAATTACAAAAGCATATGTATAAAAAAAAAGAAAATTGATATATGTGTAAAATACAACAATTCAAAAAATAGCAAAATAGATTCAAACTGAATGGAAATTCATTAGAAAACTAAAATAAAAAAATGAAAGAATGGTGATGAAAACAAACTAGAACATACAACAAGGCAGAAATTAAAAGTAAGAACAAAAAAAGATAAGATGAAACGTTTGCACATACCAAATAGAAAAAAAACAAAAGACACTGTCACCACTGATCTAAAACGGCAACAGAAAATAAAATTGAATATGCGATTATAACGCTACCATTACTCCTAAATTAAATGATTTTAACTGCAAAGAAAGCGAAAGAACGACACACAATTCTTTAAAAACTAAAAATTTTTTTTTTGAAAAGTCGTAAATTGATCTTTAGCATACAAAGTGTCATCAGTTGCTTTAAATAAACTCGTTTAGTATTTTTATAGAAACTGTACTTTTCTCAATTTTTAAATCTGAATAGAAAATCGACTTTCCCATTTTCTATCTAATCTAATTGGTACGCGGAGAGCAGGCGAGAAATGAAATAATTTGCTACGACAATAAACGAAGAATTCAAGCAAAAAATTGAGTAAAAGTCATTGCCAATAAATGGAAAGTGGTTACAACGCGAATTTTTCTACTACAAATCAATGACGCATTATAAACCTACCGATCAAATATGGTCTGTATGTGGGGCAGCGCCACGATTGTCACAAACATCACCTGAAACTAAACATGTCAGAACATAAAGCAATAGACAGAATTAGAGTTACCTGTAATAAGCGGTGAAGACCCATGTCGTTTTGAAACTGACGACCGATCCTCCGTTACATCCTTTATAACGATCACAATATTGAGGAAAGCGTAATTACCATATAACATGCACCCATCGCAATAATAGTAATCAACGTGACGAATTGAAAATTCGGAAGTTGTGGATAGTACTCGTATCAAATTTGCACTGAAGCTGTGATGGAAAAATAATTATTGGGATGGTTTTGCACATCTTTCTTTTGGATGTTTTGACTTTCGTTAGAAAGGAAAAGTGAAGTTGTTTGTGATAAGAGGTGAATGTTATTTGGAGTAATGTTGGTATATTGAGAGAGACAGAAGATGAGAGAGTTGATGAGATTTTATTGTTGATCGGATTGTAGCGTTGATTGGAACAGAGGCGGCGAGAAGATTGGGGAAAGCTGGGTAACGAAAGAAAAATTTTTTATTGGGAATATGACTAATATGTTTACTAACAGATGTTATAAAGATGAATGTTAAACCATAGTTTATAGCAGCAAATCGAGATTTACACAATCATCTATTGTCTTCGAAAATTAGATAAGTTTTACTGCCTCGTAGCGAGAGTTAATATTATTGCTAATAGTTAGTTTTTTGTTTCGTCTGCGTTACGTGTTGGCAACAATTAAATTAAAGTTATGGAGTAATTTAGATAATAGGTGCAAAAAATCAAATAACTTACGATCTGCTATCAGCGAATGTGAAATAATTGTTGATTTTGTGGAAACTAGAACGTTTTTTTTTTCAGAATGACACAGTTTATTTTAAAAACTATTTTAACAAAATCTGATCTATTTGTATTTAAGTCATTAATTTCATAGGTTCAATTTCATCTACGTAAATACATTTTTCGCAACTTTTTCTTTATTTTCTTTTGTTCAATTTTTGAAAATCCTATGCTAATTTTAATTTTAGGTTCCAGATTTGAAATTTGTTATTATTATTATGATATACTTTAAAATTTGGAACACTTTGAATATTTTTTTTGAACCCTTACTACTACCTACGCTTCTCAGTTCCAATTTTCGCTGGTTTTTAAATCGATTAATTTTTTTCGCAGTTAATTTAATGAGCCAGTCATCTGAAAAATCATGCAAATTAGAGCTACCAATCGTAAATGAATGAGATGGAAAAATGCGAGTGAAAGTACAAGTAATAGTTAGAGGTCGAGAAAGGTTAAGGTCGGTTTACGGTAGACAGAGCAAGTTTGTTTACCTTACCCTAAGTCGTTTCGCTAACTAAAAACTAAAAATATGCAAATAACCCACTGCCACTGATTGTTTTTTGATCGAAATAGATGATAATCTGCGCTACTTTTTTTTTAAGCATGCCAAATACTAACTGATTAGTATTTAAAAATTGCCATAGTTTCTAAACAACGTGAAGAGTTATAAATTCACATAATTATAATTTAATAGTTGTAGTACAGTCATTAATTAGTTATTATAAGTCTTGTTAATGCTTTTTTCTGTGGTTAATAAGATTTCGAATTTTATAAAAATGTTTAAGGAAGTGCTATCTTCCTTCCTGACATATGAATTTGTGGGAATTTCCATCTTAACAAGATCGGCTTTAATAGACCCCCAACCTCCGCCAATGCACAAACTGGCTCCATAGAAAGAGAACACCGAATAGATTAGCCCGAGGTATGGTTGGATGCGTTTTTCTTCTACTTTCATGATTCCACCATTCAATCCATCTTTTTCCTTTCATTTTACCAACAAAATCGTAGCATATAAATAGCCAGTCGCCAACTCCTTCGACCATCACAAATCTCCTGGATTTAGTGCAGTGCATAACTCTCTAGTGTAAATCTCTCAACGTAGCCACACGCAAATGGCCTACCGTCTTGTGGTAATTCCGCCCCCCCGTATCCCAAACCTCACTAATCCCTTCATTTACAGATAGCCTCCTTCGGGATTATTTCCTTGCTGGGCTTGTGCGATGCCGGAGGTCATGGAGGGTAACTATTCCACAATCCATTTCCCACCCTCTTTAACTCTCTTTTTTCCAGCGGCCACAAAAAAGTCATCATCCACGTCCCCTTCAAAGTCAAGACCATACACCACACACATACCATCGTTAAACACGTCGGCGGCCACGGTGGCGGCGGCGGTGGCGGAGGCGAATTCTACAAAGTGATCGGTTACTCAGGAGGCATCGACGATGGTGAAGTTGTCACACACGGCAGTGGTGGTGGCGGCGGCGGCCATGGCGGTCACGGTTGGCACGGCGGTTTCGAAGGTGGTTTCGGTGGCGGTCACGGTAGTTCCGAAGAAGGACATTCTCTTGGTAGCATTGGAGGAGGCCACGGATACTCCGGATACGAAACAGCCAGCCAAAGTGGAGGAATTGGAGGCGGTCACGGATATGCCCTCAGCAGCGGTGGTGGTGGCGGCGGCGGCGGAAGCAGCGAAGGTGGTCATGAAATTGGACATGCCGCTTTGAGTGCTGAAAGCCACGACATCGGAGGTGGAATCGGAGGAGGAGACATCGGAGGCGGACATGAAATAAGCGGCGGACACGATTTAGGGGGCGGACATGAAATCGGCGGCGGGTTGGGATCCTATGGAGGCGGCTTTGAAGGCGGCTTCGGAGGAGGACACATCAGCGAGGGGATCAGCGCAGGAGGCGATTTGATGAGTAACGGTTATGAAAGTTACGGCGGCGGAGACGGCGGTCATCAGGGCTACGAATAACCTATTACTGGAATTTTTTTCCTTTTTCTACAAAAGTCTGCTAGTCTTTTAATTTTAGTACTTTTTAATCTTATTTTATTGTTGATTTTACACTGTGTTGTTTTTTTTTTTATAATAAAAATAGTAAAAAAGAAAGTTTCTTCATTACCCCAAAAATTAAACAAATTCAAAAACACATAGATATTATTTTTTAGAACAAAAGTTTCTGGTTTAATTACCAATTTCTTAACTTAATAAAAACATTTAACTGGTAATATAAATGTGCTAAAATAGTAAGACTCAGTACCTACCTACGCTATGTTTTTAACTTTCTCTTTTTTATAAAATTTGGTACTACGCTAAAACTCTACAAAACCCTATATTTTCTACAACAAGTATAAAAACAATAAATATGTAATAACAACAACAAAAACGGTACTAATAACATTGATACATTGTGCTCCAAATTTTAACAACTCTAATTTCTAATCAAAGCCATAACTAGGACCATCAGTCTTGTAATTTTCATAAGTTTCTTCATCAGAGGGACCAAAACTATCATAATCAGAAACGTGATACCCTTCGTAATTTTCGTACTTTTTTGGCTTTGGTGCATCATAGTCAACATTATTATATCCATAATCATCAAACTTTTCCTTTTCTTTGTGTTGAGCGGCACTAGGATCATTGCTATTAATATAACTATTAACAAGGTGAACATTTTTAAGGTACTCGTAGTCATTCGATGGGTATTTGTAGAAATAGTTGAATTCCTTTGGTTTTTTCTTTTCTGATACTTCACTTTTAACTGGTGCTGCTGGTACATAGCCAGGGAAAGGATCAGTTTTGGCATTATTAAAATCAACAACTTTTTCTTTCTTCTGGTAATCATGTTCTGTCTCCGAAAGAGGATAGAAATACTCTCGATCGTAGCCGATGGTCGCATCTTCGAATGGTAACTTTTCTCGAACTTTGTATGTACTTTTGACGAGGTACTTGTTCGCTGGGTTGTCACTAAATGGATTATCAACAGTCTCAGTTTCATACTTCTCAGTTTTCAGAGTTTTCCATGACTGTTGGTACGGCCCAGTGTATGGTTCGGAGACGTACGGATTGTCATTACCGTAATGGAACCCTGGTGACGGCTGGTTTTTCTTAGGTTGCTGCTTAAACTGTTTCGACTTAGTAGGACCATGTTGAAATCCTAGGTTTGGTTCTGAGTGGTACGGTGTATACACAGGATTGATAACATACTTATCATGGTGCCGATGGTTTACAATTTCAGGTACGTGTATCTTGATGTGCAACCTGCAATCAAGAATTTTATGATGGTACTTCTATAAAACTCTCATACTTGTCATTAACTCCGGCACTGCTCTTCTCCACCATCAACCCCAAAACGAAAACACAGATCGCTTGTAAATACATCCCGATCAACGACACCTCATGGTCTGCCCGCATAAATTCAACTGTTTCGTTCCATCAAGCAAGGACATTTTTATAGCAGAAATTCGTTCCTGCAATTGCGGTTACAGCAACGAAAACAAAAACTGTTTGAAATTTTGCGATTTGTCACCGTCGGGAAAAACGCTTCCGTTTATAGGTGTTTCAACATTGGAATTTTCGAAACAGGCGCGTGGTAGATAAAACAGTGGAATGCCGTGGTAGCCTTGATACCAAAAGAATTTTTCAGTGTGCAGTGTCAACAAACCTTTAATTGGGTCGGTGCAGGGATGGGGCCGTATTGTTATAACATAATTAACGCTTGTATTTGAAAACTAGGATGATGATGGTAGGATTCGTGGGCTTTAAAGACGGTGTTGTCGGGAATTATTGCTCGTTATTAGGCTTGATGGGCGAGGCAAGTGGACGACTTGGTTGATGGATAAAATGGTGCACCCAATGGTAGAAAATAATAGATACATCCAGACGAAAGATGGTAATTAGACAGTTATTAACTTTGAGCTTTTAACAAAAAATAAGCTTAGAAATAGTTTTTACCAGGTGTTGATTAGTTTCGTTGCAAAAATAGTGGCAGATGTTCGTTTCTTTCTTACTGGAAATAAATGAAGCAAAAAAAAACAAAGGTTTTGTTTTGTTAAACTGTCAAATTTGAATGACAATTAAAATTATTAAATAATTTTACTTTCTGTTTGTAAATGCAGTGATTTCACGGTTTTATAGTAAAATAAAAAAATGATAAAAAGTTTAAGTAAATTTTATGTTTTAGATGTAACTTCCGTTTTCAGTGGAGATATTTCAAATACTTGCAAAAGTACTTATTAATGTTTAGATTTTACACGAAAACGAGATAATATTGAGACGTATTAATCTACTTATTGCTTATTCGTTAAAACATGTGTAATTGTATGCCAACAATATAAATTGTAGTATTGTTGTTAATTAACTATCTACATTTCCTGCAAATTATTTCAATGAAAATTACTTATTTGAATTTTACAGCAATTTCAATCAATTTAAGTGTAATAGTTTGAATAATAATACATATAAAAACAAATAAAGGTAACTATTGTGCCATAACGAAACCCTAGTTTGCTGAAAAAGCTCTTTAAACTCATTATAATTAACAAGTTAAAACAATGCAATTTAGTGAAATCTCTCAATAAAAATAACCTTGATAAACGTACTTGTCGCAAAAAAATGCTACAATTAACACAGCCTCAACTTTCTCCTTTTAAAAAATTAATGACAATAAACAAAACAGTAGATTAAGAGTAATTGTGGAATTGTCTTACATTTTGCGAGATGAATGACTGTGACTGATACCAAAAATCGATTATATAAACCGTTGCAACAACCAAAAATCGTGATTCTCGTTAATAAAGCAACCCCAAAAAAATGCAAAATAGCTTGTCACTAATAAAACAATAAAATTACAACATTTTAATTGTCCAAACCGCGATACCGCCAGTCTATTATATTAGCATGAGCTTGCTCAGTAATTTTTTGTGGCTTCCCGTGATTGGAAATTTTGGCAACAAAATTTCGACGTAAAGCAGCTAATTTATAGTACTGAAAAGAAACGCTACTAAGCGCACTTTTTGCAATTTAAAAATTTGCAACATTCGAGGTGGTACCAGATCACCACATCAAAATAAAACCTTTTAGCTTCAATTGGAACTATTTCTATTTTCCGACGTACGAATTTCTAACTCCAATTTCATCGAAAACCGGCTTTCGTTGCGTGTTCTGTCTTCAGGTAAAATTAATTAATGCGTCTGTGCGTAGGTTACGTGCTTCTGGTCAGCATAGGGCTGATGGTAGGGCAAGGTTAGGGCTGAGATTATAAAACCCACCCGCGGCGCCAGATTATTGCATTCTTTCTTTAGTGTTTTCGGTGTTCAGGTGTGTTACAGTGTCCGTGATGACTACCTTCTACGGATTAGTGGTAAGTCATCGTGGTAACTTCCTTCTTCTTCAACATTGCATTCTTCAGGTGCTCTTAGCGGTTCTGGTGTCAAATACATCGGCGTTCTTTTGGGGCTCTTCAAACCAAGAACCGTAAGTTGAAAAAAAGTTGCTTAATGTGCGGTACCAAGAATAATTTACAGGACGCCACCATATCCGCAGTACTATTACCATCAGCGTCTTCTTCAACCAGCACCGGCTTACACAGAGCCTCCGGTGGTACCTGCGATTCCAGTTCAAGTACCATTGCAAGCTCAACTCGCTCCAGCAACTGTTCATAATGTGCAGCTAGTACCATGTTTATGTCCTGTTTCCCAGGATTTTGAGTATGATAAGATTCCTCAGGAGTATGTTGTGACCAATCAACATAAAACTCAATGAGACCAACTGTTGGAAGTAACCACAGAAGACTGACGTTATTTATAATTTCTATTTATATAAATTTTGTAATGATTATTGAATAAAATTTATTTATTAGAGTTGGTAAACCCGTTTTTGTAGTGTCATGTTTTACACTTGTAACAGTACCAAAATCCGGCTTAGTGGACTAGTTTTGTGCATATAAGAACCTCCAGGCAAAAGTGGTAACAGTGGTGACAATGATCCGGCTAGTGTTAATTTCTTTAGTCTGTGTAATCTTGAGTGCAATTGTAGAAAATCAAAGGTAAGTTTTGTTGAGTTCTAAAAGACCATTGTCACAGTTTTGTAGGAAAATGGTCGATGCCTATCACCATCGACTTATAACCAATCAACCTGTAGCTGAAGACCGGCGCTACCATTGGATTAAAGACCTCAAAAAACAAGAAAAACTCAAGATCAGACACCTTAAAAAACACTTTAGAAAATGCGGAATTGCCTACCCTCTCAAATTTAAATTGTTTCGACGCTCCGATGATGGTGATTTCGACACCATCCACATCATGGTACCTTACGGGTACTCCGGCGAGTATTTTCCACAGCCTCAAGTCAATCACCAAGCATCTACAACACCCAGATTTATCTACAGTGTGAAATATCGCGAAACTCCAGTTTCCCAACATGAACCGAATTCTACTAATTTTGAGCTCATAGCTTAGTATCAAGTTTCGGGTTCTAGTCTACTTAGTATTTGTAATTTGCAATAAATTTAACGTAATGGATATCATGTGAAATTTTGCCAACTTTCTAAATGCATCTCTAAAATGCATATTAGCTTGCTAACAACCCATGAAAGTTTAAAAACAAATTCGTGTACAAAATTAAATTCTTGAAATTTGCAAACGGAAGAATCTTAATTGCATCAATTAGTCGCCTTTCAACTCTCGGAAATAAACTGGTATTGTGGAAATTGATTTATTCCTTGTTGTGTTAATCATTCTTGCATAATTCGAAACTTTTAGAAAAAAATAGAAGATGGCGCAAATTACTTCATCGTTACGGATTAATAAACAATATTATCAGTGCATTAAGTGTGTTTAATTCAATTTAAAAATTTATGAAAAAACATTTTTGTGGTTGGACAGCAGCTAAGCGTTTCATCCAAATTTAAAACAATATCGTCCTTTCACATTTTTATGCTGTTATTCACTTAACTAAATTGTTTGATGAAAAGTAAGAGATCGATTGGATTTGCGTCATCTACAATGAATTTGGAAACCTTTGAGACGAAATTCAATCAGTTATGTAACGTCGGAAGGAGTGACTAAATTGATCCAATTAGAGATAGTATTCGATGTTTTTTATAAATAAAAGTTTGAAGAGATTGTTTTTACGTTGTGTACAAATTTAGAAAAGACAAAAAGAGGAGAATAAACAAAGGTAAGTAGAGCACTCGCATGGATTTTGGAAATTTGGATAATGACCACAACACGTAGAAGAGAATAAAAATTTGCTTTGTTGTGTTTTTTCTTATTTTCTTCGTCTTTTTCTTAAACTTCAGGAAACCATTCTATAGTTTAAAGTTTTTGAAAAAAAGAGGATCTTAAGCAAGCGCTAGTCGTTGATTGTGTCTACTACTGAATCAATTTCCACATCCTCTTAATCATTATTTCCAGCTAATTTCACCTGTTTCGTCAAATATCTACTAGCAAATGAAAGACTGAAGAAACTGTTTTCCTTTGTGTTCAAGAACTGATAACTGGAAAAAGATCATTGTAACTTACACATTTTTACTGCTTTTCAATTAGAGCCTCTTTGTAAGTTCAGTGCATTTGGTGAAGTTACAAGATCTTCCACCGAAAATTCTAACATCAAAATATATCCATTGAAAAATTAAAAAAATATTAAAGCAAAAAAAAAACAATAAAAATGAATTAGCTACATTGTGACTAAATTATTAGCAGCTTCTTATATTTATTTTTTTGTCTAAATACGTTATCTGTCGTTAAAACTGTAACTATATATACATATAAACAAATATAGTCCCAAATTTTGTTTCGGCATTTGACATTCCGCTGACAACACAAACAAATAAATAAAAGTATTCTTGATAGTGCAACTAAATTGTCTAAATGTTTTGAAAAAAAAAATGAACAAAAAATTGAGTTCAATGATCGCATCGATTGCCAAATCACCAGACAACATTAGTCAGTAAAATACTAAAGCTAAAAAAATGTTCTGGTCAAATAAAATTGAATTTGAGACTTTGAGACAGTTTGTAATCGATCCCTATTTCTCGTCAAAAATTGAATAAAGCAATACAATTTTAAGAAAAAATACCTAAAGCGGTTCAATAAAACTATAATTAAATTCAGTAAGCACGCTCGCTTTAATGTTTAATAATTTTCACCAATTATGCACGTATTCAGCCTCGCGCGAAGAATCTGCTGTTACCCTTCACTTCTTTAACAAATTCGCTCGAAAAACCATTGCATAATTATTATCACAGTCCGTTGTATTCCGAACGACTGAACCGTACATTCACTCATTGTACATTAGATTGGAAAGGTAAGCACGGCAAAAAAAATCAAATATTAATACGAAATTATATAATCCACCAACTGCAGCAGGAAGTGAGGAAGCAATCCTCTTTTTGCTCTCGAATACTTCCTTATAAAAACAAAAAGAATGTAGATCATGGAGCTGTGACGTAACACTTCATGGTACACAATAGCTCGAACAATGGGCACTACTTTTTTGGGGTTAAAAACAAGAAATTGCTCTATTCTCTTGACAGTCTAAACTAGTCTTCAATGGGTCTTCTAGAAGCATCCCTGTTAACCCATCTTGATACAGGTGAGAGTGGATTTCACCCGTGAATTTCCGCCTCTTTGCGGCGCCCCATATTACTATAAAAGCAATCCTTTTGCCAAGTCACTACAAGCTTGGCTATCGTCCTACACTCAACTCGCAAGATGAAAATAATAACTTGGGTAAGAGAATGGAATAGGATGATTTGTAACGGGGTGACTTTTATTTTTTCAGTTCATTTGGTGCCTTTTAGCTCTTGTCGCCAAAGTATCAGCAGGCGGAGGCGGAGGGTAAGATTACCCTTTTTTGTATTACACATTTTTTCTTACTATTTTTTTTTTTACAGAAAACATCATGTCAAGTTTATTATTCCATATCATGAAAAGACCATCAAGCACACTCACACTATCTATAAAACAATTTACCACAAACCTGAAACCGGTGGTGGTGGTGGTCATGGGCATAGTCATGGCGGAAAACCAGCCCATTTGGAGTGGCATTAATCCTAAGTCATTAGTTTAAGTTTTCTCCCAAAACCAAGAAAAGTGGAGTAGATGGATTATCTTCAAGATTTCTGTAATTCTCTTCTTTTCTCCTACATGTTACCTGTTTTTGTTACTTTTCTTATTTTTGTATATATTTATCGTTCAGTGTTTAGTATGTTCTAGTGAACTGATGTTAATAAAGTAATAGTAGTCATGATTGACGTTGATTTCTAATTTTATGCTCCAATAATGTCTCTTTACATAATTTTATTGCAAGCAATAGAAGTTTATTGCTCCAGAGGGGCACGAACAGATATTACGGTATGGAAAACATAGATGCAAGAATTTACTACGAAAGTTGTTTAGTTACAGTAATCACAAAGAAGATCCTTAAAAATGTATGCGCTATCTCACTAAATCATTTACTTCTATTTTTTTTAGCACATTTGACTCTTCTTCTGAACAATCCAAAATTATGCTTGATATATTTAATTTAATATTGTTAACCATTTAAGCAAAAAAGTCAGAACAACAATCACTTGATAATAGTGTTTAATACCATTCATGAATAATGTTTAAATTGCGAAATTTAAATTTATAGTTATGATTCTAATTTCGGAATTAAAAAGTAAATTTTATTTGATGATTATCTAGTTTATTCATTACTTTGTTAATTTAAAGAATTACATTTTGTCAGCACTGTGATGCAGAATTTTTTAATTAATCTGGAAATAGAATTCTTGCTTAGTTACTGCGTATGTTTAATTTTTTTTTTTTCATACATTAATAAGAAATATTTAAACTGTTCTTTTAGTGTCACGTATACAAATCTTTTCTGTCCATCCTTTCACCCGAAAATTAATCCATACCACAAAGATGTTCACGGTCTCAAAAAAATCAAATTCTGGTCGTTCGTGATCCAATTAAGTAAATTACGTTGGCTTATGAGTGCATTTTGTTTGTTCAATGAGCGTTTCATTTTCTGGAATCCAAGTCGTTTTTAATGAGACCGTGTCACACAACATAATTAGCCCCAAACGTCGCACGACAACATTATCACCCCTTGGCGGCATTTTACTCCTCCATTTTTAAGATTCCCATGATTATAAAGTAAAGATAAATTAGGTACAGTTAATTAGATACCATTTATACGTATAGAAATTATAATAAATAGTGATTATGTAAATGTGGTGTATGGAGTCTGATCCGGGGCTAAAACGATAATCATTGGATATGCATAGTTGATATATGTTGGTATCATTGGTAATATGGCCGATAAGTTATAATTCTGGTGGTACGTGATGGTGGGTTAGATACCTTGAGATCGAGATCGGCGCCTTTGGTGGTGATTTATTTCGGTGACCTAAATGGTATTCGAAACGAAATCATAATTAGGAATAATTGAGGTAAGGATACAGAAAATTTCAATTATGGTAAAAATACGTTTTCGAGAAAAATTTTAATAGGAGTAAGTAATTTTGAGAATGCCCAAAGCGTAACGAAACGGGGACTAAACGTGTAATTAATTACTTGTTTTATTTTTTAAATGAATGCGTCAATACACTGAAAGAAAATTGTTTGGGAAAATTACCACGTTAGTGAAAAACAATGTAATTGTGAGAAATCTGTTATACCTGATATAGTAAACGTTTTTACTTTTCTTTAAACAAAGTTCTTTATGAGGATGTCTCGTTCTTAAACAGCCATCAACCGGTTGTCCTTATCCCCATTTAAGTAGTCTTAACTGTCGTACATTACAGTACCACAACATTTATCACTTCACGGTGGGATTCTTCGGAACCTGTTTAAGTTTCACAGTTCGGCTTGTGTGTTATCAAAACCTTATCGTATACAGAAAATCTCCCGCTGTCTTTGTCTTCTCACGTAAATCCTCATCTTCTTGTAGAGGGTGTTGTTTTCCCATCTCAATCATTAATTACTAAAACCCACGATTCTTTCTTCCCACCGGAGTCGTGGTCGAGGCGCCGCCCCCCGGAACCGTTAATGAAAGGCACTCTCTCTTCGTAATTTGGAGATTTTTAAATTAATATACATGTCACAGAGGGATAAGTGGCCAGAGTCAAGAGATTTCGTCTAAGATAAGAATGCCTGCAGCAGTGCATCACCGAAGGAAATTACTTCCCAATCCTATTATCATTCCATTCTTCGTACGGAAAAAACAAGCCATAAAGTGGGTATCGACAAGCCGCGGTCATCGACTTGCTCGAATACTAACATTTACATGATTCTTTACAGCCGGAGACATCTCAACCCTTTTAACGTGCCATAAGTTTGTGTAAGGACCTAATTGGAGTTTTTACGGTGGGATAACGGTGATGGCTGTCACGAAGATAAGAGGTGACTGTGATGGTGATGGGTGGTTATAGGCGGAGAAACAAAGAGGAGATAAAAGCTAGGTCAATGGTAAAGTTTCTTCTAAAATTTTAAATAATTAGGGCAACTTTAACAACACTTTTTGGAATTTTACGCGTAGAATTTTTATATTCCCACAAAGCCGAGCATAAAATTTATGATAGCATTAAAATAACCCATAAAAGTACTAAACACAAGGAAACTTTAGTCGATAGAACATCAGGTTGTTGGATAAAAAATAGGACAAAAAATTCTGAACAATGATCACATTGAAACCACTTCCGACAAATTAATGAAGCTCAACGAAATCAAAGTGTGACCATCAGTAATAACATGTACTGAACAATTTCTAACGAAATCTAAGTATTAAAAATTAAGCATTAAAAATACTGTGCAGTTGTAATATCCGTTCCGTTACACTTTTGGATAACAAATTTCTGAATATTTGAATTTTAATAACAGGTACAGTAGTAACTTAGTTTCTCACTGTTTCATTGTCTTAAAGAAATAAAGACTGTGTCTTTATATTATTTTTAATCTCTACCAACCTACCCTATCCTAACTGTAACTTAATTAACTAAATAAATAACTAACTAAATAGCTGTAAATTTTACATTTATTTTGGTTTCAAAGTCAGAGAGTATATCTTTTTCAAGCTTTGTAATCACAATTTTACTTTCAAAAAATAATCTAGAATTTTTTCAAAACCTACTTTTATAAAGTTCGTTAAACAAGACTACAGAGCAACCAATTCATCTTTTATTACACCATAATGCTTCGATTACGACATAAAACTATTATCTCTCCATTTTATAGTTTTTTTATTGTTGTTAATTGTTTACGGTCAATTTAAATCTCCGAAAACGAATTTCCAAACCCTTTGACCACAACGAACATCGGTAATAAAACTTGACCACAAAACAAACACTCCTTTCTATCGGCGTGCCATAAGCCCTCCGCCACACCATAAATCTATAGAATTTATTTGAGCCTGTAATTAAGTTTTACACTCAACTCGAAGACATTAATTATTTTAGTCTTGAAAAAACTCATCGACCTGTCAATCACAATTTGATGAATGATCTGTAAAAACGCATGGTGGGTGGCACAAAATCCCACCCTTCCAACGCAGGCAGCCAATAATACACCAAATCCTTATTTTTTTTAACCATTTTTATTAATTACAAACCAGGTACAAAAGGCCTCCATATTCACACCTCGTTGCGCAAAAAGTACAATTACACTTCACTCCTCCCATCAATCATAATTAAATCTCCGCCCCCCATCGAACCTGAACCCGTAGGCCGCTGCGTTCTTGGCGTCAACCAACGCAGGATTCCTATATTTGTAGAAGCTCCCGTGGGAATGCGCTGCTCTGGAACTGCCCCCTTCCACACCACGTGGATAAAACGCTTCGAAGGTTCCTTTGGGAGGAATCACGGAGCTCACTTCGGGGTCTGATGGATCGTACGCAAGTACCATTCCTAGTACCATAAAAACGATAAAAACACCCATTATCACGAGGGTGAACGGAAAATGCGCGACTGAGTAAGCGGCCATGGAACTTTCTCTTGCAAACGAGGTGTGGCATCGCGCGAGATTTTAAATTAGCCAAAATCACATGACTTCCGATTCGGGATCTAGATCTACAACTTTTCGTTTTTTGAAGTTGCGTTTTCCTTTTAGAGTCGCTAGTTTTCGTTTTTTTGCCTCTTTTTTCTTTTCGTTATGTTTGATTTTCTTCTTCGCAAAGACTTCGGGATCTGTCACAGCGAGTTGGGTGCGCGCCCGTTTGCGCTCGGCTCTTCTGGATGAAAGATGCTGTTGTAAAGTGGAAAGAGTTCTTGTATAGGCTTCTATTCCAACTTTTTTCTTTAGAAGAAGTCCCACCTCTTTTGATAGTTGTCGAAGAGGGGCGTTGCTCTCTTCCGTGGTAATCATTTCACGGACGAGAGGAGCAAGTAAGTGCCTGAAAATTGGAGTTATACTTTCAGGGTCGAAAACCGTGGTAATCGCTGCAATCCATTTGAAAACTTCAGTTCTCAACACGGTACTGCTAGGGCTTTCTACGACTTCAGTGTTCACAATCTTGCGCATACGTTTTATCAACCACAGAAGACTAATTTTCGAGTCTTCTGAAACTTTTTCTAGAACACGAGCTATAAAGACAAGATTTTTGATGACTTGTTCCGCAAGGTCGCTCTTAACAACTCCAGGCTGCAATTGGTCGCATAAATCTAAAGCGAGCGCTTTTATCTCCTTCATTGGTTCGTTCCGAAGGTAGCCATTCCCACTTAGCGTGTCGGTGGTCAAAGCTGACGCTAATTGACCAACGTCAATATTTGCCAAAACGAAACCTAGATACTGCGCCGCAGAAAGACGTACCCAATCATGAGGATATCCCAACAAAGACTGGATATTTCTACTCAAATTATCGACGTCTTTCATTTTAAATAACCCGGGACAGTGTGTGCAAACCTTAAGCAACATCTGCAGAAGTTGGAATAAAAGATGATCTTGAACTCTTTCGCTTTCTTCGTCTGAGACTTCTTTAAGAGAAAACTGTTTTAAAATTACAGGAAGGAGTTTAGGAAGTCGAGTTTCAAACATCGCTTTTTCAACCGAAACGAAAACACCGCAAAGTTGGGCCGCGAGACGCCGATGGCTCATTTTGTTGTCTTTGAGCCAAAGAAGAACTATATCGAAGAGAGGCTCGACGTCCTTCTTTGCTAAGCGCTTAAGTAATGAGGTGAGACACTCAGCAACTTGTTTGCGACACTCAGGTGCTTCATCATTCACCAAACGAGCTGCCAACGTCACGAAAAAGGTTCCCGAGTGGTTCGTCAAAGTTTTCTGTTGAAAAAAAACTGTTACGTTACTCACTTAAATCAACGTATTTCAAATTTACCATTGGAAATGAAGAAATAAGAGAACTTATCATCTCAATAGCTGACTCTCTTCCATACTGCATCTCGTAGCTCATCTGAGAGAAATAAAACGCCAAGTGCTTTTCCAATTTTTCACCCAGAGGATAATCCATCAAATACTGATGGAAAACTGTCCTAGCTTGAGCTCTTACGTGACTCAGTTCTGAAGTGATACTCAATTCAGCTACTTTCACCATTACTTCATGAATTTCTGGTACTATCAACTTTCGCGCGATAATGGCCTTAAGGAGGTTGAAGGCTGTTGCTTGACGATCGTGGTCATGCATGTCTTGTTCAGCGTACAATAGCAAAATCTTTAGTTGCTCAGTGTCAATAGTATGATACTTGACGTCACGAACAAGCACTGACATCGCCTTAAAAGCTGCCACCACTAAGTCAAAATTGTCGCCTTTACTCAAGCCCGAAGACGCATACTTATGAAGAATGGCAAACATGTCTTCAGTGATTCCCCGGATTTTTTCTTTCAACGATGGAAGATCGTATTTCAGAATCCAAGTCAGACACTGGAGAGTGAGAGTGCTCAACTAAAAAAATATTATTACTGAAAAGTCACAATTTTGGCTACTTACTTTGACGTGTTTCGAAGTCAGACAGTTCTGGAAAACAGCAACAAAAGGATCTAAAAACGATTTATAATCTCTATCTGTCAATTTGTCGCGTTTCAGCAACACATAGCACAATCTCAGCCCGAATTCGACCATTAAATGAGCATTAGTTTTTAACGAAGATTTTACATTGTTAACACGCACTCCCGAGCGTCCCACTGGTGCCTTAGGGATAATAAAACAGTCAACTCTTTGGCGGCGCAGCTTCTCACTTTCTTTCTCATTAATCCGCGTTTTTTCCTGTGGAACCAGTTCTGGAATACTCTGAGATGAGGTTCCATACGCGAAAATAAGCAAAGACTGAGTTTCCACGAATTCATTGTCAACTAGACCTGAAACGATGTGTCTAAGACATTCTTGCGCTTTGTGCACAACTTTAAATGAATGTGAAGCTTGAAGGACTTTCTTGATTGGAAGAATTAGATCCATAAGACACTTTTCGGTCACGAATTGAGCTAAAATCTGGAATGTATCGAGGCTCTTGGACGATTTTGCTTCAGAAGTTTTAACCGCGATTTTAATAACTTCTTTTTCTTCAGATAGAGTACCAAATAAGTCTGCCTGACATAGTTGTAATACTGTAAGAAGGATCTTATCGATATCCGTGGGTTTGTACATAGGCTTGAGACAACTCAGAACGGAATGGATGGTGAACACCAACACATGGACTTGGAAACCTCTATTAAGAAGAGGTGACATTTCTCCTAAGAGTAAATGTAAGTAGTTTGGACCTAGAGTTTGCATGATCTTTTGAAGCGTCTCTCGAGTCGCGCGTCGAACACTCTCAAGATGGGATTTCAAAAAAGTACACAATTTCATAAAAATACTGAAAAAAAAGAGTCATCTTGGATTTAAGAGACACAATTACAACATACCCAGGAAGGTTAGCTTCCAAGACTTCTTTCGGCAGCCTCTGTAAGAGTTTGACTAGAGCCAAAGAAATGGGAACTCTTAATAAATCTTCTTCCTCGCGCTCAAAACCTGTCTTCTTTCTGTTGACTTTGTGAGAGGTTTCGTGGTGAGTGAGTTCAGCCAGAGCTTTGTGTAACTCAGGTAAGAGAACGCTTTGAATGCTCCTAGTGACCCTCGTCGCTGTAGACTTACACAAAACTCCAATTTTGTCACATATTTTCACTTCCGTTTGTTTTTCAACATCCACTTCATCTTCTTCATCTTCACCATCTACGTCTGATTCGTCTAAATCGTCTGCAATTTGCTCGCCTTCATCAAGAGGCTCTTCAGTTTCTTCACCTTGTTCATCTTCCTCTGTTTTTTTGTGTTCTTCAACCTCAACTTTCTCTTCCTTTTGTTCTGTCATATTTTGCTCAACTACGGTCAATTGAGCTTTACTTAAATCATAATGAAACGCATCCAAAATGGTCACAGTGATCCTAACCAACTGTTTCTGATAATCAACATTTTTCTTCAATTTCCCGAGATAATATTTGAGAAGACTTTCATATTGATGCCACGGTAAAATCCTACAGACTGTCCCTAGGCACTCAATAGATGCATCAATCACACTATTCTTTCCAACGTACTTCTCATTACACAAGTAGAACGAAGCTAGTGGTAAAATAAACTGAGTCAAAGTTCTTACATTTGGACTAGTCGTCAATTCTTTGGTCACCGAACAGAATTTAAGTAAAGCTCTCGCGTGACGATGGAGTTGAAGATGAGTAATATTTTCAAAGAAGTCAACCTCAGCATCATTCTTATTGGTGTACAAACTCAAATCGCGTAACACCACGTGGCTTTCCGGACATTCCCTCGCAAGGTGTCCCAGAATGAGAATGCATTCATTCCTGAAGTCATAATTTCGGCTCTTCATTCCTTTTCTTATCACAGTCAAGACAGTCTCGTTGAGAAGATAATCGAGCTGTTTAGGGTTATTTCGTATTAAATACGGAACTAACTGCTTAAGACCATGAGAAGAGTTCTCCTTCAAAGACAGGTCTTTTTCGCTTTTCATTAAGTAGTAACAATTGTAGATCAATAAAATTCCTAGATCTAAATTAACTGTATTTTCATCAATAGCTTTTTGAATGTGTTGAAACGTATCGTGACGGCGCTGAAAATCAGGTTGTTCCACCCATTTGTGGTCAAAAGCATTCAAACCTTCGATCAGTCTTTGCTCCAGTTCTGTGCCCACATTTTTAAGAATCTGAAGCAAAAGCTTGCGACCAGAGGGAAAACCGACTTCGCCGAACAATGGAGAGATTCGTTTTAGGTGTTGTCGGGGATCTCTAACAATACTGATGAGGTTACCAACTGTGGTTAAAAGACGTGTCATTGTTTCTTCTCCAGCTGAAGTGGTACAACATTTCGCCACTTGTGGTAACAACAACTTCAAGGTGCTATCACTGATTTCTGGCTCCCAAACTAGTTCGGAAATACGCGAAAGAATAAAAAGTTCTTTCTGGTTGAGACTCTTATTTTTCCTTTGAAGACGTCTCTTGATCTTCTCTAAGATTGAAGGAACATAAGGTAGAAGAATGCAGCTACCATAATTGAGTTTGTTGTCAACTTTTAGGCGATCTAGGATGTTCTTCGCGATAGGGAGGAGGTTGTCGACGGGAATAACCATTTGGAGATCTTCCTCGTCTGCTTGGAGTGTTAACAGTTTCTCGATAATTTCCTCGATGACGTTGACGACCGTGATTTTGCTTTTTTCGTTGAGTAAAAGTTGGATGACGTAGGGTAGCACGAATTGTTCTTGATTGCCACTGTGGTGTTTGACGAGGAGCGGAAAATATCGAGGGTTGCAACCCCACTGGTAGAAAAGTTTGAGCAAAGTTGTTGGACTGTGAATGCCTTCAATGTTGAGTTTATCCAAGTACGGCCAAACAAAAACTTGAAAAACTGTATTGATTTGCTTGTTCGTCCATGGATAGTGATGAAATTGTCCAAAGAATCGCTCGACGAGTTTAATGGTGGATGTTCTTAAACCTCGAAGAATAGCCCAATATCCTGAGTGTACCATCGAAAGTTGATCGAACGCCAATTTGATGGCACCACCTATCATTAAAATAACTTGTACAAGAAATGTGAGAAGCTCGTTGCCCATCAAACCCCCAAACTGATCTAGAATTACATTGATGAGGTTTACACTACTCTGGAGTCTCTTTGGTGGAACAAAATCCTCCAGGGTTATATTTGTGGCCAGGTCTTGAATCATTACCTCTGGATCGTCTTTTAGGTACTTTGCGTAGTACTGTAACGCCATTTTCGTGAACGCCAACATTTCTTTTTCTTCACATCCGGCTAAGAAACGAAAGACCAAGTTTCGACGCATTTGGCCAGAAGATTTACCACCGGTCCTCAAACCGGTCTTGGTACTCATTTTGCTAAAAACTATTCTCATGATTAGAGGCACTAGATCTTCACGATGATCTTCTTGAATGGTATCACTGTCTTTATCAATACGAAACGCTACAATCTCATTCTTGAAATTTTTATCATCAATGAGATTGTATATGTGGTCTTTGTAAGGTGTTAAATATTTGGGTTTGTAAGTCATAATACAGTCCAAAGCTGCTTTCTGGATTTCTGAGCTCTTGTTTTGAAGAAGATCAAAGTAGAGTTTATTTAATTCCGGCTCGCGATACATCGACTTAGGGCTGCGAACTTTAGAGAAAACGGCTAATGCATTGAGGAGAAACTGTAAGTTGACTTTTCCGAGCTTTCCCCTGGATACTGTTTGTTCGTCTTTTGCTTCCACAATTTCATCTTCTCGGGTTTCTTTAGAAACGTCGTCTTGGGAAGAGTTCTGTTTGATGTTCCACTTAGCGGCAACCATTGAGTTACTCCTTGTGTATTCATTCCTACGAAGAAAAAAGAAACATACAAAAAGCATCAAACTTTATACTCACTGAATGAAATCCAAAAACAACTCTGAGACGTCCCTCGTCTTCGCCTCGGCAACATCAGCAAAATAATCCATCGCTTTCCACAATAAAAGTCGGTAATTTACAAAGTCAGCGCCTGGCTTGCATCTTCCAGAATTGTACAATTCTTTTAAAAAATTCCACTTGGTCTCAAATTTACCCTCTCTCTCTCCTACCAACCTGACTCTCACCACAATTCCTTTCAGCTCTTCCCCAAACACTCCCCAAAATTCCCCAATATCTAATCCATGCGCATGTGTCTCTATAATTTTCAAAATAGGATCCCACAACAACTTGAAATTGATATACAGGGCGCCACATAAAAATCTCAGAGGAATAGTTCGAAACTCTGTTTTATTGCACATAATCATTTGGGGTTTTTCAAAATTGAGTCTCTCCAAATTTTGGAGTTGGTCTCTGTAAGTGTGCACATGAGCTTCTACAGATTCAATTCTGTAACAAATCGAAAACACTTGGAATTTTTCTTTTGGGACGTCCGGATCAGAGGAGTGTCTTAAATCAAATTCTGACAAATTCTCGAAAAGTGAATAGAGATGAGTGGTAACTAAACGAATTTCGTGATAAGGAGAACTAAATCCAACAGCGAGATTCGTGTTCAAAGTGTTCAATGTTACCAAATTTATAATTTCGGAATGGTCCTTAAATACTGATAGGAGCAAGTCTATGATGTTTAAGGCGTAGATGTAAGTATGACCCAACGGAGCCAATGTGGCAACAACTGTGGAAAAGTTCTCAAACAAGTAAGACAAGTGTTTAACGTGTACAGAACATTCTACGGTAACATTTAGAGTAAATAGAACTTGGTCCAAGCCAGATTTGTCTTCCTTTTCTTTCTCAGTTTCTATCTTCAGTAAAAACTCTGATATTTTGTTGGTTAAAATTGAAGTAGCTCGCTCAGTTTGTGTCAAATTTAAGTGAGGTAAACAGATTAAGGCGGATATGTAATTATCGAAATCCTCACCATTTAAATGGTCCAGAATGACAGTTTCTATCGACGAGTCCTTCGCTTTGGTACCAAAATCAATCGAGTATTTATGCCAGTTTTGCAAGTTAATTCCGCTTACACAAAGCGGCGCTTTCTGCAAAATTAATTTCGTCAAAACTTTTAACATTTCATTATTCAAGTTTGCTTTAGCACAGCTTGATAGAAATGTGGGCAAAACAAGAGCCTCAAAAGCCGAAAACTCGGTCACATTTTCAACAAAGTAAAGAACAATCGATTCTTGAGGCAAAGCCAGAACTTTTCGGGTCATTCCAGAGGCTTGTTCTTGAGTCAGTTTAATGTGTTTTGACAATAGTAGGACTATGGTTATTTTGACGGTTGTCTGGAGAACCGACTCAGATAATTCTTGATTAGCCAATACCTCAAAAAGTGTCTCTATGACTGGTGCGTTGTTTTGTAAGAACCTTCCTCCTCTATACTCCACGCTTTGTCCCAATAGCCTCAAAACCAACTCCAATTGGTTAGCTAATTTGTCATCCTTAGAGCTCTTCCAATCTTGTAGTAATGATCTCACACGTTTGATCAAGCAGTCCCATATTAAGGCTCCCTTCTGTGGATGTATATTACTCACGGTATTTTCAACAACTTTTTCCAAAATTTCAAATAGCGTATTTTGTGAAAACTTTGGATTTCCTAGAGACTCAATTAAAAACGGCAATACAGTCTCTGCACAGCTATGAAAATTGCCTGCAACTCCATTAAGAACTTCAAAAAAAAGTTTTCCGCAGCCGTCGACACCATCTTTGCGACTTTTCACGGTTTTAAGAATGTGGGAAAGAAAAGTTGGCCAGTCTTTGACTTTTCTAGCCACAAAAGCAAAACTCCCCGCTGCAAAGTTATGCACGTAATCGGGGCGATAATTTGATAGAAGCGGTAAAAGACTATTGAAAACTGTGGTGATGTCTTTAAGAAGTGGCCTCCAGAGGAACTTGAACAAATAAGCAAGACAAGTAAAAGTCCATTCTAGTTGTTCTGTATCTTTAGTATTGAGTAGCTCAATCAAAATTTCAAGGAAGTCTTTGTAGTATGGATAAAAATCTTTACGCAAATCTTTAGCAACAGCAACGACAATGCTAAAATCCTTAAGTTAATTGGTTTAAGGGCACAAAAATGAACTTACTCTAATAAAGGCTGCAATGACAAGGGATTCTTTAATCTCAAGTGTTTCAACAGCACTTCCACTACACGTTCCTTGTCTAAAATGAGTTGGGGTAGCGTCACCAAAGTATGTGGTTTCACTTCTTTTTTAAAGTTGTCAAAACTTTCTGTAAGGTTTAAAATACTCCAGTTTTCCATTGACTGATGGAAATAACACTCAGTATCTTCAGTATCGGCCTCATTTTCATGTCCAACTCTGTGGAAGACATCGATATCGATGTTGGAAATGCGTTCGACAAAAGGTTGGAACTGAAATTAGAAAAGGTTACAATAAAAAGCACCATTTTCGGGGTTTACCTTGAAAGTATTCAAGTCCTTGTGGCGGACAGGTTTATTCTTCATTTTGATTTTTATTTAAAATGGTAGGTAAATTAAAGCATGCTGCAAGAGTTAACCTGTTGATGATAAACATAACCTTAAAAAACGCTGTAAAACTAGAATCTGAGCAGGGAAATTCATTTTTGAAATTTAGTGACATGGTAGTAGCGCGTGTTGTTTGAATAACTCTTTAATATATTGCAATTTAATTCCTTGTTAAAAGCGTTAACGCGTTCTTTCTATTATTAAATAAGGGAAAAAAGGCACTATAAAATAGGTAATCTAATAACAATTCAAACTCTCTTTAAAAATTTTAAAGTTCGTCAGTAGTCGTTTTTTTATCAATTAATGTTTTTCAAAAATTCATCATATAATGTTTGGAAAAAACAAATACATCAGGTACCCAGAAGAGATTTTTGGTGTGCATTACAAAGGTGCCAAGCATCCAATTACTTTTTTATTTCCGGTAACATTACTTCTGATTTTTTGTTTACACTGAAACAGTTGCAATTTTGTCACCTGTCAACCTAAATTTTCTTCATACATTATATGTAGCATCTAGGAAGTAATGATCTTCCGCGAACTCTCTTTAAAATGTCGTAATAGTCGTGAAAACCGCTACAAAATACGGTAAATTTTTGTCTTCCCTCTCCTGCATTCAAATCTTCCACGTTGTCCTCAGCGCAAGCGTCCTAACCTCCAACGTGTCAAACAAACGTCAAAAATTCCTCACGTCACCCTCCCGTCTCCCGTCCCACTTTCAACTCCACCGTTAGACGACACAGACGTGTCAAATACGCGTGTGTATGTTTTTCTGTTAAATTTTTTCCACTTTTCGGCATTTATTTACTCTAACACAATGGCACCTAAACAAAGAATGCGTTTCGCCAACGAAAAAGCCAGCAAAAACGTGGTTTTGCGAGGAAATGTCCCCAAATCATCGGTAAGCCAATACCATATTGTTTTGGTTCTTGGTAGTAAATGAGTTTATTGTTTGCAGAAACAACAGAGCGAAAGCTCGCCCGTTGGACCCATGATCTTGGCTCTGTTCATTTTCGTGGTGTGTGGATCGGCAATTTTCCAGATTATCCAGTCCATCCGTATGGCGTAGGTTAGGCGTTCTTCCAGCTCAATATTCCTTATGTATAAAATAATTTTATGTTTTGTTGGAGCGCGTTAATTTTTTTATGTAAATTTTGTCGTATGTGAAATATAATTTTAACAGAATTTTTATCATGTATAGAACGTATTTTTACATAAGTTGTACTAGAGTCAATAGTACCACTTTCTTGCACAGATACCTAAATGAGATTCTATGATGACCATTCCATGTTAAGTTTAGGATGGTGTTCTGTAATTACAGGTTTTTCAATTTATATTAAATTATTATTGGTTTATGATATGCTCATCAGTTATTTGCCCTTAGTTTTTCTAATTTTTATCACTTAAGTATAGCTGATTTTACTTTGTTATTTTATTTTTTCTGTGAAAGATAATGGCCATCGTCATAAAGTTCATCAAATATTGATTTATCACCATCAATGTGATACTGATAAGACCAAATGTGAGTAGGAGTATTTAAAATACGCAAAAAAGTGACATGACAACCGTTCATTTGAATATTTATCGCTAAATTGGAAAAAATTGTTTTTGCTATCACAAAACAATGAAGGAATCAATTCCAAGCTAAGTAACACGTTGGTCGTTGTAAAATGAAGCAAAACATAGATTCTTACCAACTTCTGTTGTAAGCCGGAATTACCATGAAACCCTCTAAAATTTGCATCAAAAATTTTAGAGGGCCTCATTAAATTGAACAAAATTGAATTGAATTAAAAAAAAACTTTTTTTAACATATTTTATTCACTCTCTCAACCACAGTAATGGGCATTTTTAGAGATTGCTATTTGATGTTTATTGTTAAACAGGTGCAATTTGCTCATCTACAATTCCCTTTCTACAATAACGACTTGTTATAAACAAAATTTATAACATGTTACAGTAAACGTCAGTACTTAATGCGATAAACAATAGGCACGTCGTTAAAAGTGACCGACCTTCTTAATTTGGGGCGTTCTGTTGCGACAGCTGGAGCAATACGATTAGTGATCAACGACAAACGTCTCAAACTATTTCTAAAACTGGTGATTCTAGAAAAATTCATTTCGTTCATCATGTTTGTATTTGCTGTATGGTTGAGCAAATAGAGCGACATTTCTGGGATCTTCAAAGAATGGACGTCGGGATGGTTATCCAACCATGTTAGCAGCTGTTTCATCACTTTGACTTGTTGATCGGCAGTCACCTAAGGGGCACAACTAAGTTTTTAAATATTGAAATAAAAAAAATACCTTTGTTAATGCTTGTCTTATCAAAAACTCATCTCTGGTGGACATCCAAATCACGGGAGTTCTTTTACTACATAGCCACATGTAGTTGGACTTTCCGAAGACGCTTTCAGCGCATTTGATTTGCTGAGCGTGCATCAAAATTTGCACCTTAAGGGAAAAAGAAGTGAGAAATTAGTGAAATAGGATCAGCACCTCACCTGTTCTATGAACTGTGAGTTCATCTTGAAGTGTGAGAAGAGAAGGCTATTTTTAAATGCACAAAAGAGAAATTTGTTAATATTGCTTTTATTAAAAGATAAGCAAACAAATTTGACGATAAATGAAGTGGATATGTAAATATAGATCGTATCAGTTTTATTATAATATGAATATAAAAAAACTTATAAATATGTTAACTTGGATTGACGTTAATGAGAGCTGATAATAGTACATTCATGTTTCTTTGGATATTGGGTTTTAGTAACAAGGCCGCTACAAGATCCGGAAAATTGGGTTGCTTTTATTTTGTGTGCGAACTTTTACTGAATTCATTAAAACAATTTTAAGTGCAAGGTGAAAAAATATTGTTCACAATCAGAAATTAAACTTAAAAAAACAGTATTTGTAAGAATAAAAATTGATGAGTTAATAAGAAAGCTGAAACCAGTCAAAAGTTTCAGGGCTTCTTTTCAATCAAGTACAACCCTGTCGGTGTATAACGTGTTGTCTATTTTGAGCAAACGTCTAGATAAACATAACCTCTAAATAACTGTTTATTTTA
Organism: Cynaeus angustus; assembly: GCA_030157275.1. Taxonomy (NCBI): domain Eukaryota; kingdom Metazoa; phylum Arthropoda; class Insecta; order Coleoptera; family Tenebrionidae; genus Cynaeus; species Cynaeus angustus. The sequence goes on from CM058059.1 coordinate 15,842,329, forward strand.
GTTTTCGACACGAAAATTGCTCGAAAATAATGTATTTGAACCCAGATTAGTAGTCTAGAAATGGCAGAGCTTTTAACCAACGTTTTGAATGAGATACTAAAAGTTGAAGGCATTGAAGAAGCCTTTAGTTGTTCCTTGGTGCATCGTTCCGCTGCTGAAAAAGACAAAGTGACATTATGGCAACAGGACTTCAACACGGCTCTCCGTGGTCTCTCTCAAGAACAATTGGAAACCGCTCTTCGCCACTATCTCAACACTTCTTTAATATGTTCTCAAAGTAAGCTGCAACTTTTAATGGAGCTTTTAGAGTCTGCAGTCAGGAATGGGATAGTGGGGGCACGTCTTGTTTGTGAAGTGGTTATGAACTTTGATAAGCTCCAGCATGGCAATGGACGATTTTGGATAGAGTGTTTTAAATTAGTGAGAAAAATAATAGATTTAGTGGAGTATAAAGGAGTTAGGGAAATTATGAAGGTATATCTAACATCTAATTCTTAATGCCTTTGATATTTAGTCGTGGTTTTAGGGGTGCTGTGAGAAGGCAAAGAGTCTACCATGGCGCTTAAATTCAGGGCTGCAGCCCCAGACTCAAGCTCTGTTACAAGTCGCTGAAAGAATTATGGACAGAAACGCCTGTCTCCTTCCAGGTTATCTCCTTGTCAATGAGCTACAAAAAGCGTATCCAGATTGCCCCCATTGGCGCTTGGCAGCTCTCTTTTCCGACTACGTGGATAGTTTTAGAGCTTGCGCCCAAATGGTCTCAATTGTCGGCCAGAATGAAATGCGTCCCGTCGTCGAGCACAGCGGCTGTCCTGAGCATCTCGTTAATCCGTGGAAGCTCGACCCTCTCACTCTTAGATTTAGCCTCAAAGGGACCCTTCCTTACTCCGCTGAACTTCTTGAGAAGCAAACAGGTTTGCTTAGATATGTTTTGGAACAACCCTACAGCCGCGATATGGTTTGCGGAATGTTAGGGCTTCAGAAGCAACACAAGCAGCACTGCGCAGCTCTTGAAGAACAGCTAGTTGAGCTTGTAATTCTCGCTCTTGAACGTACTGAAAATGAAGGAGATGAATCTGCCACTCAAGGCTTATGGCTTCACTTATCATCACAACTCATTTATTTTGTCTTGTTTCAATTCGCGAGCTTCCCAAATATCGTGATGTCCTTACATTCGAGGTTACAGGGGCGGGATTTACGGCGGGGGCGTGACCAACTGATGTGGGTGTTGCTGCAATTTATTTCAGGCTCCATCCAGAGAAATCCATTGTCGAATTTCCTCCCAGTTTTGAGGCTGTATGAGCTGCTATTTCCAGAACAGGAACCTCCTCTTTCAGTTCCTGATTTCAACCAACCTCAATGTACGCGACAGATGGCAATGACGTGCATCTGGATACATCTGACAAAGAAAGCACAAGCTGAAATGACGAATCTGACGTGGCCCATCCCAGCTAAATTACGTAACCATCACGATTTTCTGCAACAGCTGGTACCTCCCAATAATACAGCATTAGCCATGGGAAACGACTACAGGATCGCGTTGTTGTGTAATGCTTACTCCACCAATCAAGATTATTTTAGTAAGCCAATGGCTGCGTTAGTCGAGACGATTCAGGGCAGTCCCAAATCAACAGCTCCACCCACAGCCCCTCTAAGCATGGCAGTTTTAGATTCTCTCACTGTTCACTCTAAAATGAGCCTCATTCACAGTATAGTGACTCACGTGATCAAACTAGCTCAGGCTAAATCAGGAATGCCTTTGTCTCCAGCCTTAGTTGAGACCTACAGCCGCCTTTTAGTTTATACAGAAATTGAATCGCTGGGAATCAAGGGTTTTATAAGCCAACTACTTCCAACGGTATACAAATCACACGCGTGGGGCACCCTCTACACTCTTTTGGAGATGTTCAGCTACCGCATGCATCACATCCATCCCCATTACCGCGTCCAGTTGCTTAGTCACTTGCATTCACTCGCTGCCGTCCCTCAAGCCAACCAAACTCAACTCCACCTCTGCGTGGAGTCCACCGCACTTCGTCTTATTACAGGACTAGGAAGTGGAGAAGTCCAACCAGAGCTCAGCAGATTCCTCGCCGAACCGAAGACACTCGTTTCAGCGGAATCCGAAGAGCTAAATCGTGCTTTAGTGTTGACTTTAGCACGGGCAACTCACGTCACAGGAGCTGATGGCGGCTGGTGTCATGAATTGTTAGCAACCATCGCTCAAAGTACCCCACATGCTTGGGCCCCTCACACTTTGGAATGTTTCCCGAAAGCATTAGCAGAATTTTTCACGCAACACGCGGTTCCTAAAGAAAACAAACAACAGTTAAAGAAGGCAGTTGAGGAGGAATACCGAAAGTGGTCGTCGATGAACAATGAGAATGACATGATGGCGCATTTCGGGGTAGCGGGGGCTCCTCCGCTATTTCTATGTCTTTTATGGAAAATGTTGCTGGAAACAGATCACATTACCCCAATAGCTTATAAGATCCTGGAACGAATTGGAGCGAGGGCATTGTCAGCGCATCTGAGGAAGTTCTGCGATTGTTTAGTTTTTGAGTTCAGTAATTCTCCAGGAGGGCAACATGTGAATAAATGCGTGGATACCATTAATGACATGATTTGGAAGTACAATATAGTGACGATAGATCGGTTGGTTCTTTGTTTAGCATTGAGGACGCAGGAGGGAAGTGAGGCTCAAGTCTGTTCTTTCATTATTCAGTTAGTGCTGCTTAAAGCCACTGAGTTTAGGAACAGAGTTCAAGATTTTGTCAAGGACAACTCTCCTGATCACTGGAACCAAACTAACTGGCACGAGAAACACTTGGAGTTCCACAGAAAGTACCCTGAGAAGTTTGCTCCAGAGGAGCAATCCAGTGGATATCACCCGTACTTCGGAAATGTCTGTTTACGTTTTTTGCCAGTGTTTGATATCGTGGTCCACCGCTTTCTGGAGATTCCTCAGGTAACTAAAAGTTTGGAAATCCTCTTGGAACACCTAGGATGCCTTTACAAGTTCCACGACAGACCTGTTACTTACTTATACAATACATTGCATTATTACGAAACGAGGTTGAGAGAAAGGCCGCCCCTAAAACGTCGATTAGTAGCTGCCGTGTTAGGAACCTTAAAAGAAAGTCTCTCGGAGCCCTACCAATTATTCTTAGGGCGAGGCCCTGACGACATGTGGACCCCCGAACTCGACTATTACATCCAATTAATAAAACGAGTCGTGGATATACTTGGAGGAACTTCTGCCAACTCTATGATCGACTGGCGTTTCAATGAGTTCCCGAACGCAGGTGCCCATATCCTGTATACTACGTGTGTAGAACTCATGGCGTTATCGGCCGGCCCTTTTGCCGTAGCTAACGGTCTTTTGGATGTCATAGCCAAAGGTAACAAATAATTAGTGTAGCTAATCAAATATTAACTTTACTATTTTTAGGCTACGTCACGATTCCTCCTTCCGACATTCATCAATGGATCAACGCCGTCGGTCTCGTTCTCTCCGCTCTTCCAGTAAGCTACTGGAGCGTTCTCCATGAACGCCTCGTTTCGACCCTTAAAGAACTAGAAACTTGGACCTTCGACTGTTCGCCGTTCCGCCTTTTTGATTTTAAAGAAACCCACGCGGGGCTTCTTCATAACAATTTTAGTTACATGTTGGCGCTGGCGCACTCTGTGTGGCACCACGCAGGCCCTGGACAAATCGCGAGTGTGCCCAGATGGGCGCGAGAAGTTCTTCCCGGAGTTGTCAGATCTGAAGAACAGTTTCTTTACGTTTGTCACTTGGTTGGACCTTTCTTGCAAAGGTTTAACATGGCGATAGTGGAATTGACGAGCGCTTTATATGAGCTTCTTGCGCAAGTCGACCACCATACACAATCAGAGTTGCAGTACATGGACCCTATTTGTGATCTCCTGTACCATATTAAGTACATGTTTGTGGGAGATAGTATGAAAAAGGAATTAGAGACGGTGGTGCGAAGGTTACGGCCGCCTTTACAGATGAGGTTGAGGTTTATAGCACACTTGGCTATTGAGGAGGTTAATGCGTCTTAAGTTATAAGTTTATTATGAGTTTTATAATAAAAATATTTAATCTGAGTCACTTTCGCTTGAACTGGGGAAGTCTGAGCGTCCTGCAAACAGATTGTTACCAAACATACTGTGAAAGTAGAGTCATTGTACCTTTCTCCTCCTGCTGACGTTTTTGTTCCTCTTCAATATAATTACTCTGTTCCGCGACGACTGACTGACTGTCGGTACAGTTTGAGTATCTCTCTAATATAGTTTCATTTAGTTCTAAAAATGAGTGTCCCCATGAAAACTTATCTAAATATTGTTTCGCAATTTTTTTGTATCCTGTTATATACATAGTGGCCGCGATTGCTTCCACGCAACTAAGTTGACATGGGCGCCCATAATTGATAGGGTTGGCAGCTACCAAAAATGGGAGGAGGCGTCCATGTTGTGGTTTTAAACCGGCAATCGGTGTTTCGTCTATCCTAGCCCATGAACAATCCACCACGGCTATTCCTTTGCTGGAGACAATGTCGCGATCAGCAGGACTCACACATTTACTTCCTGTGGGTGTGAGTACTAAACCAGGGAATTTTTGCTTGACCTTTAATGTTTTGATCATTTGTAAACGGGCGAGTTTACGCCCTGAGCATTTTTTTGGGTCACACTGGTTGAAATCCCACATGGCCACGGGAAATGTCACTTCTAAAATTGCGTGAATACCAGTGGGGTGTAAAGCAGGGGGGCTTCTTACCTTCTTCCTCATCGCTGCAAGAGGTGGAATCTTGAATTGATGAGGAATGAAGAGAGAGATTGTCGAGGTCTTTTTCCAATTCGGACATGTTAAATAATGTTTTCTTTAAATTTGTAAGAAGTACGTGTTTATAGGTTAATTAACATAACCTCACTTGTCAAAACTTGTACATACTTCAAATTACTAATTATTATTAAGATAATAGCAGATATTTTTTACGTCAATTTTTTGAAATTACTTAAAAAAATTAATAGTTATTTGTTACTCGTTAATTGGTAAATTAAAAAAGAAAAACCGAATGTTTACATCAACATAACCTAATTTTTTAGTGCCACTGTCACACATGTGTTCCTAACTTTTCTACTAAATTAAAAATAGTTGAAGAAATGGAAGGTTTCGAGTTATTTAAACAAGGCGCGGAGGGCAGAATATTTAAGGGGACATATTTGGGCAAACCCGCAATCGCCAAAGAGCGCTTCGTAAAAAAATACAGACACCCAGATTTGGACGCAAGTTTAACTAAAGAACGAATTAAAAGTGAAAGTCGTTCAATAATTCGTTGCAAAAATGCCGGGATTAGGACTCCAGCTCTGTATTTAGTTGACTTCAACAGACGCATTATTTTAATGGAATACTTTAACAACAGTATTGCAGTGAAAGACTTTATTTTTAACATAAATGAGGAAGTTGTCTCTAAACTAGCTCACAAAATTGGGGCTGTGTTGGGGAAGATGCACGCTAATAGTATAATTCATGGGGACCTTACTACTTCAAATATGTTACTTGTGAATATGAAAAATGAGGCTGTATATGAGGAACTTGATGATTTAGAATTAATTTTTATCGATTTTGGGTTGTCTCATGTGGAATCAAGCGCAGAAGACAAAGGAGTGGACTTGTATGTTCTAGAAAGAGCACTCATAAGTACCCACAACATGGCCAGTGAGATTTTTGAAAAAGTTTTGGAAGGGTATACGACTGGTAATAAAACTGGATTCAAGGAAGTTTTTATGAAATTAGAGGAAGTCCGAACTAGAGGACGAAAACGCACAATGGTTGGATGATCGACTTTAAAGTCTTGATGGCATCCCGCCTGCAATTATGATGGTTTCTCCTGTAACATAACTAGCATCGTCAGATGATAAATAAGCTACCGCAGCAGCGATATCTTCAGGCTGTGCTAACCTGAAAAATACATTTAACTTTTTGTAACAAGTGAATTTTATTTTAAAACCTGCCCAAAGGAATTCGTGATAATACTTGATTCTTTTTGCTTTCACTCTCGACTAGCTATGAAATTAAGTCATTCCGTTACATGACTAATATTCAGTTACACTTTGACTTACAGCTTGAGAAAACTTTGTTTCTACTATCCCAGGGGCGACTGCATTTACAGTAATGTTATATTTTGCTAATTGACACGCTGCGGCTTTAGTGAGTCCCACAACAGCGGTCTTACTTACAGAATATGCTCCCAAATCCTTAAAATTTAAATGACTTAGTAACTAACATGGCCACGGTCGTTCTAACCTCAAAAGGTTCGCCGGGCTGAAAGCCTCCAATCGAAGAAGTAAATACAATTCTACCTGCTCCTCTACATCGAAGTAAAGGTAATGCTTCCTTGGCCAATAAAAACGACGCTTTAACATTCACTTCGAATATTTTGTCCCAAGCAGCTTCATCACACTGAAAGTGTGGTTATAATAACATTGGGAACAAGTCATTTACGAACGTCTAAGACTGGGGCCATCGAAGGATTAACAGCCGCATTTGAAACTAAAATATCTAAGCCACCTTGACACTTGGCCTCTGTAAATAATTTTTTCCGGTCTTCAGCTTTGGAGACATGACAGACAAGTCCAGAGGCTTTCAGGCCTTTGCCTTGTAATTTAGAGACAGCAACGTTCACATTATTTTGTTTACGACTACTTATAATGACGTGGGCACCTTCTTGAGCAAGTCGATGAGCTATGGCGAAGCCGATTCTGGAAAAAAGAGGTTGGACTGGAGTTAGCTCACTTTTTCTTACCCGTCTGTAGAAGCTGTTACTATTGCTATTTTACCACATAGACGGGCTAGGGAACTCATGTTTCTGGTTAGTTATGACCACGTTGTTGTAAAAACGAAAAGGCTTAGGATAGACTTAACTTTGCGACTTTTAACATGACGTTTTGAGGTTGGGTTAAAATTACTAAAAAGGAAACTGAAAACTGACAAGTTTTTTTACAAAAAAAAAAACAAAACAAACCGAATTGTGAATTTTGTTTTATAATTTTTATTAACAAAAAATATGCACCAAACCTTTATCTAAGAATATTTTTTGTACTGTAGGTAATAACAGAACTATAGTCTTGAAGGCATCCCCCCTGCGATAATCAACGTTTCGCCAGTCATGTAATTAGCATCTTCAGACGCTAGAAACGCTGCAGCTCCACTTATGTCTTCAGGTAGACCCAACCTAAAGAAACGCTACAAAAAGCTACCAACTTTTAGAGACTCACCTATTCATAGGGATTTGGGATAGTGCCTGTTCTTTAGCCGCCTCATCTTCATGTAACTACAATCAACATCCGTACCATAACTATTGTAAAATTAACCTACTTACAGCCGCTGAGAATCTGGTTTGAATAACTCCCGGTGCTAAAGCGTTAACTGTAATATTTTCACCAGCAAGGTGCGCCGCTGCTGCTTTCGTGAGACCAAACAATGCCGTTTTACTCACACAATAAGCTCCAAGTAACTTAAACAAACTTTAAGTGACTTAAGTCATTTATAAGTTGTCATAACTTACATTAAAAGGGTGAAAACCACCTATAGAAGACACGAAAATTATTCTCCCGTAAGGTCGTTCACGCAGTAGAGGCAAGGCTTCTTTTGCCAAAAGAAATGATGCTTTTACATTGACCTCAAAAATTTTGTCCCACGATTGTTCATCGCACTAAAAAGTGAGGTTAAGTACTGACTTAAGTCGTTTTTTTCATACATCTAAGACTGCGGCGACAGATGGATTAACAGCGGCATTTGAAACAAGAATATCGAGCCCCCCGAGTTGTTTAGCCGCGTCAAAAAGTCTTTTTCGGTCGTCTGCTTTACTAACATGGCAAACTAGTCCTGTGACATTTAAGCCTTCAGATTTCAGTCTGTTGACTGCAGAGTCAACGTTATTTTGCTTGCGACTGCTGACGACAACTTTTGCCCCTTCTTGAGCGAGACGTTTTGCAATGGCGTAACCAATTCTGGAATCATCTCTGTGTGAGTATGAAATTATGTCATTTTGTTTTACCCATCGGTTGAAGCTGTAACTATTGCAATTTTGCCACAGAGACGGGTGATGGAAGGTACAATCGCGCTCATGTTTCTGCAAGTAATGCTTGACTTCTGTATTTGTTTTACTGGGTTTCACTGATAATGATCCAGTGCTAGAAAACGTAGTTTAATTGTAATAAGTTTTTGACGTTGCCGATTAAAGGTCGCTGATATTTTATCGCAAAAAATAACATTAATTTAATACAGCTCGGATTGTGTGTTAGAATTGAGAAGTGGGAGGTGCATATGTTGGCAGAATAGAAAATAAATTCTTGCTTAGGCAACCCAAAAAACATCTCTTGTAGCTTCAGATAAAACATTTTATATTTTATAGCTTATCTAATCAAACTGCTGGACTGCAGGGGTTATACAAAAATTTGAAATATGTACGTTAATATTTGTATTTTGTGTGATAAAGGACGATAATCTTATCGTGATTGAACTATCGCCTACTTTGTACTCTCGTCTGGCAGATTTTATGCACTTAACAGTTTTCTGTTAACAAATTGACGTTGAGTAATAAAAAAATATTCACAAAGTGGATTTTTTTGATAGGTGAAAATATCGTATTTTTTGCAACTTGCACAAGCAATTTTAACATTCCATTATTCTTCTAATTTTAGATTTAATCCATAACAATATATTCGTTACTGTTACAAGGCGACTTTGGATTTAAATTTCATTTCTTTTAAGGTGGTACAGTGGTAGCCCAAGGACACCACTAGATAGCGTCAATTCGACCTTCAAGACACGGCGCCCCGACGCCCGTCTAGCCCTCCTTTAGAATTCGAATACCTTAGATATCTTACCTTCCCCTTTTGTAACCTAACAAAAGTCGTCGCGACGGCGTCCCCTCCCTCTCATATTTCGATTCTCTCTTACATAAGAATCAGCTGATGTCCCGACCTCTCCACTTTTCACCGCTTCGCAGTCGTTCCGACGCCACCGACGCCCTCAAACTCTAAATTCTTCTTTAATGGCGCGCAATTGAAATTTCCAATCTCTGAAATCACAATCAAATCGTAATTTTCTCATCCGTTTCAAATCCGGTGACGTGATGTTTTATCGACGATTAAAGCGTATGTTGCCAGTCGTGTTTGCGCTGCGTAAACGACGACACTTGGCTTTTTTGGTTTGTGCCGCCGCCACCGACGAGGTTAGCCAGAGTGCGGATCACGTCAAGTGCACAACCGCCAAAAATCGCTTCGTCAGGATGAGGCAGGACGAAGAACAGTTCAAGATTGAGGTTTCAGATGGGCTGCTGTTGTATTACGATAGATTTTCGTTCTACTCGCAAAAGGTAAAGAAGATACAAGAGTGTGGTCGGTGACGTGTGGTTAGGTGTTTTTGGTGGAGGATTAACGAGTGTTATGCAAGAAAGCGATTTTTTTTCTAATAGTCACGAAGGTTTTTTGTGTTTTTTTTATTGGGGATCAAGGTCGCGAGATGGTCAGGGTAAAATTAGCGGAAGATTCGGAAAAGTGACCTTGGAGAGTTCTCGCTCATCAAAACAGTTTTTTTTCTCAAGATTGTTACTACTACAAATATGGACAATTAAGTTGTAAAACACACAAAAATTTAGCTACGGGGAATTTTGGAAAGACTATTATCATACATGTCGGTTTTTATGATCTCTTCTTATTTGATGACCTAGTTTGGCAATTGTTAAACAGGACATATGGGTATATTGAATATGTTATATATAGAATAAATAAAAAAAGTAAATATTTGGTCATTCATACTGTTTGGAGATTTTTTTTTTAAATCGGTTTGAGGCAGATTTTTAGATTTAATTACTGGGTGAAAGGACAATTATCTTTGGAACACTAGCGATGGAACAGTATCAGAATGTTTGTTTAGGTTTGAGTGATCGCTAATTTGTTTGACATGAACTGAGTACACTGGAAAATTTATCACCACACCACGTTTTTTTATTGATTGTCCTTAGTTTTTTTTTTTTTTTTGATAAATTACTAAATACATATTTCTTAGATTATCGCAAATGGTGTTTGCACTAATGTAATTTTTTAAAAAGAATCAATCGTCCCTGACAAAGAAATACGAATTGATAACAGTTATTTATGTATCAACGGCGTATTCTAGGATGATCTTTAAATTGTATTTAATATAAAAACCCAGTAAACAAAACATAACTTTAAAGGTATTTTTTTATTTTTCATACAAGAAATTAAAACATAGCACTATCACAATAGTAATATATGTTGGTTAAATTTGATCACATGATCAAATCCTTCTTTTTAAATCAGAACCTATTGTAACAGTGGAAAGTAATTATCGTTGTAAAAATATAAGACAATACAAATTTCGTAACTACTTTTTTGTTTGTGTTGATTTGAGTGACATCGAAATTTGTGCTCAAGTATACTGGAAAGTAAAATATAGGACGCCTGCAAAATCATGACAACGTATTTTTAAATTTATCGGCCAAAACCAAAATATAAACTTCAATGTATACAAAAGGCACGAAGCCAACGTCTTCATCGGTACAGAAAAAATGTTATAACAGTGGATAGAATATTTTATTAATAGTTTAAAGTAAGGACATACACTTATCTGCATTATGAATGACTAATCCAGTGTCATACTAATACGATTAAATAGTCGTGGACCTACTATGCGCCTTTGAGGTCAACATGCAGTAGAAATGGTAACAGGCATTATTTTAACACAGGGCTTCGGGAATTGAGCTTTGCGTAGGGATTGGATAATACTTAGATCACATACAAATAAAACAATAATTTTAAATCAATTGTAGATCTAAGTCTACATGATAATATTGAATCTTTGAAATGGTTTGCAATTTTTCAACAGTACTTAATTATCGAATACCACAGCTTATCAATCTTTATTATTCTAAATATTGACTCTGCACTCCAAAACACTCTGCATGATAAAACGAGTTTAGTTATCAGATATTTTCATTGTATTTAAAACTTGAAATCGTAGCTAAGGTATTATTATTTTTCATCTTGTGGGGCTACTGAAACCCAAAGCAGGATTATTAGAAATCCTGGAATTGCAGCTAAACCTAAATCGATGCAATTGATATATTTATAGTTTTAATCTTTCTGATTGTTTAAAAATCACAACTAGATTAAAAGCTTGTTAGGGTTTAGTGATATCAATCTTTTACATGCCTATAATCACATCTCTGTGATAAGCAATACAACAAGCAGGAGTAAGGTAATTTGTGAGCACTATTCGCGGTGTATCAAAAGGAACGGTAGCTGTACATTAAGTACCTGAAAAGAGCCGACAAAAAATATAGAAACTACTTGGAAAAAAAAACAACTGTAAAAACCATCAGTTTTCTAATAAAAGACAAAAGGACCGGTAGTTATTAGTTAACAAAAAGGACCGACAAAAAAATACAGAGAAAGCTACTTTAGGAGAAACAAGATCATAGAAACCGACTATTTTTCACTGCTCTAGATTTTCCATTATAATACGTTTGTTACTTAAAGAATAGTCTTACGAAATCATATGCCGGTTTTTTTGTTAGATAATAGGGGAAAAGGACAACATTACACATTTTAATTTTGTTTTTTTTTTGAGTATGTACTCTACGCTTAGATCTGGACAGTTGTTTTAGTTTTTCTTCATTCCCCAGGTCGTGATGGCCCTCCACGAGAAGAACCTCGCATTCGACAGCAAAATCGTCAATTTAATCAAAAGCGAGCAGTATCAACCATGGTTTCTCTACCTAAACCCCCGTGGTGAAGTTCCTGTCCTCCAAGACACCGGTAAAATTATCCCCGATTCCGCAAGAATTATCGACTACCTTGAAGATAACTTCAGCAACGGCGACACCCCAAGACTCATCCCCATGGACCAAGGCCCAGAAATCCGCCAGAAAGTCACCCATTTCCGTCACATTCTCCAGAAAGCCCCTGAAGGCATGCTTACTAGCGGCGCAATGCTAAATCAACATCTCCTTAAGAACCCGAAAGCACCTTTCTTTGGACCCATACGAAAAGCGCTCGCCAGTAAGTTGTATTTTAACTAAATGTGAGAATTTAACGTCAATTTTGTAGATGCCGAAAAGAATGGAGGAAAAACGCTACGAGAGTACGCTGAAAAGAACCCACAGCATCGGGAAGTGTTGCTAAAGAAAGCCGAAAGTCGCGAAGAAAAATATGAGAAGCTGATGGTAGAGAAGAACTTTTTAGATGTGTTAGATCAAATACATGTTATTCTGGATGAGATAGAGACGGAGCTGAGCAAACATACAGGCGGTAATTTTTTATGATTACACTTTCTTTATTTACTTATTGTCTGGTTTTTAGATAAACAAGACTGGTGGCTGTGTTCGAGTAGGTTTACAATTGCAGATGTAGAATTGACAATTTTACTCGTAAGAATTAGTCAGTTGGGACTCGAACATATATTTTGGGCGTCAGGAAAGAGGCCTTGTATCGAAAATTATTACGAAAGAGTCAAGTTGAGGGATTCATTCAAGAAAACTGTTCCAGGGACTTTAGTGCTGTTAAAAACGATTCTGTTAGCACAAGCACCTATTATAATAGGTGTGATGGCAGCAGTGGCGTTGATTGTAGGCGGATCTCTCATCGCCAAGAAGTATGCTTAAGTCACTGTGCGAGTCAGTGAAGTGTGTTTTTGAGTTTCGGTTCGATAGGTGGTTATAAATATTTTTATATTGATAGTTGCGGTTCAATTGTTATTATTACTGTATTACGGAATTAAATAGTTTCTTTGAGGTTTTGTGTTTTTTAATGTCGACTGGTAGATACACAAAACAAATAATACAGTCGAACTTCTTAAAGAGGGTTTAGGGAGCTCAACAGTATATTTGCTTTGTTTTGTTTATGAAGAAATAGTTTCTAGCACATTTTTCTGTGCGTTCTAAGGTTCATAACAATTGCAAAGATTAGTAGGAAATACCGCAACTTATTTGTAAATTTTGTCAAGACTTTGTTTTTCCAGGGTGTTGAAATTCAGAAATTTGATTGTAATCCAAAATAACCACTGCCGTTTGAAATCAGCCGTAACAACAACTATTTTTCTTTGGTTCTACTTTCTTAAAATATGTTTTAAAATAAACCATTTGTTTGTGATGATGTATTTTTATTCATTTAGAATAATGAGCATATAGTGATAATCAAAGCATCAAATTTTATGACAAATTTACTAACAAAAAGTAGATTTAACAACCCAGTAAAGTACACATTGAAGTGAAAAAAATTAAATTCGTTATAATTACAATATACGGAAAATAACATTAAAAATAAAACTCTTATAATTAACTTAATTTAAAAATAATAAAATTAACAACAACCCAATACACAGAGACATGACGTTGGCAATACATAAATTCATTACAACAATACCAAGAAAAAAATCCATAAATACACGTAATATTTTTTTTAATGACATTCTAAGATATAAAATTGATTTTTACTGATTATGATCACAGATTGTCGAAAACCCAGCACCACTGGAAATCTTTATTTTGTCATTTATAGCAGCAACAATCCAAAGTATGTACAAAAAATATTTCAGTCACAATATCATTAAAATTTGTACCTTACATAACAAGAGCAAAAACCTACGTTTAATTACCCAAAACCACCCAATCACCCGGAAGCCGTTTCCTCTTGTGTCCCTTCCTGTTGAGCGTAAATTGGCCGTCCCATAAAAAGTGGCCCCCTTCCGTTTACTATACTACCCGTTCTCCGACGTGGTTGCGGCGGGCTATCCCCTTTCTTTTTAATATACTTAAAAACACCCTGGCCTGGCAGTTTGGGGAACAGTTTCGGATGCGTGTACCATATCCGGTACGTGAAAAACCACGTAAGAATGGCTAAAACGCCGCCCAAAAACTTCTCTATCATGATATGATAGTACAACATTGTACACACTAACATAACGTCCCACATGAGTTGGAACACTGTGATTGCGATGAAGAGCCCTCTTATGTAAGGCGTATACTTCTTGTAATTTTCTTGTAAATCACGCATTTCATCGTTGGATAAGTGGCGTAACGGGTTGAGATTCTGTGAAGGGTCTTTATAGTCCCTGTGATGTTTTTCTAATCGCAGGTGTTCTTTAATGCTGTCCCAGTTTTCTATACTTCTCGTTTCTTCTATGAGAAATAAACTTCCATAAATGAGAATAAAGGTGTGCCCAGATACGTCGAAGCCGTTCCAGACATGACCAGCTTGGAGACAAGTGCCTTTGGTGGTAAACTGACGGTGGCCGCAACGGCCGAACGACGCCTCGATTACATTAAACAGTGTCGTCCAAAACCACCAAAAGAACGTCGCGACGCATATTCGAAGCAAATGGTGCTTTATAATTCGTTGCTTCTGACCACAGCAATAAATATAAGTGGTCAAACCTACAAATGGAACGAGAAGCAGTAAATTCCAACCCCACGCGAACTTTACGAAAAATTTATTGAACACGTTGTCGGACCGTGATAAGTACATTTTAGGGACGGGGGCTACATCTGCTATTAACGACAATAAAAATAGAGTTCCGAGGTAGATGGCCACTTTGAGGTTAGTGTCGAAGAAGAGTGACTTTTTACATAAGTACAACACCATTAAAGTCATTGTTTCTTTCACTGAAGTTGGCTCACATGTTGGTTTGGTTCCGCGGAACTCCAGGTTGTTGTCACTCGCTGGGGGCCGAAAATTTAATTTTTGATGAAGGGGACGACGTTTTGTCGCCATGATGACATATAGAAATGTCAGAGTGACGTAACGTGAAGTTAGCCGCAAAAAAACTGAATTTCACCAAATTAAATACATTCAAACAATGCAATTTGTGGTTGATATTGATCAATGTATGTATAAAAAAAAGTATTTGAACATAGCTTAAATTGGAAAGACAAGCGAATATTACAACTGTAGATGTTTGAACTCACGTATTTTAATTTTATTGCCAACCAAACAAACTAAATTGCACTATATGTCTCATGTCACAAGTGACATGTGAAGTGAACAAAAACATAACCAAAAAATAGAAGATTGGGTGGAAGTCTTTTCCTCAGAAATAAACTGAGGGGGTATTGTTACTCGTAGTGAAGAATCAGTAAGCCTCCACGCATGCTCTTACAGTTTTGTTACTGATTGACAGTATGTTAATTCGAAGATTTGTTACTACAATGCAAAAAAGTGTTGGGTCCCCTTGCACTATTGCCGTCGAAGGCAACATCGGGAGTGGCAAGTCTACATTCCTTAAACACTTTGAGAAGTTGGGTAACGTTACTGTCTTCTCAGAACCTTTAGAAAAGTGGCGCAACTGCCAGGGACACAATTTATTAGATCTGATGTATCGTGATCCCAAGAAATACAGTTTTTCGTTTCAGTCTTATGTTCAGTTAACACTGCTTCAAGCTCATAGTCAGAAAATTAGCACTCGCTATCGGTTTATGGAAAGATCTCTATATAGCGCAAGATATTGTTTTGTAGAGAAATTGAAGCGTGACGGGGTATTGTCGCCCCCAGAATTCACAGTGATTGATGAGTGGTTTAAATGGATCAAACGGGAACGCAATGTGGGAGTTGATTTAATTGTGTATTTAAGGACAGATCCTGAAGTGGTTTATGAAAGGGTTCAGAAAAGAGATCGAGCTGAAGAAAGAAAGGTTCCATTTGAGTACATAAAAAGTCTGCATGAGTTACATGAGGACTGGTTGCAAAGTAAGACGTTATATGAGTGCCCAGCGCCTGTCTTCACTATTAATGCAAATGTGGACCTGGAGCTTATAGGAGGAGAGTATGTTAAGTTTGAGGACCAGATTTTTAATAAAAAAGTCTCAGTTTAGTTTAAGATTATAAATGTTTTTGTCCTTAATATAAGTAGTAAGAGTTAGTAAATAAGTAAATTTTTGATGCATTTCAAGTGAGGCAACATGTAGTGTCAGTAGTGACGTTAGAGATGAGAATTTTATATTTTTGTAACACTGTTTTGTACAATTCAATTTAATATTACTAAATATTTGCATGCTAATGTCATTGAATGTTGCAAGTAAAAGTTTGTTATTAATTTGTGCTTTGTTTGTTATTAAATCAAAAGTGGACCAAGTCCGTTTTGAATTCTGGAATCAAAGTATTGGGTGTATAATTTTATTTTAAAATTGTCATATCCTGTTGTTACACAAAGTAATTAAAGTTCTAAGACAAATTCAAAAGCAATTGTCGAATTATTCCTACAGATTGTTTCTATTTTTTGTTTTTGTTTTTCTTTTTTATCAACATTTTTTAACCACACTTTCGTCGAAAAAAAATGGCGAAAAGTTCTGTCACAGTCACATTACCTTCAAAGTAAGCCCTCATAAATGATCTTCAATTATATTCTAAAAAAAATACATTGACAGTTTTGTCAGAGACAAAATTCCATCTTAATTAAAAATTGAGATTACAAAGAGCTTTCTTAAAATCTAAATACATAAGGAGTAGTAGTTTAGATTACTCGCTCTTATATGGAAGACCTACTTTTTATGGCTTTTGGCAAATGAAAGAATAGTTAAGCAACAACAAATTGCCGAACAAATTATTAAACTGATAGGCGAAATAGATCTTGCGGTGGAGAGATATGAACGGTTGTTAGAGAGGGAGAAAGACAGGGAGCAACAAATCTTTGTTAGCAAGTTGAAGCCAAAGGGAACAGAATTATTAAAGAAGAAAAAACAGCAAAAGCTCTTAATGTCGACTATTTCCGCAATTAGATCAAGAAATTTTCAAAGAATATGGTTGTATTTACCAAGGGGCAAACTTTGTTTAAAAAACTACTAGAGAATGTTCAATTCTTTTGGGGAATACAAAGTTTTTTATTGAAAACTCACGCCTTGGCACTGTCAATTGCAATCCTTTACATTCTCCCATTTAAAAACAAAAAAAGTTACTGCTTACTTTGACAGTCTTTCATACCTATAATTAGAAGAAAGCTGTATATGGTAAAATTTTAAAAATATTTTGATTGTTCGTACAGTGAAAATTTTAATATTAAAATACAGAGAATTTTGCTTATTTTTATTTTTCAAAAAGTGGCAAACATTTTCCCAGAAATTATAAGAAAAGGTTAAAATATTTTGTTGGTAAAAATGGTGGATGCGCCGGTAATTTTTTTAGTTTAAACGTTTAAAAAAAATATTTTATTAAAATTTTTATTGTAAATTATGGAAAATAACTTTTATAATAATTTTAATAATTTTTTATTTGGTGTTAATAAAATCAGAAAACTTTTTGACGAAGCGCAATCGACTTACCATCAAATTCAGAATTTTGAAAATTTTTTTGTCTGTTTTTTGAAACAAATCATATCCACAACATAACAGTTTTTTTGTTTTATTTTTCTATTACGAAAATCATACGTTTCTACTTTTTATTATTTTTTTTATAATCATTTTATATCATTAACATCAAAAGAAGTATTTATTAGTATAGTGTAGATATTTTTACTTTAATTTTAAATATTTGTCATGGTTGATCTGAATTAACAGTAATGTTTTCATTATAAACATTTAAAGTAAATGGTAATGACTCATACATTAAAAAGTTCTTTTAATGGAACAAAACTAAGATTAAAAAAATGCTTAATGAACCTAAAGTTTTATTTGTTAAGTATGTTTTTCACCATTAGGAATTTTAAGAACGTGTAAATTTTAAAGGGTTTCTTATTTGATCTGCTCCTACAAAAAACTTTACTAAGTTGCGTCAATATTTTCCCAATTTTCAAATTGCCGAGATTTAGGTGTCGGAAAAATTATCATTTTAACCGTGTTTGTTTTTACCGTTTAAAGTTTATTAAAATAAATGGATACTTTGACTTTGTTTTTACAAGGTTAATTTTCTTTCTAATGATTAAAATTTTCTCTTCAAATGAATTTAGTTTAGTTTTCCCCTCACTGAGTTGGAACTCACACAAAATGAATTGGCACGACATTTTTATTAAACTTCTCCATTACAACAAATTTTCACATAATGATAAATTCCGTAAAAAAAAATCTAAACATACTGTAGGTGACCATCTTTGGTTAACCCGTAAATTATATTTGGATGTATATCAATTTCTCGTTATAAAAGTTTTTGTGAAACTTTGTCTGATGGGTATGACATTTTTGACCGTTGTGCAAACTTACCTTTACTTGAAAAGATTTAATGGAATCTATTTTATTAAATATCTTGCAGTGTATGGATCATCATTTTTTGTAAGTAGTCATTTTAAAACTATGACATTAAAGAAGTTTTGTAGATTATTGCATCTATATACATTATTCCCACAGCGTCTAAAATTTATTTTGAATTACACAAAAATTTTATTTCTTGGGATTCAGTTCGAATCAGTAATAATGTGATGCAGAAGATCCAGCGAGAAGCTTTATATATAAATACTTTTACTGTTGTAAACACTATGGTGGCTGTACTTAGCGGAGTAGTGCACGCAATGCCTTTGGAAGATGACATCGACCTTTTTTTTCCTATCGCTCTGTTTGCGGAGTTCGTTCCAGTTGTGGAATACTATTTTTCGTGGATCTATAGACTTTTTTTTATTCCATTTTCACTGATGATGCCTGCAATTTTTTACATGACTATGTACATGACAAGTCGGTTGCGTTTTGAGTTATATCTGTTAAACGATGTTGTGGAAAAAATTGATGAGGAGTATGGGCCTGTACAGAAAATTGGAGTACTTTATGCTGACAAATACCAGAAGGAAATAGACAAGAAGCTCAAGATGTGTATTCAGAGACATATTTACTTACGCAGGTTGGTTGTTATGAATTTCTTACCTTTTTTTCATGTTTTTATTTGCAGTTTGATCAATTACGCGGTTACATCTTTAAAAAAATTTATTTTTATCTTTAGTGTCACTGCTGCTATTTTAGGTATTAGCATTATGGTATTTTATTTTTCTGTAAGTGAAATTAGGCTGAAAACTTAAATTAATAGTTATACAAAGTTTCAGGGTAGCTTTGAAGGCAGATATCCCCGTATTATTTCTTTAGTAATTTGTGCAACACTAATATTTGTTCACGTAATTGTTTGTACACAGTCAATTGAAAATGTCGTAAGTTTACAAAAAAATTTTGATTTATAATTGCCAACTTGTTTTAGTCAGAAGGACTAATTCAAGTTTTGCAACGGTTGCTTTGGTATTATTGGAATACTAAAAATAAGAAAACATATCTAATTTTTCTTACAAATGCTCAACAAATTGTAAAGATAAAATTTTCTGATTCTATGGTGGCTAACTATAGTCTTGGTATATCGGTAAGTAACTTGCTGTAAATCTACAAATTTATAATTTTGTATTTTTAGATCGCTAGATCAATTTACTCAACGGCTTCTGTCATGGCCCAGCTGAAAAATATTGATTACTCAAGTAACTAGAGATGGAAATCTGAAGGTTTTAAGAAAAATTAATATTCACTTAACCTTAGTTATTTAAATATTGTCACTATTGCAAATAATTTGTAAGTTCTCAATAAAATCTCTCACTTTTGCACATTAATATGTATATAATTTTATAATTAATATGTAAATTTCATGTCCCTGTCTTAAATGGTAAAGATTTTAAAGATTTAAAAAAATATATATAGAATTTAAAGCAACTCAGAGGGTCTTAAAGAATTGTAATTTAAAGCATTAAAAAGGTGTAATAAATTTAAAGAAATCGAAAAGTCCAAAGCATTCGAAGTTTGCAAAAGAATCGGAAGAATCGAAGGATTAGAATGAATATAAAAATTATAGACATCTAAAAAAATACGGAATCTAAATATTTAATTATGTATTTTAAAAGAATTTAGTGATTAAAAAATGAGGGAATCTAGAAAACATATAACATCTACAACCTAAAGCATAAAAAGAATAAAAAAATACAATTTATATTAAGATTCTAAAAATAATTTGAAAGAGTAAAAAATACAGAAGTCTAGAGAATACTGGAAACTTGTAAAATTCAAAAAATATAATACAACGAATCTAAACAATCCGACAAAATATTTAAAGCATCCAACAAATATTTAAAATTTAATAGATTTAAATTATGCTGAAAATTTAAAAACTTTACATTCAAACATTCTAAAAATCCAAAACATTCAAAAGCTACAAAAATTTAAAAAATATAAACAGTTCGTATAATCACCCGAAAGCCATTTTTTCTTCTGTTCTTGTTAGTGGTAACTCGGCGGTTCAGTGTATTTCAGAACAGACTCTGAACTGGTGGTTTACGAAAAGGTTTAGAAGAGAGACCGAGCTGAAGACTGGAAGGTTTCATTTGAATATATAAAAAGTTTGCATGAATTTCATGAGGATTGGTCTTAACAAGGGCTTTATATGAATGCCTAGCGCCTGTCTTTACAATTGATACAAATGCTGGACCTGGAGCTTACAACAGAAAAGTATGAGAACCAGATTTTTCAGTTCTCAGTTTAGTCTAAGATTTAAAATGTTTTTATCCTTAATATAAGAAGTATGGGTAAGTTTCTGGCACATTTGAACTGCGTCAAAATGTAATGACACTAGTTACGTTTGAGGTTAGAATTTTAGAATTTTGTAATTCTACAAACTGGTCGGTACTATTTAAATTAGTTTTAATAACTATTTGTATACCATTGTCGTTAAAAGTTGCAAAAGGATTGACAACATATTTGTGCTCTGTGTGTTAATTAAATAGAGAGACGTTCTGTGTTTAGTACTCGAATCGGACAGTAGTTTGTTTTGTTTCAATTTTACTAATATTAATTTAGATTAATTTAAACTAATTTATTTAAGTTGTAAAACGAATCATAAAAAAATCATTTAGAGTTATTTATCCCGTTTCATGGAAGAAAACGTCCTACAGAACTTACAAAAAGTTAGGTTAGAATTAGTTTTCTAACCTAACTTCTTGTAACTGTCAACATTTAATAACCACATTGAATTATCGCCAAAAATGTGGCAAAAGACTTTATTACAGCCACATTTAACTCAAGGTAAGCTTGCAGAAATGAACTGTGGCTATTTTCTATAAACGGTACATTTATAGTTTTGTCAAAGAGGTTATTTCATAGCCGTAAACCCGTTCCTAAAGAGACAAAATTCCATCTTAATCAGAAATGGAGACAAGAAAGGGGACTTCCGTTGAATCCTAACACAGAAGGAGTTTTAACTGACAGCCCAGATTACTCGTTCTTAGATGGAAGACCTACACCTTATGGCCTTGGGCAAATGAAAAGAATAGTTAAGCAACAACAAATTGCTGAACAAATTATTAAACTGACAGGCGAAATAGATTTTGCGGTGGAGAGACATGAACGGTTATTACAGGAGGAAAAAGACAGAAGGCAGCAAATCCTTGCTAGCAAGTTGAAGCCAAAGGGAACAGAATTGTTAAAAAAGAAAAAAATAGCAAAATAATATAATTTATAAAAGTAGGAAAATGTAATTTTTTTTTAGAAATAAAAGTTTGTTTTTAATGTCTATTGAGTTTTATTTTATCAATTACTAGGTCAAGAAAACTTTAAAGAATATGGTTGTCAAATGAAACAATGATTTCTTTTAAACCAAAATTCAAGTTCATTGTGCTTAAAATTAAAGTCACTAATATTTTGTAAAAAAAAAATGGATCAATTGATTATCGTCTTAGGATATGGATGTGTATGTTTGTGTATAGATTTAGCATATTCTAAATATAAGCTTTATAATTTTTACAAAAATAGAAACAAATATTCTTATTTTCTGTTTCCCATTCTACTTCATCGAGCATTTTTCAGTGAACAAACATTTTTTAATTATTTATTATTGATATACAAGGAATTTACAGTTTTTATTACATATTAAAAAATGACGTTATTGATTATTTTATAACTCCATCATACTTATAACTGGAAGTTATCATTAAAATTAAGATTAAAAAACACTTATATTGTTGGCGTAGCATAAAAATTAAAAACAGGACAAAAAAAATCGTTGTTTACTGTTTTCTAACACTAGATAGTAGATGTACAAAAAAAAATGTGAAAAATGGTGAGTGAGCCTGGGGATTTTTAAAGCTTTAAATGTTGTGGAGATTACCTTCGTACATAATTTTATTGTCAGCTATGGAAAATATCTCTTAGAATAAATTATTTTGATTTTATGATAAAGTTGGTTGAAACTGGAATGCCCTGGATTAATTTAACTTTGGGGTTAATAGCAGGATCAGGAATTGTTTGGCGAAGCGCAAATTAATCTGTAAACATCTGGCTTACTATTAAGATCAGAATTTGGGAAAATTCCTGTTGTCTGTCATTTAAAACAAAACATTATGATAAGGTATTTAGTTGCTTTTTATTTACAGTTACTTGTTTTTACTTTTGAATATTTGTCGTTGGCTTGAATTTGTGGTAATGGTTTCTTTATGAACATTTAATTCAAGAGAATAGCTTCATTAGTGGAACAAAACTAAAGTTGAAAAAATGCATTATAAACCTATTTAATTATTGATCGTGTAGAAAACTCTATTAATAAGTTTACGCAAATATTCTCCCCACTTTTCTTAATGTTAACATCTGAGTGTTATAAATGTGTATCAAAGCTAGAGGCAAGAAGACAATTATTTCTCGAGAGACAGAAATGAAACTGTCGTCGAAGTTTATACACTATTTTATTCACAAATAATTATTAACACAAAATAAAACTTATTAATCTACTACCGTCCTCGAGGAGCAAAGAAGGTATTTTCGACTATAGATATTTGCGCTTGCATAAAATTATGATGTGCTTATGTATTGCTGGACTGTATATTTGACAATATTTCTCGTATCTTCTTTTACTTTTCCTTGATAAAAAGACTGTCGTTGCTTCTCTAGCAGCTGCCTGAAATTCAGAGAGAGTGTATTATACGTCCCTTTCAGACATTGATGGAAAATTGAACACTTGCACGATTAAATAAATCTAACATTTGATATTTAGAAATATCAATTGCAGTAAAATTGCTTCTTGCTTGAAGAGTGTGAAATAGGCGCTTTCCACCTGATTAAAAAATAAGTTTTATTAATAATAGCTAACTTCTCAACCTGAAAAAACTGTGGAGTTATATTAATGATTGACTGGTTGTAAAATAAAAATGTTAATAGAACCATGTTTCTTACGTTTAAACATTTTTGGTAAATTGATGAATAGGTACTTTGACAATGTTTTTTCTAATGATTAAAGTTTCTCTTCCAGTGACTTGTATTGTTTCCTATGGTCTGAGCTGGAAGACACACAAAAATAAAAAATCTTTTATTTCAAAAAATTTTCACTTAAAGGTAAATTCAAAAAATAAAAATTTACATACACTGTAGATAACATCTTTGGTTAATATAGTAATAATAGTAAAAATGTGACGCAGAAGATGTAGCCAGAAGTTTTATATCTAAATAGTTTTACTGCTGCAAACACTATAGTGGTTGTACTTAGCGGATTAGTGCACGCAATGGTTTTGAAAGATATCGACTATTTTTTTTATTTTTCGTGAATCTATAGTCTTTTTTTCATTCCATTTTCTCTGTACTATGTACATGACAAGTCGGTTGCACTTTGAGCTGTATCTGGTAAACGATGTTATGGAAAAAATCGATAAGGAGTATGGATCTGTACCGTAAATTGGAGTACTTTATACTGACAAGTACCAGAAGGAAATAAACAAGAAGCTCAAGCTGTGTATTCAGAGACATATTTAATATGTATTTTTAGCTTTAGTGTTCTTCCTGCTATTTTAGGTATTAGCATTATGGTATTTTATTTTTCTGTAAGTGAAATTGAGCTGAAAACTTAAATAATGGTTGTATAAAGTTTTATGGTAGTTTTAGAAGCAGATATTTTCGTATTATTTGTTTATTAGTTTATGTAATACTTATGTTTGTTCACATAATAGCTAAATGAAAATGTCGTAAGTTCATAAAATGTTTTGTATTTATAATTTTCAACTTGTTTTAATCAGAAGAACTAATTCAACGATTGGTTTGGTATTATTCGAAAACTAAAAATAAGAAAACGTATTTAACATTTCTTATAAATGCTTAATAAATTGCACAAATAAAAATTTCTGGTACTGTGGTGGCTAACTATATTCTTGGTGAATCGGTAAGTAATTTGCTGAAAAGACACTTTATAATTTTGCGTTAGGCCTAAATTTTGCAAAGGCCTAGATTATGTAAAGAAAATTAACAATGTAAGTAATTTATGCAGTTTAAAATTCAAACATTACGAAAGATTCAAATTTACAAATTTTATAAAAATGTAAAAAAAAATAAAAAATGTAGAGTTTAAACAATCTAAATCCTAAAAGATCCTAAATACATTTTTAGTTTAAATTAAATAACATTTTTTTGAAAGGTTTTCCAACCGAGAACGACATTCTTTTTCGTGTCTGGTCCGTTCTTTGTGTACTTGAATTTTAGTACAAATTTTATTATAAAATATTTACTAATGATCCAAAAAGATCTTTTTAAACATGTTAATGGTAATGTCGTTTTTAAGTCTAATTAAATTGAAGCCAAATAATAATTTGGTCATAAATTCAAATTCAAAATTTATAGTCCTATATAGTTTCCCTCACATAAACTACATAAACATTTGATTTTATATTAAACAAATGCAGTAGAACTTACATTTCCACTTATTTTTGATCTTTCCAATTCCAAATACCTTTACTATTACAACTTGATTCCGAAAATTATCATCCCCATACCGCCGCCACATTTACCCACTTTCAAAATCAATGAATACCAAATGATTCCGTCTTGAAATTTGTGCGGCGCGACTCTTCCACCCCCACTCGCGCACATGGACAGAAAATCGCACGCTATTCCCTCACTGTGTTGAGGGCTGTCGTGAAAGTAGCGTGTCGCGCTTTGACTGACCTCAGCAGTTCCAGCGACAATCTACCGGTTTCAAAAACACCCCATTGTCACCCTTTACATATCATTCGCGTGGTTGTGTGCTTAGTGTGTGTTACATGTGTGTGGATATTTTTTAAGCGTGGTGAGAAGGAACTTTTGCAGGAATTGGTAAGAAAACTTTAAACAATACTTGATTTATAATTTTAGGAGTTGTAAGTTGAAATTGTGTAAGATGTAAATGTATTTAGGATTGGGTGTTGTGGGAGCAACATGGCGATTCGTTTGAGATTGAACTACTATGTTTTTATTTAATTATTATTGTTTGTTTCTTTCCATGAAGGATTTTTTGTTTTTTGTTTTTTATTTTCTTTATTCGTAGTAGTTAAACAAAAAATATCAAAAAGTACAAAATTAGACAGTCCGTCTAAAAACAGATAAATTATTTCTCATTCTTTTTACAGAAAAATTCTTTAATTTTCTATAATTTTATCTCAAAAGTTTAACAGCAAGCTTTTGCTCTTTTCTTTTGAAAGCGTTTAACTGTTAAATGCATCAACAAGAATGGTGGATGCGCCGGGCAAGACTTCCTTTTTCTCAGAAACTTCCTCAATTCATTATGTTAATCTCTTTAAGAAAAATTCATCCTGCAGATGCACGTTCTCAGCGTCGCTTTTACTTAAATGCGACGCCTCGTAATCCGTTTACGATATTTCGCATTACAAACGAAGGAAGACGGCAAAACAGAAAAATGAACAGAGTTTCGTATAAATATTCTAGTAACTTTCCACTCGATAACGTCAGGGAATTTGAAAAAAGTGTGAAAGTACTTGAAGCTGCACGCATCATGCAAATAAATTACGCTTCTTCAAAAGCTTTCGTCGCGAACGACCCTCTAAGGCGGATTAGAAACAGACTTTCTTTGAAATCTAGGTCTGGATCTAGGGTAAAAGGACGTAAATTTTTAATAGAGGTTTTTGTACAGGAACTGTGCAACACGTCATAAATTTTTGCAGAGTGTGGATAATAATGTCGGTAGAGAATTTTTTATGTTAAGTTTAATGAACTTTTCAGAGTTGATTTACGTTGCTGTCGGCATTCATTTTTATTTAGTAACATGAAACTAGTCGCTACATTTTGCGTTTATTAGTTTTGAAGGCAACATAAAATGTAATCCTGTTATGAATATTTCCAATAGAAAAATCAGAATAATGGGAAAATAAAACGTGGGATTAAAGTAATCATCAAATTTGGCGTAATGTTGTTTTATTTGTTGGTTTTATTACTTGGAGAAGCAAATAAACAAGTAATGATTGTTTATAAAACAGGCGACAATTTTGTAGTTTGAATGAATCCCAGTAAACAAACATGTATTTCTTTCTATGAGATTAATTTATGAACTTAGTTAGAAATTAAGAAAATCAATAATACATAAAAAAGTGTTATAAAAATTACCATAAAATGTGTTAAGCGACAATTTTTATACAATCTTTCCTAACAATTTCCTGTGTAGATCCGACATTTTGATACGAAATTAATTTCACAATTTGTAAAGAAATTTATCGATACCTAGCTTAACAAATGGCCTCCAACAAACCTTTTTACACTCTCTCCCGCAATTTTAATTACCCTCTGCCGTCACTCCTTTTGAAACAGGTGTAAACTAATACCGTGTTGATCGTTTCTCCAGATACAAGCCACCATTAACATATGTACAATGATAACTCGCCCCTCCTAAACATTGTTTGCGTCTGTTAATAAAAAAATAATTATTTCGTTGCCTACATAAAATCGGAATTCACGCTTCGACACACAATACGCCGCTCCAACTCGCTAATGACTTGCTGGGCTAATTAAGATTAATTACTGACGTGTACAAGCGCACCCCTCAGAGAGGGTGGAAATTGATATTTTTCCAAAAAGAGTCGAATTTTTGGCTTGGATATTAAGATAAATGATAATATTTGCTGAGCACGCATCACAGGTAGTTTACTGGTTTTATTAGTGTCGTAGATATTCGATGACTTCATTATTTCGCGATCAATTCTTGCTTACAACATCACTTAACATCGTATATAAACCGTAAGGTTTTAGTAGTTATGATGCGGCAGTTATTGGCTTTTCTCGCTTAAGAGCTTTTACCGGGGAGATCGAAACTGATTCGCGAGGTTGTTTAGGTATGTTGTACAAAGTGTTCCCACGAGCGCTAAAAAACACTTTTTTAATATTTAAAAATAAGCAGCTGTTTTGATTGACAAGTTTCAGGTTCAGATATCTACTATACTAAACGATAAAATTAACAAATTTTTTGGTATAATTTTTATATGTTTGCATTATTCATATTTTAAAAAAAAACCTGTTCCTACTATTTTACAAAATTACTATATAAAATATATTAGTTACAACACAGCTAGAAAACTGTAAATACTCCAGCTTAATTTAATTATAATTAATAATTTTATTGCGGTTGGGAAACGTTTGAATCAGCATTAATGAAAAATTAATTGACGTATTGTTAGCTTGTGAGAATAGTAATTATTATATACACCAAGGTATTAGCAATAAGTTGTGAGACTAAGAAAAAGCTCCTGTACGGTGGTTTATATATTATTTTTTCCACTATTAGAGCATTCCGTTTGTAACTAAACCGATTCAATAAGTATCAAGATATCGATAACAAACAATTGACATTTGACATTACTTTAATTTTACTGAATTTTCTGCAGATTGTAAAAATGGTAGATACAGATAAAGACGGTGATTGTACTCCTTCTGAAATTCGAAAGGAAGCTGGGCAAATCCAGTATGACAAATTAATTTTTATGATGATGTTTACATTTCATTTTTATGGGTTATGTTTACGGTGCAGATTGTTGACCCATCATTGCCAATAGCCCTATACTTCCAGCGTACTTAAATACAATTGTACTCTTTCTTGCAATTACCAAATTTTACTAATTCTACTACTATCAAGGAAATGTCACTATCGTCAATTGTTTTTATTATCTACTAGTAGGAGCTAATAAAAAAATATCTTCTACTAGAAGAGAAATTCATTTTCTTATCTCGAAAACAATATAAATGAAAATAATAATAAATCTTCTAACGCTAGTAGTGGAAAAAAATACTTAATTTGAATGCTAAATCTTAGATTAGATTTTGATTATTGTATATTTTAGTAATTTTAATTCAGAATGGAATTGAGCACTAGTTTTTAAAATATTTCAATTAAAAATCGTGAATAAATCTGGATGTTTGCAACTTTGACGGTAAGCTATTAAAAGTTTAAACCAAACAAACGTTGGTTAAAAATTAGTTTTGTAAAATTTACGGTTGTTTTTTAAACAAAATTTTGTGTCAACAACGTGATTTAAAACGGGATATTGTAACAATGACATTTTATTGTAACAATACCTAAAAGATCAATAATTGGATATAAAGTTGTGGTCATTAAATCTAGAATAAGATAAATAAAGTGCATCAAGTTGGTATGTAAATTTTTTAATAGGCAATAGAAGATTTACGTAACATGAAGTTAATACAAATGTTTGACCAAATTTAGAATGGATATAATTTTTAATTTTTTTGTGTAAGTTTATTGTAGCAACCAATAAATTTTTTTAGCAATTTTTTTAGTACTAAAGTGGTAAAACTACGTATTAATTATGACAGTGTCTGACATCTATTGCAACAAATCATTTTGCAGTTTGTTGTATAAATAGCGATTTTATCAAAGCCGTAGGCCACAAGTTATTTACAATATTTTATGTGAAAGTTATGACTAGTAATTTTTTATTTCTTATAAAGTTTTTAAAGTAATTTTTCCATGCAGCATTTTACGTTCTATTGTCTCAAAGATTATATTATAGATAAGGTAATGCCAATTTTACCGCTTATTAGTCTCGGTTTGTTCATTATATGAACCACCTTGTTAGACGCTCCACATTGTTCACTTCCACTTTTCAAAATTGATTGCATTTTAATAATAAATCTCTCCGAAATGAAACTGCCTTTTCCCCTCTCCTGTTCATCTACAAACCGAATATTAATAAACGCCTCCCAGAGTTTATCTCTCGTTATAAATAATTTCCTCCGTTTTAGATTTTTAATAAGTATCACCGGAGGCGCGTAATTTCCGGAAGTTCTTCGTTTAATCCGGTTGATGTGTTCGACTAACATTTTAAGATACATTAGTAAAGCCGAGTTGACTTCCATTTCCGGACTGTCAGTTTCCCAATAAGATTAGGATTTTCGCGAAAAAAATCGAAAAAAGCAATTTGCTTTATTCGTCGCTCAATTTCTATTCACATACTACCGACAAATTTTAACTTTACAGTCGCTCGTAAAACTAGACGTAAACATGTACGCGTTAAGTCCTAAAAGAGTCGTAAACTTGTTTCATTTTTCAGTGAAAATGTGGAATTCTGGTTCGAGTTTAGAATTATTAGCCGCCTCACGCACCCAAACTAGCATCAACAGATTCAATTAATACGTCCCATAACTCTGTTACGACTGATTTATTCGGGCACTCTGTGACAGTTGCGGGAAGTTATTCAATATCCTGTACATGCAGGACAAAACAATGCAAGTTGCAGGATATCGAACCGGGTGGGGTCTAGGTGCGCCTGGGTACCCCATTAAATTGGCAGTCTTGCGAATGACATGACTTGATGAGACTCTGCGGGATTGCATGGAAACTGAAAAAACTGGACGTTATTGATGGAACGTTGATGGACGTATTTTTTATAGAGTAACTGAGTGTAATTAAACTTTGGAAAATAACTAGGTAGAGAGATAATAAATAAATTCGTAATTTATTGGCAAAATGGGGAAACGTTTGAGCAACGAAGGGGACAAAGTTTGACCAGACGTCGCGAGACTTGCTGTGGGTTACAAACTTATTTCTTAGATTCAATTTCGATGAAAAGTGGATGAGAAGTTGCGCTGAGATTTTACAAAACAATATTTTGTTTGTTCGGAACTTGTTGGTTCGTCAATATCTGTAATTAATTCAAATTTATTACGTTAATATGTTAAAAAATAAAGTACCGCGATTGTGTTCTAAAGTAGTTGTTTAAACATTGGTAAATGCTGAAATTCGAATATTCATGGCTTTAACATGGCGTTTCACATCAAAACTAATTATTTTTAATTAAGGTTATGGAAAGCTATTCTGACTAAATTTTATATCCATTGATATTCAAACTGTATGCTTTATGGAATTTTCTGTCCTTTAGTATAGCAAATATAATCTTACAATTTCTATATTTTTCTTCTTTATTTTAAAACGTTTGTACTGCAAGTTTATATTAAGAATTCTATGTCGTCTACGTTACTAAAATTGTTAAAAACAGTGAATTCTACATTTTCTTGGTAAAATATATTTTTATAAAAAGGAAAATATTTTTTTTACGCTTGCATATTTTATATGAGATTTGATGCAATAGAAATTTTATAGTTTTAGAAATTGAATAATTTTTCAGCTCAATAAATTAAAGTTATAGAATGATTAAATGGTCAAAGAACATATTCCACTGAGAACATTTTTAGTGTGATGCAAAAATATCTTTTATATTTAAAGTTAATACCTCATTAAGAAAATTTTGAAAATGTTTTCAAATCATGGGCAGCTGGGTAATTTTTAAAAATTTATACATAGAAACAACTTAATATTTTAAATTTAAATTTGATTTATTATTTAGAAAGTTTTTCCAAATTTTTCGACAATAAATAATTAAGCTGCTCTAGAAAAATTATATTATTTTGTAAAAAAATATTTTATTAAGATAAAATGCACTCGCTATATTTAAAGTTTTTTATTTCTATTCGGTTTCGTCTTCTCTTTCAATTAGTAACATTGTTTACTAAAAAAATAATTCTTAAACTTTAATATAAGCATAAATATGATCAAAAAGCATGTTTAGTTATTTGAAAAAATAATAAAAACTCTGCAATATTATGTAAATTATAATTAATTTAATTATAAATATTGTGTTCAACTCAACATCTGTCACTTATTTTTTTATGAGCTGAATTATTTTACCACAAGCTTTAAGTTTTATTCATATCTGAACAGTATCAAAAAGAATACGTGGGCGATGAGTTTAAATTGAGATTCAAATTTTTCATTCTACGGACGTATAAGAAAGCTTCAAATGGAATAATTTACTTTGTTGTTTTTTTACAGATTCCTAGAAAGAAAGCTGGAGATAATAATTTGAAATGATAAGAATTTTTTATTCTTGGCGTTTCGTTGGCCCGTGGCACCAAAACAACAAATTTATTAATACTTTAAAGTTTTTAAATTCGAACGTCACAAACTTCGCCATTGCGGAATCTTGACAGAGTGTGTAATATTGAGCGTCTAGACGCCTACAATTTCCCATTTAGCTCTTGGGCGTCGATCTGTTGAACTCGATTTCTGGCGGCAAACTGGCATCAATCCGACGTGTGATCCGGAGCGCATAAAATATGTAAACAGAACGTGACAGAATTCGCACCAGACGAAATGATGGATTTCCTAATCGCGTTTTTCGCAGATTATATGAAAATTCACACGAGAAAGGCGACTTTGGTTTCGTAGTGCTCTGGAGCTTGTCTTTTTGGTGACTTTTCGTCTCGACTGTTGGCAGCTCTCTTAAATAATCCAAGGGTAATCGTCATCGTCATGAAATATTTACTGTTGACCTGTGTAAGACAGCGGAACGGCCATGCGTGTCAGCATGTGTCTATCGATTACAAACCGCAAGCACTGCCGTTGCTCGAGGGCCGTAAACGTACTCTTGTGCTAATCACGGGATCATGCAATTAGCGTCGCGACGCTGTAGAGAAGCGACAAGCAGCAGCGGCGGAATGAGGCGGCAATACTTGACACAAGTTTGTTTGAAAGTAGTAGATCACAAGAGAAGGTAAAACATATTAGGTTTATTAAACTCCAGCTTTTTTAGCTAGCTACAAATACTACTTATTACCTCATATTAATATAAAGCTACTTTAAATTATAGTTAAAATGAATTCTATATATTTTCGAGAATTTTGTATCTTTGAACATACTAAGATATATGTTATTTACATTTTTTGTTTATAAAGCTTGATGTTTTGTTATATTTTTAAATAATTAATTTTTGTGTAATAAACTTTGTACGTCTTCCGAGACTGTTGCCTTCTGGCGGAAAAGAAATGCTTAGACGAGCATATCATGATTCCTATTACGATTTTTCTTCCTTGCATTCTTGACAGTTTTATCGTTGAGTGATTGACGATAACACCGCTTCGTTTGTTGATAAAATAATGGAAAGAAAAAGTGACAGTGTTGTCTTGATTGGTTGAAGATCGATGCCTCACACATCTTTTTTCACCTGACGTATATTTACCAGATGTCACTCAGACCTAAACATTTTTCTTCTTAAGCTTAAACAATCGAATTTGTTCAAGTTTGTAAAGTTTGTCGAAACGTCAGTGGCATTGATTCAATTTTATCTGCTCTCGTGTGCTTCTTTTGCGGATTTAATTACGAAATTGACACCAAAATAGATAAGAAAAAATGGAAGAGTCGCAGTCACAGGAAATTAAAACAGGTAGAGAAGCAAAGTATCTAATGAAGTCTTTCTCATATTCGTGTCTTGTCGAAACCTCAATCGTTCAGAAATTTCCGCGCGTTCGCATTTCCTTTTCCAATTTATAACCGAGCGCTTTTCCAATGCGATAAAATCACAATTTGTTCTTACAAAAAGTCGGATCATTTTTGTGCGGTCGTTTGCGCTTAATTAAAGCGTCGTTCTGGGAATCGATCCATTTTCCATAAATCAAAGTATGCAAATGTGAGCAGCAGTAATTCGTATACATGGGTGTTATGAGACGCAATCTACGCCGCCATCTCCCTGTATCAATCTCAATTACCGGAGTTTTAATTGACACTTTTCCGGGCTGTGGTGGACAGGATTCTAACGAAGAGAAAGTTTAGGTCATCGCTGGATGAAATGGAAAGCGAGAAATGGCATTACTAGAAGAATATTTGAAAAAAAATTTGACAGCCAAGTTTATGGTTCCAAAGGTGTTAGTTTTATTTAGATTGATAACTAATATACTGACTAGTGAAACATTGTGTCAAAACTAACAAACCAAAAAGTAAGTACTTAACAAAAATTCATGTTTAACGTTGGTGAAAAAATTAATTAAACCCTCGTTTAAATCTATGTCATTAAAAATAAAAACACAGCAATTATGCAAAGCAATTGTCCGCCTCGTACATTTTAATGGTAGATCCATCTGTGCATCTGGCGCTAATTGATCGCAAGTGGACGACGCATAACCGCAGGGTGTCGACATTGTTAACACGTTATTAGCACCCGTTTTTATCGGAAGCCACAGAGCCCGTTTCCCCAACAGATATCTGGTGAATATTCATGGCGAATTTAGCGCACTGTTAATTGATAGTGTGAAAATGGGTATTTAATAGATGGTGTTCGTCGTCAGGAAACAACTTGCTTACTTAGGGCGAACGTCGCTCTAACGATTTATAAACGTTCGATTAACGCCATTTTCCTGGTCTTGTTTATTTTTACATCGTTTTACTTTGAACTAGTCGCGGACCAAAGGCGCTAATTGAAATTTTAAATGGTTTTTAGTGCGAGCTCTAACGGGAAATTTGCGAAAGCTTTTCAAGCGCTTTTGGATGACAAAAATAAATAAAATTTTGATGCAACGTTTTTAGCGCATGTGGAAATTTCGTTTAACGATATGTTGACTTTTTGTGGTAATTTTGCTGACTGACTTAAAATAATTAAATGACCAAAAATTAAGCGTAACGTTGTTGTATTAGTAATTCAAACAAATAGTTTTGTCTATGTTTGATTCAAGAATAATCAAACTCTACCTTATGGAACTGAAATTAGTGAAAAATATAATTGTGCACCTGGCGCTTGCACACATTTTATACAAAGCAAAAGATAGCTTACAATGGAACCCTATTAATTTAAATTTTTGCATTTTCTTAAACTTTTGCTATTAATTGTGATTTTTTTTGCACAAAGTTTTATATAACAAATACAAGAAATATTTGACCAGTGGTAGGAAATTTTTATTTTGATGGAAAAATATTCTGCTTTCATATATTTATAAGTTTATAAAGTCTCTAATGCAAACATAATATAAAAGCAAATAAACAGAGAAAAAACGCATTAAAATTTTTTTGTGAAATAAAAATAATGGTTTCGTATTTTTTGTATATTAACACAGCTGAAATTTTGAGTGTGTTTGTTGTGAACAACTTTTAGTTGGATGTTTCATAAATAGTACAAAATGATTAAAAAGAAAACAAATCGAGTGTGCTTTGGATTAATTTGTTATGAACACGTATGTGTGTTCTTCTTGCATCTACATTTATTGTATATCACAGATGTTTTATTAACATCAGAAATATTTTTGAAAAAGGTCTCCTTTTCAGCCCTAACAGTTTCCTTTTCCACTAGTTTATATTATAACAATAATCAATAATACCAGAAAACAAAAGTTGAAATGTTGTTGAAATGGCCGATTTTGTTTTTAATCTGCTTTTGAGGTTAGCGACATGTCAAAATTGCCTGACAGTGGCGTCGCACTTGAGTATAAAGTTAATAATAAGTCTTCTTTTGACAATGAAAAATCAACTTTAAACATTCACGCAGTATAATTTCTTACTTAATAGCGTTTGAGACCACGAGTTGTCGGCGCCTATGAATTTAAAGCAAAAATTTACATCGCCTGCTTCGATTTGGATTGTTTTTGATCACTCTATGTAATATGATATAGGGGTATAAGAAGAGCTTAAAGCATGCGCCACGGGCCGTGCATTTAATGGCGTCGGTGCTTTAAAAGCTCTTATATACGCGTATCTTACACTATTTTTTATTGCATCTTGTACTACAATTTAAGAATTACAACAAAAGTGGTAAAATTTACGGTTTTTAGAAGGCAGCGTGTGCTTTTGATTTCTAAATGTTTTTATTTGTTGTTATTACTTTTTCTGCGTTATTGTCGTTTGAATATGTTAGAACTATTTCTTTTTACTTAGGCGTGGTTTAACCTTAATTTTGTACGTTTTTGCGTGTTTGAATTGAGAATCCTAAATTAATATATTAAAAAATGAGTCTTATTCTTATCAACTGTTAAAAGTTAGATATTCTTGGAACGAGACTCAGGAATATTTTCGTGAAATTTTTAGAAGTGAGAATTACAAATCCTCGTGTAGTGCAGAATCAATAGTTTGTTGACTTCTCGACCGGATGAATGCAGTGGAGCATTATCCTGCTGTCAATACATCCCTGGGCAGCGTTCCGCACCATTTTGTAAGAATCGTAGCTTCAACGTTACAACGAGAGTACAATTGGAACCTTTTCATGCTTTTAACAATCATAGAGTCAATAGAAGACACAATATGGGATTTTGAAAACTCGGTATACTTTACTGCGTAAAGTCGAATTAAGTATTCTCTATATTCATGGGTTGCAAACTCGAAGGTAACAATAAAAAACGCCTTTTTAACAATTTGTTCATGAAAAGCTGCTTTACTGTAAAGATGGTTTACTATTCTTTTATTTCTGTATATAATTGATTGCGCTGGAATGCATATAACTTCCTAACAATTAATAACCTTCGATCGTTCCCGAACTATTCGCCAAAGTCGAACGCCACACATTACATCGAATATTCCCCATATCAAATTCCGACATCGCTTTTGCGAACAAAACCGCCGCCACCGCCGCCGCCATGCGGTCTCTCATGCACACACTTTTCCCCTAGATACCGACGACGGCGGCGCCGGTCTCCATAGCGACGCCGCCGGTGTTTATTGGCGATATCACAGTTTGTTAAGGCGAACAGCTGCTTGTGACAGCTTCAGTTCCCACCGACATTACCATTTCAGACTGTTTGTACGCGAATGCAAAAGCTTAAACAATAAAATGATGGTTGATGAGAGACGCGTGCCGCAATGTGCACGCCACTGACCCACAAATGTCGAATGCTAACATTTGACTTGCACGATCGAAAGCAAAATTGACGGTCAAATTTCAGTGGAAAAACGTCCTTTTTTGGGTTGGAAAGGGATCACACGTTAGAGGATTATGTGTAAATGGGAATAAGGGACGAGTTGCGGGAGAGGGAGGATGGGAGATGGGAGATTTAAGTCAGATTGTTAAAAAAAAATTTACAGCTAGTAAGTCTGGGCTCGTTTTCGCTAATTGTTTACAATCCTGAAAATGTTATATACATTTAGGTTAAAAATTGATTTTTTGTGTCCTTCATTGTTATTATTTCGTGATTTTTAAGAAATATTTAAAGTACCTACTTAGATCAAGGATATGAAAATAATTAATGTAATTGTGTACACCTACCGCTTAATTTTGTTTCATTTGAACTCATTATTGTACTCAGGAAATTACAATTTTGTTATGAAGATCATAGTCATGAGTAATGAAACTAGAAATTGTGATCAATTTGTGATATAATCAACATTGTGCATCCACCATTTTAAAAACACAAATTCTGTTTTGTTTGCTATTTTTGTGTTGTTCGTTCAAACTTGTAAAAATTGGAATTAATAATTGAAAAAATAAACATGGGAATAATAGGTAATCAACAAAAAACGATTTTTTCTGCTAAAAAATTGTAGAAGTAAAAATTAGAAATGACACATTTTGAAAATAAGTTTAGCGCACATTGTAAAGTTTATTTACTTTGTAGCAAACAAACCTCGCTTTTCTATTTAATCACTGTCCAATATTTTTCTTTGTTAAACGTTAACCACCACTCCTTTTCTCTTTCGTCCTCCGTCACAAATCACGTACCATCAATACGTTCTGCCCTGACCCATTTCGCCATTCATTGCCGTCACCCACATCACCCATCCAGTTATTAAATTATGTGGGACGTGTCGGCCCACTGTTAAATTTGCACACAGAGACGTTAAACTTTGAACATGATTTATGGGACAGGACCTCATCGGGCTTCCAATGTTTATTCATTTGAGATGTGTTGATAGCAGCGACTTCTATTATGTCCACAATACCATAGAAAGTAGATATGTATCGCTTTTACACAGTGGGTCTTATTATGGTTTTGATGGATCTTTGCGACGACGTTTAATAGATTCTGTGCTTACAATAAGTTCGCAGTCTTTCATCAAGCACGATTAATTTTTGCTTTAAAAGGGTGTGTGCATGCGGGGGTGGCAAAGAGAAGTGATTGTTGCATTGAGGTATTGTGAGGACAAAGAACGGAGCAGGAATAATAGGGAGGAAAATTAAAGGTAAGTGGAAAATGCTAGGGGATATATTATATTTATCTTAAAAAACTAAGATTTATTTTCTTTACTTCTAATTTAAATCTTGGAGCTGTCTGAAGCAGTTTTCAAAGTTTGCACAATGATTTAATTCTAACTAAACTACCAGAAAATATTCAAGCAGTCCCTAGAAATGTTTCACAAACAGATGTAGGCATTTTTTTCTTGCTTACATACAAATCATTACATTCGTTTTGTATGTCGATTGAAAGCTCTTTGTGTGTTTTTGGAACGTCGTTTATTTTGTTATTATTGCATTGATATAGCGAAAACAGGAAAGAATTCTTGTTATTTTTGTTTGCACCGGAAATGGCTTTTATACATGATGGAGTATTTACATTTTTTTTGAAAAGTGTAAACATCTGTATAAAATGGTGGATGCGCCGGGATAGAAAATTTTCAGAAAAATGACGTTTTTTGCAAATATTTGTGCGATTTATCGAAGTGCACAATGTGTTTTTCTTTTTCATTTAATTTCAATGGATTAAAGAAGAAGATTTAAGAAGCCGTTACCAGAATTCCTCCAGTTAATTCCCAAATATGAACAAACGCTGCAATTCCGCTCATCTCATTACGTCTCCTTGTTTACGTTTTATAAACTTTTCAAATTAAATTTGTTGCAATTATGATGCTAAAAGGTACATTTCAGCAAACAAATTTGCATGTTCCTCTCGTTCCGTTTTAAAAGCCTTTTGACAAGAGAAACAAAATTCCACAAATATGGCCGGGATGGATTAACCCAATATTTGCATATTTTTACATAAAATGGCGTCAAGGGATTGTGGCCAAATCACTTCGACATCGTCTATACGTTTTTAGTTGCGTTCAGTAATTGCTGATTAAAAGCTTAAAATCAGATTAAGCTGCATCGTGCGCGAGTAATGGGCGTGATGGACGATTTGAATCACAATAAGGGAAGCTCTACGTAAACAAATAAAGTAGGAGATGGAAGGCGAAAATGGGGCACTTTACAAATGGGAAAATCTCGCGCTTTTTGAAAGGAAATGAAAGATATTAATAATAAATTCTCTGAGTTTACGGAGCTGTGACACGGAGGGTAATTAAGGGGTGCAAAAACGAGGAAAGGCCAATATTAAAATACCTGAAATTGTTTTCTGAATTCTTATATCATCTATAACTAAAAAAAAAAATTACATACAAGGTACAAGAGAATTAGAAAAGCAACAGGCAAAATTAAATTTTTATTTAGGTCTATATAATTGTAATTTTTTTCTTTGTAAGCTTCTGGTAGTAATGGAGGTACATTAGCGGCAGTAAACAATGCTCTTTCAAATTTTGTTTTTGGATGCTTAATATAAAGTACTAAAATATTTAAAGAGATCGGTTTTTTTGTTCGGGGCTTTTACAGTCTTCTAGGCCTATTTCAATTAGTAATGTGAGATGAACTAAATTTCACTAAAGTAAAGCAACAAACAGCATGTTTTGAAAATATTTAACATACAAAGAATGAGCATGAAAAATGTACATATTTGTAATTAATTAGTCTAAAAAAAAATGGTACCTCAAATTTGTAAAACCATTTATTAACCCATTAAATTTAATCTGTTTCATATAAACGAATCACGACAACCCGCCACTTCCGTTCACACCCCTAATTTCCACTCAAACCGTTATAATTTCCAATCACACTGCCAGTTTTATTTTTCCAACCACGAAGATAAATTATTCATTTGCTCGTTATTATAAACTGGAATATTCCGCTCTGCTGCCGCACAATAACCACCCCCGGTTTGGAGACAGTAATTCGTTTTGAAACGGCCACTGTTGTTCTGTATTTCACCCCATGTCAATATCCGAATTTCTTATATGTAAACTGACTACGATGCATCGAATTTCGTATTTTATGAGCGTCTCGAAGATGATTTCTTCCATATGTTTGCGGGCGCATTTAAATATATTTAATTACATCACGCAAGACCGTCGAAATTTGAATAATTCGTCGTTTGACTCGCGCAAAAGTCGGAAATTAAAATGAAATATTCATAGAGGGTAAGTACGGTAAGTTCGGACTGACGGAAATTGAGGTGCAGGAAATGTTGTGTTAATATTTCAGCGGGGTAGTGAAACGACCTTGAAACACACGTAAATTGGAGCTTAATAATAAAAGTAAGGACGGAAAACCCTAGTAATGAAAAGAAACAATAGTTATAAACCTTAACAAGTTTGATACACCCTTGCCTATAACGTGAGTTTTATGTTTTTTTTCTTGACGAGACGCCTCTGGATTTGTGGTTTTCTTTAATTTCCATCAATTAAAGCTGCACATTCGCGCCCCAGATGTCTGCGATGTGTTAATTAAAATTTTAATGCGAGTACGTTGCTGCAACAAGACGAGAAAAACGCGAGCTTTCAGCTGACAGTCTCCAGTCCGTAAAGCTTTCAAATTACGAAAGCTAATAAAGCGCCAGGACCGTAACGACGATCTTTTGTGTTACTAATCAAACCATTAACAGTCGAGTGCATTTCATTTAACCGAAAGCTTTAATTAGACGGAGTTACGGCGCTTTTTCCAGCGACGGAACGAGCTTTCAAGAGAATCAAAGCTTGGACTTTGTGGAAATGCAACCGACTTTATAACGGATTGTTGCAAAACAAATTTGGCGCATTTACGGCGGTCATATTCTGAGGATATGAAATGTTACAAACGCCGAGAGCTACACAAGCTCGGAGCTTTCAGATGTCCTTAATTCTGAACTACGATGCAGATACGATGTTAAAAATTGCTAATATTTAAAAGTTTTACAAAGTTGTAGATCTAACAGGCTACTTTTCGTTGATTATTTGAGTTTTGGTTTTGATCAGTTTTGCCAACCTTTCGTAGATCTCCTTTTTGCATCGTGGGTTGTAAGCATGTTTAGCTCGCCGCGATTCTAATTTCATAACTCCAGAGTGCCTACAAAGTAACGTAAATTTACTTTGATAAATGGATTTTCTTTGAGAATAAAGCTTTTCATTATTCATCTTTGACGGCAACAGGTATTGTACAAAACCTAAAGCTTGTCCTTATTTGTGCAAAAACAAAACCTAGAAAATTCCGGCTGCAATGACAGATGTCTGGAATTTATTTCCAAGAGAATAAAAAAGCACCGCATTTTTTTACCAGATTCGTGTCAGTGGTGGCAGTCCCTCCCAGACTAATTCCCTAAATCTAACTCCGACATTTCCGTTTTAAAACTCGGAAACTTCGTTTCGCATTCAGAACACAGATGGTTAAAGTCGCTTAAATTTGTTTCGGTGATAAATAATTAATCGAACAGTTCGGAGGTGAATGGAACATAAATTTAATTAGCACCTGTCGGAAATATTAAAATGGAATTTGCGTTTTCAACAAGGCAATTAGGAGCTGTCATCAACACGGTTTTTTTACTAACTAAAAACCCAATTATATTTTTCGCAATGCGTGTTCCCATAACACAATACATCAATTTCTGGGATCAATAAGACGGAGCGCTGTAGCTTGATTAAAAGTAAAGAAAAGAACGAGAAGAAAAACTGAAACTTCTGATGGACATGTAATAGAAAATGAGCTGGTTTTCTACAAAAAAGTTAGTTTTTTTTTTGTGTAAAGTTATGCTGACAGCAACCGGCTATATTTTTAATGTAGAATGTAATTTACCGTTGAGCAACAATTTGGAACTTTTTAATAAAGCTAACGTGAGAAAAACGACTCAAGACTGTGACGGACGTCAGCTTTACATAAATCCATTTGTGTAGGCTCCATAAGAGCTTTAGATGTAAAACTAAGTCTTCAGCTCCCTAAGTGACATTTTAATTAAACATTAACCCGAAACAGCAAAACCAAACTCGCTGGAACGTATTTTAATTGCTTAATTATACATTTTTCTTCGGTTTTTGTTTGTAATAACTTGCAAATCGAGTTAACTTCTTTACACGTGTAATTTTCATGGCAATTTCAAACGCTTCCATCCAATAACTCACTCTAATTCCGCCCCTATTATTGCGAATGCAGACGTAGTTAGTCAAGTCGGTAAATCCGGTCGTACATACCCCAACAAGCCGTCATTTTTATAGAGCTTTTAAAAGCGAACCACCACCACCGCTCGCACACAATTACATGCAAACACACATTTTAAATCAATACGAACAAGGAACGACATTAAATATTAAAGTCGAGGCGCTTCCGAAGTGCCGATGGAACATGGAACGCAGACCGAGCGATAAATTATTCAAAAAATTGGTCGTTTAATCATGGGCTATCACTCTAAAACAATAAAGGCATAGACAGCAAAGTTGGATTTTGGGGGAAAAAGTTTAGCTGTTATGAAGAACGAGGTTTTGTAAATTTTTTATGAAGAAACCAAGATTTATCCAATGCAATTATACTGTTTTGAAATATTATCTGCTTAGTTGAAATAAGTGGACTTGACAAGTTAAAAAATAAAAAAAAAACAATACCAGAAAGTTAGCTCTTTTCGCAGACTTTACAAAAAAATCATTAGGTTACAAGTAAACAACTTTTAGCAGTTAAATTAATTTCTTACTGTTTTCGTGTTCAGTTTGTTAATTAAGCTTAAATTTTTAAAACTTTCCTTAGTGAAATTAACTTACATCGTTAAATAAAATTAGACAAAGTTGTACTTCATTATTAAATAATTAAATCACATCTTGCTCTCACTTATAGGCATTTTTTACTAAAGCGTTAAACAGTTATTCACAATTCGATTAAATTATGGTTAAAACACTTCAAGTAAAATTTTTTTTTATTTGACTTTAAATTTTAATTTAATTCCAATTAAAAGTTTTTATATTAAAATCGAAATATTACTTTAAAAATTTGTCTACGAAATTAATGCAATATATAATTTTATACTTAAACAAATAATGGTTTAAGAGCAAAATAAAAAATAATAAGTAAAAATAAGCAGTTATAAGATAATTAAAAAAAATTTTCAATGTATTTGCCAAAAAATTAAAATAAAATTCTGATTTCATCAAAAAAAAATGATGAAATTAATGAAGCAAGTATACACCAGAGTTTGTTTGAAAAACAGTTAATTGATTAAATTAATTAAACTTAAAAAAATACTAAATTTTATGACCCGTAAATTAATGTTTATCAAATTTTAATTTAGATGACGTTAGAATTCCAATTTCAATTCCTTAATTGCTTCACTTTTCTGATCAATAAAATTCCACTTTTCCTCTCAATATCATCCCGGAATACCCCAAATATTTGCATAAGTGCCCGATCTTAGCAATGGCAAAGTTTTCTCGAAAGCTTGGGTTAATTAAGTTTGATCTTGTAGCAAGTTCTGAGCCGATGGCGCCAAATATTTATCCTCGCGTCGTCTCAGTAATAATCGCTTCCAGAAAAATACATCCCATTTTACAAGTGTTCTTATCCTAAACGTCGGAGCAAACCGGAAGCCGGATTTAACAAAATCTTCTCTTTAATTGCAAAATAAAGCCTTAATTAAAACTTAAATTAGTTACTTTATTCTTGCTACGTTCTTTCGCAAAAGCTCTTTGCTTCATAATCGCAGAAATCGCACCTATACATCTCGCGTTGCTTTTATTTCTTTGCTGACGGTTTTATTTCCTTGTTGCATCTGGGTGTGAGGTGAAATATGTTGGCTTGTCACTGCAGAAAATGTATTTTCGTATTAGATATTTTCAGGAATTTGCGTTGTATCTAGAAAAAGCCGCCGTTTTGTTGGTGGATTTCAAGCGAAGTCTCGTTTTTTATTCGTAGCGCTGTCATTAACCATAAATAAACGCTGTCACAGACTTGCGGGCCAATTTTAAAGCGAATTGAAGATTTGATTCGGGACGATGTTCCATTAAGCTGGCAATGGGCGGAGAATGGGTTTGATGGCCGATAGCCAACTCGCTGAGATTGGCTTAGTAGAATGACGAAAAGTCTCTGGAGGGCTACAGACAATCCGCACTACGATTTTTTGCGAGAGGACTAGCAAGATGCATCTTGAAACCGATCAAGTGCTGATGGGAAAAGGGGTCTCCGGAGTATTTATAGATAGGCGACATATGTGCAAAATATAACGCAAACGCACGATTTTGTTTTGGAGTTTTTTTGTTGCAAACTTTTTTCTTATGCAACTTCTTTTGTAGTTTGTAGTTCAGCATAATGTCCCATTTGAGTTCAAACTTGTTTCGTTAGTTTATGAAACACTTTAATCAGAATTTCAAAATTATTGATTTAACGTATGTTATGTTAATATTTATTGAGAGCTACTGGTACCGGCCTGAAATTTACCATTACATAAAATGTAAAGCACGCCACCAAACTGGATACTTTCGCAAATTCATGCGTCCTTGACATATCTCAATTACCCCTCATGAATATTTAACTCTCCCCCTATCAACCGAAACCTTTACCTATATTTAAAAATTAAAAACGCAACTTTACAGCCCCACTTTATACAGCCTTAATGTATGACTCGTAACACAAAGAAAGGAAAAAGCGGTAATAAAATTATTTTCTATTTGTGCTCATTTCAACCCTCGGCGGTAATGCGGTTTCATATGAAGTTATTTGGCATTAATCAATTAAGGCAAATACAGGCGGCAAATTGCGACTAATTAAGATTTATTACGTGGATCCAGTAATTACGCTTTCATAAAATTGAAAGCGATCCGTGAAAATTCATTTAATTCTTGGTCAAGGGAGAGAAACAAAAACAGTTTAATCTAAAGGGTAGAAAATTAGGTATTGTTTAAGCTACATAAACAACAATATCAATAGAGAGAAAAAAAAATACGTCCTTTAAATTTAACGGGAGTCTTAAAAAATCGCTTTTATTTCTGTACGCGCATAATTAGCATATATTACCCTCAAATGGCATAAAACCGAGGGTTGAATGGTCCAGCAAAAACCGCGAGAAATTGTTATGATTATGGCGGTTAATTAAAGTAGGGTGTAAATTCTCGATGTGACCTTGACGCTCGATGAATATTTACGGGAGAGAAATTTGTAATAAAGATGTTTGGAGGTGGTCGCGGTGTCGAGATAAAGAATGAGAGCACGACAGGTTGCGTGTGAAAGTAAGGGTGGTCACAAAAAGTATTTTGTTGAGGTTGCTCAAGCCGTAAAGCTAACATAGTTTAAATAAAATCCGAAACACAGTACAGTATTTACTCTCTCAATTTTTGTTTCAGATTTTCTTTTAGTACATTTCAAGTATATTAGT
This sequence comes from Cynaeus angustus, assembly GCA_030157275.1. Lineage (NCBI taxonomy): Eukaryota > Metazoa > Arthropoda > Insecta > Coleoptera > Tenebrionidae > Cynaeus > Cynaeus angustus. The sequence continues at coordinate 15,886,761 of CM058059.1, forward strand.
TGAGAAATTTTTCTTTTACACTTTTACTCATTTATTAGATTTCACACTTTAACTTTAACATTAATATAGATAATACAAAACTTAATTCGCCTAACTTTCTCACTTTAAGATTAGACTAAAATGTGTTACTGTCTAGATAAAACACTCCTTGGGTAAACTACCCTTCTACGCTGCATCGATCCGTCCGAAATCATAACGATATGTTTGCGTCAAGTCGAGCTTTCACAAAGCGCTTCTAACGAAATCAATGCGTATCTAAAAACACGTCATTACTCTTTAGCACCTCTCGCAGGAAGCTGTCGAGCATTTCCTCCCCCTATAAAGCTTCTCGAAAGGCCAAGTTGGGCCATACATCGCGACGGAATTCGTGCAAAAGCTCCTCTTTGTGTCGAACTTTCCGAACGTTGTAGCGCTACAAAGTTTTTCCTGTTTAGACGGTACCAAAAACACCACAACAACGAAAGTGTTTCGAAATTAGCGTGTCTCGGCCCTTGTGAAACTTTGCATATTAATCATGCCCTGTCCAATCTTAATCATGCTTGGCTTGGTAACGAGCTTTTAAAATTAAAAAAAATAAATGGAAAAGCAACAACAACGCGGATCTTGATGAACTTACCTTGTTAAAATGTTTCCGGCGATGAGATTAAATGAACTGACGGCAACGAGATGCAGGAATAATTTTGTCAACAAAAGAGAGGATTTTATAGGGGGCTTCTGATTATTGGGATTTAAAGTGTGCATGCATTATTGGAATAATTTGGCCATATTTTCCCAGACACGCATTCCAGTCGTTGCTTGATCTTGTAATATGAGAAAATTGTTGAGATTCTTCCAAGTGCGATGTGTACCCAGAAATAAAACCCGTCAGAGTTTGTATAATATTTCTCACAATTTATCTAGTGTGAAACTTGTTGTGGTTGCGCCGTTTTTATCCACTTCGTGTTTAATTGCTTTCCAAACTTTTTAGAGAAAAAGGTTCGATTCCTATTTTGCCACCTGATTACCCGCTCCCTATAATTGACCTCTCCCAGTTCTTTGACGCGGGATTTATTACGTTCCCTTGATTTTTTCCCGGGATTTACCCCCATAATAGCATCCTCGTAGGTGTAATCGGGTATTTGACGTAACGGCAGTAATTTCCGGCCCCCTCTACGCTATAATATTTGACACCACACACAAGATTGATAAAAGTGGTTGAAAATTTCCGGTCTGTTGACCGGAAGCCATCGGCATCGGCATCTTGAAAGTAAGCGTCGTAAATATCCGAAACGAAATTTACTTTCCGACTTTTGAAGGGCGACGAAGCTGTAAATTTAATATTATTTTAAGGGTAAAGTATGCTTTTTCGAGGCAATCAAAGCAATACGAGGGGAATATATCTAAAGCGGGATTTTTATGGCCGAAAATACGTAGAAAGAGCAGTTTCGTATCTTTTAAGGCGTCCAAGAAAAGGTCAAGGTGGTCGTTGATGTTTGTCTTAAAAGATTTTTATATCATTTATTTTCTATATGCTTTGTCACTTGAGACAATGAAAATTATTTGTGAGTTCTCGTTTAGGGTTTTATCTAATTCATTATTTTGATAAAATGTTAAAATAGTCGACTAAAACTTTAACAATTTATAAATATTAGTTTTGCTTATTAATTTTTTAGCGATTTGTAAAATAACATTTAATAATGCAGTAGCAATTTTTAGTATTTTTAGCAATAAAACAACTTTTTACTTAAAACGTACCAGTACATAACTTTTTATGTGACAGTATAGTTACTTTTATGTATATCCGACATGCTGGAACCTAATTCAACGCGGTGGGCGTTTGATGTGGCAAAATTAGGCAGTTAAATTAATAAAATTGTTACTTTATCGATTGTCTCCCATAGCGACTCGCGATAGTTTTCACTTATTGTTAGCTATTATTTATTGTTAATAGCTATGATACCAAATATATAAACAAGTCCATAACAACCGAAAAATAATGCGTGGGTTTTACTATCAAAATACCCTTTTATTATTAATGTTATTTAAACATAATACAACAACAAAACGTTGCTTGATAAAATAAAGTTGGCAACTTTAAAAAGAAGCAGATAAAAAAGCAACATAACACAAATTGTTGTCTGATTGTGGCTATATTTTCTTTATTTGATGAAGATCTTGCTCCACAAACTGCGTTGTTGAGCATTTTTTTTGCCTTTTGTAGATGTACGTATGCATTCAGAATTTGCAATTAGGCGAACAATCCGGTTCTTTGAAGATGTATTTCTCTGCAACTGTTGTACTTTTTTAAAATTGAAAAATTTAATTCACACGGAGATTTGTTTATCGTAGTATCAAGAGATATGTTCCACTCTCCTCTGTTCCTGACAAACTTCTCACTGTTCAAATACCAGTAATCGTCATAAAAGCGGTTGAAGCTTGTATTCGCCGAAGTCTTAGACGAAAACAGAAGTTGATGGCTTTGCAGAGAATCCTTGAAGCGAGTTATTAATGAGGACCTCAGACTTTATGTTTACCGTAGCAAAAAAGATCAATTACTTACAACAAATTAAAAAAAATAACAAGCGTAGAGAAATTCTTTTAGAGGAAAAAAATTTTACAATTGAAGAATGTTTCAACAAGGAAAGAAAAAGGTTTTGTGAGGGTTTGTTTGGGAGTTTATGAGTTTTTTTTTGTGCAGTTTCGATTGGGACCACACAAGTTTATTTTTGCCAAAAAGGTGTCAAATCTGGAGCTAAAGTGTACTAAAAAGACATTTTAGAGAGAAAGTAAAGAAGAAGAAAAAGTAAAGTTTCTGAGTATCACTGTGTTTAAGAACGAGCACATATCAAAAAAACTCACCCATAAGACACAAAGCAAAGTCTACACAAGAATGGTTTGTCGCCAAAATATCGATTTTATTAAACATGAAAATTGAGCCTCATCAAGCCCAGACTTCAATATCTCAGACTACAAAAGCTGGTTACATTTTGAGGAAAAGGTCTGCTCTGCAAGCCACAGAGATTTGGAGGAGCTAAAGGCGTCTTTGTGTTCAAGCACACGGAGGTCAGTTTGAACAAAATGTATAAATTGACGTGTTCGTAGTTTTATTTCAGTTCATATTCTAATAAAATTTTGTTCTTTATCTTCTTTGTAGTGTTGCTAAAACAAAAGTTATGATTCGATAACAATTATATCAGTATAAATCTCTTGTCTTTTAATTGCAATGGTTTCAGCGCTTTTTATTTAGTATATGGTAAGTTTTAACCGTCATATTTCTTCTCAAATTTTCAAACACGTATTTTCATATTTATTTTAAACCTGTAAATACTTCAATTGTATGTTTGATAAGTTAAAATTAACAAAACATAAAAAATAAATTTTTACTATTCATATTTAAATAGATGATATCAAAAAGTTAATAGACCTATTTTGTTGAACATTTGACATTTTTTTTGCAAATAGCAAATTTCTATTTTTTAATTCTGTAGATATTTCAGATATTTTTTTAATTTTGGTGTGGTGACAGATGAAATGAGAATTTTGATTTTTTTGTGTAGTAAGATAATTAGAACTTTTACCATTGGAGTAAGTTCTTAAAAAATGTTTCTCATTATTCTATGAATATTTATAAAGCTTTTTGTTTTGGGTTTCAGCAGATAAAATCTGGGCTTTCCATTTTTTTGCAAATTCTTTAATTTCTGTTTTTGATAATTTTGTGTATATTTCGAAAATTTTGCCTTTTTGTATGTATACTTTAGACAGGAAGAAGAAAAATCTATTTGCAAAGTTGGTATTATGAAGTTCTACTTTTTATCTTTTGCAAAAAATAAAACTGATTAGAAGCATTTTCTAAAAACATTAAAACCTGTTTTTAATGTTTAAAATTAATGATGTAAATAGTTAATAAATTAATAACATAAGAATTTTTGAAACTATCTCATTAGCACCATTTCGTTCATGACGGTGATGGCATTTTGCAGCTTTCAGTAGAAAAAAAAGTTCGATTTCTTGTGGGTAATTTGGTTTCGATATTATAGATAGCAGATCTGTTTGTCTGCGGCTCTTGTATAAAAATATTTGCTTCCATGTGGTTTAAACTTGGTATTTCACCCAAAATTACTAGTCTTTAACGTTCGCTTATTAGTAATTTTAAAATATAAACTATTCTTTTGTTCAACTTTATTATTTATAAAAATTATGGGAGCAAAAGAAGTAATTTTAGCTTTCCATACATTTTTTGTTTGTTAACATATTAACATGTGAACAGGTAAGATTTAATTTCCAACCAATCCATTAATGCTGCCTTCTGTCAAAAAATCTTTACAGTGTTTCCTATTCAATTTTCACAACAAATTGGAATCGAACTTTTTTTGACTTATGCGATTTCGTTTTTTGGTACACCTGGAATTTTCACAGCGCCTTCGAATTCTTTAGTGATGAATGTGCATGTGGCGTGGAAGTGGGCAATTTGCTGTTACATACACGTTGCATTATATGTGATAATCTGTAACACAAAAGGAGATTAATAATCATTTTCTGCGCTTATCATGGCTCTTCAAATCTGGATTACTCCGGATCTAGCTTTTTTCTTTCTTTTTTCTGTGGGAAGATCGATCCACCAAATTTCAAACTAATAACACTTTAATCATTAAGCAACGTCTTGGAAAGTTTAAACGTTTTCTGATACAAATTTCTCAAGAAATTAAGAAGTTGACGGCGGGTGACCAAGGAAGATAGGAGTGGAGAAACAGGTGCTGGAACTTAATTGACGTGGAAGTGATCGGACGGAAAGTTCACTTCGTTTCCGATAAAAAAAGGCTCTCGGATGCTACGAGGGACCGGAAAATTTCGGAAGATTTATCTGACGGAAAATTTAGTCCGGTGACACGTTTTTTGCTAAATTAATTTTTTTATCCATGTCTACATCTAAACGGCGTGGTCGGTGAGATTAACAATCATTGATGAAATAATAAAATAGCGAAGACGGTAATAAACTGTTCTCGAGAGATTACATTTTTTACGGTCCAATAATGTTTCTCTGCTGAAAAATTCAAACTTTTGCTCTCGAGCTCTTGATTTAATTGCCGGTTTCCTCAACGAGGCGTAATTTTTCAAAACGATTTCCGCAGTAACGAAAATCTTCACAAAAGGCCCTCGATCTAATCGAGCCTCTGGAACAGTATTATCCCAGAAAAGTCCTCGCGAACGAAAGAACACAATAAAAGAACTAATTAAAAACACGAGCGTTTTCGGATCGATCCCGACTTGCGGTTACCACATTATCAACACAAAAGACTTGTATGGAACTTTGTGTTCTCGCTTCGGTATGAAACAAATTGAAATTAGCGCGTCTCAGGTGCGGAATTTAATTAATATTTCGCCGATGTTTGCCGTGCGAATTACCCAACGGTTAATTTTGGTTCTTTCCTAATAAACTTTGAATCATAAATGAAGCCGTCGCGGAGATTCCCACCCGCAAGAATTTTGTTTGTGTAAATGCGTACGCGGTGTGCGAGCCATTAATTAAAATTGGTTGGCGCGTATTTGAATTAATAATTGGAGGATAATGAAGCGACGTTGTTTGTGTCGGTTCTGTAATAATCGAGGACAATTTACGGACTGAATTAAATAAGTAATAAAATTTCGCACACGACCGTACCGTAATGGGCATGCAAACTCCCGTAAAACCATAGCATAAATTCGGTACATAACCTTTTATTGGATATAACGTCGCAAATCTCTAAAGACCGCCATAGAATCGAATCGATAATCGATGACGGGGTTTAGTGATGCTACAACACGCACGGTGCATTTTATTGAAAGATGGATACAACGAAAAGAGAATAAACACTGACCGCAAGAACAAGAGTGAGAATCAGATGAATTAATATCAGCACACACAAATCTAAGCTACAGTGGCCTAAGCAACATAAACATCGACAGTTAAAAGAAAAGTTTTTGTTTGACTGCTAAAGTTCAAACTCATAATTTTTAGAAGTGTGAAATTCGGCGCTAACAACGTCGTCAACATTTTATAGCGTTTAGCACCTCTTCAAAAGATTTCAGACAAAACAAGCTTAAGAACAAGACTTTCAAAGTTTAAAAGGAAAAAGCCTGAAACATGAGTTTTTATCTCCAGTGACTAAGCGACCAAACTCTCATTGGAAATAATTTTGGATGAATTATTATCAGACGTATCCGAAAACCTCAAATGTCAGATTAGATAAAATTGGTGTTGAAAAATTCGAGTCGAAGTTTTGCGTCGACCCTCTTCTTGTTAGTGCTTCAGGGAAGATAATTTTAGTAGTGTTTTTTATCTTTGATGTTATTAAAAGTGACAAGCTCTTTTTCGATTTATAAAACAGTCTCATTATAAGTGCATTTTAAAGCAATGGAAGAATTTTATAACAGAAAATGTTAATGTTATGTTTCAGACGACTTTTAAAGTTAAGTTTTTCCTCATAATTTGCAGCCTAAATGCCAAACGCTGCTAGTCATCGACCTCTGGCCCGTTTCCAAATAACTTTAACAGAGTAAGCTTTTATTGTGGAGAGAATCCGCCGCATCCTTCATAACTGCAATCGGAAATCCTCCAGGACAATTACCTCTAGGATACTGGCCGATCGTCGCATCGACGAGTTTCGATAGGATACAATAACGGTATCGCGGGAATAAGCCAAAGATTTTTGTAATAATTCCATCGGAAACAGGATTGAGACTTCTGAGATTGATACAAGAGAAAAAAAACACATTTTCTATATTGTGAAAGGAAAGAATCTGCTTCGAAACGAGCTCTGACAAGAGGAAACTCCATTAAAAAACGCGCTGTTTTCCTTTCAGTCAAGGACGAATCTATGTTGGGATACTGGACGTAAATCATGCGTTTAGAAAGAAAAGGAGTTTAGCAAAATTTACCAGGATTTGACCAGAACAAAATTTACTACGTTTTACTGCCATTAAATTGGTAGCGGCGCATCCACCATTTTTATATACTCTAAATAAAATGGATAAAAGTGAGTTGTAACTGATGTTGTAGACCCTAAAGAAAGAACGGATCAGCTCTATTATAATGGGATGAAAAATACTCGGTGGTTGGAAAATCACTTGTCTTTGTGTGTTTTTTATGAATAAGGGTTGAAATAAGAGGTTCCTTTCTCTTTGCCTGTGAAGTCTGATCCGCCGCCCCCGGCGCAGTCGCTATAAATCAGCCATGGTCTCCGCACACCGCACGGACTACCGTGACGAAATTAACGAACAAATTGAGTTGTTACTTAGACGAGAATTTATTAACGACTATCGAAATTTATGCGAGATCGGGCGGGATTAAAATGCGCGCGAGACGGCGTCGCCCTATCCACTTCCAGCAGTATAACCTGTCCATAAAAGAGAGTTATTGCCGTACTAGAATAGCGGATTATATTGCTTCGTTCTGTTATACAATATAAATGTAGTAGGAATAATGCAATATTATTCTCATGAATGCTCGCTTTTCTGTGGGAGTAGGGGTTATCACGCGTGCGATATTTACAATGTGGAGGATTTTATAAATCACGCATGGTAAATGCTGGTAATTATACGGGCTAGTGCGCTGGGGGGTTGAGAAGAGATTGGTATCACAGAGCTTTGCGATTGGTTGCGTGGATGATAACAGAAAATTTGCACAGAATCGTTGGTAAATTGACGATTTTACGCTGCACAACAAAATGACATTTTAATCAATTTGACTATAAAAAACACATTTTTATCAATTTGACCTGTCGGTATTGTACGATGTTTAATATTTATTAAGCCGAAATCTAAATGGGAAATCTCGTTTTGTGTTTGGTGGCAGGATGCAATATGGTCACTCGTTAAAATGTTAGTGCTTATTAAAAATGTATTGAATTTGTACAAGGTAACACTCAAAAGTAAACATCAAAATTTTCAGACAAAAAAAGATTCCAAATTAACGTAAAAACTGAGAAAGATGTAAGACTTTATGTTTTTTTCTTAAAATTTTAGGATCACGATTTTGTTACCAGGTAATGACATTCGTTGTAAAAAATAAAACATCCGCTGTTTCTTTTGATAAACATTTTAAAAATAAACAAGAACAAGGCGTTGTAAAATAATCGGAATGTTGTTTTATTACAAACAAAGCTTAATTATACAATTCGCTTTGTAAAAACTTGTACTTTTCGTCTTCAGCATAAACTGGGACTTTTTTCATAAAACTTGATTTTATTAATATTCCAGATTTACTCAAATGTAAAAAATAATCTATTAACCGCTTTTTAAAAACGAAGCCGCCTTGTTGGTTCACCGATACAAGAGTTTAAAATGAAGGGTGTATCTGGATGCTAAAAAGCACTCCACTCCTTTTGTCAGCCTTGTCGCTCCCGGTCCAATTTTATGTAGAGCGTCTCTTGACTAAATTGCCACCGACGTATTTTTTCCATACTCGTGTGAGATGAGAGTTCGCGACTGTCGTTGAGCTTAACAAAAAGCTTCTTTTTGATAGAAAAAAGTCAAGCGTGCCACAAATTCCATTTCACTGTTACCACAACCCAATTAATCTACATTAAGCAACGAAAAATGATAATTTGCTCTTGTTTCAGGACGAAAATGGCATCCAGGAAACGCCTGTAGTGCATTTACCCTGCAAATCGGTGAGTATTAACCATAATTGCAGGATTTATCTTCCTGCTGCGGTTTAATAGAGTGGACTCGGAATATGTTGAAATTTATGTAAATGAAACCGTTTCGCTGCAACGAACGGGATGCTTTGACGCGACATGATTTGTTTCTTTTGTCCTTTGTGGCAATAAATAAAAACATTGCGGAATGTTTATCTGAAACCGCCATTTTCGCGTAAATCTGCATAGACAATGTTTGCTTTCATCTCTGCTTTCAATAACCAAGGGTTGAGAACAATGCATTCTCGAGGTATTTGTACGTTAATACTTGTACACCCTTTCAACATCAAGTTTCTATTTCCATCAAATGCCGAAGGGTCAAGATTAAAATCTCGGTTTGACGATGCATTTACGTGATGCAGGGGTTGATTATTTGGTCAATTTAGCGAATTGAGACGTGAGGGTTTATGCAGATAACATTTATTCAGGGATTAAGCTTTGATAAAATCAAAATACGGCCGAGATTTTTCAGGGTGTTTATTAAACTTGTATCGACTTATGTCCTTGTAGAGTGTTTTAAAATTGCTAAAAATAGTCTGCTGACCTTTCGGCGGTCGCTGGAATTTTTCATGAATAATTTACGTTCATGACTTTTGCACCGAATATTTCAAGACAAAAACTTGCTGTGAAAGGGTTGCATAAATAAAATATAAATTCTTTCGTTGAGGTTTATGCCGTGCTAAAATGTTCGGATTCAGACAAGATTGAAGCGATTGAATAATTTACGCAGCTTTAAATTATTGTAGATAAAATTGTCACAAGCGTTCATTAACTTGGTTTTTAATTGAGCACTAAACCCGTTTGAAAGACGGTTATTGCAAATGCATGAGTGAAATTTTTATTCAGCATTTCAAAACACAACAGAAAAAAAACTTTTATTATTTTGAAGCACACAGTATTATACAACAATGTATTATAAACAGCTTTATCTATAAATAGTAATTTACATCACAATGTGGTTATATGCCGATCAAAGATTTGTGCTTTGTATCAAACTATTGGATATTATAATATGATTTGTGAAATATATACTTACTTAAAATCGCCAATTGTACATGCAATAACCAATGAACAGTTTTGATCTCAGTTGTGTGCGGCATTTTAAAACGAATTTAATAAAATTGAACAACGGCTTTGAAACATCTAGCGCAAAATGCAGCTTTCAAAGCAATAAAAACTTGAAAGGATTTTCATAAAAATGCTCGTGAAATACTTATTTTTTTTCATTTTTTGAAGCGATGTTGTTTATTTTCGAAAATTTTACTATGTATTACTGGTAAACTGTCATATAAAAAGTTAATTGGTATTTTCCATCAGTTACAAAATAAATATTTCGTCACCAAAACGGTTCATACATTACAGATTCTTGTAACCTTTTTGAATTTCAGTTTTCAACTTAGCAGACACTTCGCCATCTAAGTTTAATGAAAAGATAACACGGCCATTCTCGTCAAATTACTTCTCTTGTTTATGGAACACGAGTAGCAAACACAGTAACAACTCGAAATCAATTCGTATTCGATGAATTCGAAAAACCGGTGTTTAATGGAAGAATGCGCAAGTTTTATTTAAATTTTTTCGTTGAGAATGAAGTTGAGCGGAATAACCCCCTTTCTAGACACAGTCGAGTGAACAAGACATTTTTGAAAGCGGCCAACATTTCGGATCATTTTCAATATTTCTGTTTCATTTCCGGAGGATTAGACTGGAGGATTGTCACGGAAAAACGAATTGAGAGAAAGGATAATAGCAGTGGAATCTCACAATTTTATCTCAGTAACAAAGAATATTTTCTGTAATAACGATGTGTTCAGGCAGGTTAAGGTGTTTTTTGGAGATGTTATACAATGCTTGGAAAATATAATTATTCACACTTTAAATTTAATAGTTTTTATTGTCTACGAACCTCCCTTCGACAGCTCGAACTGTGAAGCATCTCATTATACCCATTACTATAACAAGTTCCCCCAAAACTCAGTTTTTTACCTCTTCCAAAGTCACCTATTTTTCTTATTCAACGTTACTCATTGCTTGATCACCTTGAGTATATGATTTGATTGGCTGGTGTTAAATTATACCAGTTCACCGTAAAAACACACTACAAACATCCTGTGCGTAAACAAAGTTGTAACTTGGAGTTATGAATGGAAAAAAGTTAATTAATTAATGTATTTAATGTAACTTTTAATAAAGTTTATTTTTTTGCAAAATTTTTTCAACAGTTAATCTTAAAAATATAACTACCTGCAAACTTTGGGATCTTTAAATAATGCAATTGTTTTATAATCTTTCGCTTGATTTATTTGTTCTAAATCACACCTAGTAACAGCATTTAATGATGCCATTCCGTTTAAAAGCGGCCTGTGGTTTATATTTAAAGAAATTTGAATAAATAAGCTACTAATGCGTCGCGTCGCTTTATTTTGTTATTATTTTGAGTTCATTTTTTAGATAATTAGCAATTATATTCATCCTGCGATATTCGTTTAAAAAAAATGTGGATATTTTGTGGGTTGGACCTATGCTTTCTGTAAAGAAGCTACCAATCTGACGAATTTTGAAATGTTTTTCTAAATATAATATCGATTTAATCCCGGGGTTTCCGCTTCGTAAACTAGAGGATCTAGAAGACATTAGATTTTTCACGAAGTAGTTATACCAATAACACCTCCGTAGCAGTGCAAGAAATTTAACTTTTTTAAGAAGTATTCTAAAATGTTAGTAAATTTATATCTTGGTTTAGACATCCTTTGGTATTAATTTTGCTAGTCAGAATAATCTTTTTCTGGCTTTCGTGTTAGAAAAACTTAGTTCGATTTTCGTCCTCACAGCCATTAACGCCACACATCCTCCTCAAACATGATTGAATGTAAATCACGGAACATTGAAAAGTTTGTGGCCCATTTTCCACTCCAAATGTAAATCCTTCAACCTCACACGCCTCAGAATGATTATTATGGAAATGTGCAGAAAACTCGGCAACTTTCTACGTATCCGTAAACTCTCACTTTTCTAGTGTCAGTTTGGCAATCTTTTCTTGTTTTTATTCCAGCTTGATGGATTCCGCTCGATTTTTATCGTCGTGCGTCCGAATGCCGGAAAGTAGTTTGTTAGGTTGCATGGTACGTACGCAACACATAATCCGCCCATTAGTTGGCGCTATCTACCATCTCTTGACGGGGTAATAAACGTTCCAGCAAATTTTATGCAAAGGAAATTAAGGAATATCGTGGTAATTTTTGTCTTTGCTTTACCTGGTATAAATGTACACGAGGTTTGCGCAAAGTTTCGGAAATTCTTGTCGTTTGGTGAGTCACGAGAGCTGTCTAATGACGTCCGATGTCGGTTATTGGTTGCTTTTCGGGAAAAGGAGATGGAGCGCACCCTTAAACTGCCGTGAAGTCGAGAAGAGTGTCGTGCAAGGGAATTATCCAATTTACAAGAGAAGGGGTACTTTGATTGAGAAAAAATCTAACTAAAAATCTCCTCGAAATACATCCTCATTTGCTTGAAATTTGGCAAAAACTGCCAATAATCTTCCCCTTCTTCGTCGCTTATCCCCATTAATTACCAGCATCCCGACGCAACTTTATCAGTTCATTGTACAAAAATGATGAGAATAATATTTCACAGACACTCCGCCTCTGCAACTTCTTCGCACAAAAAGTTCCGACTTCATAAAATCCTCGATTCATTTATAACGTTCTTCGATGTACAAAACTTTAATTAGTCGCAAGCTTTCATCAATCAAAGTGTCGTTGAATGTCGATTGTTGTTTGAGGTGTAAGTGTATGCAAATTTCGGAGCGGTCCCGTACAATTTGTATATTAATCTACGTCAATTCCGGGTATCAGACCGTTATCTCTTGCACCAGACAGATGCTCATTTGGGAGAGGACTCTGGGGACCAGTAGCTGACTACCGGAGGCTAAATCAACCATTAAGTCAGCCGACAAGCAACCGCATTCAAATGCCATTCACAATATTGCAGTTCGAATGTGTAAATGTGTTGGTGGCGAAGAAGGCGGCTATGCACTGCGCAGATTCCAATCTTGTAAACGAACAAGAAGAGAAAATTAGAGGCAATTGGATTTCGCGGTGGTGACTTTCTTGTAATCGGAGAGGGATTACAATTCTACTTCTAAAAAGTGTCATTCTTTTTTGGGCTCTTCATTAAAATGGGATGTCATTAGGAACTAAGCTCGGATTCTATTCCAAGATTTGCTCTAAAGTGTTATAAATGGTCAAAAACATCAGAAAATTGTAATTTGAAACCAATTCCTAAAATGAAAAACTGTTATACGAACATAAATTTAATTAATTTTTTTACTATCAAAGTCACCTGTTATCTTTTCCTCAAAAACTGAAATACTAAAAATATCGTTACACTTTAAACATAAGAAATTGAATTAAAAATTTTTGTGATTACAAATAGATTCAAAGTTTCTCGTTTCTAGAAAAGACCATATTTTTTTGGGAAAAACTAATCGAACAATGTCAGTTGTTAAATTTATTGATTATTAGAAATCAAACTGTAAAAAGTTAGCAGAAAATTAATAATGTTATTTGCTTTAGGCTAATTTTATAATTGATTCAATTATAATTTGATAATTTTTTTAAAGATATTGTTGTCAGTGATTTTTGGACGTGAGAAGAAATAATAATTTGAAAGAAAATAATAAATTAAAACATTAATTAAAATTGATAATCGACTGGTTATTAATAAGTAGTGAAAATGGTAATATGAACATATTGATCCGGCGCATCCACCATATTTGCATCATTTAATCAATCTGTATTAACTTTTGAAATGTTAATTGCCTGCTAAAATAAAATAAAATTATTTCACTGAAAGCTACAGCTTAAGACTGCACGAGTTAAGTTACCAAAATTCTTGTAGCGTACATGACCCTATATTTTCTTCCGCTAATTCAAAGACGTTCAATATTCAAAACACTCTTTAGCTCTTTTATTTAGCACGCCACTGCGTTTGCAGCTAACTTCGTTACAATGTCTTTGCTTATTTAAAATTCTATGCTTTTATGGCAATAGTAATGACTATTACAATGCCTAATTTACGATTATTCTCAAACTGTTTGCTTGTAATTTAAAAGCAAAGATACTAAACCGATTCTGGAGCAATCTTGAAGACGTTTAATGGCGACCTAACTCAATTTTAATGCCACACTGGAGTCTTCGCTTTTGTTTTAAGAGAATTAAGCGCCGCTTTTGTAGCTATTTTCTTATACATTCGTCGATTATTAAGTATTGTCTTGGCAATCTGATAATTTTATTAGCAAGGACTCAATTTATATAATTGGTTACGTAGTAAAACCTTTTCAATATTTAATTTAATTGGATGAGTTTGTTTTTCTTACGCGAAGTAAAATTTTTGAGTTTTGTGACATTAAATGTTGACATTTTACTTTCCCTTTGAACATTTTATATAATAAATACCGATCGATTCAAGTACCCGTGCTGGAATGTCGTATTTTTTCCTCTTTGCATGTGTTTACTGTAAAGCCACGCTATGCATAATTCGTGCCGACAATTTCCTAAAAACACAATAAAATATCAATTATGTAAATCTCAGACTACAAATAAGTTGTTACAAAAGAATCCTATAAATCCACGTAATGTACTAATCCGAAAATTCGCAATCGCTGCAAGCAATCCGCAATAATGTAAACAAAAGGTTTTGTTTTCAAAATAAAAATTGGCATACGAAATACGTTCTTTCAAACAAATCTAATTAAATCATACAGTTTTGTTGATTTCAAATTAAATAAGAGTAAACCGTGTTCATGTTGTTATTAAGTTTTCAGTCGCAACGGCTTTGTCGGCGAGCTTTTGGCAAAAGGACGGAAAACCCCTACAGGATTTATTATTATATCGTCAAAAAGAACATTCATCAAGTTGAATGCGCTGAATAAACACGCCCAAAAAAGAAAGGAAATCGCTGGCAGGTATTAATAATAATTTGTGCAGAATTGAGCTTTAGGGAAAAATGCGATATGTTTACAAGAAACAAGACGTGACACAAAAAATAAAATATTGCAAACTTTTTTTATAATTAAGTATCTCATTTAAAGAAAACTACAAAGAAGGGGAATCCGATATTTCGCCGGTGATAATTCATCCCTCCTATTCAATTACTTTTGTAATTCTTTCTGGTTCACGTGCACCGTTATTCAATTATTGAAGAAATCATACCGAACAATCTTTCCGGTAAAAGCCCCTCGCTTAAGGGATGGTAAAGTAGACCGAGCGAATAAAGAGTTCGTTGACGTTATTGGAGACAGGATCGATAATTTATTGGAGAGCGGACACATACTTGTTTCACATTTTGCATAATTAGCGACGAAAGTCGCCCGAAATAGAAATTAAAATTGATTGAGGACCCAAAGGAAATGAACGGGGGAAACTTTAACGCCGTAATTATTTATTCTCCCGGAAGATCCCAAACAAAAACTCTCCTAGACTCGAATCGGGTCGATACGCGTGTTAAGTGTATAAGCTCTGGCATAAATCCAGACCACAAAGCAAGACCGATCACTCTCGAGTAATAAATCCTTTAAAGCTAGGAGTGGTGAAACTGCCCGAAAGCCTCTTGTAATGATCCAGAGGCTTTCTCATCGAGTTAAATGTTTAGTTTGATCTTTGGTACAAATCGAATACGGGAAATAACAGCTGGGAGGAATTTCAAAATGTCGACGTTATTTTCCTAATTTCCTTCTTCAAATAAATCTGGAAAATCTAGAAAGGTTAGATTAAAGCAACTGTATACTGAAAAAATTGGCCATACAAAACTCTTAGAAGTGCAAGTTTTATGTAAGCTTTTACTGGAAATGTGCTTAGAAATGTGGAAAAATACGAAGACTTTTATTGGTAATTTCTGACTTTACTGTCCACCTTGTTTTTACGGGTAATAAAGATAGAAGGATGTCAGTGGCTTTATAAAAAATAATGGGAACATGATTAAAATTTAGCTGATTTATAGCAGTACCGTAATATTTTGATAATCTAGCTAATTATGTAGAGCATTTGTTTCGTTTTTGTCATACATTTTAAATTCATGTGACAAAATAAACTCGCATTCGCAAATGTTATTTAGAAAAAAAAACACAATCGATTGGAGCACACGTGTTGGAATTTTGTTGTTTTTTTTCCAAGGTTGCATGTGTTTATTTCGAAGCTGCCTCATGTATAATTCCTGCAGAAATTTTTAAGCAGATTGAATGACGCCATTATTTTTTTTCAAGTTTAGAGCATAATAAAATTGTGTAGTTTTTCCTTTTAGCTATCGCTCGTTATGGTAATCTTCTTTTTTAATGACAATTTGATATAGCAATTATATTAGTTATACCAAACTAGAACGCTTTCATTTCAAACAAATTAATTGCAGAATTAAAATCGATGTGTGGTTACCAGCAAGGTAATTGAATTTTGGCTGAAAAAATGCGGATCGGTTTTAGTATGCAATAAAATGTGTTTTTGGTACTTTAATTATTGAATTATAAATTTCCAAAAACTCAATAGCACATGTTAGTAGAGATTATTTTCAGCCTAAAAATTTAATTTTGGGTTATGGACTTAATAATTCTTGTTAAAATTATGTTCTAAACACGTGCTGTTTATTCAAAACGTTTGTTGTAAATTTCATTTTTTAATGCAAAATGCAAAAGTTAATTATGTATAATGTTTTTGTTTTACTTTTAAATTATTTTATTTATATTATCGACAAACACTATATTTTGAAAACTACAAATTTTACTGACTTTGACTTAATTAAACAAAACATTTTGAAAATGGTCCAACTTCTTTCTTACTTAGTTCTGCTTTTTAAAATCGCACATGTGGCACCTAAGCTATTCAATTTCATTGCATTAAAGCTGGCACAATTCTGCACATGTCGCGAATTATAGACTTTTAAAAGCAATCACAAAATTAATTTCGAGCTATAAGTCCGCCTTAAGTTTTGTAATAATTATACTGTTAGTAACTCACAAAGGATCTTAACCAATCATAGTTCCTGTTGCTGTTCAGTCGAAGCGTAACATCCTTCAAAGGTAAATGTTTAATTGTAGGTTAGATCAACTCCCACCTCGAAAATTACTTATTGTAGATATAGTTTCTAAATTAGTGCAAACATTAGGGGCAACTTTAATATAAACATGACCGTTACTGAAGTCTCAGTAATGTATCTCGTCCTAGGTATATAAGTAAACAAAAGTAATTACACGTGTGCATTTTCGTATATAACTCTCTTTAACGTCAGTGAATTTTCAGGAGACTGAACGTAAACTCGAAAAGATAAGGGTTGTGATGGGGTGGAAGTAAGGGCCATTGGACAAATATACCTTCAGTGGAGTAATCCGAGGACGCATATCCCCAGGAAGATGACACTATAAGGAAAAGTGCGAGGGGCTAAATGTCGTAACCACAAGAAGTGAGATTTGATGGTTGGGTGACTTGAAATTCAAGAACTAAAACCGTGACCGATTGCTGCGTTTATATAGTTCTGGCGACTGAAATAGAGAGTGAAGTGTGACTCGAGACGCTATTTCTTGTTTTTTTTGTGTTTTTGAAACAACAAATTGATTAAAACTCGCGTTAGTGGTAATTCCGAGATTGCGAATGGGCGGTGCAACTTAATCCGAGGCTCATTACACAAAAGCGCCCATCATCCTCTCTTCTACCTTCCTAATAGTGTCGAAGCTGGGACAAAGATGTGTGCGTGACACGAATTTTACGATCAACCGACAATTATCAGCTACTGAATGCTTCTAATATACATTAACATGCTCAATGCTCATAATTGTTGTAGTAACACACTTCCATAAAAAACACGTCTAATGGAAAATTCGTGTTTGGTACCAAATTTTTATATGGTAACGAGAATAAAAAGACATGATTAATCGATGGACGTTTTCGGGCGGGATAATTGGGAAGGAGGTATATGTGGGGTGTAATGCGAATTGTGATTCTTTGAGCTATGGCGAGTGAATATACCTGAAAGGAGATAAAGGTCACATCAAAATTCATACTCTCAATTGAATATGGATGAACATTAGAGAAACTTGCTTGATTTTATTTTTTGCGAACAGGGGAAACGATGGAGCGGAACATTCAAGAAAAATCCTCTTTTATTAATCATTTTCGTGCCTCAAAGAAAAGATGACAAATTTGCAAGGAATTTTTGCGATAAAAAGGGTAAGATAAGACAAGAGAAGCTTCAATAAATGACAATAAAAAAGTAGAAGTAGTAGTATGTGTTGTTTTAAATTTTTCTTTGATAAAATTAGTTTAATAAACATGTAGATATTATAAAATGTAAAAAAGTGCGTCATAAAGTTTTAGTAAAATAATAATTTAGATTAGAGTTTGTCCCGTTGACATTTTAAAACTGTTTAGAAGACATACAAATTCCAGAGTTGCAAAAAGCTGCGTAACTTATTGCACCTTCAAAGTTCACTGGTTTGAATGATGATATTCTCTGGGCTCGTATCGCAATTTCCCCACTTTTACATAATATATTTTACGACCCTCCATACATAATATACTCGAACCATTTTGCAGTACATGCAGAAAAAATGGCTAAAAAAATGTGCATATTTTTCCATCCGCTCCGATTCTCTTTCATCGCGATCTCTTTAAAGCTGCTCTTCAAAAGCTCTGTTTAGAAAGCAGCTATCCCGGTCATCCAATCCCCCGATCTCAAGTATTTCTGTAAACACGCCCATCAATTCGGCGGATTTTTTTAAAATTGCAGTCCCAGTGAAGAGTGCTTTGAAGGAGCTTTGCTTAAGCCTTCGGGTCCGAATACGTATTTAGGTAATTCGCCGTGAAACTGAAATCCTGATTTGATTTTTTAGTTAAACACGAAGGCGAGATACGACTCCGACTACTTTGAATTTATGAAAGAGCGAACAAACTTTGTCGAGTCCTAATTTAGGATGTCACAGCAAGACGCCTTTTCCTCTGAGAGACGAAACACAGTGTAAATCTCCGAAAAGCGTGTTTGTAAAAAAGTAGTTAGAATAGTTAAAAATGCTGCAGTTCCACCAGAACTTGGTCTGACACTTAAAAATTACCTACGCTAAACGCTACGACGTTAAAAAGCCACTTACAAACCGACTGTATTATCCTGGATAATTGCAGGGCGTCCCGGTTATCCTCGGGATGTTTTTAAACTGTATTTGCCTGCTCTGTGAGTAGATTCGGTGGCCTACATCGCTGCCAGAGTGTTAAATTAACTGCAAGGATTGTTGCTTTATTTTATTATGGCTCGTGATTACTTTGACAAATCCAATTTGTGCCGCGCCGTTCGACAAACCATAACGTTTACTCGCTGCCAGATATAGACCATTAGCACTGTATTCCTCCTGGTTATTACCGTTTTATTGAACTTGTAAAAATCTAATGGGATGCCGCATGGAACAGATTCGCGGGGTGGAATTTAAAAATTCACGGGAATGACATAACGGGCTCAATCGCAGGTTTATCGACCATAAACAAGGATTTCATTAGAGAATATCAAGGAAAATAGCCGCTAGCTCAATAGAATTTCATCTGTGGCATTTGCGGTGATAATATTAATTTTAAAATAAAATTTTGCAACACATTGATCATATTTCATAAAACAATAGATGCCGAAGAACAGTATTCAGAAGAATTACTCTTATTACTTTCGTTAGTTTTGTCTAATCAGTTTAATTTTGGAAATTGATTTTGAATTATTCTATTTATATATTTTAAATAATTTCAACAGCGTAGAAAACCAACAACCCATGATAAATTAATTTTGAAACTAGCTTATAGCCTAACAAAGACCAACAGAATAATCAGTGAAATATATCAATTAACTTACAGTATCATATAAATTTAAAAATAAATACGCGACGTCCTTGATAAATTGTTTTGGCTGCTAATTGACAAACCACAAATTTATTTAATCTCGTTATTGTCGCATCGGTGAATGCTTCCGCAACTCTCATCAACTTTTTCTTCTATGTTGTTCCTCTATACATCCTCCATGTCCACATTTACCTTGTAAATTAAATTCTCCTCTTCTCCATACGAATCTCGAAATGCCTTCCATTGTGGAGCGGTTCGATAAGGCCGCAACAGCTCCGTTTTCACCCCTAATGTGACACTTGGAGGGAGACGTGGGGCGCGAATTCTTATCTGGAAGCGCGTTCGCCGCGAGCCTATTATCATCAGTTTGAGAAAATGTGATGTTCGCCCAACTGTAATTAGGTTAAACGTGTTATGGCAATTACCCACTATTAAATGGAATTAAACCAATTTTATTCCCAATTGACACGGTCATAATTAAATTTGCATCGCAAAAATGTCGCTACCAATCAAATAAGACACAATTTTTTCTCGGTTTTTAAATGAGGGTCGAGAGCGGAAAAATAAATGTGCCGCCCCCAGCTAAACAATCTAAATTTTATTGCACATGCAGTCGTACAGCACCGAGCAAGGACTTTAATTAAAAATAATCAAGTTTGCCGTGTAACAGGGGAGCCGCCCCGGTACATGAACACTAGTTTACCCTCCCCTGCCATTACCGCCCCCGGAGACCGCCCACAATGCAATTCGCCTGGAATTAAAGTGCGACATGTCACATGATGTAAACTTGCTTTCTGCATGTATTTTCGCGGTAATTTTTCGATCTGTGGTCTATTGAATATTTAAAAAGGGTGCGAGGACAAAGCTTTTTTCACTGTAATCCCTGTAATTAAAACCGGAACGTGATACGCCGGTTTCTATACAAAGGACGACACGAGAAGAATTTTGTAATTTATTGTGGATGTGATTGGACGATAACGTGGGAGCGCTGAAAGAACATGACCAAACAAAAAAAAGCGAAAAAATACACTGCGATCAATCAGATGAATTATTGTTATTCTTGTTATTATTATCATCTTCGTTTGCGGGTCTTCGCGAAAATCCAATCTTTTCCATTTTTATTAAGTTTGAACTAGCAGACCTCCATAATTCGGCGTCGAGCACACAGAGCGAGAATTTGTACCAACACAACCAAGCGAAACGCCTCTTATCGCTCCATCTAAACGAGAACCTCTTCTAATTGGAAAGCAGCGGCGCCTCCGCATGCGGCACACGTGATTTTCTCACTGTAAACACCGAGGTCGGCTACAATTTCCGTTAATTACAATGAAACGTACCAAATGTCTAATCGTGGTGTAAATATAGACAGTGGAACGCAGCAAGCCTCAACGGAAATCGGCAGCGCCATCTGCAGCAACGAACGCTTCAGGAAAGTTGAAAGTTCATTTTCTGAAACAACAAGCAGGAAAAAAAGTAATTTTCAGCAACAATTAGTAACGCAGTTTTTCTGCTTATAAACCCGGTAAATTTTCTTTTACATAATTTTCGGTGCATACTTAAATCTTTAGATTAAAAACGGCAATTTTATTCATTTTTTAGCGTGGACCTTTTAATGTACATTATTATTGTATGCACTAAACTAAATTATTTTCTACACACTTATTATCCTTATTAGATCTTTGAAGGTAAAAACCAGCTACTTTGAGTCGGGCAGATTAAATTTTATTATATTTCCAAAAATAGTTTCATATGTAAGTTGTTTGTGGTCTGTGTTGTTAAATCCCAATAATGTTTGAAATTTGATTATACCTTTTCAAATTAAGACAAGAAAGTTTCAAAGTAAGTTTGAAGAACTAAACTGTCTTGCCACAAGTCATTTACTATAAAATGTTATACTTTATGCTTTAAGTTGGTTTATAGAATAGTAACTAAATTTTAATCAAAATTCATCTGTAAATTATTCATTTAACATACAATTTGATGTTTCTAAACTCATTAAAATGAACAAAACTTGAAATTGCTTGTTCCTCGAATGTATTTATATCGGGTTTAAATATTTAGTGGAATAAATTTATTTGTTTGTAAACGAGGCTCCAATTTTATGAATTTCGCATATCTAACCAAGTAAAAATCAATATAGAATTTGTCAATCTGTAATTAATTGGATTGCGTCTCTGCAAACCTATCCAGATATTTACTTTGAAACTTTGTTAAACAATAATTGATATCAACACATCATTGCATCTACCTATGTGAAAACAGAACGATTTTTGGAAACGTAAAAAAAAACTAATTTCACTTAGTGTAGCTACTACACTTTTGTATTTAATTGCAGATATTTAATAGGTTCAAATCTTTCTAGCAAAATTTGAGATTGCGTCTTGTTGTTGTTATCGATTTTTATCTTTGACTATTGAAGCATAAGTAGAAGAGGTGTGGTGTTAATAATTCCAAACTCATTTACGGTAAGTTTATGTATGAACCCCCAAAGTTACGAGCATGTAATTTTGAAGCCTTCAGGCTTCTTCCCAACTTCCTTCGGCCAAATGACCAATAAAACAACACCTGCTACAAGCTCACCGTGTATATTCATTATCAATCCCTTACAACTATACAGACTATTAACTGAACACTTTATCGTCGTCCAAGTATCGCACGAAAACAGTTTGCTGGTCATAAACCCCAATTATGGCCGAGATTTTAGTGTCCGACTTGCAAGAGTGGTGCCGCAGGAACGGGATGAGCTCCTGGAGTCCTCTGAACCACAGCATTGAACCCAGTGTGGGGTCCAGCGCTATAATCTACAATTCTTCGAGACCCATCAGGCTCGTTCAGAGTGTACCGTCCATGAACAACGTCTCCATTACGAGTCTCGTGTTGGCTTTTGGAGTCGCCAGTGTGTTGGTCATTGACGGAGTAAGCGAAGTTGTACCTTGGATTAGGGTCATAGGGCTCGACGCGAGTGTGAACTACGGGGACAGCGATGGGAGCGGCAGCGACATGCGAAACCGAAGCAACTGGAGCAGTAACTACAGCAGCAGGTCCTGGATGTTGCTGAACGGAAGAATACGCTGATTGGCCTTGTTGGAGAAGACCGCCACGAACAACAGAGATAGTTACAATAAACAAGAAGAGCTGGAAAGATTGATTAGATTATGGCGTGTTGGTATTAGTGCTGTGATAGGTCATTAAAAACTGTCTTACCTTAAATGCCATCGTTGTAAATGGTTGATGTGTGTCGAGTGACTGATAAAAGTACTGAACGAAATGGGAGTTTTATAGGTGATTTCGATAGGGAATGTGTATTTTGATACGTTTTATGCAACCGTGTCAAATAGTGACCGTTCTTGAACGTAGCATACGATATGTCTGGAAAACGAATACTTATGGTTCTTGCACTTGGTTACACACGTCGTTAAGACTAAGTAACTGCGATTCGATTAGGATTTATGCATAAAACGTGAAATTCTTGAGGTTTCGGAGGATTTGTTAAAAAAGAGAAGTTTTACGAGGGTGCCGATAGGAATTATACGAGTAGGAACAAAAGATGTTAAATGTTCTAACTGGGAATAACTATCACCAAAATCTGTCTCTTATAGATATAACATAAAACTTAACTAAGTAACCTAAAAGTTAAAAGCATAAAAATTCGGACGTTATATTCTATTTGTTTCTTTAGTTAAGAAAAACTTTGGAGTTTTAGTTTTAGTGAAGTGGCCGACTGATAATATTTGTTGGTTCAAAACAGAGCCAAAAGACGAGAAAACACAAAATTGTCACTATAAAAGATTTAATTTTCACTTTGTTTTTTGTAAGTTTTCAATTTTTTATTGTTAGATTCTGTCTGTGCTTTTTTTCGTTAAATAGATTAATTTTTTGAAGTGCTCGTCTTTTAGACTGTAGAAAATGTAGTAATTATTAGTTTGTTGACGGTTGTGAAACTCCAGCCATGTCTGGGGTTTTTATTTCGGCTTTTACTAGACTTCTTAATCAACCTCGAAGTGCAAGTACTCATTCTTCACTGCTAATCTTCTCGCAACGCCACATAATTCCACCCCATGTCCCAGACATTTTCCAAACCGCCCGTTATTCAAAAATAATATCAGAATGAACGTGCCAAGTCGATTTTCATAGAGCCCGAATTTCTAGCACTAAATCTCGAATTGGTTTCCCGCAGCGATTGTTTTTTATCTCCAACACCTGTTTTAATCCTGCAGAAAAAGAGTGATTAAACCTTAATTAAACTTCAATATTTAACTTTGAACTTGCATATTCATGTAAAATAACAACGCGCAATTTGCATCAAAGGTTTCCTCTTTCTTTCGTGTTTCCAGAGCAATTAAAGGAGTCTTCGGCTCCGGAAAAATCCGAAAATGTTAACATTAATTTCACGTCAGTGGACCATGAGCGATAGCGGCGTTATTTTCAGTAACACGTTCAGCCATTAGGAACTTTTTTCACGTACAGATTTATTATTTCTGGCGTGATTTATGTTTTTGGCGTTGTGGCGAGGGCTCAGTTCCAAGGAGGTCGCTGTGGTTTCGTCATCGCTTTGTGTAGCTCTGGCCGCAGGCCTGTTTCAAGCTTTGTGCGAAAAGTCTACAGTGATATGTTCATTTTAAAGAAGATTATTCTGAAATTCGAGCGCCATTATGACGAATAACGAAGAGAAAGTTACAGAGAGGGTTGAACTCGTGGATTCTTTTTATGGTAATTAACAGGCCGTGATTGGAACGAAAAGATAAACTTTCGGGTCACAACTTGGATGCGGAAACAACAGAACAAAAAATTTTATTTATGATGGTGTTGGGGCGATTTTAATGAAAGTTGTGATTTAGGTGGTAACATTTGCGTTATTTCGGAGTGGAAATCGCTCTGCGGGGTTAATTTTACAAGAGTGTGAAAGGAAAGTGGTGTACTTCTCGAAACATATTGTACTCACGGCGTTCAACTTTGGTTCCAGATCCGGGCTTAGTTCCATAAATATATACTAATGTCTGTCGCATCTGTAACTATTAGAATAAGTTTATTTCAAAAGTGAGTTTCTTCTCGGCACTGATATTGATGAGCTGGCGCAATTCAAATAACCGTACCTTTCTTCCACTACCTCCACGCTTTGAGCTTTTCTCGCAGCATTTGCATTAAAAACGTGCTTCCGTCCGAATTAAATTCTGTTCAATTTCCTGCTCAAACAAGACCTTCGCCTATGATTTAATAACAATATTTATAATACCCAAATCGATGTTCACTGAAGTTCGTAATCTGTGCTGCACCGGTGCCAGTTACGGAAACAACTATCAGATTATCATAACTAAAGCAACTTCTCTTAATCTTACGGAAAATCACATAACAACAGTTTTTATTGTGTACAAATGAAAATCGGAAAATCTCTTTGACGTTAATTGGTGTGTCTTAAAGCAGACTTGAGATAAGATGCGCTGCAATTACGAATTTCAAAGCATGCAAATGTTGCGTCGGAAAATTGCACAAAGACCCGCATCCGCTTCCTCTGCAACAAACAAATGTTTGTAAGCGATTGTGAAAATGATAAAAAGGAAGATTACAGGGGCGATTTTAGAGTTTTCTTAATGCCAGATGACAAGAGAGGAAAAATAGAAAATGCACGAAGGGAAAAAGTAACACTGCAGTTTAATCACCACTTTACTGTTACCGTTTAAATCATTCAGATTTTTTTGCCGAATGCAGTCAGTTTAACTTTACACTGTATTATCGTAACATTTTCATCAGAGATTAGTTGTGAGAAAGGTGCATAGTTTATTAAAATCTACACTTTTTTTCTGCAGAGATAAACCAGTAGCGAACAAGAAATAAACCCAACTTTTCACTTTGGTCATTAAATTGGTGCATTAGCGCTGCACCAAAACTTCAATTTATTGTTATCAGAGAAACCCTAAATATCTGCGGTCTATTCTATTTCATTGCCGTGCAAAGATACGATCTTAATGATGCCGTTACTGCTGAAAGCCCGTTTTTCGTGCTGCACCGATGTTGCATCCGTTAAATTAACCTACTAAAAAATTAGAGCTTATATCAGGATTTGCGAGATAAAAACAGTTTGCCTTTCTGTAATTAGGAAACAAAATCCACTTTGGTTTTTATTTAAAACGAAGCAGTTTTGAAAGTGAGCATCGTGGGATGAAGTGCGGAGCTTTGATAAACTTTTATATTATATACTTGAGCTTTTAAAAGGCAACCAAGATAAAATCGACCAAAGACAAACAGGTTTGAATGGATCTAAAGCAACGTTTGAAATTAATTTTATGTAACAGTAAAATTTACGTATTGAAAAATTATCTTTTGGAGATAAATTTTAAGGGATGTCTGTGATATATTTCATAATTTTCTGAATGCCACATATTCAATATTCACACTTTTTGAAATATTTATAATATATAAGAAAAAATATATATATACAAAAAAGATTTGAAAATGGTGGATGAGATTTTATATTATACCAAAAGTATTCAGTAATTAGGATAAATATTTTAAAATTTAGATTT
Organism: Cynaeus angustus; assembly: GCA_030157275.1. NCBI lineage: Eukaryota > Metazoa > Arthropoda > Insecta > Coleoptera > Tenebrionidae > Cynaeus > Cynaeus angustus. Next base: position 15,912,792 of record CM058059.1, read on the forward strand.
TTTTTATATTTTGTTAAAAGAAATAAAAAAAATGAGATTAAATTCTGATTATTTTTCTAACTTAAGCCTTGAACGTTTACAATTCTATTTCTGTTCTTTTTTTAAGTATAATTTACATTTCATTGTAATCTCGTGTTAATTTTTGTAGAGTGACTTGAAACCATGAATAAAATCTCAACTGGGTTGTCATATAATCATCGTAAAAGAAATAAACAAGCTAAAAAAGAAAATAAAAAGAAAAAGCGATAAATACGTATGTCTGTTCCACGCAAACCTTTAACAAAATGTTTCAGTAATTTTATTTACGGTGAAGGTTTTAAACCTTAGCCCTTTTTCTTTGTCACCGCAGGTTTCAGCACACAAATAATTGCCTCTCGCGTAATTAAATTTAACTCGCAATGCAATTTTTCATTTAACAAATTAATAGCAGGGAGGTGCAGTTGCCGTCGAAAATTTAAATTTCTCAGCGTTATTATTAAATGCGCAAGTCGACGAAAAAGTTTGTAATTTGTTGTCTTTGTGTCGGCTTTTCCGAGTGCATTCTGTCGGCTTAAAGCACGCCACTTATCTCGTATTCCGTAGAATTTTCGCGTTTCGCTCGAAAAATTCGGAAACAATTATGAGCACGTAAAAAAAAGAAGCCGAAGAAGAGAAAAATTGAGATGCAAATTGAGCTTTGTACTGCGGCTATTCCAACGAAAGCACGTTTTTCATTTACATGTCGTTTTATATTCCAAGCTTACGTCAAGAACTAGTTACTATAAGTTCAGCTAGGTCGTGAAAATTAGCTTTATCGGCTGAATGAGATTTGCAAGCGTTGTTTTATTTCACAAAAACGTGAAGTTTTTCAAATCTCCCTGGAGTTGGGGAGAAAAATAAAGCTATAAAGTGGTCTCACCGGAGTATAAATTTTCCATAAAAACACTCCGGTGGTGCATATCAACATCCGTACAATTCTTTTTTTTTAAATGCAATTGGTGATTAAGCCGATTCCGACCAAAGGTAGAGTTGAGCTCAGGTATCAATTTTTAACGAGTTGAACTTTTTAAAATTCATGTCTTTCACTTTGCTCCCGTAGCGTCCATTGCAAGTTCCGTAGCTTTGTTCGTTAGCCGTAAGGGTTTTATAGAGACGGAAAGACCGTATTAAAAGAGAATTTTATAGTGTTCACGTAGTGTATAACTGCTCTCATTGTAAGCACTTTTTTCTTAGACATCTACCTGCTGGAGTTTGCTAACCGGAGACTTTATTGACTCTCGAGATTTGCATTTCTGGGAAGAGCTACTTGAAGTTTTGAATTTAAGTTGAAGAAATTTTTAGTAAGCGGCGGCGGATGTTGATTAATATTTAACATGAGCAGATACAAAGTAAGTTGCAAAAGTCTTTGTTATTTCCAAAAATGCTCAAGAATGCAAAAATGGCAACATCGCAATGATGATGGTAGTGTAGCTGCAGAGGCGCGTCAGCAAGAAATTTGACAAAGTCGCCGGCCACTTTTGTTAAAAATTACAAAACAGTTACAAAGATTGTGAATGTTCTAATTATAGATAACTAGTTATTAAAAGAGTTGAGTTTCTTCAAAATGAGAAGCTGTTGTTTCTTTAAGTGTTTGCCGTTGCCGATGATTTACGACGTGTCTGTAAATAATACAGGTTGTCTCTCTTCTTTCGACCTGAAGATTCTAGTGAAGTGTTCGTGTCCTTGTGTCTCCTTTCGATTTGACGTCACGTGCAAGTCTCTGCTCGCACGACCTCACGTTACCATCGATCCACCTCCTGCGAAAGCTCGCCGTTGCAAACCTCGTTGCAGGAAGGATTCGCGTCTAATCCTGCTACGCTCTAGTTCACGCACGAAACCGTCTCAGATGGGAAGTCTAACGCATCGACGCAACTCCACGTGCCACATGAGACTTATTTTATTAAATTTTCGCCGACGCATTGTTGAAAGTTGAATAAGAAACCGGATTCGAGGTCCGCGACGCGACGCTACTAGTATTACATCTAGAAAATAGTAACTGGGAGCTTGTTGATTTCCATTAAAGAATCTTTTAGGATTTAATTGAAACTAGTAAAGTCCTGGAGTCCGGAGTTCGTTATTATAACGTCCCTTTACATATCCGTTGATTAGGTTCCGGGCGGTTTCCAGGTATTACTGGAATTACTCCCTAATAATAATCAAGAGATACTAATTAGAACCCCGACTCTATTAGACCCTCCGTGAAAAACGAGCTTTCTCGAAGTTCCGCTCTTAATGGCGGCGCATCATTACAAAAGCAATATCAAAAGCTCAATACTTCTTCGATTTACTTTGTCGCCGAGTGCATTGAATCGAATGGCCCGTAATGTCCTTTATTTGATAAATGTTGATGCCATCATCGGATTCAGACACTTTTAGATTTTATCAGTTGCTATCAGGAGACGGCACGGAATAATGTTTTTCGCGTTGCGAGAATAAAAATCGACTCTTTGAATACGATGTCGGCCTAGGGGAAACACGAAATAATGACTTGTATCGCGGACTCGTAGAGGCCAACCTACCAAATCCTGAGATTATTACTTATATCGGAAAAGCTCCGGGGTTTAACCGTTATTAATTCTAAAGCTCTCGCTTCTATTTCCGTGTATACGGGATGTATTCAATTTTTGGAGCGGAGCTTTTGATGAAGGCTGTGAAAGATGAGAGAGAATATTCAAATTTTACAGCGCTAGTGGATTTTTGGTCGCTGATCACAAAAAACGCTAACAAGCGGCGGAAATAATAAACATCGTTGTTCTGTGAAAGTTTTTTTCAGAGGGACTGAAATATGAACAGTGTTACAAATTGGTCGACAAATTCTATTAAGGAATTGTTTCGCATTTATTACGTCAACAAAAAAAATGGCTATAAAAATTGTTTCAAACACTTAATTTACAGACTTTTAAAAACAAATCAATTAATGTTAAAGAAGGCATATACTGTCAAAGTGCCATTTTAATTATAACATTATTACAAAAATAAAGTTAGTCTTTTTGAGGAACGACACGTTGTTTTATTAAGATAATTTTATTAAATTATTCGGAGGAGTTTAAAGATGGAAATGCCTATCTTGCCTAATCTTGGATAAAGAAAATTAATTTTTTTTGTTGCTTAACTTGTAATAAGGGCAAGAAAACACAGAAATTGTCGATCAAACGCTAATTAGCGATAGAACTCAAATTTATACCTTTAAACTTGAATCAAAAAGCCATCGCTAGTTCAAAAAGCACTTTCTAGAAAAAAGAAAAGCTAACAATTATTGTTTTGTTGTAAAATTAAAGAACAATAAAAGTTTCATAATATACTAATTTTTTTTGCCTCGAAAGTCTAAAGGCCGTGTTAAACACTTCGTTCCATACAAACAATTGAACAACAATTTTTGGTCCACTCAAAGTTAAATTCTTAGATCATCCACCTTGTGGTGGCGTTTTTAGGTGAAGATTAGAAGACAAAATACATCGTTAGCATTTTAAAAATCGAAATGTTTGCCGTTTTCGGGTGCAAAAATCTAGTTTTGGTAAAACAAAATGTATTCTTAAAAAATTTGCAGTGCTATGCGTTGCAATTGCCTATGCAGAAATTCAAATTATGTATTATATTATGTTGCCAGCAACTTTCGATGCGACTTATGAATCTTATGTTTTTATATAAAAAATAGCAGAAAACCATAGCCTTTAGTTTCGAAGAGAAGCAATATTATTACACAATTGCAGTTAAAATAAAATTTGATTAACCAAAGAAAAATTGCAAAAATATAATTATTTTTATGGTATTTTAAAAGATTATCAGCGAAATTAACATCGAGCTGAATTTATAACTAAATGAAAACATGTAAACATGAAAACGAATTTATGAAAATTTGGGCAACTTTTTTAATAGTTATGCCCATCCTGTTGTTTTAGTACTGTTGCACGCCTTATATGCAAATTGAAAAAGCAGCAGCCGTTGAATAAACAAAAATGTAAAACTCTTGGAAAAATTTACTTATGCATATTACTTAAAGGCCCTTCTAAGTCTCCGGAAACTTGCCACTTAAGCGAGCAATTAAACGTCAGTAATCTCCCAGAACACAGCTAAGAAACTATAACATAAATTCCTCACAAGCTCCAACCTCAACAATTACATTTTTGAAAGAAAGCTACGAAGTTCTTGTAGCGTGTATGATTTATCAACGACTTTCACGTGGGCGAAGTTAGTAAAGTGGTTTTTATTAAGAAGCGAATTTATTAGAGCGATTTTCGTAGAAGCAAGTCAGACTGCATTTTCTGCTTGTCTTGTCTTTATTCAAACGCAGCGCATGTCACGAATAATAACCGAGTTATTATTTATTTTATATAGCGAGTAGTAAACGAGATTTATGTAGATCAGAATAACGAAGTTAGAGCGAGATTGTTGGAAACTTTCCAAAAGGGTTTCGAAATTAAAACGGGTATTTCCGCATAACAAACGTATTTGTTTTGAAAGGACTCATCGTAGACAATATTTGCTCAGCTCGAGCTTCTTGTGCGATTTCTTCGAGAAAAGGCTGTTAGAACTCAAAGACAGTTTAATAAATACAGAGCATGATCTTTGAGTTCTTGAAGATTCTACAGGTTAATGCATTTATAGCAATATTTCATTTTTACAACCCTTGGCCTTTGATAAAATTGGTCCCTGGAGTAATGAATAACACCCACTCGCTTCTAAGTGGCTCCCATTTGAAGTCTTTGCTGTTCAAAATTCGTTTACTGTAATGACAGGACGTTAAATAAAATCGTGCCGGGTATTGAATGGGCGGCGACGCACAAGAGCTGGTTTGTTCACTCAATTTCCCGATTTATCACAGTTTTTATTGTCGGAACCGAGAATAAAACTCATACTCGGATTGGGAGTTGAATGCAAAGAGAGTGAGTGAGGTGATGTTAATAGACAGAAACTTAATTTGATACTTCACCTACTTTTCACTTTATTTGAGGAAATAACCAGATTGATTGAAAAACTGTTCTTCCATAGTCACTTTTCCTAATTGTTTTTCGGACACCATCACTCTTTGTGTACTTTTCCTAAGCAGTAGCATCCCCAGCATTTTCATCTTTCGGAAACAGCAACCTTTTGAATAATTGCTAGTCTGCATAAAATTTTCATGTTACATTCTGTGAAATTACCTAGGAAAATTCGTCGTGTAACACACACCCAAAACCGACAACACGCCGTATAATCTCCTATTTGCTCCAACTACACTCATTAGCTGACACTCTAGCGAAATTCTAGACAGAGAAGAGACGCGTGCCTTCACAAACATCCTTTGTTGCAATTCTCTTCATTTATTATTAACTCCAACGGACCGTCCATCAAACGAGCGCCGAAATAAACCCGGAACTGACAGAAAGATGGCGGATAAAACGTTGGATTTTCACGAAAATGTGTTAATTACACAAGATGTAACAAGAAAAATTTGTACTACAACGCGATGTTTTTCATTACCGCAAGCACAGAATAGTTTTAAAAAAATCTATTTTTAATATGTACTCCCACGCTGCAAAATATCATCTTAGAAATTATAATTGTTTATTGGATTTAATTAAGAAGGCTGGTTATTATTTCACGTTGCTACATTACTGTGAAATTTAAAAGTAAAAAAAAAACTTCACGATCTGAAAGGTCAAACACAAAAAATCTGTTAAGCAGAAAATTTTTAATGAAAGCCTCAATGTTTCATGCAAACAAGCTTAAAATTTGATATACTCAAAGGTCTAATATTAAAATTATTTAAGAATCAAGCAACTAAAGTTAAATTGTTTAGATTTCAGAAATATTTGGAAAAAATTAAAAATAAATTCGAAGCGTAGCAAACTATTATTTATTCTTTATTTATTTAAAAACTAAAAAACTAAATAGGAAACCAAGCAATGCAGACAGCCGAATCAGTTTTCTGGAACATCGGAGTAAATTCTCCAGAGTCTCTACCGTACATCAGCGAATTTACTCCGCAGGATTGTAATGACGCAGGATTTCAATAGTCTCGGAGTCGTAGCAGGAAAGCCAAACCGTGTTCTAGCGAAAAACTGGAAATATCGTAAATTGATTCGAGATCGAGGATGGCATAAATGTGAAAAACCCTTTAATTAATTCTAGGATAACAGTTTTCCAGAAAATGTTTTATAATATCGAAACATCATTCTTATTTAGACCTTGACTATAAAATAAAGTCTGTTTTGTTTTTCTGTCCAATTTTAATGGAGAATGTTAAATTTATCATTAAGATAATAACCATAAAGCTCCCGTTTAGTTCCTTGTTTCACATCTAATTTCGCAATCTTCCTTCCTTTTCCACCGCATTTTCTTAATGAAACCCCTCGTTGGATTTAAATGTAATTCACTGTCAAATTTACATTAACGCCTCATTTTCGTGTAAAATTTAAAAAATAACGCAATATCCTGGATTAACCACCTCACAAATCGCTCTCGACTCTAAATACATCTTAGCGGCTATTTAAAATTAATTTTGTAGGGAAAATCACCGTGCTACGCTTAGCTACCTGCCAGCAATAATAATCAATATAAGTACGTCGTAAGCGTAACGGTAATGTCAAGGATAATCTTCTTGCAGGATAATCAGGTAAATTCGTCCATTAGTGTTGCTCGTAAGCGACGTGTTGCGTCTCATACGTAATAACGGAAATTTTTTGTACGATTTATGAATTTTTTTGGCGAACTGACTTGAATTTATGGATAGAAATCCAGCACGACGAATTAAAGTCGGAAATTCCGAGAAAAATCTCGAGGTTCTTTGAATTCGAGGACTTATTGCCCGGTGATGATATACGAAAGGTAAATTCCGACTGGATGAAGTAATTACAGCAATGAATCTTTTTTAGTAGCTGTTATAGGGATTTTGCTAAAAGCACCACGTAAGATTTTGTAGGAAAATTATTGCACTTTAAATAGAAATTTTTTCAATAGACTTTTGGTCAAGATTTCTTATCGTTTCCAATTGAGATATATTAGAAATATGGGTATAATTTAGTGACGTCATTGCCGCATTGTGTGCTGCTGTGATTCAGGCGTCAATATTTTTGTAAGCGACTGTTTCCTGCTTCCTCTGATCACCTGGATACCTCCACCTCCACTCACATTCCTCCCTCGAATAAATTCTCCGTTTTATTCTGTCTGTCTAAACGAGCTTTTCCAATTTTTTCCTGCATCTCCGAATCGGATTCCGTGCCACGTCTGCAACGATCTCCATCATCAAATAAGAAGTACTTGCAGTTTGCGTGATTTGTAATTTCATCACGTAACTAGGAATTGCAAAGATTTCTAGATATCGATCGAACCGTAAACTCGATAACTGCGAAATTTAACAAGTTATAAATCTTGGTGTGCCGCACCGCTGAGGACCAATATATTTCCTTTTAATTAACAGTGAGAGGGTGAGAGGCAGAGAGTGCAACTCTGACCAACAAATGTAATTTCAAGTCGAGGTGCAGTTGCGACACTGCTGAGCTGAGGTCGAGGGCGGTTTTTCGAAATGAGGGTTAATAAAGTTGGTGGCGTGCTCGGAGGTGGTAAGTGAGTTTAGAATCATAGAAAGTTGAATCAAACGGGAATAATGTGGAGGCGGACAAGTGGAGTTTGTAACTTTCAAATGTGCTAGATTGAAGAGCTGCTTTGATGATCATTTAATTTTTACAGAGAAGAGTTCATCGTTTCTGTAGATTATATAACTTTAAAATATATTTTAGTAAATATTTACACAAGTATTTACATATCTTGTCTTGAAAAATGACAGAGAAAAGCGAGCAAAGCGAAAAATCGTAAAATAGTAAATTTTTTACACGCATTTTTTACATGCGATAAAATGTATTATTTAAACACAAACTTTTCTATATATAAAACAATAAGTGGTGTATTGATTTTTCTCAAAAATTTTGTAATAATGAGTAGCTGCTTCAAAAAAAGCTTATCTAAATTTGGAAGAGAAATTGGACCACGCATTATTTTTAAAGTGACAATAAAACGACAATTTTTTCTAACGACAATTTTCAATTACTTTTTAAATCCCACTTAAATCTTTGTGTCATAGGTTTCTTTATTTATTTTTCCAGTAAGAATAAAAGATAAATTTCTGAAAAGGTTTTTTTTACTACTACTTCACCATTTTTTATTGTTTGTGCGTTGAAATAAATATTTTGCTGCAGTCAAATAAATTTAGAGTTTAGAGAAAACCCTGTAAACGCAACGACTTGAGAGAAGCACGCTGTGTTAAGTCATCCGCGAAAAAATATAATTTCCAGCGTTCGCAGCCCTAATAAACAGTATATTTATTATTTAAATCCTCTCTCTTCCTGAAACCGGCCACGTGTTTGCTTTCAGCAAGAGTTCCAATTTTTCCATCGAATAAATTCTGTCCGGACAGGAGACGTGCTAAAAATCCTCGTCCTGAGATGGTAAAATATTACAATGGGGAGGCTTTTTCGCACCCCGATGAAGTGTTTGTATGGGTAATCCGGGTCATTACAGTATAAAAGATGAAAAACTTTAAATATAAGGCCACCATGAGTAAGAATTCCGGGGTTGTTTCAGGATAACCCACACGTCTCCGGAGGCAAAGCGCCCCATTAAAATTATACCAAATCCCAATTCATTTAATAAGAGCCGTTTAAGCTCCGACGTAATCCTGTAATTTCCTACACCTTCCGCATTTATCACTCTGACAACGATGGTCCATTATTCTTTTCGGGAATTGCTCAAGACGCTTTTAGGGGGCATGTCTTCTAAATTGCATTTTTTCGCCCTCAAATTGCAATTCACGGAGATCCATCTTCAAATTTATTACAGCATTAAATGAATACGTTATTCAAGGTAGAACCGTAATAGAATAAAAATAAAATAATTGCGAGAGTTTGGGCAAAAACTCGATCTCTTTCTTATTTATTTTAGAAATATCGTTTAAATTCGTGTTTTGTTAGTCTCAGACTAGAGTTGTGGCTTCATTTTCCATATTTTATTACCTCGCTTTTGTATTAAGAAAACTGAAAAATTAACTTTTTATTACACTTTACTTAATTGAAAAGTAATTGTTTTACTGTCGGTGCTTTTTTGGACGTTTGATTCTTGGCTGTTTCTGGATGGGTCAACTCGCAATTAATCTTGGTGGGAGTAATAAAGGAACCGCACTGGGTGACCTCAGATAAAGTGGTCGAATGTTTCTTCTCGTTTTTCTATCGTGGTTTTTATGGCAGATGGTGGCACGGCTCATTTCACTTCTCTTGCCAATAAAAGGGATGTTATCGTTATCGCAACATTGTAGAAGAGGTTTAAATTATATCCGTCGTAGACACTCTTCGATGAGGAAAGTCTACATTTTTACGAAATGGATTTTATGGGATGTCAAACGAGTGGAGACAAAAAATCTGTAAAAATATTTTTTTTTTGTTAGCAGTTTTAATTCGCTTATGATAGTTCTCAATAAACTCATTTTGTCAAATTCTAAAAAGTGTTTGATCAAAAAAATCTTAAACTTATTTTTTTATTTTTTCGATAATGGTCTTATACGCTATAAATATATTTTTTTAATATCACTTACATATTTTGTACTTTCTCATGGACAGTTATAGACCATTTAGTCTAATCATCTTTCTAGCTTGTTTAAGACTGTACTTATATCAATAAAAAAATCCATTTTATGGGACCGTTTAAATATCTTGCAGTAGATGATGGTCTTTAAATATTTATCATACATAAAACTATAAAAGTTATTGCCGTATCATCAACCAGCACCTAAAAATAAAATATGTTATATTGTTTCTAATTTGTAAACAATTTGCATTATAAAAGTCAGTTTTTTCCATTGTCGCTCTGGTGTCGAAAATTTCATTCCAGAATGAAGATTGAATGAATCTCCCGCATTACCACTATACTTCCCGATCGATTTTATAAAAAAAAAAACTTTAAATTCATGTCGAATAAGAAACCTGTCATACTCATGATACACTCTTTTCAAGTTACAGTCTTCTAACAAAAACAGCAATTCATTGTTTTCTCTATCTATAATAAAACAAAATTAAGTTTTTACCAAAAATTATTAACTTACTTGTTAAGTCGTATATTTGGTCAAGTCTAAGCTAAACTTTCTTCACCAAATCCATTTTTGTACTCATTCCAGTTATGGTTGAAGTTCTGTGAACCATCGAATCTATTGATAATGTAAGCCCAACCGCCTCCTTGAGTCGTCAAGTCGTACCAAACCCATTTTTTTAGATGCCTGTTTTATACGGTCTTGATGCTTTATATTCCCGTCTGAACTTCTTTGCAATCAGGAGGAAGAAAAATCTTGTAGGCCTTTTCTTTCGTGGGACTTTGATTTGAATTTTCTTTTTCAGTTGGCGGTAAAGTTGTAGAAACAATCTAAAGAAATAATAAAAAAATAGTACACAATTTCATAAACTTACGACAAGTAAAGACGGGACTGCTTCAGTAACAAGGAATATCAAAATTAACAAGAGAAATTTCATATTGTGTTACAAATGAAGATAATTATGAAATAGTTAAATATTTGTTGTGGCTATGATTATTTATAAGTGTATAAAATGGTGAAAGTATTTATATCTGGATCAAATGTTTTGACCCATGTAATTATTTTAAATTGGTTGGGTTATTATTGGTACAGTTCCAAGTTTTTCTTAAATCTATGTTTTTATCCTGATATTTTCTTACCAGCATCATCACTAAATATCTGTTCTAATTAAAGCTTCAGATTTGTTCTCGATGAAAATCTTCTTCCATTTAGCACATGATACATTTTAGTCCATTCGTTTCATCTACAAACACGAAAAAAAGCACAAGAAAAAAAGACAAGAAATTGTTGTATTATTACCAAATCAATAAAGTTTTAGAAATTGATATATTCCAGATGCAGTAAATCCACGAGTTTAAACTTTCTTTACAATAAATTATCGACAAAACGTAATCTTTTTTTTTATGTCCGATTATATAATAATCGATACTTTATGGTATCTTTTTGTGGCCATAAAGTGGCTCTTTATGGACGCGGCCATAAAGAAAAAGTAAAACGGCCGCTTATCAAATAATTTATTATACCTATGAAAATTTTACAAAAATATAAATTGGAAACATCTAATTCGAAGAGTACTTATTAAAGTAGTAATTATTAATATTAATCTCACAATTCAAATTGCTGTTTATGGAGAGCGGTCCACCCAATTGATGTCTTTTTTCGATTTCGATATGATCAGATGAAGGACCCGCTCCGCTTAGAATTTTCGTCGCGACGTTGACTTTTCTTCTTTCCGACTCTTTTACGTAGCCTTCCGCGACACAGACAGAGGTCCTTCGAAAAGAATGGCCCGTATAGGAAGAAGCGTTGGCTAAATTTAAGAATTTGCCCACCACGCTGGGAATATCACCAACTTTGTGGACTCCCACAGGTTGAACTGTACACTTTTCCTTTTGATAACTGACCAAAAATCTGTTGTGTGACGTTACTTTAGAATGAAGGACTATGTATTTTCCAATTATGTGCAATAAATGATGTTTTCCTGGTAATATGACAAACGATCTATCCTTTTTGGTTTTAGTATTGATGATCTTGATCAGAAAATGTTTTTCCTGATCAACGTTTGTCGTCTGCAAAGAAACCAATTCCTGGCGTCTACAGGCATCCGCGACTTCAACAATGAGGATGACCTGTAAAATATATCTTCAATAATTATGCGACTAAAAACTGCATTGTTTAACAAATGGTGTTCATCCCGAGCGTTTAATAAAAAGGAATCCACGTTTACATCCGTTACAACCAGCGACTTTTTTGGCGTATATCCTTCTCTTTTTCTTTTAAGAAACGGAATAACACTGGGGAACTTGCTAATGTCTACGCGTTCGTTCAAGTTAATCGTGGTGCGTAGCATTAAATACTTGCTCCACAAGCTTGATGCCTTGTACGACGCGAAATCGGTAGTGAAGTACGCCAGAATAGTTAGTATCTTCAACGGTTTTTGTGATATTTTTCTTGAGGTACCATTTCCTGTATGCGTTGGACGTTTCTTCGTATGCAGTTCTCGACTTGCGGGGAAGAAGAGATTCCTTCGCTTTCGATGCAATTCCGGATATTTCTTCACTTTTTGCACGATTTAAGTGGAGTTTTCACCGAGACACGTTTTTACAAAAGCACAAATTTGTAAACGAAGTCTGTTACCGTAACAACATTTTAAGAAAATTTCATTCCCTACAATCGGACATAAAGCTGTGTATGTAATTCGTCCATAATTAGGCTTTGTGGACTCGCCCTATTTATATGAGTATCGCCTATATAAGATATAGGGCGCGTCCACAAAGACCTAGATTATGGACTTAATACATAAATAGCTACTACGGAACTTGAGCAGTCATTAAGAAACTGGTGAAAAGTTAACGAAAAACAAAAAAAAAACTTACAATGACATTTTACTTACAGTAAAATTGACAAAACCCATTTTATGTCAAACTAAAAATTAAGTGATTAAAAAGCACAGTATTGTAGTTTTATTTACATGTGTTTACATTAATTTACTTTTTAATTTAACCGAATAGAATTTCACTTTGTGCTTCTAAAAACAAAAAAGGTAAAATTCTAAACCTCTAAAATTAAAGTATTTGTTGAAAAATATACCATTACGTTAACGAGTAATAATATTAGGTATTGATATTATTGGTACCGAAGTAATTTAGTCGAAGCTAATTTATTTTTAACTTTGAAGAACCTTAAAGTCTTATAGGCTATAGAAAAAAGTTTATTCTCTGCATGTATATGTGTGTATGTATTAACATAAGTTGTGTTATGTGCATTAATAGGTTTATTATATTCATTTAGTGTGTATATAGAGTTGAATTATAACAATCTGTTTCAGAAGAGAATATTTATTAATTTATTGGTCTGATCATCATTTTTACTTGTTTAAGACTTTTTAAAACTTTATTAGATCTGTACCAATGCAGCCCTCTCCCATATTCACCATTTAAATAACTATAATAACAGTTGTTAAACCACCATCCGCCTTCTAAAAAAAAAAATTCAACTTTAAACACATATTTGTTAGACTAAGTTTACTAAAAAGTTGTGCACAGTGTCTTACACTGTCTACATCCAAGTCCCGATCTTCAGTTGAAAATTTCATTCCTTTGTGCATACTAAAAGAGTCACCAGCAGTGCCCTTATATCTTCCAGTCGATTTTAAAACGAAATTTTCAATTTTGCTCCCAATGAAGAACCTATCATAGGAAGCATATGCCGTCCACATATCCCAATCAGTTAATACGAACAGTAATTCATTTCTTTTTCGATCTATAAAAATGTAAAAATAAAAAAAAAAAAAATTATAGAAAAAAGTAACTTGTAATGTCAAACAAGTGATCAAGTCCAAGCCAAAACTCTTGTTTCAAGTCTCCGAAACCTTCCGTGTACTCGGTCAAGTTATAATAAAAGTTTTGAGAACCATCGTATCTGTTAAGAACATAAGTCCAACCGCCGCCTCTTGTATCCATGTCGCACAAAACCCAAAAAGCTTTAGACATTGGTCTAATTAAATAAATACCGGATGTGTTGTATCCTCGGTTTTGGACTTCTTTGCAATCAATTGGTAGAATAAAGCGGTAAAGTTTATCAATATCTAATTTTGAAGACAGAAACCTGGGTTCTCCCTTAGTGAGCAGAAGACCCTCATCTGTTCCTGAATCGCCAGATGATCCATTCTGAAAAAAAATAATGTAAAGGAATATAACGGTAATACTTCCTTACTTCAGAAAAGTCTTTTGAATCTGCAGACGCAGGTTTTGAGGTCGTTGTAACTGCCTAAAAAAAACTAGGCGTAGGAAAGAAAAACTTTGTATACACTTACGTCTTGAGTAGATTGTTCCAGATGTGGTGAAGTTACCTGAAAATATATAACTAAATAATAAAAAAAAAAACAAGCTTAATTATATGAACTACATCAGAAGGTTGAACTGGTTCACCATTTTTAAAACCATATGAAAAGGTAGAAAAAAAGCATTGTGCAAACTTACGTCTTGAGCTGAATAGTCTGCTGAAGTTCTTGAATTCACCTAAAAATATATATCTAAATTGTAAAAGAAAGCAAGCTAAATTATATGAACTACATCAGAGAGCTGAACTGTTTCAGAGTTTTTAAACTACATGAAAAAGGAGAAAAGAAAAACATTGTACAAACTTACCTCTTGAGAAGAATCGTCTGGAGATGATGCAGTTGCTACAGTCACCTGAAAATATATATATAAATAATAAAAAACAACAAGCTAAATTATATAAACTACATCAGAAACTAGATCTTGTTGAGTGTTCTTTGAAACTACCTGAAAAGTAAGTTATAGTTAAACAAGATCATTTATTTGTAGCTTACATCGGGAGAAACACCATCTTCTGGAGGTTCTGAAGGTACAGAAGTTGTAGAAATCAACTAAAAAACACCTAAATAAAGAAAATATATATATATAAACTTACATTCTGGTCTGTTTGTTCCTTTTCTAATGGTTCTGGTGAAGCTGGGATCTAGAAAAAATAAAGATACAAAAAGACAAAATATTATGAACATACAGATTCTTCAGGACTTTCTAAAGCTTCTGCGGTGAAAAATATTAGAAATAAAAAAAATAAATTCATTTTGATCCAGAACTTGTTACGAATGGCAAATATAACGAAAAACGCTCAATTTATACGTATATTCAAACTGATATCACAAATAACTTTTTGCTTATAATGTCCCAATGAAAAGAGTAAATATAATCGTAAAATTTTATCGTCGGTGCACAATTGACTGTTAAAATGCCATTCTAATCTAAATTTCCTGTTCAGGCTATAAGTCTGGTAACTAAAAATTGACCAAATCCCTGCTTCTTACACCTATTAAAATCTCTGCACCACTTTTCCATTAAAACAATTGCAGTGCTTTTCGCCGAAATCCCTTTTGATTACATTTTTCCCTCGTCTGGTTCTTATAATTTCGACATTAATCCTTCTTCCTCCAGAAAAACATTAGATTTCGTCGACTCTTAATTAAAACAGGTAATTGAACAAAACGTAATAATCTCTTCTTTTCTTTTTTATCTGATTTCCGCACGTAATCCATCGATTCCATTCCAGAATTTTGTAAAACAACCGTTTTATCTGCTTTATTTAATCGTCGATTTTGTCATGTCTTCACCATAATTTATCTGTAAATATTTAAGCAATAAAGAACTCGCTCGTCGCGAAAGTTACTTTGAAATATTCATCTCTACATATTGATAGATGGCTTTTTGGGATGTGGGTCATTTTGGGACGAGAAAATGAGGAGTGGAGAAATATTATTCAATAATATACACATCTGTAGAATCCCGAAATTTAAATGAAAAGAGCAATAAGCTTTCAATCCCTATTAAATCTAAAGCTGTTAATACGCTCGACGAGCTTTTATAAACTCGGAACGATTGTAAGTAGCTTTGAGCTTTTTATACTATTTTAAAGCTGAGGCTAGCCTCAACTAACTCTACGACGGCTGATTTAATTAAAAGCAAAAAATCACGACGGAGAGTGATGGAAAACGCGACTTTCCACCAATCGCTGAAGAAGTGAATGGATCGATGGCTCAGAGAGGGAACTTGTACACGTCTCCAAGTGTCAAGAGTCTTAATTAGTTCTATGTTCTGTGCCACTACATATCAAGTCACGTTTCAAAATAGAACTGTGTGGCGGCGAGAGAGCTGAATTTCTTCGAGTTCTTCACATTAATTGCCTCTGCTGGATTTGGGGCAATGCAGCAGCTGACACAGCTTTTAATGCTGTCCAAATTTATTATATGATAGTGTAAACAGAAAAAACTAACTGGGTTTACAATTATTAATAATTGCCTACTCGGGCACTTTCTAGTTTTGCTTAATAAATATTTAAATCCCCGCTTTCTGCAACCTAAAGTGAAATTAACGGATGAGCTTATACATCATCTTTTTTCATGGCCTAGAAGAGAATGCAATTAATTATTTTAAATTATTAAAGGTGTGATCTTTGAGAGGATAATAAATACCGAGCTTATCATAAATTCATAATCATTTATTAAATATACTCAGATTGGGTCAATAATTTATTTAAATTTATTGATTTGGGGGAACATAAATAAGCGAAACGGAGGCGTTTGTAATGTTTAATGTATTATTAATGCTGCATCCTTAGGGACGTTTGTAAAAAATGTGCCAAGAATTACAACGGTTGGAACGATTTTGTATTATTTTAAAAAGTAATTAAAACACGATGATCTTGATCAGAACACATTTTAAATTGATGGGGAACCAAAAAAGGCTTTTCTTCTTTTTAAGGAATTAAAAGTATTGCAAAAGAAAATCTTATACACCAAAAAAATATTGAATTTGTAAATAAAATAAAAACTAACAATAATTAACAGGAAGGACATTAAAATATCTACTTTTGAAACATAACCCGTAGTGTGTTTTCTGTTTGGTATCTAATTTTTTCAGAAATTCGTTTCATATGGAAAGGATAACAAAAACAGTTAACAAAAAAAAAAATGCAAATCTTGAGTGTTTTATGGATTATTGCTTCTGGTTTACTAAATATATTTACATAACCCAAAGAGTTTAATATAAACACGAGGTAGTTTTTAGACTACTACATTTTTTTTGTAACTTGTTGACGTCAGTTGTAAATTTCTTCTGGTATCTTACTGAAGATTTTAAGTAACAAACCACGCGGAATGTTATATTTACATATTATACTATTATACATACAACTAGATACTCAACTGTATACATCATTTAATTTACAAGATTTAGAAAGTTGATGTAGTACATTTCATTTTCTCGATGAAACAGATCATGAGAGAACTTGAAATAATATCATCAAAATAATTTGTAAACTTTGGTTTGGATGGGCCAGTCAATTCATTACGTAGATACAGTAGAAAGTCGATAAGAAGGAATAAAATTATAGCATGTACAATGTCATGAATTTTTTTGAATCTTACTTACTTGGTGTTCACACTTTACAAAAACACTTGTTAACCACACACTAAAAACTCTAGTCATTGCTTTAATAAAGTTAGCTTTCCTATTGAAACGGGCGTCAGCAATTTTCTGACAAATTTTTGGTGCGTGGATTAGCATGTGTTTTTGGAAAATGTACAATGTACGTTCAAAAATAGGTAAAATAATCTTCTGCAAAACATTAAGTAATGAGAATTTCGTTTATTTATTTTTAACCACTATAAAATTATTAAGTATTAACACAGCTTTGGTTAAAGGTTTGTTATATTTTTATCACAAAAACGAAATTATCCATATCAAATTCTCCTAAAAAGTAATACATGTTAACATAACAAATTCTGTTTAGTGTACTTTAACTTTCTTTTTGCTTTTTAAAGCCTCTAATGTAACTTTCAACAATTTAATGAAAATACAAAGCACTAACACTATGGTCAATAATAAAAGTGCCACAACATCTAATCCTGAAGCTTGGTAAAACGGAAGATCTCTGGCTGCAGTGTTTAAGAAATGCGCACCTTGATGATTCATGGCGTACTCTACCCAAAATACTCCTCTTTCTAAAGGTGTCTCCGCTCGATCTCTGAATCTTTCGGAAGCTTGTCTTATGTTTGTAGAATATCTGCAATACCACTTAGGTGTACTCCAAACTAACAGAGTTAACCAACCACACTTACATAGGATTGTCCAAAACTTCTCTCACGCTTTTATAAAATATTTCCTCAGTAATGTTATCAATCTTAAGAGAAATACCTAACTGTTTATCAACAATTTTCTTTGTATTCACATGTTGGTCCGCGAAGAACGGAATGCAAATAATTGGAACTCCGTGAAAAATTGCTTCTTGCGTGCTTAGAGCACCTCCATGGCCAATGAAAAGTTTGACATTGGGATGTCCTAAATAAACAATTAATTTTTGTTAAAATTATAGAGTGTACAAACCAAGAAGGTCGTTTTGTGGCAACCATTTCCTCACAATTACATTTTTGGGTAAGTTTTCAATTTCGCTTTCGAATTTCCAAATCACAGTTTCCGGCATTTTGCTGAATGCTTCAAGTAATATTTTTTGTGTTTTTTTATCAAGTTTGTCAGAGCGTACGTTAGTACCAAGTGAGAATACTATGGCACCTTTTGTTGCACCATCGAGAATGATTTGCAGATCCTAAAAATTATTTTTAAGCTATGGTAAAAAACCTTATACGTACTTTTAGTATATCTTTCGATTTTCTGGTGTGGAGACCTCCAACAGCAATAATATTGGGTGCTAGAGCTTGAGGTGCCTCCATCACGGGGTCAATGTTAGCAAGAATTATGGTAATGTGTCGCTCAAGCTGCTTCAAGGATGGTATATCATTTCCAAAGACTTCTTCGGCCATTTTTTGCTGGGATTTATACTGGAACGCGTGTCTTATTACAATCTCTGTGTACGTAAACATAAAATTCCAAAGTCTTTCTCTTAAGTTCATAGTTTGATTATAAGGTAAACTGTACCATGGTACGAACGCTGGGCTAACTTGGTTTCCAAAATTGTAACTGACATACGAAGGAAGAAGAAAAGGGGTAACACCTACTACTACTGGGTATTTAAACCAGTGAATTAAAGGGTAAAAACAAAATGTTCCAGTGACGTCAAAAATGATAGTATCGAAGAAATCTGAAGGATAATTTAGCAATTTACGAAAGATATCGTTTTTCAAAGTATTTTTGCACGTTATTTCCCAAAACGACTTTATTACTAATAAATTTTGGAAAGGGGTGTCTGCAGCCATCCCGTTAAGATCGTTTCCCAAGTCTTCATAGAACTCCTCATAAAATCCTTTAAAAAAAAACATTAATCAAAGCAAGTAAAAGTAAGATTATACCTTTAATTAATAGGTGCGTGTAATTTTGTGGTTTGACGGACTCATCTTTGTCTGGTGTGACAAAAGTGACATTGTGTCCTTTGTTGACTAATCCATAAGCTAAAGCACGATTCCATATGTAGTGGCTGGGTGATGGTACTACCGCAAAAAACAGAATATTTGCACAAGAGACAGTATTGACACAAAGAAACACAAGCGCAAGGGAATGCATAGTGAACTTTCTCATCGAATCTTTACAATTAATGTTCAATTTATAGTCTAGATAGACAATTTGCTGAATCATTTTATCTAATAATTTAATGAGGCATTGCATGGAAATCACGATTCTTAAATGTGGCTTAAATTTTGTAACAGTAGATTTTGTTTTAAATAATGTTTTTTTTTTGGGTTATGTAATAAATAATAATCAATAGCAAAAAAATTCACAAAACTTCTTAAAGTTTTTTCATTTATTTTCAAAGTAACTGGTAAACAAACCTGGATTAAATCATAAAAGGAATTTAAAGCCTAATATTCAACGGATGAATAAAAATAAATCACTAAATATCTAAACAGTTTAATAAAAATACTGGCACACTTTGTTAAAGAAAAAAAAACTAATATAGTAAAAAACACTTTTGAAACATTTAGCTATTGTTAGTTCACTTTGACTGTACGTACTTGAACAAATATGTGTGGTGTGTTGCCGCTGCAGTGACAGTCATTAGCTGACATTAGTATCCTCCCATGGATATAACAATGACTTTCTTTTTTTTTCAATACCCATAAAACCTTCATTCTAAAACATCTACTTCTAAAGTTTGATAAAATTAATTAATTAATTTAATTAACATCTAATTCCGATTCTTGGTAAAATGGAAGATATCTGGCTGCAGTGGTCAAGAAATGAGCACTTTGATGGCGCATGGCGTACTCAACCCAAAACACTCCTCTTTCTGAAGGTGTCTCACTTCGGTCTCAATCTTTCGGAAACCTGTTTCATGTTATTCAAATATCTGAAATCATAATAATTACAATTCAACACAATAAAATTACGACACCTACACTGGATTGTCCAAAACTTCCCTAACATTTTTGTAAACCATCTCATCAGTAATATTAGCAAATTTAAGAGCAGTACCTAATTTTCTATCGACAATATTCTTTGCATGTTCCAAAGAATGGAACACAAATCATAGGTCCTCCATGAAACATTGCTTCTTGTGTGCTATGAGCACCTCCATAACCATTAAAAAGCTGAGATTCGGATGACCTAAAAACAGTTTATTTGTTTTTTTTTTTTAAATAAACGCTAACAATCACATTTTTTTGGTTAATTGTCGATCTCACTTTCAACATTTTGTACGTTTTTGAAAAGTTTGTCAGAACGTACGTTACTACCGAGCGAAAAAATGATGGCTCCATTTGTAGCCCCATCGAAAATGGTTTGCAAATCCTTGAAACTATATTTTAGTTGTGGTAACATCTTGTTGTACATACTTTTGTTATATTTTGGGATTTTCTGATGTAATGCCCTCCCACAGCAATGATGAGGGACCTGAGGAATCTCCATTACTGGGTCGGTGTTAGTAAGAATTATGGTAATTTGGCGTTCGAGCTCTTCCATATATGGTACGTCGTTTCCAAAGACTTCTCTAACTATTTTATGCTCTCTTCTATATTGGTACTTATTTCTCAAGACAATTTCAACGTATGTGAACACGTAATTTTACACTCATTCGATAAAACTCATAGTTTGACTGTACGGAAGACTGTACCATGGTACGAACGCCGGGTGTACTTGACTTCCCGTATACGCAGGAAGAAGAAAAGGGGTGACTCCTATTGCTGGAGGGTATTTAAACTTGTGTACCAAAGCGAAAAAAACAAGAGGATCCTGTAATTTCAAAAATGATAGCATTGAAGTTTTCGTTTTTAAACGTGAGTTTACACATCACTTCGTTAAACTCCAAGAATTCTAACATGAATTTTGTAGGCCCAAAGTTCCCAACATCGTGTGGGGACAAGTTCTGGTTTGCATATAAAATTTCGTAAATTCCAGAAACAAAACAAGAAAAATCTACGAACGTGGATTTTATAAAATTATCACATTAATCCAAATATGAGTGTAATTTTGTGGTTTGGAAACCTCATCTTTGTTTGGTGTGACCATTGTAACATTGGTCCTTTATCGACCAACCCGTAAGCTAAAACTCGATCCCATATATAATGACTAGACAATAAAAAGATTACTGAGAGATTAAAATATGTAGATTACAGTTTTGTCGATTCATTATCAGGTCAATACAAGGTCTTCATAACTATGTAAGGTTAAAGAGCAAATTCTATTCATTAATTTAGAAAAAAATAAAATTCAAATTGTATAATTGTATAATTGAACATAAACTAAAATAAATCATTTAATTACCTCTAAACTAAAACTTTTATTTTTTATTTTTTATTGAACATTGGTTATTATTCCCTTGCACCTCTCAAATATTAATTAATTAAAAGATTTAATTTTAGTTTATTAAATATATATATATATATACCTATTATTGTTGGTCAGTTTAATAATTTCAAAATTTGATCGAAATAGTATTAAAGAAAAAATCCAATAGGTAATTAACATTACATTTTATTTTGTTTTTGTGATACAAATGGAAAATTATAGAGATTTTTTTTATAGAGTTCATTTTTAACTTTCTGCTGTTTTACATAATAAAAAACTAATTTCAGTACCTTATTTAAAACTACTACAATTATTTAGATTACTGTTATTAAACTTCCTAAGGTGTCCGATCCCAAATACGTATAAAATGATAACTCGCGTACTGAAGTGTTCAAAATTTGAGCATCCCCAGAGCGTATTCTATCCAGAATATTAATTTGTTTATCTAAGGGAGTTTCCAATTTATCGAAAATCTAAAGAAATTTTAATTGCGAGTGTTAGGATGTTGGTCAACAAAGGAAAGGAAGGCAAATCATCGGCGCTCCATCGAACATTGCTTCTTGAGTGCTCACAGCACTTCCATGACCCATGAATAGCTTTACATTTGGATAAGCTAAAGTATTTGTATACAAACCTAAAATGTTGTCCTGGGGTTGTTACTTTTTGACGATAATGCTCTTGGGGAAATTATCAATGTCGCTTTTTGATTTCTAAATGTTTCAAAGTTTATTGCAAGGGTTAAGAGGAGCTGTGCGAGCACCGTATGGAATTTTTACAAATTCCTGCATCAGAAATGTTAGTATTTTATTAAATTAATACGTGACATATTTCTTTTGGTTTTCAACGATGGAGAAGCTGAGGATAATCTAATACTGGATTAGAGTTAATTAAAACAAAAAAAATGTGGCCTTCAAGGTCAGTCAGAGAATTTTCCCCAAAGATATTAGCGATTTTTTGCTCTGCTTTGTACTGGATTAAATTTTTATAAATTTCTTCACTGTACGTAAATAATGTGTTCCAAAACCGCTCCAATAAACTCATTCTATTGGAGTGTGGTAAACCAAACTTGGAGCGTAAGTAGGAAATAATTGGTTACCAAAATTATAACTGATTTATCATGGTAACAAGAAAGGAGTCGCTCCAACAACAGGTGGATAGCCAAATCTCAGAAATAGTGGATAGAAACATGACCCTATCGTCAGATCTATAACCACAAGGTCAAATCTAAAATTCGCAGAATAATTAAGCAATTAAACCAAATCCCAAAGCTCAATTCCAAATCTGATGATTTGGACTGTGCACAGGAGAAATGTAGAAAATGTTAGCACTTAGGAGTACACACGCCGCACTCAACAAAATTTTTATTAAAAAACTTTTGGCATTGTTGGACAATTGTTATTTTTTGCTATGCCATTAGTACAATTGCAGGCTTTATAAATTTTAACTTCTGATCGTTCGTGTCAAAAATTTGGCTTGGTTTTTGAAATGAAATGAGAACGCTCCTTTTTCTGACAAACACAGACCTCTCTTGAATTTTTTTTTTTTAGTGTTTACATAAGTGAAAGTAAAAAATATCGATTGCTTAAATACTAAAAGACTCATGAATAAATTGGGTACCTTAACTATTCTAAAAAATTGTTTTTTTTTTAATTTGAATTCCAAAAGTATAGAATAATTGTATAAATTAAAATATCTGTAGAATTTTGCTTTAAGAGCTTTGTTAAAATTTTTGAATTGGCATTTGAACAAAAATATTACTGAAGCATTGAAATATATGGATTACATAAATAAAACATTTTCATAATTCTTACTTTTGCTACGTAAATAAGAACGCATAATAACAATACAATTAACATAAAATTTTAATTTGTTTTTTGATAAAGGTTTTAAATATTATAAACGTATATCACAATAAATGTGCTAACTAAAAAAATCACTTCATATGATATTTACATTTCTTAATTCTTTTTTAACTTCTTGCTGCCTTTACATAGTGAAAAAACTAATTTTAGTGCCTTGTTTAAAATTACTGCAATTACTAAGATTACTACTATTAAACTTCCTATGATGTCCAATCCCGAAGATTTATAAAATGGTAAATCACGTGCTGGAGTGTTTAAAAATTGAGCACCCCCATGTCTCAAAGCGTATTCTATCCAGAATATCCCTCTCTCTAACGGAGTTTCCAACCTATCACGAAATCTTCTCGAAGTTTGTTTCATATTTTCCGTATAACTAAAAGAAGTTTAGATCAAATATTCAACAAAAGCCAGCTGCTTACATAGGATTATCCAAAATTTTTCTTATTTTGTGAAAGACATATTTTTCTGTAATTTTACGAAAATCTAAAGATATTCCAATTTTCCTGTCGACTACACTGCGAGTATTAACATGTTGGTCAAAAAAGAAAGGAACGCAAATCATTGGCACTCCATGGAACATTGCTTCTTGAGTGCTCAAAGCACCTCCATGACCAATAAATAGCTTTACATTGGGATGAGCTAAAATGTTTGTGCTTTTACAAAAATTATTATTTAGTATCCAAACCTAAAATGTCGTTTTGAGGTAGCCATTTCTTAACGAACACGTTTTTAGGGAGGTTATCAATGTCGCTTTCAAATTTCCAAATGATAGTTTCTGAGAGTTTACTGAAAGCGCCGAGAAGAGCTGTTCGAGTCTTTACATTTAATTTATCGGAACGTACGTTGGTGCCTAAGGAAAAAACAATAACTCCATTTTTAGCACTGTCTAGGATTTTTACAAATTCCTGCACAAAAAATGTTAGTGTGTTTGTATTATGTTATTAATTAATACCTGAGGTATTTCTTTCGGTTTTCGTGTATGGAGACCTCCAACTGATATGAAGTTTGGTGCCAGAGGCTGAGGATAATCTAATACTGGGTCAGAGTTAGTTAAAATTAAAGAAATGTGGCGTTCGAGGTCGATCATTGAGGGAACTTTTTCTCCAAAGATATTAGCGATTTTTTGCTCTGCTTTGTATTGGAAGAGATTTTTATAAATTACTTCACTGTACGTAAACAATGTGTTCCAAAACCGCTCCAAGAAACTCATTTTATTGGTGTATGGTAAACCGTACCATGGAGCGTAAGTAGGAAATAATTGGTTACCAAAATTATAACTAATGTATGACGGTAACAAAAAAGGAGTCGCCCCAACAACAGGTGGATAGCCAAATCTCTGAAATAGTGGATACAAACATGAGCCTGTCGTCAGATCTATAACAACAAGGTCAAATCTAAAATCCGCAGGATAATTAAGCAATTGTTTTAGTCCTTGACTTTTGACTATCGCTTCACAAATTGTAAGACAAAAACCAGAGAACTCAAAAATAAGTTGTCTTGGCTTAAAATCAGCCATTTGGATCATGTCCACTTCGCTATGAAAAGCTTCATAAAGACCTACGAGAGCATCTTACAAAGTTTTATTGCATCTGTTACATACCTTCTAAATAAATGTGCGAATAGTTTGCTGGTGTTACTTTATCTTTATCTGGTCCCAAAAACGTTACATTATGTCCTTTATTTGCTAAACCAAATCCTAAAGCCCGATTCCAAATATGATGACTTGGACTCGGCACAGGAGAAATGTACAAAATATTGGCAGTGAAAGCACATTTTGCACTCATCAAAAATAAAAACAGAATTCTCATTTTTAGACAGGCAACAACTTCATGAGTGATAAGAATTGACTGAATTAAATAAATTGTTGTCCACGAGAGACGGTTTGATGAGGTTTGACCTTGACACACCAATTACAATTTAACAATACACGTAATCAAAGGTATTATAATAAAATGAGACTGCGATAAAAAGACACGACTTTTATTGATGTTGTAACTGTAGAAGGTACATGGCTCTGTTATTCAAAAAATATGTATAAAAATCCAATTTACTTATCGGCGGTTGCGTCAGTTCATCACTGTGTGTCGTGCATAACCTGTAAGCCTCGTATTCATCAGGCAACAAATGCCGCGCGACATTTTGCTTAACATGTAACCCAACATATGGAACGCTGAAGCGAAATCTTTTTTTAGCGACGTTGTCTATATCGTTGTTTGTCTAAAGTCGTTGACAACATGTTGTCGCGGACTGTTGTGCAACGTTAAACATGTTACACAACACGTGTTGCGTGTTAATTGTTGCCTAATAACTGCGAGGTTTTATCGCTCTAAAATGATATATCTTATTTATTTTTAAAAAAATTCCCATCACGTTATCACAGATTGGGTTCGGTTTACTTCCCCTCCATAATAAATTAATGAAATGTATTTCTGATACCCCCCTATGGATATGTAATTGTTTTGAGGAAAAATTTGTAGTCTTAAGTTAAAAATTACTCTTCAATTGTACACCAAAGTTAGAAGGCTGTTACATACAGATCTTTAATATGATGGAATAACTAGAAAAAACAACACAATCACTTAGCTGGTCAAGCTGCGAAAGCTAGCTTGTTCTTGTCTTACAGGAGCAATAACAATTCTTATTGCAGCAGTGAATACACTACTAGCTCTTCTGCCACTATACATACACGTAGTTTTCAATTGAGACTCTTTTACTAGATTACAGATTAAAGAGAAATGGTCATGGGAGTGTTGTCCGACGGAAGGATTACTGAGATCTTAAATCGAATAGAAAGTAGAGCAGCAAGCAAGCTATAGTGCGTTTATGGCTTAATTGCAGTTTAACTTTTATAGAATTTGAAAACCGCAACACAGCGGGTGCTATAAATTTGCTTGCCTGAAAAGACCCTTTGCAGGTACCAGCACAGGGTGGTATTGAGGTTTCTGTTCACTAAAATTTAGTTGGGTCCGATTTCATGCAAAAAATCGTGTCTTTTTTCAGCAAAAAAAAAATCTAATATAAGTATATTAATAATAATTTTTATTTACAACAATATAAATCTGATAAAAGAAAAAT
This sequence comes from Cynaeus angustus, assembly GCA_030157275.1. Taxonomy (NCBI): domain Eukaryota; kingdom Metazoa; phylum Arthropoda; class Insecta; order Coleoptera; family Tenebrionidae; genus Cynaeus; species Cynaeus angustus. Next base: position 15,939,056 of record CM058059.1, read on the forward strand.
CAAACATCTCATACATCATCAAAATAATCGCTATCTTCATCGCTTGACTCTTCTAAATTAATTATAAGAGGTTTCACTAAATGTTGTCTGTACCGATCTTCTTCCTTGATTGCGTGTCGCACACAGTTGGACCACGCTTCCGTTGTGATTTTTGAAACTTCATCCCTTATGACATCTATAGCTGTTGAACTAAATTTTGGTGCCGTATTATGTCGTCGGATGCCACCCTTCAGCTGAGACCAGATCAGTTCTATTGGGTTAAAAATGCAGTGGTACGGAGGAAGTCGCAGTACTGTAAATCCACGTTGTTCAGCCATTATATCAATTCTATAATTTTTTTTATACTCTTGAGTTTTCAACACTTCCAATAATTCTTTTTTGGTATAATTGTCTTCGAAAAACAAATCGTGTTCTCTAAGAAAATCCTGGATTTGTTCCTTGTTGGAGCTTGTATTCGGAATTTTTGTTAACTGAGCTGAATGATAACTTGCATTATCAAGTACAACAACACTTTTGGGAGGCAAGTTCGGCAGCAACTGATTTTGGAACCAATCTTCGAACATCTCAGCCGTCATGTTGTCATGGTAGTCCAATGTTGCATCCTTGACATTCTTTGCGGAGAGGAGCAATGCGTTGTCCACAAAACCATCTTTGGAGCCTGCGTGCAAAATTATGACGCGTTTTCCACGACCAGGAGGAGCGTTTAGGGCACACTTTGAAGTTCCATCAGTCCACCCTTTTTTTACGGTGTCATGGGTATCGAACCATGTTTCATCCAAATAAATAATGGAACAATTTTCCTCCCGATACTTTTGGATAGCGTGAAGGTATTTAACCCTCCACTCTGAAATGTACGGAGTTTCCATCAAAACTTGGCGTTTGTTCACAACCGAAAATTTGAAACCAATTTTCCGTAAAAAGCGCCGCAACGATGACTCACTACATTTAATTTTCAACTCTTGCACGACCTTTTCGTGTAACATGGGCACCGTTAAAACTATATTCTTGTCATATCCACCATACATAAGACGTCGAATTAAGTCTGCATGATGATTTTTCAAAACTTTTGAAATTCCGGTATCATTCCTAACTTTTCTTGGTTCAATGGGGTGACTCACAATTTTCCGTACAGTTGACAGCGGAACCAAAGTCATTTTTGAGGTCTTATTAAAACACCCACTACCTCCCTCTTCAGCAGTGATATAGTTGTAAACATTTCGCACTAGTTGTTTAGCTACAACAGGCAAATGTGTCCGAGACGAAGTGGGTGATGTGAACGATCCTGGGACGTCTTCAACAGAAATTTCTTCGTCGCTTCCGCTTTCCAAAATTTCAATTACTTCAGGAAAAGCATCCACATCTTCAGCTGGAGTGTCGTTCCACGATCTCGACATGTTATTTAAAAATAACTGAAACATTACATTAAGTTCATTGAAATATTCGTGATAAAATTGAATTACTGCATAATACCTTTTCAAGATCCCAAAAGAACAGAAGAGTCTTTAAAAAGACGTTTTGATTAAAATAAAGTAAACTCACAAAAGGCAAAAATAACACACACGAAAACACAACCTGTCGACAAAGCGTCTAAAAGGCAAGTAAAATAAATTTGAACTCCTGTATTGCCATTTTACCACCCACCCCATTTTGTCTTCGGCAGGTAGAATCTAACGGATAAATTAATCTATTCGTGGTAGTAGTTTTGTGTTCACTGATGACACATTTCCAAGTAAAAGAGAAAGCAAGCCAAACACAGGTATATTTGCCAGCAGCGAATACCATATTTCTAAAATAATTTAAAACTAAAATGTTGAATAAGGGCCGGTTTATAGTATATATGTATGCATGTAGCACTAACACTTTCATTTTGTAATTTTTCAGGATGCGGCAAATACCACAATTTTCCTAGTACGGTCCCATCCGTCCGTGGCGCGTGCCAGCCTTTGCAGATGTCGAATTTTATTAAGGGTCCGCTGTAAAATACTTAAAAAGTCTAAGCCATAAACGCACTATATCTTGAAGGCCACTTTATCTATCTACCTAACATAAAATCAGACAAGATCAGTCTGGAAAAATAGGGAAAAAAAAGCTTCAATAATTATAACCTGTGCACTGCGGTTTTCAAAAACATGTCTATGCAATTGTCGTCAATAATAATATTTTTTGTTCGTTAGGTGAAGACAAATAAAACTAGATATAACATACTGTGAGAATATCCTTATCTAGGAGAGGAGGTTGCTTGGAAGCCATACATGTAACAAATGTCTTCATTAGCAGTCCACTCCAGTTTGTAGAGAGATTAGGTCCGATGGAATAACACTCCATTCTGTCTCGAAATGTTATTGAAGTTTGATTCAAATTTTTCTTGTAACTGAAAAACAAATTTAAGTTATCTTAGCTTTAAGCAAAGATTACTTAAAGTGCATTCAGCAACAACTATTTTGTAATCATTAAAAAATCACACTGAAATTTGTTTATTGCACCATCAAGCAATACACTGAAGCCTCTTCTGTAACTGACAAACCAAGCTCTGGTCGAGCTTGCACTGTTCGAACACCAGCAGTCACAACAGCGGTTTCGCCGAAATCCTAGACGAAAACAGAAGTTGATGACTTTGCAGATGAATTTGTTAAGGGAACCCTTAAAGCTAGTTATGAATGTGGATCTCCTAACTTTATGTCCGCCGTGGAGAAAGAGTCATCTTCTTCCAACATCTTAAAAAAAATAAGAAGAAATACCGAAACTGTTTCTACGTCGGTATGCAGATAACAAACATCGAGAAATTCTTTTCACAAATAAGAAATTTTTTGCTACTGAAAAAAATTTTGACAAGCAAAATGATAAAGTGCATGCTCATAGCAGTTTTGAAGCTGTCAAAAAAGTTCCTCTAGTTAACACCGGTACCTGTGACGGTTTGGTTGAGCGTTTTTTATCTACACAAGTACTTTTTTTTACAAAAGAGTCAAAGTGTACCAAGAACACATTTTAGAGAGAACTGTAAAGTCTATGATTATGAATAAGAATGAGCACTGGGTTTTTTAATAGAACAGCACCAGGTCACGAAGCAAAGTCTACTCAAGAATGGTTTTATCGCCAAAATATCGACTTTATTAAACATGGAAATTAGCCTTCATCAAGCCCAGACCTAAATTCCTGGAACTACAAAATCTGGTCACATTTATAAACCACAAAAATTTGGAACAGCTGACGGCTTCTCTCGTAAAAGCAGTCGCCAATTTTGATAAGAGTAATGTGCGTGTACAAGCACGTGAAGGTCATTTCGAATAAAGTAAAAATTGACGTGTTCGTACTTCTATTGGAGTTCATATTATAATAATTTTTTTATGTTTATGTAGTGTTGCTTTGATCTTAGTACAGAACATAGAGCCTGACTACGTAAATATTAAAAACAAAATAAAAATGTTCTACTACTTCGGCTAAGCATTAAAAATTTACAGTTACTTTATTCAAAATAATATTTAAAAAATGTACTACTAAATTATTCTTAGAAAAATACAATTAAAATTAAAACTGTTTGGTTGAGGTTTCATAAGGTTTCCTCAGATTAGTCATATTAAAATGTAATTCTCTAATTAGCTTTGTTGGCATTAAATTTAACAAAACCCGTTGGTCGCCCAAGTCCGATCCTGCTGCAGGGCGTTGGCCGGAATATTCGGGACTCATCGGAACACGGCCTCGGCCAGGGAGTACTACGGGAACCACTTGACCAAGAGACCTGATGAGTACTTAATCACGACATAAACTTTTATTTCGAAAGTCGACTTCTTTTTAATATTTACCAATTTCATTTAACAGTTTAAACTGAATATACCGTGAAGTCTGAGATAAATTTGAGTTTTTAACAAACCTTTTTTCCAATGTGGAAAATGTTGTTAATGTAAATGAAACTAGTAAGATTAGAAATCGTTTTTGTACTCTCTCCTAAGTAAAATTGCACAGTTTATATTTTTGAACTTATAACCGGACGAGTCAGTAATTCTCGCTTTTGCTCACAACACAATGGCCATCATTTTCAGTACTTAATATAACCGAAGAATGAAATATGTGATTTTTTTAAAAAAATACGTAGTTTTTTAGAATAAAATCCTGTTTTTACCTGACATTTTATTTGACATTAATAAGTATCAATCAATATGAACTTACGTTCTCGGTTTCAAAGATGACTCGATTACAAATTACCTTGATTGATCGATATATCTATAGTGATAACATTGTTAAAATTAAAGAAAACTAATATTGAAAATTTTAGTAACTTTATTACAGAGAATGATAATGAATCTGACTGACTTGAAAATGCAACCCAAAATCAGTATTTAAATGCTTCATTCTTGAATAATTCTCTATTTAAAAAAATATTCAAATCGACTCCGAACAGTCCGAACTGTTTTTTTTTCACTCTTCTCATACGAAAAAATAGGGATGGTAATTACTTTATCGATATCATATGTTAGAATTGAGATTGAAGAAATATCGTGTAGATTTGAATTCAAAGTATATCAAATTTATTTTAAAAATTTTGAGAAAACATTTTGACTCCTTAAATAAAATGACTACTCTGTAAAAAAAAACTATTTTAATATAAAGTTTCAAAAAGGTGGATTTTTTTAAATATGGTGTTAATCTATTTAAACGTTGAAAATTAACTGATTATTAATAAAAAATACTTAGTCTGGCCTCGCACCTTTTCTTCTTTAACCTTCACTACTCTACCACACGATGACGCCACAATCGCCGCCATCAACGCATATGGCCGCTCGTGTCTTTTACGATGTTACTTCGTCTAAGTTTTTTTTCCTAATTTGCCAGTGTTTTCCCCATTTTTTATTTAATATTTAGTGATGTGTGCGTTTTTCGTGTGTACAACTAACTCGGACTAGACTTTTAGTCATTGGCGTGGCCGCCTTTCCTCTAAAAAACCGTAAGTTTACCATGTTTTGTTGGTTATGTATTTTTATTTGTTGTTGTCGGGACATGTGAATTGTTTATAACCTCTGTTCCCTCGGTGACGACACAAAGGGGCGATTCAACCCTCTCAAATGCCGGAAAATCCGACGAATTCTCTGAAAACATGAGATGATCGCTGGAGACATCCGTGTTTTGTTTTTCCAGAGGTTGTCCCATTGTTGGGCAACGAGATGGAATTTGGTGCGTTGGTGTGTGAGGAAATCGAACCAAAATAAATCGATTTTTTGTAGCATTGTTGGTGCAGGTTGGAACAATCGAAGGAGCATCCAGAGCCAACTCGATTGCATCGATTTTGTCATTGCTGACTTGATAATTAAATTCAACTTGGTGCATTTTTTTATAGCTTTATGCGATTAATGAAGCCCGTGATGTTAGTTTTTTTGGTTGATTGTTTGGCAATTTGGGTCGAGTCAGTGGCGTGGGTGGTTAAAATTTAATTATCGATGGATTTTACACTGAATGTTTTTTTTTGAGAGAAATTTACTTAATTTGTTTGTCTAGTCGGACCGTTGATAATGTAAAAGCCAATAAAAATTAAATTTTTGTGAAGGTTTAGAATGTAAACATTGCATTAAACATTTCTAGTTTACTTCTTTGAATTTTTTTACATTTGACAAGGCACTGCTGAGCAATGGAAGTAGGAAGTTTTTCATAAAATTTACTTTAACTGGCACTAAAATAATATTTTTTATAAAAAAAAATAAAAAAAAACAGGTGGGCGCTCCTATATCTGAAAAACGGAAACCCTGGCAATCTCAATTATTGTTTGTAAAGGAGAACAAAAACATGTAGAATTAAAAAAAAATGGCATTCCAATCAAAGACAGGTTCATTTGGAAGTTTAGTTTTGATGTTGCAACTCTGCATTTCCGACCTCACTTACTAAATTACTACTCTCCGGTACCAACATTTTTCTTATCAAAATCTCTGTAAAACCACCAAGAGACACATCTATTTATCAACATTTTACATTTATTTACCTAGAAACAAAATTTTATCACTTTGTTAAAGTCACTCTTAATTTATGTACTTTCAGAACATTTTACTTAAACTAACGAGTTTCATGTTTCTCATAAATTAAAATTTCGACGACGACAAAGTGTTTTGTGTTAAGTTTGGACGTTTTCCAAGGACGTGTAACTTTGTGTCTACTCAAAATTTAATAATATGACACCGACATAACTTGAGTACGGATCTGATAAAGTTTCCCCTTTCGTAGTAAGGTCGAGTTTGCTGGGTTGGTTAGAATAATTTAAATCTTCATGTTATATCACTTATTTCAGATTTTGTTTAAAAAAAAGAAATAGAATAAGATAGAAATTTCAATATCTTAGTCGTTTTTGATTTTTGAAGCTACATAAAAATAACTGCATATGCAATTGAATTTTATAAAGATAATAAAGATGAATAAAAATCTTTGATTACATTTTTGCAAAAATAACGAAATCACGAAGAAATTTGGGAAGCAGAATTTAAGCTGCTCAAGGATATAGCGAAAAGAATAATGATGATGTTGAAACAAAAATTATCGTATGTGGTATATAGGTGCCCGCAAAGTGGTTTATAATAGGTACTCCCACTTATTACATGGGTAAGACCTACCTGCAAACAATAGTAGTTGTTAAATGTGGTAATAGTTTGATGACCTTTTGTTTAGTTTATTGAAAGTTCCAAATCATATGTGGGAACTAAATTAATAAATGTAACAAGAGTTTATATTAAATCTGAATACAAACATGAAATTCAATGCTTCTGTGTTAAAAGAAAAAAAAAAAGAAAACATTAAACGGATGTGGGTTTATATTTATAGAAATTTGTGTTACATACTTTTCGAGTTGCGACGTTCGTATTGTTATTATTTTTTTGTAATTCAGTTTTTAAAAAATTCGTTATTATGTTGATTTGTGAGAACTCGTTTTAATATCTTTAAAATTATTTTAAATAAAGTAATAGCTGACCCTGTACAACTGAACTTAAAAATAAATATTGGAAAGTCTGAATAGTATAAGAATCCAAAGCAATAAAAGAGTATAAAGTTTCAGAAGATAATTTCTTAAAATTGGTATTTTTTATTTAACTAATGACTAACTATGTAAACAAGAAAAATTCCAATCACAATTTTTTGTGCCACCTGTTGTTCCACGTTTTATCTAGACAGCTTATGTTACTGCAATCTTGATAAACGTAATCATGACATGGGATAAAACTGAAGAGGAAGAACAATGATATATACACTTTATTCGATTTGTATTTTAATCAGAGTTATGCAACCTAATGTTAAATGTAATTTTATTAAAAAATGGTAAAAAAAATCATGCTTCTTTTGGTGGGCATTTTAACATAAAATCAGTCATAAGATTTCGTCAACGACATTGAAGATGCTCCGCAACGGCCGAAACTGCTTTCGTTTAAAAAACGCACGAAACAAACTCGTCTCGAGCGAGCCGTATTTCTGCCAAAAACTGAAGCAAAAGCTGTAAAAAAGAAAAACTTGTAGACCTACTTACTTTTCTACGCCTTTATACGTGCTATGTATTATCCTGAGGACATCGAGTGTAGGGGTTTTGAAATGAAATTTCCTTCAATAACCCTCACCCGTAAACAAGCCACTACCTTGTGAACCCTGTTAAAATCTCACGCAGAACGCAATCAATCTAGATAAAATAATTATGTAACAGAAACTAAGTTTTAACACGGGCAACTAATTAGAATCTGACAGTTTTCGAATGAAACCGAGTGCTTAATTCGGTTAGTTAAATTAAACAATTAAATATACACAGTGGCAGCTTTAAACTGTACCAATCTATTTTATTCGACGTCGAAAACCGCATCACCGAAATCACATTTTCCCTTCGGTATAAATCCGCCGAACATAACCTTTAATTTCATGAAAAACGGCACATGGCACGCCGAAAGCGCCCCCGTCATAATCGTAATTGGCGAGGAAATCCGCCCACTCAATGGGACGTCTCGTCCCTTCGACATCATCAGGAAAAACGATTTGTTGTGTTCAAGGATTTTTTTTGCGTTGTCAATTACGATGGAACGAACAATGATAATGAATTTTTGGGTCGGATAAATGTTGTGGAAGTGCTCCGGGTTATTAGATCTCGCAACGTGTTTCGTGTTTCGAATCTTTTATGTGAATTTAATGATCTTATAAGGCGATCCCGGAGTGCCGTTCATCAATCTTTCTCATGAATGTTTAAAGGAGGCTGGGGAAAAATTTGCGCGAGCGAGGGAAGAACGAAAAGAAACGAACAAAAGCTGCAGGGAACTGTGTAAACAAAAAATTGAACGTTAGAACTTGAAATTGGGGTTTTATGGAAGACTTGTAAAATTTGTAGCGACTTTGATCTTTGTATTAATACATCTACCATTTTTCTGTTATTTTTTAAAGTTTGCTGTTTTCAACCACAAAAGTTAGAAAAATTACAAAAACAGAGATTATACCATTGTTTCAAGCAATTCGTATCTATAATTTTCTTATTCTACAGCTAAAGACTGGAACGAAGGAGAATAAAGGTTTATAAAACTTTTGTTGACGTTACAACGTGGTAGGTATAATTTAAATTAAGAAATATATACAAATTGAGTCAGTACTGTGATATCGGTTGAACCTGTCTTTCGCATTCATGATATGAGACTTTTCAAGTTATTGTTTTTTTTTTTACAAATTTTTGAAAATGGATATGTTCAACTAAGGTACATTTTTAGCATTATTATTAGCAAGTAATTACTGAAAGTTGGTATGAAGCTAAAAAATTTATTGCCCTTTCGAATGGCACTAATATTAGTTTATGCTATCACACAGGATGTTCACTAAAATCAGTTATTTTGTAAAATATTTAAACAGCTATAACTTCGTTTGTTTTTTACGTCGAACACCCTATTTCTTCTTGTATCATTAGATTTTTTTATGATCTTTTATTTTTATTAAGTACAAGGTATACCTACAACTTTAGATATCGTAAGTATAAAAAAACTTGTGACAAATGTAATAATTATTCCTTAGAAGTAGGCTCTGATTAGAATTTAGAAGAAATAAAGTTTATGTACGCAAAAAAGTATTAGGTGAAGTATTCTTACATACATCCAGTTGGATCAGATTTTTAAAATTATTTACAGTAATTCCTTAGTTTCTCGTTTTTTCCATGCATAGGAATGGTTATTTACATTTTCATAGCTAGAAAGAATCTTTATTATAAAGGTGAGTAAAAAAAATAATATTTAATTGGATCTTTAACTGGATCTGTCAAAATCAAAATTGAAGAAAAAATTATCAAATCGACTCAAATAAGAGTTTTTGAAATTAATTATTTTGTTTGAAGAAAATCGAATGAACAGCAAGAACATTACAATACCAAAGTTTTTTACTATTCATATTTAAAGTTCAGCAGGGTCGGAAAATTATGTGAATCAGTCTGTACACACAAATACCTAATTACTAATAAAAATTTACTTAGTTTTGCCTCTGTATTTTTTTGTCATCTTTTGAAATTTTTGTTACTTGCAATTAACTGCTGTTTTCGCTATGATACTGCTACATAAGTATAGAACTGACATAGTTCAATATATCGTGGCTTCCTCAAGAAAGAACCTAGCTAAAAGTCAAAGTCAGTACGTTGAAACCTTTCTACCGTCGTCCGTTTTAAACCCTTTCTTCGGTTTTCCTTTTGTGCCCCGTCTTCTATAATTTCAAGCAGCACTTGTAGTTTAAGTCCAATATTCAACCTCAAGGCGTTCAAATTAAACCGTCCCGTCTGCAGTGCTTCATACCCCTTGTGTGTGTGACGTCCCGTTAACTATTAATTGGGTGCTTGTTCTAATGAGATGTGTCTGCTTCTATGCAATAACATCCCTAAATTTAATCAGAACCCATTAGAAGCGTGGAATGTTTACGGTTTTGCAAATATTCAATCGATTCCATTGTATTCGGAATTAGGTTGACGCGTACATATGTGGTTGATTATTCATGAATTTGCCACATCAAAGCGGGTGGTTTTTGGATTTCTACGGGACACTGATGAATTATACAATTATCACAAGAATTATTTAAACGACTCGATTATTAATGGTAATTGTTTAGAAGATTCGTGACAGTCGCCAAAGTTTCGTGTAGCATTTGTTTTTTTATTTTCCAAGGCAGTAAGTAAACTTTGTTAACCGAATAAGTTATTTCTAGTCTTGACGTATTTTCCCTGTATAATGACGGCGCCATAGTAGCCACAATTGTTTATTTACCTGAAGAATTATTGTTTACAAATAAATGAAGTTTGATTGAGTTAAAACAACCTAGACGATCGTTTTGTTGATTTTGGAGGGTTGTAAACTTGGGATTTCTTCGACTTGCCATTAACAACAAGAAAACAACTTGTTTGAATATCGTTAGAAACGACCACGGGAAACAACGAAAATAACTCAACAAATACCTTTTTGTCATTAAATTTCCATACAAATGTTCCGTCGTTACTAAACAATCCTTGCGATTAATTTATTATTAGATGAAGGTCCGATGTAATTGGCGTCAATAATTTGTGTAAACATGAAGATATTGTGTGCTGCTTTATTTATTATTCGATGGTGTTTGATTTGAGATATGAAGATGTGAAAAGCATGTTAGTTTAGTTAGAATAGCGCATATTTAACAGGTGTTATATAATTGAAGGTAAATGTGGAGAAATGATCAACTGATCTGAGGAAATTACGGTGGACGAAACGAGTTCTCTTGATGTTGACAAATACAATAAGTTTTTATATTGTTAAGTTTTTAAATATATGTTATAGGTACACTGGTACGAAAAATAAAAAATCGGAAGTATCTTGGCAAAAAAGCAACAAAAAGGAACCTTCCCGAACCTAAACTGACAGCTCTGTGAAATTTGCCGATTTGCGAGGTCAGTTTTACCGTAGAATCTTTTTAAGCTACGCCAGTTACTCTTCAAAACATATAAATGTCAAAGCCGTTAGTCGACACGTGTTGGGCGCCACATGTGAGATATTCAGCGCAGGAAGTATCGCAAGTGTGAAAAAAGAGTTCTTGTGGCTAAAACAATTCACTTTGGCACCAAACTAATTTTTTAACACTTGAAATTATATAGTACTTGTACTTCTACTTCTTCAGTGACATCCAGCTTGTTGCTCATGTTTCGTTTCTTTCTTCCACCCACGTCGTATTGTGTATTATATCAAGTTCAGGTCACACCTGTGCCACATCTGATGACTTCGCTCTGTGGGGTGCTCTCCCCCCGTCCCTAACCCTTATTGAGTAGAATCATGTAGGAAGCGTATAGCATCATTGTTCAGTTAATTAAATGTAAGAGAGAGGAACGGCACGAAAGAACAGCGGAATTCATCAAAATTAGAGTCGAACTCGCCTATACTTCCAATTGCGGTCTCTTGTCGAGATCCCGCCGAGATCCGGTTAATCCGGAAACACAGAAGTTTTCGTCCATATTGATTATTGTCAGTGATGCCGTTTCAACCCCTGGCTTTTCTAATAAAGCCGACTTTTCAACATGGCCACCACAAATTTGAATGTGCCGTTTCTAAACGGAGTTTTGTTGATGCGGCACTCTTTGGAAACGGGACGTTTTCGACATTGTCGATGTTTATATTGGAAATTCCGAGGGGCAATTTCGAGGAAAAGTATCGATTTAAGGATGGAAAGTTGACGGGAGTAGATGGAGGAATCGAGCTTTCAACGGAGGATCAACAACAAGGAGACCCAGATTTCGCAGACGATGCCGTTATTCATCCTGTCGATAATGATGGTGTCGGGGTCCGATTTCGAATCAATGCCGGTATAGATAACTACATAAAGGATGGGTGGAAGAAAAGGGGCGGCAGGGAGGCGGTAAAAGGAGAAACTGTAGCCGATGAGGGCGGGAAAGCGGCGGTCTAATGTCTCAGAAAACGTGCGATGTAGTGGACCTATAAGTTGTTTCGCAGTGTGTTGAAGAAACTCGAGTTTGGTAAGTACACTTACTACAAGAACTAATGGTTAAGCTGTTAAGCTATTTACGTGAACACAACAGTAAGGAGCCCACTTAATAACAAAAAATGTTCCCATTATATTAAGCTCAAAATTGTCGGGATCTAGTCGACTTTATCTCCTCAAACCATAATCATTTTAGATATTTGTATTTGGTAAGATGAATATTGTTTTATAAGAAAAATATAAACATGAACAAAAAAAAAATAATATAAATCAATAAATAAATCTTGGATTGTATTGGGTTTTCTACAGAACGTTTACACATGTTTTAAAAACATCTGCTCGAGAATTTATTATTAATAAACAAACAGTTTTAATGATAGTATTTATTAAGACTGGTAGTGTACATTAATAAAGAATTTTTTTGAGTTGAATCTACCTATTGTCGCTTTTCTAAACAAAGTACATATCTATATTTTTATTAGTCGTTTTTTCACAAATACAATGAAAGGTTGGCCCGCGTGTTTACTCTACATAACTAACAACAGATTTATATCTTCCCTAAATGGAATTTTTTGACAGAAGAAGTAACCATGGTCTTCCGACGTCGAATCGCGTCAGAATGAGCCCTAGCACGCCATGTATTTCGCCTTCGCCTAGAATTTGTTGTGAAGGCCAAGAAGTAATTTCTCCATTGATCGGAAGACACAAGCCTGAACGCCCACAGTTCCTGATTTCGTGGCCGTTGCCCTAATTCATCCAGTCGATAATGACACTGTCTTCAAACCCGAATCAATGCTGGACTGACATTGATTGAAAATTTGCCCGCATATAATTCTCACCAGTCTTGTCTTTAATCAACGTAAAACGAAACGAAGAAGTCGCTTGAAATATGTTTTACGATCTGACGGATGCAGATATAACCGTGTGGAAAGTTGTAAAGTTTAGGTTTGAGTTAAGTCGGAGTTTTCAACGAGTCTTGAAACGTGTAAATAGACGAAAATTACGACGGTGAAACAACTTGAAAAAACTACCGAAGGAAAGAGATGGAGTGTATTGGATTATGCGGATTCCGAAGACGAGATATGATCGACATGTTTTATTTAATGTGGTTGGGGACGGAAGAATCACAGAAAGGAATGGAAGAATGGAAATACTAATGTAATTTTCTTTGACTTGTGACTTTTATTGTCTTACTGGTCGAAGTTTAATAATAATCAATCATAATGTTGGTTTACTGCGTTTTTCCGTGTTTTCAATAATTGATATTCCATGTTCAGAATGGATCGATGCTTTATTAGGTCGTCTTTTGCAACTTTAATGTATCAGAAAAACGAAGGTTAAACTTCGAACTCTCTTTTTCTACTTTCTGGGTATACAAATTAAAAATTAAAAAAAGATTTACATACATTTAAAAGAACACTTTGAGTAACAGGTTGCAGTATTTCAGCATTCAGAAAAAATGGGGAAAACTGGGATTTTTAGTCCTCTATATCAGATAAGCACCGGAAAAAATGAGAGACTTGAATAAAAGTTATTCACAGAAGCAATGGAAAAGTGCACAATAAAACTATCTATATGTAGTTCAACTTTAATGTTCTTTGTGAAACAGTGCTCTCTGGATGTGGTTGTTTGAAAGCACGTACAATATTTTGACTACTGAAATGAATCAGTGTAGCAATTTTTCTAAATAATAATTTCTCTGGGTCTACGGTAGTTTACATTTTTTCTTAGTAACTAGCGTCATCAGCGGCAGCTTTATTGCATAGGATTGACGCCCCCGCAGATCTGCCCCATCACAGAAGGCCGCTATGGTAACCGTCTAAATTTACAACCCCATTGCGACCCCTTTGATCCCCGTTTGTGCAATTTCGTCAATAATAAAAGCAACGAAAAACCGCACACACTGCAAAAAGCACCCTCGATCGAGAATGTAATACCTCAGCGGTGTAAATTCCATTCGACCGGTCTGTCATGTCCTATATCCTGGATGGCCTATAAAATTCACTGGTTCCTTCGGGCGTCAGCTGCGGCTTTCGCACGGCTCAGACCGCTTGTTCGGCTGGCTTATTCCGAATTGGATGGCGGCGGCGTCATGCCAACTTATAATGGGTTAACAGCGGACTCGGTACTCGGACGTAATACCACACCACCCCCTTAACTTCACATATGTCGCGAAACGAAACTCGTGCGTTTATGGAGGCGTAAAAAAATTTCATCAAAATTATAATTTCGAGAGACGGGCGAAATGCCGCATTTACAACCTGACACGGACATTAAAAGAGAGGGACCGAAACGTATACCCATTGTTGGATGTAAACATAAAGATAGGGATAGCGTGTATCTTTGCTTGAGGTCAGTATCAAATTTATGTAGTTTGCATAGTTCGTGACGTCACATGTGTATTATGGGTTGCATAGCTATTGGAGAGAACGGGAAGTTTTCAAAATTTCATTGTCTGTTGCTCATTCCAATTTCAGATTTAGTGGTTGCAATTTCGTGCAAACTCTACTTTTGTGTAATAAAGGCATTTCATGCTCTGTGTTATCATTCGACCCTTTCAACATGTTAGTAGTAACATCAGAATATAAGCGCTAGGATGTGAATCCCTATAGTTTCACAATTATCCAGACATATTAACGATATAGGCTTTGTAAACTGACCTAACTAATATGCGATAGTTCTGGTTGCATGCTCTACCAACAAATTTGAATCTGTGCAAATATTTACCAATTTGCACACCTCATGCACTGACCACTTCAATAAACGCCGGACATATACGGCTCTCAGTTAACAAGATTCCATTAACCGGGGATTATAACTAACTTATATCACTGCCTTAAATTTGGGTCAGATGACGTTAGCAACTCTAAAAAAGATGCTGCGTAAACTACTAAACTAAATTTTAACGAAAAATTGCCACTATAGAGTTGGAAGACGCTTATATTTTCTAGGAACCACGTTATGTTTCCCAAGTTTATTATAATCGTTTAAATATGTGATGAAGTTGAATACTTATTTGTACACTGGGTATAAACATATTTTCGATGGCTCCAAAACGTACGTCAAAATCAAAAACTTTTCAGGAGACAAAAAGACTTATCTAATTTTGTTGTGTGTTTTTATAACGTTGTATCACATATTAAATAATATTTTGTGTCAAAATGAATGGCAAAAAGTAAAAAAAAATCGAAAATTTTTACTTGCGAGGTAATTTGATCGTGATCTGATATCGTTTGATTAATTGTATATTGATTTATTCTTTGACAAATTCTTTACATATAACCATTACATAACATAATTTTGAATTGAAGGGTTTAGTTGATTCAATAAGTTCAAGGGAGTTCAATTTTAAAATGAAATTTTTCTACAAATATTTCAAATGAAGGTGATTGATTTTCCTATGGCTCTTAAATCGGTCGGGTTAGCTGATGCAAACACAAACAAAAAAAAAACTTATTTTAAAATGCAAACAGAAATTTATCTGAATAATTAAAACGGTAAAAGAAGTGTTTAGTGGAGTAAAACTTGAAAAGAGTAAAATTTAATAAGCTGCTTGAGAAAGTGCCAATATCATAAATAATTGGAATAAAATTGACTTGTACTGCTAATAGTGTTACAGTTTTCCAAGCTTGACAGTGTTATATTCGAAAATTATTCAGTACTTTTCTTAGTCTGCACTAAATTCCTGCATTCGGTAACAAATTAACGGGATCCAGATTAGTAAATATCATTGAAATTAGATCCCTTTGATGCTGCTGTTGATACACTTTCATCTGTACATTATATATCTGTGCACGAGGGCGGTTGTACACCACCCTTCACCTAACGAAATTAAATTGCCATCTCGACGCTTTTGCGTCACTAGACTGGAACGACTTCTCGTCGGCATTCTCATTAATGATTCATCATGTTTGATTAACCTCCATGGCATTTTTACGAGGTGCGAAAAGGTCTCGGCTAAAGGGCAAGTCGAGCCCTTGGCTAGCTACTACGATGAATACACTCGCCACTCTCTCTCTCACCCTTTTCGTTGTATATTCATAAAGCTCGCACAGTGTGTGACGTTTGATTAATTGCAGGTGTCGCGGAGGCGTGTCCGAGAGCGGCGTCCGCCACTACTGCTGCTGCCCCCACGGTGAGTACCTACATGCATTCAATTTAGGTTTAGCACGTATGTATGTATTGGAGGCGGTCGGGTTCGAATTGATCGCGTTCACACGTCGACGGCTATGATTGATATGATGGGGGTTTTGGGGGCTTGACAGCGGTCGGGATGACGACGGGTTGTTGGAAATTTTGGACAGATCATTGAAGAAATATACAGGGGGTGATAGAAGGGTTGGTAAATATTACAAGTTTTTTTTGCCGATGTTTTGTAGGAGCGCTACGGTTTTATAAATTGGTTTAAAGGTTGACTGCAAGTAGTGTGGGAGGTTCTCTTTAGGATCTACTAAAAGTAGTTTGCTATTTTACAAAGGCAGATGTGGTATAAAACTTAACATTGCTTTTGCTGTTGACCTTAGATAACATATCTTACAAACACTTTTAACATTACAAAGTCTGATGGTCGTTTGTAGTCATATAACGGTTAAGTGAATCGCGATTAGTGACGATCAAAATGGATTTTAGAGTTGGCAAGGAGTGCATCAACTTAAATTTAAGTTTATTTCTGCTCTGTTGAATTGAAAATAAGCGAAGAAGTTAATATCGGTTTGGGAGCACAAAATATTTAGAAGAATTTAAAAACGAAGTTTCTTATGTGTTGTTGAGCAGGTTTGGTAAAAGTAGATTTAAGCAGTGTTGATATGACGGTTATAAATTTTGAATTTCTTCTAATTTGTTGTCCACATAGAGCTTTTACCGAGCTTAATGCTATGTAGCTTTAACACGGTTTGTCCACTTTGAATCGCATTAACCAAGCCTAGCCTTATTCCGAGGTGTGTTTCGCACCGGATCCGGCTAATTAAGCTGTCTGCCAGCATTTATTATTCTACAGGGTGAACCAATTATTCTTAATTCCTCCATTTTTCATATTCGTCCATCGTCTTTCTTCAATTTAACATTGCCCGCGGTCGCGTTTTCTAACGAATTTGAAATATACAAGACCGCGTAATTCGATTTGTCATCGGAACGAACCGATAGCCTTAATTATTTTCCATCTGGTACAGTCGTATCGGTTCATTAGCATTTCAATGCTATGCAATCAACGTAGAAAAAGCTTCGTCTATTTTTTAACCGACCCCTGCAAGAACACAATAAAAATCGATATCGAGTCGAGTGTCTGGTTTTGACATTGCGCCGTCTAGGAAGAAATTGATTTCGTTGTATTTTCCATTAAAAATAACTGAAAAAAGGTCAAGGAGTCTCATTTTTATTGCGTTTATCAAGGGAACAATTGCCCGTCATATCGATAGTGATTATTGGAAAATAATAGCGGGAAAAAGTTCTGTTTATTTGAAAGGTTTGAATATCGAACGAGCTTTTGCGAGTAACTGCGGCGCCCTCTACCAGCGGAGGGTCGAAATCGTGTTGTAGCAAGTTTGTACAGGATGCAGATGTTTTCGCGACCAAGTAGCGATTCCGAATCTGTTTAGTCTGGTTTGTTTCTCAACTAACAGGGAGCTAGCGACATCGACGCTCAACCTCTGTTGGTAGAAAACCGACGCGACTTGTTGGTGATGATTTTTGAAATTGCGACGTTTGTGCTACTAAACAGCAGATGGCACTGGTGGCGTATAGGTTGCCTTGGATCTCCACAGGTGTCACTATGTGTTTCGTTTTTGCGTAGATTTATTATTACCAGATGCAGCCATACGGCAAAAGGTTCAGCAAGACGTCCATTCTATCGCTGTCTCTATCAATGCGTACATTTTGTATAGCGCTATCCTTTAGAGAGGTACTGTCAAACGAATTTGTTGAAATTTATGAGTTTTTATTCATTTTCTTGCTAATTGCATGGTAAGACTATCCATTCTTGTGGTCCAAAAAGTAAATTCTACTTACGATTTTAGTATTAACTTCATTTTAACGTTGTTGGCTAAAATTTGACGGGTTCCACTGATGATACAAAATCTCCTCGAAGTATCGTGAAATGTGGAAGAAACAACTGCAGGCATCGCTGTATAACTTATTCGAAGCATTTAATACGAAATATTACCAAATAATTGTAAAATTAACAATTATTCAAATGACATTGAGCACGCGCAGTCTCTTGTCTTGACCGATTTGGACCGATTCGTCGAGTTACGACACACGCTAATGTGATAAAAAGAAATAAACAATTGGCATGGTTGAAGTTAGAAAGAGATGGAGAGATGTACCAATTTCGTTGATATGTTTTTTAAGAGCAGACGTACGTTTCTAATAGGATGACTTAATCTGGTAATAATAAATCTATGCGTTTTTGTTTTCCGTAATAAATTGTGTAATCGATATTTCGGCCAAAATTTCGTGTTTTTTTTTTTTTAATTTGTATTCCACGAGTTCATGTACATTTTGAAGACTTTCGTTCAAATTGACTTGTTGTTTAGTTCGCGTTATTGTCGTCATTGAAGGCATTTCAGTCTATTCGATTGGTGGAAATGTTTAATGTAAACTCCGGCGCGTTATTCGGCCAATTTTTAATTAAATGTCAGATATGAAGTTTTTGTGACTTTGGATGGAGGTCGTATAGCGTCATTCAATAACTGTCACGATGTAATGAAACAGTTGACAAGTTCTGTATTTCTCTTTTGTTTTATGGTTCGTCGTAATTTATGGAGAAGTGAATTTCAGGTGGAGGATATTTTATACATTCTGTTTTATGTTACATATGTGAAAGTGTAAAGTGGGCGAAACTTTGGGGTGGTTGTATTTTTTTTGTTGAGCCAAAGGTTTAGATAAATTTTAGAGTTAGAAATGTCGGTAAGAATTGCAAAGGATAAGTGAACGGCGTCGATCAGATGCCTAAATATCCACGTTTGTTTAATCCGTTAGATGGAACGTGTAATATGTCCGGTCAACCCAGGCAGGATTTAATATTACTCCAAGCTAAGGTTTATTAATAATTTATTTTAACGTTTTATCTGTCATGATTTTGAAGCTTTGGGAGATGATGATTTGAATAAAAAACTTAATTTATAAAGTGCACTTTTGTGTAAATTGCGAAGTGCAGTTTGTTGTAATTTTTTTCAATAAGAAATAAAAATAGATTATATTTTCAAACACACATCAAATTGGATTTTAGTGCAAATTGCTGCAGTAGGTAAATAAACAAGCGCACATTTTCATTTAGAAAGTAAAACATATACCCTTATAAATAAACAATTTGAAAATTTGAAAAATGACTTCGGTTCCGAAGTAAATTTCGACTTTAAGTTTTATCTGTTAATGGAATATAGCGAAATGGAATTTTTTGTTTGCAATTGGTTGTTTTTTGTATAACAAAATGGCGGATGCGCCGGGATATACATAAATGTTAACTTTGTTTTCAGTACGAATGTAGCTTGAAGCAATTTGTATTTCGAAATATAACTGTATAATTTCAAAAATATTGATATACTTTTCTACATAATGTTGCGTATTCATTGTTATTGTTACAGAAAAACGAAATGCTATCTAGTAATGAAATTACAATAATGAATTTTTTCTCTCTGGGGATTTAGCAATTTAATTATGAAAGTTTTGCTGTATGTTCTTCATAAAAATACTGAAGCAATTTATTTATTTATTATTTGTTTACATAAAACTGAAAATTTTTCAGAAAAAAATTCTTGTTGAGAATTTGATTTCTCAACGTCTGTAGATCTTTCGTTTTGTTTTTGTGCTAAAGCATCATTAACTTCCTTTCGACTACAAAAAGGTTCCGATTTGAGTAATCGGCCGTCGTTTTTTCTCCGCCACCGAAAGGGTGTTTCGTCGACAAAGCCTCTGGACATAATCCGAACTTTTAGTCGCTAATTAGCCGATGTCCTTGTGGAAAAAGCTTTCGAGCATCACATCCTTTTCTCTCGGACGTTCCGGATCTCACCTAAATGAAAATTAATTAAGCACGACGAACGATAACACACTTTTCCGATAATTGTTTCTTTGCAAAATCGACATTTAAACATCTGATTAATTGCCAACTTGAAGGTTTTCAGTCTTTGAATTTCATTAGCGGCAGTTTTAAACGAATCAATCCAATTAATTAATGCTCCTTACTAGATTAGTTCCGTTGTATTGTCTCATCTCCATTTCCTTTATGCCGTTTTCTAATTAAATAGAGTAGATTTGGATTGACCGTTTTTTTGTTTCTGCGTGTGTGCATGAGTTTCCATAGTTTGCTTCGCTATTTGGGAGGATGTCAAGGGATATAAGGGCACCTCCATCCTTTTCGAGATTATTATAGCGTTTGACGTCGCTCTCGTACAAAGCTCATTCCGGAAATCCTATTAGTGTTTTCCATTATATACAAGTTTAGAAATTACGGTCTTACTCCGACAACATATTCTTGGATTTTAATTTTGTCTAAAAACGAGTGTTCAATTAAAGGGGATTTTCCAAATAAACGAGACAAAATTTATGTTTAAACAATGGTTGAAAAACTAGTAAGTACAATTAAATACCTTAGTAGTTCTCCACCAATTATTTAAAAGTCTCTGTAATCAATAATTTTCATATTCTGATTCTATAGTTGAGTAAAGTAAATTTTATATCAGTTTTTTGCAGGCGTCGAGCATGAATTTTTCGCACCCTCTTGCCACAGAATTAAAAATTGAGTACGGTTTAATGCCGGGGTTGAAATTAAAGGTTTTACGTCTAATCGGAGGGCGTTTTTGGATATGAATTATTCATTTTAAGTAGTCATCGCTAAGTAGTGGAATATTTTAATCATTTGATGGTGTTTGTGTATTTTTCAGAAAATATTTTTTTATTTATTTGTACCTATCATAATAAATGTTGATGAAGTACATACATCATCCTCACAATAACACATTCGAAGAAAATAAAGTCTTGTTTAATTTTCTCCGTTTTTCGCGATTTACTGTTATACTGGAAACTTTTAAGGAAAATCGGTTCAGGAGAGTGAAAAGTTATCCCTGCAGTTTTCGCAGTTACTGAGATGAAACAAATTCATTAGTATGTATTACGAGTCTTAAAATTAATCTCCGAACGCAAAAAGGGGAACAACTAAAAATTAAGGAAGATTAAAGCGAAAGATGCTTCGTCGTTTCGTTGAACGAATAAAATAATAAAAAACGACGTTCATGCAAAGTTTTTAATATTATTTCGTGTGATTACAAGACGAGATACGACGGCATTCGATTTTATTAAATCTGTTACGAAATTAAAAATGTTCAGATCTTTTTATTTACTTTGCAGGAATTGAAATGGAAACCATTACTGTTGATCGGATTATATCAGGATTTGCATATTATCTTTTTAAAAATAAGAATCCACGGGGTCGTCTGGAAAATAAACAGGGCGGTCATGTGTTCTATTGATGGGTCTTTTTTGATTAAGAAAAATTTGTGTGTGACACAAAGAGGCGAGATGTATTAAATAGTTGGACGTGGGTATTAAAATAAAGTGATAAAATTGTGGTTCGTTTATGACTGTTTAAATTAGTAAATTACACTAGAACATTAGAGAACATTTCAATTAAGTTATACAAAAACTTTTTTTTATTATTTTTGTTACTTTATTTTACTATGTAAGAACATCGAAAAAAGATATGCTTGTTACAAAGTGATAGATATATGCAAGGAGGGTGAGGCGAGACTATTTTCAGTAATAGTTTAAGTGATGTGATGTATAACCAATGTGGGGTAAATCACATCACGACTTATGTTTAACACGAGAATATTATGAGTGCAGCAGATTTAAAGAACCAAACAATGTTGGATTTATACAAACAGTTCAAATCAAGTTTATAAATATAGTTCAAAGGGTAAAAACCGTTGGACAAATTAAAAAACAACGTTAGTAGTTTTTTTATCTCTCCTAACAAGACCTTTTGTCTAATCATGTATTGAATTAGAGTCATATGACATATGAATTATGTTCTCAAGATTCCATTTTAAAAAATATGTATCGTATTACTGAGATCATTAATTGAATGTAAGTACTCAGAGTACTCCTTTTCTGAATTAGCTTGGTATTTCAACCCATTTTGTACGTGGTTATTTTGCTTTTATGAACATTTGTTTGAGCGTCTATTGTATTCAGTACGATAACAAAAATATATGAAACTATGAGCCAGCAAAGTGCGTTGTAGTTCATATAAAGGATTCTTACACTGTATCGTTTTCATCCCTTCCTTTTTTACTCCCCGTTTTCCTCGTTGCCAATTTCGTCCACACTACAGCACTAGCCGTCCGCTTAAACTTTCTCAGCTCGACGTTTAGTATCACTTTCCACTCGCTTTCATCCTTTAATCTGTGCACATTTTACTCCGTTTCATTTTCTCCGTCGTAATCCCGGTCCGCATCCCCTTACATCATCTTTCATCCCCATTGTTCTTGGCGTTCGATGCTTATATTGCGAATTCGGTCTATTGTTCGTCGGCAATTACGCAGGTGCCGGCAATCTGATTAGTAGAGACGCTAGACACTGTTAATACACCTTCTCGTTTCGTTCGCGAGGTGTGCGCTATCATTTCACGCTGTTACCAACTTAATCGGATATTTCTCTCTATGCGACGATCAATCAACGCAGATTATACTCTTTTTGTCGACGCGCGGAAAAATTCCCATTAGTATTTATTAAAACATTCGTCAAGAAGAGACGGTGGGAAAACCGGAAAATTTTCGACACGCACTTTTCTCGTCGATGGATACAAATAATGTTTGGTATTCTTCACTTCATATTCCGGTTGAATGACGTTACGACGTCGAAGAGATTAGATTCTGCTACGAAATGGCCACGAGGGCAGAATATAATTTGACATTATTACAAAATCAGCTTGCATGATGTCTCGTTATCGAACATGCGACCAGTAACAACAAGTTGGGCTTGTTAGGCTTGTCAAGCTCGCATTTTTGCGTATGTTGACAACAGAGTAAACGAGAATTATACGCGTTTGCCCTACATACGCCAAAATAGAAATAACAAGCAGAAAGACAGTTTTTAAGATATTGAGGGTACAAGAGAAAAAAAAATCAGAGAAAGATATAACAGTCACTTTTAAACTCCCAAACTTTAAGCGTTGAATGTGTAAGATACATAATATATATATATATATATATATATATAACAAAATAACATTAATGAAAACCTCAGCTACAACATAATTTCGTGTCTATTTGTGGATTTCAGAAAAAGAAAATTCATTGTTCCCAACTGTTGCGTAAATAAATTGTTTGGATGAATTTACTTATGCAATGACGATTTCTCACCTATCATGTGTTTTTCTTTAATGAATCACCAGTGAAATGACCTCATCTCAATTTTCCTCTTGCAGCAGCGCCTTTCCTTTTTTAAAAGGCGGTCTCAGGTGTCGCCTGTCCCAATTAGATATCCAATCAATTTCGTAAGAGTGCATTTGTCAAAGCGTCCCCTTATCAGTAACACAGCCGTTCCAACTGTTGAACGCCCGTGCAAACACCATACATCAAACTCGGCGTTCCATGCGCACGATACCAACGGGTGCCATCGCGAAGAGAAATATTGCGGCGATTAAAACTATTAATGATCATCAACATGGTGCATCGACAACTATTGGGAGTTGGACGATTAATGAGAGGTGGGGATTTATTTTCGCTAGTATAGGTAAATGATGATTGAACTGATGTACATGAACAGATTTTAGTATGAATTTTGAAGCGTTGCTTTGCATTATGGAAAGCTTGTATATTTTGAGGAGGTTGGGGGGGTATGCATGAGCGTGGTAGTTATTTTGTAGTAGATGAAGGTATTCGCTTTAATAATAAATAATTTTCGTGCACGAATGCAGAGTTGGAAGTTTTTTTACGGTGGAGTATTTGCATCCGGTGTAAGTTCTTGGAAAATAAATACAATGACGTTTACGAGGAGGAGTGTTTTAGCGAAGAAAAGGGACTTTACAAATAACACTGCGGTTTGTGTAGGTGTTTTCCGAGAACGTTCTAAATTAAAATTTTGTAGTTATGGAAATTGTTCGTGTCTATTTCGATCGAGTTCTAAATTAATGCTAATATAATGAATGACACATTCCACACACAAAACAAGTACAAAAGTAATAATGTACTGACACGTATTTTGCTAAAGTTAAGCTTTTTCCGCCATATTCACCATTTCCGATATAAATTAGCTTTCTAAATTTGTTAGCTTTACTGCTCTGTTTAGATATATAAATTGGTTTATACTACTAATACATATTTGTCAAAGTTTGTGAAGATGTTTGGATGTTTGTTACTCAACTCTAAGACAGATAAATAAATAAAACTGCTCATCGTGAAGCCAAAGAGAAAAAGCAGCAATGACAGAAAGGTTCCTAAAAATTAATATCCTGATGGTTGGGAACGGGATTAAAGGGAGATATTAATAACGTGTTTCTAGGAGGAGGGAGTTGCGGGCATCAGCTAGTGTAAAAAAATTAATGTTTTCAATTTTTGCTAGTTCAATTTATGTTAACAGAAAATTGAAAACTTTAACTTTGGCAAACTTAACATTCTTAATTTAAAATAATATATCTCACCGCATCTCTTGACATTAATAGAGGTCTCTAACTCTTGACGATTTTTGCTTTTGATCGATGTACACTAGGTCTGCGAATTAGTGCGACCTATTTTAAGTAAAAAAATTAAAATTTAGCTTTAAAACGAATCTTCCCGTATATTTTAGCTTTTTTCTCCCCTGAGCAATGCATCACGTCGGATACTTTTTAATAACCGTACCCGTTGAGTTATGGCGTTGCAGATACACCTTCTGCCCCCGTAATTCAGTGACGTGTATCCGTTTGAAATATGCCCCAATCGACTAATGCATATATTCCGGGGGCGGGTTGTAGGATAATGCGGTACGGAATTCGCATTCGCGTGTACCCTTCGATATCACGCATTGCCGCCGTGGCCGTCAAAGCGAGCGCAACGTCCAGGTCTCGCCGCCCTACGCGGTTTATTACCTGACCACAAAAGGATTTGCGGGCAACGACTGCGCTGATAAGCCCTCGATTTAATTTTGCGGCTGTCCCAACCGGACGTCGACGCTTGATCTTGTTTTACATTGTTGTTTCGTTCTAATGTTTATGTATGGCGGCGGCGATGGCGGTAACTGTTATTGGTTTTCGGTCGAAAGAGCAACGCGATCGTTTTCATTAATCGCGATATCTGACGTGATCCGAACCAAATCACGCCCAAACTCATTTATATCGGAGGCCCGAACGGCCGAACGGGATGTATTTCCGAGGTTTTAACCAAATTCGACGCCATTCATCGGGCGATTTATGAAAGATGGGACCGATAGAGGGATTGAAAGACAACCCAATATTGGAATAACAACATCATGAAGCTTTTTTTTAGGATTAGGTCTGATTGGACGATGTTTCAATAACATGATGAGAGTAAAAGTCCTTATCGACGCTGTGCAACGCTCGATTTTATATGGAATGACGGGCTTTTTAAGCCTAACTTGTAAATCATTAATCAAGAAGGAAATATCTCTTTATAATACAATACGTAGGTGGAAATATGTCATCAGATGTCTTCTATGGCTGGTTAAATTAAAACGGTAAATTATCCCAGATGTAAATCTCTCTGAACGAAGGTCTGGTTCTTGTAGGTGTTCGTCTGTAATCCTACTTTAAATGCCGATAACGCCGATAAGCGTCCGCTTTCGTCGAATACTGTTCTCACAACTTTAATACCCATGACTACCATTATTTAATCTAGCGGTCACTGTAGACATTCTGACCATTGTTCTCTAACAATGATCAGAACAACTTATTTACGTGAACTTTGAATACCGAAAGTTTCGCTAGAATTCTAATAGTTAGAGAAACAACCTCTTTGAACGAAAACAAAAAGGCTGTACGTACGTGTGTTGCTATTTACGCAGCAATGTAGGGATTTCGGGTCAGAAGTACCAACCGGAAACTATTTCAGTTTTTGTTGAGAGTTTAGATGTGTTTAAATTAAAGTCTGCTTAATTATTTGTAGGATTAGTGCAGTTTCATTTCCTAAGAAACTGTGGTGTACAAGGTAACGTGTGTTTTTTCTGTGAATTTTTGTAATTCTAGTTCTAAATTCACCTTGCTTAAAAAATTATATTTGGGTTAGGATTATTAAGATTTTAAAACGGATATCCTGAAAGGAACTTTCTTTAATACATCTTTGCTGAATTTTTGCGAAGACTTATTTCTTTGCTTTATTCAAATATTTGTACATTGATACATTACTTTTCAACAAACTCACAGTTTGTTTTTTTTTTCCTTCTTTACTTTTGATTTGGACTCACAGTGAAATATAAACATTTTCTGTTCTCAATTTTGCTTATTTTAATTGTAATTTTCAATCTTTTTTGTTGAAGGTAACCAAAATTAAAGTGTGTATTTTCCGCATTTTTTGTAGCGTTAAATCCTGTTCCCTAAATGTCCCGTATCTGTCAAAAAGTATTATCCCAAACTTAATAAACCCATTGTTTCCATTTCCAACTTCCCAAACAAGTCTAAAAAGTTTGCGAGGGGATTATAAAAATCGCCATCGTAAAATTCCACCCTCTGGTAAACTACATATGAAAACAATGATGGAAATATTAGAACCGCGTTAAAAGGTTGCGGTTTACCTGTCCGTCCAATTGTGAAATATCCCGTCGCCAATAAAGTGCAACGTTAACTTTTTTACGAGTGTAGGTGACAGCCGTAATAATTATGTTCTAGCAAGTTTGCACTTTCAAATCTCTTTAACTGTGACGTTCTCTCGGCGTGGCCAATTATGTGAGAAAAGTTGTTTCGGAAAAGTTACCACGCCAAGTAAATACTATGAATTAGAATGCATTAAAGTTCCATAAAGTTGGCAACACACTAAAATGCAGATTAGGAGCGTTAATTTGCGGCCCCCAGGTCGCGTCCACCGCCGCCTCGTCGTTTCCTTATTAGTATTCAACGGTCGCATCGCTTGTTTACTTTCGATCTTGTTCGCGTCCCACTTCCGTCGGTTGTGCGTACGCAATCTCAAACAAACCGCACTAACAATATTCCTTGTCTCTAATGCCGCATAAAAGCGCATCAATGGCATATCGGTTTTCAATATCTCATTTGCCATTCGAGTAGCGTTTCTTCTTTTCGCGGATATATGGAATATCTTATGCGACAGACACGGAAAGCGTATTTTTCCGCGAAATTAAAGAGAATCGCGATGGTAGGCTTTTTATCTCGGGGTTTTGGCAATCTGATCGTCGCGTGCTGAAGAATTCGCTCTTACGAATGTTAACGCGAGGGTTAGAAAGGGCGCAGATGGCTGCCAGCTAACATCATTGTTTTCATGTCCCAAGGAAACACTTTGCACTTTCCACTCTTCTTCTCGCTCATAAGGAAACTAATTTAAAAGACTGCAGCCGTATTATGCGAGATAAAGTACGTGGAGGTTGGCCACGAAGAGTAAGATCTGCGTCACGACCTTTCAAATTTGTAGATCAACTTTAGTGCCATTGTGTTTTAGTGATACCCGACAATTTTAAATATCTCCTACCTATAGTCATTACGATTTCAATAATAAGCTTAGTGGAAAATAACAAAGTTAAAAATTTTTGTATTTCGTACTTTTGATATTTTAGTTTAAGAATATATTGGCTGTAAGCTTAAAAGAAATTCAGTCGTTGCATTTATAGAAAATACCTGAATATCTGTTGAAAATGTTGTTTTTTTTTTTAGTTTTATCACCGTTCTCGGTGCATTGTGGAACATCAACGATCATTTTTAAGGCAGTTAATATATATTTTATTTCTCCGCGACATAAATTCGCTCGAATCCACCTCATTTCAAGACACTAATATTATCACCTGAGTTGTATCAGTACAACAAAGTGTCTCTTGTTGTTTAGACACCATGAATTATAAAGTCATCGTGTTTTCATATCGCCTTGAAATTCACCGCTCGATATTGGCGCCGCTTCATTAAATTACCAACATACATCTTCTATCACGTAACGTGATGACAAAACGACGACTTTTCCATGTAAATGTTACGCCATCAGCGCCACTCCATTTCCCACTTTTGTTGTGTTATGAAAGTTAGACGTTATGATGCAGGGAACGACTTGAACTATTGCGCTAAAATTTTTATCCACCATGGGATTTGAATTCCACACGTTTTGGCGTTTGACTTTACACGATTACGGTGAGAAAAGGACGAGGAAAACTAGTAAATTTGTTCATCATTGTCAGGCTTAAAAATTGTTGTCTTGAGTTTTTCCGTCAAACTTCAGCGCTTTTGTGGGATTTTAAATCAATTACGACCTTCATTCTGTATAACTAGAGTTGTTGTTTATTAATTTGTTGGCAAACTTGTGTAATTCGATTGATTTTGCGGCATGTAATTAAATCTGATTTTCAGCGATCGATCGATACAATTACAACTTTTCCCCTTGACTTACCTCAACAATGCGGCTTCTTCCATCCATAAGAACTTTGTTTTCTGAAAGTAATTTAATTATCGAATTTTTAATGAAGTTGGAATTGCCGCAAATACATTTTTTACGAATGCAAGCCACGTTTTTTTATTTTATTTTTACGTGGAAAAAATTTGGTAACAGCAATACCGCGAAGTAGGAATTCGCGGTTCTGTTTGACGCGCACACACTCGCAATTTTATAACTTTATGTAGCAGTGGTTGCTGCACTAAAAGCCGAATTAGAAAGTAGGGCTTTCACAACACATAAAACACTAATCTGAGTCTCGAAACACATTTTCTCAAACGCATATTGCGGGAATTTTTTATTTAAAAATGGGACGAGGGGGGTATTTCCGGCTTTAATGGGAGATGATGCGTTAGCGGATTTTTAGCGAGATTGCTGTTAATGTGTTGTTCGGTTGCAGTGGGACTAAACGCAATAAGTGCTTAAAAGTCAAAATCGAACTGTGGTTGTAGGAAATTTGTTCCATTAGGGTAGCGATTTATAATAGACTGAAATGTAAAATTCAGAACTTTTGTGGATATTATGGTGATGATTATTATTTTGTCGCTTAATACGTGTAAACATCTAAACGGATCTTTTTCAAAGAATACTTAATGTATAATTCGACCAAGAGCTTCACAGGGTGTAAAATAATTTATCACAAAAAAATCATGTCAATTTGAAACATTATTCTGGAGCTTTCTCTTTTTTTTTGGATTATTTTACTAATTGCTAGTCGCAAATATATTTCTATTTGTTATTTCAAAATTCACACCAGTCTTATGTGAGCTAATCTGGTCAATGTTCAGCATTGCACAGAGTAACGTCATAGATATATGACACATCTTTAATCAGACTAATATAGAGAGTGCGCGTGATTTTTCGCTCGGATATAGTCCATCCTCGCGTCTCCTTTATTAAAAGTTTTACCGGCAGTCTTTCTTTATTAAAAATTTCCACGGATAGGATATTGCCGAGTTTACCGACCAGACACGTGGATTTGTTCTGATTATGTTTGATATTGCTCGGAATTATGAAGACGGTTTAGTGTTTATTCCGGGTTTTATTAGACGAAGAGAGCAGAAAGTGCTACTTTGTCGCTTTTCCTGAAAAACCATAGTTTGCGCGCAGACGCCCCCGCCCATAGTCGTAAAAGTATTTACATCCAAGTTAAATTAATGTTGATTTTAGTGCGTTCTCTCGTATTTACATCTTGTTTTACAAACATTACCGGTCGGTCCATCAGAACTCGAAACCAACCGCAGTCGAATCCAGTGACCGTAGACTTCTTAGCTGCAGTGGCGGCGTTCCTTCTCGTACCGCCCATCCACTTAAAGCTTTTGCTCTCTCGTGTTCTCTTCAAACACATTAGTGTTCCTCGAACGTTTCAATCGCTCCTAAACGTCCGCCGCTGAATTATAGCTCGGTCCGGCACTATCTTCCAGATTAATCCTGACGGCGGCGAGGGAGGCGGCGTCTTTCAGGACGAGCTGTTAAATTTTTGATAGAGTCGAATCGACGCGACTCCACTTCACCTGATTGCATTACAATGACCAGATTGAACTCAAAATATGAAAATGTCGGAGTTTTCGCTGTCTTCTTGACCTTCTAGAGTTATGACTGGAATGCGAGCGCGACTACTTAACCCTCGACCGGGTCCAGATGGCGCTGCGCCATTACCGGACTGCTTAGTATGGTGCCCGAACCCCGGCGTCCACTTACAAAACACTTACATGCATTGCCCACCTCGCGTCTAGAATAACCCTTTTAGGGACGAGCTTCTGGTATGACGATGACCGGAATCGGCTGCATCGATCTGCCACCTTTGTTGTATAGAGACGTGTTTGATGGCGGCGGTGGTAATTGAATTCGTCACGTGGAAGCCAAAAATACATCCCTCCCAGCTTATTATAGAATTGAGATTTCATAAACAGGGTTCAAAATGGAATTAATTACGACTTTGTAATGAAGCAAATTACTTTGATTGGGCGGCGGGTGGTACATACGAGATTAATTGATGTTATCGTTTATGTGCTGTCATCACGAAGGATACCAAATATAATTATTATTACAAAGCAAACTCCTTAAACGGGATGTGTAATTGTTACATTACGACCCTATCTAATACAGCAAGTCCAATTTCAAACAAATTAAAAGAAAATACTAAATAATTTTCTTAAAACTGGTGGATGCGGCGGTACACTTTCTTAGCGCAGAATTGTTTATCGTTTATCTGCTTGTTTTTCTGCCTAGTTCTGATTAGAATGTCTTTTATTTTCTCGTTCAGCTCATTATTCATTCGTTTCAATAAATTCTCTATTATTCCCGCGACGTGTTTTTGCAAGAATCTCGAACATGGTAAAATGATAAAAACGTCTATTCCTGTCGGTTTTTAGGTGGGAGCGCGCATAATGCCATCGCATTAGAATCCTCTCTCTTCTTTTCAAAAGACAGATGACACTGTCATATTGAGTTATTTTTTAGCACATAAACTCCGTTTCCTCACACGGAACGAAGTTATGAAGTGAATCTCGTCGCAACGAGAATATTGTTATTTTTGCAGTACGTTCTGTCAGTCCGTTTTGAGGTCGTTTCCTCGTCATTTGCAAAAGAGAAAAGTGGCGAGGATCACGGCGCGAATGTGAGGGAGGTTTTTTTTTAACTCGCACCGACGCTCATAAACAATTTCTTTAGAGGCGCTTTATCATTTTATTAGGTAATTTCCAAGTGTATAAAGCAATATCCACGGGAGTTTATAAAAAACGGTGGGTAATATCAAAGTATATAAATTTCGTCATGTTGAACCGCCATCTTGCTGTTTTTAGCTAGCTAAAGAATGATTCTTTAAGGTCGTCTACCAACTTAGGTCCGTTATGAAGGTTTATATAAAAACACATTACCCAAGGGAGAGGAGTGTAGGTGTTGTCCCCCGACTTGAAAGACAGCGTGGGGACAGAACAACGCTGCTTCTAACGCGTTATTGACGCGACCGCACAAACTCATATACATACACGTTCTTTGATGGAAATCTCTCGCAGACAAACATATTGAGTTTAAGAGTGGAGAGGAGAAATTTCATCAACGTCAGGTGCTCGCTTGCTTTGCATCCGGACGTCTACAAGACAACGCGAAAGAACGACGATGTTAAATTAGAAGAGAAAAGAAGAAACGTTATACTCTTGTTCGAATGCGTCCCGAGAGTGGAGAAAAGTGCTTTCTGTTCTGGTCTTATCGCGAAATTAATTTTTCTCGATGGTAATGTAAGGAAAGTGATCTCGGCTTGCTCTTTAAATTCGTGAGACAAGGTGAGGGGAATCCGAGACTCGGAGGACCGCGCCAATTACAGAAACAATTTGAAAAAGAGAATTGTAATTCGGGCGGATCTCACAAGGATTCTACAAGACTGTTATGGTGTATTAAAAATCGCGATTTGCTGTGATACAATTTCAGGGAGTCAGGGGGCTAGATGTGATTCTTGCACCTACAAACAGAAAAACTGTTTATCTGAAAAGACATTTGCCAGAAAATTTATACAAAAAAAAAATAGACATACTAACAAACAAGTTTCAATAGTAGATTAATAGAGAATGTTTCACTGTGTTTACTGTTGGAATAAATATTGAGTTGACTTTGATATACTGTTATGTGTACGGAAAATTATTATTCATATCTACTGATACTGTACAGACTGGGTTATTGTAAACAATCGATAACTTTAATAGGTCTGAGTTTTTACGGGGAATTCGAGGTAAAAGATGTGTAAAATTCTGTTTTGGAATAAAATTTTTGTAATTAAATTTTAAATTTTCTCTAAAACAGCGAATTTTTAGCTTCACAGCGCGTCCCTACGACCGCACGCACTTAAATAATTAAACGCGCCCCCCGCTCGAGCATTAACGAAATCAGAATTTGATAAATGAATCGGTTTCCGACAATTTACTTATTCGTCGACACGAAACATGCACTGCACATCCAGCAGTAATTTCAATTAAATTGATCGGCGAGACGCTCGAGTAATTAAAGCCCTTTGTTCTCTCTCAGCCATCTAGGTTTTCTCGGTGGCGCATTATACGCCGCAGAATGGGGGGCGGCGTAGCAACGTCTTGAGTAACAGTTAATAAACTCCCATACACACTGTCACTTGTTTAATCCTGAACGAAGGTGTTAGCAACCCCCACGAAGCAGATGGGAACGATGTAAGTGGCTAACAGGTGTAAGCGATGCTTCGGTTAACTCGATGGCCATTTACCGCTAGATTAGCCAACATATGGACTGCAAAATTACAACGCTTCCGCATACTTCTTTAATTCTTGTCGGAGATGACTGCGGACAACCTTCATGGGCCAGGGGTTTAACTGTTTTAAAAATTGTATCATCTTTGACGCAACCTTTATAGTTTGCTTAAGTTTTCTGTTTATTTTAGTTCAGCTTGGAATAACTCCAGTAAAATGTCATTAAAAGTTCACATGTGGTAATAGAACTAAACGCAATTGTTGTCGCTGCGGTTTATATATCGCTTCCAGCGTACACCCACCATATGTTAGAAAGTCGGGAATAAGCCACGCCCATTGCTTGGTTAGTATTTGCTGTTTGTTTAAAAAACGAAAATTTGCCTAAAAGGGTTTGTTTGTTGCTTAATTAAACGGCGTAGAATATTTCTTTCGTTATTTAATTTAAGGAAGTCCAATATTTGTTTCCTGAATTGCACATCGAAATTCTAACGGGCCTGAAATTATCTTTTTCGACGTCCGTAAGGAAGTCGTTCTGTGTTTTAAATCAACATTTATTCCTAAACCCTCACGTAAAAATCAACTCCGTGGAAAGATACACAGCCAATATGCGATAGCTCTACATCGGCCCGGAAAGCCTGGACTTAATACGTCTTCCGGATTTGCACGGGTTTGTGTTTTATTAAAGCGTACGTTTCCGAGCCGCGGTTTCAGTGTCCTGAGACGCTGCACATGCACACATACATATGCTAAAAACCACCCTCCGGAGTGTTTTCGGTATGATTGCGACGTTTATACACGTTTCTGTGAAGAGGAAACCGTTTTAATGTCAACAGAAGCAAACGGAGTTTCCGGTAGTAATCTCATCGCGTATTCAGTTTTGTCGACTAAGTACACACCATGCTATGTATAAGGCGTCGCGTTCTCGTTGTCAAAGCTTAATTAACATTTATGTAGCGATCATTATACATGTGTTATGCCTGACGAGTCCGTGAGTGGTGTTCTAACCGGAATTCGAATCCGGTCATAAATCTAGGGTGCCGGGTCGCGCGCGTTGCCTTTTTTCTGCAGGAACAAATCCGGTGTATTTCCTTACGAGTTTCGGTTTTTTTTCCTTTTTGCAACTCTTTTGTTGTACACTTCAGCGATTTATTCATTTGAAAAGAACAAAGTCTGCCTCCGGATCCGAAACAAAGCAACAAATATAAGGGAAATTATTAAATTCAGCTCAACGAAGTAAATTTTCCGGTGTACATAAATTTTTAGGAAAATATCGAATCTTCTCGCTCGTTTTCTTTTTTCGCATAAAATATACATGTTTGAGTGTCGGACAATTTCAATATCCCGGAAGGAGGTCTAGTGTTGTCTATTAGACATATGCAAAGCAGGATCCTGGGACCCTGGAAACTGCTTTGAAAACCAAATGACAAGCTCCAGGATAATTGAAGACCCGGACCGGACGACCAGGACCGGATCCTCCCATCGAGATTATTGGAGACGTACTCGACTCGCAGATTTATGGACGGCAATCAAAGGCATGGGTTAAAAAGTCTATACGTAACGGGAGAGCCATTATAAGCTGCGTCTGATGAAAACGGGACTTTACGACCGGCGATTATTCACCGGAAAAATTGAGTCCTGCGGAAGGATCATTTTCCGGAAAGTGTCCTTTTCTTGTCTTGGGAGCCACTTTTTTTTATCTATATCTCTGCCTTTAATACACCGTTATTTCCGTTCTTCTTGCCTCGTAAAAATCGAGACTGTGTTATAGGAAAATTTGAATAATTTATCGGTGTCGAATACTTAATTGCATAAAAAATTGGTTTTCTCTAAGTTAATCACGAAAATTAACTTAAAAGCTAAATGCTTGTTAAAGGCAGTAAATGCTGTGAGCCCAATTTTTCAACTATAGATAAATTTGTTTACCAGAGTTTCTAATTAAATCTTGACAGTGACTGAGGCTCGCATTCTTTGAGAGCTGTCTGAAAATCAGGTTTTCTTAATTTTTTGATGAATGGTGCATGAAAATTAACCAGACACTCATTTATATTTTGGCCATTGATGTATTACTTAGGTAAAATCTTACACAGGAACTATTAAGAATAAGAAAACAATGCAAATTAACAGTACAATTGGTGGACGCGCCGGGTCAGTTTATGATAATTATCACAATTTTTCACTGTTTTACAGTAGTTCAGAATTTATTTCTAAATTAAACAGATTAATGATAGCTTGATATAACTTGATGACAAATGAATTGCAATTTACAACTTTGGGAGTTGTTTGTAACATCAGACGTTTTACTTCCACTGGAACACTTTTGGTGTGCTTAATATTCTTCTAGTGTTGGGTATTTTAGTAGTATTTTGTTTGTTTCTATTGTGGTTTTAATATTTTGTTTTTGGCTGTGGTTTCTAATTGTAATTGCGGAAGTATGCGAAGAAAAACGTAAACATAGCGATAACGCCGACACGACCTCTGACACTCGATGACATTTCGGTGTTTGCCGATACACCCCTCGGATGTATTGATTCGCTAATGGAGCCCTGCTCTGAACCACTTACCGCTGTTTGTGAACGTCGGTCCGCGACTCCCTTTGATCCCGTTTTATTTATGATGCCGCAAAGTGTGTTCCACGAGTCAATATTAAGTTATATTACAAGCAATAAATTAAAAAACCCGTGTTGTCACAGCAAATAATTGAGGCCATGGCGTTATACCTACTCAGCGGCGACCGTAAATTAACGCGTCCATAACAACGTGGAAAGCTTTTTCGTTTTGTCATTTTTTTATGTAGAAATTATCTTTTCTCCTCTTGATTGCCGGGATTACGTTATGAGTACCAACCGAATTGCTTCTATTAGCCATATTTGAACTAATAAACACAAGCGCATTATCCTGATGAAACACTAACATCACATTACGGCAACAAAGTAAACGGACGAAAAGGAAATGAATAAAGCAGAGCAGGGCTGCCAACTCGCGTAATTATATATAGCGTGTGTTGCTGAAAGTTTATGGGCGATGGAGTGCTTTCACGCATGGCGGGTTGTGGAATTTGCTGTGACAGTTTTCACGGAGACGAATGTTATTGTTCTGATTTCGAAATTTATTCTTGTGGATAATGACGAGCTATTTTTTCGTCTTCATTTTTAACACCTGTTTGCGTTCAGAAGTTTCTTCGATGACTTAGTTTGGCACCATTGAAATTATTTATAATAGATTATTTCAGTCACGAACGAGCTTCAGAAGCACTGATTAAATATGTAAAAACATGAAAATGTCGATGGGTTTGATTGATGTTTGGTAGAAAAAGGAGCTATTTTAAGAGATTATTCATATTTATTTCACACGTTTTTTTTTTGGGTGCGTAATGAATTTTTTCTTTGTGTTAGCTTGACATTTGGTTGTTAACGATTTACATTATCTGACGAAACTGACACAGCTCACTAACACAATGTCTACTCGGTGTTGCATTTTACGAACAAGCGCATATAATCCCCAGTCTCTGAAGGAATATTCTTCTCATAGTTTGAATAGTCTTTTTTTAGTGCACTTCATTGGGATAAAATCTCAATTTTTTTCTCACGTAGACTTTCGTCTATCGTCTATCACGTTGTTCGATTTTCTTAAATTTCGTTGATGCTAAAGTTTGTTGTAAGTCTGAATACTGCAGTTTGTTTTCGATTAAACGCATTAAATTTTTATTTACGTTTGGGGTTATTTTAACATTTCTAGAACTCTCGTCTATGAATCTTCCAGATTTATTTTCTCGTGTGCGTCGACCAAGTTGATTTGCAATTTCCAAGTTAAACTAGACGCCTTTCTGCTCCATATGTCGTGAATTTGATCCGGTGTTTCGGGACTTATTTGCTCGTTTCAATTTGTTCGTTGAAGCTCGCAGATAAAGAAAAGTTAATCTTTGATAATGTGTTCTACGACTAAATTCGATAACAACGTCTATTACACGAACAAAGCAGGTGTTATGTTAAAGATAAGCGTTCTCCAGGTCCGATTACGTTCTGCTAAATTACCACCGGCAACGTTTCAATTTACCAAAAGCACCAAGACTTGGTCGTCGTCCACCTGTAATTTAGATAATTTCCAGGATAATTCCGGCTCGGTGGCAAATGCGATCTAAGCCCTCTCTCCGATATTTAAACCGAATATAATTTTATTTGCGTTCTCTCGATTTGCATTTTCCGTCCGACGGCGAGAATCTAGTCGCCGATCGGGTAATTGGCTCCTGACACGAAATGGGGGTGAGTTTTTACGGGGTGGACACCCTTTCGACGGCGAAAAAGCATATTCGGAATGATCTCGGACGTGTTGCATGTTGCTTGGGGCGGGCATCCTGTAATTTATACCTGGCGATACGGACTCGACAAGTGCCATTTGTCTGGGTCTTGTTCCTCCCCCAACTACCCCTACAAACCTACGCACCGGCACATACACGCCTTACGCTTTGTCATGGGAGACGTTAATTGCCGAGTCGATTATGGAGCATTGTTTTAAAATTGCCGGCCAAAGGAACGAAAAGAAGTGGAGGAAAAAAATCACAAGCATATAATGGAACAGTAGATCGAGGTTGATATCGTGGACGGCGAGCTTAATTTGCTTAAATGGGCACATTCTGGTACCTCATATCAGCTATTTTGTGGGCCATTGTGTATGTGGGGCCGCGATATGGGTTCTATATTGTACTAATAATTAAATTTGAAAGCTACGATATTAGATGTAGGTTACTTTGCTCTAGATTTTTTTTTAATTGTACACACTATTCACACTGCAGTAGACGATCATTTCTGTTTGTGAATTTATTTAAGAGGAAGTTGTTATGATTTGCCTTAAAAATGTAAGTTTATTGATCATCAGTGGCTATTTTTTATGTGGCTCACGTGCCAAGGAGAAGTTACTTTCTTGCTTGTAAATGGCTGTGCTATTTATTTTACTTTTGGAGACGAATTATTGTTTATTAACATGAGGACTTTCACGTCACTTGCAATACCTCTCGTTGAGTTTGATACTCACAGAAGAGTTTGCAAAAGGCGCATTACTGCTGCCTTAACACATTAGTTTCATATACAAGAATTTTATATCCAGGAACTTCGGTTGCCATTTTCATACATCTGTTAGTTAATCGTGCATTTGAATGGTCTAGTTCTTTTAGATGAAATATTTTTTATCTGTTTTCGTATCTACTTCAGTTCAAAGATATTAAAAATTGCGAAGTCGAGTTCGGTTTTGCGTCGACGATAAAAACCGCTTTTATGAAGGTCTGAATTTTTTGGTCGACGCGACAAATGTACAAGTGGAAAAAGTGCACGTTTCCCGTCGGCAGACGCCATAAACTTAATCTTTAAATTGAATTCCGGTATTAAACGGTTTCCAGTTCGACCTAAACGAGCAATTATTTTAAAAATAGCAATAAAGTGGGCAGTATGTCATAAAGCTGCACCAGTATTAGCAGGGCAAGTCACGGATTAAACCTGACTCCGGTTATGAACGAGTACGGCGAAGTATAAAACAAGGTTTCGCAATTACCTCGCACCTTTTTGACTCATATAGAAGCTTTTCTTTCTCCTTAACTCCCTTACGTTTATTATCTGAGCGCACGACGGGACGTGTCGGAACGGAACAAATAAGGAGGTGAAGAATATAAAAGACCTTATAAAGTTTATAATTTTGTATCGGCGTAATTTAATTACCAAGCAGCCAGCAATGCTAATTTTCTTCTTTCTCGGGAAGCACGGAAACCCGTCAACTCATAAACAGGATAAAATTTAATTCCTTCCACAAATAAAAGCTCGGAAATTGAAGTTGAAACCTTCAACGTCACCGTATTGCCGGCCGGATTATGTTTTGACGGGATCCTTTTCCTTAACTCGTCCGGGAAGAAAAAAGCGACCGAAGTTGTTCGAATTCACACCACGTTCCAATTATCGAAGACTTCCGGGTCTGAATGTGTACTTAGGTTCGGTATGTTTAACTGGAGCAATTAAAATGTACAAACTTTTGATTAGCATGACAAATACGGAGAAATAATCAAGTCATCTTGCCTCTTCCTCGTAATTGAATGAAACGACCCAATTGCGGACTGTGGGCCAAATTTATGCGCAGCATGGGGCGTTTTTAATCTGCTCGTCGAAGTCTCGGTCGACGATGGCAGAACGATGAAGAGTTGAACCTTCGTAATTCCCCACGCGATATGACAGCATTAAATCGGGCAACAAAAACGAAATTACAGCTCCGATCTGCGGTCACAAGCGCCACGTACGGTAATTCCGGACATTTGTTACTGGCGCAGCTGTAAACAGCAGTGTTGCCAAATAAAAAGCTGGCGGCGTCCCGAGCGTTTTATATAAATGATATGTCTTAATTGAGGCCGCAGGGTGCAGCTTCTTCGCTTCCATTCGCTGTCTATGATGTTGTTATACTCGTACATAGTCTCGACATTAATTACTCCGGGTTTTTCCGGGGCGAAATTGCCTCATTAAATTAGTATTATTAGTATTCCGGAGATAAGTCTGAACGATACGCGGGCGAAAGGGTACGTTTTAATTTCGTTCTGCGGATGCGGTGCATCTCGGAATTTATCTGTTACGTCTCCGGTATGTTCGGAATTTTATATGAGAGGTGTGGAAGAGAAACTAGGTCTGGCACATAGACATATAAATAGATCAAAACGTAATGAATTTTGTAGGGTTCGTCCTGAGAATCCACGGATTATCCAAACGGAATGTGAAATCAGAACGTGCACCAAACAATGGAAAACGTCAACATGAGCGAACGTTGCGGAAACTTATGTAAAGAAACAAAGGTGCAACAAGTCTCATATCGGCTCTTTTGAAATGCTAATTTCACACCGAAGCTATTTGCCAAATGGAGGCATAGTACCGTACAGTAATTTATTCCCTCCCAACTAAATTCGCTCAGGGGGTAGTTTTTCGTGACAAAGAATTTATTACAAGAAGGTTTCCGATATCAACATGGCGACGTTTTATCGGCGACCCGGGGCGATTCTTCATCCCAACCATGTGACAACGCTAAGTTACGTTGTTGATTCCAGACGATTTACACATTCTTTCTTATTTTTAAACCAAATTAGTTTATGCTTTCTGAAGAAACTTTACCCGATTCACGATAAATTGTTTGGAATTTGGCGCTCAACCTGGAACTCACATCATGACGAAAAACTGACGCTCAAATAGAGAAATCAGTTTTAGGATTCTTTTTTTTATTTTCGTCTTGAGCATTCTGAGGTTTACAGGTCCATTATTGTTTTATTCGAGCTTCAAAGATGATGTAGATCGTACTAAGTTTTTAACAGATTTTGGCTCCAACCATAGGGATTTAGCTCACAGCACGGCCAAACTTTGCTATTTTTGTTAAAACGGAAACGTGTCGCTTTTTTGGTTGCATCGCAGTCCAGTGCATTAAATAATTCATAGAGTGATGTCGGCTTTTCGGGTAAATTTAACTTCATGTTTTATTAAAATGGCGAGAATCAGTCGATATAAGTTTTAGATTTTAACGTTTGCAATTTAAGCGTTGACGTTCTAATTAGTTAAAACTGTAGTTGTACGACGACTTTATCTTTTTGTACAAATAGCTGACCAATTTTAGCCGGAGTTGATGTGGTTGTTCTTTCTTTATTTAACGTTTTACTTATTAACTGAGCTGTCATGTTCTAATTATTATTCAAAAAAGGAGATATTCATTTTCGATAGGTCGTAAATTCAGGATGTATGCGATCTCGGGCTTCCGATACAGGGTTCGTGAATAAATAAGCAATAAAATCCGCGACTCAACTTGGTCGGAACGTAATCGCGAGATTTGTGGCCCATTGATATGATATGTTGAACTTTATTGGCGTTACCTCTCAAAGTTACTACCTGGAATTACCATAACCTCTCACTTATCTCAATCACATTATACGTGGAGGTAGCGTTCCTAACATGGTCGGTCAATTTTTCGTCGGTTTGCATTTTGAATTAAATTCCACAAACACACTACTATCGGCTTACCATCATTTACATAACTTTCCATAAGGTTTCGTGCTGCTTGATGTAAAATAGTTGATTTTTCTCAATACGATGAAAAGATGGTGTGGGCGTCGTGACGTT
This sequence comes from Cynaeus angustus, assembly GCA_030157275.1. Classification (NCBI taxonomy): domain Eukaryota; kingdom Metazoa; phylum Arthropoda; class Insecta; order Coleoptera; family Tenebrionidae; genus Cynaeus; species Cynaeus angustus. The sequence goes on from CM058059.1 coordinate 15,979,886, forward strand.
GGAGGATGAAACGTAGGCAACGATGGCACGTCCCTCTGCCCTCGGGAGCACTAAAGTCTGGAGCCGAGCTCCAGCCACAGATTAGCAAAGCTTATTCATTGCATAATTCATTGCCAACGTTTCAGGCATTATTGTCACCTCTTACCACTGACATTCCATCATCTTTCCACAGAAAGTTAAGGAGCCGTTTCTTTTTGCTACGCTACGTGGTTGCTACGGTGACGATCTTGGTTCTTACTTAATCCGCCTAAGAACAATATTTGGAATTTGGAATCACCTAATTAACTGATTTCAATTTTCTCCTAAAATAGTAGAGTAGAGAGTAGAGTATTATGTTTCCAATTAAATTGTACTTTGGTGTCAATTGTCAAGTATTTTGTGTATATTTATAACAAATTTTGGTATTTACAAATGGAGTATTTTTTGAGTTTAGTTTATATATGACAACATATACGTAATAGACTGAACAATTAGGGCGAATGGCATTTTAATCCCTGGCGATAATGGTGAAAAAACCTAAATTTAAATTCTCGATTCTAATTTCGTTGAACTAAAATATTCCGCTGACGTGCTAAAAACAATGAATATTAAAACAAGCTGCTTGACTCGAATTACACCCTCATCGTATAGCATGTCGATATATGCCATATCTATAAAAAGACCTTGGGACTGTATATTTCATTGGACGCTATAGTATTTGACCCAAAAAAAAAGATCAATGCATTTGTAAATACTCTAACATAAAATAAGAAAAAGTACGTCTAAAAGTTAGCGTAAAACTTCAGAATACACTTAAAATTCATCTTAGATTATTTCCATTCAAACAGTTTGTTGAAGGCACGTTCTTTGATCCCGAAACGAGGCAATCACAACTGGGAAAACTTTTTTCGAGTTATTGGCTTCGATGAAAAATTAATCGCGATCGCATTTAGCGACACGACCGATGGCTAAATATCGAAATTTTATTGTCTGTCATTTCGTTTTATTGTTATTTTATGTTTTTTGATCGAGAAAAAGGGCGACGAAATTTCAACATCATCGTCTTTCCTGATGAAGGGTTTCGGGTCAAAGATCGCGACCTCTCACAGTCACGAAAGGCGCTGTTTAAATAATGTTTGCGAAGATAAAGCTCGAGCGTAAAAATTTACAGGATCACCTACATTAAGGAAATGTAAATAACAGAGTTAGCTGCTCATTATTTAGTAACGATGCTTTTACCGCAAGTCTTGGAAGTTGTCACGGATGCCACCTGATGTCCGGATAAAGCTTTTTCGGTGACAGCTTTTCCTTTTATGTCGCTTTAGAACGATAGCACAAAAAAGAGAAAATAATTAAGAAAAGTTAACAGAATGAAAATCGCTCGATCTATTTTTGAGCTTTGCTTCTCATTTCCCTTTTCCATTCGTTTTATAGGTCAAGGGTTAATTTTTCTTTTGTGTTTTTTCAGAATAAATCTGAAATTGATTAAGAAAATAATCTAAATAAAAATTGTTTCAATTAGATACAGTTTTCAATAATGCTATAAGTACATTTCGTTTTCTGTTTTCTGCATATTAATTTTTTTCTAAAGTGACCAAAGTGGTAACTATGCTGTTTTAAACCCCTAAACAAAGATAACGCTGCATTTAAAAAAGGACGTCATTTTTCTCCCCATTCCGCATGTGTTGGTCGTGTAATTAGCCGGTGTCTGCCTCGTGAAACTTTTAATTTGCTTTTATTCCATCAAAATATTATAATTTGTGTTCTGCGGGACGACGAGCAAAGTTTGTTATTGCTGAAGTTAAGTCACTCGGAAGAATTTTATCAGATGGGAAACTAAAACCGCAAAATATCGTCGAGTTGATTCTTTGAAAATAAATTTCCGCGCGCACGCCGCCACCGCTGCTGCCGCCGTCGCGGCGCTTCTGCGAAATCCAATTACAACTTGACTAAAATAACTCGGAGCAATTTAACACGAAGATTTCGTTACGATAAGTGCAATAATCTTCACGTACGGAATAATAGTGTTCGAGACTCATTATTGTCAATGTTCTTTTTGCGTCTTGTTATTGGACCGAAGGAAAAGGAAAGAAACGGTGGCGAAGATGTCCGATACGATTATGTCAGGGTTAACGGTGAGAAATAGGGGGTGGAGAGAAAGAGGAAAAATTGGTGTGACATTGCTTATTAGTGTAGGAAATAATTATTACTAAAGGGTTCGTTTGGATTAATTTAATCTCTCAATACAGGGTGTAGAGAAGCACTTTTTTTGAAGAAAAAAAATCCTAGATTCAAGTAGATTCAGTTTCGAGAAAAATTGGGATCCAGATATCTAATCTCGAGTTGACAGTTGCAATTATTATTCTTTTTGTAAAGATCTTTTCTCATATTTTTAATGCGAAAACTGCATAAGCAAACACACTTTTACCTCTGGGTTAATAAATAATGACTAATAAGAGTAACATTCATATAGAAATTTATTTTGTTTCCTCAAACATGACTCGGTGAAGTTAAATAATCATTTTTAAGTTTAAATACTTCGTGTTAAGATAACAATACTGATTTTCATGATGCAACTGCTTTTTTACTTGATGTCATTATTTAGAACTGTTAGAATAATATTAATTTGCGCATAAATCAAAAATATGTTATTTAAAATTCGAAAAAATATGCAAATTTATTTCAGGTAATATTGACTGTTTTGTTTAAATTTTGCTTTTGTTTTTTTTTATGATAATAGGGAAAACAGGATTCATTTTCACCAAGTATGGAAGTGATGAATATCAATTAATACAAAAATAATTAAATTACTTCATTTTTAACATTTTTTCAATTGAACAAACAATTGGTAAATGAATCAACTCTCTTTATAAAAAAAGTAATTAGAGAAAACTCATTTTTAAACAAATAAACAGAACAGCCATTTTTATTTTAAAGAGAAACAAATTTTTTTCTTTTGCAGTTTGAAACAGCCACAAAAAAATTCGATAGTTTATTTGCAAGTCGCTCGCGTATGAAATCCTGAGGGAGTTACTTTTAATTAATTGGTTGTATCAAACACATCTTGGGAATCCCTAGAGACTCAAAAAAATGTAATGCTTGTTTATTCGAATATCTCCAATAAGTTTTGATTCTAGGGTACGTCTTCTAAGGACGTGTTAAAAAAAACACGTCACATTGTAATTAAAGTTTTGCAAGAAAATCTTCATCTGTAGTTTTGTCGCAAACGGTCCACACTGGGAACATGTGGTGGTGTCGTTACAATTTTAAGTACTTGTATTGTACACAATATTATCACAGCTTTTATTATTAAGTATTTCATTTATTTGGATGTGTTTGTAAATGGTCGTGCACTTACGTTATTAACAATCCACACTATTAATTCTTAATGCATTCGAAGGATGAAAATGGAATTAGATTGACGTTTTTCGTTGTTTTTTTCTCGTTTTTTAAAACTGAAAGTACCAATTTCTACTCGAATCAATTAAGGCGAATTGCGTCTCTTGATTAAATTAGATTTGTCCCAGTGATACAATGTTGGCGGCTTAAAATTTTCACGAGAGAATAATGAAAGAAACGTGGATAATTTAATATTTGCTTTAATTTGAATACAATCTTTAATTTATAGCTTCGGATTAAAAAGCAATTTTAATATAAAGCGGTTAATTATTTTGTCCGCCAACTGGCCGCCGTCGACTTCCCAAGTTGCGGTATAAATTCAGAATATTGTTCTTGTTTCCTTTAGTTATTGCCGTCGAAATTTTTACGGCGTTAAAGTTTTTTCATTATTCCGTAGTCAAATTGCAAATGCGGTAACGGTATTAATTTTCGTTATAATCTCGTTGAAGAGACCGAGCGATAATCACGTTCAAAAATGGTAGATCAGCTCCTAGTTTTCCGTTCACTACTTTTATAAATTGTTCGTGTTAACGAGAGGAAAAGGAGATGACAAGAACATGTGTTGAGCAACTCAACGCCGCTGTTAAAACAATCCTAATCTTTTAAAACAATACCGTACAGTAAGAGAAAAAGAGCTTTTAAGACCTTTAAGAACTAATAATAATACACAATGTTCTTGATGTTTATGTTTCGGAAAAGCGCGAGTAGACGACCAAAGACGTCAATTCCGTTCGGGACTTAAGTAATTAGAATTTTTTCTTCATAATTTCTCGGTTATTGTTTGTGCGTCATTCGACTTTCGGGGAAAATTGGTCGCTTTTCTTTGAGCTTTGCGCCTATTAAATGTTTAAACTCTTACGGAGCGTACAAAGCGATTATTCCTCTCCTTAAATTTTTAACTCTTTTCTTTCTTTTGCGGATGCGTATACATGACCCTCTTGTAACTTTAAAACAAACACGAGACATTACGCGATATTTTAAACCGCCAACGATGGCCGCTGCACACGAGAATACCAATTCCCAGGATGCTTCTTTATCTTCATACAACGATGCATATCTGCGCTATCGGTTTAGCTTACAGACGACATTTAGTGGTCCTAAACTATGGCTCAATGGTAAACCCGGTTGGGGCTTGCTTTTCGCTGCTTACCGGATTCTTCAGGGATTTTCCGGAGATCGTTAGGTTACAACGAAAGCGACGATTTGTATTTTTCGACCGAAAGGGGGCGGAGGAATCTACTCTTAACCGGCGAAAATTTAGGTACACATTTCGGTTATTTCTTTCCGTACTTATTTTAATTTTTTTGAAAACTTACCAAAGCCAGAAAACAAATGTATGCGTAACTAGTTTAAATCGGGGGGTCGTGCTTGTATTTTCGCCAAACTCACACATTCGTTTTAACCTTTAACTTATTGATCAAAACGGCCCACCCACTTTGGGCGAAATATCGAAATATACATGTTATACGAAGTGTAAATTGAAGCAATTAAATTTTCATCCATCATAAGGGATATTCATTAAATAATAGAAACCAATCAAAGAAAACAAATTATTAATTAGAAGTGATTAAAAAGAAACAAAAAACAATATTTTTCACAATATTGTTTACCTAAGACCGCAATTGTAGTTGCTAAGGTAGCATTAATTTCAGATTCATCATTTACTCAATATTTTTAAATAAACATTTTTTGTCAGGTTGTCACAAAACTGCAGTTTTTTTTTTTTGTAATATTGTGTTTTTATGAATTTGTATTAGATGTAGATACAGAATTTTGGTCGTTGAAGCAGGTTAGCGATAGAAACTTACTATTTTGTGTTGTGTTTTTGCTTGCTTTGATGTTGATGTTCTGAAATTACATTTTTTAGCTTTTGACTTTAGTGCTATCTTGATGGATTCTAATCCCGGGCCTCTCATCTCACATCCGAAAGAAGTGCCGCAGTCGCCGTCGTTGACTGGGAACTTTTAATAAAGCTAAATTATCCTAGCGAGTAGGAAAGCTCGTTATAAATTAAATTTAATTAAAAGTAACTGAACATTTAACTACTTTAAATAATAAAATCCCCTTTAATCATATTTCGGTCGTTCCGCTGCGGTGACGAAGCACTATTCTTTCTGTCTTCTCAACGACCTTATTATTTTCATTCTTGACACGCTTTTGAAGTCAAAATGGCCGCGTACCTTTTGCACGTGCAAAGCGAGTATCCATCCTTCCCGGAAAAAATTCGCAGTTTCCGGCTGGCCCTAAATGTTGTTATATGTTTTCTCCCTGTACATTTTCAACATGTTTAGGAATGCCGCTTTGCGACATTACCCTATGAATATCTACACACGTGAGGCAATGAGCGTTGAACGTGACATGGCTCACGTTGAGCTTTTTAAATAAAAGTAAACGTTTTCCGAACGACGAATGAAATTGATTTGTGGTTTTTCTTTTTCAGATCAGCGGCACGAACTTCGGTTGTTGGGGTCAGCTCTGAGACCGGTAAGTAGTTGTTTAGAAAGGGCGGTACAGGAAGAATCACAGTTTGGGCTAGCGCTGACCTTTTTCCTTTAAACAAAAAACTCCTTCGAATGAAATTATATTTTATGGCGATGGCGATGGCGTGTTGTTGGCGATAATCATAAAAGGAACGTTTATGGACGACGGCGGAAGCCGCGATTTTTTATTGTGGTGAAAATTTTGCGGATGTGTTTTGAGAAAAAAAAAGAGTTCTAAGAGTGACCGGAGTTTTCGCGTTCCGGTCCTCCGGGCAGCCATTGCTCGAGGAGTCGAAACGGCATAAAACAAACTTCATAGATGCTTTCCGCTCTGCGCAGTTTGAAAAGACCATCAGAGTTGGCTAGGCTAAGGAACTTTTGATGTGTATCGACTGGAAACGTCCTTCTTGCAATGTCTAAATAAGTTGATATATTTTTTGGGTTAAAATAAGAGTTTTGCAATTTTAATGTAGAATATAATTTTTTTGATGAAGTACTTTCGGTACCTTTCCAAAACAATGAAGTGTCACATCCACAATTCACGGATTTACGATTTCATCGAAATATCGCTGTTGTAGCCGTCTCGCTGAAGTGGTTTCATTGTGGGGGTTTTATCTCAACTGCCACGTGGTGCGACCGACAGACTTCTCAAATATAACCCGGCAAATTGAATAAATTTTGATTGATTGACAGAATAAAGAATATCTGATATTCCTCTCTGTATCTATTTGTTCTTCTCTTTTCCAAGGACGCTGATTTTATTCTCGCTGTGGTTTTTTGTTCTCACGGGATTATTATATTTTCGAGGACAGAATCAATTGGCGAATTTTACAATTTAAATGGCGACCGGTGGTGGGTAATCCTCTCTCTATAGCGAAACACCCCGACTTCGATGCTCATTGTTATGTAGATATGGACTAATTCAAATTCAGTATAAATATCACAATGGAATTTAATCAGCATTTGATAATGTTTCTGGATTGAACTTTTCTTAAGGTGTCTAGGAAACAATTTGCATTTCAAGAGTAAACATCATGACACTGACAATATAAATTATACCCTGGTAACTAAGGTAATGCATTATACGAGTGGTTAGTAAATGTACTGCTTTAAAGAAATGATGGAAGCATCAACCTGTTTTTTCTTGTCTATTACTTAAGATCAGTGGAAATATCTTGTTAGTTATTATTTATTTTTATATTAATTTTGATAAAACGGGTTCTGGAATATTTATTTAAATGGAAGCATTAACGGAAGGTTGGAAATTTTCGATTTTTGATGAGTAGTTATAAAAGAAATATGAATATCCAAGTATGTAATACTACGTTCGCACAAAATTCATCTTCGATAGCTTACATTGAAAACAAAATACAAAAAACTTAACTAATGCAATTTATATATTATACATTATATTTGAGACAATTACTATTATTATGCATATTGTATGAATGAGTGGTTCATCGCCTTCAAGAAATTTCTGCACGCTACTCATTGTACCCAGTTTGTAAACACACTTACCTTCCTCCGGAAACTCCGGGAAAAATTCCGGGACGGTCAAGGGCCACCGTCGATGAAACCCGTACAACACACGCGACAATCAGGAAACTCTCCCATATAACGTGACGCATGCACGCCATAACCGGACCGGTGGGTTTTTATTATTTCTTGCATATAATTAGGTGGCGTGCCTTACACCACCTTAATGTGGCTCGAACGAGCTACTTAAAGCCGTAAACACCGAACGTGCATTTGCCGCTAACGAACTTTTATTTCGTGAAAGCTGACGGAGTGACAAAAATTTCCGTTTTTTTTTTACATAGATGCAACCTATCGTGGTGCAGCCATCCAATTTTTGGTCGTTTAAAGCGACCATTAAGCGAATTTAATGGAGAGTAGTTTGTTAAAGAGATTTATTTTTGTTAAGAATTGGGACCCGAGCTGTGTAAATTTTGGTATAAATAATGTCAAAGTTTTATGAGAATTATGATATTTTGATTGGAAAGTACGGGTATTGGTATTAATGAATTTGTTTTGTGTGAAGCCATAAATTATAAATAGCCGTAAACGGGGTCGAAATGCATATTTTATAGCGGCAGGAATATTCTCAGACAGCCGGATTAAAGACGATTTGTTGATGAATTTATTGCATATTGACTTTTTAATTTTCTCCCACATTAAACGTTTATCCTAGAATAAATGCACTGTTAAAATAGATTTTTAGGAAACCTCAAATTTTTTTGTTACATCCACGGTTATGTTTCAATTTTTTAGGTCGTGTATACCTCGCATTTCCGCGCTTGTTAACCCGAATAATGTGGAGTGTCTAATGCCGTTCATAATTTATTATTTAGGGGGTGACACGAGGGCGGTTTCCCATTTTCGAAGCATTCCCTCGAGACAGTTTATTGCGAAAAACACTTAGGTGGAACGGAGGGTATATTTAAGAGATTACACTTCATGATAGTTTTATACTTTCTCGCAGATACATATGGTCCCGGCCACCGTAGCGCACTTAAAACTTCTCAGATTTCTGGAGATTACCGGATTTCGAAATTGCCACAGTCCGAGTACGAGATCCTCCGACATAAACGATGTTTATCAACAGACGAAGACGTATTTTTTGAAAGTTTTACTCAGCTGACGTCCAATAACATTTCTGTTCCACACTTTTTATTACTTATTTTCTTCTTTGAGTTTCGACGGCGTCGCGAGAGCTCTCTGAAGAGCTTAATTTGATGTTCTAGAAGCGATGGATGTATGAGCAGACACGGTTCTAACAAACAGAATTTTTCTTTGCAGACTTTTGCATAAGAAGGCTAGTTGGGGTTAGATATTGATGTTGACTTTAACACCCTTTTTAACAGTGTTAGCGAAAGCAACGTTTGCGACGACTAAGACGTGATAGTAGCGATATTAAACTAGCCGCCTACAAAGACACATCGGCTTGTAGACTTTTCACTTATGGGACGACAGATACAACAGTAGTGATAATGTAGGTAGTAATTTAATAACGAGGGAAGTTTCGGAATTAAAATAAGGTTTTCATTAACAAACGTATGTGGAAAATAAATTTTGACATTTATTTATCTGAAATTCGTGATTCGAAATTAATTTCCAATCCATCAAAGCCATAACTGGCTTTGAAATTTCTAAAACGCTGTAGGTGTTCATGATTCAGCTAATAATAAGTTTGCTTACTGTACTGCTTATTGCTTACCACGAATAATTTATGGAGATTACTGCGTTTCGGTGCAAAAAATTGAATTTAGAAAAGTAGAGTTTACAGTCAGTGAGATAGAATTTTGGAACATCCACTATCACATTTTTGCAATTTTTGGAATACTAAAGAAAGGTGAACTGTGTGAGAGCCAGTGCTATAAACCTATTATAGCCTATAACTAATGCAATAAATTTAATCGAATCCAACCTGTAGTTAAACAACGAAATTAAGCTATAAATGGTAATGGCTGCCACCGGCAAGTTCTTTTTGTTTGAATTTTTCCAGTATATTAAAGAAATAAACGTCTGTATTTAATTTACAACCAGTAAAAATTTGATTCCAGGTGATGGTGGCGTCGGCATTACCAAAGCCCTCGAGAATTTTCTGTTTTTTTTTTCAGTTGTATTATTTTTTAGTCATGAGTTTATACCGATGCATTTCATTAAAGCTCCGTGCAAAGTTATCGACCCGAGTGGAAGCTACAATTTTCTTGCACTATTTAGTAAAACGTTTCGTATTACTAACTGGCTTGGTGCATTCCGTTCGGGCGTGTCTCTCCCATCGAAATTATTATGAAATCAAGATTTATGTCATATTTTCTAATCACTGCTCGACACGCAGAGGCGTAATCTACTCCAACTTTATGCAGATACTGCCATTACTGGTGTTTATTTTGTGCGTCGAGTGTTATGAGATCGTCAAGTTAAACTAAAACTATATCAAAGGAAACGAGTAACGAGATGTCGTCTTTGTGAAATCGATAGTGGCTTTTCGTGCTCTTTGACTGCGATTAAACGTTACGAATTGTCGACGATATTGCTATAATCTGGCGGCTACTGCGAACTCGCATGTATAAAATATCAAAGAACTTCTCTTTGTAGAAATAACGAAGCTTCGGCTGATTTAGCCGTCGATTGTGTCTGACATACTAGACGAGCCTCGATGGCTACTCCTTGCAAGAGTCTCCAGTTTCGCGTGTTATTGAAACTTGACAGCTACCGAACCCTTATATTACTTCACAGACCATCGAGCAAACATTCCGGACAACACTTCCCTCTTTTTATTAGATACCTTTTATCTTTGTAATGGCCAATTCGAGAAACTCGGCCCGCTTTCGATCCCATAAGAATTTAAACCGGCGTCCCTCGTGTCGGTTTCCACTATAAATTAATACTTTGAGTGCGAGGGGGACGTCACGCGTCGTCTTTCCCGGACAAAGAAAAGACGAGCAAAAAAAATATCGTCTCTAGTCTCTTTGTTTGGAGAGGTCATCAAAGACGTGCGGGTTCGTCAAACGGAAAAGGGATGCTAATTTCCGGTAAATTTAATGTTTACACTTGCGACGATGATTAAATACGATTCCCTCGGCGATAGACGTCGGACGAACTCAAATTCAGGTGGTAGTCAGTTATGGGCTAAAGGTAAGTGGTTTTTATAGGGGAAGTTATGCAAATATTTGGCACTGACCGCAGATGGTTATTTACATTTTACCTAAATTGGATTCGACATGAACCCTGTTCGGTTGGAGAGACGTTGGAGAGGAACTTCACTCAAGAGTAAAGCCAAATGCGAACGTAGACAGGCAAAATTCTTACTGTCTCCTACAATTAATTGATCTTTGACTTTTTTGAACTAGATAGTTGAATCGAACTAGATCTTCGAATGAAACGAAGTAGATTGATTTATTTAGATATATTGCACGTTTAAAAAAAAAAAAAACTCAGTAACATCTTTAGCATCTCTACTTGAATGTCTGCGAATTATTTTCCAAATTGTACACTTCACCACCGTCGTTTGCACATGGGTCTTTCAGTCTAATACGTCCGCAACGTATCTAATATCCATTATACGTATGAGCCAGCAATTAAAAGCAGCTCGCGGTTGAAACCGACCTGTGACGCATCGCCATGCTTTTTCACAGTCGGATGGAAATATCGGTTTTCATAATGAATGCCTTCCGTCGGCCATATCGAGCCGAGCCGAAAGTAGAATGGATGTTGTGTATACGCTTAATTGCGGACCAGTAATGGATGAATTCGGTTCGATTAACTGTTGAAAGTAGGATAAATGTTTCCACGCCACAATATATAAACGCACATTAGCTATCTTGATGTTTGATACGGTTGGATAGATACGTTATATCGACATCGCCTACGCATCATCCAAGACACGCCTCTGAAAACTTCCACACAGCGTCCGGACTCTATTCAAAGTCTTGATTGACCTAACGACGGGCATTGTCGTGGGAAATGGGAGAGGAAGAGAGGAAAAGGCGAAGCGAAGAAGTTACGAACACTGTAGGATATGTTGGACATGTTGGACGTCTATTATTGAACTTCTGAATAAAAAAAATCAATTAAATTAATTTTGAACTAACTACGTAAATACGTTATAGAACAGTATACAAATTTACCGTAATTAGTTGAATTGACATGGTGATATTTTGATATTTAGGGAAACTAAAATAGACAACAATATAAAATTTAAATGACAACTAAATGCGTAATTAAATTTCATTTTAACCCGGCGCATCCACCATTTTAAGCAAACTATGGAATCGTTACACGTTCAATGACAAATATTTTACATGAACATGAAAAAATACCTCAAGAGAAATTTTATGGAGGATCGTTTTTACTAAAGATCAATTTGTTGCGTTTTTCAGTTTGTTGTTTTTTATAATTCTTCCACAAAAAATAAGTTAAATTCATTTGAATGCCGATGCAATTATTTGTTAAATTTGTTATATTCACCGGAACTGGTTTGAATTGAACATACATGCTACCTTGGGAACTTTTATAAATTCCTATTTGTTGCAAAATAATATGTTGCGTAATAAAAGTAACGGGGAAAAAATCTGAGTTTTCTAATTTTTGGATTAAGTTCGTCCTGTGGGACAGTTTGTTGCGTAGCCGAGCGTCCAATGAAAATTGATTCAATCAGTCGCCCCGAGGCATTCCATGTATATATTAGCCACACTGATGCGATTGGGTGGTCCCGAACCAGGGAAGAGGTTTCCAGTTCTGCCAACCTTATTCAAATCCTTCTCGATAGGATAGGACGAACGGTCCTGATTGACCTAACGACGTTCGACATTGTCGTCGCCGACATTTCAAGAATTATCATAAACGAATTCCGGCCGTTCTTGTTATCCTCGGGGTAATATTTGAGGTAAGAGCCGCTGTCGGCCATATTTCATCTACGAATACTCAGCGCGCGGCCCGATGGGTGGCCGCCATATTTCATTTTCGCTTATTGAGAGTTACGATCAATGATCCGTAATGCACACATAACGCGAATCGATTTTCTGTGTATAACTTCCAAGGAAAAAGTGTCGATTTCTACTATAACGACTTAATTGTTTGCAGTCTTTGTAAATCTTAAACGACTTCAAAGGATGGTAGACCACGTTGATCACTTAAAAAGATGGGCCCGACAACGAACTTAATTTCGAACATCAGTTTTAATTTTCGTCCGAGTAAATTATAGAGGACTCGAAGACAGAGCTTATTTCGTCTTTTATGTTATCCGGATAAAAATTAAGTTCTTAGTTCTGTCGGCATTGTTCGTTGAAAATGGAATTAGCGAGAGGTCGAAGCCAAATAATTAGCTTTGACATTTGAATTGTGATAATGCTGAGCCTTTACAAGTGCTTTTCTAGATGAAACAATTCACAAATGTTAATTACAAGATCTGTCTGTTTCATAATTGCTACAAATGTCAACCGGAAAACCGCCGCGAAGAGAGGGAAGGACAGGTTCAAAAAGAATTCTATTAGCCGAGAATAATTGCGGGATTTTGAGCGAGTGAGTACGTTTGTGCTATAAAATTTCAGCTGACGGAGGATTTTTATTATGATGGAGACGTAACTAAATTAAGCAGAGAGTCAAGTCCGACTCTTTGATTGGGCCATACAATTTCAACCATCAACGTAATCCGTACTATACTCAAAGACAAACACGAAGCACTATTGATCTTGAGGAGTTGAGGACCGTTTCCATGACTTCTTTAGAGTAATTGAACTTTAAAGTAAGAGTTAAGAAGCCGAATGTGATCCAGAAAGAGGAAAAATTTTGAACAGCAAAACTATGGTAAGGCGAATTGAGCGAATCAACGATTTTTAGAACGAATAACGCGAGTCAGGGCATAAATCTGCGATAAAGTGATTCTAATACCGCTAGTGCAATTTTAAGTTGTGTTTTTTATTTGATGCTCAACTAGAATTAAATGAGTGTGTACGAAGAGCATTGTTTCAGTTACGTACGTGAACTATAATGTTTTCTGCCTGTAGCAATTGTGAGTTTAAAATAGTATTACTAAAATGTTAAACAATAAAACTAAGCGAATTCGGGAGAGTTATTGTAAAAATAGAAACAGCTAGAATTCAAGCAAACAAGAGAGTATCGATTTCTGCAAGAAGTTAATCGTGATACATTCTCGTTCTCGTGACTGATTCTTAGTAATTAAAAGCATGTAAAACAAGCACTAGAAACAAAACTTGAACACATCACCGCTATCGTTTCCAAAATTATTACGTTTCCGGAGTGCAATTCCGTGTATTCATTTCGAGGGTCGTTGGTCAGTTTCGCAAGGGATTTCTTGACGTTTCCCTCTTAATACTTCTGGAATGAAACGGTGGCATTTCCAATTAAAAAAGATCGCTCTAGATTAAAACAAATGTAGACATGTCCATGTTGGAAATCTACCGTAATGAGGCTCTTTATCCACCTGCGAACACAAGTTTATCTAAATTTACATTCCGTTCCGTAAATACCTTTCTATCGAGAACACTCAAGCGGTCCTTTGTGCGTTCGTTCGTTCGACCGCGACTTCCAACAGCAATTTAATTGTTCGAGTGCCCAACCATCGTAATTATATTCGATTGTAATGGTATACTACGGGTGCGAGCGGTTTCTATTTATTGGACGAGCGATGTCGGGAATTCGCCACTCGGTGTTTGCGTTAGATACACATACATACGGCTAGAGAGAAGCACGGAAGGAATTCTCATTTTGCACATGAACCCATTTTCTCATTTCGTGGTATTTATTTCGTGCTACGATCGCTCGAAAAACATCGCCGCTCTCAATTAAACAGGCGAACAAAAAAACCGCGCTCCGCGTTCGGCGCCACTCCAATCTCTTTCTCCTTCTTCGACCACAACCGCGTCCACAGGTGTGAATTTATCAAGACGGATGTTTCTATTAAAGGATCGCTTTCGCAAACATAATTAATCCGGCAGGTTGGGCTCTATACACGACGAAATGAAGGTAATTTGTCAACTGGTCTAGTGTCTTCCGCTTGGGACCCGGTTTTGATAAGCCGCACACCGAAGATTGTATTGTATTAATTTCGAAGCGAGCTTTCGTTTAGCTTAGAGAAACGCGCATAATGCATGTAGAATGCACCGACTAATTTGGAACTACAACTCCGTCGCTATCATCGTCGAATACATCCAGGTTTGCTCATCGATTTTCCGCCCGGATTTAATTAAAGATTCAATATTTATCCGGTGTCTGTGACGGTTTTATTGTTTCGTCCGGCACCCGCGTTCCAGCTTTCATCTCTTAACAGTTGTTTATATTTTTTAAACTTCTGACATCGTTTTTTTCCACTAAGTCACGTTTATGTGTCGCGAACTTGAAAATTCAATACAGCTTGAACAATTTTTCGTTTACTACATCGTAATGCCATAAAAGTAATGAGCCACATATTACAAAGTTTGCTTGTATAGAATATACTACAGGTATGAATTTTTAACGTTCGCTTGTGGTATTTTCATACCTGAACTGGTTGAGATAGGAAGAGCGTGGAGCAAGAAACTAGTTTTAGCGATGAAAACTTTGTTCTCTCGTTTTCAATAAGCACACGTCAATATTAGTTGAAAACACATCAAACATGATGAAACAAATTAAAAATGGATTTGTGCAAAGCTCACGAGGTTCATCGTTGATACATTGTGCATTAAAATATTAAAAAAGATTGTGTATGGTGAGAAAAATAAACAATAACGCAGATATTGAGTGGATCATCGTTTTAATGTGTTTTTGATTTGATATGGTGTCATTTTTGCAATAACGAGCACGCCAACCAAATTAAAATGCTATAGACTAATTATTTAGGGGAATTTGTTATATCTCGATAATGTGGGAGCAAAAATTACCGATATTGTCGATAGTTTATTGGTAGCCTCCAACATATACAGTTTTGTTTATCGAACGTTTTACATAATTTCGTAACCACGATGTTTTTGATTTTAAAAATACTTTGTATGTTCGTTTTTGTGATGTTTAGTATGAAAATCGTTCATTTATTGGTTGTTGCAAATCGATTATATTACATTTTATGGTATATCTGGATATTGTACTTGTACATGAACATTAGGGTATTCCAGGATCTAAGGGACGATTTTTGACCTTAATTATATAAATAAAAAACACAATTACAATAACATTATGTATGAGCATAAGTGAGCAGCAGCATTCAAATTTGTTTTTAGTTTTTCTGAAAGTGTTGTTAGTGGACATTTATGATTATTCCCTTGGACTCTTCCATTCGAAATTGTAAGCACATTGATACTATAGACGTGCCTTCGCCAAGTTAACAAGTACTCTGACATATTCCCAATGAAAATCGGTAGGGGTTGCCGTGGTTCAAATTGGATGTTTATTTGACCTGTTTTACCCCATAGAGTGTCGAGGTGTCAAATTGCACCGAGCCATAGTGAAATAATGTCACTACCGTATTGCTCTCCTAACCCGCCCATGATTTTCCATACTTCAATGGCCAAATTTCGTTCCCTTAAATTTCTTTTGTTACAAAAAATGCTATCAAGTATAGTCATGTGAAATGCCAAGACAGTTATGACAAACCGTTTTATGACACCTTGATGGCGAAAAGTTACTCCTGCGCCGAAATTTGTGAAAAAAAATGTGCAAGGTGAGTTTTTTTATATATTTGGACAAGCGACCTAGATAACAGTTTTCTAATAAAGATACGTCTGGGTCTAAAGAAGATATTGATAACAATAATGAGAAATATTTTTACTCAAAATAAAAAGGGAGAAATCTGGATAAGATAAACTATATTCTTATGCAATGGTTGCATAAAGACTGTCTTGAAAATTTAGGACTAAATTTATTTTTGACAAGGAAAACTTAAAAGAATTAAAGTAAATCTAAACATTAAAACATTAATATATCGTAATCTTAATATGCTTAACCCATTTAGATTAAATTGGGTTTTTTGCCTGTTAAAAAGATGTTTTTTTGAAATACAATGTAATGATTTGATGCCATCGATATGAAAACAGACCCAATTTGGATTTTAAACTACCATCTTCCGTTAGAACCTTGATGTGAACATTTTGATAGTTCTTTGAATTTGTACTTTAGGATAGTTGTTTTTATTGTGAATTTTAATGGTGTACCATTATCTTGTCCCTAATTTCGACTAACGATTTGTTTTTTTTTCCGAACTAAATTAATGTTGTTTTTCTGCATTTAATTAATGTGGAATTTAGATTGATTTTTTTCTTTTTCTTTTCGCGACGGTAATCCAAAGTTTGTTCATTATTCGGTGGTTTGGCATCCGCAACAAGCCGGCGGCTTTCGCTTCCGATTGGCCATTATTCGATGAGCTGCAACAATGCCAACTCGCTAGCTGTGGCGTTTTAAATAAATCACGTGAAGACCGATTTTGCGTCAAACTATCTTTAACTAGCAAAGTTCGAACGAATCGACTCTTTAGATAATTGGATGGGACCGCTGGATTTAGACGGTTTTTTGCTTTCTTTATTTCACAATTGGTGCGGAAAAAAGTAGAAAGTTTTCACAACGCGACGCAATGGCTTTATTTTAGATATTTAGGGAGAATAGTTTTCAAAATTAAATTGAAAAACAGAAGAAATTAATTTTTATTTCTCTTATAGGAATAGCATTAGGATTTTTAATATTGACTACCTAATGCTGTTGTTTCTTTAAGGATCATTTTCTGGCCTAGACACGAAATGACCCGTCATCACGCATTAAATGACGGCTTACCCTCTTCACCTCTTCTTAGTTTCTGAAGGAAAGTCTGTTAATTATAGGGTGTTGTATGGCAGATGAGCTTATTGTATGCGTTGATTGTTGTGAACCAGATTGGAAAATTAACTCGACTTGGACGGTTGAAGCTGCGACGAACTCCTTAGCCGAGTCGAGTCGTTCGCTAGAGGCATGATTTAATCACGTCGAGGGTGGGCAGGTCTTGAATTAATTCCATAATAACTCACCTATATTGTAAGTTTCACTACCGCTAATGGAATTCGGTAGGTGTTGTCGGATGATAGTAAATGGATGAACTAGGTACAACCTAAACCGCAATGTTTCCATTTTATTCCTGAGGCCTTGATTGCATCCGACACGGTGAGGTGGTTTGCGCACCTTTGCGAAAGGGTTGAAACTTAATAATTAATCGAAACGCGAACTAGTCTAAGTGAATTTTTTCCATAAAATACAAAATCAAATGAGACGACCTTAAAACTATAATTCTTACGTAATTGCCTAGAACTCAAGCAACTTTCCAATAAAGACGTTGCATCGATCGAAAATATACTATCCTCTCTAATAGTTTCAAAATAAGTTTCGACATAGAATGCATACAAGTCGAACTAGAGTAAAATATTAAACTCATTTTGTTACATTTTTTCCTCGTTTTCGATTTGCATTGTGTAGAGACATGTGCGACCCTGCACCGTTATGCGAAACGATCCAATATTCTTGACGTCACCGAAATAATTTCACAAGAAACTCACGCCAACAGAAACGTCAAAGATACGTGATGGCTTCATAGTGAGGGCGCGAACGAAGCGTCATTGAGTTTGAAACAAGTGTCGATAAACGCAAGAATAAAGCTCAATAATTAATGATGCGCCGCGAATGAACGAGGTCTTTGTAGCCACAAAAAAGGTAAGGCATTATTCAGAGGGTGAAGAAGAGAGCGACACGTTCTAGTAAGATTCCGAAACGTCAACGCGGATTATTGAGATTTTGCAACGGGCCCAGTGAGCTCTACATGAAGCATTAATTGACATTATTCATACGAAGGTGAGAGCGAGGAACTACATTTTGATTCTCCACTGGTAAACGTGTGAGAACTATCTAATGGTAGCAGCTTTTTATAAAGTTCTGTTTAATTTTTGACGTTATGAAAATAAACCGAAAAGAACTATTTTCTAGGTACTTACCTGATTCTAGTAAGCGACGTACCTCTGACCTGACCATAAATTTCGTTTTTCTTTTTCACAAAATTTTTCTCACTTCGTTGTCAATTGGACCATGTTGTCATTTTCACGCTTCATCTTTCATTTCATTCTGATCTTATCCTATTTGAAATACATGTCTTGATACGCGTGAATATATCAAAGGATTGACACCTTTCCTTACACTCACCGTTAAATTGTCGTTTCTTCGGAAGATCCGATTAAAATCCCCTAAACCACCCTCTGCGCCCGATTTATTCGTGTCGGTTCTCTCAGCAAGAACGATCGTCAACTCGTTCCGACGATATAATCGAAAACCAATCTAGTTTCGGGGGTGGCTAATGGCAGCCACTCGAGATGGTAATCTCTGCATCTGCATGTACAAGACGCGGGCCGGTCGGCGCGTCGAACCTGCGCCGCGACGCTCTCACCGCCACCGACGTCCAGGTCCCTCGCACACGCTTCTCGCCAGTAGTGGTCACGCTACCGGCGTCGAAAGCACACGCACCGTCTCCGCCGCCTCAATCGCATGTCATCGCCGAAAATGATCCCGTGATCAATCTTTTAGTCCTCCAATGGTACGGGAGATTGCGAACCTGAACGATGAGGACATCGATGGTCATCTCTAACCACCGAAAGAAAAGCCAACTTTACAAGGCTTGGAGAAGGAACCATGAATTCTCGATGTTTCGTCAACGCTAGTTCAATTTTATGAGTGTTGTTAAATGGACGTTCCGTGTTTATAGGATGTCGTAGTGGTGGAGTTAGGTGTTTTTCCGCACTTCCATTGTAACGTGTATTGTTGTAATTTTTCGCCCTTTTTCTAAAGGGCTGGTGACGCATCCCTCAAGCCCAACTGTGATTCTCCGTAGTGGTGGTTTTCGACGTTTTGTTTAAAGTGTACCTGTGATACGATTAGAAAATTTGACTCAAAGGATACCTGAAGGGTTTGCTATATCTTTTTCCTTTTATTCTTGATCTAGGTAGATGATGACGTCCTCCGGGTTTTATACTGGGGTTCCACTCTTGGCTGTCGTCATTCTAGCCACAGCAGGCCAAGTCTTCTCCAGCGGTAAGTTACATTTTTCCTTTTATTTTTACGACTCGAACTGGTCTGAAGAAACGGAAAATCTGAAAGAGCCAAAAATCAAAATCAAAGAGTTGATAATCAAAAGTAAACATAAACTTCAGAAAAAAATTCTAAGGAGAATTATTTCCAGAATTTTATTTTTTTATTTTATATAGAATTATTTGATGAAAAACACTATTTGATAGAATCCTTAAAAAAAATGTTGTATTTATTTCATTTGATTGTTTCGAAGAACTAAACGATGTCGGTTTAAAATTCCCTCCATTTCCAAATGTATAAATATCACGAATGACGTTTTTTCTGTTCCAAAAAGTTTCATGTTCGAAGGTCACGATGTGTTGTTTTGCAAATTTGGAGCGTAAGTTTAACGATTCGAGTGTTCATTAAATACTTGCGACCAGGAGATTTTTGTAAACAACGATTAAATATGTTCTGCAACGTTATGGCGTGGTAAATTATTATCTGGATGGTTGTTTTTTTTTTTTGTTGCGGTTAACGATTTACGTAAACTCAGCGTTGTTTGTAATTTAAATTAAAACCGTCACAAAATTCCGATTCTGTGTCTACCGTAAAGGGATAGTTACATTCAGCTTTTGCTACTACGGCGTGACCAGAAGGATTCATTCCAATTCGAAGAAATAAACTAGTAAAGTAGTTTTGGAAATGGTGGATGCGCCAACTCACCACTTTCCTAACTAAACTCTTCTTCGCCTTTTTAGGCACAGCTAAATTAGTCCTTTAGTGGGTTTTGCGCTCTTTCAGAAAGGCCAAATTTTCGGACCACGACTACATTTCGAGTCCCGAATGCACTCATAACGTACCAGCAGACTTCAGTACCAAAACAACAGATGGTAATAAAGTCACATTTCGAACCTAAACGATTTTTCGACTACGTCGAAAGCACGCTAAAATGCCCACCCTTTCTGGTTTAATATCTGCAGTGATATTTCTCCAAACATAAGAGAACGCGAAAATCCGGAATAAATTTGACTAGGAGAGAGCGTATTCTGAATTTCATAATGTTCGGTTGAGCTTTAAGCTCCTCCACGGCGAGATTATGTCCTCTGGTGGTTGGTTGGCGGAATTTTTTCCGCGTTTTCTCTCTGCCGCCATCCACGAAGGAATATCGCCCACACCTCTAACCGCCCTATTATTTATTTCGGCAATTTAACTTCATTGCAATTTACGATTCTACGGCACCCGGTCTCTGATAATTTAATTCTTTCGAAGGACGTTCAGCGACCGGCGAAGAAAAATCACGACCGTAACGCGATTTCTGGCCGGAATTTTCTTGCGTTGAATGTCTGACGTAAATCAGAAAAAAGAAACTAAAAAATTGAGGATTATGGAATTTGTCAACGAGATAGACCAGAAATCAAGTAGGGATCAAAAGAGGCATTTTTTTTTTAATTTTTGAGGTTGGATGGGTGATATTCGGTTTCGTCATGAAGTACGTTGTTTGAGCTTTTTGGGCGTAGGTATATCAGAAAGGTTTTTTTTTCAGTTTAAATTAAAAGCAAGTTAATTAAAATTTTGTTTGTGGAATTTGCGATAACAACTGTAGAAATTGAAAACGTGTTTGGCACAATGCAATTGGTTTTTGTGGGGAAAAAATTTCAATAATAATTTTAAACAAATATTATTATCATCTAATTGTATAATAGATTATTGCGCTTAATTTAAAAACTATTATAAAAAACTTAAAAAAAAAACATTCTAATATCTATTTCAGTTGATTGTGTGGCCAAGTAAAATTCAAAGTGGGGACAAACAACCGGAAATGAATCCAAATCTCAGAAGAATTTTGTCCATTTTGATTTTACTTTTATCTTTTTCTACTGAACAGCGTTTACACAAAACCAACAATAAAAGTATGAATCACACTGGTCTAAACATCGTAATCGTCGAATTGATACTTATTCTTCCGCTCCAACAAGTTGATTGTTGGAACTGCAGCGTATTCCGTGAGGTAATAAACCTGTCATGAAACTCTCTCTTCCATTTTTATATCTCTGCAAGAAAATTTAATACGCCGTTCCACATACACACAACTAGATTACACGTATCGATGGCGCCATCTTGTTTCTCATCGGTTACCATGCCAACAAAAAAAAACGACGTTCGCTCGTCTGTCCTAGTACAAGGTTTCGTTATGAAACACGTCAAATTTTCACGTTTACCTAAATTCTTTCTTTTTTACGACATAAATGAATAACATGCTTGGGCTAATTTAGGTAACATGAGCTGAAAAATTGAACAGATTCGATCATAAATAATTAATTAATCTAAAAGCAAACCGTTGTGCAGCATATTGCATTCGACGGAGTTGGTCCATTTTCGGCTAGTGTGAATAAACGAAAAATGATGGTTAATATTGGAATAACGAAGTGCGGTTTTTTGAGCACTAATTTTGTATAATTCGAAAAGCGTTTTCAATTTGCACGTTTCGGAGGTTACGCCATATCGCATGTTTACCGATTTTAAATGAACGAGAACGATATTGACTGACAGTGAAATGAAATTTTGGTATGGTTTTCATTAGAGTAATTTATTCTGAAACGCAATAATTTTATCGAAAATATCTTCTAAGGGAGATCGTTCTAATTGATCGTATCGTATCGAAGCTACTGAAAATCGCTTCAATTTTAACAGGAAATCTATTTCAATCTACAAAACGGGACTTGAAAAATTTCCACCGACCGTTGAATAAATTAGTCGCGGGATAACCCCTGGCCTGGACTCGGAAAAAAAAGGACCTTTCTGATGAAAAATTACGGGGTAATTTCGCAGTGGATGGAAAACGTTCCAAATTAACGGCTAGTGAATAATTTATTGGGCACTTAGTCGATGTGGGTCTGCACATACTACCAGAGTTCGGGACAGGCATCAGGCAGACGAGTCCTGTTTCAACATTCAAATATTTATTATTCCCCGAGTAACCGTCAGTCAATATTGGATCCTCTAATAACCATGCTCGACGGACGATGTCCCTACCTGAAGATCCACTTGGCGACGAAAGGAATTTGGACTATGTGGCGAAAAAAAGGAACAAAGAGGAAAAAAAATCACAGCTGACAATAGCGAGTTGAGAGCTTTATTATAGTGCAGCCACGCGGCGAAGTTGTACCAAATTTCAAACAAAAACACAGTCAGATCTCTCTACAAGAAGTAGCTTTTCTCGTTTTAATCATAAGAAACATGTAAGCAAGATATTAGATTTTGTCTGTTTTAAAAAATATATTTGGACGTGCCCCATGTTGGTCTCAGAAGATTTTTTGAAAAGTGTTTCTTCCTGCAAGCTCAAGACTAATCTTTCACAACCTTCTTCACTTCCGACACGTTTACGACGACAATTCCTGAAAATTAAAACGTCCCGTTCTTGGGGTTGTCTTCCGTGCCGTCCACTCGCAATAACAATCATTAAAGTAATTGATGTTGACATTAGAAGCGCGTCCCTCTCATTTCGTACACAACCTCACAAGCAGAGGGGACACAGCATTAACTAATTGATGTCATGTTACAAGCGTTCCCGAACTTGTTTCAAAATTCACTTGTCGTGGATGGGTTTTCATAAAGCACGTAATTATTTCTGTCCGGACGGGAATTATGACTGTAGTGATTTAACGCTGTTTTGATAGTGTTTAAAGGGGCTCGTTTACAATGCGTTTCAACGAATTTTTCGTCCAGGTTTAATTGCGACGCTTTCGATCAAATTTTGCTAAGGATTAGTTAGTTTCAACGATAATTGAGTGGTTCTGTATGGTTATCTATTAGTTACACACCTTAATAATTATAATTGTTTACGCAAAATAAGCACTTCGTGTCACTTACTTCGATTGATATGTTTGTAAGTTTATTTAATAGATTATTTTGTTTTTGTTTGTTTATCTAAAATATCAAGCACGGAAAGTCGTGTCGGATCAGGTTGAGCCAAATTACAACAATATTGTTCTGAACAAATCAGTGAAGCAACAACTCAAATCGCTTGTACCAAAAGAAGCGAAAGAATTGCTAATTAAGAAGTTCTGCGGTTAAGAAAAACTTGAGCGAAATTGTGCAAGAATGTGAAGGGAACGGCTTTTCGTCACGAATGCGGCATCAACGGGCCTTAAAGACGTCTAATGCAAAAATGGTTCGAAAGAACGACTTATAAAAAAAACGACGTCTGTATTTTTAATGTCGAGAGTACGAATATATCATTAATAATTGTGAAGTTTAAGTATTTTCCGATACATTTTATTGCTTTTAGATCGTTAGTTGTTTGTTCATTCCTTCTCCATTTTAATGACTAGAACGAGACCACGGAACTTAGTTTCTACGAAAACCATCACTTCGATGTTAGTGAGTATGAAATTAGTCATGTTTTTGTTAAAATGCGTTCAAATGGAGACTCTATGATTGATTCGTTAAATTTTAATTCAATTGTCTATTATTTAGATCAATTCTCACGAAAATTACTACTTGTAGAACGACATCAATTCTGTCGGTAGATATTCTAATAATAACAATTTTTTTGGGTCTATTCCTTGACGCCCTACTCCATCAATATTTTTGTTTGTCATCGATTCAACGAGCACTCTCGATATTAAACGGACAATTAAATACCCAAATGCATACTGGTCAATATTGAAAATGTCTCGTAAATTATAAAGAAAATGGCAAATAACAGCGCGGGTATCGTTTCCATCGAGCAAAGGTCGAGGTCGAACTGGCATTTTTCATGTCTAAACTGAAAATAACGAAGAAAACAGAACGAAAAAACATACACACCATCAGACATAATTTACAGAATCGATTCGGCGATTGAATATTTCATTTCGTTCACAAGTGAGAACCCCATTAATGTTTCAAATTGAAATGCATTTTTCATAGTAATGCATACTCGATTTACATACTCGTCAAAATTTCACTCGTTCTTTTGTTCGGAACGAACGAATTTGCCGGATTCGCGTCGACAATGACCCGATGAGGGCAAAAAACACCCCTAAAATGTCACCGAGCGAATCGCGTGTTATGTCCTCATTTTCGTTCGTGTAACGTTTGCGCGTCTCATGCTGTATTAATCGAGTGCGCTTGCACGGCATCACCTCGCAACAAAGAAACATAAAAAGCTTATTTCTCTAAAGTTCTGGATTTAAAGCAAACATCGGACACGTCGGCAATTACCGTTAAAAGCCGGCCGCGAAAACGAGAACATAGAACCGTTCCGGGAACAGAATAAAAATACAGGAAAACATTGTTTTAAAATAGGGCACCGGATCACCGCAATTTCATAGTTGTTAATGTGGAAAGATGTTTTTTTCTTACAGCCTCACTTTCTTACGTATTATGCAGCTTTGTTTGTTTTTATTTTATGACCGGTAAAACAATTTTGACTGTCAATTGTCTCAACTTTGTATTTACATAACCCATTTTATTTTATAGTGAGGATTATCTTAACGGGTAACAAGCAAGCGTTATTAGACTCCTGTATATGTAAAACGCTTCTCTTTCCGGGAACGCTAATTTAAGCAACTCCAGTAAAAAATTTGTCCTGGAACAACGTTGAGCACAAAATGTCAAACAAGCTAATGGCGGGTCCATCCCGAAAATGACGTGACTTATGGCCAATTTCATTAGACATCTGTGGTTTGTACGCTCGCAATTGAGATTTATTTTTGTCTAGCGACACACTCAACCCGTCGTCTTGGTTTCCAACCAGAGATTTCCCGAGAGAACGACTCTAATTTGATAAGGGCGTAATTGCAGAAATGGTGAATTAAGAATAAAGCCCAATAAAAAAATCTCTTTGCAGAAAATTTAATTTCACCAGAGTTGAAAAACAGCCACTCAGACAAGAATAACACTTTTGTGCTTTTCCGAAATCGTGGCGTTAAGGAGGGAAAAAAAAGACGCTGAAGCGCATGAAAGAGTGGCGGTGTGATCGTTAAAAACTCAGATGGGTAGGGAAGGGTTTCACTTCGGGCAAAAGTCATGATATACAAGAAAAACATTGCGGGCCGGATATTGCTAAATCAAGAATAATACACGAGTGGAACTTTTCTCCCTGAAAACAAATCATGCAATCAACCGAACGTTTAGGATTTATCTTTATTTTTTTATGAGTCCACCTTTTTCATTGGATATGTTTCGTTGTTTTATCGTTGCTTGTTCAGAAAACAGTGGGTACAGGAAATTGCGTAACATACAAGAATAAGTCAAGAAATACCGAAAAATTTTAATAATTCGAGAGTTTATCTTCACATTTATATTGCTTTTGGAACTTCAACCACCTTTATGATCAATACTGTGAAAATTATGCAACAATGCAAATGGAGGTTTCTGCAAATATTATTATATTATTTGGGTCAATTGTATCCTGTGCGTTAGAACCTGAATAATTCCGGAATTGTAACTTTGAATATTTACATTTAGTGTATTTTTAGTTTGATAATAATTCTGAAAAATTACCATACCTTTTTGCAAACATCCAAGCTTTTATTTATATTCTGTTCTCTCTTATAGATAATCGTGAAACAGGTGTCGAGCCTATCGCAATAAATCACGTTTTTCATTGCGGCATAATGCTGATGATCTTCTCATAAAACAATTATTTAATTAATTAAAATCCCACCTTCGTCACAGTAAACATTATCGTTCCAAAATTCATTTCATAATGCGCCTCTGTAGAAAAAAAAACTGCCGCAGAGCAAACTTGCTTCAGAGTTATTATAGGGGCGTTATCGGACCAGAAACGGAAGTCAGTCTTAGCTTGCGGGAAATCAAGGGTGCCCGCACTAGGTGTCGCACGCTCGCTAAATGCCGGAATGGGAAACCGGGCCAGGAAATTGGACGGATCAACTGTGCCACCTCTGCATACCAATTCTGGGACCGCATGTATCGGTGTTAATCAGACATCGAAGTAGTAAAAAAATACGACGTGAAAATCTCCAAGAATTCATGGCGCTCAATCGCAGCAACGATTTTAATCTCAGAGAGATTTCTCGAAAGATGCGTCAGTCATCGCTTTCGCCGTTTTTCTCTGAATGCACTTTTTGCCAAGCGTGCTTTTTCGCATCAACACGGCCAGTGAGCTCTTTTAATAGCATCCAAGTCGGTTGTTAAAGTGCACAATGCACAAAACACTCTTTGTAATGGAAAAACTACGAAAAACGACAACAGTTTCTTTCACATGAAATATCGCATTTAAAGGGGAGTTGTTTTCACGTCGACTTTTCTCGATGATTCATGTCGCAACCCTCCTCACTTCTTGTCGAATGAAAAATGCGCTTATCAGAATGCGTCGCGACGCCCCTTCATCGAACCGACTCTAATTTAAAGACAACACAACACGTTAATTAAGCCCATATTCACACGCCGAGGCGGAATTCATTTAGCGTCCGGTTAATTTCGCACGAGACTCGCAAAAAGTTAATGTGTATATTTAATTCGAGCAGAAGATTAATTACACTTGAAAACAGAGGACGGCAATAGAACAAACGAATATGAATAGGGCGCAAAACTAAGTCGCAACGAACATAATGAATCAAAAACAAAAAACTAGTCCAAACACGTCGTCGGGAATAATTAGTGAGACGGAAAAGGGAGAGCTAAAAAAAATCAAAAATTATTTACTCGACACCAGCGCCTAAAATTTCAAATATTAAACGTAAAACTCGACGTTGGGAAATTAATAGACCGAGGTTAGTACCGTATGACGCCGCACACATACGCCCCTAATTACATAAATATTTACACAGCCCTTGTGCTGGCCAGTGGACCTCTTAACGACGACATATTTCACCTAATTAATAACGTTTCAGATCATAATTAGGGGAGTTATTTTTTAATTATAGCCGCAGTTGGCCGAATTGAGTCAACATTATTATCTAAAATTTGCTCCGCACACAAAGACAAAATTTGCATGCTTCAGCCATTTATTAAAAAGGGCAACACGTTTTCGGAGAACACTCATACTGTAATGGCTTTTAGCCTGGAGGCACACGCGAAATTTAAACATCGAAGAGCAAGCGAAAACATGAACTTTTTCGAGAGAGATTGTGAAAAAGAGAATAAATAATTCTCTCAAAGGGCGAAGACAAAACTGACATTGGAACGTGGAAGAAACCACAGGATTATGAATGAGTGATGAAATGAAATCAAAGCCTAATGATGATTGATTGCACTTGTTTTATTATGTATTGTTTTGTCTTCAATCTTACCAATATATTTTTTTTATTTTTCAATTAGACTAAATCTATTTCTAATTATTAATGTTTTAGGTAAATCACTATGTTTTTCGACATCTATGTGTAATTTGCTAGAACCGTGTTAGTGGCCCTAATTTAATCTTAAAGTTGTTACATTAAAAGATACGCCAATAATTTGAGATATTTTTTTGTCACAACCACAGCTAAGAATTCAGAACCCACTTTCCCTACTTTAGTCTACGTAAATTTTACTGGTTTCACGAAGTTTTCCGACTTCTCAAAAAAAACTTATTGATTATTAGAAACAAAGTTATGAACTAATTAGTTATACCTACAGACTTTTTTTTGTAAATTCTGACGCTACTCGCGTTATCGACCATGCAGCTCTCCGATGTAACGTTCAAAGTTAGTAAACTAAATAATAAAACGCTGCAAGCGGAGCCGCTATATCCTCTTCCAGTAATGCCATTAAGACGTCGCTTCCTATTCAAGCCCAAAATCGTCTAATCCTCATCATCCGTCGGAACCTCTTTAAATATCAATAATTGATGCGTTAAAAGTGGATCGACGCTCAGGCTCGTAAATATCGCGTTACGGTGAAAGAATGCCTTGGCGTCACCTTTTCGCTGTCGAAAAATCCATTTAAGGTGATGGCGTGGATACATTTTTTCTTTCTTCGAGATGATATGGTACGTACGTAGCCATACACGTCGCGTCGTACATTATGGATGGAAATGCAAACTCGACATCATATAGTGACGCAATTCACGAATTTTCCACGAATTAGAAAACGAAGGAAAGAGGGGAGAAGGAAAAACAAATTTGCTAATTATTGTGACTTGGTCTTATTCATTAAAAATATATGTCAGATTGTATTGGGAACGCAAAATAGCCTGTACAAGCTTTGCCCGTAAATTATACACTTAATTCTATTACTATTTCGGAAATTTTACAACGAGCATACAAGCAAAATTAATGGTGTTTTTATGCCGGCGAAGGACACGGAACGATAAATCGACAAGGTTTACAGCGAAAAGGGAAAAAATTGTCATTAATGGGAATAATAATGACTTAACTGACCAACGGAACGCGCAGATTCTCATTATTAACGGACGGTGAATGTAACCACCGTTGGAAATATCGAAGTTCCCGCCAAAAACGAAATGCGTTTTATCCAGGCAAGAAGTTGGCATAGCGTGATCACCACCACCAACCAATCGATAGCGACTTAACACGCACCTGGGGGCCATCACACGTTCCGATGCTAATGGAATCGTTCGTCCCCACCCTCGGGAGAAACCTGGTCGAAAACGGCTCCGATTTCACAAAGGGCGTTCAGAGAGCGGCTCGCATTTCCCATCAAACAGTGTTGGTCGAAGGACCTCTTTGAAGCCCCGTCGACAAGTGGCCTCGTTAAGGACGCTAAGTGGGACCTCGACCCGACGCAATTAGCCAAAAATCGAACGCAGAAGACATCGTGAAACGCAGACGGTGACAGCTTTATTTAATTTGAGCTGGAAGCCTAGATGGATGTAAGTCCTTCGGGATATTGTTCTATTTTTATAGCGATAACACCTGGCTTTCTAGGACCAAAAATAAGTTTTCCTTCAAAGTCGCGTTACTCAAAGGATAATCCAACGAAAAAATGTTTCTTCTCTTGTTTGCTCGCATATCGGACCGCCGCGAGAAACCAGTTTACTCCCAAACTTCCTTATCGATTCAGAATTAATTAGATTTGATGGAGTGTGTAATTAGTTTCATAAGAGAAATTGCGATTTTCGTCTGCTCATGTTTTTTCTTTATCTTTTATCTCTCTTTTCTGGAAGAACGTTATATCCTTTACATGTGTAAAGAATCCGGGTCGGAAAGGCCGCTCTTTTCAGACTATTGAGCTGTGCAAAGACTCATACGTCACAATGTCTGAAACTCACCGCGTTGGGTATGTAAGAGGGATGTAGCCCTGTTCATTTCATGCACCGTCAACTTGCAATGCACATCCTTCCAGCTTCCAAACCCGTTGGAATCTTTTATCGAGTTCGGGGAGATTTTCTCACCCGTATTTATTACTTCGACCGCTTGGGCCATTCAATCTCGCGAGAAATACGGTTTCTGGACGGAAGACGTCGGAATTTGGAAATGGTGCGTAGGTCGAAAGTACGCACTCTTCTGTGATGTAACAAGAACACTTTGGTGGCAGATGAACGATGAACTTTTTTTCAGTTCTAAACAAAAACGATGTGATAAATTGATACAGGACTAGGTATACAACTGTAGATGATCACTTCAAATAACTGATGCGGGGAAACATGTACATAACAGAATAATCGAATTGAAGGAATGAAATGTTACTCTCTAGACTAGTGTGATCGAGTG
This sequence comes from Cynaeus angustus, assembly GCA_030157275.1. Lineage (NCBI taxonomy): Eukaryota > Metazoa > Arthropoda > Insecta > Coleoptera > Tenebrionidae > Cynaeus > Cynaeus angustus. The sequence continues at coordinate 16,009,857 of CM058059.1, forward strand.
CTGAAGATTTGCTAGAACGAACACATTACCTGTATTTGAGAAAAACTATGGAAAAAGCAAAATTCAAAAGTGATTTTGCATTTAAATAACAAGGAAATCAATCGTAGAAATAGGACCTTGACTGAAATTCGACGTCGAATGGAGCCATCTTTCAGTTTTACTTTAAAATGTTAAAATCGATTAGAAAGCGTGTTGGTTTGATTAATTAACAGTGAGTTGACATCGCAGTCACCAACGAATATAAAACATCGTCAATAATTAATATATAAGTAGCGATATTCGATTACCGATTCTAATTAAATCTATTGGAAGCTCGATTTTGAATGCGACCCACGTATCCAACGACCACCTTTCAAATTCAACTTATGATATATTGCGGTGGCGTCGCTGTAATTATATACCAAAACCTTAGACCGACCGCCGCGAGCACCACAATGAATATTCATTACGTTTCGAAACACTGCACACACCCATAGGGAGAAACGTATTCGTTAGCGAGATGTATGAATAAGAACCTCCGGAATCGGAGGGGGTGCGACGTACATACTAGGAGGTATTATGGTAAAGTGGCAAAAACAGGATAGTGGCGGTGGTGCTCTTTTCACTAATGAATGTTTTATGCGGTATGCAAGCGAATTCAATTCCAAAGGAGGTGGCGAATAAGGGACGGAATAAATAATCTGTATATAGTGTGTGTTTTTGTTTTGACGTTCCATTCGGTACAAAAGTGACAAATGATACCTGATTGTAATAGGAAAAGCGACCTGGCTGAAAATTGAGAAATACGACGGATGGGTTTGGGTAGGGAAGGGTTGTTGGATCTTGCGGCTGAAGGTTCGGAAATGAGGCGATTTTTTATACGCCATGGTCACGCCGATACCGATTCACATTTTCTAGATAACAAAGCCAACTGTGGCATCAAATGACGTGCCCCTTGCTCTCTTTTTTCCCCATTCGCACAAAACAATCTTTTGATAAAATCCGGACTCATAATAACGATGAAATCGTTTATAGGCGGCAATAATCCAGAACACTTCGTAATTCTCAATATTTTTAACGACAATACTATTATTTTCTTTCGCCCGCTTGGAAAATCCCCACAGGCAGACATAATTACACTCTTGAAGAAATTGACGGTTCTGTGTTAAAATCTTAGGAAACCCGATCGATGAGTGTTTCTTTTTAATATGCATCACGCAACAAAAAAATTCTTACGCATTTTTTTCGCATCTTTCGTGCGCAGACTCTTTGAACTTTTGAAGAAAATGTCAACTCTGTTCGTGCCGCACGATTTCGCTTACGAATTTACGACGTTTTGTTTCGTTTTCACTACGAATGGTCAATTAAGCGTTAGCAGCACGGGTCCCAACGGAGACCCCTGTGGTGTACCGGTGATCGGATAAGGTTCGTTTTTCCGGCTGTTTTACGCCGGGTCGACGTTGAACATCTTTATTTTAAAACGTGAGACACGTTAGCATGTCCCGCGACACCTACTCTGATGAAAATTGGTGCAGGTGTGGGACTCGAATTTGTTCGTATCCAGTGTCACGAATGTCAAAGTTTCAGGCTCTCGATCTTTTAAATGGAAATGACTTCGGGACTTGGAGCTGTCATTCGATGTTCATCTATCTTTATTTTGTCGATTCGAAGATCGACGGGAAATTGTGTGGAAAATAAGGAAAATTGCGAGCCCAAGGTTGTGTTTTCTAATAATGTATGTATGATACCTAATTAATGAATTTTGGCATTCACAATTCGGTATCTGTTCAGTATTCAAGATATTGGTCACGGCACGATTTTGTGGGTAGGGATAATGTTTTTAATGGTGTGGGTGGAGATATTGATTGAAGAAAAATAAAGGGATTATTCTTTAGAATCCACCGGCTTGTCTCCGAACCGACACATGACAAGGAATCCCTTTCACTGTAATTTACTTTGTGACACCTCGAGGTCGAAATATTCGCGAAGCTCTCTTTCGTCGTAATATGTCGGTGAATATAAATTTAAATTTAATGTTTTGTTCCCGGCAGACGCCAAAAATTGATATAGAACCGAATTTTTTCGTCGTCTCTTCGGTACTAAATTGTAATTTACAATCAAACTTTTCCCCAACGAAGACGTCTACGGCGACGTCGACTCGACATTTCTGATTTATTTCGATTTCGCAACGCGTTAAATTTGTGTTGTGTAAATTATCGGCTGCTCGTGGAAATTTACATTTGAAAAGAAAAACTGCCATTAAAAACCCGATAATTTTCCAGAAATTATATGAGAGTTATATAAGAATGGCGGAGTTCGTACGGGACTTCGTCACGCTACGCCGCCATTATCACTTATCTAAGTTTCAAACTCTGGCGTGATGCGGGAAAAAATAGGAAAACGATGATAGACGGCGTGTTTCCGGATTTTTTCTTGGTGTGTCTTTACGATTTACTCACGTTAATGGCATCTAGCTTCAATAAGTGGACAAGTATTGCGGTTTCTCTAATCAATTAAAAAAAATAATAATAACTAAACTTATAGATATACGAAAAAAGGTCATAGAAATAAAATTGCTACTCTGGGCACTGCTTTGACACGCATCCACTTGTACCTCTTTCAAACTTCCATCATAAATCCTGCGTGCCGCCGCCAAACTTTTTCGTCGCCCATCATCTTATGATTTTTTAATTTTCTCCTTCGAGTGCCGAATACAAATTAATCTCATAGATGTCGCACGCAGAAGCCGCGATAAAAAAGTCCACCAAAAGGGTCAGAAAGTTGGCGATCTGTAAAAAAATCCTAATCCTATAGGAGTAACACAAACTGTCATTAATCACGGGCTTATCTGGTGTTAGTGACGTCACTCAGGTCCGAATTCGAACGCACGCCGAGCTTTGTTCTCGTATGACGACGCCAGAAGGCGACGTTTCCAGCTAATAGTGTAATTGACTGGAAAAAACGGAAGGAAAATCCTTGGGTAATTTGGCATCAGGCATCATCACACGAAAAGTCTTTTTATTTTTTTAGCTTTTCCTTTTGTCGGATTAGCATCGATTAAGACCGATTAATTTAATGCCGCGATGGCGTTAGGTAGTCACGTAGGTATTATGCGTGTTGTTGCTCTTAATAGGAAATTGCATTTGATATTACGTGGGAAAGATGACGGTTCATAGGAAATTAACAGTTTTAACAGAATTTAACAGAGTTGTTTTGAATGACGAGGGTGGAGATTACGAAATTTTTACCAAACTCCCACAGTCCCAAATCGAACAATATATGTCTGTAAAAAAATCAAAAACCACCGCAGATTAACCTGTAGACATCAATATTGGAATTGGACTCTTTATTGCTGAACTTCAATAAATTTTTATGACGCTTTTACGATTTTCATATGGGGGATGGTTTGATATAAAAATGAATTAAAGTTATTGCTTACCGAGGATATAGTCTTGTCAAATTGTCGGGAAGAATGTTTCCGATTTTATTGGTTTTCCTAATAAATTAGAAATCTTGATAGATCTTGAAAGTCTACATACGTTTGTCACGTTTAACGGTTGATGTAAAACACTTCCGATGGAGACCAACTACAAGATCAAAATGTAAATCAAAATAAGCCTGAATATTTTGTAATGCTGCTATAACATCATTATTAATACTTCCTCGTCAGAACAAATCATATTCAATTTTTGCTTTTTTTTTCATATCGCTTGTTGTAGTCATAAATCAAATAATTCAATTAAAATACGGTCTGCGGCGTTATTATTTTAAAATCGTATTTTCAAGCGAATTTTATTGCTTTAATTTCATGAAATTCAGCTAGATACGAATTAATATAGAATTTACGAAAATTAACATATAATCACAAGCAATAATCGTGCATCAATTTATATTGTGATGCTATGCAGTGATCATTTTTTTCTTTTAAATATGCAAACATAAAAATCACTTGGCTGACTTGATTTACGCTTTAATTTTTTTTATTTGAACCGCACTGAGCCTGGTATCTACTCTAGCTAAACTGCAGATGTCACAACGTCCAACATGCTCTTTTCCCTGTTCCATTAAAAATTCTCATTTACCCTCGTAACGAATTCATTAAGTCCATTTAGTTCGACTGCGTTTTTGCTTTTGTTCATATCTGTATCTTTGTCTTTTTTATTATAAAAAATCGTTGCGATGTCCGAACGTTACGATCAGTTAACGCCACCGGACACAACAACAATAAAACCTTTTCCTACCACCCTTCCATGACGAAGATCGAAACAGAGAGAGATGGGTAAAGAGCGCTTTTTGTGTGTCAATTCATATTTTCGTTGCCGTCTCGTGTTAGCTTCTTCCATTTTAAATCCAAAGTGAAGTCGAGCCAACAGCAGCAACCCTTATGCGTTTATACTTTGCCTGGAGTTTTCCAGACGTCAGTCGCTTTGACAAATAGGACTCTAATTCACTAACGTTAATTTAGTGGATGCCATCTGGAGCTGTGTCTTAAAAGATTTCCAAAGAGGCCATTCTAAGACTTACTATTAAAATTGGTTGATGTAGGTAATAACTAAAAAACTGAAACGTGTTCAAAAAATAATTAGATAATTGTAATTACCAAGTTAAATGTAAATTGTTGGCGGTAATGGAAACAAGTCGGTTTAAATTTGCACTACTATACTGGCTTTTATTATAATTATCCACGTATACATTAGTTTTGTTGACTTTATTTCGATTCTTGAAGTTTTACGGCTGCACTGAAATGAAGATGTTTGAATTTCAAGTTTTGTTAACAAGACAATTTACCACTTAAATTAAAATAAAAATAAATTTTGTACTGTACATAAATGCTAGACTTGATGTAAATAAGTTAATTTTTAGATTCTTGTATAACCCGGCGCATCCACCAATTTTGTCCCAGACATTAGTTTTTCATGTCGAAAGTGGTAACAAATTTTTAACAAAATTGAAGGCAAATTTCAGAAGAAAGATAGATATATAAAACGGAGTTTCTAGATTTATTTTTGTACGTGACTCAAAACTCTTGTTATAATCGAATCAGAATTGGAGTAAGTACAGTCAAAATTAATCATTTTCGTCGTTCGCGTTTGCCTCATTGAAATGTCAGCGAATTTTCGCTGCGGGTGTCCCGACTGTCAAGTCAAAGCAGCGCGTTTAATATTTGAAGGCTTAAATAAATTTATAATCCCCGTCAAACAAAAGTCTCGCCCCCGGAATTTAATTCGGCCGATTCATTAACGCGAGTCGTGTGTGCGCGTTCCCTTTCCCTCGCAAAACCGTCAACAGGTCGAATCCTTTAATCGTCGCGCTAACTTTCAGTCGGCCTAATTATCGAGCTTTTAAAGCTGGAGCGCGATGTCGTACTTTATTCAACCAAGCTTTTGCAGGACATTTCCGCACTCCGAAACCGACTCGTAAATTATGGATGTGTACTGCATTGTCATCAGAATTTGACGTTGACGCGTTGTCGGGAGTCGACCTGTTCGCTAATTGACAACAGGAGTATGAAAACACCGAGGATGGATGTGAATGTTTAATGGGTTTCTTGGATTCGCTGTCGTTGTTATTTGATCAAACAAAACGGAATTTTTACAGGCAAACACAATATTTGTTCGGATACATGGGGAAATTTTTAAATAAATATTGTACAGGAATTCGCATCGCATCGATCGAATTTCCCTCTGTGTGTGCGCGTTCACATACAATTGAATTTTAAACGGTATTTTCTCTCAGGATATTGTGATCTATATGTGTACACGTAGGGAGAATCTATCTGCAAATACATTACGGAAAATACCCACCAATAATACGTTGGGATATTGTTCGCGTTCATCATACAAATAAATCAGTTTTGTGTCTGGGAGAGCTTGTTTGTTGGGAGCTTTCGATACATGAGACCCGTTTTTTGTCGAAAGCAAACAAGTGGTTTGCCGCTGCGGATTTTTACGGCGCGATTTGCGACGACACTAAATTAACCGCGCGGATTTGTCGGCGATAACCGCCCTCGGCATAGCAATTACCGTTATATTAACCCAGCAATCAAAAACACTTTTAGGCCGCATCATATAATCACAATCACATCAATTTTATGTAGGGATTTTTTTATTTCTTCTACATGTTTGTGGCTTTTAAACTTAAAAGCCGCAAATTTCAAATATTAAAACTGTTACTTCCTGCCAACTTTTAAGATTTTTGGGAATGCAAAGCCAAAATAGTAACTTTCAATAAAATAATATTACTACATAATTATTTTGATATTATCGACAATAAAATGTTGGTAAACTTCAAAGTATTTTTTTACATTTTAGAGATGTTCAAACACATTATAATTTTTGTATATTTCCTGTTATTTTGTACATGTTTTATTCAACTTTTGACTCATGTAATGCTTACATTATTTATGTTTCTAAATAAAATGCTTACTGATAAAGGATATTTTACATAACATTTTGTTACACAGACCTGATTGTTTTATCTTGTGCTGCTTTTTACCCCTGATTAAATAACATAAACTTGAACTTAAATTTTAGCCGAGCCTTTGAGTTTTCAATTTTAAAAGGCTTTTTACTGTTATTAAAATACTTTTCACTATAGTATTCATGTTTCCGTTGAAAAATCGACTAGACGTGTTTCAGCAATCCGATTAAACCCAGAAATATTAAAGATTTTAATCATCAAGATCTTACTCATGCGACATTTTAGTAATTGTTCTGCATTCATGTCGTTTAACGTAAACACCGGCGACCTTGTTCCATCAATCGATATTATACATCGACTACCGCCGGCTAATAATACCACCCCCTCATCGTGTCTATACAAAACAAGTCGAACTCATTTCCCACAACCTATCACATCGAAACGATGCCTTAAAACACTAGTCTTACATTGTTTCCTCTGAAATAATGATTAAACTCCGGTCACGAAATATCAAACGTAGGCGTGTCCACAGATCCCCAAGAGTCCATTCAGGAAATCGCACAAGAACACAGATACGGCCCCGTGAAACTCCCTCGCCTCATTTCTTTGCGTTATAACAATACATATGCGTATTTATGAATGCGTAACAGCGTGTCGGGGTTGTTGATTTAACATGGCGTGCGTGGAGCTTGAAAACTGGCCTGAAACGCTGTAAAACCGCTTCCAGGCGTCTTTCGTGCTGAAACACGGCCGACGAGGGGCGGCGGAGTTCAACTTCCCATTTTCTAGGATGTGTTCGGCACACGAATACTCGAAATGTGCACGGCACGATATTCCAACGACTCGATTTTTTCGGGTTCACTTTCCGCCAGAATCCGGTCCTGCGTCGGTCACGAAATTATTTGGTGGAACACGAATCCTATAAAGGGCAAAAATCGCCTGCGACCCACAGACAATGAACCCTTTCGGTGCTTCGGCACAGTCGGAGATATAATTACCTGTTCTTTATTGAACGAATTTGCATGAAATGGCTCCCTTTTGTTCTATTTCAATTAAAATCGGGGCCATCGCCGCCTCCGTACTCGAATAAAGGAGATTAATGCAGGGATTAAAATTAGCACAGTGTTTGTTTAACTTTTTTTTACGCTCCAGACGGAGACGTTAGCTTGTCCCAGAAGAGATTATGGAGTTTTATGGCAGAAAGAAACTGAGAAAAATTTACTGATGTGAGGGGATTGGTTTTCCTTTTTTTTAGACATCCAATCCAAGAACATTTTTAGAGCAGTTAAATAAAATGTGCTTTACTTTACAATACCGGAAAATATTCATGTGGGTTTAAGATTTAAAGAGAGCAATCCATCGGCTTCATTTTACAATTATAGATCCGTAACGCATATTTATTCCCTTACGTCTGTATTAGAATTTTATAGATGGTTTTTTCTTTCTTTATCCTTTATTGGTACCATAAATTTTATTCGTCCATTCTTGCTTACTTATTCCACACAAATAAAATTCTGTTGGAGATGGTTTTTAAAAAAAGTTTAAATTAAAGATAACAATTTATTGATTTTTGTCTTTTGCAAGAAAGACAAAGAATTCTTTTTACCAGCATTTTATCCAGTGTGGTGTCGTCTCATCTGCGCAACATGGTTGGTTTTTTTGAGGCGCAAACGTGGCGCCGTAAATTCCATTTTCGTGTAGCATCCGAGTCGGATGTGGATTTAGTAAGCAGTAAAGTCCATGTAGAAATAGAAAAACGATATAAGAGTGAGGCCGTAAAATTTTTCATTACGCTAAAAGTACCTTCGATATATAAGAAAAACGAGCGTCCATTATAAGCTTGTCATCCGCGACTAACTTTATACATCGATTCCAAGGAGTCGATGTCCTTTGAAAAAACCTCTCCTATAATAAAAATGGCCTAGTCGCTCTTCATCATTGTAATATCGCAAGGGTTAATTTCGTAAAAAAGAAAGTGTACTATCGATTGCTTTTTTTCTTAAATCCGTTCTTACCGTTTTGGATTTCTGCTGCGGTATTTAATAGTTCTTGTATAACACTTTAATCCAAATCGAGTTTGTCTTTGGAAGTTTTCTTGGACGTTGTGCTTTTATCGTTTATTTTCTCTCGGTCCGCCCGGAGGCTTTTCTCGTATGTCCTGAAACTTTTAAGGGATGATACTAAAACGGATTCGCTTTTGACCATTCTTTCGTGACACACACACACACACATACACACATACGATACTGAAGATTTAAGAATGCGTCCTTCGTTCTCGTTCTTTTCTCAAGTTTCGCATTTTAATGACGTCGATTATCACGGTCGGACAATGGTGAAATATGTGCAAGCGGACGGAATATTCCTCTTTGAATAATAAATGTTTCGTCCAGCGCCACCGTATACCTTCTCCTACACGCTAATTTTGAAAGCAGTTACTTCATTGTTTTTGTAAAATTGATTATGTTGTTCTCTTGTTTGTTCGCGCACAACGTAAATATTTACAAAGTATTAATTAAACAGCAAATATTTATTATGCCACGGGATGTACTCTTTGTGTGCAACTTCATTCCGTTTATTTCGGAACAGTGGCAATGCATGCACATACACCTGCCGGTTTTCCGCAAACATCTCCACATTCAATTTGACAGAGTCATTGTGGAAAGTAAGGCCAAATTACCACTCATTTACCTCGCAACTTGAGCTGTTTCAACCGCTCCACGGTTATGGGGAAAAGTCCCTTTCCAGGTACCGTAGCACTTAAACCGCAACAAGCTCCATTTTCATATTCTGCTATGAAGAGGGCCGTTTTATTATAACTGCGGAGCTTTGCTACCGCGAGAACGTAAATCAAGCGCCAAATGCGCGAAGGGGCCTCGATTTGAAAATCAAAGTGGGAAAAGATTATACAAAAAGATGGTTTAGTAGTTAATATCTAACAAATTAGATTTATTATCAAACAAGAACTCTCTTTCATGTTATAAACAACAATTATACAATAATCATATTTCGTGGGACAGAGTTCGCGTTTAAATGTATGTAAATACGTGCGTAATTAAAACATTGTTGCTAAAATTTCATGTACTCAGAACGTTTAGTGGTCTGCCAATGCTACGGAATTATGCAAATCGAAAAAAAGCGTTTTACCTGTTCGTGTATCCTTAATTTAAATTTGAATCTTTTTTAGTTCTGCTGTGATAAATGACAATACACTCATGCTTGATGCCTATGAATTATGCCATGTTTAACCAAACTTTAAGTAACGTTTACAAGAGAAATGTGTTAGCAGCAGGTTTTTACAGTAGATATATTAAAGAACGTTAAATTTTCATTCCCGCACGAACCTTCTAAACATCTGAATCTGTAATTTCGGTAAGCGTCGTAAAGAAGGGTTTTACAACCGACGATAGGTCCATACGTAGGGTGCAGACCGCGACAACGATTACGTTTTATAGCGGCTTCGGCACGCTCGGAAATATCACGTTGACAGCCATTATAATAGACTAGTATGGCTAAGCAATTACAATCCTGAACATGGAATTGCTCCCAGGGAATTGCGGAACCGTAGTCCAAATATTCCACCGGAATAAATACGGATTTGTCCAAAAGGGTTCTATCTAGTCATATGCATAGGCAAAATGAACGCCTCAGGCCGTTATTTCCCTGTCAAACTTACAGTTTCCTAATACAATATAACAGGAATGAGGATTGTTCATTTAAACACAGTACATGACTTCACACCTGTGGTACATTTTTACTGCAAAAAGACGATGGAAAGTTACTCGTTTATTTGGATTTCACGGAACCGCGAACTTTGTCTAATAAATGGTTAATTAAGAGAATAGTCGTGAAGTTGACGTTGTAAGTTGCGAGTTTAAAGTTTAGAGTCACATGTGGAAATTCTATGGCTGGTGTACGAGGAATAATGGTGTTCTGCTACAATTTGTATGTCCATTCAGTGAATAGCGTTTGTGAAAATGTTTGTTTAACTAAGGTCACGGGTAAACATGAAAGCGGTTATTTTAGGGGCAGGCCGAAGAAAAATTGCATTAAATATCATTTGTTTTGTCAAATCATAAACGAAAAAGTAGTAAAATACCTAAATTATCGAAGATGTAAAACATAGCAAAAAGTGAAATTTGTTGACGCAGAGAAAACTTTAAAATCTAGAAGTATAGACAGCGCGACCTTTAAGTTCGTAGGTTTTTGAAGATGCATCTTTTGAAACTAAGTAATAGATATGTAAATTAATTCTTTCTTAATATCAACAACTAACCTATTAAATATTATTAAAACATTCGTCGGTATCTGCCCTAGTTTTGAGGTACAGTAAGGCACACGCCCGGTCTTCCCCAGCCCCAACCGATAAGCTTAAGCTTTTGAGATCAGAAATGTCGTTCCAAATACTTCTGTAAATTTTTAACTTCAAATTTGTTTTTATCGTCTTCAAATTTTTATAGATTTTGACTTGAGACACTAACTTTTTATTGACTCTCTCCCTGTTTTAGAGTTAGTGAAATGATGTAGAAATCAATTAATCTGTAAATTGATTTCCGACGAAGTACTAGAATAATTTAACTTCTGCATGTTTGCTTTAGTGTAATTATGTCACTGGCGAAATCTCTGTAGGTACTTGTCGTTTTTCATACTGGCATGTATTGTTTTTTTCTTTTCTAGTGCGCGGTGGCCGATCTGGTGAGTACCTTTCTCCAGCACATCACACCTCTGCTGTCGCCGTTTTCCGTAAGTCCATCTGTGCGTTGTTTCCTTTCGGTGGTGGCAAGCAAAAAACGAACAAACACATCCCCATGTATGAGCGATGTTATTGATTAAAACGAGGGTTCAGCTCTCTCTCTGGTTGCGTTTTATGTCGCGCCGTTTATGGAACCTCGATAGTTCCGTTGTTGCTCCGTCTGGGCCATTCCCGTCACGCGACTCCCAACCTGGAGTCGTTCTTTGTTTTATGTACACTCGTCGTCGTGTGCGTGTGTTGAATTCAGCTTCGAAGGGAAATTGTATTAAGGTAATTAGGTATGTGTTGCGGCCCGTTCCGGTGTCGAATCGACGTTGATTGCGACATTTCGAAATTTTACCTCTAAAACGACTTCTGGGGCAACGATGCATTATTAACTCGCCCTTCGGGTGTTGTTGCAACTTTTATGCAACCGCTCGTTGGCCGTGACTTGTGGAGGGTTTGTGCGTGAATTGTGATGACCGGCTTTTGACAAAACAAAGCAAGCAAACGAAATTATTAGCATATTATACCGCAAACTGTTGAAGCCCTCCCAGGAGCAACCGAGCAAGAACAATGTGATTAGAGAAATTCGACGCGGATGTGTTTTGCATAGTAATTTCGTGCGCATCAAACAAAAAATCAAGCACCAAAGGATTTCTTCGTAGAATCTTGGGTTTAGGCTCTTTTTAAGCGGCAAGTTTACAAACTGACCGCTAAGCCGGGTTAGAGTACGCCAGCTATGTTCTTGTACGTCGTGTTAAGCAAAGCCGCAACGGATTACGGGCGTACAATAGTGCCGTACTGGGTTGAGCATTATTTCTACAACTGCTTTCGTGTTGGTGTTTATTTTCGGAGTTCGTTTTCTACAAAAGTGTTAAACCTCGGTTACTTCTGATCAAACTACAGAGCATCTTAAATCACTCTGCAACCCTAAAAATGTAAAACTAAGCTGTAACATAAATTTATTCAAATCATCTCCGAACCTATCCACAATTTTGATATTACTGTTTTGACCAGTATTAGAAAGAAGTTAAGCAATTTAAGCGAAGATAAGAACAGATGTAGAAGTATAGATTTATAAGGACCAGCGTTTCCACCAATTTGCATTCTGCAAAGTAGCACACGAGCTTCAACCATACAAGTTATCATAACATTATAGTGTTATGAAAGAAGAAAACAGAACTCTAATAGAACAAGATTTTTTTTATTCACATCAGAATCTAACAGAACCCAGTAATGATTGAGGATTCACCTGTGAACTTACTAAAATCTCCGACAAACGTGTGTCACAAGTTAACACTTCTACAGGGCCTTTTCTCGTTTGTTAAGACATCCAACGAATAAACCACCGTTTTAGTTTCGATACATTAATTAAAAGACGAAGCCTTCGACGTCGCTGATAACGAGGTCGGACTTGAAGGGAATGCCATGTCGGGGCGCCCGTGGCGCTCGACATGCTCCCGAACAACGGGGCGTGCTACGTCCGTCTTTCGTGTAATTGCAGTATTCACTAGACACAATACACCGACGGGCGTAAATCAAACTACAACACACGCTCGCATGTAATAACGCTTGTTCTTCCCTTTACAACGGCTCTGCAGGTTGTCGCCTCCTAGAGATATTAATATCCGTTTTTATGCTAGGATGCTCCGAAAGCTCTCCCCACACGTACACACAAACCTCACTTAATACTCGACGTACACATATTAATTTACGTCTTATTAGCGGCACGCCCGGCTTAATTAAATTTTCGGTTTCGTGAGAATCATCATAGAGTCGTGAGCCACAAATGTGATGGAGCGGAATACAGGGTTTCAGTTTAGATGGCTGAAGACATCATGAGGAAGTTCCAAAATTCAAAAAAATCTTTAATCTTCGGAGTTGTTTCGGAGTTGTTTGTTGTTCTTGGCGAAACTGTGTACTGTTTGTTGTATTGTTAGGACATCTCGTAGCTACTCGCCTTCTCTAATTAATGCCTGCAGCTGACATTCTTTTACAAGGAGTCATGCATTTTGCTTTGTCTCACCACTTATAGACCACAATAAAGTGCACTATGCACTCATTTACACGTAGTTAGGTATATGGTTTCATTTTTGTTGACGTAATAACTACGCTTCATACTCTTGGAAATGTGTTCTCTACCTAATCCGCTTCTGTGTGAACACCCTTCTTTATCGTCTTAGACCGCTTCGCGGGTCCTTATTTGCATTCTCAACTCAGTTGTCAGACTCTCATAAAATCTTGTTAGGAATTGAGTTTTTGAGGAAGTTTTTTCGAATTCAGTAAGTTGGCTTTTTTCTTGACACGTTCGCTAATTCATTTTCGGATTAAACATAAACAGGTGGAAATCCGTAGTTGCTGAACTACATGTACGACCACATAGCTTGATGGACGGCTAGATTACCTAATTGATTAAATTAATTCACCCTGTTAACTGAAGTATAACGCAGAGCTGTCCAATTAATACGAAATTATAGTCGTCTAATCCGACTGCGATGTTACGATTGTCCTAGATTTTCGTGACATATTCGTAGTGCCTGCCACATTTCACACTAACAATGCTGTATCTTCGCTCAAAAGGAAATTTTTGAATAATAAGCCAGTTCTATTCTTTCTTTACATGAAGGAGGAAAAAAATAAATTCCACCTAAAGTTGATTCTAGTCGTCTTGCATTAATTAATTTCTTTGAACAAAAGACGTTTTTGTCCTTGTACGGCAGATCTTTCTAAGATAGTGTACGATTATGGTAACTGTCGATCGTGGACCGAAATCCGCACCCAACGAGGCCATTCCCTCTGGAATCGTTCCTTTGGATGGCTGCGCCACATTGTTTCACTTTATTCCAGGCACTCACCGTTTCCTTATGCAAGGATAACGGTACATGTAACTGCTTCATTTCCGTCAGATTAGTGGAAAATAGAAACAGTTTTGTAAGTTGACTACACGAAATTTCGTGTGCGAAAGAAGGGTATCGATCTGTCATGGTGGCTTGTCTTTTGTTTCTCTGAGAACTGTCCCGGAAGGTTGACATGGGTCCGTCAATAAAGAAAGGAAGCTAGATTGTTTCGTCCGCCAAAAACTTGGGGAAAAACGTGCCGTGAAGAAACGTTATATTATAATGGCGATGCGTGAGAATTAAGATAATTGCTGTGGATGATGACGTGATGGAATCCACTTGCGTGTTGCAAACCATCGATAGGTGCCGATTTGATACGCGTCCAAAGGGGTTGTTTTCGTATCATCAAATCGAACCGCCCAGAATATTAGCCAATTAGAAAATCAATCAGACATGACCAGTCCACTCCATTATGACCCACTAAAACGTGACGTATCGAATTTAACAACGATAAACACGAGTTTCATTTGTATTTTGCACTTCTGTCATGCATTTAGCTTCTGTTTTATTTATTGCATTAGTTTTATTTTTGGGTAGTTTTATCGAGTCACGTATGGCGTAATTTTGAAATTTTGGCAGCGCCATCACGATTGACCTCCGTAATAAACGTTTCCTGCCAGTCTTCACCAGAGATCGATGTGCGATTTATTATTAAAGAAGCATTTTCAGTTTCGACTGCTTCCAGATCAACAAAGAAACAACACAACAACGTGTAGTAACGACGTTGTTTTACCCTCACCTAACCCCCAACCCCACTTTTGTGTTGCTCTATGTTTAGATGAATAGTTGTCTTGGCGTAATCTTACATTTTACCTTCTATTATAGGATATTTCACCAATTGCCAAAATATCACTTTAGAAACGGACGAAGGTATGTGCGCATTTTTTCCGAATGCGATCTTTCATTTTACAATGCATTGCATGCCGTTCGTCCGCTCTTCATTTTTTTCTTGTTGTTAGATGATGCACTCACACTGCCGAAACACGTACGCACAATCCAGCTTGATTTTTTAGCACACGATAGTAGCAGCAACAGATCACGCGTTGCTATCCAGATGTCGCGGGTGTGTTCTCGTTCGCATTCATGAATTTATGCATGTAACTGGGATACAGTTGCAGGCATGCCACATCACATAACTACACAATGCTCAGGATCGTTTTCGCTATGGGATTATGCGTCACATCAACGTCCAAATACCGTAAATAACACGTAATGGCCTTTGCGAAAACTACAGCGTATCACACTGGTGCCTTTGATACGTCTAATTCCTAGAGATGTGTAGGTTTATCGCTATGGAAGCTATTGATTATCGTTTGTCACAGAAATGGTGGGCATACTGCACCAAGTGTAACAACGATTCTGTGGAAACAAGGCAGTATGTTATTATTATTATTATTATTATTATTATTATTATTATCTATTGCTGAACATTCTTGATAGTTAAACTTTATACTTTAAATATAATAAAAAAATGTTTTTTAACATCGCAATTTCTGGTTCTCAACTGGACATTCTTAAAATTGTTATTGCATTCAGGTAACATTCAAAATAGAGCAGTAATTTACAGAAAAAATACTTGACTTAAGAAGAAAGAGAGAAAAAGAAGAAGTCCTCCTAATTGTGGAAATGTACAATAAAATTTCATTGATGAAGGGTTTGACTGAACAGCAGTCAGCAAACAGTTTTCGAACTTGCTAATACAATGACGGAAAGGGTCATGATCCAATAAGAACCGAGATATCGCTGTGGAATTATGGAAATTTGATTCAGAAGTTGCATTGAGACTAGTTTGAACTGAAAGTAACTAAGCTATAAATCTGTAGAACCAGTCAGTCTCTTAGGAACTCATGTTTAGTATTCTAAGACGTAGACGAATTTATTGGTATGGATGGTTGAGAAAACAATGTATGGTAATAGATCATGGACTTACGAGCCGGATTTCAAATGACATATTATGTAATTTCTATATGATAAACTCCATACTATGAACATACAATATAATAAACATTTTAAAATGGTCTAAAATAAGATTCAACTGAATGTACATGTAGTGATTAATAATACTAGCATGGTTCATCGGCAGTAATTTAATGAAGTAGATGGCCATCACATATGCTAAAAACAAAACTTAAAACATTGATTAATCGCAGTAAATTAAATCAGGGAAAATGCTGGAGAGGCAAATCATAAATTAGATATGTAGCGTTACAATAAATAATTCATATCAAAATTTCTGAACGCGTGATGCCAATTTATAATTTTAGTATTTCTCTTAATCCCAAATTTAATTTATATTTCATATTAATTCACAACAGCAAATATCAGAAAATTAATGTAGACGCTTATAGATTAGTTACCAATTTGGATTATCAGTCATAGACATCACGAGAAATAAGAATAATAATAATAAGGCCTTTATTAAAATAAAAAGTAAGAAAACGGTACAAATATAGCTACCGCTATTTAGTAACAATATGAATATAACTTTCAACTTGTTCTTTGAATTTATTGAATCTTCAGTTCTGTTTCACTCGTCAATATCATCAGTGACAAATTTACATCACGAATTATATTTAAATGTAAATTATCTTTTAAAATGTTTTAATGTTTTTTTTTGCTGCTAATCTTAATTTCAACTTGAAATGTCAAAGGGTTAAATTTAATAATGGCGCTAGCAAACAAACAGCAATAAGGTAATATAATTTTTTGTTTTCCATCACCGCTGTGATCTACTTTTGACAACGCCACTTGACCAATGAAAAGTGTCGAATAAGAATGGTGGGGCACGTGAATAAATATTTCCAACAATAAATACACATATCGAATTATATATTGGACATTTTTTTAGTGGTTCTAATTAATTTTGTTATTGGTATGGTTTAAGGGCAAATATAGGAATATTCTTTTCTGTAAAATTATGACAGAATGCTGAGTATTTTTCTGTTTTGTTTTCTCACCGTTGCTGTTTCAATTTTTGATACAGAATTTTCTTCTTAACTGACAATAATTGATTTGTCGAGTTATTGAACTCTCGGTCTGTGCTTAGTGAAGAACTTGAATTTGAGGATATTACCCTATGAGTACCTACATGCAAGTGCTTTGTCGTGACTTCGCAGTCGACTTTAAAATAGTTTACTATTTCGCCATTTATCACGAAACTAACTTAGTTTTGGAGTACGGGCATAATACTACTTGTTCTAAACTATAGTTTGTAGTCGACCATCTTGGAATCGATCTATCACAAGAACAATAGCAGATACTTGAATTTTATTTTTACTAATTTTTATGGATACAAATCCGTCGACTTATCCCTTTCATTATCTCTAGATAATTCAAATAGAAAAGCTCATTTTACTACTCATTCACTCTGAGACAATCGCGTTTTCAACGACCAATTCCGTTGAAAGGTAGAAACCATTCCGCAACATTGACGATTATTGTCGAGGCAGATTGGAATTTCATCAATATTCATGCGTTTGTTGCTTTAAACAGTGTTTCTCCGTTTTATTCACCTTTTTTTCGACCAAACAATTTCGTTTTCATATCATCCGACTATAAATTTTCCGGAATTGCTCCGGGTAATTAGTTTTTAGCGGAATTTCGTCCGGAATTCTCATTGTTTGATACAGTTCCGTCGACATTTTCCTCGTAAAGAACCTTTAATTTTTGTCTTTGTTGGCACAATCTGATAATTGAACCATTAGTAACTTGTTTTTTTGTACAATTCCTCCGCCATTTTTATGTACGCACAATGAATTGGTTGTCTTGCGTTGTTTGTTGGCGATTAATGCCGCCGAACGGTGCAATATTTGACTTGCAAATAACCAGAATGTTGTTCGAGCGGTCGAAGCGTCCAACTGGATTAATTTCGTTTCTCAATCAAGAAATTCAAAGTGATTCAAATTGGAAATGAGCTATGGATACCGGGCGGTGTTGTTTCTCGTGAATTGTACTTGTTGAAGCTTTCCATTTTTTGATTCCATGTAACTTTCTCGGTTTAGTACAGTCAATTAAAAGGCTATTTAGATTATTTTAACAGGGTTCTGCGTATCGTTAAGATTGCCGTCTCTCGTAAATCCATTCCCTCCGGGTAATAAGTCCGTACAACGGCGGGCGACAGATGTTGCGAATTGTTTTATACAAATTTGTGTATTCGACGTCGAGCGATATAAAATTCAAAAGTTAATCTCGCGCAAGATTGGCGTTTCGCCACCTTCGTCGCCGATGATCTAACGCAGTTACATAACTCGTAATTCGGTCAGGAAGAAGAAGAAAGTGCGGGTTTTCGTCTGCATTGTACCACTCGGCGATGAAGTTGAACAGGATCGCATGTTTCATTCATCACGTCAAGCGCGAGTTTTACGAGTTTCTCTTGGAAATCGAGAAAGAATCACTGAAGGAAATATAAGATATATATTGATAATGAGATATTGAGGAGATAAAAATGATATAAAAGAATGGATTTTGTGAGGTAGCTGGCTGAAACAAGATTAAAGAGGCTTCAGAACTATTCCCAGAGGCGAACAAGACTCGTTGGAGCGTCATCTGCCGTCTTCTTTCTATACTGCAGACCAACGTCGTCAGTTTTTTTTTTCTCTTGGATTTTTTTCGCCCTTAAAACGGGTGCAGGTGCCATATTACTACTACATTTTCTTGTATTTATGCCGGCGGAGGTTCGAAATGAAGAGGTCCGTTGCGCGGACCCCCGGAAGCATTAAGTGTACTTTATTTGGCGTGTGGCTGGAGGTTACAGTTTAATATCTGCGGTTCAGTGGTCGTCATTCATTTCACTTACGGGCTCGACGCCACCCTTGCCTTCCTCTCCCTCGAGCCTATTGCTTGCTTTATTGCCGCTTCCTTCACTGTACATTACACACTAATTTATTATTTGCACTGCAAATGTCGTTTCTTGGAACGTCTCTACTACCAGCATCATAGGATTTGATTTTTTGTTTTGGGTCACGTGCTATTAATTGGTCTAAGTACAGCGCACTAAAACAGGTTTTTCGAAATAGCTGTAGAATCCAGTTTGAAGGACCAAGGTGGAGAACTAACAAAACTAAAAAGTATATTGTGCTTATTTACACATTACTTAAGATGACTTATCAACTTACATATAATTCGATCTAATTTTTAAAATCAGCAAATTATAGAATCTGTTCTGATTAGATTATTTTTATGTTTAGTAGGTAATTTGCAAGTTGAATAGTGTCTTTGTCAAGGGGTTGAAATTCGATGGGATGGTTTGTTCAAAAGTTCTACGGACATCGGTCCGGTAAATCTCCCTTCCGGTGTCACATCGTATGGATTTTTTATAGTGGTGCGTTTGTTGTACGTGACATTGCGATGTCAAGATGTCCCGAAGCGTTGCGTCATTAATCTTGCAGCATCCAACAGGAGTAACGTTGATCCTGTAATCTGTGTCTCCCAGGATTTATCTCTCTTTGTCTGTCTGTCGCTCATCTATCGGTCTGTTCTTGGATGTCACGTTCGGGACGAAATACAACAAACACGAAAACGTGTTTCGTCTTTGACATATCAAGGCCAGGCCAGGAAAAGTTGTCATTTTAATACGGAGCAACATATGGTAATGTTCCTTTAATAATACTGTATCCGGGAGATCCCTCGGTGATAAAAAATGAAACTACATCATCACGTAAATGCAACTGGGATATTTTTTGACTGGATCGATACCTAGTCTTCTTTGTAAGCTCTTGGTTATCTTCTAAAGATGTTTGAAAGAACGTAGTTTGATATTGGTGAATTAATAAAGCTAGACGAGACGATGCTAGCTCCACTAGATCCAAACGATGCACGATCAGTTTCCACTTCTTCCATTGTCAGAAATTGTTCTTGTATTTTCTAGCATTGAAGGCCGATCCTGCGGATAAGTTTATTGAAATTGTCTGGTTATGTAAAGCCTGGTCGTTTTCCTTCTCGCCTTTTTCCATATCGGAATTTCGTCCAGACCGGCCGCATCATAACATCCATATTACCCTGCGGTCAGCTGCGCGCTTCTAGAATCTTAACTGACCTTCCAGGTTAGTTAACGCCACGACAAACATCGTTACAAACATTTCAAAAACACCACACGTGTCGTATCCTCTGGACCGTCCATTATATATTTGTGCTCTTCTTCATTTGCTTGATTTCATCACGTTACGTGACCAGGAGCTTAATTAAGTCTATTACTTATGTCATAAAAATAAACAGCAACAATACCGAACTCTGCACAACCAATTACCATGTACACGACCAAATTGCTTTTATCGGTTTGGTTTTTGACGCAGAAATGGAAAAATCGACGACGAAAAAAGCAATCAGTTTCCAAACGAAACGCAATTGGACGGGTCAGTTATTTTTTGTGGTGTAACGTCAAAATGAAAAAAAAAGTGATTTACGCTTGGAAACAGCCGCTTGCAATGATGATAAGAATAAAGTATGGGGCTATGTAAACAGTGTTCGTCAAAAAGAGAACTTATGTCTCAGTAATATTTGAGAATGGTGTAGAAATACTTGTGTTTACTTTGTTGGCAGTTTAGCAGTCGCGATTTACAAATGCAAAACCTTTGTTTATTAATGCTTTCTTATCTATAAGAAACAGCAGCATTTTTGCCGCCATAAATTAAAATAGAAAAAACATGGAGTAAATTGCAATTAAACGTACGTAATTAACACACCTGAAGTTATAATTTTTGTAAAAGAAACTTGCCGTTGAAAATTTTAAAATCAGGAATTAATGCGCTATCAAAAACTAAATAATTTTCGCCTGTAGAAAAATTATTTTTAGGAAGCTTTTTTTTAATGTACCTAGGTATGCTAAAAAATGTCAAAAATTTAAAAAAACAGCTTTCTTGGTTTTAACATGAGAAATTGAAACTGACACAACACAGAAATAACATTAAGTATTTAATGTAAAATAATTTGCTTTTTGTGCCCGTTAATTTGGCTAACGGTGACTAATCTACTTTAAAACTTCTTTACGTGTTATTGCAACCAAAGCTTTTCCTTTGTTTTTCACTGAATGAGGGGTAATTCGTGGTTAGGCATCACTCTAAACAACCCTTTAACTGTAGCCGCCAAGGCCTAGACGTTGTTCCACCCTCTCTTAAATAAATTATTTCCAATGTAACACCTATCGTGACTCTGCTGCCGCCTCCCTACTGTAATTATCATTTCCCAAGATAATTGTCCACGCGTTTTTTGTGTTTTTGTATTATTCAAGGCATTAGACATCTAACATCGTAACGTTCGCATGGCTCTTCAACATTTTCTCTAATTCGTGGTTTTGATCTGCCGACATGGCGACAATTAAGAACATGTAATGACCGTTGATAAAGTCGTCATAAATTTGTTTGATTTCTCGGGTTTTTTGTGTATTTTCACAGCGGCACTGCCGCACGCCATATAATGTCGCGTACACGACTTCACCAGGAGCACTTTACATGCAAATGGGGAACGTGCGGGGTCGAAATTAATTAAAATGAAAATGGGATTTCGTCCAATCCACGAAATAATAACAGGACGATCGACGTTAACGGCGTTATTATTATTACTTTTGTGGGAAACGTACAAACATGTCGTTCGTTTCACATCAATTAAACAATTTTCGCTCGACAAAGAATCCTGATGGGACGACGATGATTGTAGCAATAAAAGCTTATTACTGATTATACAAAGCGTGAAATGTTGATTGACATGTTTTCGATGTTGTCCAGGTCCGTTGACGGTAATTAATTGCAATTTGATTTCTACAAACTGCATCAATATTCATGCGGAAATTGCGTAAACAATAGATCGTTATTTGTTTATGTTTGGTTATCGATATTTTAAATTTGCGAGTGATGTTGATGCAAACTATAAAATTTGGGTTATGTTTCGGACTGAATCGTTCCCCGTCCACATAAAAATTTCGCTTAATAGCGAGAGCGACACAGTCGAGGTATAAAAAAATGTTAGCGATATTTTATATCTATAGGTAAGTCAGCGCTTTATGATCCCGCGGAAATATAGGTTCAGGCGCATTCAAAGGGCCGTAAAAGATTCTTTAGTAATGGCGAAGAGGGATAATCGCCGTTTATTGGGTTTTAAGAATTTTTCACAATCACTATAGATAGCTAATAAAAGGAGTTGGACATTTTTGTTATAGTCACCTTACAGTGTTTTTCACTCGTACTGTGGTATGAGTCAAATTTTGGTTTGTATATTTTACTTTTGTTATTACGAACTGTTGTTATTGTTTTAATCGTATGTCCAATACATTAAACTAATAATAACACTAGAAGTAAATTCGTCATTGCTATATTATGCCAAAAACATATTATTGTCGGCCACTTCACCGGAAGGGAACATTTGAAGAAATAGCCTCCGAGTCGTGTTCATCATCATTTTTCACTTATCTTTATTAAGCTCGTCGTTTCTAGTCTTCCCATTCCTCCCCAAATTTGAAAAATCTCTGCCGGATCTTATATCAGCACAATTTCCATCGCGCTGATGATACGTTTTCCTCCCAACAAATGCCTTATTGTTAGAAAAGAGCGACAAAAATGGCCGTCATTTATTATTCGAGGTTATGATGAGTTTCAAACGACGAGAGAGTGTAGCGCGAAATCGCCGTTTTTCTCTTCGCCAGACACGAAATTCTGATGTTATCACTTGGTTGTATTAGGTGGGACAAACGGACTATTTGATTATTGATACGTCCTAAACCTTTTACGCTAACTTGTTCTATATCCAGAAAGGTGATTACGATAACGCTGGACATTTTCCATTCGGAATTTATCTGAAAGAGCATGCTGCACTGAACTCAGTTCTGAACACAAATCGACATCTCAATATGACGATGTGATGTTTTTTCACTTTGGGAAATGACGCTCGCACTTGCCGAACCGTAAAATGTACGTTGCATATTAAAAATGGCTGTTTGACAGCAACGCCATTAATCTTTGGTGGTCGCAATGGAAAAAAGACCCGCAATCTCCGGCGGTAATTTTCGCGACGGTAATGAAGCGCAGCGGACTGCATTTGGGTTACGAAACCGTCTTTTTTTCTCAATCTTATAGCGATTGTCTCGACCAATTACAACATTTTTTCTTCCTGCCTCGAGAAGAGCACACAGAAGGAAAGAAGAAAGATGTCGGAAGGGCGTTTTTTGCACTTTGTCTAATAAAAATCCATATTACTCCCGCTAAATGGATGTTAATTAAGTTTAATAAAAACTCGGTTTCAGATTTTTCATTTAGATTCGCCAGAGGCGAGACTGTCGAATTAGCTATG
The DNA here is from genome assembly GCA_030157275.1 of Cynaeus angustus. Lineage (NCBI taxonomy): Eukaryota > Metazoa > Arthropoda > Insecta > Coleoptera > Tenebrionidae > Cynaeus > Cynaeus angustus. The sequence goes on from CM058059.1 coordinate 16,033,161, forward strand.
TGTGAACGAATCTGGCGAGCGCCATCTACACGACTCTTTCGACGGAAATTAAAGTCTGAATTAAAATAATTTTGTATAGGCATTTAATTGCTGTCTAGAGTAATTATCTCAACTTGTTCCTGGATCCAATTTCTAATTAAGGACGTTGTTTTTACCAGCCGAAGAAGAAAATTCGCTCCGAAGATTTGTGTTTTTCTATAATGGCTTTATCTTTTTATTCACTTGTTCGAAACTCCTAAGAACTCAGGAATTCCTTACGGCGACTTCTCCTTTAATTGTTCTGTTGTTTTTGTTGCGATTTCTATGGGGTTACGTCAACAAAATTCTCGAAATTTTGGTGAAATGATAAGCCTCGGCTCTAACATATCTGTTGCACAGGTTTCCACATTTCAGTTTCCACCAATTCCACTGAGAGAAATGAGGGACCGGGTCACTCTGCTGTGACTGATTGAACATAATTTGACCAATTTTGAGTTATAAGATAAGACACAGACACGCATTAAATGGACAATTATTGTTTGAAATAAAATATTACTTTTATTATTGTTTGAATGTTTAGGGAAATGAAGTTTTTGTTGTCCTGAATTTTAATAATAATAATTATTATTAACCGTAAAATAAACTAAACCCTAAACGAAATTTGAATTTGTTTTAGAGGAGTGTTAAATTTTAACAAATTTTTAAAAAGTTTCACAATGATAAACCTTTCAGCCTGAATTACTGATACTAATTTGGTCTTGACACAAGCATGTAGGTAAATAGGATATTAATAGCTGTTTCCCAAAGGCTTTGGAGTTTGTTCTCCTTTCCAATTAGCGATTTTCGATGACAAATGTGCGGCGACGGCGTTAGTGGTGCGATTCCAGTCTCAGTTCAGCCAACATTAAATGTGCAAATTATTAATGGTTTGTAGCTTAGGTAGATAACAGTCATACATGGCTCCCGCGCGGCCGATTTTAATTGGATTATACAACCGCCTGAACGCCTGCCATACTATACTATCGGTATTACCAACTTCTGCTGAGCATTGTAATCACTTATTACGATATATAGAACATCGTTATCGTATTCATTCAGGCTGCTGAAGCAAAACACGCCGTCGATACTCTTATTAAATGGACGTAATGAATAATTCAGAAAAATTTTCGTGGTTTTGCAAATATCCTCTTCGGAGTGATAAAGCGAGCTTTTCTTCGCTTGGAGTATAAACGACGGTATTGTCGTTAGGTATTCCGATACTAATAATACTTTATTTGCATTACAGGGATGGTTGTAGTGCGCATAATATCTAACGATGGCGGTAATTTTGGAGCACGCCATTTCATCGGGAATATGGGCATATTTATTAGCGCCATTCGATGGCATAATGCACCACCTAGAAACACATTACCATTACCTGTTTCTAATTGATTCCCGGAATTATTACCCACCATATTACCGAGTACCATGTGTTTACCTAATGAGGAGCTCACGCGATTTACCCGAAGTTTTGACTGTGCAAACAGTCGTCATCAATGAACAACTCCCACAGTCACTGAATACGCGTGTTTTTATTTTTACGAGCATTCCTTGTTAGTTTTGTCGTTTTACGATGGCCCACAGATTCTATCTTTATAGCTTCATATTCGTGCCATATTGCAATAAAAACGTGCGCTCGTTATCAGCACCACCATAATTTATACGTACTTTCGAATATCACTTACATGACGCTAGTGCGAATTTTAAAATCGCTTCGTCGAACTTTCGCACTTTCCAGGGACCGGAATGTCCTCCGGGAACTTTCATTATGCCATGACTGTTGTGTAGCGTATCTAGATACCATCAAAATTTTCCAGGAATTTTTCAAACTTTTTCGAGCGTAATCGAAAAGAAAATCTCTGTTTGAAACGTTACGAAAAAAATGTGATGTATTCGATCCGACGAACATTCCAAGAGTTCTTGTTTGATTCGTCGAACACTTGCTTTACGTATGTCCTTCTCGCTTGATGAAAGTCTCGTTTATAGCGCCTTCTATTCATGACGTAATTGCTGTGTTGAAATAAAAGAGAATAGAAAATTTGCAATAAACTAAATAAAGTCCAAACGTAGAGTGAGGTCAATAAAATATTACGTTTCCTATCTAAACTAATAAAATCCCGAACGAAACGATTTATCTTGAGTAGCACAACACGATTTCTCCGTAATCGAAAATTTAGTGTATTTGCGGGCGGAAATACGAAGACTCGATTAGTGGGCGAGTTTATTGAACGAAAAAAAAAGCCAAGTTTACGTCTCACACAGGCAAAGAACGAAGAAAATCTCCGATATTTGACAAATGCATCATTACGTATTTGTTTTCATTTAACTTTTGCTTATTGATACAACTTAACCATCACAAAGAATAGCAATTTTAAGTTTAGCCCCATGAACTTTGCTGTCGTCAGTATGAAAATTTGTACTGGTACGTTAGCTTTTATGGAAATTAGATAATAGGTAGAAGTAGAACAGTAAATCTACTTACTACAAATAAAGGTACATAATTAGATTACTTTCTGGTTTTGCTGATTGTTTGCAGATCCAAACCTCTTGGGACATTTGTGTCTTTAATTCTCTAATAACCTTTTGCTAACTATTTATAAAATGTTTACCTACTGTAATTTTTTTTTGATTGATGAAAAATACAAAGAAGATGTTTAGTGTTCTGCGTCTGAAAATTATATGGCTAACAAACTTCGACAAATATTTATCGTTTTTATCTTAATATGTCTTATAATAACTTGAATCTAAATTGTGCCAATTTACATATTGTTACCAATTCACGTCGGTTCAAGTTTCATTACTTCAAAAGCTCGTGAAAGCTAGCCAGCGTCGCGATGCCAGCTTCCATTTAGTTCACTGAAGTGCAATCATTTGCGACTTTGAAATGCAATCGAATGCATTGATGAGCTTTCTGTGATGTTTTGAGTGAGTAGAAACAAAAGCTTATTCTGCGTTTAAATTGGAAAGAGCAATCGCGGAATGGCGACGAGATCAGTAGGCAATTAGATGTCTTTAGATTGTAGTAAATTGCAAGAAAAGCAATCATCTAAAGAAAATAAACACCCTTTAGGGTGCATCGAACCAAGCAACTGGTGTGTTAAGTAGATTGTTATTATCTGCACCGTTTTATTTAAAATGTGCACTCAGAATTTATTAGACACTGCCTCTAGGAATCGAAAATGTGCTAATATCCTGCTTGTGCTTCCTGAAAAACATGTAGCCTGAAAAAAAAGCAATCGAGTGGAAGTAAGGAAAAAAATGAAAGTTAATGCAGGCCGTACAAACAAATCGTTTTAAATTAATTTAAGTCAAAAATTTAATTTTCTCCGGGATCTCGCGAAAGGAGATATAAAATAACGTGAATAATTAATGTTTTGATGGATAATGTTTCTTTATGAAGTTAATCTCGGGTCGAAATTGAGCTGGAAATTGTAAACGTAAGACAGCCATATAAAAACTTTGTTCTCGTAATTACTGAATATTTTTAAGAGGTCATCCGTGTAAGGGAATCTGTTTAATATAGAGGCACACGTAAAAAAGGTTCTTTTTTACCGTTTCCTGCAACGGGATTGCGCGTCGCTAAAATCGAATTAAAAACGTAAATATTTTCTCAGCAGTAAGAAAGTTGTGCAAGGACTGTGAGATCAAAAGGACTCCATTAATGAACGTAATGAGAGAGCAAGCCATTACCGAGGATACACCGATGAATTATTAAAGAGTTCGACGGAGGAGTAGTTTCGTTTTTAACATCAGCCAACCGGCCGTATACACATCGCCCATGAAATATTCAAACATCGGATGTGACAAATAGTTTGTGATAGAAACGGAGCGGCTAACTTCTCGGGAAAACGTCTAAATTAAAATTGGAAAATTGCAGGAAATTCCGACGGTGTATATGTCGGGAATGGAGGCAAGCAGCGAAGGTAATTGGGTAATTGTTCCCCGAGTAGAGACGAACAAACCCTTACGCAACAATGGTTTCTTCATGTAATTAGCGGGCGACTCGGTCGGCAAGATAGAAACCCTTTTGTCTCGGAGCGAGCTTTAGACAAGCGATCCATTTACAAGCGCCCAATTACCTCCTTGCACTTCGTCGGCGAATTAAGAACCAATTTCGAGGCTGAAGTCGCGACGAAAACGACCACGAAAACCACCAAAAATGAAGGGAGGAACCGATAACGTTCAGTTTGTGTAAGGCGAGCTAATTCGACCATACGCAGGAGTTTATCGCTTTGATCTTTTTGTACGCTCCAAGGGCGAAAATTCCTGCTACGAGCCACACGATGCTGAATTTTGATCTTTGTGTTCTTTAGAGTCTATCATAATATGGTGTGATCATAAAACATTAATAAAAATCTTTAGACTTAAATCTTCAACTCTCGGAGATTCTTAACAGACACTGGACCACAACATGCTTTACCTGCATTTAACATTTAACATCTTCGATAATTAACCGTAGTTTTGTAATGCGTGACTGTATTGGTTTGTGTTAATCAACCGACACTACTTTTTCTAATTTATCCTTTTCCAAGAAGTACATTTGAAAAACTGGTATGTATAAAGAAAACAAAATGATACTTTAACTTGTCTTACATCATTTTTGAAGATTTTGTTGATTTTAACTTATGAAGAAACTCGAATTTTTACCTAAATTAGCACATATATGCATATCAGCATATATCCAGTATTCGTCTCATACATTATTCACATCTTCATCGGTTAGGACAAGGTTTCCAAAAAATTAATTAAAACAAAATCGTGCGCTGGTTATACTCCTTCGTCAACCTGACGTCTTTTCATCCAATCGACGTCGTATCGCAGAATAGCTAAAATTAGTTTTTTAATAATTAATCAATTCAGGACGAGTTAATTAAATAACGGATTTAAAATTAACACTCTTGGTAAGTCGTTTTAATTAATCAAAGTAACTCGATTTAGCGAATTTTCTGGTGCATTCTAATCCTGCAGCGCCACCGGACGAAGATAAACGACATTTCCCTGATCACAGATTATCGGACCACCTGTCAACTGACCACCGATACAGAACCTGTTCTAAATCACCGTGAAAAGCGCATCTGCCCACTGCGTGTACGTTACGTCGGGGGTGGCATGTGTGTTTTTTTCACGGAGTCGCCCCCTAATTGATATATGGCACTGCAGGGACGTTGGCGGTGTCGCACACCGGAGCGCTCTCTTTCCCGGACGCTATTGATCTGAAGTTAAGTTGTTTGTTCGTCCTTTGACATTCCGGCAGCGGCTCTCGACATATTTTACAAAATACACATCGCAGAGGGTGGCTTTTTATGAACACCAGTTGAACACGACGATGACGTTTCGAAAATTGTGGGCGCAGCCTGTTGCTCGTGGGTGTACCCTGAATTTTTGTTCTTTGAGTTCGTATTTTTCAATGAAGACGCTAACTCGTTAATTAGCACGCCGCGTATAATTTTCCGTTCACGTAGCCCGAGGGATGGCAATTTTAAAAGAGCATCCGGACGAAGACTCCGTAAAATTATAACATTTTTCTCGTCGAGATGGATGTGTCACATTTTTCACCACTCTCTTTGTCTTAAACTTCATCCACTATCATCGCGTTCATTCCATCAAAGTTATCAGTGAAATTCGGGCAACAGCCGCTTTTTCAGGCGCATATTTTTAAGCCAACATCATAAATCTATCTCGGCTAAGCCCAGACTGATCTCATTCATCATACAACCCGTAAATGATAGGGGTAGGTAATAAACGCTATCTAATAAAACTTGTTTTCTTACGCCGGAGACTGATTTGCCTTTAAGCCCCAAATTGAATTTAAACGACCTCAGATTTGCGATCCAAAGCGAAGATTACTTGTTACTATCTCAACTAAGACATATTTTTTTTCTAAATGCGTTATTGATTTTACCATAATTTGAATTAATAGTAAAAGAATCTATTCTCAAGTTAATATAAATTTCTGTGCCTAAAGAATGTTATCAAAATATGGTCAGCAATCGCTTCCAATGATCGAACTATCCTGCTCGTTTCCAGAGATCGTAAAATCGTTTCGCAATATGAAAGCCGTCGTAGATACATATATGCACATAAAATTAATCGTAAAAATCACACAATGTAATGATCCGTTCGGTGCTAAAATGTAAATTCCCCATCGAGGATATAGGAACAGACAGAGACACCGCGCATCGTAAAAGTCCAGATGGTCTGCATCATGAAATCATGATGGCGAATGGCAATTCTCTATTAAAAATCGTTTTTTAAAAACGGCAGTCTCTGCCGCCGTGCAATGCTTTTGCAACTTTATAACCCTTCGGAGTCCCGCGGTTCGCACATAAAATTGTCATCCAGTTTACCTTGTCTTCACGAATAACGACCGCACATACAGTGATAAAACACAATGGAAACACTCGACCGCAACACTACAAGAAATTTAATACGACGTTTCGAACGGCAGCGAAACAATCGAAATCGTTTAGGGTAGAAGGGTGGAAAAGATAAAACATATCCGACGTTAAGGGAGTAGAGATGATTGTTGTTTGCCGATGGACCATTCAAACTTCGCGGAAGGAAAAGAAAAGTGCTTGTTATAAATTTTGCCAAGGACGTGCTGGTCTGATAGTTCTTTCGGACTTTTAAAAGTTGAAAGTCCTTTTCGAAAAAAAGTTCTTTTGTAATGGAACTAAACTTTATTTCAAGGAAAGCTGGGGGCGACTTCTTCCGCGTACAACAGCATAAATATTTATTTGTTGTTTTACTGGAGAAATTTTTATGTTTCTCAGCCCACAACGGCGTTTTCAATCAAAATTAAATTCAGGATCCATCCCTCATTCTCTTTTGCAATTTGAAATTTTTCCGAGCTGTTTCTCAGGTCATCGTGATTTATGATCCTTCTTATCCGTTATGTTTACAGACGCGCAGACCATGTTGGAGGTCACAATAAAAACGTTATCACGAGCAGATCTCGCCATCTTTCTTGCTCGGCCGTTTTGCATGAGATTAGAAGCAAAAAGCACTCAACAACATTTCGTTACGGTCCATTCATTCCGAATAATCCCCGAAGAAAGACGGGCGATTTTTTGTCGGTTTACCTGTCGGAAACAATCCATTCCATGACGTTAAGTACCAAATTGGATCGTTAATAATGCAACTACATTAATACAGATGGTCTTCCATGGGAAAAAGCGATCGAGGTAATCAATTTAGAAGAAAATTAATTCGATTTGTCCGTCATATGCGCACAGGAAACAGCCGTTAAAGTGGATTATGGCCGACGTTCAACCGGGAGGAAATGGCGACGATAGTGCAGTCGACACTATCGATAAATAATTCATTATATTTTTTCTTCGATTTTTGCCGCTTTTTCAAGCGTTTAAAAGTCGCAATCAGATGAGATTGTACACCTCGAACAGGTCATTGGAAGTTTAGCAAGCTCGTGAAAGCTAGATTCCCAATTATGAGGGCTCATTAAAGACCATTCAACACATACACAAGAAACCTTGATTGGATTTGATGTGTTACACCCTCGATGTTTGGTGGAGAAAGGCGCCGAGTCAGGTTTAATCCGGTTTAGAAGACGTACTGAAATACCCAAATCATGGTTATTGCATTGTGAAACGTGTTTTTTCCTAGCTACGTTTTTGCAACCTTTCCTTCGTTATTACTCTTGTTTCGAGCGTCTGCACGAAAGTGATAGAGGGTTGATGAACTTACATTAGATTGCAATCCAATCTTGGTCTCGACGTCATGTATTTTTTAACTCTTAAATAGCTATCTTAAACTCACTCCGAACTGTCTCAACAACTAAACAAACAAATCAAACAACGTTGATCTGCCTGAATAAAAATCGATTTTCGATAATTGACGTATCAATTAAAAGTGGTTCCATTAATCACCGCCGGTTCAGGTAAGTCATTTGCAGTATAAAGATGGCATTGAATTTACAACCCCCGGTGATGATGAATAGGGAGGTCCGTTTCACTACGATTTATCGGTTCACCCACTATCATTACGTCGTGGAAAAACGTTCCTCGTTTCATCCCCCTCCTGAACAGTCCATTTATCAAACACGTTGATACGTGAATGGGTATGTATTTATTATTCCGTCTTGTGGAGGGTGTGCTCGACGCCACCGCCCCCACCACCTCCATCCCGACAAAAATACTGCGATTAACGTGTCAGAACCTTTCGTCGTTTATTATCGTCAATAAAATATCTTAAACGTGCCAGAGAGGATATCGTTTATTTAAAGGGCGGAAGAAAGAAGTCGCTCTATAGCTTTGAATAAATATTGAAGCTTCCCCTTTTTAGATTTGTGATATATGTGTCGGGGTGTATTTTTCGAGTTTTGTCGCCGGTCGCTGGAAATCTTTTTATTTATTGAAGTCAACGGAAGATGGCCAAGACACGAAGACGATGCTTCTTACTTCTTTCCAAAACATTGAATTATGAAATGACTATTTCAGAGGTTGAGCACATTTGTAATACGCGAGATTCATCCGAAAATGGGACAAATATGTGTGAATTTGGAAACAAATTTATCCAATACACTAAAGGATACTAATTGTTATCATTACTATTTAATTGTCTTACTAATGCTGATTGCCAAAATGTCTGCCGGTATCGTTTTTGGGTGTCATTCGCTTCCGAAGCGCCTCTTTAAACTGGATTTGAATTTCAGGAAATTATTCGGATTTTCCGTACATCCAATATTTAACACGTAAGTTTAGGAGGTGTATCGCTGAAAACTGAACATTTCGACATGACAATAACAAACCTCTAACTTCGTTAATTTCATTCAATTTGTCTGATTGTGTTTATACTGGGTGGGAGGCTTTTTCCCCAACGTTTTAATGAATAGAGCGATCGCAATTAATTTTCGCAAATGGTATGTGTGGTTTGTTTTAGCGATCACACCTGAACGTGTAGGTTGAAAGCTCACGGTTTATTACCGTACATTTTCTATGTTGCAATAGGTGAAAATTAAACCCGTGTTTAACAAAACATTTATTGGAAATACTTGTTCCCTTTGATAGTGGGCAATTTCACAGTCGTACCAACCTTGACTGACGATCGTTCGAAGCGATTAGCTACCTGAACGACACAAATGTCCAGGACATTACCCTCCTGTCTGTAATTTATCCAATCTGGCCGCTATTCATCGTCATTTATTCAAAACGATCGCCTTTGTCCCAACCATTTTTCCTCCCTAATGGTGTAAGTTATCCATTTATCAATTGAAGGGTTGTCAATTCGCAACTTTACACTTTTGCCTCGAGCAAAAAACTACACCTCCACATGAAATATTCTTTTATTTTCCGCGGTATTGACGACGGTTCAGTCTAATTTACGCGGCCTTTCAATTAACCCTTTCAATGTGTACATATGCGACAAAATAAATGTCACAACTCACTGAAAAGCAGTCGAATAAAAAAATCATCAAACCGGGTCCTTTGTGCTTGGCACACAAACGCAAAAAACCATCCCCGTTATTTGCATCTGTGTTAACTACCAGTATGTCTGTATTGTCGTTTAATGGCGACATCAAAGGTCGAAATGGAGTAGTTGCGCAAACAGGAGGCAATTGACCAAACACTATTACAACACTCGGAGTGCCTTTTTAATGGAGACGACGGAAGTGAAGACTTCATTTTACCACAACAGTTTTACTAGTAGGAGAAACACAATTGAAGAGATTTGTAAATTTACATACAATAAACATTTTTATTGAGAGGTTTGTTGTTCGATGATGCCAGTTAATCGGATTCGGTGGAGCTAATTCCGATGCTGTCTGCTCTGTTTGATAGTTCTGCGGTTAATTTGTTCTATGAGACCAAATTGATTAATAATCGTATTAGCGGCAAATACCACGTTGCTAATTCCGTTTGCGCTGATTCACTCTTATGATTAGGTATCTGGGCAAGACCACGTGCGCACGCACAGGTGTGACATTTGACAACCAAAGATGAAAGCTATATTCTATATGGGTACTTTTCTTTTAATCATAAAATAAAAAATCATTTCTTATTTCATTTTTCTTGTGAATGCTTACAAATATTTTGCTCAACATTTAAACATGTACATTCGCATGTTAAATTTGAGGTTAATTGTAATTGATCCAAATTTCCTCATTAAATCGACCCGTGATAACAATCGTTTCTACATTGCCGCAAAATTCTCCTTTGTGCAAATAAAACGACATTAATAACCTATTTTCCTCAATTACAATAACACATTCAGCATTCGTAACGCATGTGTCGTATGCAAATGAATCAAAAAACTTCAAATTCGTGGTTGTTATAATTATCCAGATATTTCTCCGCCATCAATCATGGTAAAAATGTAAATATAAAATTATCTGCAAAAGACCCAAGGTTATCATTCTTTCAGTCACAGTCACGTGAATTCATTGTGGTTATGGCACGTGTGAAATGTACAGATTTATCTTTAATTATGTTTCCGCTATATTTTTAAGACGACAATTCCTGCAATACATCAGAAAGTTCACACATTGCCGTTTTCGCAACTGTGTAGGTAATCGTCGGAAGTTGGCCGACGTTAGAATGTGTTAAGGGGTTTTAGCATAATTCCGGAACATTTTTGTCCTGAAGAAACTTTCCAACAATTCGCCAAGTTACGAAAGGGTAGTAGAGCACACACTCTCACTGCTCGTAATTGCTCTTTTTTTCTAGGGACAAAGCTAAGGTTAGAAGTTTAAATGTGAATTATAAGTTAGTTAGTTTTTGACAAGAACCCAATTTGCGTGCTAGATGCGAGCCCACGATTAAGACAAATCGCATGCTCGCCAATGCATTCCCATGATATTAAGAATTAATTCCGCAGTTATCATTTCTTTATTGTCCGACATGAAAGTCGACAATTAAAACCATGCACGCCACTGGAGGTTTCATGAAACTCGCCGGTTTTACAAGTGACAGCTCATGCAAGGTGGTTGTTTTTGAGGGATACGAATGAGTTGCGGCTTCCGAAATTACTGCCAGCTTTAATTGAGGAAATTTTTTCTTGTGTACGTTCATAAAATGACGAAAGCTCCAGTAATAGGAACAATATTCAAAATGTTGATGCAACACTGTAATTCAAGAGATTCTCATAAAAGTTTCAAAGATGAAAGTTGGAGGTTCTTCTTAGGGATATTTTAGTTGGTGAATAGACCATAGTTGTGGAGCGAGCTTTTCTCTTTTCTGTAACAGGACCACTTGGCTTGCTCTGTTTTAATAAACTTTGCAAGATTTTTATGTTCTAAGCACTCGTTTTAATTAGTTCGTGAATTATTTATGGACGCAGTCTGATGCGATTTTAATTACGATATTAACATCTCCCAAGCAACCCTGAAATTCAATAGAAGCGTGCTTTAGATTATAAAAGAATGAAGGAATTTGTTAAAGTTTGTTCAAAGACGGACTGCTACAATATTGCAAAATAGCGTTTATGGCATCTTCTAAATGTTGTTCATCTTGGACTAAGTAAAAGTTTCATTTCTGAAAGATTTTATTTTGTTCTACGATAAAACTCGCTTTCATTTTGATAATGATTTATTTGAATGACAGTACTTTTAAAAATACATTTTCATCTTTTTCTTTTTTGATTTGATGACATGGTATTTGCCGCTAGGGAAATACTCGAACATGAAACGTTTTTGTGTTGTGAGTCTCCGATTTTTCGATGGAAAATTCGTATTTCTTATATTTTATTTAAACTTTTGTCGACTATTTGGTTTCGTAATAAAGTCTCGTTTTGTGTTTCCGCACGTCATTCTCCCTTACCTCTGTCATGACGTGACATTAATCAAAAGTGCCGCCTCTGTTGGGCGGGGGCGGTACGGTCCCTGTCGTGTTCCGAAATTTCAAACAGAGCAGCTTTGCGAATTGTTCCTTACGCCGAGTGTAATTATGTAAAGTAGCAACGTCTTAATTACCATTCTTTATTCAAAGTCAGGTGAATAATAATCCGTCATGTCGTGCGACAGCCGGTTGTGGTAGAACAGAGAAAGAATGCTCTCGAAAACCACACGTTCTTCTGCTCCACCTGCCGCCACGCCGCCTCCGATGACGTCCCACGTTTTAATTTGTGTCTCCGCGTAAAATAAATTACCAAACACAATCGTTCGACTTGCAAATGAAGCATTAACAGATAGCTCGACAAGAGTTTCGGTGAATGTTTCTAAATGAGACAACGTTTTCACGGTAATGGTCGAAATTTTATTATAATCTCTGGCAGGAGTGAGACTCGAAACGAACTTTGTTCGTGAAACTTTCGGTCTTGTCGTTGAATTTATTACGTCGTGGGAATATTTTTATTGCGTTATCGGTGCGACAGTCGCACTTTAAATTTCAACTTTCCCCAACTGATCATCCGTATTTACATTTTGAGCAGAGAATCTACTTGTCATCGTTTCGTTTTGTACCGAAAACGCGAGTATTTAATGCGCCTTATCGCGATCAGACGTACAATAAGGTACTCGTGGATACATCCTTCATTAATTCAGATGTAGATAACTTACACCTAATTACATTCGAGGCACGCAACTAGATCGTTAAACAATTGTAATATTTACCTGCCATATTGTAATTAATTACATCCACTTTTGATTACAGTACGAGGGGTAAAAAAAATTCCACTTCCTTTTAATCATCTCATTAGCCTAATACGACGAACGAACTGAGACCTCTGACATTAATAGGACGCTGCTAGTTTTTAATAACCACAATTCCGAGCGAAAATGGGCTTGAAAACGCTAATTCATGTCGAAATGTCTTTCAGCGGTCCGAGATCCGTTCTCTTGCCAATTAATTTTAATTATATTTATACGCCATTTGGGGGCGTAACGACGTTTCATTTCTTTTTTTAAAACGATTATGAACCAGTGGTTTTATCTCAAATTTTACCGATTCGTATAGTTTTTCTTGGAAATCTTAAAAAAATATTTTTCAGCATCTACAGGAACTCTGTAACCGCGCACCTAAGTTGTTTGAACGTCTTAAGCTCTTTATGAAACGGCCGAGATTACCCTCAGGTGTGCGGGTTGTTGTCGACTCTGCCTAATCCCGGTTACTGTTTATATTACAGATCCTCCCGAGATCACCATGAAGCCTCGCAGCCTCCATGTCAGAGCCGGTGGCATAGCTGCTTTTTACTGCGCGGCTAGAGGTGACCCAGCTCCAGTTATTCAGTGGAAGAAAAACGGAAAACGAGTATCAAGTAAGCACTTTTTTTATTTTACGCTTTAGTCATAAAAAAAAATTGGTGACTTAACTCAACAGTTTCTAGCTTATACCGTATAATTTAAAAAAAAAAAACTTGTCAAGTCATACTTTAAATGCAAAAATGTAAGAAAAGTAGACAAACCATTTCAGACAAATAATCTAAATGTAGATACTATGAAAATAGGGTAAAAAACGTCCACATTTCGTTTCTCTTCAACTACTGCGTAATAGATACTGCGCGACATTGAATTGTACGAGTAGTAGCATCTTTGTGTACAAGAAGGAAGCAGGAGTTTTGTCTTGAATTTTTTTAAATCATACAAGGTGTTTTGGTAATAGTCTTTGTTGGATATAGTTCAAAAAACATCACCAGTTATATTAAAGGAATGACATTTGCTGTTTAATTTGACCTCGTAGGCAATGGTAGTCAGCCATTTTTATTGATTGTCGTAGAAAATGCGCGGATTAGAAATAATTTTTCTTGGACTTGTTGCTTCACACTCCTCAAGTAAGTAACACTAATTTAGATAGACATATAAAAAGTACCCTAAAAACACATAACACAGTTCTCAAATCTGGATCCTGCAGATTTACGAACACATTTTATTCTCAATGCCACTTTTAAAATAGTGGATGCGCCCACAAATCGTTTTCTAGAGACGACGCCGACGGACATCTTTTACCCTTCCTATACCACCATTGAGCGCCTCTTTTTAAATAAATAATCTTGTTCTTGTCAAGCACGTTCTCTGGTTTTTTAAAACAATTTCTTATCTACTCTGTGTCGGGGGGTTTGCATTGAAATTGGACGTGCAACTTACAGATCTAGAAGCAGAATAAAATATTATACAAAGAGAAATGATTAGCAATGCTCATTTATCCGGTTTTATCTCAACTTTTTGGAATCAACCTGTTGGAAAAAGCAAGTCGAGGCTAGAAAGGAGGAGTAAAGCTCTCTGAATAGTTGACGAAAGTGGATAGTTGCGTGCAAGTTTAATCTGTCTCGTCGTCTTATTTTCGTGCCCTCGCTCTACTTTGTGTAAAGTGCTCTCATTTTACGAACTTAATGAGAAAATTCCATGATCTCTTAGAGATGGATCAATGACGTTAATCGAAATGTTTATGCTCGGATTGCAATTTTTCAGCGAAAACAATCGATGAACTAAATAGTGAGAACACGTAAAAGGACAGAAGTTGAGATAAAGCGAATGATTTTTTACTGAGGAAGAGATATGTGACTATTATCAACAGAATCAAGAAAATTGAAAAAATGGCAGCGATCGTCAAGTTTGGCGTGGGTGATTTTTAATATGCGCCAAAGTTGGTAGGAAACTATTCATTTCTGCGCTAACAAAGGAATGTTTAAATGTCATAAAGTACATCTTCAAGTATAAACAACGTCGTGTAACATCAAACATTCTACATGCGGTTGACAATTTAGCAAAGGAATTATTACTCGAGCAATCGGAATGTTCCTGTTTCCTTATGCACTTTGCTCTCGGCAAACTCTGTGTCGGCGTTATTATTTCATTCCTCTAAATTTAGCTTTTTCTTTATCCGAGATCTTACGAATTCAATTATCTAAAATGTTGTTTTTTTGTTCCTTATCATATTTGCTAGAGTTATTACGATCATACGATGCTTTTTTATGTGCGGTATAACGAGAGATTTTCTTTGGCGGTAACGAGCCAAGTAATTAGTTGCAAATTGTATCGTATAATTTTGCCCAAAAGCTTCCGTTTTCTCCTGTTTCGTCTTACCGTCAAAGATGGCTTCACCTCCCTTCGTTAAAATTCGTTAGAGGGATGAAGGAGGGTGTGTTCTTACTTTGCTCTTGTTTCGAAATTTTAGTTGCGAAATCTGTCTCTGTTCTCTTTAAATCTTTTTTTTTCTCTAACTTTTTTCCGGTTACATGTCACAAGAATAAACTTTTCGCAAGAAAGGTAGGTGGCGATGTTTGTTCGCCCGAGGCAGGTGGAATAGTCGATTCATAATCCTGCTTCCTTTTTGGGTATGTGTATCACGTAGTGAGTTTGAGGTTTTCTTTTCCAGGTTCCCAGACGCGATATCAAGTGAAAGAATTTCCAGACGGAGGATCTTTACTGCGAATCGAACCAGTTAAAGCAGGAAGAGACGACGCAAACTACGAATGCGTTGCTGAAAACGGCGTTGGGGATGCTGTCAGCGCCGAGGCCACCTTAGTCGTCTATGAAGGTAAGCTAAGAAATTTATTGTCATAAACCAAAATCGTTCAGTAAGATATTTTATATTTAGATCTTAAAATTATTTAATCGAAACATAAAAACTTTGATACGAACATTGTTTTGAAAGCACAACGGACGAAGATATATTTTTATATTAGTTTTGGTATAAAAAATTGTCGCTATTAAAGGACCGTCTTAAAATTTACAAAAAAAGAATTTTATTTTACAATAACAATCAACATCAGAAGTCACAAGGCTAAATATATTTAAATTTTCATACATAGGTAATTTCTCTTAAACAAAGTTTAATCCTAGAAAGGAGCACATAGCATATTTGTGTCAAACGTATAAACCTTCATTTCCTTCGCGTGGAAGAACCATCTGCAAACTATTCGGTCCTTTTGATACTCCACCGTACAATCCGGGTGCTCTGGTTCTAAATTCCGTCAATGAGGAAAGGGGTCTTAAGTTGAGTCGTTCGCTTGTACGGTTTAATACCTATCTATTTTGCGGTTCCATTCGTATTCAGATTGTGAACCCTTAAGATCACTGACCGCGAACGACCAATTTAATAGTCTAACTTGATTCCTGAACAGTACGAACTTCCTATGATGTTTAAATGCCTGTTTGCGGCCAACTAACAATAGTTCTCGGTCTTTAATAACTACATGCGACTCTGTACCAGTTGCCGGAATTCGGAAACGAATAACTCGGTTAAATTCCGACGACCCTTTTGCGCACTAACATTTCATTTGAATCACATCAGAATGAAACCGCTTTCGATTTAATAATGTCGTAATTTTCTATTAAATAAACCACACTTAATCCTGATCGTTGTGTGCAACTCTATATGGCTCTTCGTTGTTGTAGTGCGCCGTTTGTGTACTATATGTAATTAGTTATGGTAATTTATTATAGCGACATCTATTTTAATAATGGTAATGATCAGGTTTGACGCTGGAAGGGACAATTACGTTATTGCCGAGTTTTCCAATTACTTAACTCTATTTCTGGTTGAAATGACGCTTCATTAGTTTTAGACCGCTTGTGTTGGGCTCTTGTTTCTGCAGCAACAGGGAGTTAATAAATAGAGACCACTGCTTAAAACGCAGCAATTTCCGCTTCATTTCCAAATCAACTAGGAAGAAAACATGTGCGAAAGCATGAAATCACCTTTTTGTTGTCTTATGTATTGGTTTTCCTTTTGTCATCTTGCTTCCATCTCCGACCAAAATCTGCCAGACCCGAAATAAAAACTTCTATAACTCACTAATTGCTTCAGGAAGTCTCCGCATAAGAGGCCATTCGTAACCAAACGGCGGCGAATGTTTTCACTTTCTCGCCAATCCTCCTCGGATCGCCCTCATCCGTCTTCTTTTTAATTTTCTTCATGCTCCACTTGCGCCCTTCATTATTCCAATCTGATTAAATTATTCTCTGCCGATAAACTCGGTAATTAACGGAATGATCATTACCCTTCCTTCGTTTCTCCGATCAGAGTCAGATATCTGTTCTGAACACGTTCTGGATCTCAGTGTGGATGTAAACTTGCAATTAATCAGTTTCACTGTTTTCCTGACTCGAGTCTCGAAAATCAACCCCTTCTTCGGTCGCAAGGAGTGGAACTCTCTTTTCGTTCTTGGGGAAGCACTTCAATTTAAATTCTTTTATCATTATAAATAAATCGCGTTTTCGTTTTCCTTTCCGGTAATTGCTTTGTTTTGTGAAGAGGGGCGAGATGCCGAACTATCTTCCGCATTGATGAAGATGAGGTGTTTCGCTGAGATAAATCTTGACGGTTCCAGGATGAATCGTCTCAATTTTCCAACAGAATGTACGAAATAGACGCTGATATGTTCTCAGAGAATGATGCGTATTTCCGATCACTGATATCTTTTAAAAGAAGCCATACTTTCAATTCAATTTACTATAATGAGAGTGAATTTGACAAGGAATAATTTTCTTCAAAAACCGTTGAATTTTTTGTTGTTTAAATTGATTGCTCACGTAATCCCGGATCAAAATAAAATACTCATAATGTGAATGATTATGACGGTTGTTGGCTATATTTGATGCTTTCGAATGCAAATTGTTGAAATGCAACACCATTTCGAGCTTATCATTGAATTTTGATCCACAGTGAAAATAATTATACGTGGATGGAAACTGTTTTTTTTTCCCGTGAAAATTTTGTCGAGGTCATATCGCGTCCTGAAGTTAAACCGTTCGGAAAATAATTCACGCCGGTAAATCGGATATGGGTAAAGATTAGCAGTAATCCAGGAAAATGGCTTTTGGAAACACTATTTTTCAGACAAGGGGTGGATCTTAATGCTATATAGAACTCGCTCCCGTTTACGTGAGCGCCTGCGCCCCCCAACCACGCCACCTCGACACATTAA
Source organism: Cynaeus angustus (assembly GCA_030157275.1). Taxonomy (NCBI): domain Eukaryota; kingdom Metazoa; phylum Arthropoda; class Insecta; order Coleoptera; family Tenebrionidae; genus Cynaeus; species Cynaeus angustus. Next base: position 16,050,999 of record CM058059.1, read on the forward strand.
CTATTAAAGCCAACAGATATTAACGTACGGTTCGCTAAGTTGAATATTTCATGGAGCTTACCGCCGTTCATAACTTTGTTTACCGGCTGTATTAGGGGTGTATCAATCACCGGAGTATTCCCGTCCGTCGTCGAAAACTTCCCGATTGGTACTCTCGTATGCACGAAAATTGCCCCGGATAAAATCCGGAGCGATAATTAACGACTGAAAAAACAACAGACGAATCTCAACGGGCACGGAATTCCGGTCCTAATAACGATATCAGGACCCTCCGGAATGCGGAGGTGGGCAATGTCGACGATGTCGGCGACGGAAAAGTGTTTATTTATGGTCCTGATGAATAAAGGAACAATTGTAACACTTAGCAGGCGTCTGTTCGGTGTCCGGGAGATAAACCACACCTTACCTCGTCTCATGTAATTTATAGAAACTGAAATTTATCGTTCTGATTCCGAGGCAGAAAGTGTGTACGAGATAAAATTAATTATTGCTGGGAGGATATTGAGAAATATCGCGATTTGGGGTGGAAATTCGCAAGTACGCGTATGTGCGCGGAAAAGGGGATGTTTTTCTAAGCGCCAGATTAATTATGTTTAGGTGAAGTTACAGATTAGGGGAATCATGAACGGGTGTGTGTTTTCGTTGAGAGTTGTTTATGTTTTCCGCGAAGTTAATTGAATAGGGAATTTCATTAGGATAGGGGGACAAAAAATCCATTAAGTGCCATGAAATTAATTGTAGACGTATGCAGAATTCACCCCACGCCAGTTACACTATATTTCTCTTGTTTCTACCGTTTTAACAAACCTGTCATAAATGGCGCCAGTATTTCATCATGCAACACATTATCTGCCTTCATCTGCCGTACACAAAACTCCGTCCTTTAAATTAAACATACCATTCTCTTACAGACAACAACGGACGAATTTAATAATGAACTCGATGAATAATAACACAGACTGCTTTACCTCGGTAATACAGCACGACTGTTTGCGATTCTTTTGATTATCTACTACAATGTCGTTTTATTACACGAATATGAAGGGTGACTGGTACTGGTTTGTTTGTTAATGTCTAAGGGGTAGATTAGCTTCCGTGCTGTTGGAAACAATTACTGCGCCACACAAAATGAAGGTGTCAAATCCAACTAGACACAAACTACTTAAATATAAACATCGACGGGAGGTCCCATTATAACACGATTAATTCATCCTAGCCTAATGAAAATCACGAACATTTTGTACTTGGCTATATATTACAACTAAACGATTGCTAAAATCGGCTTGACGGATTCTTCTTTCTCTAGATATCTCTTGGGAAATAAAGATTTTCAGAATTGCGCTGGAAAAATACAGAAGCAGTCTTAACCTTTAAGACAAACTAAAGAATAATTGAGGTCTCGTGGACGGGCGATTATATTTATTTATATACCTACAGAGACGACATGTAACGATGACGGGACGACTTCGGGGACTCAGAGAACCTCTCATCAAGAGCAACGTCAAAAACAGTACACAAACTTGCAAGGTAGTTTACTTCAAAATGTAGGCACCCTAATTGAAGTCCAAAAATAAAATAGAATATTATTATATAAGTGTAAGTCTTTGGGTTTAAGAGTACGACACGTAATGCATATCGTACGCTATTTTTTTTATCTGCATCAATGTGAAAATCAGAACCAAAATTGAAAAAATCCATTTTTGGTAGTCAAATGTGATTCTGATTTTTAATCGGCTACATGGAAATTTTTAGCAATTGTTAAGTTTTAATTTTGCACGTTTTGTTCGACTTTAGCCATCTCCGAAGGTTTAGGACAACATAAAAAAATGGTACATGCGCTAGATCAATTTATTAAATTTATACGAGTATCAATTTATGTTGAATGGATTGATAGATGTTGCTTTTCTAATAATCTGTTTAATTTGATTTAGAAGCTAAATGCTACACTTTCTTCATTCGAAAAAAGCATTTAGGTGTTTATTTTTAATGTCTACCTTAACATATTTATTTTTGGAGTTGTTGTTATCATCTCTTATTATCCAGTAAACGTGTCGTAAATATTAAGAAGTCCTATTTCCTCAGCACTTGTTGCCACCAACGCGACCGTGCTAAATAAACACATCGAAGAAATAAGAAAACATTTACATACGTACATCGGAAACTTTGCAGTGAACGCGTTCCTTTTATACTTTGAAGGCATTGCGCTAGACCTTTATTTGAATACATCAGCACCTAGTTTTCGATTTTTCCCCTTTTTTTGAAAAATCTTTTCGCAAGTCGTGATACACCCGAGGGTGAAGTCGTAAAAAATACGAAAGGGCGTGCTAAAATGTAAATGTAGAAAGAATGGAATGAAAGATGTTATTTTGAAATGAAGCATGCGGCGCGAACGTCAGATGTAGGTAGCAGATATAAAATAGTGCGGGCACCCTACTTATGAATGTAAAGTAAAACAGTGCGTCGGCAGAGCCAGAACCGGACCGAATGATTATTGGATTCTTCGGTGGCGATTTCCTCGTTTTTTGTACATTTTTTTTTTTTAATTAATCAAAGTCACGGTTTAAGTAACTTTGGCCCAAAAAGCGAACTCTGCCAGGTTCGTTTTAGTGATAATATTAGGAAACGTTTCGCGATCCGCCTCTGTCGCCGCGACGCCAATTTCTTTGGCCGTTCGGAATATGTTCGGTTTCGGCGCGCGTTGAATAGAATTGACTTTAAAATATGATTCGAACGCGACCAATATTTCTCCGGAGTCGACACATATTAACTCCGGGTCTTGGAAAACGTTTCACTCGCTCGCGCTTCGTCCCCTCTCCGCCTTGCGGTATTAATAATCTGGAGATCTTCTGGGTTCCGGAGTGTGTGACACCCACTAGGCCTAAAAGTGGAGCAGCATGTGCACGCTCTTTTAATATAAGTCTTCGGCGACTAAAATTAACGATGTTTGCGTATTTACGATGCTCACGTTCCTAAAAGCGGGAAACTATAAATCGAGAAAATTCAGCCTATATTTTGGCATAATTTGTGTGACCGACTATGGTGACTTTTATTATATTTTCTTGATGACTCGCGCATTGTTAAAAGCACTACAAATAACCCTTTCCCGGGCACCGCACTGAATCAGCAACAAAATATGCGCCGGGTATTAAAATCGACGTTGAGAGTCGACACCTGGTACTGAACCCACCGAGTGCAAGTCCTCTCGTAAAGCCTCCAAAGTATATCCGCACGGAAAGACAGCAACTTGAGAGAAATTATCGATCAGCTTTTATCTACTTTATTCGTGGCGTATGTTAAATTAGTATCGAGTTTCGCGAAGCGACGGTTCTATCTTATAATAATTTTAATACGCAATAAATATTAAAGCAGTAGAGCATAAGGAATGAAACGAGAAGTTGAAAGGTTCCACGCGTACAGGGCGATGACAGCTGTCAATAGAAAATGTGGCGATCAATTTGAAAAAAACAACACTAAGAAGATTCTAAATTAAATCTCGACTAGATCGATTAAAGGACAAAATGCGAGGAAATTGTCGAGAATGCATCCCACTGGCTACGCCAGTTTGAAATCTTTCTTCAATAATATATTTTCCGGAATTGATTCCGGTCAAATTGAATATTATCTGGGGGTTCCAATGGGCGGCTCTTTGGAACAAATTACTTATCCGTCAAGAGAACGCCAGTTTTCTGGGCTGGAACTAGTCGTAGAACAAAAGTAAAACCGTCCCTTGAGGATTCGCAATTACAAACTCTTGAGTGCGAAAGGGAAGGGAAAAAAGGGAGCGGAACAGGAGAAGTTCAGTTAAACTTGCTATCAGACCTCTTTAAGATTAGTTACAGCAAAGACCAAAAGGAATACACTTAGTCGGAAAGCAGGAATTAAAATTAAAGCGGTAAATGTCCCAATTACACTTTCAATCATCGAAGTGAAAAATATTTTTATACTGTTGATATACAGCACAAGGTCCTTGACCTCTGAAAAAGAATAATATGCACCAAACGACGGTCATCAGGACGAGATATGGCTAGTGTCCAGGGTATCATAAATCCACTAATTGACCCCTGGCCACATATGGTCAAACCACAGGCACAACACCAGCTGCCGACGTGCGATTCCCGCGTTGCATATCTCGCAAGCCGAGACCACATCAGGATCATATCCTCTAGGATAACTATGCTTCTTTCGAAGGATAAAACCTCTTTCCGATTGGAAGAGGTGCGGTTTTTCCGCCGGATATAAATCTCTTCAAAGGATAATTTATTAAAATATAAGCATTGGTAATTTAGTTGCAAATCTAATCCCGTCTCGTTCTGCCCGCCGGTATTAACTAATTAATAATTGTCTAGATAAATTCGCGAGATACGGGGATGATTTAGGGGGCGCAATAAATACACATGCGGTACAGTTGACGTCGAATAAATCTCTCAGTTATTTACCCAAAAAACGTTTGGAATATCTTCTCTTCTCTTGCGGTTAAGAAGAGGAACACTTGGTGTGAGTGTATTCGCACTATAAAAACATATTAAAAGTGAGGCTGATTCAAAAAACCAAGTCACCGCACCTCCTTTATAGCTCCATTATCCAATGGACCGCGCCGCCACTTCGTTTTAGAATTGATATATTTTTATTTTTTAATAAGACAGTGGAGAAGGGAGCCGTGCTTTAACTTAAAACAAGTCTAAACCTAATAGATACGCGGCCTACAACAAGGTCCGGATAATTCCCATGGATAATGTCTTAGTTATTTGCGAACTTGGTTACATAAACTTTATGAATTGTAGGGAAACTTTACAAAACTGCCATAAATTAATACACCCAATAACACTATTTCAGTTCAAGTTTGCCTAAACATTCATAGAATTCTCAGTCTAACATACACCTTCGTTCAATACCTCATTGTAATTTCTGTAATTAAGGAAACAGAGTACTTTTAACTAAGAATTATGTTGAAATATCTCACGTGACTAAAGCGGGATTACAGTTCTTGCTAAAGAAATCACTAGGACAATTGGCCTCGGGTCAAATATTAATTTTATTGATTCGTATAATTTCTTGGTAATTTTGAGTGTTTTTTTTTTAAACATTATGGGCTCTCAGACCATGTTGAATTATCGACGTCGTCGCTATTCTTATTCACTATTATAAAAATTTATTGTTCGAATACAATTCTAGAAAAGTTATTTACATTTATATGCAGTAACGAATCATTTATAAAACACGCACCTATCAATTATAATGATTCGACAGAATAATCGCCTTTGTGTAATTTTAAACGACTTTTTCTTGTTAGTTAATTGTAAAGTTGCATTGTACCATACAAGTTTCACCCCAACTGCAATCTATATAAGACTTCCGAGATTAAATTGGTGCAGTCATATTGGTCGGTGCTTCCTTAATATACCGCCAAAGTTGTTGACATTTTGCCGTTTAAGTCCAGAACAAAGATAAAACTTTGGTGGTCATATTAAATTTTCAACAGTTAAAAGGAGGTGGGGTCTTATATGACGCCCGAATTTTTCTTCGCCAACTTGGAAGGTCTCAAACGCTAAAAGTTTACACTGTATGTCTTGGATCTTAATGAACGACCAGTTCATATAATTTTATTTAGTATTGCTCGCAAAGTAAAACAAATTTGTATCTTACTAATACGTCATTGATCAATTTGTTGGTAATTCCTAAAGTTCCTATTTTAAATTTAATTCGCTAACATATAAATTTTTACTATTATTATAACGCTCGGCCGTAAATCTATTCGAGTTACATGTCACAGCGGATATTTTATATGTCGTAAAATCTAATATTTCAGTATGCTGCTGCAATAAATAAAGAGAAAAAGGGGTGGCTTTCGGTGAATAAAAGTAATGTATTTTTAATGCTTCACTTTTTGCCATCTAGGTGTGAAAAGGTGTTAATGAAATCGCGTATGACCTTTTTAGTGAGGTCTGTTTTAATTTTTTTGCCACGAATAAATGAACGTGGAATTATGCCTCTCCGTCTGCTTTAAAGGTGAGCTTGGAAAATTTACTTAATTAAGGACTATACCAGCAGAGTACCTCATTTAATATTTGGTTTGCTCCGTTGGAAAATACCTAAAGAGTTTTTAATTGAACAATTCACAGAAGTTGGCCTTTTGTAAATAGGCTATGGCTTTTTTATTATTTAAGGACCATCTCAGACATTTTACTAATTCAAAAAGAGAAGCATTGATTTGTTCTGTATTGATATAGACATTTATCGATATTTTCGTGTCATTGTTTCTTATGTTTTGTTCGGCACATAATTTGAGAATCACTTTTTCGTTTTCGAGGAGTTTACCTTTATTAGAACAAGAGTTGTGTGGACGTCCTTAACACGAATTTAAAGTGCGTGCTAACTACCATCTCGCCCATATCGATGGGACCGTTAACCTTGAAGCGAGCTTCCGCCGCAGGAACAACCTAGAGCCTCCGCATAACATCGAAGAAAGACGCAACGTTCCCGTGTGTATCAACCCCCATCAGTGAAGTGAAGTAATTAATTAGCACACGTTCGGTGTATCGGCCACGCGCGATCTTAATGCCTCCGGGCCACCCTCGACCCTTATGTTTTTCCCTTATAGCGTCGGCTCTGTATCCTGCATAAAGATGTGCGTCGGTCGGCCATTATTCTCTTAAACGGGACAGCACAGTTTCGCCATTAGACTAATCCGTGCACTGGTGGGAATCACGCCGACCTAAATTAAAAGTTTTTATTCGGCAAATGGGAGGAAAAAAGCCAAATAATTAATTAGCTGACAGTAGAGGAAGTGGTGTGATATTGAAATCGTGTTTTTTCTTTCGAAAGTTAGAATACGGTCCTGGTCGATTTCAATTTCAAAGCGGGATGGATTTATTGCGGTTCAGCCTTGACCGTTTGACTCGTAACGAAATTGACAATTTGGTTTTTTGCGAGTGGGTGAATTGGAGGATCGAACGTTTCGATGAATTTTCGATAATTAGCAAAAATATTGGGAGCGATTATTGCTGTTATTTCAACATGAAAAAGCTATTATCTGCTGCATTTTATTCTGTGTAAATGTAACAGGTATTAATTGACAGTATCATATGAATTATAATCGTACATTGCTATTGGATGAACGTTAATATAATTGACTTATCTGATCATTCTGTAATATATTTGAAATAATTTATTTTTTAAATGCATGCATTATCGCTGTGGTATTAAAACTGTGTCAATTGCGGCAAAATATAAATAAATCGCACCTGCAGCATAGGCTGTATTTTGTAAAATTAATGAAAGGGGAAAAACCGGACTTGAACCATCAAGGGCTGCCTCAGAACTGCCTGATTATCAGACCGGAACGTGAGCAAAAAGTAAACTGATTTATATCAGGGAAATGGATGGTTGAAATTGAAGGAGCTGCCTTTTTCATTTCACCCAAAATTGATATTACCAAAGTATTTAATTATGGATATGGATACGTCGAGGCTAAAATTGATATTTTCATCATTCATTCATTCATTGAAAAAAGACCTCCTGCTCGAAACAATCTCCATTTTTAATTAAATATATTACGTTTACCGGTTAGTTTAAAATGCGGAGGTTTTATGATGTGAAAATTCAGTGGTAAAAAATGATCGAATAGAATCAATTTTTCTTTATTTTAGTCACAATTCAAGTAAATTACATTTTAATGTTGTTTATGTTATGTAAAGCGTTGTGAGCTTTTGATTTCAATTCTCGGCACTGCGTCATTTTTAGGCTCCACCGCATCTCCAACACGCCCATCATCGCAATCAATTTGTTATCGTTAACCGGACGATTAATAAACGCTGATGAATAGACCGCCCTCGCATAATTAGGCCGAGATTTTGGGTCTCGGCCCTTTGATAATTTGATAACGAAAACCCCGAGGCTGGGGGTTAAGACTGGAAGTTTGCGGCAGATGATTTGTATCATAAGTCCAGAGCAAATGTTACATGGAGCAAGAGTAGACACAAAGAGACAGTGCTAACAATAGAGCGTGATAAACCCATTGTAACCGCACAATAGTCCATCAACATGACACTGGCAGGCAACCTACGGCCTTGCAGGACGACGTTTCGCTCCGGTTCTTGTGTCCGGAATTAAAGAGGCGCATGCATATGCTTTAAGATTGCCATAAAAGTCGCTTGATCAAACTGACTACACCAGTTTTAATACTGGAATTTCACCTGCATGATGTTATCAGGGCGGAAACTGCACCCCTATGTTTTGGGGCTGGGTTTGATGCAACGGGATTTGTCGGTCGACACAAATTAAAGGAAAAAGGATTTATCAAAGCCTCGCATTAAAATGGCAATTTTGTATAAACTAATAATTTATTATCTGAATTATTTTGAATCATTTCCGGTTTAATTTCTGCTCGTGAATTTTGTATTATGGACCGCAAAAATTTGCAGTATTTACGTCGCGTGTGGCATTTTATGATTATTGCAGGTCCCGCTTCAACTCTACATCAATTTTTTAACCCAATTCGTTCACTAGTACTACAAATATGTAATGAGTTTTAAACTAGGATCGTTAAAACTGGAGGAACGAAATTGCACGGTATTAAAATGCTTTTTAGCCGAGATACAACAAACAAACCCGAACAAAAAGATAACACGCTGCCGAACAAAATTATGAATTAAGTACGCCGCTAGCATTACGTGGATATCTCGCGTAAATATTAGAGCACTTAGATTTTAATTCTGTTTAGTTTAATCTTCCACGGTCAATATTTGCTACAATGTGATTGTCACATCTTTTTAAATAATTTCTAATTAAATACGTTAAATACTTTCATATTTAAACTGAAAGTAGTATGCTTAAAACTACTTAACCGCAAGGTACTTATAACAAAAACGAATAAAAATATTGAATTGGCTTTGGGAATTAGTTATTTGAGGAATAGATTAGTTGTAGACTATTTTCTTAAAATGTCAAATTTTGAAATGCGACAAAAATGAAAAAACACATTCAAGAAGTTATTGTAAATTTTCTGACAAAAAACAAGTTGGAGTTCTTAAAAGGACAGAAAGCTTTAATTATTGCAGTTGATATATGTGGCAAAATTTTTGTATACTAGCGCAGTGGTTCAACATTTGTCTGTTTCTTTACCTAGGTTTTTTTTTTTTTTTGTAAAGTCAAAACTACTTTTCCAGATACATACTTCAGTGAATTAATAATAGTAATAAATTCTTTTTTTCCTCCTCTCACGTTGATTAAACTGGTCGTTAGGTGTTTATTTCACCCCCACCCCACCTGGTCTCCGCCTCGCGGACCGGAAGAGACGATAAGGGATGAAGCGACAAAAGGACAAAACGAAAGTAATGCGTAACAGTTAATTTTACTTTTCCGTGATACGTTGGCAAACGGAACGGCAATTATTTTACATTAGAGCGTGCCCGGAGAGCTGCAATATAAAAGCCACAAGATATATCGCGAGAATAAGTTTAAATTGCGGTTTAAGCTCATTTTTATTTGAAATGTAAACGCGCAATTTGCTTCTTTTTTGTTGTTGACGATATAACGGTGCTCCACGTAAATAGGGGCACGCTTGCTTGCCAACTTTTCAATGGTGTATTTGTGCGTGGAAAGTCGAGAGAACGAGACTGAATACCGTCCGTTATTCATTCTTTGGATGATAAAAGGTCTGTTGGTCTTGACAAAAATCGGACGTATACACGTGCACTAACGTCTGCGAGCACCAGATTTCATCCATATTGCTCCTGTATTGCACGCAGAATAACGTCTAGACCACAAAAAGGTTGTTTATTTTAAGTGAGCACTCAAAGCAAAAACAGCCAGACCAATTATATTAAATAAATGGGGCGAACGTCGAGAGTTGAAGCCAAAAAAGTGAAAATGAAATTAACGGAATGTGGCTTATCATACGAACCGCGCCGCATTTTTAACTATTTTCATGGGTGGTCTTATACATAAACTAACATCCACATTCAATCACTGTATTAAATTTTTGTCTGTGGTAAAAATTAATACGTCAATTTCTTCTTGGTCAGTCGGGAAAAATCGTCAATTCCGGGAAGATTTGAGCACATTTCCTGTGGGGCGGCAGTGGAGCGTTCTCATAACTAACTTTATAAATCTCGATAGGGTTAAGAGTGGAACAATTTTGTATCTTTCGTCAAGAACACGGAGCTTCGAAATAAATTTATTCGGTTTGCAAGTTCCACCAGGCCGTAACGAATGGCCTTCCTGACCCGCGAACAAAACCGGACTTTACGTTTTCTCCTTGATTTATATTGTCTACAGTTAAACAGCAGAGATAGCAACTTCAACGGATCGAAACTGATCGAAATTCTTCAGACGTACATCGCACACATATTGTGGAATTAAATATAAAAAGTTTGAATTTAAACAGCCCTCGGAGCTAAAAACCGAGTTATAACTAGTTCGCAGGAGTCTTTTGAAATAGCTCTCGGTTGCAAATCTGAGCAAAAATTTGATCAGGACTGGGATAAGAGTCTGTGTATGTTTTTATTTCGGAGGTATTTTCATGCGATGAATAATATCAGACCATTAAGGAAGCTTTTAGCTTCCAAGAGAAACTCAACGTGCACCGGTGCCGTGCTTTTTATGCGAATGTATAAATCTACTCGTTCAACTCATTGAATTTACGGAAGTCTTTTTTTCATTTTGTGTTGATGCACTTTATCCGGGTTTCCGGAAATTTTTCAAATACCGGTGAAGTGATCTTTATTAACTACAATATTTAAAGTACCATGTACAAGCTGAAGTCGATTTCTCTTCACCATTTCCACGTTCTCGATCGTCTCGACAAAAATGCTCGTAGCTTATTTACGAGGCGCTAATGGCCGGGTAATTCCTTGACAGGTTTCCGCCAGTTAATTCGGCTTAAAAGCACTTTTAATTTATGAGTGAAGAGGGCATTAAAATTTTTAATTGTTATGTTTCTTTTGCGACCTAAAAGCTTTCGTTGTTTATGTCTTTTTAAGGAAGTTTCCATGTACAATTTTTAGAATCCGTAAAATATAAATTTATGCTCTCCAAGCAAAATATCCCGCGTTCTTCCCTCCTTTCATGTTTTATGCATCTATTTATTGTTAAACTTTTCGCACTAATGAACGGATCCGAGCCGCGACGGTAAAAGCGTGAAATTTCCTCAAGCCCAGAGGTGTTTAAGCGGGCTCGTCTTTCGGTTTTATTTGGTTCTTTACAGTTTCCAGCATTGTTTCGGGAGCGGAACGTAACAATAATTAATAGGACAGAATTTGAAATTATAACTTGGCAATGGGAGTGTATCCTACTGACTACGCCAAGTTCATCTTCCATTAAATTGACAATGGTGTAAAAACAGATGCTAAGGTCTATTATTAGTGTAATAATACCCAAGAGTAGACGTCTAAAAATAATGCGATCCGATATTGCAGGAGTAGGTGGCGCTTGTGTAGGTTTAACGTCAATCTAATTACATTTAATCCTGTTTGATGTTTGCTAATCTGTTATTATTTACTCAACTCCTCCAGTGCAATCTCTTTTTTTTCAAAACAACATAAGAGAGGTTATATAAATACAGACAATAAGATTTTTACTGAGGAATTATAGCAGTATAAGCCAACTAAACACTAATTCACTTAGCATACTTCAAAGGCAGTTGCATATTGTGTATAATTTAGAAACAAGTGCACTGTGCTTTTATCGTAAATCCCGCGTTTTCCAAGGATTATGCTATAAGCAATGAAATTATTTTACATTATTCATTCTCTCCCGTCCGTAAGGTGAATCTAGTCGGTCGTAAATCCGCTCGTTTTACTACCTGCTAGAATTTTTGCGTTATTGTTCCAAGCGGTTTTTCTTCTCGCCGACACATTTTCCGTCAGCTAGAGTTTTTTTGTAACATTAGCAAGATACTTTCTTATTATTACGGAGGAAATGGATGTAACGCATCGACCGCTTAGTCCTTCTGGATTCTGTGTATGAATAATAGCTCGGCTCGTTAGCTCAACCTTTCACATAAACGCTGCTGACTATGCTGTCTTTCCTCCGTTGGGTGATATTGCGACGCTGGATTACGTCTATATTTCAAGATGGCAACACTGCAGGGGACCACCCTTTTCCCAATACCCATAAGTAATAGAGTTCTGCCTCCAAATGTACGCGTTAACCTAAAACGGCGCGACCACGCATTGGGAATTCATAGAGATATTAACACAATAGAAATGAAGACAGTCTTCATCGGCATGAATCGGTTGCACTCAAGAAATCTTCCTCTTGCGCTTTTTTTTGTCCTTGGTATGATTAAATTGGATATGACGCGTTTCGTTTACCTTTAAAAATTGAGAAAGCACAAATGACACTATATCGCCGTTAAGTTGACGTGGAAGGCATGCGATGCCGGGGCACTTAGCTACTCCGGAAGCTCCCCAGGCACTCTGGACTACTAAACTTCCACGTGAAATTGTATCAGATGGTGTGCATCGTCTGAAAGGGGTCGCGTTTGGTTATGTAGTGCAGTCTCACGTTTCAGGTGCATATTTTCGTGCGGAATTTTAATTGAACGATGAAAAATGTCTATGGTTAGAGATTTAACTTGTACCAGAGAAACGAACGAAGGGATTTTAAATATTTAATATAAAATATAATTGGCGGTTTGCTAAAAATTCCAGAAATAATTTGCATTCACAGACCTCGTTTAACTACTGTCTTTACCTAGGTCAGGGCGTGGCTTGGAATAAATCATATCTAGTAGATGTTGCCAACAAAAGTTGACTTCTATTTTTCTTGTACGTTGGGTACAAATCATGAAAAATCCAAAGTTTGTTAGTCTCACCGCAAACATCTCTGGCCGTAAATCCAGGCCCAGTCGAATTAAATATAAAAATTTAGTGCGTTCCGGCGCTTCGTGCAAGTTTCACGTATCGAATTAGGTCTGTTTCGATTCCATTGCAAATTTAATGCAAAGAGAACTAACATGTATAATACGTAGCCAGAACCAAGTTACACTGACCGGCAATTGGAGTAAACAGCATTACACGGTCGAAGCGTTAAATTGTTCGATCTATACCTAAATCGCACAAGGCCCATACCAACCGACGTCGCTAAGCCGACAATAAATTTCTACCGTAAATCTATAATTTACGCTTTGATTTACGTGAATTCCGTCGGAAATTTGTTAATAGATTAAAACGGATCACGCGGCGGGCATTATTAGACGCGGAAACTGACGCTGTGCTTCCTTTGTTCTATTGTATACTCTGGCTTAATATTACTGTAGTCAGTGTTGGATTTTATCTAATTAATTATGTTTTTTTACAGTGGACACTCTACCCCCGGGCTTCCCCCAAATCACCCAGTCGCCGACAACAAACAAAGTTGTGGAGAAGGATCATAATGCCGTCTTGACATGTGCCGCCACCGGAAATCCACCGCCAAAGATCACATGGTTGAAGAATATGCTACCCATCAACACTAGCAACAATCCACGATACACTATCAGGGACGACAGGCCAGGTGAACGCAAGACATTGTTAATTGGAGCAAAGCTCGAGGGAAATCACAAGTGGAGGCGTAATATGTTAGGCTATCGAGGTCGCACGATTTTAATATGACGTCGTGTTGGAATGGGAGAAAAACGAGTAATTCGCTTGCAAAGTTCGTCGACGAGAGCTCATCTTTCACGGGCTTTTCGGCGAGCAGCTGCACCCTGCATACGTGCATTATGGAGTCGGATCGTCGACGGTTGCAATTTGAAAAACAGATCAGGTTGCCGAAATAACGACCGCGACGAGCAATCACAGGAGCGAAATATCCTTCTCCAAGGACCACGTTTTATCAGCAAACGGTTTGGTAGACAACCATCCGCGAACTATTAACCTCCCATTTTGTTTGTAAGAATTTTATATGCAGCGTCGTTGTACAAGTCCCAGCTTTACGTAACCCGACCCGCGATTACCAACCTTGCATATTGATTAGTCTAAGCAGGACTAAGGAATACCCGCAAGCGTTTCACAACAAAAACTCTATTTATCCTCGCCGTTAAGCCGTGATCTGGCTCAAGAATCGCGCTCACACGTCGCATAATAGCCTCTTTTTATGAAATCGGGGCTTTTTCTCTTCCCCATCTACCATTTACTGCGATGATTACATACAACTACCATACCGATCATTTTAGTCTACGTGATTGCATTAACTCTTGTATTATCATCATTGTTTTTTATTATTTCTAGAAAATTTAGAGGCATCACTAGGGAGGCTAAAATATTATCAAATACCTACAAGATATTGAGATTATACGAATCAAGTGCTAAAGCTAACGTTTTAAATATTACTTTAAATATTTCAATTTTAGGAAGTACACATACACAAACGCAAACAAATTTTCTCAATAAAGTAATTAGTACCGTTCTTGCAGGACTTCAATTTTGAAAATGAACTAAATATAAATGTTTAATTAAGTCGTCTATTCTTCTCAATTAATGGATGCTTCTAAAACAAAATTGCTTTGAAGTACACTCTTACAAATATAAATCAACAAAGTCATTTTCTAACATTCATAGAGAAATTTTCACCTAACTCAAAAGAAACCTAAAATTTATCGGCTATCACAATCGTCGAAACCGTAAAAAAAGCGAAAAGGGGAAAGACTCATTTCATGCACCCTTGCCCTTCGCCTAATAATCAATTCTTTGCGGACGATAAATCGCATCTTCGAACTTGTTAACGTCTTATTACGGTCGTTTGACGGTTTTTTCTGTGCGACAGACAGATGATGCCTGTTTTTCCATCACATCCGTTACCGTATGTAAGGACGAGATCTCACGTTTTTGTCGTGTTTTTCTTCACGAACTAATCGAGTGTCTGGTGCACGTGGGTTCGTAGCGTTTGTTTGGTAGAATTCCCCGAACGAACTGACCTCTCCGGGGACCATTAAGCTTTCAGACAGGACGAAGCGTAGAGTTTCCGTTGTCCGTTCGAATGGCACTCACTTTTGTTAGCCGAGACGGTGCGAAAAACGTTGTAGGAAAATTCAGTTTGTTGACGCGCAATAGGGTATAAACAAACCTAGAAATGTATATCAAGGGGATATGCTGGAAATGGAATTTAATAACGTTTTCTGTTCCCAGGTGCCCTCCAGATCAGAGACAGCGAAGAAAAAGACCATGGCAAATACGAATGTGTGGCCGAAAATACGATTGGTACTGATTACTCCAAATCGGCGCTACTGTACGTCAAAGGTAGGAAACCTTTAATTTTTAATTAATTTTTTCGTAATTGATCTAACTTCGGAAACTAATCAGAGACTAATTTCTTTTAGTGCGTCGTGTCGCGCCCCAGTTTTCAATTCCTCCACAGCCACTATATGAAGTGATGTTAGGCGCTAATTTAAACTTAACTTGCGTGGCCGTGGGGTGGCCAATGCCTTTAGTCAAGTGGCGTAAAGGTCTCATTCAAGAACTAACTCCCGAAGACAAGCTGCCAGTCGGGAAGAACATCTTGGAACTAACTGACATCCAAGAGTCCGCTAATTATACTTGTGTAGCCTCCAGCGCTTTGGGAGAAATCGCAGCCGTTGCTCAGGTCAAAGTACAATGTGAGTATAGTTGAAGTTTGGAGTGAGTGTAGGTTTTTATCGATTCCTCTCTAATGTTAGCATTACCGGGACCACCGATCGATGTTAGAGTGTCAGAAATCACGGCAACTTCCGTCAGGTTGACTTGGTCCTACAACGGACCGGAGGATCTACAGTATTACGTCATACAATTCAAGCCAAAATATGCCAATCAAGCTTACAGCGAGATATCAGGAATAATTACGATGTATTATACGATTAGGAGTCTTAGTCCGTACACCGAATACGAGATGTACGTCATTGCAGTCAACAATATAGGTAGAGGACCGCCAAGCACTCCGGCGTTCGTTACGACGGGAGAAACAGGTAATTTCCTTAGAAATTTGTCAGATTCCGTTTGTAAGCAGTGCAACCACTTGTTCCGCTTCTGACGGTCTTTTCAAGGAAGCGGAGCAGGCGGTGTATATTTAAACAGTCGTTTTAGCGTAAAGGTTATTTCATTTCAAAGCGAACAGTTATAATGCACGGTGCAACCGAAATACATAGAAAAACGCAGTAAAAACATGATGAAATTTCGTCAAATTTAGTGAAATCATGCCAAATCATATTTTGCGTACACCTTGCATAAATGTTTCGCTTTTTCCGACCAAGTGTTTTGAGATGGAATCTTGGAAGAGGATATCATTCATCGCGCGTTTAATCAAACCGATGATGATAGTTTGCATCATCCTCTCATAACTTTCGTATTCTTTCATCCTACTCTTTATCATTTTCATGCAAACTACCCATTTTTCATATGGATTTTGTGCCTATGCCTAATGTAAGTTTTTTTCGGATTTTTGTGTGCCTTTTTACACGACTAGAGTAGTTTCACTCACGCCTATTTGGTAATTTCTAGCAAGTAGTGGTTTTTGATTATCGCATAAAATTTCCAAATCGTCTATTTCTATCGAGCTAACTCGTTTGTTTCTCTTTTAGCTGAATCGCCTTTTGGAGGTGCCAGTAAGTTAAATGTTCACAATAAAAACTAATACACATAAGTGGCGTCATTTGGTTGAATAACTGTCCTTTCTCATTTTTGTTTCTTATTTTGTTTTTTCGGTCGAAGTTGTTTTCCTTTGAATGCATTTTTAAAAATAGAGCGCAACTTCGGCCTAATTATGTACAATTTCAGAACCGGGATCATCTCCAAGAAACGTTCAAGTTCGACCACTCAGTTCTAGTACAATGGTGATACAATGGGATGAACCAGAAACTGCGAACGGACAAGTCACCGTAAGCACTCATGTTACAATGTGAAAAAACGAACGGTAGCTTGACCGCTAAGACGTCTTTTCGCATTGTTGATGACTTCGCACTGAAAACTTTTTTGTTAGGGCTACAAAGTATACTACACCACCAACTCGCAACTGCCGATGGCCCAGTGGGAGTCTCAAGTTGTCGACAACAATCAACTGACGACAATAAGCGAACTCACTCCTCACACCATCTATACAATTCGTGTACAAGCATTCACATCGGTTGGTCCGGGACCACTCAGCGCCCCCGTCCACGTTAAAACACAACAAGGTAAGGCAATTAAATTGACGCCCAACTTATGGCCCAATTTAATTCCTAGATATGCGGACGACTTTCGGAAATCGATGCATGTTTTTGTTTTTACTTCTATTTGTTAGGCGTGCCGAGCCAACCTAGCAACCTGATGGCATCGGATATTGGGGAAACTTCGGTTACGCTCCAGTGGAGTAAACCAACGCATTCCGGCGAGAACATCGTCAATTACGAATTATACTGGAATGATACATACGCTAAAGAGAAACACCATCGTCGCATTCCCATCTCCGAATCGTACACATTGACGGGATTATATCCTAACACTCTGTACTACGTGTGGTTGGCAGCAAGATCGCAGCGTGGGGAAGGAGCTACCACACCACCAATACCAGTTAGAACGAAACAGTACGGTAAGAAAGCAAGGGTCGTTTGTAAGTTGAGGGTGGATTTTTGAAGTGTTTTTTTTGTACTGCAACACATGCGTTTGCAAACGACACGTAGTTTTTTAAAATTGGAGGGGGGTTGTGCTGTTTTTTTTTTTAAATGCACATTCAATTTCGAGAGGCGGGTCGTGCCGTCGAAAGATTTTTAATTTTACGAGGGCACGACAACGCGTCGGTTGCATACCGTAAAAACTAATGATGCATTGTTTTAAAAATGCGATTGAACGGAACTTACGTTCCAGAAGTGTGTAAGTTTACTAAAACTATTTGAATTATAATGGCGTTGTGGATGCGAGATGGATGAATGTCTTTTCTGTGAATTGCATTTGCATGCCAGTAACTAGTCGTCAGTGGATATTAATTTGTTAATGAGCACTGCACCAAGTAATGCTATGCCGTTCGATTTTTTAATTAACTATGTGCAATTGAGCACCTTTCACTTGTTTCATATTTTTTCATTTTGATTTTTTTTAGTATTGTTATTTTTATGATTTGTGTTCATTTCACGTGAACCAGGTAGTGAGAATTTTTATTTTAATATCCACTTGTTGTCATTTTTCCATGGTTTTTTGTTTTTAATTCAGATGAAAAGTCATTTACATTACATTAAAAAGTAAAAACCTAGGCTATAAGCTTTTGGCTTAAGTTAACACGCTAACGCCACCGTAGTACCGGGCGCTCCGCCCAGCAACGTTACCGGTGAGGCGGTAAGTCCTACTGCCATCCGAGTCGACTGGGATCCTCCGCCTGCTAACCGCAGCAACGGAAACATAGTATACTACAAGCTACAGTATGTCGAAGCAGATAAATCAGATAGCGAAGCTGCAGAAGTTAAATTGAACGCTACTAGTTTTGTGCTTGACGAACTTAAAAGGTGGACCACTTACCGCATTTGGGTCCTGGCCGGCACCTCAGTCGGAGACGGACCCAGCTCATTCCCAATCACCGTGCGAACCCATGAAGATGGTACGTTTCAGTTTTTGATAACATGTAACTATCATAAGAACGGTGAACGTTGTTTAAAACGAATTTGTTCAAAAAAAAAAGTGACGGGACGAGAACGGGGCGCTGACTGACTGACGTACACCAAAAAAGTGAAGTTCTTTTTCTTTGTGGGTGAGTACGCGTGCCGGACTCGTCCTTTTCGATTGTAATAAATGTGTTACCACAGTTGACAGCTTACGAAAGGGGAGTTTAGTGCGAAACAGTAAACATATTGTGATCCGAGAGAGAACAGCGACGGTTATATCTACAGTTTGGCACACAAACTTTGGCTCTGCCGTAATAGACACTTGAAATGCAAATTTTATAAAAGCGGAGCGGAACCAGGGTTTGTGAGGCCTTACGATCCCTAACACCTGATCAATTTCTCCTTTTTTTTATTTTCTGTGTATCGATTTTACGTTATAATTTGCAGGGGGGCGTTGACGTCCTCCTGGCCTTCTAGTTGTAGTTTTTCACACTTTTTTGACATATCCATAGTGATATGTGTGACTTAATACCAATATTTTTTTAACCATTGCAGCCCGCCCAGGATGGATTTTTTGAAGCTGGTTTTGTGAATTTTTGTGATTTTTTGCAGCATTTTTTGACACCTCACGTGAACCTCAATAGTGTAGTGAACTTAAACTAAAGACGAACAAAAAATAATTTTTAATGTTTTTCTTCTGTCTACAAAAGCGTTTGCAGGAGCTGACTATATAAAGAGGTTTTTCCGACGCAGATTTTTTCAATGACTGTTTTTTCGGTATTTCTAAAAATTTACTAGTTGATAATTGTGTTTTTATTTTCGTTCACTTTTAAAACTTGTTTTGTTCGATTTTTATTTCTTTTTTGTTCCTTGTTGTTATTGTTTTAGCTACTCACGTTCACATGTAATGATTGCTTATTGATTTTCATTCGCACAGAGTTGCATTGCAATGGCACATTTTTTGAGTCACAATCGGCACTATTTTATTTTTTATATATAATTATGATGATTTATTTAGTTGATTTCGTGCACCGTTTTCGTAATTTAGTAACACACCACCTAGCATGCTGGTGATTCCTTCGCCTTATTCTCCGCCAAAACCCGCCCTCCCATTCCGTCCTTCCTTTCCCTATCTATCGCTAGGCAGCACCTCACTCTCACAAGTAGGTGACATGCGCACTTTAATATGGCACATTTATATCACATTTCACTGTGTGTAAACTACACTTGCACCATTTTTTGTGTGTGACTGTATGACTGAGTACTAATATCGAAAAGATTAATCGATTAACGCTATAATAATAGCACAGCTAACTGAAGATGAACGGAATAGAAACGTTTCGTTTTTTTCCGTTCTGCCACGATCTTGTCCGAACTGACTAACGAAAAAGCGAGTCAAGGCAATCGTGAAGACAAGACTTGCCTTGTTTTGGCTCGCTGTCTGATTTTCAGGCACAGCTTGGAATTGTCACATTTGAATACCAATACTTAACACTCGTAGAACGTAGGAAAAATAGTAATGCTATGGGCATGCTATTTTGACATTGACCGATGTCTGGTATTTGCCTCTAACGTCCTTTAGCCGATTTATTCTTTTGTTCCTGCATGAAGAGAGGAAAAATTCAATACAAAGAATTTATCAAAGTGTGTGCAAGTGAAACGACACAACCAACAACTAACATGTGACAAATAGTTGGACACGATTTTTTCCGCCACCGTATTTCGCTCTTTGCGAAGAATCCACAAATCCCTACAGTTTTTGTTTTTTTGACCGTTCGGTTTTCCCCCCGACGATGATAATACAATTTTTGAACAGATTTTTTAATCAATACATGTGTGTGAGTATTTTTTCTATTTTTCCATGAACCTCCAAGCATTTTTGTAGCGGAGATAGTTTTTTCTCTTATTTTTGTAAAAATACATGTTTGAATTTTGATGGATATAATAGTGTTGTAACACTTTTACAATTACTATTTTTTTCTTTGACTTTTTGCATTACTCGGTCCACAGTTATCAGTGAGTATTTTTTCATTGTTGTGTGCTAGTAGTGACATTTTTTTATTAGAAAAGTAGACTGTTTTTACGCTTTTGATTTGTACGAATCGGAAAACGATCATTGAGGCTACCTTAAAACAGGTGAAACCATGTTCCTTTTCCGATATTTATTTATTTTTTCTTCAAGCAGCACCGGGACGAGTATACAATAATTTTTCCTATTTTTTTCCGCTGATAAATGTGTAGATAAAATTCATAGTAGGTTCTTGCGTTCCATTAATCCGTCTGGATGAGGTAATTATTCAAGGATATTTCGTGTGTTGGTATTCAAATGTTTTAGGAAGTTTTATGGGTTTTTCGTTGTTTTCTTTGATTTTGATGTGTTTTACAAAGAATGAGTGAGACAACCAAAATAATCGAAAGTTAAAACGAAGTGCCTGCATGCATTAAACGATAAGTTCTTTCATGTCCTCCACGGAACGATGTCTTAATTATCGAAAATTTCACAGTTCCCGGCGACCCACAAGACGTTAAAGTCACCCCAATAAACTCCACCACGATCAAAGTCGAATGGAAACCTCCCCACCCGAAAGAGAGGAATGGCATTATCTTGGGTTACCACGTCCACGTTCAGGAAACTAAAGAAGAAGTATAGTTTTTATCACATTATATCAGTGGAGTCGCCGTCTGGTTGCAATTACTTCAAATATTGCTTCTATAAACCTCAGACGGCGACTCGACGCACGATCGCCGATAAATTAACCTCTCTTAATCCTCTCGTTCACAGGGCAAGAATTTCCTAAACGATCCAATGAAGTTCGATGTTTTCGGCGATGCGGTCATGGAACTAAACGTGACGGGCTTACAACCGGACACGAATTACGCCGTTCAAGTGGCAGCACTGACCAGAAAAGGAGACGGTGATAGAAGCACACCGGTACACGTGCGCACGCCTGGGGGAGTACCGAACAGACCTGCACTTACAATAAAGTAAACCAACCAACTATCGAAAAACCTATTTGCAATTATCGATTTGTTAAAGGGTCATCGAACGTGAACCGACTGTCACCATCGAGTTGGAATGGACAAGGCCGTCGCAAACATACGGAGAACTCAAGGGCTATAGACTGCGATACGGAGTTAAAGATCACGACCTCAAGGATGTCAATCTCAAGGGTCAGTAAATAAAAAACACATCGTTCATATCAATAAAACCGTTTTCAGGTACACACACCAACACCTATCGCATTAACGACCTCGAACGGGGAGTAGAATATGAGTTCCGAGTGGCCGGTCAGAATCACATCGGGATTGGTCAAGAAGCGATCAAGTACTTGCATACTCCAGAAGGTCCACCTACTGGACCTCCCACTAACGTCACGTACCGTTTCCAAACTCCCGACGTGGTATGCGTGACTTGGGATCCTCCCACCCGCGAGCATCGCAACGGTCAAATTATCAAGTACGACATTCAATTCCACAAAAAATCTGATCATAGCAACGTCATCACGCGTAACGTTTCCACCACCAAAGCCGTCTTCACGAACTTGGAAGAGAACACGGAGTACGTTTTTCACGTGAAGGCATACACGTTGCAGGGAGCGGGTCCTAACAGTGAGAAGTTTACAATTCAAACTGATCGTGACATTGGGAGAGCCCCCATGTCGGTAAAAGCGGTAGCTACATCGGATTCAAGTGTAGAAGTATGGTGGGAACCGGTACCATCCCGAGGAAAGATCATTGGGTACCAGATATTCTACACTATGACGGCTGTGGAAGATTTAGATGAATGGCAGCAAAAATCCGTGGAACTGACAGAGTCTGCTGATTTGGTTAATTTAGAGAAGTACGCCCAATACGCTGTTGCTGTGGCAGCTAGATTGAAAAATGGTTTAGGAAGATTATCGGAAAAAGTCACTGTGAAAGTGAAACCAGAGGACGTTCCGTTGAATTTGAGGGCCCATGAAGTCTCCACACATTCCATGACACTTACATGGTCACCACCTATTCGACTAAACCCCATTAAATATAAGATCTCTTTTGATGCTATAAAAGAGTTTGTGGATTCCCAGGGAATAACGCAAACACAGAAAATTGAGCGATCGGAAATCATGTTGGGCGATGACGTGCGATCTTACACGATTAACAATTTATCACCATTTACGACGTACAACGTAAACGTAAGTGCAATTCCGACAGACTATTCGTACAGACCTCCTACGAAAATCACGGTTACTACACAAATGGCGGCGCCGCAGCCTATGGTCAAACCGGACTTCTATGGAGTAGTCAACGGTGAAGAAATTCATGTTATTTTGCCGCAAGCATCTGAGGAATACGGTCCAATTAGTCACTATTACCTGATCGTGGTACCAGAGGACAAAACTCAAGCAAATAAGAATCCGGATCAATTTTTGACTGGTACTCTCATCGAAAACAAAGAAAAGGCATTAGCTAATCCAAATCTGCCTTACATTGCTGCGAAATTTCCCCAACGCAACATCCCATACACTTTTCATCTCGGTACTGGAGAAGACAACGATGGATTCACTAACTATAAACTTCAACGGGGCCGGCGGTATCGCATTTTCGTTCGTGCTGTGGTCGATACACCCCAAAAGCACCTCTACACGAGCAGTCCTTTTTCAGAGTACCTATCTCTCGATATGCGTGAAGTGCCACCCGGTGACCCACCTCTCCGCCCAAATCCCAACGTTCCTACTGACAATGACGTAAAAGTGAGCTCCCATCGCAAAGAAGCCGGCGTCTTATGGATCATTGGGCCCATCATAGCCGCTTTACTCCTATCTCTCATTTTCGTTCTTGTTTTTATATATCGAAAGAGGAGGCAGCCGTGTAAGACACCAGATCAAGCGGCCGTAACTCGCCCTTTAATTCCTGCCGATTTAAATAGTAGCATAGCGCCAAGTGATCCTGTAGAAATGAGACGATTGAACTTCCAGACTCCTGCGATGATCTCGCATCCACCTATTCCTATCTTGGAATTGGCCAGTCATATCGAAAGACTTAAAGCGAATGACAATCTTAAGTTTTCGCAGGAGTACGAGAGTATAGAGCCTGGACAGCAGTTCACATGGGATCATTCGAATATGGATGTTAACAAACCGAAGAATCGGTACGCAAACGTGATCGCATACGATCATAGTCGGGTCATTTTGCCACCAGAAGAGGGCGTTTTAGGTAATAAATAAATTATTATCGCAGCACCAAAACTCAAATTTTTGTCCATTTCAGGTAGCGACTATATCAACGCCAACTACTGCGACGGTTACCGCAAACACAACGCCTACGTAGCTACACAAGGCCCCCTCCAAGAAACCTTCGCCGATTTCTGGCGCATGTGCTGGGAACTGAAGACGGCAACAATCGTTATGATGACCAAACTCGAAGAACGTACCCGCATCAAATGCGATCAGTATTGGCCGACCCGCGGATCAGAAACTTACGGAAACATGTCCGTGTCAATTACAGACGTCCAGGAACTGGCCACCTACTGCATAAGAACTTTCCAAATCCACAAACAAGGGTTCACGGAACGCAGAGAAGTTAAGCAGTTACAATTTACGGCATGGCCTGATCATGGTGTCCCTGATCATCCAGCGCCTTTCCTTCAATTCTTGAAACGAGTTCGTAGTTTAAATCCGATGGAGTCGGGACCTATCGTGGTTCACTGTTCTGCTGGTGTTGGACGTACTGGTTGTTTCATCGTGATCGATTCAATGTTGGAAAGAATGAAGCATGAGAAGACGGTGGATATTTACGGACATGTTACTTGTTTGAGGGCGCAACGAAATTATATGGTGCAGACTGAAGATCAGTATATCTTCATTCACGACGCGCTTTTAGAGGCTGTTATTTGTGGACAAACAGAAGTACCGGCGAGAAATTTACAGTCTCATATTCAGAAATTGATGCAGTTGGAGCCTGGGGAGAACGTTACGGGAATGGAACACGAGTTCAAGAAATTGGGCAATATTAAGACTGATTCGTCGCGTTTCGTAACGGCGAACTTGCCGTGCAATAAACATAAGAATCGATTGGTACATATCTTGCCCTATGAAAGCACTAGGGTCTGTTTGACGCCTATTCGTGGAATCGAAGGCTCAGATTATATCAATGCTAGTTTTATTGATGGATATCGATACAGGAAAGCGTATATTGCTACTCAAGGACCGTTGGTGGATACCACGGATGACCTGTGGAGGATGTTGTGGGAACACAACTCGACCATTATCGTGATGTTGACAAAGTTGAAGGAAATGGGACGGGTAAGCACTTAAAGTATGTAAAATAAATACGATTGTTTTAACATTATTTTTAGGAAAAGTGTCATCAATATTGGCCAAGTGACCGCTCAGTCCGTTATCAGTGTTTCGTAGTGGACCCCATTGCCGAATATAATATGCCGCAATACATTTTACGCGAATTCAAAGTCACTGACGCTCGAGAAGGCTCATCGCGAACCGTCAGGCAATTCCAATTCACTGATTGGCCGGAACAAGGAGTTCCTAAGTACGGAGACGGTTTTATCGATTTCATTGGCCAAGTCCACAAGACTAAAGAACAGTTTGGTCAAGATGGTCCAATCACGGTTCACTGCAGGTAAGTCATGTCAACGCATATCGTCATGAAGAGTAATCTATGCATGATAATTTTCAGTGCGGGCGTGGGCAGAACTGGCGTCTTTATTACTTTAAGCATAGCGTTAGAAAGAATGCAGTACGAAGGTGTGGTTGATGTTTTTCAAACAGCGAGAATTTTACGCACCCAAAGACCGGCCATGGTCCAGACGGAGGTACAAGCTCAACCTAAATTCCGAAAAAAAGACTCAATTTTATTTGTTTCAGGATCAATATCAGTTCTGTTATCGTGCGGCTCTCGAATATCTGGGTTCTTTCGACCATTACACCAACTGATGGTCTCGCTAAAGTTGAGCTGTTTCGTTTCTTACTGCCAAATCGAACGTTTGGAGCAAAGTTGCGTTCTAATTTAAACCCAAATAGTGAATTTAAAATTAATTCAGAAAAATAGTGTGCAAATGTGTGTAAACTATGTGCCTAACTATATGTTGGAAGATATAATTCAAGAAAAATCTGTATAGTTTGCTCTGTGCACAACCTGTGGACTCATAAAAAGACTAGTAGAAAAAAAATTTGTAACATATATCGTGCAATTTTCATACCTATCGATTCCGTTCGACTGTACTTCTACTTTACGTTAAATTTTTGATGTTGTAATCATCATTTTTGTATATTTTAGGTGATGTAAACTCGACTGCATATATGTTGTAAGACTAGAGCATGTTATTTTAGACTTTTTGACAATGTTCATATCATTTCTTCTATAAACGTAATCATCGCAGATACACTTAACAAGCATCCATCGCGTAATTTTTGTTGTCTGATACTCTTTAGGGATCTCGTTTTCTTAATTTTTATACCTATTTACAATCATATTTTGTATCTATTTTTTATATGTTTTCATGTGTAATAATACTCGTATCATATACATTAGGTTATGAGCGTTGTTTATACTCATTATTTGCGACGAGTTGTTTATATTTTGTAATAAATCATGATCGTTGTAGCACAGGAATGAATGAAATGAGACTTTGATGAAAATAAAGTTCTAGATTTTAGACGTGTAATCCTTGAAGAGAACGCTGTGAGAATAACCTTTATACAGTGGAATGAAATTTTTATCTCCGAAATAACATCGAAATTGGAAACGAAAAATTAATTAAGAAGCAACCATCGTAAAAAGGATTCTCGGGAGGTTTCAACAATTACGAAGTTTTCAAAAGATTTCTTTTGGAATGGTAAAATAAAAAAACCTTACTTTTGTAGCATTTGTTAGTAAAAAGACTTGTTTTTCCCTTCCAACGTTAATAAAAAAAATATTAACTACATTCACAAAAAGAAAAGTCAGCCACAACCAAAAAATATGTAATTCTCCAAGTAGGTTAATCAAAGCGTTAAAATGAAAGAGATTTAATCAGCTATGCCAAGCGATGATTTAATCTCCATGTTTTTTTTTATATTTCGTTTTAACACATTTATTACTTGGATATTACCTGCTTCCAACTAACTTTCTCTTACAACATCTTTATTATAATAAAATATCCAGTATATAAGTATGAATGAATAAAAATGATGTTACACTATTACTTAGAACCTATAAAAAAAGGGACATTTTTAGTGGCGCGGGGTGTATAAAAAGCTCGATGTATGCGAACTTTGGGGTTATTGGCAAAGGTTGGTAGTAAGTTTAGAGAATGGGGGCGTCAAAAGTGATTGTTTACTTTAAACTTAACCTTCGTAACCATAACAAAATTACACCCCTAGAAAACTATAAATAAACATAAATCATAAGAAAACGTTGACTCCTGTCAACATCATTTCGCTGTCACTTGTAAACATGATGAATGCCATATACAATTCCTAAAAATATAGAGAATTTAAAGTCCCAAAATTTTTACGAATTTTGACTTTTGAACCTTAGGTTAAAAGTAAATAGTGGTTATAATGTTTGTATAAAACTAATTATTTAAAAATAATTAGGAACTTTGCTTTCATGTGTTGGTAGCATTTTTGGTACCAACTGCTATCACATGTTGAGCAATCTGTCAGTTGTCAATTTCAAAACCACGAAACGTCAGTTCTAGCACAAAACAATAAATAAGTTATCAACGTGATGGAATTATTTGAATTAAAAGGAAATCAAACACTTTTAGTGGTGTGTGAGAACGACACCAAACCTCAGGTTGAAAGCGACTTTAAAAATCTTACTAAAACCATCATAACTTCTGACGAACCTGCAGGTAATGACTCAACCATTTTTTTACCTTTCTTTTAATTATCTTTTTTTAAAAGATCTCCAAGAAAACTTCTTTGATGCAGCATTTCTTCGCGTTCCGGCCCAAAATGTCCAAGACGCTTTGCTACAAAAAATTTTCCATTCATGCAAACCTGGATCACAGTTAGTTGTCCAAACGATCAACGATGTTGATAATGTTGAATTCCTTTTGAAAACCACCGGTTTTACAAATGTTGAAGTTAAGAAACAATCTGAGACTTTTGTAGTTGCCACAAAGCCAAAATACCAAATAGGATCTTCAGCCAAGCTCAATCTCCAGAAACCTGCAGCTGCAGTGTGGAAATTAGATGATGATGTAGATGAAGCTGAGACAATTGATCCTGATAATTTGTTAGATGAAGACGATTTAAAAAAGCCTGATCCAAATTCTTTAAGAGGTAAATGTGTTAACTGGCTCAGTATTACAATCTTGTTAATAAAATTTTCAGTGTGTGGTACTACTGGGAAACGCAAGGCATGTAAAGACTGCAGTTGTGGTCTTGCGGAAGAATTAGAAGCAGAGGTCAAGAGTGGGAAGGTTGTGGATACTACTAATGCACCTAAGTCATCTTGTGGAAATGTTTGTATTGTAGTTTCATGTTTGCATATATCTTATTCCTTTTTTACAGTGCTACCTAGGAGACGCTTTTAGATGTGCAAGCTGCCCTTACTTGGGGATGCCTGCTTTCAAACCGGGTGAGAAGATACAGCTGAATGATAATCTGCTAAAAGCAGATATCTAGTAGAAACAGTTTTAGTAGTATATACTGTTTTAATGATTTTCTTTTATTTGAACAGAATTTGTGTTCAATATTACATGTGGTATATATTTTCTGTCTTTCTGTATTGTTCTTACTTGTAGGATAAGTTGTTAGAATAGCCCCTTCTAAAATGCCATTTTTTTAATGTGGAAAGAGACTGCATCTTAACAATTTTTGTTACAATAATTTAGCTGTAGTAAAATACAAATATAAAAAACATTAAAGCAAGGTTTTGTTAAAGGCAGATATTTAATTAATTTGACATTTCCATTAATATGTATAAATATCTATCGTAAATCATCAAATAAATAAATTAATGTAAAATATCACGAGAAACATAAGACCAGTTGAGGATCTTCAATTGTTGCCAATACACAGAAGGTTTATTCACAGAAGTCTTTGGTTCGAGGTCTTCCCAGCTTAAGTTCAACAAGACTGTCAAGTTTATTGAGACCAACACCGTTCGTTTGTTCGTAGTAAGGAAGGTTCTTGCAGGTCCGGTACCACGTGGACAAATTCGGGTACTTTTCTGTTGATATGGGTGTGACGAGAGTGGCTGTACTCACTGTTGCGACACAACACAAGTCAGCCACTGACAAACTTGGACCGGTTAAGTAATTTTTGTTGTGTAGAAACTTGTCTAAAAATTTGTAAGATTCCGTAATTGCACTTATTTGTTTCGTAGATATTTCTTTCTCGTTTTCCACGACTATAGAATTCTGAAACAGAAACAGCAAAGCATTTTTTACTTGGAACCAACTCAACTTTCGCAAGTATTTCGTGGGAGTGCTCAAGCATTTAAAAGCAAAAGCCAAAATAGATAATCTCCCACACTGTTAAATACTTAGAGTGTAATTTATTAAATATTTAAAGTGTCCGAGCGGAAAATCGTTCTGTTCTAAATACACCTCGCCCTTGACCGTGCCTGCCGTAATCGATCCTTTTTTGCACTCGCATGCTATAGAATTCAAAATACAGATAAACTTCAAAGTTTACAATACAACTCAGTGTGGGCGTTTGTATCGGATGCACTGAACCGTGTGACCTAGATGAAAGAACAATTGCACCCACGTGACTAAATTTGCAGACGAAATTCTTCCTTTATGCTAATGACGTTAGTCATTACATTACGCATACTTACAATAATGGTATTGACTCGAGGAAATAAGACGCCAGAATCGAAGTGTAAAAACTGATCGACTAAAGCTCTAAGTTTTGTTTCTTTAGGGTAGAATTCTTCAGAGCCGTGTTGGGAGGTGAGGTAGGTAACAATGGCGTGGCTGCCCCAGAGAGTGAAGTCGGTGTCCACGAGGGTGGGCACGATGTTGTGTGGGTTGACCTAAAAAAAAATGTATCAAAAATTATGAAAAAAAATAAAATTCATATTATAGATACTTTCTTTTGTTTTTTACTATTTCTACCGAATTCTTTAACATTTTGATTCGTCTTGTATTCCAGCAGTTTTAAAGTTTTTATCATCTCAGTTGAACACGTACATATAACGATGAAGCGCATCACTTTTACCGTGCATAACGATATCGTTTACTTTGTTTTATCGGATATTCTATAAAAACAAACAAAGATTAGAGCCCCATCTTTTATCTCACAAACCGCATGAATAAAAGAACATCACAAATTGTTTCTCAGGTCCGTACGTAGGATTTTTTTAAAGAATTTCAGTTCCAAAAATACATACGCTAAACATTTTCAATCGACTAATTTGGTTACTGGTGTAGTTTCACACTATTTCCAAACTGAATATAATTATATTAATTAAATAAATAATTTTTTGCTCATTCGCTCTCGTAACGTCGTAAACATGTTCTAATTAGCGTAATGAAACTTTTGCTTGAGGTAAACATTGATTATATCGACCATAAAAAAATTACAACCATCTTAATTTTTACGTGGATAAACTTGTAATTTAACTGAGGTTGTCTGAAAAAATATAATTAATAATATTAGTTTCCGTACGAATTATTGATTTCATTTTTTCTCACAGTAGTAAGTAGTGTCTGATGAAAATAAATCAATAACTGTGGAGCCTTTATGTTGTTACACAATATTAAACACTTTGTCTTTCTAGTTATTTCTTTAATGAACACAGACTTCCAATCTAGCTCTGAAGTAATTTGCTCGCTGCAATTAAGAAAAGTAATTTATATATTGCTTATAGTATCACGAAGCTTAATTTTCTTGCATACACAAAACGGTTCGAGAATTAATTTTATGAAATACTATCACAAACGTTAACGAACTTGGAAAACAATACCAGCAATTTAGTCATTATCTTTAGACTACAAGTGCTTTTACTGTTTATCGTTAATTATAAGAATCAATAATCAATTTGTCAATATTTATTATAATTGAAACAAACTTAAGAAATTGACTACATAAGGAATAAAGAATTAATAAAGACGCTTTTTATGTAGCAGTTTTATTCAACACATTTGTCAATACACAGTGTTTTACTATGATATTGATTTCTTATTGTTCGCATTTTAAAAATAGCCAATAGTAAATATAGTGTAATAAATAAAAAAAGGGCAATTACATTAGATAAAAATTAACTAGTTTGATGTTTAACTACTGTGCCCCGCAGTAAATCAAAGAAATGGCTGTGATTTTTTAGCACGGTTTGGGTTGAATTTATTTTTATTTATATTAATTAATACAAGTAAAGAACCTTCTAGAAACGTAAAATATATTAAGGACTATTTTTTTTTATAAATACATCAATATGAAAAAAGATGCACGATTTATGAGTGACGAGGGAGCCCCCATTACTTATTCAGAAAATGAAAAGAGAAAGTCAGGAAAATTTAGAAAGAAAGATTGTACTTACGTCGGAAAAACCTAAACGATTTACAAAATAAGAGTAGTATACTAGGAGTCAAAGAAAAATGCACTTATTTAAAAGAAAAAAACTTAAAGACAGCCAAAAAATCTCTAGAATGGTGAAAATAGGTAGGTAATTAAAAAAAAAAAAGATAAACCTGGACAAAGGAGATAGAAAAGAATGGAACCTTAGGAAGAAAAATTTAAAGGACTACGAAATATATTAAGAAATTGAAAAAAAGATAGTAAAAAATTTATATTTTCCTACTCGTCTCTATGGACGAATTAGATGAAGGCATACAACTACAATGATAATCGAAAGAAACAGATAAGGTGAAAAAGCAATATATTAATAAATGAAGAAAATATCAGTAAGATGGAATGATAATTTCTACAGCTTATTAGAAGAAGCAAACTAACTTGATAGGAGAACAAGGAATACGCAACAGGAACGAATGAAAACTGGGAAATAATATGAGGACTAAAGGAAGCAATTCAAAAGCAAAAGACAGGAAAAGGAAAAAATATTTGCTAAAATTAATTAATGAGATAAAAAATCTAATCGATACTCAGCTAGGGACTACTTTCTTACTGTAACATGTACGCCGAAAATTTTTGAGACAACGCTGGAAAGCACTGACGGAAAAGTATACGTAAATATCCTGGAAACAAGACTGAGAAATCGAGAACACAGAGTACATTTCGTAGATAAACAAACAAACAATTAGGAGAGTCTGAAAAGAAAAAAAAGTAGAAAGACACCTAATATGTTGAATTAAACATAAACTATGTGCGGATCCGAAGCCAAAGAACAAACAAGTTCAACACGAGGGTAGGACCTAGCCAATGATGCATTCTGAACCCCCTAATATCTTATTCATATAAACAATTAAAAAGGCAAAACGAAAACATTTGAATGCAGAATATTGGAAAATACAAAGAATACAGATTACGTAGTTATGCTACGCATAAGAGATGATAATGCTTTCAAAAAACGAAATAGAGCTACAACAAAATATAAATAACTTTTGCAGACAACAAAAGAAAATAAACACGAGAATAAGTAAACAATAAGCAAAGACCAAGATAATCGGAGCAGAAAACCAGCAACATAACATCACAATACAAAAGAAACAAGTAGAATAAGTAAAAAGTTTAAGTATTTAGAACCTGTAATAAACCAGCAAGGATGGAATGAAAGATGAGACAAAAAGAAGAAGAAGAAATGAAAGAATAATTAAAATAGGAAGGCTAAATATAATTTCTTAACAAAAAAGAACCGGTTGAAGTAGGAATTATGTAAGTTGTACAGCATAGAAGAATTGAAGGGAAAACGAGGAAAGATAGAACAACTAAATATAGAGACGATAAACAACCATACAAAAAATAACAAAGAAAGTATACGAAGCCATGAGAAGAAAAACCTGAAGAGAACAAGTAAAAGTAGAGTTAAATGAAAAGAATTAAGAACGCTTTCTGAAGATAGAAAAAGAAGGAATAGATGTCAAGAAATATGGAAAGAGGATCCCATACTCCCAAATTAAACTCCAAATTAATATATCACAGACCGAATTAAGTAAGTAAATATTTATTCAATCAAATTATTAACTTGGGAATATAAAAATCTAAAAATATCACCTTTTAACTCAAACTTTGAACTTTAAAACCTACCAAACCAGGAATGTAAGAAGTTCAAATAGAATGATCTAAAAATCTAAGAAACTAAAAATTTAAATATTTTGGAAAAACGAATATGGAAATTTGGAACTCAAAGAACTTAGGACCTTAGACTTGAAAAGAACAAGACTTGTAAATCCAATAATTTTTAATATTTAAGACACTGAAAATCTGCTTAAAGTATATAAAGAAAACCATTGGTCTCTAATAATTGTGAAGGAACCCAAGTACAGTTTAAAGTTAAAAAGCTTTCTAAATTTCTAAAAATTTGAACCTGAGAACCTAGGATTCTGAGAACCTGAATGATTTTGAAAATAAGGAAATCTAAATGTGGAGTCTTATGAATTTTTAAGTATTAATATAATATTTTAAAACACTAGATTTCCCAACAGCTTCTCTCCTTACTAATAAATTAATTCTGAATTTGTTTGGTCTACGACTGAAATGCTTAAAATGAAACACTCGATGTATAATATTACATTATTACAAATATTCAAAATTTTCGGCCTAGATGTGTTGCTTAATATTATACGTTGAAGGCTAAATAATAAAAAAATGGTATTTGTTGTAAAATTTTGGTATTTTTGAAATGCATAGAATAAACAAATAAGGAAATCAACTTCATGATGAGTAAATAGTTTATCAAAAATTTCTAATTTCTAAATTTACGTTTAATCAGAAAACTGCCTAAATCTTTTGCGTCTAGTATAATTATTTTAAGTCAGCTGAGTAAGTTGGTAACATGGTTTTAAAATTAGAAGAACTCTGTTGGTGTGTCTTTGGAAAAAATGACTTTCAACTTGACACGTTCGGATTTTCTTACTCAACTCAAAGTTGTTTCTTTAAAAATCTAATCAATCTCAAGTGACGATGTAAAATTATAGCTCAAAAAAACATCGTTAACCATGACCTCGACGGTTCTGTTCTGCTGATTCCATCTCTGACGACGATTACGGCAAAACATTATTAATCTATTACCCGACCAAAGACCTAGTTAGCAGGTGGCTTTTCTCATTAATCATGATATAATATTTCACTGACGACATCGGCAACTTAATGTAGCACACATTTTTCCACATCGCCACCACCTCCATCCCAATTCGCTTCCAAAAACTCACATGTGATTGATGACCCCACTCTATCTTCCAAGTTCTTTCATGCGAACCGAGATAGAATTACAGAATATCACTTCTGACAGCACAGATCACTCTCACACGCGATCTCCAGGTTTCCAAAAAACAGAAAATTACCTGGAGCAGCTCTGGGTCCGGTTCCTTTCCATAGAGGTTGACTTCTTGTGTATCCATCTCCAACCCCAGTGCTCCTGCCACCAACAGCACCGCCCTGCTTTGGGGGCTCATGTCATTATAATAAAGTTTCGGTGGCATCCTCGCGTTCACTCACAGCTCAACATTTCAATGATGGCCTTCGGCGGAGTTCGATGTGAACGTCCGTGGACAACAATAGATTCCACGCTTCTGTGACATCACAACGCGGCGAAAAACAGATGCATTGTTATCGGAGAGCAAAAGAGGACGCGGACGCAAGGCTCAAAGACAAATCAATAACTGTCCTGTCTTGCACCAACTGTTGCTTTGAGTTGGAGCTTTGCTCGCGCAGGAACGGCTCGGGGGGATTTGGGGCCGAAAACTGGGGAGGGGAGTTGGGGAGCTGACGATGCTCCAATAAACCCTTCGAAGTTGCAGAAAACGTACGGAGGTCGTAGACTCAGGAAAACAAACCAAGGACGACAGGAAGATTATTTTATGTCTGTTTTATTCTTGTCTCTAACTCGACTCACTCTCCTCTACCAAACCATTGACTTTCTATTGAACAGTAGTTTAAAACGATTTAATTTGTGATTTCAAGTGGTTGGCGGCTTTGTTTCTATTGGTACTTTTTTCAGATTTATTTTTTACAGCAACCAATAGGTTTTAAGCTGAAGTCTGTAAAATGGGCGAAACTCTTATCTCTTAATTTATTACTGGTCGAAAATGGGTGTGTTTACAACATGGTTGGGTTCTATTTTAGGAATAAAGCCAATCACACTGGAATAAAAACGGCGATAATTACAATATAAAGTGCTGACTAAATTATTGTGGGAATTTCTGAAGGTCTTGTAACAATTAAGTGAGAGGATTGTACATATAAATTCAAAAAAAAATGCCATACATCATATAAAATTGTTATTATCTTTAATACTTGAATCTAATCTGAAAACTATTTAACTATTTATATTTCAACAAAAATGTTAATACGTTTACATAATTAAGGTATTTTCGGTTACACAAGGTAACATTTCATGAAGATAATAAAACTCCCAAATTAAATTTAACGAACAAGTAGTTTTTTACAATTATTGTACATGGCGAATTTCGCAGTGCAGGTCATAAAAGCACGGACAGTGACCACTACATTGGAAAAATAGTTATAACAAATAATTTTTATCTTTGCTAATGGCAAAATGACTAAATTAAGTTAAGCTGTGGCCTATCTTATTGGTTCAGTTTTCCACAGTAATTTTGTTAATTAGTTATCTATTTAAGTAGCACAAATCATAAATTTCACCTTAAGGAAAATTTTTGTTCTTCTCAGTTTGTACTTTTTCAGGCCGCTTTTGTTCAACTCATACATTGTAAAACAAGTCTGGTTAATAATACTCTCCTTTTGCTCCTTGTAATGAATTTGAACAATGTTTTTCGCCAAACTCAAATAAGTAACCGCCTGAATTATTTATTTTCAATTTAGGCACTCCAACTCACTCGCCACTTTTAATTTTAACTCGTCTGGATGCCAAGACGCTGCTCCGAATTCTTCATTTTGACGCGAGAATTTTGCCAACAACATTCGACATATTTGTCTTACTTAAAAACTGAACTGCGTTTTCACATATTTTAAAAATGTTTCACCATGCCTTGAAATAAAATCCCAGAGTTTTATTTTCTTAACTTATTAGTGTGTAACGTTTAATAAATAGATTGTTGCCTAGATATGAGTTTGGGTTTTATAAATGCAGCGAATTCGTCAAGTCCTTGTTGATTCGTTTCTTTGTAATAGGGCAAGGCTTCCAGGCGTGCTATCCACTCAAAAATCATTGGAAATCTGTTGGTGGCTAGCGGAATTACTACGTTGGCAGTGTTCACGGTGGTGACAATGCTAAAGTCGGCGATTGTAAGGCTGTCTCCAGAGACGAATTTGTTTTTTTCTAGGACGGTTTCTAGGAGAGTTAAGCCCTGCAGAAGTGAGTCCGATTTGTCTTTGGGGATCGTTTTTACACCTTGTTTTATAATAGGACTCTGAAAAATATAAAAGGTGAAGGTTAATGTGGTTTCGTTGTAAGAATGATTGCACAAAGAGACAGAGTTTTTTTTTTAATTGGTAAGTTTTAAATTTAATTTAAATTTGATCTACCAGCACTCTCAAGTCGAAAAATTTAATTTTTCATATTTAGAATAAAAATAAATAATAAAATAAAATGAGCTTTCACGATTTTAGGCTTCTTTATGTATACAATATTATTTAAAGACATTTTTTATTATAGAAAGCAATTCTTTAAAATCACACAAAAACATTAACTTTTTATGCAAATATTCTCAAAAATTCTGTCGCCTATATATAGTTAAAATAAAAATACTTTGTATAACTTTTAACAAATTAAAATAATTCATTTTAGATTTTATCAAATATTCACATATCTGCTTTGAGTTGTTATATAGTGAGCAGCCATTTAAATTTATTCGGAAAACTCCATCTCGTTGTACTTTAATAATTGATATCTAAATTGTCAGATTTCAAAGTTGTAGAGTATATACGTCTGGGATATGAAGTTGTAATGGATGATTGATTAAACGGACAAACGAACTAAATTGCAATCATTTATTAAACCGATATACATATGCAACTTAAGTTTACAATAACTTGCCAAGGAAAAGAAACAAGAAAACCGCTTCAAAACTTATGTATATAGGTATATAAATAATGCTGATTGACTTTCTACAATTGTCGAATTTTCTATCATAAAATTTATAGTCGCGAAATGTATTCAAATTGTATAATTGAACGATGGGTATGTATTTATTATAAACCAATTATTGTCATTTCGTCAATAAGTATCTCCAAATTCTGTAAACATTTAAAAAAATAAAGTCGGTACTTTAAAACTTCAAAGCGCGACATTAGCTTACATATTTTTTATGTCATCTTCTTTGATGTAATGCGTGATTTCTAGATAAGAGTAAAGGAAGCAGATATTTTTTTAATTTGTCATTTGTCTCTTCTTAATTCGCAGAACTTCAAACCTGAGCAATACCACAGTATTTTTACAATTACAATTAATGTCTGTCAGTTATAAGAGGTACTCGTGTACCACTCATTCCAAAAGTGGTAATATTAAAGGATTAGTGCGAAAAACATTTTAACTTACCAAGATAGCCTGTAATCTGGCGCTAAGAACATATGAATCAAAATGTAATCTTTGGTTGACGGTGGCTCTCTTGGCTAAGTCTTTGGGATACAACGAATCATCATCATCTCCAAATTTATCAACCAAATAAGAGTTGATGGCATGACT
The DNA here is from genome assembly GCA_030157275.1 of Cynaeus angustus. Classification (NCBI taxonomy): domain Eukaryota; kingdom Metazoa; phylum Arthropoda; class Insecta; order Coleoptera; family Tenebrionidae; genus Cynaeus; species Cynaeus angustus. The sequence goes on from CM058059.1 coordinate 16,088,236, forward strand.
GTCGCACAAACAGAAATCTTCTTCTTGTAGCGTTGGTAAAGTATGAAATGGATTAATCTGAAATTAGTTCAACATGAAACAAAAATCTTTATCTGTGTCAGGTTTCAAGAAAGTTCAATAACAAGCGATAATAGCTTGTTACCTTGCTAGCACAGCTAACGTTTATTCGATGAAGGTAATTTTCCGATTTTTCCTTTTACGCTGTTTCTCCTTTTATTGATTTATAGCCTCAATTTGAACAATTAAAATCGGGAACTGGGGTTGGTCTCAGATTGGCTTTAGAATTAGGACGTCCCTTTCAACTTTTATCTATCTTTGCCTATGTAGTTGAAAACCTACCTCAAGAAAATCCGTTGTTAGATGTTCCTGATCGATCAGATTGATTGGTACTAACTCCACTTTAATATTAAGGGCTTTCACTGTTAGAAGGGTAGCTCGACAAGGTGGACTTCGAGGAGTATAATAGAGTTTCAACGACATTTTTTGAAATGAAATTATATCAAGTCTCGGATTATCTGAGCTCTGTGTAGACTAGAAATTGATTTTATAGTTTGGATAATATCTTATCAGATTTTCACACCTATTGCAGCTATGCTATCGTTATAAAGGTATGTGTGACTAATTCAGTTTTATCTTTTTGGGTGAGTAGCTTAAAATTAATTTTATGATTTTCTGGGTGATTTATTATATGGAATATTTGAGTGCGGGTTTATCAGATGTTGTGAAAAAATGATGAGTACAGTAGATAAAAACACAATAAACAAACGTTATCATTCTTGTGCTTGTCCAGCTTCGGTTTTTTTCTTCTTATGTCTTTTTTCTAGTTGTGTCAAACAGAGTGTTGTAGACACTGTAATGTAGGAGTGTCAAACAATAAAAACGGAGATTAAAGATAATCTTAGATTTTTCTTTATCTAAGGTTGCTTAAAAATTGTAATATCTATTTTTAAACATTATAAATTTTATAACTTTCTAATAACTCATCTCGTAAACGACGGTAACAAACAGAGAATTTTTTTTTCGTAGTTTTTAAAACCAAAAATTAAATGTGAGCCTATACTCATTTGCAAAAAAAAATATTATGATTCTTCTGGGATGAAAATTTTAATACTTTCTTAGGCAAAAAGCAAATATTTTCATGTTTTTAAATGGTTTAGCAGAATTGTAAATTACACACTAGCTTGCATTACTCCATTACTAATAAACAAACACATCACAGTTAATAAAACGATAGGATACTATTAACAGGTTATTAAGTTATTACTAATTCAGATTTATTACTTCAATATTTTTTTACAAATTTAATTAAAATGTATAAAATGTAATTTTATTAAAATGTAAAAAATCTTAAATTAAAATGTACAAATCATTAAAAACTTTTTAGAAATTTCGGCAAAATGAACCACTGAACCGAAACAACTTTTTTTTTTGTATTATAATTGATTAAAAAAAAATAGGAAAATAAATTTCTAAATTATTTTAAGACTTAAACTGAGAATTTACTTTGTTTAGGGATGTGTAATCAGTCTATAACTTTTGTGCTATTCAATATGCGATTTTTGACATCCAGTAAATGTGTTTAAGGTGTACATTTTAAAAATATTTTTTTATGTACAGTATGTTTTTGTAAATGGAACACTTGTATATTTTAACATTAGTTTCAACGTAAAAAAAGAATAGAACTGTGCATACGTCATTATAGGTTTAACTTTTGCCGTTTGCGAATTATTTAACTTTATGTTAATAAAAAAGGCTACATTCGAAATGTCGCTGTGAAGTCGGCCATGAATTTTCACCGACAGATTTGCAAAAGAAAAACTTAGAATAAGTTGTAGTTTTAGCAGTGTTTTACAAGTAGATCCCTGTCAATGAATTTACTCAGTCCAATATAAAATTTAAATAAAATGGAATTTGATATAAAGTTGTTCACATCGTTACGAAACCTTTTCAAGATATTTCTAAATACTTCAAAGCACTAATTTGTTCTTTTTAAGTCTAAGTTTAAGTTTAAGTAAGATTAGGAACGGGCGTTATGATTTAAGTACGTTACAAAAAAATATTTCTGACTTAATCTTATTTATTTTGAACACTCGTTAATAATCTACTACATTTATTTATTCATTGTTTAAATACAATAAATGTATATTATCAGACAAGTAGGTACTAAATGTGTTAGGAATGAAGTGATAAGAGGATAACTAGGTACATACTAAAATATTTTTTGTAATCTCTTGATTTTATATCTCTTTAAAAATGTATGCAAAAGATAAATGCTTAAAGATGCAATAATAGCAGAGATTTGAAAATAATCGATCCGGTTAACATATGTATTTTGGACTTACGTTATATAAAACATATGCATCAATCTTGTTTATTTCCTTTTCTTTCTTTATAATGAGAAGCAAATGGAAGTGCAATATCCACTCTCTCGTGAAGACGGAACCAGTCAGTGAACATTACGTACATCGTTACTCCAATTTAACGAAAATTTAAATTGTCATTGTCATTGTCAGTAAAAAATGCGTAAATTTAAAAGGTTTTGCTGCCATTTGTCCTATTTGTTATTAATTTTTGTTACACAATGTTTTCTTTAGAAGTTTATTATCGAAGTGTATTATTGAGCTTCCAGTTATAAACTTTTCGTTAGTTTTTTTATAAGTGTTTTCATTCTGATTTCTCATTTCAAACTGATTAAAAATAATGAGTACGTGATATCGTTTGCATCGTTTGCTATTTTTACTTTCCACAAGTCTATAGATTGAAAAGCGATTATAGATTGACATCTAAAAACGGGGCAAGAAAATATGGTTCGCAAACCTCTGCGACGAAAGAAAACCTTTGTCGCTGGTCGCTTCTGTTGCCATTGTAGTAACCGTGATCTGTTCAAAGTATAGAAAACGAACCTGAGCGAGAATTGCTTGTCAAAACTTCAAAATTTTATCCAAAATTAAATTTTTTGTCAAAACAAACCCAAAAAAACATTTTTATTGCACTTTAGTTAATTTTGTTTCATCTACTTTATGTCTAGCCAGTAAAGTTACAAGCTATAGTCTTTTTACTAATAATCTCGACTTCTTCATTTCTGCAACATGTTTTTATTCAGGATTAAAAATTATGCTTTCTAATGTAAGTTTTTTGTTTTTGTAAAAAAAGAGTTTTGAATAAAATGGCGATAATTAAGAGACAATATTTATAAATGAGAAGTTAAGAGTTAGATATGTGACAATCTGAGATATTTGTTAAAACAAAAGTTAGTGATATCAATACTTTGGTGGACGATACCATCAATCAACATTATCTTTCTAACAATACGATAATTGCTTTTCTGATCATTGATCGTTGATGCTTTAAGTAAGTTTTCCTCGTTTGACTCTGCAGTGCAGGTTCAATCTGACTCTGAACTTCTCTTCTCGTGTCTTAGAAATGTAATCTGCAAGAATATTTTTTTTAAATTCAATTTCTCTTACTTGAACCGCTATTATTCTGTATGTATGTCTACGATTCGTTTTCGTAAAAATCAGTCAACTATAAATCAATGCAGTAAAATATGCTACTTATGACATGCTATGTTATGGTTAATTTGAACGTCAAATTTTCAAATCAGCCTATCAGAAAATCTCCATCCTTACGAAAGAGAAATAGTGATCCTATCAAAAAATAATTACTTACTACAGGAAGGAAATAAAGTTCCAAACAAAGTCATAGCTATGTTTCACAGAGTTTTAATCATGTCTTTCCATTTATTTGTTCCAAATCTCTGAATAATAGCTATATATAGAATGAGTAAATACATAATCTACAATTTATGGCCAAGTTTAATTTATGATTTATGATAATCGAGATGAGTATTTATGTACGTATTATAACCTACATTTAGGAGCAGAAGTAATAAATCTGGGCAAATTAAATTAATTATTGACACTGACCTGGGACATAAAATGCCACAAAACTGTGTCATTTTCCTGCAGTCTTATGGGCGAGTGTATTTTTTCCGTTCCAATGTTATGCTAACTTCACACCGTCATAGTATAGAGGGTTGCCTGTTTAATTAGAAAATTATTCCCATGGTTATCATTAAAATAAAAACCATAAATTTTAATAATGCGAATTTAACCAACAACGTGAACTCTGTTTTGCAGATTATGTTCCTACGCTTTGTTTGTAAATATGCACAAATTGCGGTTCAATAAACAAAACAAAGCATTTAAATAATTTCTTCATGATTTTTTTACAAAGATAGTAGGATGAGTGTAATATTTGGATGCTAAAAGTTGATTTAAATTTCATACATACATATAAAGTGAGTATTTATCAATGACATTTAAATAACTTTAAAAATCTTTTCTTTTCTTCTTTCGCCTTTTTTCTTCACCTTTTACATTCTCAACACAATCTATTCGGTCTTTTACAATTTATTTAATTAAAAAAAAAACTAACTTGGTTAAAAAATTGTCATTTTTTATAGTTTTAGAATGATATGATAATGTTATAAAAGTTTATAAAATACTTATAAAAAACAAACCGAGGATGAATATTATTTAAACAGAACAATATAAACTCAGTTTTTAAACAAGCTTTCTTATGTACTCAAACTAAAGTTAACATTTTGTAAGTCAAGCTAGCTCCCAGCTAACACTGAATCAAGAATTCTAAGTAAACATTTTGATAACTTTTATTTCAGAATTTGCTTGAAATGCGAGAAGTTACATTATGCTTTAATTCGGCTTCAGGCGTTCGTTAGTCAAATCACTTTCGCGCTGCAAAAATTGTTTTTGCTCAAGTTTAATTTGAATTAAATAAAATAGTAGATAGGTTTTATTTCATGTTGTATTGCAAACGCTATTCTCGTACTTTTGTTAAATTTTATTACTATTTTATGCATGTAGTAAATTTGATAAAATTGTGATATTTATAAATACTTTTAAAATCTGACGTCAGATATTATTTCATGTGGCTAAATATGAAAATATTCCACAAATTACCTCTACCTCCACCAAGTTACCTCTTCCTTTAAAAGTTACGAGAGAGCCGTTACGCATATCGACCTATTATGTATTGGTACTAACATACATGGGAACAGTGAATATTTCGCATTGTCATATCTAATAACCGAAATTTCTTGGTTTTATCGACCGGATAATAATAATTTTACTGTAATAACAGACAATGCAATTTTCGAAAATGGTTCTTTTTATTTGGCTATCTCACTTGCGTTGCTGAAAATAAATTTGTTGACCAAGTTAATAAAATGTGGATGGTGCTCAACAAATTGTAAGTAATTTGACACTGTATTTTAACGGTTGACTATATTTTTTTATAATATCGACAGAAATGAAGCTTTTTTGTTTTTATAACTAACAATGGAAGCACGTAGGTACATCCCCAAAATTTTCACTGTGAGTAAGGGATTTTATTCTAATCTAGCTTACACTTTCCTACGCAGAATAGTGAATAAAAAAAACAGTAAAATGTGATGAAAAGTACAAGAGAAATAAAAATTATGATGAATAAGGAAGAAATAGAAGATCAAAAAGATATGGATAAAGAAAATATATTTGAATTTTCACGGTTTCATTATGCATGTATTTTGATATACGTTATAAACAGAGTTATGAAAAAAACAGCTTTGTCAGTGGCTTTTAAGGTACGGTCTTGTTGTTAAGCTGCATCATCACCAAAGCAACATAGAGCAAATTGCAAATTTTTGGTTGCTAGAAACAAGATGAAACATAAATAAACATTTTGTCTACTCCAAAACAACCAAAAATAAGTGTGTTTTAGTTTTGAGTGAAAGGAACAGAGTGTCTCCAGTGAGGCAACAAGAATTTTAAAAACTACAAATATTGGGTGCGACTCAGTCTTTGAGAGAGAAATCAGTATGGTAGATTACACCTATTCAATATCTTAAAAAAAGGTGATTTATTATCGGGACTGATGGTCATGTACAAACACTTTGATTCTTATGATAAAAACATGAAACACAGAACAACATCTGGAATTTGTTGTAGCAATAAGGAGCAACTCGCTGTAGCTTTTAAATTAAACATTTTTATGAACACGCAACAGAAACACAAAAGTTACTCTATGCTCCTTTGGTGTGGACACAGCATTTGTTGTAGTCAAAATATATGTCAGTGTTTAACAACGTTCAATCCTCCAGTGAATATTTTATGGATGTACCAACCCTACGAAAGTGGTTTGGTGGAAGTGCTTCAATATATTTAACTCTGAAACATCACGACTGTAGTCCCACTAATAAATCGTAAGAAGTTTAATATAATTTTCTAGTACAGAATTTTAGAACTTGATGAAATATTTATACGTTTTGCCCAAACAGAACATTTTTCTAATTTCGATGAAAATAGCTTAAATTTGAGTTGGACAGTGAAAGTGAAAGAACTCTTTGTACTATAAGTAATGCATTTTATTAAAGTAATGTGGATAATATAGAAAAGTAAATAATCGAGAAAAACTATGTGAATAATGGATAATCTAGAGCGTGGTTTAATAGTGGATCTATTTATTACTCAAGATATTTCACTTTTCAACCTTTAAACTATTTTCTATTGATAGCCCACAATGAATACGAGTTTTGAAATTTTAAGCTTAACGACCATATTGCAAATGTGAACAATTGTAATAGTTTTATAGTGAACAAGCTTAAAAGCAAAAAAAGCGGTAGTAGAATCTTTTGCCTATAAGATTTATATATTTTATTTCTATAGGGATTTAGTTTTGTGGTCGATTCAAGCCACTTATGGTGTGGAATATCGGTTTTCGCGTAAATTAATTCACAAGATCTTCCCGCTAGAAATTTTCTTTTAAAAGAAAACGAAGTAGTAGAAATTTGTGATTTTAGCTTATCGAGAAACATGTATCAAAAGGTCATTTACAAAAAGACGGGAAAATGAGTTCTATTACGATATTTTTTTTATAACTTTTAGGATTTACGTTGAATGGTTGACCATTGAAGCTTTAACTGACAAAATCTTCTCAATACATTGTGATGTGTGGTCCCTCGGTATTACCATGTGGGAATTGTTTTCTTTAGCTCGCACTCCATACTTTGAAATACATTTCAGTAAAAGCTTCTGCGATAAACTTTTAAGTGGATACAGAATGGAACCGCCATAATATGCAAACTAAGACGATTTTCATTTTAATATATATCATCAACTTTAAATATCTTGTAGATATGAAATTATAATCTATCTTGCCAGGCTTAGCTTACCTGAATTTTAAAAGTCTTTGCTCTGTTCTCAAGATATTAATTTTCAGGTATCTACAAGTTAAGAAAATGTCACTTCAGGGTAAACATTAAATATTTGGAAAAACGAGTGGTTAAATCCAAATGTCAGTTTCTATTTTTTGATTTTTCGAACTTTTTAATAACTAATAAGTTGCTGAAAAAAATTTTTTTCTAGTAAGAAAAACGATACTTATGTATATATTGCTACCATGTTTTTTACATAAATAATTTGGTTAATTTGGTATAAATATTTATTTTTAATTCGGGTTTTCAATTAGAATTACTTTTTTGAGGATTCATGGTGATGGTGATTGTAACAGCCGCGAGTATTTGTGTCTGTGGCTCAATGTTAATTGTAAGTAACCACTAAGAATTTAAAGGTAACTAATAAATAACTTTATGTTTTTTTTAGTTTTTTTTTTATTATTTCAATTGGATTCCCAATTTTAATTTTAGATTTTGGTTTGAATATTGTACTTTCTAAAAAATTGCAGTTGCAGAATCGATTACTGTAATTTTAACCCCAACAAATTGACTGAATAATTCATCAAAGCCTTGAAAACATCGATCGATTTTCCGAGAAAATTTATTTCGAGCGTTTCATTTCATACTTTGTGTGTCAATTTCGGTAATTATCATCGTCAAATTTTATTCCAGTGAAAAAGAGTCAGATGGAAACTCCTATAGGATCACTTATGATAAGCAAAATAAAGGAGTGCTTTTGATTACTTTTTTCTGAAGTTTTAAGAAACAGAAAGATAATGATTCAGCTACATAAGAAAACCGATGAAATGTTGAAAATTTCTAATTATTCTACTTGGAAATGTCGATATATAAACTGTGTCACTATTATTGATGGGATAGTTATATCGTAACCTTTGACGTGAAAGCACACTAATAATGGCCCCTGTTTTATATATGATTCCTGCAAGCCCCGCAGTGAGGGCAGTTCAAATTACGGCAAAAGCCATTGGATTAGAACTAGAAGAGAGACAGATTGATATGAGCAAAGGAGAAAATTTAACGCCTGAGTATCTTAAGGTAAAATTTTATTTTTTTTATTTGGCTCTAATTTTTAAACACAGCTTAACCCTCAACACACTGTTCCTACTTTCATCGACGATGATGGCTTCACGTTTTGGGAAAGCCACGCAATTGACGCCTACATCGTTTCTAAATACTCCGAAGACGATTCTCTTTACCCTAAAGATTTGGCGAAACGCGCCATTATTGACCAAAGACTTCATTTTGACACCGGAATTGCTTTTACTTCTATCACAAACATCACGGTAAGACTATCTCATTTCCGATCCACATTTTTTATTTAATTTTTTTTCAAGTACGCCGTGTTGAGAGGTGAAAAAACAACTATAGATGAGTCCGACCGTGAAAATGTGAATAAAGTGTACGCTTTCTTGGAAGCTTTTCTCGATGGGAAAGAGTGGATGGCTGGAGACTCTCTCACTTTGGCTGATTATCACTTGTATTCCACCGTTACCTGCTTGAACGTTCTTGTAGAGTTGGAAGAAGCAAAGTATCCGTTGGTTGCCACGTGGCTGAAAAAAGTGGATGACTTGCCGGAAGTAGAAGTGAGCAAAGAAGGACTCGCAATATACGAAACCATGATGAAAAGTAAATTATATTGAATGTTTTGAATCGACATAGTCAATAATAAAACAATAGGTACTTACTCGGTAATTTAGTCTATTACTAACCAGCTTTCAACAAATATTCCGTTTGTCTACCAACCCTTGTTGAATTTACAATAAGGCTGAAACTGTAATTAAACAGAAGTTTGACCTAAACTCCCAAAATTATACATGCAGCTACGAGTATTATTTCTGAAGGAAAGGTATATGTTTTTAATGATTAGTTACACAGCAACGGATTTCAGTAATATATTTGGAGAAACAAAGGAGAGTTCATTTCAGAACAGGAATGTGAGATGAAAACAAAGCAAATGGAGTGACGAGAACAGGATCGAATTTTTATTAAATATTCTACGAGAACACGAGTTTATATTAATTTTTAAAAGATGAGTATTGCGTTTGTTTTTATTTTGAATAACAATCGTTTAATTAAAATTTTGGTTATGAAGACAAATATTAGGAATACATCAGTATTGTATTTTTTGTTTTGATTGCTTTTTCATTGATATTTAATCTATTTCTACTTTCTTACAATATTTTGAGCCACATGTTATTTTTCTAAATAATTTGCCATTATTGAAATAACTGGAGAATGGACATTTTATCTTCGGGAACAAACTTTTCTCGTATGCATTATTGGTTGCGTAAAAATTACAAGCAATTTTGCTATTTCAAGACCTTGACGTAGAAGGCCACTCGATGAGTATGACTTCATATTACTCATTCCCCACTTTCACTGTTTCCATCCTTTTAGTTAAGATAACGTCTTTCCATTTCCGTTACTCGCATTTTCGATAAAGTATCTGTAGTATAATCAACCTTTAACAATGGCTCCGATTTTGTACATGGTTCCTCCAAGTCCACCAGTACGATCAGTCTTAATTACCGCAAAAGCTCTTGGAATCGAACTTCAAGAAAAACAATTAGATTTTCTAAAAGGAGAGCACTTGCAACCAGAATATTTAAAGGTAAGTTCAAAGTCGGACAAAATTACTACTTTAATAATAAATAGATTAATCCTCAACACACTGTTCCAACTCTCGTCGAGGACGATGGCTTCATAATCTGGGACAGTCACGCCATCAACATTTACTTAGTCACCAAATACGGCAAAAACGACTCTCTTTATCCCAAAGATTTGAAAAAACGCGCCGTCATTGACCAGAGATTGCATTTTGACTCCGGAGTCGCTTTCGCCACTGGATTGAGGATAGTAGTAAGTTTTCTCGTAGCACTAAGGATCCAGAACTTGACCTAATTTTATGCAGGGTCAGATTCTTCGTCAAGGAAAAACCAGTCTTGACGACAAGGACAAAGAGGGTTTAAATCAGGTTTACGCTTTTCTGGAGGCATTTTTACAGGATGGTAAACCGTGGATTGCTGGCGATTCTGTAACTCTTGCTGACTATCACTTGTATGCTAGTATCACCGCTAGCAATGTACTGCTACCTATTGATGGGCAGAAATATCCAAAAGTAGCGGCTTGGTTGAAGAAAGTCGATGCTTTACCGGAAGCTGAAGCGAGCAAGAAGGGACTCGCTATGTTCGAAGGGATGATTAAAATGAAACTTAAATAGAGTTTGTAAATGTGTTCTATTTGTAATAAAATGTTTGATTTCATATCTTTCTTTAGAGAAAAAAGCAATAAACGTTTCAAAGAAAATTCCAATTAATGAAGAACTTTTGTTTGTTTTATCTTTTATGCTCGCCTTAAAGTTGTAATAATACCAATATGTAGATTGACCTTGAAAAATAATAGTCTCTTGAAAACAGTCGGTTAAAAATAGATTTAACCGTGCAAAACATTTCACTTCACACAAGAGCCAACATTACCGGTAAAATAAATTGATAAGATTATCACTTCAAATATTAATATCTATTTAGTTTATTCAGTACACAAAACGTATAAGTAAGACAATAGCATCGACTTTGTATACGACTGCTTTCAGTCCTCCGGAAAGACCTATTCAAATTACAACAAAAGGTCTCGGAAGTGAGCCACCAAGCTCACTATATTCTTAAATAGCTTAATTCTCGACGATTGCAGAATGTTGTTAATCCGTGGATTAACGCGTTAGAGGCTTTGTGAGAGTTGCTGATTTTCATCTGTATGGCAGTAATGTTCTCTATGGTAGTCTTTGTCGGAAGTAGAGTTACGCAAAAAATATCTTTAAAAGACCCTTGTTAAATACATTTTTGAAATAATAATTTGTAAATACCGTGCATTGATTTGAAGCTGAAACGGAAAGAATTCGATTGTAACAAGCTTTTATGATTGTTGAAAAATACGCTAAAAATTATTTCTTATCTACTGAAAAAAGTATGTAAATTGATGAAACAATCTATAAACTATGTAGAAACAGTAAAGTCTTAATATAATTGAAAAAGATAACTTTTTTTTTTTTAATAAATGTAGATTTATAAACGTACGTCAACGTTCACACTTTACTGCATGATCTGCGTAAATAGGTGATTGATCTATAAATATATTTAATTCTGTTCGCACTTCACTACATGGATTATACATTACTTTAAAATATTTGCTCTAATTACGTATGTGTGCGACACTACCATGTGCTTCCCAAAGATTCCCCAAATCTCACAAGGTAAAAATAATTGTTTTTTTAGTGTCTGAGAAAATTTTTAGTTGATGTAGATTTGTTCAAGTTTTCTTAAAATTAAATCTTGTTTGATCAAACTCAGATGACACTTTTAAGAATGTTTAACTCGATTCATTAATAATTTCTCATAACAATTTGTAACTAATAACTTATAATAATAGACGATGAATAAGTGTAGTTAACGTTAGTTTAAACTTCCAAACAAAACTTTAATCGGAGTTTTATCAAAGTCGTAGTTTATGGATGGTTGTTTTAAAAGGTGGCAAACCAAAGCTATACTTTCATTCTCATTACCCTATTTCAAACGAATAATAATATTTTTCATTAAATCTCATTTCACCCTGCGATATAATCTAAGCGACTTCATTATTACGAGCAAAGCAAACACACAAAGGTTTTCTCCTTCTATAATTAAAGGCTTTGCGAAGCGTGCGTGAAATTCCAAATTCGTAACAACGTTCGTGCATAGACTTTTTCTTCTTTTTTTTCTCAAAGCTTAGAGGAAATCGTACATTAAAGCGGAACAACGTAAAGAAAATCCGATTCTCGTGTCTGTGCTGTGCTTTCCGTGATTAGGTTTTAGTTGAAAGAAAATTGGAAAGTCATGACAGATGTTTGATAAATTTTTTATCTTGTTATCTGTGTGCTCTTATTTTTACACGGAAATACTATTAGTGGTTGTTGTGTTTACATAAAAGTAAAATCACCTCCACGTATCGGACTTGTTTTGATAAAAAATATTTATTGGAAAACAGGGAAACTAGTGTAATTATAAATAATGCTCAGTCATGACTGTGGACGTCAATAATTATTTTAAATGAGACGGTAAAAAGTTAATAGCTTAGATATTCTTTGGCGATACAGGCAAGGACGGCGTACGAACTTTGCATGATGCACGAAGGGTTTTTTATCAAGGTTTTTTGCAGGTTGCCTCACTTTTAATTCTTAATAAACAACATACCATTTTCAAACTCACCTATAAGTTAAATCACACACTTGATAATATGTTGTGCAAATATATTTGCAATATTTCGCAATATGTTTGTTTGTTATTACAAAGTTAAATCATTCAAAAGACAAGAAACAATTTTGGAACTATTTTTTGTTGCTTTTGTTTCGCTTCAGTGAATAATTTTTCTTACCATTAAAAGTTTTATTGAGTGAGCCCACTGTTTGTTAGCCATCTACTATTTGTTGAATCTAGTGCAGTTATCCACAGTTTTATTTGACAATTTAAAATACTAATATACTAAAATACTAAAATAAAATATTTTACGAGACCTGAAGAAGAACAAACATTTTAATTTCAAGCACTTTTATTTAATCCACTTATTCTTTCAATGTATTTTGCTCAAAAGTAATTCCGCCATTTCTTTTTCTCCTCTTTTATTAACTTGATACTCGGGTAATTTGCTGCATCTCGCCAACCAGTCCACAACTCTCGGACACTTCTTTTCATCGATTGGAATGACTTTATTAAGAGTACCAACCGAGGACAACAAACTGAAATCAGCGATGGTAACATCATCACCTGCCACCCATTTCCGACCTTCCAGAAAAGCATTCAAAAACCCGTAACTTTCAACAACGCCATCAATGTTCTTCTGTTCGATATATGTTTGACCAGCAAGTACAATAGGGCGCTAGAAAAAACATTGTAGTAAATATAAGTGTCTAAAGTACGTACTGCAATTCTCCGAAGAAGAGCGAATACGACTCCTGATTCAAAATGTAGTCTCTGATCAACAATTGCGCGTTTTTTTAAATCAGTGGGGTAAAGAGTGTCATTTTTGGCGTATTTAGAAACGAGATAAATCATAATGGCGTGGCTGTCCCAAATGGTAAAGCCGTCATCGTCAACAAAGGTAGGTATAGTGTGTTGAGGGTTCATCTACAAGCAAGATATTTAACAAGAAAATTATGGGTTTTACTTTGTTACTTTAAGGAATTCAGGCTTCAAGTGGTCCTCCTTAAAAAAATCTATCTCCTTTTCTTCAATTTCGAGTCCAATAGCTTTAGCGGTCATCATTACGGCCCTTGAAGGTGGACTCGGATGGATCATGTACAACGTAGGTGCCATCTTCGTTATTTACTGTCTTGCAAAACACTGAATTCTATAGTGCTTAGTAATTTTTGTATACAATTCTCGGTCTTGACCCCTGACCGTCGTGCATAAAAACACAGTCATAAATGAAACATTTATTGATTGTTACATTTTATTTGAAAGACGAGCTCTAAATAACTCCGTTGCTTCTTTGAGGCCTTTTCTGTTGGCTTCATACTCTGGAAGCTCTTCACATCGGCGCACCCATGCTAGAATATTTGGGTACTTTTTCGGATCCAGAGAAACAACTCCGTTTAGTGAAGTAACAGTAGCAACCAAACTATAATCAGCGATGCTAAGAAAATCGCCAGCAATCCACTTCTTGGAGTCAAGAAAAATCTCCAAAAAGTCGTACGCTTCGATAGCTCCTTGCTTCTCTTTGTCGTCGATTTTAGTGCGCAAGTAGTAGAAGACGTCTTTCTGAAAGTCCGTTTTAGAAAATGTAACACTTTCTAAAATCGGAGCTTACCGCAATGTTTCTCATGTGAAAAAATATTATACTTGAATTGAAGTGGAGTCTCTGGTTGACGATAGCGCGTTTCTGCACGTCTTTAGGGTAAAGAGCGTCGTTTTTTGCGTACTTAGACACAAGATAGGCCATGATGGCGTGACTATCCCAGATAACGAAACCATCATCGTCGACTAGGGTCGGAATGGTATGCTGAGGGTTTATCTGTTACAAAAATAACATGTTGAAATCGAATAGATTACATCATTTACACACCTTTACAAACTCAGGCGATAAATGTTCACCATGGAAAAAATCAACGGTTTTTTCTTTAATCTCCAGCTCTATTGCTTTTGCTGTCATTAAAACAGCTCGAACTGGAGGACTTGCGTGGATCATGTACAAAGTAGGCGCCATGGTACTAACTGAACGACTTAACTTTTACACTCTGTTTATTCAATATTGCATACATTGATCTTTGATCTTCATTGACACTGTAGGAAGTTATTTTTTATTTAGTCTAATTTTTAACATGTGAGTACTTTCTCTAAGGCCTCTTCGATTGGCCTGATATTCAGGAAGGCTCTCGCATCGTAGCAACCATGCAAAGACATTAGGAAACTTATCGGAGTCCACTGGAATAACCCCATCGGCGCTACTAACGGTAGCAACTAAACTATAATCAGCGATGCTTACAAAGTCTCCAGCGGCCCATTTTTGACCGTCTAGAAATTTGTCTAAGAATCCATAAGCCTCGATGACGCGTTCTTTCTCTTCTTCATCGATAAAATTGTCACCTTTGGTCAAAATTGACTTCTACAAAATCTGTGTTAACTTTTTAAAAAATAGTTTTGATTGTATCCACCGCAATGTTTCTCATGTGGAAAAACACAGCACTAGATTCAAAAAACAGTCTCTGATTGATGATGGCTCGTTTCTTAAAGTCTTTGGGATACAGTGAGTCATTTTTGGCGTACTTTGAAACTAGATAGATCATGATAGCATGGCTATCCCAAATTGCGAAGCCATCGTCGTCTAAAAACGTTGGAATGGTGTGTTGAGGATTCATCTACAAGAATAAGAAAAGGACTGGTTCTATTAAACTAGACGTACCTGGGAGAATGTGGACTCCAGATGCTCATTACGAAAAAAATTAACTTCTTTTTCTATAAGAGTTACACCTATAGCTTTGGCTGTTATCAACACAGCCCGACAAGGAGGGCTTCCGTGTAACATGTACAAAGTGGGCGCCATGAAGGACAAAATAAGAATGAATATTTCTTCACCAACAAGTTATTTAAATTTATGGTTCATTGTTTACTTTTTAGTAGAATAGACATAAAAAGTTCTAATTCTTTTCGTAGATATCTAAGAAAAAGTTGTTTATTTATTAACTCTTTGATTTGATATTTAAAATTTAAAAGTTAAATTTATAAAACTTTATAAACTGTACATATATTTTACAACATTTAGATTGTTTTGTTTATAGAGGTAAATTTTGAAATTAAAAAAATTGAAAGGAAAATCTATTAACAATAATTGTTGCAAACTACGAAAATACTGAAATATTGCACGTTCATCGTCATTTTTTTAATAGTTGCTGTTTAAGGCTATTATTCAATCTGCAGTGTACGTATTACTAAATATCAGACCAACACTCAGACCCCAGTAATAATTTCATCACGACCAGTACAACATGGCTCCTACTCTCTACCATCTCGCGATAAGTCCTCCAGTACGAGCGGTTCTTATGACTGCAAAAGCTATTGGCCTCGATCTGAACATCAAAGAACTTGATCTTTTTAGTAGCGAGCACACAACGCCCGAATTTACAAAAGTAAGTATAATAACTAATATCATCAGTTTCAATGAGATCCAAATTTTTTGTAGATAAATCCTCAACACACTGTTCCTACTCTCATCGACGACGATGGGTTTACAATTTGGGACAGTCATGCAATCAACGGTTACATCGTCTCTAAATATGGTAAAAATGACTCTTTGTACCCAAAAGATTTGAAAAAACGAGCTGTTATTGACCAGAGATTACATTTTGACACCGGTGTAGTTTATATGAAGTTACTCAATATTGTGGTATGTGATATTATAATGTTAATGTAGTTTTACCACACAAAAATTGTAGTTGCCCATATATTTAGGGAAGACTTATATAGACCAAGATGTGAAAGATGACACAAAAAGAGCGTATGAGTTTATGGAAGCATTTTTGGCTGGTGTGAAATGGGCAGCTGGAGATACTGTAACCATCGCTGACTATTCTCTTATTGCTACAATTAGTAGTCTCAATGGCTTTGTTCCTGTTGATAGCCAAAAATTCCCGAATGTTGTTGCATGGATGAAGAGGTGTGAGGCTCTCCAAGAATATCAAAAAAATGTTCCTGGCTTGACAGCGTACATAAAGTTAATTAAAAGCAAATTACAAGACACGTAGATGTTTATTTCACAGACAAAAAAATAAAATTTCACAAATAAGTCGTAGATGTTGAATTCTCTAGTCTAACCCTTTGATTATAATGCTTATTTAAATTATTGTAATAGATGCTTTGTTATGTTTTTCGACAATCAAATGAGTCATGGTTTAGTAAATATAAAACAATTACTACTTTTGTCCTTGACAAAATTATTAAATTCAAACCTATAATTAATGTCAACGGAAATTACTCATGTCAATCATGAAGATGCGAAAAATTTAAGATCAAAATATTTGTAAACAAAGTTAGCATAATCTACCAACCGCAGTCACCAAACAATTTTGGCCGTTGTAGGTTTTACTGTACTCTGAAAATTCTTTGCAATTTTTTATGCAAACAACCATATTGAGAATGTTTGTCTCTCTGCAGGTACTAGGTAGTGACGGTCAAGTCAAGCTGTTGATGATTGTAAGAGAATTACCAGTAATATGCATTTTGTGGATACAAAACGTTTCCAAAATTTTATAAATTTCCTGTTTACTGTTTTGAGATTCTTGATCTACAGTAGTTTAACTTTGTGAAGTTGATTTAATATAAAAAAAATGTTTAAGTGGACCATAAATACTTAATAGACCATAAAAATCATATGATTCAATAGGATACAATTAAAATTGGAAAACAATATTAAGGGTTTAGGTGTAAGAAAAAATAACTATAAATAAAGATGACATTTCCAAAAAACCATAATTACATTAAAGTATTGCGGTTGAAGGTGATCATCTGATATTGATCTGATAATATAATTATGTTATTATATATCACTCGAACCTGACAACTTACATGGATCATATATAAGAGACGCAGCAATAAGTAATGTTACTTTCAGTAAAAATTATATAAGGCCGTCCAACACTAATGTCCCAGCCCAAAACCTAATTGAATTATTAACCTATAAATTCGATTTTTTTTACGTATAGAAGATCATAAACTGAGATCGAAACATGTGCTGCTGATAAATTAATTAATAAGTATTTCAGCTTTTAATAAGATTTATGGCATGGCTAATAAACTATAAACTGCCTCTAAAGTAATTTATAACATTCAATATTTTGTGTCTCGTTAAGACATGTTGGAGCCGATATCCAGGATCGATTTTGGTATTGACTGTTTATTTATTACTACCTGCAAAAACTAGTTTTTATTCTCATTTCAAGTATAGGGTTATTATAATTCACTTTACGGGTAGCTTGTGACTTTCCAGTCAACATCATAAAGTTTACTAGAAAATGACATATAAATTAATTTTTAGGCACCACCTGTTTTAATTCATGTTTTCATTTCATTATACTTTTCGCTATAAAAATAACAAGGTAGGTTTTTTCTATTTCATTGCGTTCGTTTTTTTAAAAAGACCATTTTTTGCATATATTTCACATATGGTTAACACCATAGTGGAAAAGTGAATGGGTCAGTTTGTAGCACTACATTGCTTCTTTATATACAAAAATCGTATTTATCACTTAGTAGTTAAATGGATTTGTAGGTCGGGACCGAAGTGTTGGCGGATCCTTTATATCTTTAGGCAATTGTTGTAGAAAAGACTATTTTTTTATTCTTAGTATGATAGCTTATTGATCCAAATTTCACCTACTGCAAGGGTGCAGTATTAACTCGTTCACTAAATGCTGCACGGAATCTGAATGTTTATTTTTAACAAAAAACCTCAAAACTTTAAACATATTCAATATTTTTCATTTTCATGCTTTGACAAGTTTACTGTTGAACAAAGTATCAAATTCTTGCAGTCCCTTTTTGTTGACTTCGTACTCAGGCAGGCTCTCAACCCTCTTCATCCAAGCAGTAATGTTAGGGAACGACTGAGGATCAATTGGTATCAATTTAGCGATACTTCCAACGGAGGAAATCAAGCTGTAATCGGCAACACTAACAAAATTACCAGCAACCCATTGATTTCCTTCTAGAAATTTCTCCAAGAATGCATACGCGTCCAGCATATTATCTCTGTCTTCATCATAAATGGTAGTTCTGCCTTGGAAAAGAATGGGTTTCTAAAAGAATATTAGAGAAGAATAGAATATTAAAAAGAATATTATTAACTATTAAGAGTAAAATTTTATGTTAACTTACAGTAATCCTAAGCAGTCTAGCAAAAACAATTCCAGACTCAAAATGCAGTCTTTGATCAACGATGGCTCGTTTCTTCAAATCCTTAGGATAAAGAGAGTCATCTTTGGCGTATTTCGAAACTAGATAAGTAATAATAGCATGGCTGTCCCAAATCACAAATCCATCATCTTCAAGAGTTGGAACCGTGTGTTGAGGGTTTTTCTAAAAAAATTAATTAGTCGCAGACTGAAAAACTGACTAAAATATTTATACCTTTAAATACTCAGGACTCAAGTGTTGTCCACCAAAAAAGTCGACCTCATTTTCATTCAGTTGCAAGCCGATAGCCTTTGCTGTCAGCAATACTGCTCGCACTGGAGGACTCGCATGGATCAGGTGCAGTGTTGGTGCCATCGTGAAACTGAGAAATAAAAATTAATACTGATGCTGTTCTGTGTTTTAAAAGTTGTCGTCACGCTGACTTGCAGGATCAGTTTGGAGCTGTTAACTAACAGTTGTGTGACCTTGTTTACATTTACTTTGTTGCGATAATATAAATGATAACGGTAGTCACAAATAGACATCTCTAACCAAATGAAAGAGCATTCGGTCACAACGAGTAACTGCATTATCATAAACTTTTTTTAAAATAATTTTATGGAAACTGTATTTATATTGTTCGATTGGCAAATTCTGTAGTGGAGCAAGTATATGAAATAATAAAAATAATTAATTTAAGATATTTTGGTTTTTAAAATTTTTAGCTTTCTTCCTGACTAAGTTAATGTTGTCTACAGTTATCTACAGTCAGATTTATTATTTTACGTTCTTATTTAAACAAGCTTGTTGTTAAACAAAGCAGAAAATTCCTCCAATTTTCTTTTGTCGACTTTGTATTCAGAAAGTCTTATAACTCTTTTTATCCATTTTTATATTACAAAACTTCAGAGACTCATTTCATTACGAAAAAAATAACTTCTTTTTGTTTGAGGGTTATACATATGACTTTGGCAATCAACGCAGTTCGACAGGGAAGACTTCCATGCGACATGCACAAAATGAACACCATGAAGAATAAAACAGAACAACTGTTTACCAATAATTTATTCAAATTTATAATTCATTGTTTAAAGTTTTTATAAGAATAGACATAAAACGTTTTAATTCTTTTATGTATATTCAAGGAAAAATTATTTAGATGTACTACTTGATTTGTTATTTCGAATTTAAATTAATAAAACTTTATAAACTTTAGATGTTTGTTTCAAAACATGATGAAGCTGCAAACAGTTGTAGCAAATTACTAAAATACCGAATATATTTCACTATCATCATAATATTTTTAAATAGTTTTTCTTCGAATTTATTATTCAATCTACAGTAATTATGAAAGTATAAATAAATAACAAATTAAAACTCAGACCACAGTCAAGAAATGTGAAGCTTTTCCGGAATTCCAAGAAAATGTTCCGGGATTGAGAGCGTACATTAAGTTAATTAAATGGAAATTACAGGAGACGTTAGAATTTTATTTCACAAACAACAAAGCTTCTCAAATAATGTTTTCTTCTCCAACACATCGGTTATTGCGTTTATTCAAATTATAATACACACTTTGTTATGTATTTTAACTATCACATTATGATTCATGGTTAACTAAAAAAAAACCAATTAATATTTTCGTCCTTGACGACAGTGTTAAATTCAAACAAATAATAAATATCAAATGCCTGCCATGATGGTGCAGAAAATTTAAGATCAAAATTTATAAATTAGATTTAATTAAAGTTTAGCGAGCCGACCAGCCGCAAAGTCACCAAACAATTTAAGCCCATGGAGATTTTCACTGTACTCTGGAAGTTTTTCGCATCTTTTTATCCAAGCAACTACATTTGGAAATCTTTGTCCGTCTACAGGTACTAAACAGTTTGTGCTTGTGACGGTAGAAATCAAACTGTAGTCAGCAATTGTAACAGAATTACCAGCAACCCACTTTTTGTCAACCAGAAATGTTTCCAGAATTTCATAAGCTTTGTTAACACTGCTTTGAGATTCTTGATCTATGGTAGTTTCACCTTCGTAAATTTTCTTCTAAAAATAATATAAGATTTGAAAAAAAAATGTTTAAATACAATTGCTTTTTAAATGTTGACGAAAAACTTACAAAAACTTTTCCAAAAACATTAAAAAGAACTCCTGACTCAAAATAAAGTCGTTGATCGACTATCGCTCGTGTTTTTAAGTTTTTCGGATACAGAGAGTTGTTTTGGCTATATTTTGACACTAAATAGATCATAATGGCATGACTGTCCCAAATGGTGAAATTATCGTCATCGACTAAAGTTGGAACAGAGTGTTGAGGATTTAACTACAAAAAATATAAAATAATGTAATCTTTACAAAATCTTAATTACTTGGAGATATTCCGGTTGAAAGTGATCATTTGTGATAAAATTAATTCTTTTTAGGTTTAATTTAAGTCCGATAGCTTTGGCAGTCATTAAGACCGCACGAGCCGGAGGACTTACGTGAATCATGTATAAAAGAGGAGCCATGATAAACTAAGAAAACAAAGTTTTATAAACCCTTATTTATTAATTTTCAGTCACTGTCTAGAGTGATAATAGGGTTATCATAAGGTCATCACAATCTGGTTTCTATTTACTTATTTTTAAGTATTTTATTTTTTTGTTGTCTTTTATGTGAGATCATTGATCTAAATTCCACGTAATCTGATTGTTAGCTCGAACTTTTAACAAAAAACTCCACACCTTAAAGCAGATTGTTTATTTTCCAATTTTATGAGTTGACAAGTCTACTGTTGAACAAAATATCAAATTCTTGCAGTCCTTTTTTATTTACTTCGTACTGAGGCAGGCTCTCAAACCTCTTCATCCAAGCAATAATGTTAGGAAACGACTGGTATCAATTTAGCTATACTTCCAATGGAAGAAATCAAGCTGTAATCGGCAACACTAATAAAATTACCAGCAACCCATTGATTTCCTTCTAGAAATTTCTCCAAGAAGGCATACGCTTCCAGCATATTATCTTTATCTTCAACGTAAATGGTAGCGTTGCTTTCGAAAAAAAAATGGGTTTCTAAAAGAATATGACCACCAAGAGTCAAATTTTATGCTGATTTACAGTAATCCTAAGCAGTCTAGCAAAAACAATTCCAGACTCAAAATGCAGTCTTTGATCACGATGGCTCGTTTTTGCAAATCTTTAGAATAAAGATAGCATATTTCGAAACTAGATAAGTAATAACAGCATACTTGTCCCAAATCATAAATCCATTACTTTCAAGAGTTGCCACAGTGTGTTGGAGGTTTTTCTAAAAAACAACAAAATAAAAGACCAAAAGAATAACTAACAGTCCATACCTTCAAATATTGAGGAGTCAAGTGTTGTTGTCCACCAAGAAAATTTATCTCATTTTTATTCAAATGCAAGCCGAAGGCTTTTGTTGTTGTTAACACTGCTAACACTGCAGGACTTCCATGAACCATGAGCAGAGTTAGTGTGTGTCATCGTGAAACTGGGAAAAAAAAATTAATACTAATGCTATTATATGTTTTAAAAGTTGTGGTTATTCTAACTTAAACGTTACTAGATAAATTTTAATAACACGTGATAAAATAAATGTTTTCAGAAAAAGTTGTAAGAAACATTACGTATGTCGCAAAAATTTGACAGGATTCTGACTTTTTGTATGAAATCAGGGAGTACATTATAAATTGTTTATTTGAAGTTGAAGTGAATTAGTTAGGTTTGGTTTTTGTAGCCCATCTTCGAACTTTGTCCAAGTTAGGTTATGTCGTTTTACGACAATTTTAAAAAATGATTTTTAGGTATAATAACGGAAGAAATAGTAACAAGAAAACCAAAAAGACTTCGTTCGGAAATTCTTCCAAAAAAACATCATTTGCGATTCTTATGGAGTAAACCTATTGTTTATCCACTTTACTGCCATTCCTTAAATATATTTTTAATAATTGTTGTTGAAAAGCCATGTTATAAAAACTCAAAATTTGACAAATCTTTTCAGTGACAATTCAAAACTTAACAGTTTTTTTCAGTTCTTAAAAAATTCATTCAGACATAACTTATATATCTGACTCTCTTGGTCATGGTCTACTGTGAAAACTTTTTTTTAGATCACGCGTTACTTTAAAATACCGTGTGGCCTTGCTTGCAACAATTTTGTTGCGATGATAAAAATGATTTTAATATTTATCAACAAACATTTCTAACCAAACGAAAAAATTAGCGTTTTTAATTAGGAATTGCTTTTGTGTAAACGTATGGAAATGTTTTCATATATTTCTATGTGCAAACGCTGAAGTAGAACAAGTGCTTGAAATAAATCACATTAACTGATTTCAGCTGCTTAATTAAAGTTTTTTATTAACTCAATTGGTATTGTGTGCAGTTCTCAAATGTCATAATTTTTATTTCCTGTTATTATGTTTAGGCTTGTTTATTGTTGTTTTAAGTTTGTTGTTAAATGTTGTACGAAATCTAAATGTTAACTCTAGTCATTAACAAAAAACACCATACATTAGAACAAATGCTTTATTTTCCACTTTTATGTTTTGGCAAGCTTACTATTAATCAAAGCATCTAATTCCTTCACTCCTCTTTTGTTGACTTCGTATTCAGGAAGACTTTCAATCCTCTTTATCCAGGCAGTGACATTAGGATATTTTTGCGGGTCAATTGGCACTAATTTAGCGATGCTTCCAATGGAAGAAATCAAACTGTAGTCTGCCACACTAAGAAAATTGCCAGCAACCCACTTGTTCCCGTCTAGAAATTTCTCTAAGAAAGCATACGCTTCCAACATGCTATCTCTATCTTCGTCGCAAATGGTAGTTTTGCCTTGGAAAACGATGGGTCTCTAAAAAAGTGCTGACAAATATGAGCATGTAATTTATTTAAAACTTACGGTAATTCTAACCAACCTAGGAAAAACAAATCCAGACTCAAAATGCAGTCTTTGATCAACGATGGCTCGTTTCTGCAAGTCTTTAGGATAAAGAGAGTCATCTTTGGCGTATTTCGAAACTAGATAAGTAATAATAGCATGGCTGTCCCAAATCACAAATCCATCATCTTCAAGAGTTGGCACAGTGTGTTGAGGGTTTGTCTAAAAAAAATAATTAGTCGCAGACTGAGAAACTAACTAAAGTATCTATACTTTTAAATATTCAGGAGTCAAGTGTTGTCCACCAAAAAAATCGATCTCATTTTCATTCAGTTGCAATCCGATAGCCTTTGCTGTCAACAAAACTGCTCGCACTGGAGAACTCGCATGGATCATGTGCAGTGTTGGGGCCATTGTGAAACTAATAATAAAAATTAAACGCAGACGTTGTTATATGATTGTATGACCTTGATGAAAATTATTCAATTTCAGTGATAAGGATATAACCAAATATCCTCGAGGTAAACTTAAAAGAAGTAAACCTTTTAGAAATACAACAACAGTTGCATAAATACACAAAAGTTAGATATTGAAAACCGTGATAATAATTATTAAAGTAGACAAAAAATACATCTTTCAGTTGAATCCTTAACATATCACTCCAACATTGGTTAAAAAAGACGACTTCATTTTATGGGACATCCACGCTATGATAACTTACCTCGTCGACAAGTACGACAACAATGACTCTTTGTACCCTAAAAACATCAAAAAACACGCCATTATCAATCAGCGACTAAATTTCCAATATAGAGTTCTTTTCCCAGCCACCATGGCAATCATTGTGAGTTCTAAAAATAACTTTATCTACGGCGATGAAAAAATTATCCTTCAAAACAAAATCGACAAAGTCAGAGAAGGGTACGATTTCTTAGAAAAGTTTTTAGCTGGAAAAAACTGTATAACTGGTGACGAGGTTACTATCGCTAATTTCAGCATCATCTCATCCATCACAACGATGGATGTTGTCGTGCTCATCGATGGTAAAGAGTACGCCAACATCAGAGTTTGAATAAAAAGAAAGGAAAAACTACCTAATTATGATTAAAATAAAACTAGGCTTGGATCAGATCTGAACACTTTTTGAAAATAACTTTAAATAAAGTTATAATATATAAGAGATGATTCGATAAAATGAAAATAATTGTTATCAGAATTAAAAATAAGTATTATTATCAAAGGTTTTGGTTTTGATCTGAGTTAGTAGTGAGAAATTATTAAGAAATAGTATATTGTTTTATTAGGATCAAAAGTGTGATTTTTTGGCAAGCAAATTTTGCATCTCCGACGCGAAGCGCAGCGTAACCGAACGGATGCAAAATTGCGAGACAAAAAAAACACTTTTAAGCCGAATAAAACATGCTATTTTTCTTCAGCCGGATTATATCATTTTTTCTAAAACATTTCAAAATTACAAAAAAATTGTCATTTAATAGGCAGAATGAATTGTGGACGCGGTACTTGGGATTCAGGTAGTCATGACTTTGTTTACTCTTACATTTGTTTTGCGAAAAAATAACTGTCAATTTAAAGCGATTAAAGTGAGTTTCTTGCAAGTAATAAGTTAATATCGAGGCAATCTGAAGAAGAATTACCCCCAGACGTGACAAAAACTGCACAGGAAATCATTTTAAAGTTACTTCCGTCGAAATCTAGCGATATCAATGAGTGTGCCTATAAAGAATTCATAAACTGGTGCCAAGAAAAAAAATGTAAAAACCTACTCAGAAAAGCTCAGAAAGCAAATGAAGTCATCAACATTGTGGTGGCAATTCTCAATGATCAAAAAAAATTAAGTGTGAAAAATAATATAGAAATAAATGAATTTGCGAAACTACGTGCTTTTTTAAAATGAAAAAGTGAGGGTTACATTCCAAAAAAATCAAGAGTTTTAACAAGCGAATACATAGAACAGCACATAAGAGCAACCCTTTCGAATATTGTTAACAACGCCAGTGAACATGTTAACGGGCCGACGCCGACGATGGCAAATCCTTAATTAAGTTTGGAAATTATTCAAATTGCACTTATAATATTACTTACAAAAATTGGAAATTAATGTAATTCATTTGAATAAATATTAAATGAAAAATTTTATTTTTAAGGCTAGGATTTAAAAAAAATTTAAAATAAAAATAAATAATAATAATAAAATAAAAAAATCGTGAATTGTCCAAGAAGATTATTCAAAACATTGCAATTAAATAAGCTTTTCAATAAATAAAATGTGTTTTTTAACTAGCCAATACAAGCAGCTATTTAAATAAGTTTAAACTAGTGGTCAATAGCAAAAAACAGTCTACTCCGCTGAAACCAACTTATCCGCCGATGTTGACTCACCGCTCAACCGGGTCAACCCAGTACGCCGGTTCCTAATTAATCACGTGAACATTGACTTAGGCATGCAACAGTGTTGTTTATCCTACCACGAAGTACACACCCATGGCGCCCACTTTGTACATGGTTCATCCTAGTCCTCCAGTTCGGGCTGTCCTAATAACAGCAAAATCCATCGGTTTGGAGCTAAATCTACGAGAACTTAACCTGAACGATGGTGAACACCTTAAACCCGAATTTTTGAAGGTATGACACTAACATTGATGACGTCGAAGTACCACCGCCCATGTTCTGCAGTTGAATCCACAACACACGGTACCAACTCTTGTAGAAGATGATGGGTCTGTATTATGGGATAGTCACGCTATTATGACATATCTTGTGTCAAAGTATGGACAACATAAAGAATCGTTGTATCCGAAAGAACTACTAAAGAGAGCAGCAGTGGACCAAAGATTGCATTTCGAGTCGGGAATCGCCTTCCCTCGGTTACTGCAAATTTCTGTACTACTTGTAAATTCAGTTACTTATTTATGGTACTTACTGTTTAATTCTAGGGACCAATCATCCGCAAAGGTAAAACCACGATTGAATCTGAAGAAGTAAAACTAGCTGAAGAAGTTTATGAGTTTTTGGAACGATTTCTAATTGGCCGAAAATGGATGGCTGGAGGTCATCTCACAGTAGCCGATTATAGTCTAATTAGTACCATCAGTACGTTTGACGTTGTCGTTAAAGTAGACGACAAGAAGTACCCTAATTTGGTGACGTGGATGCGCAAAGTGGAACTTTTAGGGGAATATGGAGCCAACCAAAAAGGACTCGACATGTTTAGAGAACTAATTCAAAGCAAGCTCGCAACCAAATAAACGTATTAAACCAATTAACGTATTTTTATCAGTGAAACAGTCATGGCGCCGGTTTTATACATGATTGCGTACAGTCAGCCTGTTCGGGCTACTTTAATGACTATTGATGCCCTGAACCTTGAAGTTGAGCTCAAAGAGGTCAATTTAATGAATAAGGAACAGTTAGCAGGTGGTTTTACCAAGGTACGATCCTAAATTCAAAAGTAAACAAGTACAGACAGCCAACTATACTGTTTTTCTTCAGCTGAATCCCCAACACACTGTTCCCACTTTAGTTGAAGATGATGGTTTTGTTCTATGGGAAAGCCATGCCATCATGCCTTATCTTGTCGACAAATACGGTAAAAAGAATGATCCTTTATATCCTGAAGATTTTAAGAAGAGATCTATCATTAACCAGAGACTCCATTTTAACAACAGTGTTCTGTTTCCCCTAAACGTTATTGTGAGGTTGTTTTCTTAATTTGACCCTTAATAACTGTGATCTTTAGGGCCCCATTATCTATGAGGGTGAAAAAACAATTTCTGAAGAAAAAATTGTAAAAGTTAAAGAGGCTTATAGTTTTTTAGAAGCATTCTTAGAGAGACAAAATTGGGTTGCTGGAGAGTTCGTTACAATCGCTGATTTTAGCATCATATCAACTGTAACAAGTCTAGATATTGTTGTTCCAGTAACTTTGAAGGAGTTTCCAAGCATTACTGCTTGGCTGCGAAGAGCTGAAAAATTGCCATATTACCAGGCCAACCAGGAAGGCCTCAACCAAATGAAAATGATTATTAAAAAAAAACTTTCTGTAACCACCAACAATACAAGAATAAAAATTGTGTTACCTTATCACTCAAACCTGATAATTATGATGACCTTCCAAAGTAGTGAATACAATCATGGCGCCCACTCTTTACATGATTTCTTACAGTCAACCTGTTCGGGCGACATTAATGACAATAAAAGCCTTAAACTTCGAAGTAAATTTAAAAGAAGTGAATCTACTGGAAAAACAACAACTCTCGCGTGAATACACTAAGGTGAGGTTATAAAAATCATGATAATTATTATTAATATAGACAACCAAAAATACACGTTCTAGTTGAACCCTCAACATTCCGTTCCAACTTTGGTAGAAGAAGATGGATTCGTTTTATGGGACAGCCACGCTGTGATGGCTTACCTCGTCGACAAGTATGGTAAAAATGATTCTTTGTACCCTAAAGACATCAAAAAACGGGCCATTATCAATCAACGACTACATTTTGAAAATGGAGTTCTTTTCCCAGCTACCATGGCAATCATTGTGAGTTTCATCATATTTAATGACACATCTAACAATAATTTTAGCGCCCCATTATCTACGCCGGTGAAAAAATTATCCCTCAAGATAGAATCGACAAAGTTAAAGAAAGCTACGATTTCTTGGAAAAGTTTTTAGCTGGCAGAAACTGGACAAGTGGTGACGAGGTTACTATCGCTGATTTTAGCATCATATCTTCTATCACAACAATGGATGTTGTTGTGCCCATCGATGGTAAAGAGTACCCGAACATTACAGCTTGGATCAAAAGAATGGAAAAACTACCTTATTATGATCAAAATAAAATTGGCTTGGATCAGATCAGAACACTTATTGAAAATAACTTAAAATAAAGTTGTATAAGAGATGATTTATTATAATGAGAAATTGTTGTTGTCAAAATAAAAAATACGTATTATTACAAGACAAAGGTTTTGTTTTTGATCTGAGTTGGCAGTAGGAGTTATTAAGAAAACATAATTTTGCTCTCTAGAGTTGAGTAGTCTTTGTCAAATTCAAAATTTAACAGCTGTAGACTATATTTATTATTAAAAGTCTGAATGGAGATAAGATTAATGGGGCTTGTGTTGAGTTATATATTGTTTAGTTTTTTAAATTGCAAAAAAAAAATACGAATTTCAAAGCTAGAATATAAATATTAATATTAATCAATTCAAAAAATGAAGGGAAAAGGAAAAAATTAATTTGTATTTTTTTCAATAAAAACACGGTGCTGATGGTTCTAGTGGTTTTGCAAATTTTGTTTCTAAAGTGTTTTAAAGTTAACTAAAACGTAGATCAAAAATTGTAAGTGGGTTTCACCTATATAATTTTTTGTAAGTTTTATATGCAATCACCTCTTAAAGTTAGAGACCTTAAAAATCTGTTTTTGGAAAACTAACGAACAATAATCTGTTAAGTTAGCAAAACAAAACTTGACAATTCACTAATCAAAAACTTGATGAAGTGATAGTGATAAATTTATCTTTGACCTTGTAAAATCATAGCTTTTAAAACTTACTCATTTATTTATTAAGTACAGTGTCATAAAATGGTGCCCGTTTTATACATGCAAGAATTTAGTCCTCCAGTCAGGGCCGTACTGTTGACTGCTGAAGCTTTGCGTCTCAAACTAGAGAAAAAACTAGTAGATTTTTCAAGAAAGGAACATTTATCTGACAACTATTTAAAGGTGTGCAGTGTAAAACTTTCCTTTTGTTGTATAAAATGTTTCTAGATAAACCCCCAACATACGATTCCTACTTTGGATGACAACGGTACAATAATTTGGGACAGCCACGCCATCAACGCTTATTTAGTCGACAAATATGGCGAAGATGATTCTCTATATCCAAAAGATTTGGCTAAGAGAGCAATGGTAGACCAAAGATTGCATTTTGATAGCGGTGTTTTTTTCAGTTGGCTTAGATACATTGGGGTGATTTTTCAGGATTTTGGGGACTTGTTTTGTTTAATCGTTTTGGTTTTTAGAGAGGATATAAATATAAGGGCCGTAGAGCATTGACAGAAGATCAAATTGAAGCTATAGAAGAAGGATATGGTCATTTGAACACATTTTTGAAAGGGAAAAAATGGGTGACCGGAGATACTATAACTATTGCAGATTTCAGCTTAATTAGCACTGTCTCATCAATAAATGTTATATACCCTGTGGACAAAAATCGATATCCCCATATCGTTGATTGGTTGCAAAGAGCGGAAAGTCTTCCATACTATCACGTTAACAGTCTTGAAGGTTTCAAAAAGGCCTTCCATGAAATGATCAAATGAGTTAACAAAACATCCAGTAATTAAAAATAAAATTCTTTATTATGTAAATGATTTTTTTTTTCAGTTTTACGTCCTCTAATTTTGTTCACCTACTTTCACCATGTCATTGATAAAAATTCGCATCCTCCCAGAATGATCCACTTGACAGATTATGAAATTCAGCTGTGTCCTAATTAGAATCTAGATTTCCTCGTCGCCTATTTATACAACGAAAAATTTCGTTTTAAACTAAAAATACCCACAAGCTTCCATGTCGAATTTATTACTCCGAAATCTGTTACTCTGATAAAACGAACAAAACGTAAAACTTTATCAGATCGCGTATTTTGGCCCAAATCCAAAGAATGTCGGTGCAAATAAGCGCCATTTTCTACAATAATCGAGCCAAAAAATCAGTTTTTTACAATAGCCTAACAGCTGTTGTTTATAAAGGTGAAGGTCTTTTTTATTTGTAACACGAAATCTTCACATAATTAATGTTTGCAATAATCGAAATGATGAACGAGCGTAAAAGTTTGGCTGCGATTTTTACGAATAAATCTTACTTCAAGTTTAAATCTGACATATTAACTTATATAAACTTGGGATAATAAGAAAACGTTGTGACACGGTAAACTTGTTAAAGCTTTTATGATAATAAAGCTTCGAGGTTGGGGAATACGGGACGATGATCTGTTTTGTAAATGGAAAAGCGTAATTAGGTAAAGACACGAGGGGGGTGAAATGGAGGTATGGAAAAATTGAAAAATTGCTGATGGGAGAGGAGAGTTATTAGCAATTTAAATTTTAAATGGGAAAGAAAATTGGGCACAATTTTCTGAGGCTGGAAACAGAAAGTAAATATTAATGTTGGAAAAAGTGGTAAATGGTTTTTGTAAACCGGCGATTTCATATTTGCGGAGAAAATAAATAGAGAATGTTTAGGGATGAGTCAAAAAATAAGTTTTTAGATTCGTTTCGATTGCAGCAGGAATACTGCGCTCGAAACGTTTTTATCTCCTAAATTAAACTTTAAAACTAACTTATTATAGGCACATTTTCTCTTCATTTTTCAAGTCTGTTTATTTCCATAACGAGTTTTATCGTCCGGTGTCAACAAAACAGTCTTTTTACGTCACAACATTACAAAACTGATAACTCACATCTTATTATTTCAACAGCTTGTTACAGAGATGGCTCCGGTGCTCTACATGCAAGATTTTAGCCCTCCAGCCAGGGCTGTACTTTTAACAGCAGAGGCTTTAGGCTTAAAACTCGAAAAAAGGGTCATTAATCTATCTTTAAAGGAGCATCTCACTGACAGTTATCTTAAGGTAGAAATTCAAATAGTCTTCATTTTATTTATAAAATTTTCCAGGTTAATCCACAACATACTATTCCTACTTTAGACGACAATGGAACCATAATTTGGGACAGCCACGCTATCAACGCTTATCTTGTTGAGAAATATGGTAAAGATGATTCTTTGTATCCTAAAGATTTGGGTAAAAGAGCTTTAGTGGATCAACGATTGCATTTTGATAGTGGTGTAATTTTCAGTTGGATTAGATACATTGCTGTAAGTTTCTGTATTTTGTTATATTTTTACTTATCTTTTATTTTAGAGGGACTATAAATATAAGGGGCGTCGGACTCTTTCTGAGGACCAAGTAGAAGCCTTGGAAGAAGGATACCAACATCTTGAGAATTTTTTGAAGGGCAAGAAATGGGTGACTGGTGATTCTGTGACTATTGCTGATTTTAGCTTGATTGCTAGCATAACTTCCGCGAATGTTTTCTATCCCGTAAACTCTAATAAGTATACTAACATAATTTCTTGGTTAAAAAGAGCTGAAAACCTTCCTTACTACAACGCCAACAGTCTTGAGACTTTTAAGGTCATGTTTCAAGATTTAAAACACTGAGAAAAAAACAAGTCTTTCATTTCCTTATTTTTTGATTAAAATTTGTAATATTTAAGAAAATAAAGAAATAAATCATTTTTAGCCGCCCACTCTTCCATAAAACCCAATCCTTCTAATTTCCCGACGTTGATGCAATAGTGTGGGTTTGACGGATGTTTGTACGTATAAAAATTATTCCACTCCATAAAACATAAGCAAAAAGAAATCCGTTTTGATGAGAGGTCTTCTTTGTACTTGAAATCCTAAAATCAGCAAAATTCGTGTCGGTCATAAATTTTATTGAGCAATCTTACATATTTATAACGCATGCAACACACCTGTCTTGGACTTGGAGGATTTGAGGAAATTACACAAATTTTTTGCACATGTGTTGGCGTTTCCTCTAAAATAGCACATTTTTAAATTTTACGAGAGTTATGTAATGGGAGTGACCCACACCTGTCGTTTTTTTATTTAATTATTTTTTCGTGGCCAGAAAATATACCCGATATTAATCATAAAATAAGTTTTTAGATTTTAAAGTGAGTCGACGGAGCCAAGACTTAAATAAATTTTATTTTATTGAAATTAACAAGGTTTCCGACTTTTTCGGGAGCAATGACGCACATGGCACAGGTATGGAAGGACGGGGATTTTGAAGAAAATAATTGTAGAATTACACTGATTATTGCATTAGTGCTCTAAACATCTCTCTAAAACTCTCTAGTCCCTCGCGGTTTACATCATAATAAGGAAGCTCCTCGGCTCTCTTCATCCAGTTGTGAACATTTCCAAACTTTTTTGAATCCACTGGGTATAGAAAGTCAAGAGAAGTTATATTTGCGATGAGACTGTGATCAGCAATTGTGATCTTGTCGCCAGCTACCCATTGACTACCTTTCAGGAAATTATTCAGGTGACCATAGCCGTTCTCGAGCCCTTCAATTTGCTCGCTGGTTAAAGTTTTGCGACCTTTGTATTTCATTCCTCTCTAAAAATAAAAGTACAGTCCAAAATCTTTTACACTAGCACTTACTGCTATGTTTCTAAGCCAGCTAAAAACGAGGCCACTATCGAAATGCAACCTTTGATCTACTAAGGCTCTCTTGGCCAGATCTTTAGGGTAGAGTGAATCATTTTTTGCAAATTTTCCAACAAGATAGGCATTGATGGCATGGCTGTCCCAAATGATGGTCCCATCGTCGTCTAAAGTTGGTACTGTGTGTTGTGGATTAAGCTACATTTAAGAATATAAATAATTTTTATATATTTTAGAAATCAAGAGATGGCGGATCAGGTGAACATTGTGGTCACCACGACTAGTTTGTTACAGAACCTCAACTACCTTAAGAAAATCCTCAGTCAAATGTTCTTGCTTCGACAAATCCAGAATTTTTTGTTCAAATTTAAGTCCTATCGCCTCAGCTGTCAAAAGCACTGATCTGACAGGTCCGCTAAAGTTTTGCATGTAAAGCACCAACGACATCTTTCTTTCCAGCACTTTCAAACTAACTTATCTCGTTTACTCGAGATTAGTTAAAAATATCCACAATTACGAGAATAAGATAATGGCTGAAAGAAGCAACATTGCATCATTGATCCAATATAAATAATTTAATCTCAGTAAAACATCTCCGGTACAGAAGATCTCTTATTAATAACCAGTTACATCTGTTGTTTACTTTTTAACTTGAAATAGCTCGCAAAACAAAAATAATTTGAGCTTACTGAGTCACGATGGAGGCGGATTTTTCGAAAAGTTATGTTTCATGCTGTGTATCAAATGCCAATTAAAACATGAATGGTTGATTGGATGCAAGCTATTTCAACAATGGTTGTATTGCAAGATTTAAATCGATAATATGAAACATTGCTTTTAAGTGATGTTGGAATTTGCTAATATGAATTATAGTTTATGTTTGCCAAGATTTAGGCGTGTTTATGCCGATTTAATGCGCGGAAGGAGTGATCTAAATCGATTAGAAGTGGTTGAGAAAGACATTATTAATGAGTAGCGAAAATTGGCATCAGGAAATTTATTGGAAAAGTGGAAAATGTTAAGTTCAACATAAAGTTGGTTAGCGAGAGATCAATAATCTAGACGATATATGTTTGCTGATTGCTTTAAACAAACTATTTTATCATTTACCGATTATTTTTGTTGACATTCTATTGGTTTATCTTGGCTCCTTCAACTTTTATATTTTTTAGGAAAACAAACGGAGAATTATTGTTTATTCTTTGGATAAGTAATTTAATTCACTTTTGCACAGACTTGTTTTGTTTTAGCAAAAAAGTTTGCATAATTATGCATAATTATTAAATAAATGAAATAATGTAATACTTTTGAAAACTGTGACGTTTTATCAAATTAGCTGTCAAGGAATTGAAGGCAGGAATATCAGAATTATTAACTTAATTAAGTTTTCAAAGTCAGGTCTTATTTTTGTGTTTTTAATGTAACCGTAGCAGACTTCCGGATCCGATAAAAGTGAGGGTAATTTCCTCTTCATTTCGACATACTGTATTGTGAGCACAAGAGTATAAGTAATTATTCGTAACCTTTAATTTTTTCGAATTTAAATTTACTTCGAAATTACAGCAACCCAAAAACTACAAGTCAATTAAATATCGATAAACCAAATAATTTCGCTTCATGAACACTGCTCCGGTTTCTATTTTTAATCTATTTGTTTACATATTTCTCCACATCCATCATCTTGATTCTGTTTTTTTAACTTTGTAACAACAATGAAATATGCATGTTCATGCTTGGTTATCAGTGTTTTGTACTGAACACGTCAGTTCTGAGAATGGCACCGATTCTATACATGACCCCTTTGAGTCCCCCCTCTAGGGCCGTCCTCATTACAGCCAAAGCTCTAGATCTAGAGTTAGAGCAAAAAAATGTGGATCTAACTAAAGGAGAGAACCGAGGACCTGAATATTTGAAGGTAAATATGAGTTATAAGTTGATTATTCTTACTTTTGTAGATTAATCCTTTGCATACTGTTCCTACACTGGTCGACGGTGAAATTGTCATCACTGATAGTCACGCTATCAATGCTTACCTTGTTCAAAAGTATAGCTCTGGTAGTGATTTATATCCTACAGACTGTGCCAAAAGAGCTCTCGTTGATCAAAAGTTGTACTTTGACGCCGAGCGGGTCTTTCAAACTTTCAGGATTTCTGTTGTAAGATTGTAATAAGCAATCTAATACAAAAATGATATATGCACTTTAAGGCACCAATTTTTTATCGAAAAACTAAAGAAGTAGAGTCCGAACATGTTAATAAAATTTTGGAATGCTATAAACTCCTAGAGGATTTTCTGGAGAACCAAGAATGGATCACTGGAAACAAAATCACAATTGCTGACATTAGTTTGATCACTTCAACGACTGCTTTGAATATATTGGTTCCTTTAGATTCTTCTAAATTTCCCAAGGTTGTTGCTTGGATTAAAAGATTTGAAACTCTGTCATGGGTTAAAGTGAATGAGCCTGGATTGAAGTTGTTAACAGAAGTTGTGACGAAACTTAGAGCGCAGTTGTAAAATTTAATAATATTTGTATTATTATTTACTTAACTGTAGTTGCATGTAAAAATTAAAGATTTGTGAATAGTGATTGGTCTTATGAAACGTTCCCTCAATATTCCAATTGCAATTCTTAATAAAAAGATGGTTACGGAAAAGTATATCTTGGATACAACGTAACTTTAATATCAGATTTAACCTAAATTCAGTTTCAGAAACTTAAAGTTTTTTAAAAATATTAAAAACTAGTTAAATAATTAAAAAAACTTAAGATTTATAGTAGCTCAATTTTGAGAAACGACAATGTTAAAAATAGCCGAGTTATTGCCCCCTCTGATAAAAGTTAATAGTTATTATCGTCTCAAAATAACTATAAAAAATACTTACTTGGCGGCAAACAATCGGGAATATTTTTTAAATATGCCATTGCGTTTTAAAATGCTATGCTACGCATTTTAGACATTTTTTTTTAACATTTTAATAGATTTTTGTCATTTCGATATTGTTCGAAAAGAGTTTTTTTCAATTATATTAATAATCGTTTTTTTTTCCTTTGTTTAATTTATTTATTATACATTCAGTAGCACATTCTTATTGGACATAATATAGTTTTATTTTATTAATAGTTCGTTGATACTATAATTCATCAAAAGCTGGATAGAGTAATAATAATAATTTAATATTATAAGATATGAATACGATTTTTTTGCTTTCTGTTGTTTATTTTTTTTACTCCTTGTTTCATTTTGAAATGTTTTACTTTATTTTAAAGTTTATGAATCAAAGATTTTTTGTGTTTTTTTTTGTTGTTTAAAATTAGAATCAACTTTTTTTTGCTTTCTAATTATTTTTTATAAAATTATAAACAAATTTTGTACAATATAATAACACTCTCTAAAACAGTCATTGAGGAATCGAGCGGAGGTTTTTATACTTGTAACTTAACTTTGTTTGTTTTTCACTGAATATCGAATTTATAAATTCAAAAGAAAAAAAAGAAATTAAAAAATATCGATTATTATAATAACTAGGTTAAAACTCTTTTCGATCAATATCAAATCGATCTATTGAGAATGTTTGTGCATAAAAATCTATTAAAATGCTTAAAGATCAATTATTTTCATTTTTCTAGAATAAAATAAAATGAATATGAAAGAGATACAATTTATAAATATATTTGTAATATACCGCAAAAGCATATTTAAAAAATGTTCCCGATCGCTTTCCGCTAAATAAGTATTTTTTACAGTTATTTTGGAACTAAAACATCTATTTTTAACATCATCCGTTATCTTATAGTACAAGTCTTTAGAGTCAAGATTGAAATTAGTTTCATACCAACAATAAATTTTATAATTTTGGTAATAACTTCTTAAAAATGTTTTTCAACGAAGACAGTGCGTGGATTTTGATAATTAAGCTGCGTCATTACTCGGATTTTGTATATTAATGCACGATAAAATTATGAAAGAAAGGTAAAAGATAAATGGTATTACACACTTTATGAAGTAATAAAGATTAAGTAGTTTGTCTACCTATACTTGTTTACATTTTTTTTACAAAGATGACAGACAGTGATATATTATGACCCAGAATATCAATTATAAAAATGCCATACATTTCCTTCATATTTTTCGAAAAAAAATCTATTTTATACTCTGTTTCACATCTCTCGTTAAACTGTCTACGAGCTCATTAATCAAACTTCAGTTCACACTTTGACCTCATTCTTATCTCCAGTTTTAAAAATTCGCCTCTGTGACCTTTTTACACTTCTCATCTCCTCATCTTTTGCCAAAACTATGCATTCTATTATCCTCCAAGGTTACTTAGAGTGCACGAGTTCGCGATAAAGCGAAGAACCAAATTAAAGCCACTTAAACAATGATATGATAAAGCCAAATTACTAAACTCTATCAGTAAATGGGTCGTAGACTGCGATAACAACTCAAAGTTCTTTTCAGTTCAACAAAGTCAAACGCCATATTGACATCACAAAAACACTGTTCTTGTTTATAACGAGCTCAGTTCGCGATGCGCCCAAAGTTGTATATGAGCGAGATTTGCCCCTCTGCAAGAGCTGTAGTTCTAACGGCGAAAGTTTTACAACTGACTTTGGAAGTGAAGGAAGTGAATGGAAAAGATTCTTGTGCACAGGTGAGTAAAAAATTTAAAATTTATTATATAATTTTGACATCACTCCAAAATGATGACGTTTTTTGGACGTCTTGTAATTAGCACATGGTGTTTAAGAAACACGGAAATAAAGTGACAATTTATCACCACCAAACAATGGCGATTTTCCAGGTCATTCCTTCGATGAATGAAACTTTTGTCTTTAAATAACACCAAGAGCTATTGTTGTTCACAACAACCTATTTTTGTCTAGAAAACAGAAAATACTACGAATTGGAACAGAAACAAAGTTTTATCCTTTAACGAAACATTTTTGTTACAGTTAAACCAACAGTTTGCTGTGCCAACTTTGGAAGATAGCGGCTACGTGATTTGGGATAGCCATGCGATCATCGCTTTCTTGGTAGGCAAATATGGCCAAGATGACTCGTTGTATCCTCGTGATAATCGAAGACGTTCCATCATTGACGAACGACTTCGTTTTGACTCTGGAGTCATTTCATTCTTCACGAAGATCCTGCTGGTAGTTTACCATCTATGACTCTTCCAGTATTATTATTTTGTTTTTATAGAATGATATTCATCACTATGATGATAATATTAACACAATTACTGAGATCTACGAAGTTGTGGAGCACTTTTTCGACGATAATAATAAATGGATTGCTGGTGACGAGCTAAGCATCGCTGACTTAAGTCTAATACCGTCCATAACATCTCTCGATGTTGTTGTGCCTATTGATCATAAAAAGTTTCCAAAGTTATTCGGGTGGATCAAGAGAGCTGAAGAGATGCCTTTCTTTGAGTCTAACAAGAAAGGTCTTTGTAAATTGAAGGAGACTTTAAACCGTTGTTGAGGCTATATTACATATTAAAGTTAGATAAAAACAGTAAGAATGTGATATAGATGGTATACTTATTCTAGACGTAAGATTTTTATATTTTTAATGAAATAAAACTAAATTAAAGTTTTAAAAGTATTAGCAAAGATTAATTCTTGATGGACATTTTATCTCCTAGACAAACTCAAGTCTTTTACTGCTAAACAAACATGATTTTTAAGTCATGTGATAAGAGTGATATCATTTTTTCTTTTTTATCATTTTCATACCTGTATCTAATCGGAATTTGAGAACATTAACAAATTACATGACATTAAAATTAGAATATCTTGGGGAAATTATCCGAACATAAACACTTCAGACTTATCGTGATTATTGTATTGACTTATTTAATAAAATTGCGCCGTCACATCTGAAAGATTTTTCTAGGTGATAATGAGATAAGTCAAGGTGTCTAACATTTGACTGCTCATAAAAATGAAATAAATAAGATCTAGATTACCGTGAAGGGAAAATTTTGTAGCTTAAAAGTTTTTAGGTGTTGACTTCGTGCCAATAATGTAAAATATTGATTTTAAAGTAGTCTAATATAATTAGGCTGAAATCAGTTGATCGGTAATTAATTGATACAAATTTTGACGATAAAAATGTGTAAAGTTATCCGTGTTTGTTTATTTGTTGTCAATGACAATGATTTATATTTTTATTTAGAACTATACTTTTGTAGTATTGTAAAGTAATTAATTTTACTTTGTTCAAACTTGTAATCTATAAGTTACTTAGATATTTAGACCTAATACTTAGAATTTTTGTTGTTTTTAGTTGAATTCAAAAAAAACTAAGTATGTCCTCATTTTCTGAAAGGTCATAGTTAAATTAAATTAAATTCAGTCAAAATTTAATAAAAAAGTGTTTTTATTAAAATTTGTTTTAGTTTATTGCAGAGAAATTAACGCATCTTGGAACTTAAGCTAAATTTAAAGTAGCAAATTTTGGGAAATTAATATTTAATTTAAATTTAACATTCGATTTAATGTATGATATTTATTTTAAGTGTTTTAAACGTGAGTGAATTTGAGTAATTTATTGGCAAAAACATGTAATTTACTTTGTCTGGCTTAAAATTATCACTTTGATTAATGAGCTTTTTTTATGCAATCCGACTTTCTTTTGTTTTGTTTGTCATTTTTACAGTTAATAAAATGTAAAAAATTCAATACAACGTTTCTCTTAAAAACCTAAAAATATTTCTTTAATCTTGGCCCATTTTAATTGTCTAAACACTGAATCATCTTTGTTTTGACGCTTCTCTCACTGTTTACACCACCTTAAATTTTCACAATTCTTTCAAAATCGTCTAATTTCGTTCCACCACTTTTATTGTGGTACCTCTACTAAACATTCTAAGACGCTTTCATCAGATTTTAATCTATTTTATGGCCACTTAAAAATCTAGTGAAGAACTGTGTACAGTTTGCAAGCAATGTAGTGTAACTTTAGTCCACGACCTCTGAAAAATAAATGAGGGATATGAAACACGTCGTAAATTTCGAATTATATTTTCGCTGAGTTATTTTCGTAGATTTAAGTGTCATCAAGTGGAAAAATGTAAAAAAATTGCTGGATTTGAATTTTTTGGTAAACTGCGGTGTGATAATTTAAGTTATCTCGTTGCTAGAGACATCAATCCATTAAACTTGTTTACCTCATAATTTTTGCAAATATCGTAATTTTATGAAATGATTACCATGAAATTCGGATTATTACAAAAGTGCCGTGCGCAAATCAAAGTCACTACAGGTAAAACGTTGAAAAAAATTATAGCGAAACATACTTAAATTCCAATGACTATTTATGTACGCCACGAAGAATTCAAGACGTTTGCTCCAAATTTCTTAAAATATCTGTCATTTTGTTAGAGGAAGGATTTTAATGGATGTGTTTATTTTCCAGTACATTTTTTGTATGTCGTTTATGAATATATATTCTAGTTCGAGGGTTTATAAACATAAAGTTACTAACGCAATAAATGTCACCATGTAGTATGTTATTATCTACAAGAAAAATTATAACTTAATCGCGATATAAAGCTGGGAATTTAAAAACTCTCTGATACATAAACTTTTGGATTGAAGCCAGAAAAAGATTAGTAAAAGTGTGAAAGCAAAAAGCTAGATTTATTTTTTTCTGCTCTGAAAAGCGTTGGTTTACGTTCATTCAATAAAGTAACTCAAACGAATAAATTATAATATTTGAATTTACTAATTAACTACTAATTCAATTATTCAAGTCAACTTTTACACTTTTTCATGGCGTCGCAAACTTAACGTTTCCTGAAAACTTTGCGCACCGCCAATTTTTAAATTGATCTTTATCCATTATCGATGGAAACAAATTTTACATTTGGCAAAACTGGATCAATTTTAAAAATTGTCAGCGACAGTTAAGAATTCTAGACTACGTGCTGACATACTCTGGTTATGAATACATAAAATACTTTTTAAAAATATGAAATTCTAAAAATAAGTTGAAATGGTCAAATGCTAACATTCTTTAACTGTGTAGAAAAAAATGGTTGAATAGTTTTGAGCTGGAATGAAAATAATCGAACGTCAAACAAACTAGCTTTTGCAGACGTAAAATTTTAAAAATCTGACCAAATTGTTGTACTATAATTTTGTTATTCTATTTAAAACTGGTAGTAAACCATTTACTACAATTATTACGGTTATTTTAAATCTCTCTCTGAATCGAAACATCTCTGGATCTGTAAATACTCCCGTAAAAACTCGGACTCTCCCCCTCAACGCCACGAACCCATCCAAACGTAAAAATAGCCTCAGTCCACACCTATATCGAAGATTTCTCTCAAACATGATTGCAATATTATAAACAAACGTGTGCCAAGCAAGTTTAAAATAAATATTTCCCTCTAGTAGGAGATATAGCGTCTCCTCTGGAACATCCAGCCAGTCTATCTTTTCCCTTCGTGTCGACTAGTTCGCAATGGCACCAAGAATATTCGCGACCATCATAAGTCCAGCAGTCAGAGCCACCCTCTTGACCACCCACGCATTAGGAATCAACATTGAAGTGGAAGAAATCGACCTCAACAATAAAGAGCAATTCAAGCCCAGCTTCATCAAGGTATTCAATAGATTTAACGAGTGGTATTTTCGAACACGGTGACAGAGACTATCACCGGAAACTTGTTGTTGACGTGTGTCGGTGTGAATTAACAAAAACGTAATGTGAGTGAAGGGTTGGAACATTGGACACCTGCCTAATACGTCAATTTGGACTGTTATGGAGGTTGATGCCAGATTAGGAATTATGGGAGGTGGTAGTGATTTTAGGGTGGAAAATTGAAAGAAGGTGTGAGGGTGCTGTGATTTGTAGTGATTTGTGTGATCTAGTTTAAACTTTAAAGCGAGAAGACCATTTCCTAACAGTGATTTAGTACAAATAAAATTATAACAGGCACACAGACAAAAATAGACATGGTGTGCTTACACGAATGGTCAAAAATTTGTATAATTTAACGTACTTTCAGCTGACCCTTTAAATATGAAGTGACAATTTTGGACTGTAAACAAACTACATACATTTAGTTTAGCTAATTTTAACAGCTGAAGTTTGCAAGGATTTCGTCAATAAATCACTCAAAACCTGTTTCTTAGTGATATTTTCAAACTTGAACCACTTAAAATACTTTTTCAATTTTCAAAAGTATATTCTTTGATTTGTGGTAATATAATATAAATTTCAATTTTTTTTTAAGTCAACCACAATTTGATTATAAATAACTAATAAATTTTGATCAAATTCCAAAAAACAGAAAAGCTTCGTGAAATAAACTAATTGCTTTATGATCACATCAAGCCACTTTTGTTAATTAACGAAAAGCAAATTATTGACGATCGAAATAAATTACACATATTTTTTTACATAATTTTATTATTTGTTAATTACAGAAAAATTAATGCTTTCACGGATTTTAGAAAAATATCAAATTTCTTAGAAAAATTGGTAACTAAGTTTTTATATTGAAAAATAAGTATTATGCATGTTTACATTTAAGTACTTAAAAGTGTAACAATTCAACTACTACCTAATTCTGACGTTTTTGTCTAGCCTTAATTTTATATCTCCAAAATTTAAAATAAATTACAACTGGCAAAAGCCATACACATAAACATAAAAAATTATAGAAACTTAAAATAATCTCAAAAACAAGTTATTTTGAGTTATTTTATTCTTGTCACGTTTTATGTTTTCTATTTTTTATTGTGTGTAACATTTCTAGTCATGCATGTTGATCACATACAAAACCACTTAAACAGATTACACGTTCTATTGCTTTTTTTAACTTAAACTGTTTTACATCAAATTACACTAAAATTGTAACAATTTCAATTTCTCTGTTTTAATATTTGGTGTTTTAGATTCACAGATACTGTAAAATACAATTTTAAAATTGTTCCAATAAACATGAGTATACGTTTCTTTATCACAGCTCATTTTAAAGCAAGTTTTTATCACATGTTCTAAAATACTAAACTAAAATTTGGCTGCCAAGACTAGTATCGAAAATTTGACTGACAATACGCCAATGACCTGAACGAATGAACTTGAAATTTGAACGTCGCTTCGTTACTTGTTGCCAGATTTGAAAATGTATACTTTGTTTATTTAAAGAATCAGAATTATTTTTGCTAGATGTTTTGAAAGAATTGTTGAAACAGCTATAAATGTCATGCTTCATAAAATCTTTGACAAATTGTATAAAACATCTCCGGACACCGTTCTTTATCCTTTACTTGGTCACCAAAAAATGCTTAGTTTTACAAACAAAATATATAGATTTCCATATTAACCATCAAAAAAATAAAATCAGGTTCTGGAATTTGAAATGGGTTGATAGCTATGCCGGCCTTTTGACAGTTCGATTTTAAAATGAAATAATGCAATCATGTCATTGTAATACAGTTCTAAAATGTTAAAATCGGTAGTACACAGTGTTGCCAACTAAACGGTCTTTTTTATCATCTTTACTTTTGACTAGTGCAATGATAAGAAATTACAAATGTTCTCTTAACACACATTTGTCCATTCATTATACATCCAAAGAGATTTATTTACAAACATGTTTAAATTTAACAAAATAATCTGTGAATTAAGTCCTAAAGCACTGTTTGCCAACGGATTGATTAACCAACTCCTGCAGCTACAAAAAAGGCTCATATTTACAAAATACGTGAAAAACATACAAAAATAGAAACGCTTGGCTCGAAATAAAACCGGTAATAAATTTGTGGATCTTGTATGTCGTTAATTTAATACACTGATACGTCCAAGAATATTTCTAATTTCACATTTTATTTATATATTTTTTTTAATTATAGCAACACGGCTCTTTAACAGTTTAGAAAAAAACTATTTAAAACCTCGTTTACACCTCATTCCAAACTTCCAGCTGTTCATACAGAAATGTAGCCGTAACTCATCGTTCTTTTCCATCTTCCAAAAATAACTCTTCATTTCAACCTGCTGATTTACGGCACGTTTTCTTCAAGTCCAAGTGAAAAAACGGCATGTTTTTTGAACTGTTTATTTATAAACGTAAATTTGTGATTAGTACCGAAAGAATTTCGGTGGTAAAAATATCAGTAGTGAAGAAGAAAAAATGGATCAACAAGTTTTAAGTGTGAAATTTTTTTATTCGCTTTGTAGTCTTGCGTCCTAGCCAAATTTTACTCATTAATTATCCTATGTTTACGGATTTTGTTTCGATTATTGTAAACAGTACAAAAAATACGCACATAGTTTGATAATGCATTGTTGATGTTGCTAACATGCCAAAATGCCAAATAAAACATTGGTCGAGAGGAATTAGATTACAAACTGTTATTTATAATTGTGCAAATTGGCCAAAGTAAGGAAAGTCATTCATTAGGTCGGAAGCATATTGGCACGAATTCAATGAGAAAACAATGATGACAA
Organism: Cynaeus angustus; assembly: GCA_030157275.1. NCBI lineage: Eukaryota > Metazoa > Arthropoda > Insecta > Coleoptera > Tenebrionidae > Cynaeus > Cynaeus angustus. The sequence goes on from CM058059.1 coordinate 16,132,545, forward strand.
TCTTGAAATAGTTAATAAGGTTGACTATGCACACGACGTTAAAAGCAAAAAGGGAACCCTAAAATTTGTTATTTTTTTTTAGATTAACCCTCAACATACGGTTCCTACGCTACAAGACGACGACGATTTTGTCATTTGGGATAGCCACGTAATCAATGGCTTCCTCGTCGATAAATATGGCGGAATCGACGATTCTCTCTATCCCGGTGATATGCAAGAAAGAGCAAAAGTGAATCAGAAGTTGCATTTTGATACTGAGTTTGCTCTTCTGGCTTCCCAAATTTTGGTAAATTCGCAATATAAATCTGAAGACATATCCAAATTTGATTTATTTTATTATTTTTAGAAAGGTATTCTCTTCGGCGGTAAGAAAAGCGCTCCCCAAGAGCAAGTCGATCAAATCATCGAACGCTACGACTTCCTCGAGAAATTCCTTTCTCTCAACACTTACGTAGCCCTAGGGCACCTGACAATCGCCGACTTTAGTCTAGTGGCTACCGTCACCAGCGTCGATCTTGTCGTTCCCCTCGATGCTAAAAAATATCCCAAAATCAGCGCATGGTTGAAAAAAATGCAAGCTCTTTCTTACTACGCCGCTAACAAGAACGGCCTTGATAAATTAAGAAATGCTTTGGCGGCAGCCTTGGAAGCCTAATTCTATGAACCATGTATCTACCACGTTTTTATTTTATGTTCACACTGCTTGTTTTTATGTAGACTTAAATAAAAACACAAAAAATATTCAGAAGAATTTATTGTGTTTATGCTTCGGGTGTCGGAAGCAAATCTTTGAATTTTGCTAGACCTTCAGCGTTGCACTCTTCAAAGTAAGGCAGTTCTTTACCGGTTTTCAACCAATCGAAAAGTTGAGGGAAACGGTCAGCCTCCACAGGAATGAAAAGATCTGCAGTTGCGACCGTTGCTAAAATGCTGAGGTCAGCTATTGTCATGTCGTCACCAGCGAGCCAAGGATGACCGGCAAGAAACTCTTCTAGGAAACCGTAAGCCTCGATTAACTTGTCACGGTCGTCGTCGGAAATATCACCGATGCCGGTGAAAAGAGGAAACTGTGAAAGGAAAAAAACAATAAGTACATGATTAATGAGAGAATCAGGCGACTAAACTGCCTGGTTTATCCAGTAACATAATTTAGCTAAAGAAAAACTTTCGAGACAGCACATATTTATTTAATACTTTTCCTTGATCTAAAAACAAATTATTAAAAAAAATATAAAAGTATAAAAAAATATAAAAATAAAAAATATAAAAATATAAGGAAATAATTATAAAAAGCAAAATGTTCCAGTAAATGTAATGTATAAAAAAAGATATTTTTATGTATCTACGTTTATGACCTTATTGGTCATAAAATGTTTAATTCACGACGAAATAAAAATCATTTACCTCCCACATAAATAAATAGTCTGGAAAACATTGAAAGTAGCTCAAAAGTATAAAAAAAATTATCAAAAATATTTGATCTTAATCTAAGCCAATAAGGCCTGAAACATATTCATCATATGGATTCCTTTCTTTCAATATCTCATATATGACAAAGAGTTTACAAAAGACGAATTACAATTTCATAACAATAATTAGCTAACATAAACAATTTTCTAAAGGAGTAGACAATAAGTAAAATATTTTTGTTACCACTTCATAAGCTACTGAAGAATGATATTTTGATGAATACAGAGCAATAATAATACCCTAGGAGTAGGAAAAAAAATAAATAAACATAATGAGACTTATGTGACTTATACGTATAGTCCAAAAATACTGCGTATTACACATACTGCGTATTACCAATAAATTGATACCAACTAATCATCAAACATTATTGGTAATTGTGTTCTAACAATAATGGGAAGTTCATTGAAATAATTTGAACAAACCTAAGTAATTGACCGGTCGTATCTAATCAAATTTTATTTAAATGTTCAACGGAGATAATTAAATCGACTCTAAAAATACTTCTTTAAATACTCGATCCTTCAAACACTTCTTAATTCTCACCTAACATCTATTATCGTTCTATCTTCTCCAACACCAATAAACTACGTTCTAATTACAGATAAAAAGTTGGAAATATTCCTCCATTGATTTATTCAAATGTGGGAGTTGCCTAATTGAATTTGAATGCGTGTGGCCCATTTTTGTTTGTATTTATTCTGATTACAAAATCAATATAGTTTTAGTCCATCGAAATTGCGTTCTTGCAATTATTTTTCATGGTTTCATGTTCTACTCCACTGCATTTTTAAATGGCTGACTCAGTAGAGAGGAATTTAATGTTATGAGTTTTCCTCAAGGACTCGTGTCAAAATTGTCACAGATGACGAACCTCTAGGGATCGGGCATAAATGCCAATTTTAATAAATAGAGTCGTTGGAAACTAATAGGTTTTTTGGAAGTTGATCCAATTACGCTTGTTGGCAGTCATCGGACATTAACTTTCGGCGTATTTAGAGCTCTTATAGAAATTTATGAGTTGGGAGACCGTGGAAATAAAAAAATGCGAGATTTTTAAAATTTTGCGGCTGACGTGGAAATGTTGGGTGAGATATGAGGAAGGTGTGGTATTTTCATAAGGTTTACATAAAATATGAAGCCAAATTTTGTGTTTTTTCACCAAATAAACACTTGATAATAATTTCGTTAATTTTACAAATTTTTCGAAAGATATTTCATCGAATAATTGAGTTCATTTGTGAGCAAATAAATCATTGTTACGATCACAATATTAATATGTAGCACAAATTAAAAGCTTTTAGCTTGTGGTGAATAATATGGAAAGCTTTCACGACTTTTTTGCATCTAAGCTTTATGTTCTTCAAATCATACATGTAGTACATAATTTACAACAAATGGTAATGGCAACAGTTATTAAAAACACACATATTTAAGTATTTAAAGATTTTTACCACCTGTCTCAGCAATAAATTAATAATTTTATTTTAACATCTGCAAATGTAAAAATAAATGATGAATCCAAGAAAACATTACTGGTAATTTTCTAAAAATATCGAGGCTGATTTAAATTTTATAAGATTGATAATAATTTATGTGATTTTATGTGTTGAGATTGCCCTCATTTATTTTTCATTGTTTAAAGATTTGACGAGATTAAAAGTCTGTGTACTTAATAGTTTAAATTAATGTCATATTGTAAGAGGATGATTGAGATTTAAAAAAAAAAGTCAAAACAACTGTTTTTGTTTATATAAGTTAGTTACCTATAAAAAGTTGCAAAATATTTCATTTGAAGTACTTTGGTTTTTAGCTTCTATTTAAAACCATTTTTGAGAATAATTCTAAATTATAAAAAAATACACTTATATTTAGTCTCTTTTAGTTGAAAAGGCACTTTCAAAGTCATCTTAGATTGTTTATTACGTCTATTTCAAGTTTTATAGAGGTGGAAGCGTATACTTTAATCATTTACATAAAAATGGGAGTAAAACATAAAACCCAACAACACATAAAATTTATGCATGAGATATAACTATTTTTTTAATTTCCGCTTTCGATTTTTTTTCATTCTACAATTCTAATTCAATTTTTTTTTATTATTGAATTATTAGCAAGTCGTTCATAATCATAAATAAATCTAATAGCTCTTCCGCGAGGATAAAAACCTTTTTACGCTTTGTTGCTTTGTTACCAAATATTAATTTTCATATTTTCGTTTCCCGAGAACTTACAGCCGCCGTAGTGCACCTCACATACAACACCCCATTATCAAAATGCAGCCTCTGATCGATCACCGCCCTCTTGCGCACGTCGTCCTTGGGATACAGCGAATCATCCTCCCCATACTGTCCTACCAAATACCCTGCAATGGCGTGACTCTCCCAAATAACAAAATCGTCATCAACCAAAATAGGCACAGTGTGTTGAGGATTAAGCTGCAACAGAACTTACCCTTACAAACTCAACCATCTTTTAGCTGCCCTACCTCCAGCATTTCCGGCGTCTTCAAGGCATCCTTTTCTACTTCTTCAACTTCAAGTTCAACACCCAAAGCTTTAGCCACCATTAATACAGCTCTACATGGAGGGCTTGAGAGCATAACGAAGAGTTTTGGTGCCATGGTGTGGTTGCGAGGATCGACGCTTGCTGACTGATCCTTGGAAAGGACGAAGGCGATCGAATTTGATGAGGTGACGCCTAGTTTTCCTAGTACTGGATTAGCGCTAATCGATAGGTCGGGACAAAGAAGGTCGACACGGTATTGTGATGGTTTTGGGAAATTTTTGGGGGAGGATATTGATTGAGGGAGGATAAAAAGGGGAGATGTATGGAAATTTTACGTGGAAAAGTCGTTTTTAATTGGAAACAGCGATGTAATCTGTAATGCTTAACATGAGTTACTTTTTTTAAATTGATATACAATTTCGTATAAATATTTATTGGAGGATGTTCAAATATAAAATAATTTAATTTTTTACAAATTTTTGTGGTGGATGCGCTATGGTTTACTGTTACAATATTTTTTGAGTAACCTAGTAGTCAAAATTTTCAATAAATATTTTAGACTTTAAAATAGAAAAATAAAATAAAATAAAATAGTTTTAAAATAGAAACAATTATTGGTTTAGATTTCAACAATCTTCTAATTTTTACGCTTCTAATTTTGAAGATAAACAAAAAACAGTTCATAATAATTACATTTTTTTTATTAGGAGACGTTCATTTAAAGGAAAGTAAGATTTTGGACAAAACTTAAAACGAAGACTAATATGAACAACGAAATAATTTGTTTTGTTTATTTTAGATACAAGCCCTCTACATCAACTAATTTTATATTATTGTTTACTGACTCAAAGAATCAATCTTAAAAAATATACGTACGCTGGTTTCAAAAAACATAAAATTTTATTAAACTAAATAACATTAATTAATTCCAATTTGGAACAATTCAGTTTTTGTAATAGATTTATGTGTATAATTAATAATAATGAATTATTGAGAATAATAAAATAAAAAAAATAAAAATGACAAAATGGAAAAGTAAAAAAAATAGCAAAATTTTATATTTTATTTGTGGTAACCAAAAAAAAATCAAATTGAATACTAATTTTTGTTATCTAGGCAACCAACTTTACGACACTTAGACTATATATATTATCTATTTTTTCTCACATGATTTTTATTTAAATATAGACATTAAAGAATCATATACAGGGCTAGTCACGTAAGGGATATTTCTGAATGTATTTTGTACGCAACTAACAATACAAATCACATTCACCACTTGCTACCATATTAAAAGTGATTTAATTTAGTAATCAAAGTAGGTATTAAACGCGGCTGAAAACGTCAAAATGACAGTTGATTAATTTAATTTATAATTTTATCAACTATAACAATATAGCAATATAACACAACAAATGTTCAAAGTGTGCTCCATTAACTTGAAAACATGCTTCAAGTCTATTTAGAAATGATCGTCGCACATTTCTTAATGTCTTGTGCTTTGACAAGACAATTAAATAGACATAGCAATCGTGGATACAAAATTTTATTTTAGTTTAGTGAGGAAGCTAGTCGTCTTCGCAAATTGTATTGCTATTAGAGATAATAAAAATTCAGAAATACCCCTCACGTGACTAGACCTGTATTTAAATTTTTGTGTGTTTTTTTTTTTAATTAGAAGCCTTTTCTAATTACATCAGAATTATTACCACATATTTTATGATAATTTTCAATGTAATGTAAACGGGTTTGGAATTTATTTGCCTATAAAAAATATGTGATAGTTATATCATTTATATCGCTACTTAAAATTTATTTTTAAAGATTGCATATTGCAGCTATCATTATCCATAATTAACTGAGTATGAAAAGTTGTTTTGTTTCCAAGCGATTTTTCACAACCTTCCTAAATTTTATTTTCCATTTTGAAGTTCTTTGGGTGGTTCGTCGAGTATGCGAAATATTTCTGCAAGGTTATGTTATTATACCTTAAAGGCAATGACCTTTAGATTTCGTCCTTATTTATTTAAACAGAATATTAATTAATTTTTCATCACAAAAAAAATTGCTTGACATATGCATAAACTTCAAGCAACAATTTTCTTACAAAAATTTAAAAAGATTGAGTACCTACATTATTACTAGAATTATATTGTCAATTGAATTAAATCAATTTCTAGTTGAAGTTTATTATTAAATAACCTTCGTGTCTTTAAAACTTAGCATTCTAGTTATTCACTATTTCAGTGTCAATCTTATCAGAGTGGTGCTTACTATTTTAGTCATACATATAAACGAGAAATCGTAAGTGCACGTAGATTCCAAGTTACAAGTGTTTATACCAGCATTACAAAATCTTATCAGACAGGTACTCGAATTCCGAAATCTATACTAAGCTAATAATTTTTATTTAGTTTCAGTAGCAAACCAAACAAGCTTTGACAAATCAATAATGTCCTATAAAATTATTGAAGCTGAAAAACTCTACGCAAGAGATCCCCAACTCAAGAAGCAAGATGTTGAAATCGTCCAAGAATGGTTGAAAAAACAGCCTCATTTACCACAGTTGGAAGGTACCTAGTTCATTTTTTCTCTAATGGTTTTTATCTATTTTATTCTAGAAACGCAAATACTTATAATACTTCATAGTTGTTACTATCAAATAGAAGCAACAAAAACAACAATTGATAATTATTTTACGGTACGCAGTCTCTGTCCTGATATCTTTGCTGCTCTGACTCCTGAAGCTCTCAAAATTAACTTGCCAGTGGCGTAAGTGGTTAAACTAAAAGTAAAACAAAACTGACTGCTAATCCATAGATGTATCACCGTTTTGCCCAAGAAAACCCCAAACGGTTACTCAATTATTTTACTCAGATTGTTGAACACAAAAACAGAAATGTTCAACTGTGCTAGCCTCATCAATTGCATTAACATGGTTGCTATGTTGTACTTGCATCAAAATGGATTTGATGAAGGCGTTGTTTGTTTGATGGATGCTAAAGGTTTTGGTTTAGGGCACTTGACTAAACTGAACCTAAACGCAATAAAATATGGACTATATTTAGTTCAGGTAAAACTTCTAATGTAGTTTTTAATCATTTCTAATGTGAATTTTAGGAAGGAACACCAGTGAGAATTAAAGCAATTCATATAATAAATGCTCATTCTGTTGTTAACAAAGTTATAACTTTAATTAAACCGTTCTTGCAAGCTAAGCTGTACAACATGGTAAGTAAACAACACCTTGTAACACCGTAAACTAACATTTTTCAGATAAAACTTTACGCTTCCGAATCTGACGAGTTATACAAAAGTGTGCCAAAAGACTGTCTTCCACAAGACCTCGGAGGTTCTCTTCCATCAAGTCAAGACCTAAACGGTTTGTAGAATTTTTGTTATAATAGTAAGTATTTTAAACATTTTAGAGCAAAGTTTGAACAACATACTGAACAACTACGACTTCTTCACCTGGCATGACAGTCAGAAAGTTGATGAAAGCAAAAGAGTCGGAAAATCCAAGCTTGTGAACGACGTATTTGGAGTTGAAGGAACATTCAAAAGCCTTGAAATTGATTAGGAAATGGGTGAAAAATTACGAGTAACTTAAAAATTATTATTGTGGTAAAAATAACAGTTTGCTTGAAAATTATTATTACAGGATAAGTCTCTGTTTTATTTTTTTTAGTTTTTAATAGAAATATTTTTTCAAAATATAAATGTACAAAGCTCAACAATTATTTAATGTATTATAGTTTCTGCACTTAATAAATCAGTTTTTATAAAAATTACAATACTCCTGTTTCATGCAGTAACGTAGCTATGATATGAACTAATTGTACATTCAACACAAAAAAATAGCCCATTAAAGAAATTAAAACCTTTAGGAATTTATTACAGATATAAAAAGATTTATAAAAAAAATATATAAAAAGAAAAAACGTTTTAAAAAGTGACACAGTTTTTAAACGTTATTATTTGCTCCACTTTGAGGACATTAAAGAAAGAACCTGAACTATAACAGAATAAGATTTATTATTATTTATTATTATACTCTAAAATTAGATATATTACATTATTATCTTAAAACATTATGCAATATTTGCCGTTTGAAATATTAAGAAATCAATAGCTGATAGTAATGACGTCTGTTATTCAACATCTTCAAAAGCAATGTCAGTTTTAAATCAAATATTATATCTATAAAATATGCTACAACCAAATAATTGTTAATAAGCAGTTATCCAAATCCGATTGAATGAATGATATAAGCAATTGCCAAGATTTTATTTCTTAATTTTTCATAATTACAAATCATTTACATCACAAAATTTTTCAAAAATTGTCATAACTATGTCATTTTGCTGTCCTAGTTTTGATAGAACGCTAATTTTTTTATTTTGTTGTAAGTAGCCACAGACAGGTTTGGGTCTCAAGAGTATGCTAATTTAAATTTATCCAGATGGTTCAATTCCCCATACGTGCGGTCATATCCATCAGGTGATGGTTAGCGGCTAAAATAATTTCCAGCAAAATATTATAAGAAATACCGTACCTGGTTTGGTACATTTTAAGGTAAAAATTATTTCTAATTATAAACATCATTTCGTTCTTTTGTTGTCGTTATATAAGATCCAAGAAAGCGTAAAAACTAAATTTAAGATTTTTAGTTGCCGCCCCATCTGAAAATAATCAAAATTATATGAATAAGTGAATACTCGCCTCCCACACACACGAGTTAAATTGGTTGCATAACACCTTAAATTTTAATATACAAGGATTTTCTTTCAATTTGGAATTTCATGCATTCTTCCACATTTTGTAACGGCTGTTTGTAGACTTTATCTTTCGAACTTCCAAATATTAACAAATCCAAAAAAGTGGGACAAGGGAAACGAAGAAGCCATTTTGGATTAAAATTTTGATTAATTGATCGTCATGTGATTACTAATATTTGTTGTATCTCACTCCTTAAACTCTATCTTGAAAAAATATAGGTCTAATTATTCCTGTTCGTGACACAACTGACCACACACCCACTTTCACAGAATGTAAAGGTGTTTCTTCAAATTCATGTGGATTTTCAGTGGACTAAATTCGGCGGCTTTGTGAATTTACATTACCCGATAGATGGAAGCAAGATTCATAAGTAAAGAAAAACAAATCTAAAATTTTGTTGCCATTCATATGATGCAGAAACTACTGACAACATGCAGCGTAGATAATCAGCTGGTTTGAGTTGTTGCACTAATGATATTTTGTAGAATTCATGTGCAACCTCCATTTTAAAATTTTCTGGCAAATGCTTTGTGATGCATTAGATTTTCCATTAAGATTTTTTAAAACTTTGTTCCATTCGTTGCCTTACATCTTCAACAACTTCTTTAATCTGAGACCTGCCAAATTTTTATCTTTGCACCCTTGAACAGATGTATCCGCTGCTCGTTCTTGTGATGTGCCTATTAATACCTGAAGAAAAGTTAGTTTTTACATTTTTATTTACTTTGTCTTTTTAACAGTTTGTAAGGTAAATAAATAAAGAAAAAATTAAAAATAAAATTATAATTTTTAGACCATTTCAGCAAACAAAATATAAGAAAATATATTTTTGTATCATTATAGAATTAAATTACTTTGCACTACATTAAATATTAGTTAATATTATATACAAAGTGGCTTACTTTCGGGACAATATCTTAATTATTTATAAATATATTTTTACAAAATTGAAAATCTAGATAAAAGAATTAGTAAAAATGGATGTGAAACAATCGATATTAGTCTTGTTTAAAAATGTTAATTTTATTTGTTATAAAATAAATAAACATCAATTAAATGGAGAGTTGTCTTGACGGTACATCAATTACATACATCATATTACATAAAGTTACTTGGCCTACAAAATGGTAAAAATACCATATTTAAGCTAAAAGTATAGGAAAAGTAAAGTTTTTTTCTAGGAAATAGATAAAAGGAATTGTCTATAAAAAACAAGTATAACTGAACAATGTTAAATGTCGTGAGATTTGTTTTGAGACAATCAAAATTTACAAAGATTACAACAGAATATGTTAGCAGATAAGGTTTGAAAAAATTGCTATTTAATATTTGTTCATAAAAATACACAATCTACATTTTAGATATTAAAACAGCATTCACTACATTACATGTTAGTAAATATTTTTTTAAAATATTTATTTATAGTCAAAAACAACTTATGTAAATATAGCGTATACAAACCGGCGCATCCACCATTATAAGATATAGAAAATAAAAATCACTTTGAAAAAGGGTAGTGTCTTTTTTCGTTTTGTAGACAATTTAATTTCTTTACATATAATTTTATATTTTATTATTATTTTTCAAATAAACAAAATATTGTTGAAAATTACCGTTATTCTTACTCTGCTGACGTATTATACAAGTGACTGCTGTGACGAAAACGTCGTTTAATTGTTGTCTAAAATAGATCTCAAAAATTTAGTTCAGAAAACTATAAAAAGCAAAGAAAGTTTCCATTTTCTTACCGCATTTACTCTAAAAAACATCTTGTTAAACTAAGATTTTACTTAAGATTTGTTTTGAACAGTTTGTGGAATAATAAAAAGTAAAAATGTCATGCTTTTTACGATAAAGAGAATCTCAAGCAGTTTAAAGAAGGTGAGGCTTCTGTTGACGCTTCAAAAATAATAAAAAAGCATTTAAACCATAATAAAATTAACGATAAATTTATTGGAATGTGAAATAATGCGTAAAAGAAATGAACTAACTAAAAACGGAGCAACTAGAAGATAAAATTGAATGTGAATTTTACAGCTTTAATCAGCCTAATAAATAAATTTCAAAAATATCTATTTTAAGACAATCATAACAGGTATTTTTCGTATCGATTGAGAAAAAAAATGTAGCTACTATTACATACAAATATAAATTTTGTGCAAACTCATTATAAAAATAACCATTTGGTTGTCAAACAAAATCAAGGTTTTACATTTAAAAAAATTATCGTAGGTTTATTAACGAACTTGTATGAAAATCTATCGAATAATTTGCATCGACATAACATCTTATACATTAAACCAATCAAAAATGTCGATTGTATTTACCAATTTCTTCTCTCTCTACTCTCTCATTACTGAAATCTATTGTGTGTTACTGCAAGTTTAACCTACATTACTGTATAAAACTTAGGATCATCCGAATACATAAGTAATGATTAAAATGATTACTAAAATATCCGAACATCATTACCAATTATAGCTTATTCTTGATATCTCTGTTAATGTATTGAGCGGTATGTGTTAGTGGCATAAAAAGCAGTTGTAAATTAAGAGTGAAAAGGATCAAAAATAATTAGAATAAGTAGCAAGAGTATCAAAGAAATCACCTGAAGGTAAGTAAATTATTAGGAAAAGCTGGTGATTTTACATAATAGATGACTGTTGTTTTAATAGATGTGCAATTTTGCAGTTTGGTTGCAATTAATTGGATTCTACACTATTGACATTTCAATTACTAAATTATTGACGTCCCTACGCTATTAAACATGCATAATTATAGATTTTCCCATAAAAAAAATAAAATAAACCCCAACATTTATTCTCAAGGTTTACTTGCGACATTTTGAGAATTTTATGAGGAAAATGTACTCCATAAATGTTTTAACATATCTAATTATCTAAACATCAAAACTAATTTATTTTAGCAGTATTATTGGTTTTGTCATTTAGTTAGTACTATTAGATGCGTATATATTTTTACATTTTGACTTTTAGGTCATCGATTTATTTAGTCTTATATTAACCTTTAACCAGACGGCACCTCGTCACTAGAATAAAAGGTGAATTTTGGTCACTATTCAATTTTATAAAAATTTGTATATAAGATATTCTTCATAGTTGTTATGTCCACCAAAGGTAAATTAAAGGTAAGTTTTCATAAAAAAAAATCTTATATTTTATACAACGTATTTCTAATTACTACAAGGTTTTATGTTTTCTACAAGTCTGACCTACAATACTTCATAAAACTTCATTGTTCTACATGATTTGATTATAATGATTACTAAATTACCAGAACGTCATTATCAATTATAGCTTATTACCATTGTGCATGCATTAAGCAATATCTATTTAGCGGTGTAGAAAGTAGTTGTAAATGATAAGTAGGTAAGTACTCTACAATTTTTATCAATGGTAAAGTATATGAACGTTGGTAAAATGTGTTCAAAAAATTGTACAGGGTACTCTAACACTAATAGAACTATCAAAAATGTGTTAATTTTTGAAAATTGTAAAAGCTAGAATCTTAACCATTTTTTCCCAGCGTCAGAACGCCCGAAAAGCTGATTTTTACTACTTTTTAGATCTATCTGAAAATGATCGCCTATTTTTTTTCAAAAATGAATCAGTTGCTAATTCATATTGTGTGTAAACTTTTTTTTAAAAATTTGTGCAAAAGTGCTATTATATAATCGTAACATTAATTTAATTATCTCAACATTTGCCGTAAAAATTTCAGATTGTCAACAAACTGACCGAAAATATAAAATATCGTAGTGCTTAATTTATCGCTGTTACTAATTGTGTATTTCAAAATTATTGGCGTAATATATATTTTGTTAGAAATAGAAAAAGCATTAATTAAACGGGCTCTATTATGCTGAAATTGTTGCCACCTCTTTAGATTCATTACTAACAACAAATATAGAAATTGCTGGATTAGTCATGAGAGTAATGTAGCTTCGTCAACTCAATTCTCAGATGGAAGACCGATGGAGTCTAAGAATGCGATAAAAAAATTATCTTCCAGAAACCATCTACAGCGACAGAAAATATTCACTACCTACATTGTCTGAAAACAATTTGAGTGTTTCATTTAAAAATATGAATATTTTTAGGTTTTGTAAAATATTATAAAACCAAAAAGTTTTTTTTTTCTTTTAAGATTGCAGCTGCTGTTACATAAAAAAATTGATTGATTTATTTTCATTATTTCTAAGAGTAAAAAAATTATACGTTTAAAAATATACTTAAACACTTAATTTAATTTCAATATGACAACAGTTTCATTATTTTGATTACAGTTAACATTTGCCATTGTTTCTTTTTTTTATAGCTTGTGGACTACCTTCGTTTTATAAACTTAGGTTCTTTCTCCGAAAGTTTAAGCAGCTGTCTTCACTTTTATGGTTTCCTGCAAAGTATTATGTAGATATAATTAGTATATAAACGTATGAGCATCATTCGTAAGTGTTAAAAATTATCTAATTTACTTTTTCTGAGATGAGCTTAAACGTATCTCATTTTTGACACCACAAAACTAAAAACAGTACGGTAGGCACTTGAATGATACGGTTAAAACAAATAATATGACTTTTGCTACAACATGGCGACAACTAAAATAATAATGACACTCTCAGCAGTAGTTTTTACATTTTACTATTCCGATTGAAATTTTAACACAAATGAGGTACGAAGTTGACGTAAATTTTGACAAGAAATGCTTGTTAATTAATCTGATGTCAACATGAAAAGTTCGTTAATAATTTGTTTTTACATAATGTTAAGTTGATTTACAGAAGCTTTAAGTGTTAAAATAAAAATTCCAAATTTAACCACATTGGATAAAAAAAAAAACATTGTCAGAGCTTTTTGCTGAAATTTTAATTAAAATTAAGATAAAAATGAAAATAAAAATAAATATATTGCTGATAAAAAAAATACCGGCAATTCTCAGATTAACACAAAAATTAGTAAACTTTAGATCTTTTGAGTGTCGCCTTGCCTCGCTACTCCGTATGTAGCATAAAATACTTACTATTTTGCATCAGATTTTAGTGCTTGTTCGGCTGCTAAAAGTTTCAGACTTATACCTTTACAAAAAATTGCTTTTTTGAGAGTAAGTGGTGAGAACCCTGTACATTTGTTACATTTTAAACTTATTTACTAAAATAACATTTTTACATTTTTTGGCATACTTTGTTTTAGGTCTATTAAACATTTTATATTTTTCTCACAAAAAAAAGTTTAAAAAAATAATAAAAATATGGCTTTGTGCAATAGTTTGAAATACTTTTCAATAAACGGTAAGTTTTTACTTTGTAGATTCAATGGTAGTGAAAATAATATTTAATGTTGTCGTATATTTTTATAGGACGTACATGTCTCAAAGTATCTCGAATGATCTGCATCGATATTTTTGATATCACACCGATAAAGTATTGGTTGTATTTGATAATTTTTTTTTCGTATCTCTCACATCACTTCAAGCTATTATATTTCTCTACAAATTTAGCTTACCATACTTTATACAATTTGGGCCCGCTTATTTCATAACGTTATACGTAAGATAATTGTCAAGTCTATCAAATCTATTAAACTAATAAATTATTTTTGTTTAGGAACTGGTCGTCATGATTTTTGTGCCATTAGCTATACATGAGATAAAAACAAAAAAAATAAATTTAACTTTTCAAAACCAGGAAGCCATTGAGCAAAATAAAATAATTCTTTTTGTGTGCATGTTGTATTCAATTTTCAGTGTTAGTTTAGGAGTAGGAACGGGGGTTATATTTGCATTATACGCAGACAAAGACTCTAAACTAATCTATACGCTTTCTTATTTTGAAAGTATTTCTTTTCAATGGAAAAATCTTCTCATGCTGGAATACAAGTTGACAGTGATATTTATCGGTTACATTGTATTAGTTTCACCCGCACACTACATGGTTTATATTTTCATACATTTTAAATTGCAAGTTACCACTTTGATTCATCACATTGCGACCATTGAACAGTATTCTGAAGAAGTAGAAGATTTAAATCAATATTGTAATAACTCAATCGAAGAAAGATTAATAACATCTATAAAGCTTCATGCCGACTGCTGCAGGTAATAAAATTCATTATTTTTAAAATCGTAGAAAAAGTTAGTGCATTTAATAATACTTATTTTCAAGATTTTTTTTATTCAATAATTTTAGTATGGTTCAAGATATTTTAAACAAAGTACAAACTGGCGTTTATTGTTTACAAATCATGAGCTCTTTCCTCTTGGCAAGCGTTGTTGTTATTGTCTTCACGGTTGGTATCACATCTTTTTATTATTTCTTACAGAATGTCTTTCAGATAGGAGACTTGGATGTAGATGGATGGTATTTACGAATGACAATATTTACAATTGCCGCGATTTTAACACTTGCTGCGATTACAATTAGTGGTCAATATCTTGAAGATTTGGTATGTCAAACACTTCTCAAATATTTGTTTTTAAATCTTGTTTATTTATAGCCAAGCGAAGTCTACAAACAGCTGATCAAGCTCAAATGGTACAAATGGAACAATACAAATCAAACATTATATCTTCTGTTTTTGACCAATTCACTGATTTCTTATAAAGTACAGTTTTCTGAAAATATTTCGGTCAGTTACAGAATGTCAATTCAAGTATGTTTACCTATAGATAACTTATAATATCAATGAAATTGTTTGTTGTAGCTTGTTAAAACATTTTTTTCAGCGACATCTATTGTATATGGTTTACGACGGTCAAACAAAACTTAATCATTTTTAAAAATTTGTCATTAAAATACTCAATTTTTACTAATTCTATCTATTATATCGTCATTTCACATACATCACCTTAAACAGTGTAATGTATTAATATTAATTAAGATAACAGTTAAGCTTATATTTAGTTAATAGAAAACTAAATTTACATTATCTTAGCTAGACTATAAATTTGCACTGTGACTTAGACTTTTGTAGAATTTGAAGTGCGTAGTTAGTAGTATTTGAAGAAAATTTAGTTTCCATAGTGATTTTTCGTGTCTGCTGAACGCCAATTGTTGGTAACGTAGTAGTATAAAAACACAACACTGTTAATGGAAACTGATGCAGAAAATAAAATTAGATCAATTTAGTAGGTAAAATTAAAAAAAAAAATTTTGTTTTTTTATATCTACTTCTAAAAAGAGACAAAGTTTGTAAATTTAATCAATTAAATTGCATTACAATAGGTAATAATTAATATAGTTTTATGAATATTTATCTTTTGTTAAAGAAAAAAAAATGTTGCACACAAGAAGGCGTATCTACCATTAAACGCTTAAAATGTATACGATCTATAAAATAAAAAAGATTTTAGAATTTAATTAATCATTTGACCAACTAAAATGCAAAAAAAATGACGTAGTAGGTAATTTTTCTCCTAAATATGTACAATTTAATTTTGTACATGGTTCTTATATTTTAAGTAATAAGATATTTCATAACTACGCCTGAAAGTTTAATAGAACAATAAAAAAGAACGATAGAGAAATAAATCTGCAATTAAAACTAAAAACGACACAACTCTAAAATAAAACTAAACATTAACTCTTCAACTTTAAGAACTATTTCAAAGAATAACCATAGTCAAAAAAATTTGGAGCTTATTGAAAGAGATTTGACAATGAACGATAAGTACACAAAAACAAAAAGATACTCTAGAACGAAACGAAGAAACTATAAAAGATTTAAGTAAAAGCAAAGAGAAAAAAATTAGCACCGAACTTCAGACAAAATAGTTTTGGTTTGATTCATCTGACCTAACTTAATAAAAAAAAATATATACTGTATTTAGTTTAATTTAAAATATGTAATGCAGATTACAAATATTAAGATTGTCTTTCCCAAGACCTCAGTGGGTTTTTTCCATTAAAATCTAAACGGTCTGTAAAGTTCTTATGCTTACTGTCATACTAAGTATCATGCTTGGTATGACAGTAAGCATAAGGAGTAGAGTAAAATTGGAACATCCTGCTGTACAAAAAGTATTAAGTTTTTAACATATGGACAATTACTAACTAACTGTAGTCATACCTCAGGCATTCTCGGGACACATATTTCTAGGAGATTGAGAGTGTTCATTCTTGGCGCAATGAAAAAGATCATCAGCGGTTAAAAACGATTGTTGTCGCTTTATAAATAATATAGAACTGATTAGTAAAAGTATCAACAATAAACTTTTAAACAATAATAAAAACTGAAGGTGTAAAAAGGTGCCTGAAAGATTAATCGAACAAAAAAAAAACGATGAAGAAATAAATCGGCAATACCTAATTAAAACTAAAAACGACAAAACTAAAATATAAAACTGAAAATAAACTTCAGAGCTTAAATCTTATCCAAGAACAACGAGGCTACGTATAAAGTTTATTAATAAACAAATTGAGTTAATTAATTAAAGAATGCTTCAGATGAAAGAAGGTTTGCCACGGTTATCTGAAACATTGTAAATGTACTAGCGAAGAAAGATTGAAGACTTTTTGTTACAACAAAATTTAAAAATTATTAACTAAAAACTATTAACTATTATTTCTTTGCCTGACAGCACGTTGTGGACGACGAACTTGGAATTGAAGGCACGTTCAAGAAGCTTGAAATTGATTATATGAACGATTGAAAATACGCATTTGCTTGAAAATTGTTGTAAATATAAAATAATAGCTATTTAAAGTTGGCAGTTATACAAGACATTTTAATAACCAGTAAGTTCAAGGTAAGAATTTAATAATAAAAAAATTATTCTATAGATTTACAGAAAATACTTTCCCTAATCACAAGCTTTTATGTTTTACTACAAGCTTAATCCACATTAATTTATAAAATTATAGCTATTTCTTATAACCGTTGCCCATTTATTGACCAATAACTGTTCAGTGGTATAGAAAGCGGTCGTAAGTGATAAGTAAGCACTTACTCTAAAATTTCTGTTAGCAGGAAACTATAAAAACGTTGCCAAAATTTTTGTGCAAGAGAGTAATCAAACATTGATAAGTTTATAATTAACTAGTCATGTTCGCGACACGTTATTATTACGTTTTATCTTTTCCCGGCCGTTAAGATATTAATTGGTAAGAATCTCTTTGTATACTATTTATGGTTTTTCTTTTTGTTTACATAACCAGGTTTACTTAATTATCTATGTACTAAATTTTAAATGCGGTATAAATTAACTTTTCAAGAGTTTATTCTAAAAAAAAATCACCCCGTGTTTAATGTACCTACTAATTGTATACATTTTTTGTTTTTGTGTATACTTTTCATACTGCATGCTTTTTTTGAGCGATATATAAAAGTTACAACTTTTTATAACAAAAAAATTTACAAAGTATTATGGTTCTCATTAAGGTTATACAAACTTTATACAAACGAAAAAAAAGAATTCATCAATGATTTTCTTTTTGCATACGGAGCATACATATCATAACATACATAAGTGTCTCAAATAATGTGCAGCGATATCTTTAATTTCAGACTTATCGAATATTGGTAGTATCTAACAATTACTTGTTTGGGATCTCTCTTTTTCTTTCAAATTATTTTATTTCTCTATACATATAGCTCACCTTCAAAGAGAAAGAAAAAAGGAAGTAAAGTTTAGAACATCAGTATTGTCTTTTTTACCTGTTACAGATTACTGATTTTTCAATTATCTAATGCACCTACTGTCAGATGCGTATTGATTTTTTGATTGTTCTAGACAATTTTTTCCAACAAACTTTGTCACTAAATTAACGGATAAATTTGAATAACCTTTAGAAGAAATAATTTACCGAACTTTCTTCTCGTAACTACTAACTTTTTTACAAGCTTAACCCACATTTATTTATAAAATTATAGCTAATTCTTATTACCTTCACTAATATATTGACTAGTAGCTTACAATCGAACACAGCCATAAAAGATTAGTAAGTATTCTAAAATGTCTGCTAATCTTAAACTATAAAACGTTGTCAAAATGTATACGAACACTAATAGAAACTTCCAAAAGAGCCTTAATCTTTAAAGATACAGACTCCGCCAACACTTATAATTTTTTTATGAGAATTATCTCATATTTTGGTTTTTATTCAAGAAAACAATAACAAAAATTTATTAGTTTATATTTAATTATATATATAATTTATGCAAGTGTATTCATAGTTTGTGAAAATATTCTATTTTATTGTCGCGATATTAAATTAGCTAAAAAGCATTTGCCTTCAAAATTGTATGCTGCGTTTGAAAGAAATTTTTAATTGAAACCTATCGTTATCAAGTACTATTAGATAATTTGTGTAGATATAAAGTAAAACCTGCTTAAGTTCTGCTGTGATCGATAACATAAAATTAAAACTTACTTCATGATTGTGAATTATGCGATTGTGTGTATTTCTGGATAAAGTAGAGGGATTTAAGCATTTAGTTATCATTATTAGAATACCCAAAATTATTTGTGTAAGATAAATATTTTTGGAAACCGTGGAATAACGTAAATAATAATAAATTCTTATTAATTAATTTGATATCATTAGTATAAAAATGACCTCCTGTACTCGACTTGTATCTTTAAAAATAAAGATTTTTTGGGGGTAGGCAAAAGTGTTAAAAATCCTGCATATTTTTTACATTTAAAAAAAAACTTTAATACAAAAATAACATTAAATAAACAGTGTTCTTGTTTTAAATTACTTCTAAGTCCTAAAATGTTCTAGATGTGTTTTAAAAACTACAGATTTGAAATGACATCATAAAAAATCTTAACTTCTTAAGTTTGGTGATCGTTCCTCGAGGATTAGAAAATGAGCCATTTTCGTGCGTTTTGGCTAGAATAAGACGGTGCCTCGTTCGACTAAAATGGTTTAACAGTTTTAACACAAGATTTTCTATTTCTTTCATTTATTAAAAAGCTAAGAAGGTTGAAGATTTTTTTTTGTTACAAAGAGGGAATGTGCTACAAATTTTAAAACTATATCAAACAGTGTTCCCTGTAAACAAAAATCGAACTATCTTTTCGTTCATATTCATCCATATCCATATCCATATCCTTTGTTCGAAAAAGTCACCTGTATTTAGTGTAGGTTTTTTGGATATTTTTTACAATATATGCTTTTTTTAGGTAAACTATAAAACTTATAACTTTTTATAACAAAAAAGTTTAAAAAATATCATGACTCTTATTAAGTTTATGAAGACTTTGTATAAAAATTTAAAAAACTGTTCCATCAATGGTACATTCAAACTATTAAAAATTGATAATAATAAAAATAATTCTGATTGCTTATAGAACGTACATATCTCAAAGCGTGTCAAATAATTTGCATCGACATCTTTGATTTCAAACCGATCAAATATTGGTTGCATTTAACAATTGGTTTTCTCGGTTTTTTTTCATTACTCCAAACTGTTTTATTTCTCTACAAATGTAGCTTACTTTACTTTGTTCAGTTTGGACCCATTTACTTCATTTTGTCATACGTAAGTTAATTGTCACGTCTATGAGCTTAAATCATTAAGTTAGTATTTTGCAGGAAATGGTTTCCATGATTTTTGTGCCATTAGCTACGCGTGAAGTGAAAACAAAAAAAATTGATTTAAGCTTACAAAACCAGGAAGTCATGAAAAAAAATAGAATAATTCTAATTTTATGTATGTTATACTCAATTACGAGTGCAATTTTGGGATTAGTATCTGCGATTTTATTTGTTATATACTCAGAGACAGATGCGAATCTAATCTATATTCTTGATCTGTTTAAAAATGTTCCTTATAAATGGAGAAATCTTCTAATGTTGGGATATAAGTTTACAGTGTTTTTGATCGGTTATGTAGGAATGATCTCACCAGCACATTACATTGTTTATGTTTTTATACATTTTAAATTGCATGTTACCACTTTGATTGACAACATTGCAAACATTGAAAAGTATTCTGAATCCACAGAAAATTTGGATAGAAATATTAATGACTCTATAAATGAAAGAATAATAGCTTCTATAAAGCTCCATGTCCAGTGTTGCAGGTAATTTTTTTTCTTCTTTTAAATAAAACACATATAATTGTAAAAAAACTAAAGCATGTATTTCTATTAAATTTCAAACATTCTGTTATTTAACAATTTTTAGTATGCTGCATACAATCTTGAAGAATATAAGTTCTGTCGTTTATTGTTTCCATATACTGGGAAGTTCCACCATAACAAGCTTTGTTGTTGTTATCTTCATGGTTGGTATCATAACTTTATTATTTATCTAAAAAGAAATTTTTAGATAGAGGACCGTGGTATACATGGATGGTATTTACGGATGGGAATATTTACAATTACCACACTTCTGACACTTGCAGCAGCAACAATTAGCGGTCAACATCTTGAAGATTTGGTCTGTCAAATACTTCTCAAATACTTACTTGTTTATAGATCTCTCTGCTTTACAGCCAAGCGAAATCCACAAAGAGCTGGTTAAGCTCAAATGGTACGAATGGAACAAGACAAATAAAAAACTTTACCTTATGTTTTTAACTAATTCACTAATATCTTTTAAAATAAAATTTTCGGAAAATATTTCTGTCAGTTACACAACGGCAATTCAGGTATGTCTCCAGAAGCATTGTAATTCCAATTATATTGTTAGTTTTAGCTTCTTAAAACATTTTTTTCGGCAATATCTGTTGTATATGGTTTACAACAGTCCAAACGACTTAAGTATTCTTAAAAAAACGTAAATTATCAAAATATTTAATTTCTGAAAATTCTATTTATTGTATTGTCATTTTGCTTACGTAACTTTAAATAGTTAAGTGTAACAATTAAGGTAATACTTTAGCTTATGTCTAATTAATTAGATTAACAATAAATAAAGATATCATACATTTGCTCTGCAAATGGCGTTTCGTGTAAATTTTAAATATCTACCTTGTAAATTTTTATGGGTCTGCCTAGGAACTCATTGAATAAAATGGAATAAAAATTAGTTTTTAGATTTTTATTTCCTCGTCTTTAAACTTAATTTTGTTAGTAATAGAAAAGTATAATAAAAATAAACGTAAACACAAAAATAGAAAAAAATGTAGTTTATTTTCAAAGCTAGAATTTAGAAAAAAAAGTTTTATTTCTGCTTTTAAAACACCAACTTTGTCAGTTTTAACAATTAAATCACTCTGCGTTAAATTATATCTTAATCAATATTATTTAATTTTATATTAATACCTATTTATTTATACCGAGCGATGCAAAAGTATTTCTATCAAGTGGGTCATAAAAGTGAACACGTATCTACCTATGTCTTTTCATAACACCATAAAAAAAATAATAGACTAATAAAAATTAAAGTGTCAAAATAATAACAAAATCAATTTATGAGACGATATTTTTTTTACTTTCATGACCAAATTGATTGAAAGGATGGATCAGTACATCTTAAGCAGTTGATATCTACAATATCTAATTACATAGTTACAAATATTTGTATTCTGGTTTAATTTCTTGTCAAGAAAGAAAATCAAAAGTAAATATTTTGGAAATATACCGACGCATCTACCGCTTAATATCCAATAATAAATCTAAAAAATAAAAGTTTCATTATTTTAAAATGGTATTATTTTTTAAGATGTAAACATGATTTAAATAACATTAGGCAACAAAAAAAATACGTTTTTTTTTTCCCAGAGATTTAATTGTGTGATTCGGGATCGCCATGCTATAGGAAACTTAGAACAGTAAATAAAACATCTCAGTCACGTATAGTTTTTAAGAGAAATTTATTTTAAATTTAGCAATTTTTCGTAGTTACTTTAAGGTTAATACGTTATTTAGACTTTAAAAATAAACTTGTTGTGTGTTTGTTCTTTTGGTCGTCTATTGTAAGAAGAGGTCGGTGTCTCTCTAACCAAAAACCAACATTAGTAATACTTTTTATTTTCTTCTTGGTAAATATAAAACAAACAAAAAAAGCAAAATAAATCCGGAAAAAATTGACACAACAGCGAAACATGGTAAAAAAACCGAATGTAGACTAATACTACAACATGGTATTATGATTGTTTGTAACAAAAATTTAAAGCTACCCTTTTAAATTGATCAAAAAAATTTATTTAAAAATAAAAATAAAATCTCATTATCTATACGTGATTGAAATAAATGGTCATTTTTCTGATATTAGGTGCATGATTATCTACAAACTACGCTATAAATTTTCCCCGGGAAATTTTGAGTGTTGACTAGTGTAATTAAAGATTAAAAAAAAGAAAAGTAGGCGTTGTTTCTTTTAGAAAATTAACGTGTTTTATTTAATTTCATAGTTGGCTTTCCTGGCTGTTATTTTTTGGCAAATAGACAGAATGTCGTTGAAAATTACCGTTGTTCAATCTCCATGATTTGTACTATTGCAGACCTGTTCAACAAGTGACTACTGTCGTCTAACTTTATCTGAAATGGATCTCAGTGAATTAGCTGAAGAAACTATAAAAAACAAAGTAAGTTAGATTAATAGTGCCTCTATTTTTAACGCATTTACCTTAAAAAGAGCATCTCACAACAATCACTAAAATTGGACCAAAATGAAGAAACAATCATACAGGAAGTACTGCTAAATATTGTAGAAACGACAACAACACAAAAAAATATCAACCCTGAAAGCTTGCTAAGCAAAGATTTTAATATAATGCTTAAGGTATTCTCGGGGTATATGGAACAGCTGAAAATGAATTTGTCTAGGATATCCGAGAGTGTTTATTGTTTGTCTGATGAAGAGAATTGCAAACGGTTTAAAGAAGTCGAGATTACTTTTACTGACGCTTTAAAAATAATAGAAACGATAAACAAAGATATCAAAGATAAATATCAAAACGATGATAAAGAAGTTTGTGAAAAAAATTATTTGGAGCGTGAAAGTTTGTTAGAACAAAAGAAAAAATACGATAAAGAATTAAATCTGGAATCATTAAAACTAGAAACGTCACAACTAGAAGATAAAATTGAAGATGAGCTTCACAGTCTTGAAAAGCTTATCAAAGAACAACGAGACCATAACCGAAAGCTTGTGGAGTTTATTGAGAGCGATACTACAATGAACGATAAGTAAACACAAATCACGATGCTTAGAAACGTTTGTTAATTAAGTAATTTAAGGATACTTCAGGTAGAAGAAAGTTTGTTACATTTGCCTGGAGAATTAAAAGATGCTTTAAAACAAAACGAAGAAAATATAGATTTAAGTAAAAGCAAAAAAATCGTGAATGATCAAAACTCAAGTAGCCAAATCGAGAAAAAGAAGGAACCAAGTATGGAATATCTTCTGAATAAAACTGGATCTACTAAAAGTTTGTCCGAAAAAGAAAATCAACTTTCTGAATGTAAAAGTCAAACACATCAAATCACAAAAGTACTTATATTGTTTGAAAATTCTTAAATTACTTCCTTTGCTAACTATTGTTTCAGGAAATTGAACAGATTACGGTGCTACAAACATCACTTGAGAAAAAACTCAGTTTCTTCCAACAAAACATTGTAGATGCTGAGAAAAATTCATTTGAATACAATTTTGATACAATCATCAAGGACCATGAAGACTTACTCTCAAATTCGGAGAAGTTGTTAAATATAATTACAGAGAGTGATCCTAAAATAAGAAACCAAATAGAGCAAACCTTTCCACATAAGAAAGCCACCAAACTAACAGAAAAAAATAAGAATATGGAAGAAGAAAGTCATAAAAACACTGAACTGAGAGAGGAAATCGACGAACTTCAACTGCGCAACGAATATTTAGGACAAAATATAAAACATTATGAAACGATTATAAAACTTATGACAACACACAAAGAAAAAATGCGAACTATTCGGGAAGAAAATCAAAAGATGCTAAAATTGTTGCCCATAAATTTTGAAGATGTGAACGATGAACTTGGAAAGTCAGTTGTAAAAAAATGTGTCAAACCGTCACCGCGAACACCGCAAAAGTTGTGCAATAAACTACAAAGCAGCCAACCAAAAAAACGAGGAATTTCTACGAGCAATACTAATAACCGCTGTATAGAAGGTGAAACTTTGAACTACGCCAAAAAGGTGTCAAAAGAAAATAAAAAACAGAAAAGATAAATTTGGTGAGTTATTCAGAGAAAACCTTCGTTTCAGGATGGAATTTTCAGGTAGCTACCATATTGTAATTCATTTGAAGATTGCGAGTTGGAGTTATCA
The DNA here is from genome assembly GCA_030157275.1 of Cynaeus angustus. Classification (NCBI taxonomy): domain Eukaryota; kingdom Metazoa; phylum Arthropoda; class Insecta; order Coleoptera; family Tenebrionidae; genus Cynaeus; species Cynaeus angustus. Next base: position 16,157,523 of record CM058059.1, read on the forward strand.
GTAGAAACACGCGCCCTTTGTTGGAAGAAAAATATGTATTTACATGTTATGAAAATTACAACTTAAATCTCCCCACATGCTGCAATTGTAACTTTTTCAGTAGGAGTCCCACTTTTGGTCCCACACCTTTCCATTCTCCTGACAACATCCATTCCACTTATAACATGTCCAAAGACTACATGCTTTCCATCAAGCCAATCTGTCTTTGCTGTGCAAATAAAAAACTGGGATCCATTAGTATTTGGTCCTGAATTAGCCATAGATAAAGTACCAGGACCCACATGTTTTAGATTAAAGTTTTCATCAACAAATTTTCTCCCATATATAGACTTTCCTCCTGTGCCATTGTGATTAGTAAAGTCGCCCCCTTGACACATCTAGGAACAATAATTTTTAATAAAACAATAAGCAGCAGAAAAAAAAAACATACAAAATCTGGTATAATTCGATGAAAAGTTGACCCTTGGAAACCATAGCCCTTTTCATGAGTGCATAAACAACGGAAATTTTCAGCTGTTCTAGGCACAACATCTGCCCTAAGCATCATTGTGATTCTTCCAACCTCAGTTTTGCCAATTTTTATATCAAAATAAACTTGTGGGTTCTTAACTTTTTTATTCTCGCCTTTTTCTGTACCCTGCAAAGTTTGGTAAGCACAGCGTGAAATTGCTACATTATTCTTACTCCTTCTAAAGCCTCTTTATCTTCTTCTATAAGATCATTGACTGTCTTTCCTATAGTTTCTCCCGCGTGCTGCTGAAGCCACGAGTCTTCAGACCATACCGGTCGAGTTGATCCTTCTTTAATTCGTTGTGGTTTAGCTAAATTAACGCGTATTGTCCTTCCAAAGAGCTCAGAGTCATTCTAGAAAAACATATGTAATACTGGCTTTAATAAACATACAACATTACCATGTTGTCGATAGCGGCAGCAGAATCCTCGGCGCTCTCAAATTCGATAAAAGCGAACCCCCGATGTTTCTCTGTTTCATAGTCTAAAGGAATCTGAATGTCGACGATATCGCCAAATGGAATGAAAGCAGCATTAAGAACTTTTTCGTCGACTTCTTCAGCTAGTCCACCGACGTAGATCGTTCGTTTTGAGCCGGTACTCATTGTAAATTCATTAATTGTGTTGTTTTAGTTTAAATAACTTGAACATAAACATTAACATAACCTCATTTTTCGAGACACAACGATTGTGAAAACGAACACCCTAGATTGCGCATGTACCAACATAAAAAAAATTTGAGTGGGAGAGACACTTGTCAAGGACTTTTTACGAAAGTATTTTCTCAGGTGAAAGATATGATTGTGTGATATGGCTTAAATTAAAAAATTCACTTTTAAATTGGTTTTGTTGTTATAAAAGCATGATTTTAGTTTATCACGTATTGTTGTGAAGTAAGCCCCCAATGATTTCAGTTTTGTCTAGGGACTTTTTTTGATTTTTGGTGTTGTCACCTGTCAAGTGCACTTGACAGGGGCAACGAACGACAACTTTCCTCGTTTGTCTCAGCCATGTTGGCCTGTATGAGTAGAAATTTTAAGTTTTGCGCGAGATCTTGAGGCTGGAAGTAATAGAACATTATGCCCAAGTGTGATGTTAAGACGAGGTATATACCAGCGACATTTGCTTGGACTTTACTGTTAGTAGCAACAACACTGTTCTTCTACTATCCGTGAGTTATTCCCGTCCAGTGTTTATGTTACCAAATTTAGCAAAACTATTAATTTGATAGAGCCCGGTATTATCTATCGGATTACCCATGGGTCCCAGCGTACCAAGGAGTCATCACGTTCTTTGTCTTAGCCAATTTCACTTTGGCAACTTTCATGGATCCTGGAGTCATACCAAAGGGTGATTAAAAAAGTGTTAAGCAGTCTCAAGGTTCACAGTGTGATTGTAGCTCCTCCAGACGAAGACCGAGAAGATGATTTTAGAGCTCCTTTGTATAAAAACGTGGAGATTAACGGGATCACGGTTCGAATGAAGTGGTGTGTCACTTGCAAATTTTACAGACCACCAAGATGTTCACATTGTAGTGTTTGTAATCACTGTATAGAGGTGAGTTTTATGTTATCCATGGATAGAATTAAAGTGAAGGATTCTAGACTTTCGATCACCATTGTCCGTGGGTTAACAATTGTATAGGAAGAAGAAATTATAGGTTTTTCTTTTTCTTTCTCATATCACTTAGCATACATATGATTAGCATATTTACATTAAGCCTAATTTATATTCTTAAATATGGTGAGACATTCTCCAATGCTGAACCAATCATAGCGTATCCTTTTGTGCAATTGTATCTATAACATTTTGTACATGCATCTGCACCTTGACTTTTTACAGTATTGTGTTAATGGGTTTGGTAGCGTTATTAGCGATACCAATCTTTGGCTTAACAGGGTTTCATATGGTGTTGGTGTCAAGAGGTAGAACGACCAATGAACAAGTGACAGGAAAGTTCAAAGGTGGCTACAACCCTTTTTCAAGAGGCTGTTGGGACAACTGTTGCTATACCCAGTTTGGTCCACAATTCCCAAGGTGATTCAGTCATAATTTTTTTTTTTCATTTCAATTCATTTGCATTATTATTCATTTGTGCACGCAAAAATACGTAATTGGGGTCATATAAATAATGAGACTACTCTTGTTTTGCGTCAACAGCTTGATAAAACCACACAAGTATAACGTGAAAAGGAAACATTGCCCCCATGGACCCATAGCGACTATAACGAACGACAGCCAGGTGAAAACGTACATGGATAACAGTAATGGAGTGCGCAACCTTAATTCCAACGCTTATAATAAGGTATCAAAAAACTAATTACTTGGTTAAACACGTCGCACTCGCCTAGCTTTTAATTTTCGATTATTGCTCTTTTGTTCCTTCCAGTTGTCTCCAGGCCGCGACGGCTGCGAACTTGACATGGAACCATCAGCGTCCCAATCCCAAGACTGTGAACCTACCCCACCCCTTCAAAGGCACGGTTCAAAAAGCAACTTTTTTCTACCGCCGTTGGAAGGCGAATCTCCCCGACATCCCCGAGGTGTTCACTACCCAAGAAGTAGTCCCCATCCTAGGCCGAGAGGCTTAGATCCGAACAGGAGCGACACACCAGAAAGCTTGGGACCTCAGAGACCATCACCGACAATGCAGCAGAGGATCAAAGCTCTCGGTGTGCCAACTCCATTAGCAATGTCTAGTCCTGTTAGGAGGTGAGGTGGAGAGATTTTTATTGTGATATTTATGGTGATGTCCTTGGTCATAAAAAGAATAAACACATTCTTTATATTTTATTCAAATCATGAACTGGTCTATGATTTTTATGCCGCTCCTTGTCTAACACAGCATGATTTAAGCATTGTTTATGGAGGTAAAAATAGAGATCACACAAAACGGCGAAATTGTGATTCAGACCAAGATGTTTTTTATACGCGAGCTTCAAAAAATGAACTAATTGTTCACAGTAAGCACCACAAACAATTCAACTTTTTTTTTTCTGAATTCTCGCAATTTGGCTAATTTTAATGCCACGACGGTTTTCATTGTGTGTCTATTCGAAGTACCATGTGTCATAACTTAAAATTAGTTAACATTGAAGACAAAATTGCTTATTGAAAATTTAAATCGCAAAATCAAGTCTTATTTTTTTGGAATTATTATCTAAATAGTTACAACATACGCGAGCTGAAGTTTGAATTTAATGTTTAGTTTTTTTATTATTTATCTTGTAACAATAACAATTACTCAGAAATGAGCTCATAAGCATTTTAAACTATATTTACTTACGTTAATTCACAGTAAGTGACATCAAAATTTGTAGCACGTTTGCTATCAACTCCATGCTTCAGTACCACCTATAATAAAAATATTACTGGTTTCTACTATTTGTTTTGTTATCGGCTTCTTATCTAGGGCAAATAAAGTAAAACGTATTTTTTCTTGTACTTGATATTTTTGATAAAGGTACATTATATTTTTTCCACTAGTGTAACAATACTTTGTCTTGCTGCGTTTTACGAGATTCATCATTATAAAACAAAAAAGCACACCCAAAAATAGGTAACAAATAAATAAAGAAACATAATTTTTCCGGGGATTTTTTGCGAAGACAGTAATTCTACACAGTCTCTAACACAAAAAAGATAAAACCTTTCGCTTTTATTTAGCATTGTTAGTTTTATCACTTTTACTAGAAATTATGGAAATGAATTATGATATTCAAACGAACTCGCTTTAAATATATTTATTCTTCTTATTTACTACCGTAATAAATTGCAGGCATGGGCAAGAACAAATAATCATCAGGCATAAATAACGCTTGGTATTGATAGAAATTCATTGTCGGTTCTGAAATTGCCCATTGGGTAAAGTATTGACTACATTGTTTGCCACTGTTATGAACAGCTTTCAATATACACAAGTTTGGGTGTGTTTTTTACGGTTTGGTTGTGCACAATTCACTTTTGTTTCGAGAAATCAATGTTCGCAGTTCACCAGGTCGTTAAATAGTTACTGTCAATTGTATTTTATTTGATGTTTTGTTGTATGTGGTACATTGAAAAGATAGATTATTGCATTTTTTCTTTCACTGTCTAAGCTACATACAAGGAAAGGTTAAACTGGAGCTATGTGCATACTTTTTACAGTACAAAACACAATTTCATATGACGTCCCAATTTAGCTCTATATTTTCATCCTCATTTCCACAACCTTTCCATTACTTTCATTTTTTAGGTGGACATGACCGGAGCTTTAGCTTTGTACCTATGTATTGCTAGTTTTTGTAGCTTGCTTGCTCTTCACAGATCGAACCCGAGTACTCCGACTCAGCCTCGGCGTCCCGACTTCATCGGAGTTTCAGCTAACCATCAAACTGGTCAATACTACGATTTCCAAGCGCACCAGAACTCAGGACAAAGACCCAACATGTCCCAAGGTTACGGTAGCCCCCAGCGCCGCTTCATGTCAGAAGGCGAACTAGTCAGACAAGAGGGAGCTCAACTGTCTTATCCTCGCTCAAACAACACTGTGGACAACATACGTGAGCTGGCAAATTCACCACAAAGAGGGGTTTACATGTGGAAGGACACATCACCGGGATATCCACCTCCTGCACAACATCCTGATTTCTATAGGTCGAATCCGACTAGTCCTACTCAGCAAGCGTACGCTGCTCCTAGACCGTATCATCCAGCTGTGAGGGGCGGCGTCGCTGTGTATCCACCACAGAGCCCGCAGGTAAGAGGCGGTGAAAGTTAAGTGTGGTTTGTTGAGGCGTATATGACGAGAAAGTGTTTGATTGTTCTTTCTTATCATTTCACCTTGTAAAAGTTTGATGTAAAGGCGCGTGGACCATAACCAGACGCTTGTTTCTTGTTTCTCACGCAGGAGTATCCTTGCCCCCAGGTGCATCGGAAAGGACCTCTCGGCGCCGGGACACCCACTGTTACCGACAACCGACGTCGACCGATGTCGTTTGTTCGAGCTCTGGAGATGTCCGACTCAGTAGAACTAACCGCCCCCAATTCCCAATGTGCTGCCCACATGCCCCCACGTCCTTCCACCCCCGACCGGACCAGTGTTTACGACATGAACTATGAAATATCTGTATAGGGCAGGTGTTGGCACTCTCGCCCCGCCGAATGAGTGCATTTAGTTTCTCTGCATCAGAGACCCTCATTATAAAAGTAAACATTCCGTTTACTATTCATCCCACTGTGTCACGGACCTAAGACCAATTGTAGTGTGTGTAATATAATCTATATGTTATTTGTTGTTTATCTGCAATGTTTAAAGAAATTTCGATCTTTTCTTTTGGAGATTTTATATCCGTGTGTATTATGGAAATGTGGCTTGTGTTGTTGTTTTACTGTTGACTTAACGATTTGTTCTTATTTTTTTATTGTTTTTTAGTGATTTCATAACGAACCTAACCAGACTGTAATTGTACTAACCAGAAGCAGCGGCTCAGGCATCTTTTTTTATAAGATGAGTTGTTGAGTGTACCTATTATTGATAACTTTAATGGTGTAAATATATTTAAGTTTTAGTAAAAATTTCTTTTTTTTTACCAAAACAACATTTCCTTTACCAACCCACAAAGGTACTTTACATGAAAGTATGGGAGATAAACATGAATAATGGATCGTAACAAAATTAAATTAATGTCAGTTTAAAAGACGAATACATCCAATTTTTTTTCTTAACAAGAGCATTGACATCTTTAACTTTCTCCCTAGCGTTTATGAGATTAAATTAAACAATCACTAGTAAACGACTTCCATATAAAAGACATTATCTTAATTTATTATAAGAATTACAATATACGTTTAGCTTAGGTACAAATGAAAATAAATAAAATGAAAAATACTCGTTACAGTCGTCTTAAACTATTTTTGTACCCTCTACATCTCCGGACGAGCTCAAACTTTCTGTATCTCATACAATGCCACTGAGGAATCTGCGCCATAATTTCTAAAGCCTATCACAATAAAAACACATAAATGCGACAAAAAATAAATAAAAAAACAACAAACCGTCTCAGGGTTGCCCACAGGAACCGTAAAACTTTTATGGACACAACAAACTACAACGATAAAAAATACACACAACGTGAGCAGCTTCATTGCTGGTGCATACAAAGTGCAAATGTTAACTGGATGCACCGAGCCCCCTTATTTATTTATATTATGCAAAATAGATCAACCTACTTTTCAATCACTTCGTGTCAATTATTTATTTCAGAAATTACTCAGTAACCTACTTTACTTATTAAATATATTGGTAATAACCCAGAATGGGGTAATTTTCCCTGCTCAAGAAAGTGTCGGCGCTACCACTGAATAAACGCGTCCATTTAATTCAATCATCGTATTTCCGTCTGTATAAATAGATGTAATTCCTGCAAATAAACACGTGATGTGCTGGTCCGCTATGGGCTTTTCTCGATAATTTTCAGACCATGATGGATCTAATGCAGTTATTTGTTTTGTACATCGCGCGAAACAGGCAACCAATCAAACATATTGCATTTCAGGACGCCACCGCTGGTTGGCTGCTATTTTTTGACAGTGACCTTTTTGACAGAGGTTTGGTGACGTTTTCGAAAAGCAACATGGCGTTTTTCGTACTGATAGACGCAATGGCTTCGAGGGTTTATTTTCACGTTTAATTCTGTCCGAAAAATGAGGAAATAAAGTCACAAAAGTGTGAATCAAGTGATTGAGATATTTCCGTAGAATTTGTATTGATTGTACCGCATTTGTACGGAAATTCTTTCGAGGAAACATTATCATAGAGGTACTCAAATTGTTTTGTAAATACCGACTCGGTGTTGTTTACATGTTTAACCTCACGTGAAGAAATAATTGCTACTTTTGGGTGTGTTCCAGACTGCGAAATGGAAGAGCCAACGATCGAGACATCGGAAGCCAACAACGTGGATAGTTCTTTGGAGTTAGGCCCCAAAGAAACGAACGAAGTTGTTACAAGTGCATGTGAACTAAATAGTGAGAAGATAGTGAGTCATGATAAAGAATTATCGTGGGAGAAAATCGCAGCTGAGATCGCCGCTGAAGAAGGTGAAAATCAAACTCCTGTGGACCAAGAAGTCAAAGACGCGCTTCTTGCTGAACCCGATTTGAGTGTCTCTAAAGTTGAAAAACATGCGGAAGAAACGACTATTAAAGAGACTGTGATAAATACTGTGACTGTAGAGAAGATTGTGACTGACGAGAAGACTGTGACAGAACCAGACACAAGTGAAGTTATTGCAGATTCTACAGCCCACGTTGTGGACGAGCCGCCGCCTTCAACAGTGGAACCTGACTCACAAACTGAGCCAGAACTTGAAGGGACTTTGGAGGAACAAGTTCCACCAATACTGGAAGAAGTACTAGAGACCTCTGAGACAATCCCTGTAGAAACTACAATTGAGGCTCAGATAGTTCCTGCCCCAGAACATGAAGAGCAGCCCCAAAAACCTAATGAGGCGCAAATCGAAATATCTGAAATTAAACCAGAGGAAGCTTCAAATTTAGAAACTGAGGAGATTGAATACAGCGTGATGGAAGCTGAAGAAGTAGAAACTCACGAAATTATCGAAGAACATATAGCGCAGAGCACCTCAAAATCAAAAAGCGTCACCGAAACTGTCGTCATAATCAACCCGGATCAGTCACAGACAGAAATCACCATTGAGCAGATAGATGAGGATGAAAGAAGCGAAGAACACTCAGAATCATACAGTGAGGCAATTTATCTTGAGGCCGATGTAGACGACCCGGCCCCTGAATCCCCCGAAAAACCTAAGCCAAAAAAACAAAGGGGACGTAAACCAATTTCGGATATCCCACTGCACGTCTTAGGACGCGATATCAGCAAACCCACAGAAGGTGTATCTAACGGTGGCCGCACTATGCCCAAGCCCCGCTTAGGAGTAAAAGTTCCTTACAGGAACTTAACAAGTCAAATTGTTTCCAAACAGGAAATTGAAAAGGAAATAATGGAACGTTTCAAATTGAAACAAGAGCAAAACGTTACAAATAGCGGCGATATTTTATTCGCTCGTAAATTAACCCAACGCTTAGCCAAAAAACTCATTCCTACTGAGAAGGACAAAGATAAAACAAACCCAGAAAAATCGCAGGACACCAACGAGGAATCAAGCAGTTCCGTTGAAGATAAATCAGAAATCAAAAATAACTCGGATCTGATTGCGATTTTAGAAGGAGATGGAGACGATATCGATTTGGCGAAGGAAAAACCAAAAGAGGTGGTTAAACAGGTCAAAAAAACTGAAAGAGAGATCGCGTTAGAGCAGCTAAAAGAACTTCCAGGAAAACCTAAGACTGGTAAAGAAGAAAAGAAAGTTGTGAGTCCGCAAAAGGAAGTTCCAAAAGTCAAAGTAACACCTCCATCGCCACAGAAGTCTAACGAGAAAAAACCTGTTGAAGTTGAACCACGACTCAAAACAGGAATGGTCATTAAAACGTACACCAGAAAACGTAAGTCTATAGATCTCGAGCCTCCGACTCCACCTCCCAAGAAGAGCGCAGTGACTCCTAGTACCAAAACTGAAGACAGTTCTGGTAACGTATACGTCACTAAGAGCTCACGGATCATCAAGAGAAAAGTAATCTGGGACCCTGACGAAATCCCTTCAAAGAGTCCTCTAAAATCCCCTAAACTTGAACCTGTCAAAACTACCGAGAAGAAAGAACCTGAGAAAGTCCAAGAGAAGAAATCTCCAACTCCCGTGAAGAAAGTCATCGCAAAGAGTTCTCCTCTAAAGAAACTCAAACAACGTTTAAGCGAGGTCGATAAACTGCTCATGGACGAAGGCGCGGTGAATATGCTCTACGATGTCAAAACCAACGATGAAACAAGTCCGAGGAAAAAGAACAATAAATCGGTCATCAGCTTAGACAAAGCCCACAAAGAGCTAATGAGTAAGACCAACGTTATAAAGAACGATCTTCAACAGAATACCAACACGGCTCAAAAATCTTTACGCAAAAAGGAAATCGTATCACCGACTGGTAAGAAAGAAGTAAAAAAAGAAGTTACTCCAAGCGCCATATCACGAAAGAAATCAAAAGATTCATCTAGAAGCTCACCGCCAGCTTCGCCTCCTTACAACGCCGCAGAAGCCTCTCGAATCATCAGAAGACACTCGAGCAGTTCCTTCTCCAGCAATGACGAGTTCGACGAAGAAAGCGGCGAAGAAAAATCACCAAAAAAGAAACCAGCAAGTGAGTCACCGAAGAAGAAAATAAAGAAAGTCGAAAAACCGGTTAAAGAAGTTGCTAAAAACAATAACAATACAGTAGCAGAAGCGAAGGCGAATCATGTTGATAAGTCAAAGATAGGTCAATTTAAGTCGTTTACAGCAACCAAGAAGAATAAGTTGCTTGCCATTAAATTGCAGAGTGTCGATGGCAAATGTTACTTGTCTGAACAGGTACTCCTAGTCGGAAGGGGGAAACAAATATAAATAATTTCTTGTTTTGTAGGTTCTGAAAGAGTTAACTTCGTGTCTTAATTTGTTCGGGAATGATGATGATTGTCACGTGGTGTCGATCACTTCCGATAACAACGAATCGTTCTGCGAAGGATTGGATTATAGGTCTCTCGTTGTAAATGATGAGAGCGCTAGGAAGAAGAAAGCCAACGAATTGGCGTCTTTAGTAAAGTATGTCTAAATATGTCTAACATTTTAAATTGCTATACCGTTTAAACTTCAATGATTTTGGTGCAGTGGTGTAGGTAGTTGATCGCTGAAGTAACAGTTTGTCGTTTTTGTATAAATGCCATTCAGGTCGCTGCTGCCGACTTTGTGTTTTTAGTATTATTTTTTAATTAAACATAGGTCACTGCACTCGCTTCGTTCTAATTTCGAATTATTTTTATCGCTTTGTGCAAATTTTAGTTTTTATTTTAACGGTTGCTTACTTTCCATTTCACGCTCGATTGGAAAATTATTCCTAGAATTACATACATTTTTTATTTTTACTACATCTATATGTGGGCATGTCGAACGAAAATTCCACATACTAACTCATTTTGTCATGGTTTTGAAAACAATATTTATTTTTTGTTTCAGGGAATTCCTAAGGTGCCTTTTAAACTTCCCTAAAGTTCTAGTGGCCGGAATCCAAGGCGATTGCGTGGGTTTAGGCGTCACAATGCTGCCACTTTTCGATATGGTTGTCGCCAGCGATACATCTACTTTCAGTGCCCCCTATTCAAGGTTAGGCTGTATTCCAGAAGCCGGATTTTTGTTAGCTGTGCCACATCTCGGCAGCAACGGATTGGTAAATATTTATTTTGCATTTCACCCTTGATGACGAGGGTTGTTTAGGCGAGCGAGTTATTTTATACTGCCCAAACCATCAAAGCCGATGACGCGTTTAGAAGAGGGTTGGTATCCAGATTGTGCTGGCCGGAAAAGTACCAACAGGAACTGAAAAGTATCCTGTCGCAAGTGTCGAATCAATCACGACAGGTTAGTGTTCTTGTTGTTTGTTTTCGTTCTTATCCGGTTTCTTTCAGAGCATCGTGGCGACAAAACAGCAACTGCGTCAAAATATTTTGCAAAATACGGAAGCAGCGTTGAGTTCAGTTAGTAAAAATTTGGTCGAGTACTGGACTAGCTCAGAGTGTCAAAAGAATTTTGCCAAATAGGCAGTTGTAGGACTAGAATAACGGGAAGAAAAATGTTATCTATGGTACAAACTATTTTGTTTCATTTTAGAATAAGTGATGAAATTGATAAGTGTAAATTATTTACATTTCGGACTTTTCTGTAACTTGGAAAATAATATTTTTTATATTTTCATAAATAGAGTAAGATTGTCATGTTTTTTTAAAACACCTAATCTAGGATGTAAAAATTCATTGTAGTGATGCAAACTGTTCACTCTAATGCACGTTTCAAAGATGTATTTATCATGTTTTCCAAAGATTGGTGCAATTTTATGGTTTTGGATGATCTTGTCTAATTTTCAAGTTTTAATACGGTCTGTATCGGTTTTATCAAGTGTTGGAAATGATGCGTATTTTTAATAAAACATCTAAAGAATATTTTGGATTGTTGATTTCAATTACTTCCGATTTTGCTTTTAATTTAGTTATAATTTTCTGTTATGAAAGTAGTTTTCGTTTTAGTATTATCTTACGCAATATATTATATGACAGAGTATGTATTTGTTTTTTTTTTTTTTTCATTTCCCTCTTTAAGTTTTGAGTTTAAGTTCTCTTTAATCTCACAAAATCACAAACCAATGAACAAAAAGGTAGGTTTCCAGTCGTAAACAATGGATCTGTTGCGCTATTTAGCATATCAATTTTGTCGACCGGTAGTTGGATAGTGTTCTAACGGAAAACGAGAACATAACGCACGCAAATTAAGTCAACGTCCTATTAAATGTATGAAAATTTACAGTGAATTTTAAGTGCCGAGATTTAGATTTAAAAGTGGTAAAACATTATCTTTTTTAGTAAATTTCAGTACAATTTACTTTAATTTAAAGTTATCCAATGTTATCCAGTCCAAAAATTATCCAAAAATTTATTTTTAAATTTTAAAATGTCCATTGTGTATTTTAACGAACAAATTACAAATTCTGTGTTCACATTTTTTTATACTATTTATTGTCTTACTAAAATGAAAAACCACAAAAGATACATACAACTGATAAGCACAAACGACGACAAAGTTATTTTTTACATATTAAAACGATTAATTTCTTATGTGACTTTCTAAAGATAATTGAATTTTAGAGTGAATACATTTTATCTATTAAATTAATTATATTATATTATATTATTAAATAAATATTATTTATCGTAATTAAAATTCAAAATTGTTAGGATTTTAGAACTAATTACAAATATTTAAGTACCATAAAGTTTCAAATTTGAATTTTTATAAATAGAAAAAACAATAGAACCGAATACATTAAAACATTTACAAAAATGGAACAACTGAAAACTCTATTAAATAATCTGACTTCTTATACTTTCGAAAGAGATTGAAAACATTAAATGATTGATTCAATTCCATCATTATTGAATAAGTGTCTTGAATTTAAAACAAATCAATCAAATAACAAGTTTCTGAATTATTAAAAATAAATTAAGTTTTGAATAAAGAAATTGACTTGTTGATGATTAAGTATACTTGCACTCTAATTTTTCAGATATTTTGCTCTTTGAATAATTTTGAATTCTGCACCAGTCAGTTTGCTCAATTACAGAATACCATTTCGTGTATGTATAATACATATATAAATGGCCATACAGTGTCGTCAAATGCGATCCAGGCGGTCCATTGCGTCGCCCACTTTCGCGCTCTCTGCTTCTGCGCTACAGAAAATGTCTGCTTTGATAAAAAGTTACAGCTGTCCTTTTTATAATCGATTGGATTGTCCAGTTATGCATCATACTGATCATAACAGGTAACCGACATTTAATGAATTAAGTTTTGACAGTATATCAAGGTATTTATTTATAATTTAAAATTCCAAAAGCCAAAATTTAAAAACCGGAACATGATTAGCCACGTGGGTTGTAAGTGGTTTGATGGTACCGCAAATCCACCAGAAAGATTAATAAATATAGAACAAAAAGAGGCCGGACAAATGTTAATATTTTGCTGGCCCGACAGCCAAGAAAGGAGACCCATACCATTGGAAAGCATAATAATGCCTTATGAAACAATTCCCCCAGATTGATGGTACTCCGTCGTATCCGTGTACCGTCTGTTAATGCCATTGATTATGTTGAATTACGCTTTTCAACTCCAAATGCAATCGATCAGTTCATAGTTTACATCATGCCAGAAAGATATTGTTATCAAGAGTTATAATTTGTTTATTGGAGCTCAAAAAAAAAAAATTAAGTATGAATGTGGGTGGTTGAATATCATATGTGAAGAAGTTTTGTAAGTTCGAGATAAAATCATGTTTTTCTGTTGCAAATAGAATTTTACATCATTTCCCACTAATTATTATGCTTTTTTGCAGCAGCAATTCTGCTAATTCTTCCCCGTTTTCAGGTAGTTCAGAATAAATTGTTAAGGCTGCGATCTCGAGATAAATTTCGACTCACGGAATATGTTTTTGGGAAGTGCTGCCCACGCTCGTCCCTAAAATGAATTAAATGTCTTTTTCCATTTTGTAACAGAGGACGCTTTTATGTACGTGCCTATGCCAATAGTTTTCTTTTTTAATCCAAATTTTAGCCCTCCAAGTAAGGTCGAATTGAGAAATATCCCACCTGGGCTGCAACCATAAATAAAGCCATAAACGTTTACAGGTCACGGTGTACTATTTGCTTAAAAATGTAATTCTTTAATTTTTGTATTTTGCAGATATTAGGAATTTATGAAATCCAAGTTTATAAGTGACTGAAAAAAAATAGTAATAATTATTTGTTTTAATGTTTCTAACAGTAGTATTTTTTAAGCATTTTTTTTAAGAGAAAAAGTAGCTTTGGTCAACCCTTTTTTTAACATTTTGATACAAAAATTACTAGGTACAAACACCATTTGTCGCAAGAAAGAAAGTAATAATCTAAAAGTATATACATGATGTCTCAAACGATCGCACTTAGTTTTATCGGTGAATTCCTAGTCAAAATCTGAGCGGACTTTTGAGTTGCACATTGGTTAGGCACTTATTACCATAATGAAACTTGAGCGAACCTTATTTTGATGTCGGTTTTGGAGTTTTGGAAAAAAAATCTTAAACAGTTTTTATTTAACCGAGTTGGTTAAATAAAGAGTTCCACACAGATTTCTATAACAACCTGTATACGTGTTCTAAAAAAAAACTACCGTAAACAAAAGCTCCTTTTATAAAATTTAAGGAAATGTAAAGTTAGAAAATGTATACACTTCGAAATATTCTTTGTTGATACAGTAAAACCAGGTCCGATAGACCCCCTGCTGTCCAAAAACGCAAGATAATCCTTAACATCCTATTAAAATAAAAACCAAGTGGTATACCTCTTTTTATAATGCCGTATGGGTGCACATTGCGCTGGTATTTTTGCGATAACGCAAGCAAAAGGACGAAACTAAAAAGACCAGTGCGCTTCAATTCATTATCATCGTATAATGGAAGGACTTAATTTCCAAGCTAGACCCCAAAATGTAAACTATTACGTTTAAAAAAAAATACAAAGCTTTTCTTGTTGTAATTTGATTTTGTTTATGAAATTAAAACGCTTCGAAATTTAAAGGTATTTTATTTTTATATTTAGTCCAACTAAATATTCATAAAAATTTGAGGATTACCACAACAAAATAGATTTTAAAAAAAAAGCTAAATACTTAGTGCGGCTAACTTTTATTGCGATAGTAACGACATCCCTAAACATCACAGCCGTTTTATTATAAATCTAAAAATAATTAATTTTTCTGATAAGACGATTCGAAAACCCATTTCGACAAAAATTTCGTAAAAATTAAACAATTTATTCATATTTTAATTTAATAATCAAACCGTTGAGATAATACTTAACTGCAACAGAAAAAAACGGATGTTTGGTACTTTATTCGCTTCAACTACTACATTAATCTTCTGAAAAGTCTCAAAAAAGACGGGTAAGGTTTTCGTACAAAATATTATTTGGCTGATAAAATATGTATCTATTTGAACTAGAATCAGTCAAGAGAAGCGCAAATTCAAAATTTGGTACTCTATGCTTACGCGCCCTCTTTTTGACAGAGGCTGAACAATTGCAGTACCATATTAATCACTTAAAAAGGGTTGTATATCTCAATTTTTTGATTTATTTCTATTTTAGGCGTTAATAAAACGATTGAAATGTACACAATTTAAAACCTCAAGACTAACCAAAATGTCATAATGGTTTTTTTTACCATTAGACTCATTGTTTTGCAATAAAAAATAGCAGACGCCCTACACACATTTTTTACCTTTTCAACAGTACCCAATTTTTGTCATTTTATCAAATATTTTCCCATGTTTGGCTCGAAAAATAGTCATGCAAAATCATAATGCCACTCCCCGTTTACAGGGACTGTTTTTATTATTTGATTTTTATAATTGTGGGTTGGTAAATCATTTTTTAAACAATAGCTCAATTTTTAAAATTTCCACGTCTGTTTGGTCTTTAATTTTTATAATTTAATGCTGTTTTGAAATTTCCACAAAAATGTGAGTTTTTTATTTATCTGATATGGACTTGAAAAAGAAATTGATTTTCAATTTGATTTCGATTTTATTATGCCTAGTTTTCTTAGTCATTTTCCTATTTTCTATGCATTATTTTTAACAAAAACCATAGATTCAGTTGTTGCGTCCGGCTCATACTTTTTAAGAAATCTTTACAAAACAGGGTAGTTTTCCTTATTTTTTGCATAAAAAATAAGAAAATGACAAAAACTAGGCATAACAATCTGAGTAAGAAAGTTACATATATTAGACTACTTTTTTTGTGATGTCAGTTTTGTGTTTTTAGTATTGTATCTTACAAATCAGTTTGTTGATTTACAGTCGAGCTTTACTAATTCGATTCTAATCAAATTATAACTGTGTATTATGTATGTATGCTAGAGCGACAGGTGAAACAACAAATAAGTTAAAATGATAGAGTACTTACTTTGAGTTGCAAAGAGGTTTCATTTTGTTTATTGAATTATAAAAATATTTTAATAACTATTTACTTTAACTTTTTTTTTGTTTCTGTAATTTATAAAACTAGTGAAACAGAAGTCTAATTCCAATGTGATCTAACAATTTAAATAGTTTAAAAGTGGTTAACAATACTGCATTACTCAGCAATACTGTTTTTTTTTTCAAACTATTCGGATATTACTGGTACCACTGCAAACAATTATATTATTATTTATTTCCTCATGCAAAACATGTTTTGTGATCTCTCACGATTCGCTTTGTATACTTATTCACTCTTTATACCACTCATTAGACCCCAATAATAAAGATTTCAAAATTTGCATAACGCGTGCACGACTTGACACTATCCATTTTGCTAATTGGTGTTATTGACGCAGTAGAGTTAGCACCGTGTCTTGTTCGAGGGTAGGCGGAGTTCTGCTGTGGGCGCAGGTGCCCCCAAGAAAGTTTGTGGTAGCAGGAAGGCGCAATCTGCAGTGGTTCGCACGGTCTCGTCTAGTTCGCACGTCATAGTCAGCAGAAATACAAGAGCGCACCAGCACGCATTTCCACGCGGTCGAGCATGCCACCTGACACCAGACCACCACTTTAAAGGTAACATAATCGTATCATAACCACCCTAATGATTCCCAAAAGCCGCTGGAATTAGATAATGCGCCGATTCACTGACGGCTTTGTTGCATGAAGAGCTAACTTTGAGATAACATCGGATCGAGATGCGGACTTGTAGAGAATTCAATTTTGGGATTGCGATAAGGGCGATTTGTGGAGTTGTAAAGGGAAGGAAAGTTTTCTTTTTCTAAGAAAGAGGAATTAGGAGGAGGTCAATAAAAAATTAATTAGTTTATGTTTGCGGAGGATTGGAAAGTGTTGAAAGAGTTTTTTTTAATAAAAAATCGTTTCATTACAAATTAAATTAAAGCAGCCATTTATTAAAAATATTTTACCATCACATTGTATTATTTTTTTTAAAAGGAAACAGCTTTTTTTAGGCGAATATCTATACAGGAATCGAATCTTCTCAAAAAGTTGTTTCTGTACCTGAATAAATGTATATATTTTTCATTAAACTGAACAAGTGTTTGAAAAACAGAAATATGAATAAAAAAAAAATGCTTCGAGGTTAGATTTTTGTGGGAAAATGTCAACTTTTTTTATTAAATTGAATTATGAAATGCTACTTTTTTAGTGGAAAAAGAAACTTTTTGCAAAATGTAAACAAACTTGAAACAATTTTTTTTTCAAAGCAATTTTCAATTTTGTATGTACCCATAAGCTACTAGAAGATTTCCTTCTACCTTCCTATCAATAGCTGTTATAATGTTGTTTTTTAATTAATTAAATAAATGAGAAAGATTTATCAATGTTTGAAAAAAATGTTTAAAATACAGAATTATATTTTGATCAAAAGTTTTCAGTTGACATTTTCTTAAACCCTTAAAGTGAAAGCGACGGGTGATATGTGCATATTTTAGAGCTAAAGTGCATATTTTAGAGCTAAATCAACTCCCAAAAATAAAGAATTTGCTATCAAATCCCATTTATTCTAAATTTTAAATTTACTGTTTTTTTTTGAAAATTAAATTTAATTATATTTATTTCTCCTAATATTCATATCAATTCACACTTTTAATCCATATCTGAGAAATTAAAAAATAAGTGGATAAAATTTGTCTATAGAAATATTTTTTATTAATTTTTATCTAATTAAAATTATATTTGTGGAATTTGCTCATTTATTTTTTTTTACATATCTTGCTCTCTACTTGGTTAATTGTTTAATTTCTATAATACCCGTTTCCTTTTACTTGAATTTTTGAACACTTTTCTTACTTACCTTGATTTCGAGAAGACTTTGGCGGTCAAAACTGTCTTAATTTTTGAGATAAGCAAAACATTAAATAAAATTGTATATGAAAATTTTGATGTTTTTTAAATTGTAAACGAAAATATGCTAGAAGTTTTAAAGAATATTTGTACGTTTTTACCTCTTTGGGTTTTATTAAAAAACTTAAATGATTTGTATGTCGTCTTTATACTTTAAATTCTATATATTTTTTAAATTCTCTAGCTTAAATCATATAGATTTTTTACGCACTCCAGTTACATTTTTTTAATTTTCGGTGACAGATTTTTCAAAATTCATATTTTTTTTTTGCTTACTACAAACAAAAAATAATAATAAAAATTAAATAAATAATTTAATAATCTTTCTTAAAATTGTTGTATCTTTTGAGATTTATAGATCTTTGGAATGCTTTGAATCTTGTTTTTTTTGTATTGTATATATTTCCAAATATTTGTTTAGAACTCTAGCAATTTGTATATCCTTTTAAAGTTTCTTGGATCGTCTATATTTTTTAATTTTTTTGTCGTCTCTTAAACTAATTTTTTTGTGTTTCTCAAATTTTTAAGATTGTCTGTTATATATTCTAAATTATTCGAATTTTTAGATATCTAAAATTGCCTAAATTTTATAATGACTAATTGATTTTTTTTTATTAACAAAATTTCATATAATGGGTATATCTATATTTCTGTTTTATTAAACAAACTGAATCAGCAATTACTCTTAAAAAAGTAATTAATGAAATTAAATGGAAATGGATAAACATTCTTTAAATTCTATAATTTCAATTTGTGTATTTTAGTGGACAAAATAAAAAAAATCTATTTACAATTTTGTATACTGCTTATTTTCTTTCAACGACAAACTACAAAGTTGCACAAATGACATGCATAAGCGACGGTTGAGCTATAATTTTTCTCACATTAAAACGACCCATTTTTGATGTGGTTTTCTAAAAATGACTTAGGTAATTCTAGAGTGTGTTGCACACTACGCTTGTATTTATATTTTTAAAACAAAGAATTTTATTTTAAAAATAATTGAGTATAAAACTATACCAATACAAAATCTGGTAGTAAAAAAATACTGATAATGCACAGGTATAATTTCTGCGTTGTAAACACGTTGCGAATAATACCAAAGGAAAGAATTTCAGTGTAAATACATAACAACGTTAAAATATAATCAAAACACATAAATTCAAAATGAATTAACATAATATTGTTCAAGTTTCTAGTGATCACGTTTTCTTACATATTCTAACAAGGAAACATTTAAATGAAATAAATTATGCATCGAAATATAAAACAGGTCAAGGTATTCATGCGGAAGTCAGCACATTTGGGAATTTTTCATGAAGATACTTTATTAGAATTGGTAATAAGCACCCTGCATAATTGTGTTAATTAAAAAAAAACACTTCAAATAAAAATACAAAGAAACAAATCCCATTCATTTTTAATATCTTAATATTGTTATTAATTCGCGTGTTCATTCAAACTTTCCAAATAAGCGCAATTAACTTCGATTTTGCCGCATATGTAATTAATTAGTTTAATCCTCTCCATCATGCAACCTCTCAGCAACCACCCGACATGCGAAACTTCAATATTATTTAAGCACCATCTTTGATTTCAAAACCAGCACGTTTTTCATCATAAAACTGTGATTGCTGCATAAAACCACCGTTCATTTCCGTGAAGGCTATAGTAAAAGATTTCAACTTTAATGCGAACAATCAATTATTATTGCCATTATGAACGATGTAGTTCATAAAGGAAAAGCTTGACATGTGTGTTAAAAACGTATTTGTTGTCGTTCGTTGCATGTTTGTTGTCGACTCTCTTTTTGCTCGATACTGCGTGACGAAGAAAGGTCAAATAGTACCGCAAGACTAATAATTATTCTATTATTACACCATGTTCGGCATATTTCCCTAAAAAATGAGTCGTAAATTTTGACAAAGTCGATTTTTATTGGACGGGGACGAGGATGAAGGGATAGAAAGACAATTATGCGGAGGAAATCAGAGGGGGATAGATATCAGGTTTTCTTCTATTTCACGTATCATGTGCTTTATGAGTTCAAAAATATATTACGAAGAAGTGGTAAATCCCACATTTTGTAACATCGGAAACAAAATTATCGTTTCTTTGATTTTCACTGAATCGAAATTTTTAAAATCGTAATATTAAAATAAATTATATGTTAAATTTCAACCGAAATTGAAGAAATGTTATGCATATTTTTTCCAAGAAACTTAAATTGTAATAATATTAAAATCCTGTAATACAGCAACTACCGTTTACGCTCCAAGTCGAAAAGCAGAGTAAATTCCTCGAAAATTTCAAACAAGTTTTACTCGAAATCTTCCGATTTCCCTTATCGTTCTACGTTTCTCTAGCTACCTGTTCGCAACTTTAATTAATATTTCAACAGTTTTCCAACAACTCATAACTTTCTTGTTGATTTCCTCTTAACAATTTTCGAAGAAAACCGTTTCATTCTAACTTCCACTATGTCCATCTAACTCGGCAAACATCACAAACTCTCTTTTTTCTTCCTCTTTAATTGCAACAAAAAGTCCGTTCTTGATACGTCTTGTCGCGAAAAAGACACGAACAAGAAATCGCTACGCCGTTCAAACGTGTTATATTGCCATCGTTTTGTTAGGCTACACCTTGGGCCATTATCGGTAAATCATAGCAGCGACCTCCGACAATACGACCATAATAAAACATAACCGATATCTATCGAAAAATAGCCATAAAAGCCGTGTAACAATTTAATATCCGCCCGCGATTTGTAGCCTCTTAAATCTCCCTTTAACATAAAATCCATCGTAAAAAAACAACCGACATATGCAAAATCTCTCAGTTTCGATTGTGGTAAAAATATCTAAAATTCGTGATTGTTTTATGCACAAGTGCCGTCTCTGCCACCCCCGAAACGTTGAAAATAACTCGCAATGTCAACTCTTTAGTTATTTTTAAACAATCGCGAGGATTTACACTTTTGTGTTGCGTTATCGTGTTTTTCCAGCTGTGTCCTGGAGGATTTTAGGAAGGATTGATACAATCAGGGTGTTCTATTTTAAAAGTGTCTTGATTAAATTAAAATGAGAGTTCAGGGTATAAGTCACAGGTGTTGCTAATTATCATAATCGACCAGGTAGATTTATTCAGGTTCAAGCGATTTATTAAATTAGAGAGTTGATGAAGTAAATTGGGACGTGCGTGATTCGATTTGGGAACTATTAATAATCAGTTAATCAGATTTAATATTGTTTCAGTATTATTAATAGTAACAAAGTGAACAAAACCAGGAAAAAAATGTACTTTTTTTACTTCCAGCAAATAATAAGTGCGTGCTTGTGTTTATAGCGATCATCCTTATAGATAAAGTATTTTTAGTTAATTGTTAATTTATTATTATAACAGTATCAAGTTATTTAAGTACGTAACTCATTAGCAAATGCTTAAAGTGACATATTACAGAAAATATTCATTTATTAAATATAATTAACAAAATTAAATATTTGCTTAAACAATAAAATTACATAAATCAGGTTGATACTTTTTTGATTTTAATTTTTCTGTAAATATTTAAAATGGTATAATTTTCACATTTCGAGAAATTGAATTTGAATTATGGTTGTTTGTTATCATAAGAATTACAAAGAATTACCAAAAATATAAAAATGATTTATTGCAAAAATGTTGAATTTGGGCAATTTAAAATGGACGAATTTGAATTTTATGCCAGGGAAGTTTCGTTAATATAAGAAAGGTCTGAATGAGAATTTTAGGAACAAAAACCTAATTTATGATACTAAGAAAATATTTGGTAAATTATGTTAGTGCAAAATACCTCTGTTAAAGAATTCATTAATTTCTTTGACAATAAACTTTAAAAAAAATGATTTATTCAATAAAAAAGCTTTTTGTTTGACTTTTAAAGATATATATATTTTTAAATAATTATTTTATAACATTTAATAACAATTTTTTGACAAACATTAAAACTCATCACGGTTAGTATTTTTCCTTCATATTTTTCTTCATAATAGCTTCATGTAGCGAAAACATCATGTTTTACAATATAAAGTTTTCAAACCATCATTATGTGTTTTATTTCTTTGGTCACAAATTAAAAAAAAAAAATATTGCTCAAAGATAAGATAAAAAAACTAAATATTTTAAACATAATATCAAACCTGTACCAAAACAATTCTGCATAAAGCAGACATAAAAAATTTTACTTTGTTATTTGAATTTCACAGATTGCTTACGGAAGGTTTACTTCTTGGATTTTATTTTCTTTGCATGAATTTATACCAGTGTGATTGAATTTACGGTACTGTCGTAATTACGTATGTACTTTTTTATTTTAAATAATTTATTTCTAGTTAAAATTAGTTTAAATAATTTTTAAAGTAAAAGAATTTTTGCAGAAGAAGTTACATGTAAACTTGGACAAATGACTTAAAATTTTACCAGAAAAATTAAAGTTTAATTAATTTTTATTTTATTCAGAGTTTGAGCCAAAAATTAAGACATGACTAAAATGTGAGATAAGTATCTTTCTGTTTGATTTTAATCAAATTTTGCTACAGCATAATTTTGGTAACGGTTTTAAAAACCTAGAAATCTATTAAATAGGGAATTTTTGACTACACTAGAATTTTGAAAAAAAATTGGTTAAGATTTTGCTTATTATTTGCAATAAAAAGCATCATCAATTTTATAACTTAAATTAGAAGCTTACACATTCTCGATTTTTTTCTTGTCCACATTTTGGTATTATTTAAGTTTTTGCAAAGAAATTTTACAACTTATTGCGTTTTGTGTATTTTTAGGAAATATTTTGATGCTTAGTCTTCTAGCTATAAACAAAAATTAAAAAAGTACATTTCTTGTAAATCTTGCTCAAAATTTGGTGAAATACCTAATCTGCAAATCTAAACATAACAAATATAAATAAATTTAATTTAATAAAAATTTGAAAATCTAAAAATTTAGTTTTTGAAATGCCACAGTCTTAGAGATAATGTCCTAAAAATATAGGATTCTGAAATTTTAAATTTGTAAATATAAGATTTAGAAATTTAAAGGCTTAAAATTTTAAAAACAAGGGAATTTTATATCTAAAAATGTATTAATCGAAAAAAATTTAAAACTAGCTTAATATTTTTAAATTCAGAACCTAATCTACTGTGACTAAACTAAATTTACTGTGACCAGAAAGACACTCCAAATATGACTATTATTTTCTTATTTAACATATCAGAAATTTGACACTAATTTTCCTTTTTTTTTTTAGGGATGAAAACGTTTCATCGGACGTAGTCAGCGAGTGCTCGAGCAATGGCCGAACCAGAAAGAGACAACTGCAATGAAAATTCTCATCAAGCCAAACAAAAGCCATCCGATGGAGAAAACAACTACAAGAAATCACCGGTCAAAAACAAAGACAATAAGAACACGAAGCAGACCAAAGATAATGTGACGAGAGTGGTCGTGGTAGCGTTAACTCCCGACAGAAGAAGAGAAACATGGAACAAAAAAGTGGAATTCCTTCTTGCCGTCGTGGGGTTCGCTGTGGATTTGGGGAACGTCTGGAGGTTTCCTTATATCTGCTACCAAAACGGAGGAGGTAAAATCGTATAAAATCTCTAAACTTGGAGATTTTAACCTTCGTGCTTGTGAATCAAATTTAGTTCTCTGTAGATTTTTTTTTTTCATATTGCAAATTTTCAAACCTGTTTACGCATCTTAAAACTGTGATCCACGCTTGTAGTTTAATGAAATTAGACAGATGTTAGCTGAATGGAAACTAATGAGAAATTGAATAACAGACGTTGGCATGACTTATTGATCATTCGAAGACGTAAATCGAGTTAAGTAGATGGAAAACACGATGTTGATGGAAGTACGAACACATAACAAATGGTCAATTTTTGGCGAGTTTTCAAAAATTAGTTCTGCGAACTGTTTTGAGGAATGTCAGAATTGATGGAATTATGAGGCGCCATCAATCTCAAGAGGAAATGAGGAAAAAATTGAGTTATTTTTAAAAACTTTGCCATATATATATATATATGTACCAATACCAGACCTAGTCGCAACAAGAGAATCGATTTTAGTGGAAATATAGTTTTACTTTGGAGTTGCTGTCATTCTTATTTACTCATCAATGAGATTTAACTTTGTACAAGAAATCATTTGTGTTAACAAACCCGCAAACATTTATTTATCATTATAGATGCATAACTACAATTTTGTATATTGAGCAAGAAACTTTTAGTCTCTCAGAAGGAAATAAAATGACTTCAACTTAAGAATTAGCACTTTAGAAGCGCACGGTCTCTGACCACTACACTGAAGAGGAATTACACTTTTGTCCGCGTTCTTAAAACCGTAATGGTCTCGGAATCAATTAAACGTAATGAAAAGGTAAACATTGGACACAGTTTGTTCTTGGACGCATTATTAGCATATTTTTAGAAACTGTAAAAATGGGGTCTTACAATAGTAAATTTAAGACTAGATGTCGAAATATTTTTCGTGCTAATATCGTCTTTTTGGAGGAGATGGAAATTGATCATTTAATTGAATAAGCAGCAACCACAGGCCCCAGCCCTTTACTTGACGTGAATGTGCGTCACACAATGAAGCGTATTCCGGAAAGGTGTGCAGACAAGGTTTTACTGGAATACAATATGTGTGTCTTGATGATTAGTTGCTAGTGTTTTTTCAATCGCAGGAGAAATGTTATTGGAAGTAGTATTATAATAATGTATGACTAATGGTGGGTTGACGTAGGGAAGTCATTTGTCTTGGGTAAATTGAATCTAGGGAATTATATTGCAAACAGTAGTTTAGTGGTTGCGGGAGATATTTTAGGGTCATTAGTTACGTAATTATATTATTAAAGGAAGAACTTCACAACTAAAAAGATTCAATAAATTAGAACCAAAGAATTGAAAATCGAATCTAAACACTAAAAATATAAAAATTTGACTATCTAAACAATCTAATATTCAAAAATTTACGGTTTTAAAGATAATGAGGCAAAATATAGACTTGATTTTAAAACTCACTTTTGAAAATTCCAGGTTTATAAATATATGCTTTGAGAATCCAAGGACTTAAAAAAAATTAAGTCTAGAAGCTTCATGTCGCGAAAATTTTGGTCATGTGAACATCTAGGATTTTAATTACTGAATAAAATGAACTTCTTAAACATTATAAGATTCAGGATCTCAGTCTTAGAATCTACTAATAAAGCATTCTAGAGTCCTTAATTATCAAATTCAGGATTTAAATTTATACACAAAAAAAGCAAAAGATAAACAGACGTGTTAAAATTGATATAAAAATAATAAATTTTGATTTTTAAATTTTAATTGTTATTTAAAATCGCAAAATAAGAGAAATAAAATTTAATCAATATAAGAATATCATATTCGAAATAATTTGTCTTGGTTAAATTAAATCTAGACCCAACACTAATTTAGTGGTTGTGAGAATGATTTTAGGGTTAATAATGATTAGTTACGTAAATTAAATAATTAAAAAAGGAGAAAAATGTAAAAACACCAAATTTTAGAATTTTTTACTAATTTTAAAACCTTCCTAAAAATTGCACCATAACACTTTATATGTCTGTTTGAAAATTTTGAATTAAAATTGTACCCTATAATTCTAAATTTTGTGTATGTTTTTGTATAAATTAAATTTAACGTTTAATTTATTGTCTTAACTTAAGTTTTTTTTTAATCTTGGCTATTATCTTGGCCTTTGTTTCTTTAGTTGGTAAATGTTTGTAAATAATTAGCAATAAAAATTGTTTCTTTAATGCGAAAATGTACACGATATATGTTTCACAAATGAGTTACAGTTTAGTGAAAAAAAATATTAAGGAAAAAAACATTTTTTTTTAATATGAAGAGATAAGCTGTCTAGTAAGATTTTTTTTCTTGAAAAACTATTGCCGGTGGTGAATATTTATCTGTCATAAACCGTTTGAAAAACAAAAGCAATTTTTTTATTGTAAATAAAGGTTATTATTAAAATGCAGCAATAAAAAAAATCCTATGTTACTCTAATAGTAATAATTGCTACTTTAAAAATAACTAAAATTTTGACATACGCTAAAAATATTTATAAATATTGAAAGAAAGAGTTATTACACTTTAAGGTGGTTTAATCTACCAATAAATTAATTAATATTTTTTTATCAGATTGAAACATTTATTATGCTTTTTTTCACAATTTAATACCACAAAATTTTTTGTTGTGTTACATTGAGATTTCTCCAATTTAAGTATTTTTTCTGAAAACAACTTTTTGGAGATTCTAAAGGTATAAAATTTCGATTTTTAAATTTCTAAAGTTTTGAATTTTTTTTTTAATTAATGTTTTTTCGATGTTCTAGTTTATTACCACTAACCCTAACATTTTTTCATCTATACATCAACTCCTACACATTAATTTTCGTTTTGTCCTTGTACTTCTCACTTACTGTAGCAGAAACAATAAAGTTTGCACACGCAAACTGTTTTTGTCCATTACTAAGAAATTATCGATTACAAAAAATTGATTAAGGAACATATTCTAATGCGTCTATTATGATTACAGGTGCTTTCTTAATACCCTACACCATAATGCTGATATTTGGAGGTCTACCTCTATTCTATATGGAATTGGCATTGGGCCAATTCCATCGGTGCGGTTGTCTGACCATATGGAAGAGGATATGTCCAGCGCTCAAAGGTAAAGTTCCAACATAATTCGCGTAGCTTTGACTGTGTTCGATTTTCAAATACAACTTTAGTTGGATCAAAACGACAAAACGTTTGTTCTCGTGATTGGGAGTTTTTTTTTATAACGGTACAGTGTTATTTGGTAGATTGAACACACAATTCCCTGTAGTGGTCCTATTGTTTGCATACTCTTTATAATTGCTGCTTGAATCGATTGATGCATACGAATGCAAACGGTACAGACAATGACGTTTCTGACTAATTACCTGTGGTTATCTGGAGCGATAAGCTAACAAAACGAATCAAATAACACCACGTTTAGTGTATTATGGGTTGCCGATGCTAATGGGCTTAGAAAGGGGATTTACTTAGATAATTTATGTTCGTGTCGATAAAATTGGAGCTAATTAGAGGCAGAACATGGAAATAGCATTGTTTGTAACACTGTTCGGAGTAGAAATTTGTTAATTGAAATGTTTTGTTAGTTTCGGTTATTTTTACGAAAGCATAACAGGATTGGTAACACAGAAAACTAAATTAAAGTCATTTTACTTCTTCTTTTTTGTATAATTTTATCTTTTACGTGCTGAATAAAAGATCCTACTTTTACTGTTTTGTTTCTTGATTAAAACGCTCCAAATTCAAATTGTTTTTTTCTCTCTAATTTCTATTTCGGTCTCTTTACGAACCTCTCAACGCTCTTTCGAAAAATTTGCATTTCGCTTGTCCATCTAAAGATTCCATTAGGTCAGTTTATCAAACAATAGAAATGGATGAACCTCGAGAGACGATTTGAAATTGAAATCGCTCTTCCATATAACAGAGCACAAGAACGCATTTCGCTAGCCACCTTCATTTATATAAAGGGAGTGTCAAAGATAAACGCGCTAATGAAATGAACATGAGCAAAATTACGATTCCACTTGAAACTAAAAGGTTTCTGTTGTTTGCCGCATCTTCAACTTAACACTGTTCTTTATCGAATCTGAGATTTTTTAACTTTTTAACCCCGATCGATCCATTTCCGTTTTCATTTGAAATTCGTATCAGTGAAATACGCAGAGCTTTCGAGTTTACAATTAAAAAATTCCGATTTTCAAGCCGACTTCACAAGTTTCCAAGTTATGTAGTTATGGAGCAGGGTGTTTGGTATACGAAAAAATCGCTAAAAAACGATTAAAAAAGAACATGACCGAATATTATAACAAGAATATGACAAGCGAAAAGGAACTAAAATCCTTCAACAATCACATCAAAAATTGGGCTCACAAAAAATGGTTAGAGCCATCCAAAATCAAGAATCATTGTCTTAGACACTCCAAAATGGGTTTTTATTTCTGGACCAAACCATTTGGCGGGAACGGGTGAAGTGAATACTATTTGAGTTATATTTTTATTATTTTATTTAAAAATAATTGAAGCAAATAGATATTTTGAATTTTTGATCTGTTTAGGTGCATGTAAAAATCATTTAAAAGCAGCCCAAATAGAATATGAAACGGCCAAGAAAGAACCAATTTTTTTCAAAAATCACTTATTTTATGTACTCCAAATAAAGATCCTTAAAATTTCCGAACCAGTAGTTATTGAGAAGTACAAAAAAAAGTACAAAAAATTCGCCGTTTTTGTTTAAACTATGCTACGATCTATTTCTACAGCATCTCCTCTTTCATGACAGCGTATAGTATTTATTGATATGTGTCGAAGAGAATCATCGATACAACCATCAATCCTGAATTGACAGGACAGGTCTTCAATCATCAATATGACTCTTAACCAACTGTGCTATTTGAGTCGTCTTGTGCTTTATAGTAAAATTTAGATATAATTTAGTTGTGAACGTTTCACCAACTCGCCTATGATGGATTTCGTAATGATCTTTTCCTATTCAACATACAGGATGTTTTTCAAACGTGTAATAGATCCGCTTGTAAAAAAAAAATCGGTTTATCAAAGTGGCACCGTTTGACCACAAAATGAATTTGAAAATGATTTAAAGACAAAAATTCTAGATCTTTTTTGTGGTACTAATGCATGATTTATGGGCAAATGGAAATGAATCAGTGTTGTGTCCTCCTTGTTTTCCAGATTTAAAATATTGTGATTGATATTGTGTACCCCAGTTCGGTGCACGTCTTTTGACATCAAATTGGATATCTCGTCTTTTTCTTCGTTCTCTTCTGATCCTTTTGCAACCATCGTGACCCTTATATTTTCTATTCCATTCTAGGTGTTCTCGGTACCATTTTATTCGCTCCCATCGCTGCTGAAGTGTTAATGGCAATACTACATGTGGACCATAACTTTAGAGATCGAATGATAGGATGCAACGATAAACTGTTCTCACTGTTACGCTTTTATCAAGCGGTCATGTATTGATACCAAGCCTCTGTATGAAATTTGAGCAAAATATTTCAACTTCTTATGACTGTTGCACTGTTTATTTCACATAGTATATTCTGTCAGATTAACAACTTGGCTCAAAATTGGGATATGATAGTTTTTATTTTTTGCCCATCGACTAGAAAAATTATGTTCATTTATTTATTTCGTTTTTTTCCGTTGCAAAATAATTAGGTTTTTTTATATACTTTGTCTATTTTAGTCGACAAAAGTCATGCATATTTAGATTTTTACATGTATTACTGGTTATGACCGGACCAAATGGCAAGAAGTGTAAAATGAATAAGGATTTAAGTTCTACAAATGATTCTGGAGTGAGTTAAGAAATATACAGAGTGACCCCGGTCCATAATTGTTTTGCTATTTAATATATTATATATAGTGGTACGCATTTAAATATGTATATACATAGTGTCCGTATACAAAGTGGTAAACGAAAGTTATGATTTTTCAAATGGAACAACCCATATATTTTAACATTATTTCTACGTAAGAAAGATTTTTTTTGAAGTACTGCAGACTTCAGAGTATGATATTGATTTCTGGAAAGTTCGTGATAGCAATTTTGCTGGCTCCAACTGCCGTTGGCTATAAATTATGTAAACATAAATATCTGGTGAAGAAGACTGATGATGTTACAGTAGCCTGAGCAAGTGAGAAGTTTCTTCTATAGAAGTAGAAAGATTTGAAAAAAAATTACGGTACGGAAAACTGTCTCGCATTAAGTGTACCTGATTTGCAAGATAGCTTAAGCGTTTTATCAGAAGTTTTACATAAAGATTATCAGGACAACGTTTTGCTACTCATCGATGAGTGCGATGGTCCTGTAGTGAGCATAATATTCGATACCTGTTCGAATAAGGATGACTTTGTGTTAATTGATAATTTACTAAAAATTTTCATGGCTAATACATTGAAATACAATGACTTCATAAAACGCTTATTATTATTTTTGTTATTTTTATTATTATTTTGTTCGGTTGGCCGGATTCTTTTCAGAAGATGCAGCAAGAATTATACCGCATTCCTAAGTAAACCTCAGTATAGACCGTACTTAGGATTTACAAACGAGAAGTACTTGTGGGAAACTAGCGTCACAACCAATTAAAAAATGGTATGATGGATTTACGGTATCTGGTGCCAGTATTTTGAAAATATTCAGTAGCTGGTCTTAAACTTTTTGGATAAGTGTGGCACATCAAGTGCTCTCAAATATTTATCTTACTGGATTGATATAATAAGAAAAAAAATTAAGCTACTGTTCGTACAACCTTCAATTCAAGAGAAGAGTGAGCAAATTATTTCTTGTGGTGAAATAAAGAGAACAACTGTTAAATCAATAGCTATCGAGCATATAAAAAGTTTAAAGTTAGTGTTTGTTGAAATATCGGAAGAAACTGTGAATTCTTTTTGTAATTGATCGCTGATAGTGGTTCCTTTAATATATTGCCGGTTGAAAAAAATTATGAAAATGAAATCGAAGATGAAATTATAGAGAAATTTTTAAATTAAGCAGCATCTCCAGCATATATATTTGTTATAGTGAACCAATGACAATTATAAATAAATACAATATGAGATCTATAAATATTAAAACATATTTAAATGGTCTGAAATTAGTATTAAAAAGTACAAGTAAGGAAGCATTCGTTGATCTTGCAAGCACTGTATTAGAATTATTTTCACCACATAGGATCAGGAACGAAAGGAACTTTATGACATTTTGTTTATTGTGACATGTAATTCGAGATACTTAGTAACATACACTGAGGTCCAGTTCAAGAAAACATAAGGGGACCAGGGAAATTCCCTACTATGGATGTGGATTTTTGAATAAAATTGATACAAGCTTGCAGAGAAAGTTTTGGAACAAATTTTCGAGAAGGGCTATTATACTAAATTCAAAAAGCGTGGCTATAAACATATTTTCACTAAGATTTCTACTAGTTTAACAGTTAATATAGAGGAGAAAATTTCTATATGAATTGTATGTACCTGTTTTATTCTTCTGGTAATAGATTAGTGTTAGAACAGTGTAGGTAATAAAATTTTAATTAAATTCCCAAATGCATTCTCAATTGTTACCAAAATCCGTTTGTTAACCAAATTTGACTACTTTTAAAAGTCTGTCTTGTTAGTTCAAGATTGATGACGGTGCCAAATGGTAAAAATAAAATGGATTGTGGTTTAAACAAAAACGGGAAATGTTTCACACTTTTTTTATAAACAAAAAAAACTCTCAAAATAATTACTGGTCCGGAAATTTCAAGGAGCTTTGCAGATATTTGGCTACTTTTGAAGTGCATAAAAATGAATGATTTTTGAAGAATTTTGGTTCTTCTTTGATCGTTTTATATCTTTTTGGACTTCTCTTCAATGATTTTTACATGCGCCTAAACAAGTAAAAAACCTAAATGCTTTATTTTTTATTATAAAATAAAATAATATAAATATAACTCACACAGGTTTCATTTCACCAGTACCCGTCAATTGATCTGATCCAGAAATAAAAAGCTATTTTGGGGTGTCTAAGAACAAATTGAATTTTTTAGGGCACTTAATTAAATTAGCAATTAATTAATTTAATTAATTTAATCTTTGGTGGTCTATGGTCTATATTTGGGCACTATTTAGGTGCATTAAAAGAGTGATTTTTGAAGGATTTTAGGTTCTTGTTTCATATTCTTTTTAGATCGTTTTTCGACGATTTTTCCGTATACCAAACCCCCTGGTCCAGAAATAACATTTTATATACTACTGTAGAAGCTGTTTTTTAGTTATGACTGGAAAGCGGAAAATTGCCAGAAGTTTGATCGGGTGTGAAATTAGCTTAGAAAAATTCTCGGAATTTGTACTTCCCCTAATTTACAAAGTGAAAACAATGTGTTTGAAATTCCAGGAATTGGCTACGCCATCTGCTTGATTGACATCTACATGGGCATGTATTACAATACCATCATTGGCTGGGCTCTCTACTATTTGATAGCGTCGTTTCAATCAGAATTACCATGGACCAGCTGCCATAACGCTTGGAATACCAGAGACTGCAAGCCTGTGACAGAACTACATGCTAACAGCACAGCTTCAAGTCCTGCAAGGGAGTTCTTCGAGTGAGATTTTTACTTTATTTTGTATAATTTGTAATCGAATTCTTCGTATTAGATTTCTCGCAGTATTTACTTTATAAATCAATTATTTCAGGCGCGAGGTGCTGGAACAATACAAATCCGACGGCCTCAATAGAATGGGTCCTATCAAACCAACGTTGGCCTTGTGTGTATTTGCGGTTTTCGTTCTGGTTTATTTCTCATTGTGGAAAGGCGTTCGCAGCACGGGGAAGGTAATTATTGATTAACTTAATTATTTGCCTTTATGATTTTACATATGTTTATATTTAATCTCTGGTAATAAAAATTTCTAACTTATTTTGAACTTTTTTCTAAAATTCTAAAATTTTTTAGTTAAAATTGAAGCTTCTGGCTACCATTTTATATAAAATCTCTATTTAAACACAATAAATTATTTTTAGTTTTAATTTAATAATTACAGTGAAACAGTGGCTAAGAGAATGATATTATATAATATATAATGATATTGATATGAATGTAATGATATTGTATGCATATTTGATCTGGCGCATCCACCATTTTTAATATTTATTATTTTAAAATAAATGATCTAATTGATGACTATAAAATATTAATTAATCTAATTAATAGATTTTTATAAGTTGTAAAGTAACTTTAGATCAACATTAAAAATATAAAGTGTAATAATTTAAACATAATGACCACCCTTGATAAAACTTTTTATTAATATCAGAAAGATAAAATAAGAATTAATTTAAAAAAAATACATAATAACTCGGAATAATTTGTATATCCGGTTTAATGATTTAGTTCTTTTTTTGATAGTTTTGTCCTTAAATAGTCATGACGTTATGTTAAATAACAATATCTTTTCAAGCTGGCGCATATTCACCATTTAAAAATTTTTAAAGGCGATAAACTTAAAACATGATTTTTTTACAAGTTAAAGCAAGTAAATACAATTTAGGTTTAGCTACAGATGAGTTAATTACATTTTTTAATATCATATCAAAAAAAAAAAAAAATAAAGCGGACAACCAATATTACATCCATGAATCGTGAAAGCTAACATGCTGTAACGCAAGACGAAAAACAGAAAAAAGGAACACTTTTCAATAACGCCTACAGGTGGTCCATTAAATCGAGATTTAATCTTCAAGAGCACCGTAAAAGTGAATTATTTGAGCGCGATATTAATGTTGCGCCACACATTTCAAATATACGTCGTTATTATAATGTTACAGACAATTTTATAAAGTAACGTTTCACGTAAAAGCGACATTTTTGAATATTTTGTTGTAGAATGACATGCCCCATTCGATATTAAAGTCGCTAGTAGTTTTTATTTTATAACTTACTTATTTTTTTATTGAAAATGTGTCACCAATCACTTTCATATTCAAATTTTCATCCCCAATCTTCTCACTTGATCGCCCTCATTTCATCACTTCATCCCCAAATCCCCCGCTTTACTGTACAATCTTATCGTCGTTGCAGGCAGTATGGATAACCGCTATCGCTCCCTACGTGGTTCTAATAATTCTTCTTGCTCGAGGAGTCTCTCTCCCTGGCGCCACCGAAGGCATCCGTTACTACCTCACACCAGAATGGCACAAACTCAATAACTCCAAAGTGTGGATAGACGCAGCTTCCCAAATTTTTTTCTCTTTGGGTCCAGGATTCGGCACACTTTTAGCACTTTCGAGTTACAATAAATTTAATAATAATTGCTACAGAGATGCTCTGTTAACAAGCAGTATCAACTGTCTTACCAGTTTCTTAGCTGGATTTGTTATTTTCTCAGTTTTGGGGTACATGGCCCATGTACAACATAAAAGTATAGAGCAAGTGGGACTCGAAGGGCCAGGGTTGGTTTTTATAGTGTACCCTGAAGCTATAGCTACAATGACAGGGTCAGTTTTCTGGTCGATCATTTTTTTTCTTATGTTGATTACGTTGGGGTTGGATAGTACGTTCGGGGGGTTGGAGGCTATGATTACGGCGTTGTGTGATGAGTACCCTAAGGCGCTAGGGAGGCATAGAGAGGTTTTCGTGGCGGCGCTGCTGTTTGGAATCTACATTTGTGCCTTGCCAACAACAACTTACGTAAGTTTTCAAAACAAGGTTGTTATTATTGCCTCGAAATCTAAACCTATTTTTTTAGGGTGGCGTGTACTTGGTAAACATGTTGAATGTCTACGGTCCTGGCCTTTCAATTTTGTTTGTGGTTTTTGTGGAAGCCGCTGGAGTTTGTTGGTTGTATGGTACTGACAACTTTGCCAGAGACATAGAGAAGATGATAGGGCACAAACCTGGAATTTTTTGGAGAATTTGCTGGAAATACATTAGTCCAATTTTTCTTCTGGTAAATAGAAAAATCTTACAAGCTGCTGATAGAAAAAAATTCTTTTCAGTCCATCTTCATTTTCTCCCTTCTTAGCCACGAACAGATGTTAGGCACCGAGTATGAATACCCAGACTGGTGCTTTAAAGTAGGCTACGTCCTTACAGGCTCATCCATTATTTGTATTCCTTTGTACATCATTTATAAATTTGCCATAACACCTGGGAGTATACCACAGGTGAGAGTTTGCTAATTTTCTGTTTTTAGTTTCAAATCGATAATCCGCTTCTTATACCATATCACAATTTTAATTTCCTCCGGAAATATTTCAGAGGTGGAAAATGATATGGAAACCTGAACACTCATCCGACAACAGCGCCCTCACTTATTGCGGTGGCACCGAAGTGTGACCAGAGAGCATTGTGAGATCTTACACCATCGAGTGGCTAGTTTAAGTTAGACCAGTTAATTTTCTTCTTCTTCGGGCAAAATACAGCCATATCTTGCCCCGAAGCACGGATTACAAGGGTTGATTTGCCAGTTTTGTTGTTTTAGGTGTATCGAAAATGTAACAGCAGCCATTGTTACACTCTCGCATTGTAAATCTGATGTTTCCTAGTAGTATTAAAAGCGGGTGCTAAATGTTGTCAGGATAGTGAAAACCGTGTCCTAACAATAAAATATAGAAATAAATGTCGCTTTCAATATGGCGTGTTTCGTGTATTTCGCAATGGTTAGCGATTCCATGTAGTTCATTATCAACCCCGAGATTTTTACAGAATACGTAAATAACTTGTACAAAACACGATAAACAAGAAAATAAAAAAAGACAATAAAATGACTCGGATTGGTTTTTCGTATTTTTGGTACTAAGCAAAAATTGGGCCTATTTTTGTGATAATAACCAATATTAGATGAAATAGCAGCCATATTTTGTCTAATAGTAGTTTGTTTCTTGTGCCAATTTAGTTCTTTTTATAGTTTTTATTGTAGAATCAATGAATAGCACTTTAGGAATTGAATATGTTACGGTTTATCCAATAAAAACATATTAAACAAAAGATATCTAACAAAAAAATAATTAAATCTATCATTGTGTTACTGTTGAAGTAAATTTATAAGATAGATTAATTAATGGTTTGTTTGTGTTGATGTACAAATTCTTGTAAGGTTGCTGACGTCTTACAGCCATAGGATGACAGCCGTTACAATGTTATGTTTTTATAAATTATTCGTGTAAAAATATTGTTCACGTTATAGTTTCTATTGTTTAGTGTAAGTGACCTTTTACTGTGTATTAATAAATTTCTTTATTTTTTGTAGAGGCGTTTATTTTTACGACTGATGGGAAGCGTACGAAACCGATAAATTTTCCTATTACAGGTTTATGTTTAATAAAGAACAGCAAAATCAAAGATACACTTTTCTATGACAATTCAATATAAAAAATTTAACCCAATCAAATGAATGAACAATTTTAAACATGTCCAATATATGTTTGGAGCATGGTTTATCAGCCTCATAACTTTTCTGTCAATTAAATTTTACATTAAACTGCTACAATTTATTGACACAATACAAATATTTAACTGGAATTAATGAAAAAGCAATTGAAGGTACAGTTATTATCAGTGACAGTTTCTCTTCAGAATAACAATTTTCTTGCTTTTAGAAAATCATTTTCGTTGCAGCAGCTCCTTGTTTTGTTACAAAAATTTTGCCGGAAAAATAAAACCACTTATTATTTTATATAGCGAACAAATTAATTGCACGATGTTGTATTTAAACGTCATTGCTTACTAAAAACAATAAATATTCAGTAAAAATATCTAATATTTGTACAGTAAAAAATATAAATGCTCAGTTATTATAACAACGCGGTATAAAGTAATAAGTTTTCAGTTAAAAAATTAAAGTTTATAAAAAAAACAGTAAATAAAATAAAAGATCAATAATAATAAATGCACAGTAAAAAATGTTTGATAAAAATTAGACACTTAATACAAATGATTAATGAGCAGCAAAATGATCGCCTATTGCGAAAATTAGAGAACTTTACTGTAAACTTCAGTATTTTATATTTTTATTTTTATTTTGATGGTTACGGTAAAAGTTAGCGGTCTAGTGTTTTTGCTGACGGTACCGACAGAGCTTGGCCCAAAAGTGTCATACGAACTTAAAATTCGCGAGCGTTACTATTAACGTAACGCTTATTATTTT
This sequence comes from Cynaeus angustus, assembly GCA_030157275.1. Lineage (NCBI taxonomy): Eukaryota > Metazoa > Arthropoda > Insecta > Coleoptera > Tenebrionidae > Cynaeus > Cynaeus angustus. The sequence goes on from CM058059.1 coordinate 16,194,371, forward strand.
TACTGTGCAAATTAGCATTAAATACTGTGAGCACACAATTTTTTTATTGTGTGCTTTATACTGAATAAATTACATTAAAATACTGTGCATGTTTAACTCATCTCTTTTATTTTTATACCGTATATAATATAATATTTTTTTATCATTTCTAGTTTTTTATCGTACAAAAAGTAAATAAATAGTAGTCATTTTAAATTTTTTATTGAACAAAATCGAATTGACTACTGAACGCTTTATTACAACTCTTTATACTTTTTGAACACACTGCAATTTGAAATTTAAATCAACCTTGATAGTTTTCATTCTTATACAGTATGTAGCCTTAAAATTCCTCACGAGAGCTGCCCAATTAAAATCAAAGTTTAACACATTTTTTTTCTAGGTAGTGACTTTTTCTAATGGTACATTTTAACTGGAATTAGCACGCACATTACGACATTTCTGTTTTTATTGCACTTTTATTACTTTTTCCCCCCATTTGCGGTACCTGACTGATTCATTTCTTGGAGACATTTGTAAAACACATTTGTTTACACAAAACGCATCGTTATCGGGTTTCCGTCTAAATCGGAAATAGTAGAAATGATTTGTTTCCATCAAAAATTAGAAAATCAGTAAACATTTTTGCAGCAAATAAATTTTATTTGAAGAAATTTCTACAAACCCAGTAAAAACTGCGCTACATCTAGCATAAAATAAATTATCTCTCTAATATATTAAATTAAAGTGAACTAAAATGACATTTCACCTATCTTCACAAATATTCCAGTTCTAGGAAGTAGGAACAAGATCCATCGTCTCTAAATTAACACATCTTTGAAAAAAGTATCAAATTACATAAATAATTATCCTAATAAATTTGCTAACTGGCAGTCGCCTTGTTGCAATATTTTTAACATTCTAATCTCTCTTTTCCTACACATAATAGCCGAGGAGGATTGCGAGTGAATAAATTAGTAGTAATAGGATACGTCTTTATCCCTGACGACAGGCTGAATTGAAAGATCACTCCACATCTGAGCGTCCCTCTCACCACTAACATCTGGACTGGTTTCGGTTCTTTGGAAACTATAAGGCCAAGTCTGGAAAAAAACATTTTTTTGAGTTTTTTTACACCTGTTTTATAAATAACTCTCAATTTTGAAACATAATTCCTCACATTTTAACTTTTTTCTTTTTGAACCGAAAAATTAGACCATAAACCGTCCAATTTTAACTTTAATTGTTTACTCCGACCTAAGAAGCTCTTTTATTTCGCCACCAGCTGGAAACATTTGTCGGAATGCTCTAATTATCAACGACATCCGAGCTGTTTATTTAAGCGAAGTGCTGCCGCCAGCTTCCAACATAAGCAAAATATTCTATTATTAAAACGTATTTTCTTCAAATCTCTATCGATGAAAACTTACAAGTGTTAATGGATGTTTGTGGATTTGATCAGAAGGAACTGGTTGATCCATGAGGACGGCTCGTAAATGGGCTATGTAGCTGGTGGCCAATCGTAAAGTGTCAAGTTTTGATAGCTTTGTGTCGGCGGGGACCCATGGTAAGGTGGTTTTGAGGCGGCAAAAGGCTTTGCTGAGGACTCGCATTCTGGCACGTTCGCGGGCGTTAGCGGCGTTGCGCTGGGGGTGGCGAGAATCGTCATCTTCGTCGGATTCGTCCACGTCAGGAGACCGTCGGCGGCGAGGCATTGTGGAAAGGAATCTTATAAAAAAAATCTGACTTATTCACATGTCTAAAAATAAAACTTAGGAAGTTTTTTAAAGTTCACAACAATCTTTCTGTTTTCTACGTTTTTTTTTTTTAAATCCTAACATATTAAAAAGCATTTATTTATTAGAAAAATGTAGCCATTATATAGTGACAATTCGAAGTTTATATTTTTTATATTTTAATTATTTATATTTTTATTTTAATATTTTGTGAAATTATTCTAAGATATTAAGGACATATTTTATTGTTAGAATGCAAGATACTTCATTCACTTAATAATAAAAATATAAGTGGTTAAAAGTAGGTGGTTTAGTTGTTAAGATTTTTCCGTAAAACAACAACAATCATTGACTTAATTTTTTCTGCCTTCAAATATTTTTAACAATAATATTGATTTTGATTTTCAGACCTAGATTAATATGTAATTTTTTGCATGTCCCGAAAAATATGATGAGAAAAACTTAAAAAAAATATTTTAGTAATTCCGATATTCTCCCTTCAATAAAAAAAAGTGCTACTTTAGTTCCGATGTAGAAGAATTAAAATAGGTCATATTTAAAAACACACAAAAAAATAGTTTTTGCAGTTTTAAATTCATTACATACAAAAATAAAGAAACTAGATTTAAATTTTTACGCAAAAATTAATTTTTCTAATTTGCTAATGTTAACGCACTCACTCTGAATGCGTAAATAGCCCATTATTACCCCATTATTAATTAAAAAAAAAACATCGACAGCGTTTACAGCAATTTGTTGTATTTCTAGCGAAGTGTAGGAAATTTCTGAGTTTCTTTTGGAACATTTTGTATATTTACTTGGAAAAATTACAGTTATATTCAGTATACTAGATTCAAATTTGAAATGCTAACCTTTGAAATAAAAGTCCCCAAATGATCAAATTTGATTTTATTTGTAGAAAAACTGCCTACGGTAGCCAAACTTGGCTCGTATTATTATTTTCCACCTCCACAGCTTTCGTTTAAAGCAGTTTTTATTGTCAATTATTGCAAAATCAAACACCAAATAAGATTTAAAAGACGGGTTTAGATTAGCCCCTTTGCTTAAAATTTATTTCTAATGAATAAATTTTTAGAAAACGTTTAGAAAACAACAAGTTGATTTGAAAACAGTTTGAAATGGAAACGTCCAAACGCCTTACTAATAGCTCAACATACATATCATTTCTAAATATACGCTAAATAACTAAATATATGAAATACAATGTACAATAAATTAATGTGAAAACATAAAAACGTAATATAAGTTTAAAACTATATTAATATTAATTTGAACACAGAAATCGGAAATTAATTTTTTAAATTTAATACACTTTCGACATGACATTTCTCGGACTTTTTTTTATATAGAATTGAAAAACGACTAAAACAATTAAAAAAAAATTAAAATGTTTGATCACTTTTAGTAATTCAGTTTTTGTGATTTTCTTAAAAAATTTACAGCAATTTGCAAGATTTGTCTATTAATAAAGTACAATTTTTGAAATATATCTATCCAAATACGTATCATACTCCAAAGTTGCAAAAACAGGCAATTTTATAAATAATATATATATGTAAATTATATAGTTTTATGTTTTGTTCCATAAGATTAATATAATCGTCTTTTAATCTACGTTTTGTTTGTTTCTAGAAAGAGAATTTTAATTTATTTTGCAGCCTATAGTTTTCTGCAAAAAAATAAATAAAAAAAAATTGATATTCTTTAATAATTCAGTTTTTTTTGTGATTATTCAAAAAAATTATAGTCTAAAATATGAAGAACGGTTTGACCCTTTGCCCATGAAATAATGTATGTATAGTTTTTTCCTCGAAGTAGCAAAACCAAAAGATTTTTTTTTACAAAAAACATATAGAAGTAAATTATGTTTTATAACAGTTTAAAAAATCTATCAGTTTGAAAAAAAATGTTTTTTACTTTATCTGTTGTTAATTTCTAGGAAGAAAATATTAAAAATTTCATAGTAAAAACTAATTGATTTTAATATTTTGAAACTGTTAATTTTAACATTGATTTGTTATCACCCCTACCTTCTGTAAGTAAAAATTCTTCTGTGGCTGTATGTAATCGCACTTATGTTAGCAGTTTAATTAGAAAATTTGGTTTGAAATATTTTTCTAAGAATATCATACTTAGATATATTTGGATTATTTTGTCTAATTTAAGATGCTTTATTTTTGACGTATTGTATTAAACTTAAGACCCAAATAATTTAATTTGCACACATAATTTAAGCAATTTTCGTATTTACCTGAATTAACAATCCAATTAATTTGTCACAACACTCGTCCCTAAAATCCTCACTAATTCACTAATTGACTGTGAAATCAGATCAGCAAATCTAAGGCGGGATTTCACTAAAGCTCCTCCCACATCCTTAGGGAACTCAAGCACCCACCAACCAGAAATAGCTTTTGTAATAGTCTAGAAATAATGTTCCGACAAATAAGTCTGTGGAATAACACTAATTTTGACAAATTGGGCGTATTAGTGTTGTTTGAAACAAAGCGTGACGAATTTAAAAAAACACAAGCGACGTTTTAATTAATTGGCTACTTTGAGTGCTTCAATAATTAAAACAGGGTTAATTTTTAATCTTTGTAGTCCTAAGTAATTCTTCTTTCTGTATAACAAAAAAATTACCTTCATTTTCTGTCTAATTAGCTCAGATTTTGCTTGAAGAGTGGCTCTATGAATAAAAAATCTATTATACCTTACCATCAGACTAGCCCTGCTCAATTCTGGTATGACTTTTTTTAAAATCTGTCAGTATAAATGACGCGCTTATAAAATTATATTGAAATGAATTTTCTAACAACCATCCACTCAAAATTCCTACAAAAATCATTGGAATCTTCACAGCTATTGCCCAACGTTTACTCGGCAATACCAACTTTTGTCTTCTTAGCGTCTTCGTTTATCTTCTTGTATCAGCACTTACATCGCAACACTACCATCCATACACGTTGGAAATCAAGACTAATTAGAGTGAGTACTAAGGAGAAACCTGCCATTTTGGGTCGATCTTTAGTAATACAGAATACAGTTTTGTTTATTTTACAGGACTTGAAGTTTCACTGGATTTATTTCAACTCGTCGCGACTGTGGTATATCTTCTTGTCATGCTGCAAACGTTTAGTTTCCGTCGCTGAGGAGTACATAGAAGTAGATTTCATGTTACTGTTTCAATTTCCATTTACATTGTTCTTTTCAGATAAATCTAACAGAAGAAGAAAAACAATTTCATTTATTATTAACTCAGGGTGGTGCTATTGTAGTCTTGATAACCCTATCCCTTATCCCTGTTGTCTTAATCTATGTAAATTACCTGTCGAAATACGACATGCCAAACTTTTTAATGTGGTAAGAATCATTATTCACTCAAACTTTGTATCAATTTCTTCTATTTACTCGCTAATTCGAATAAATTAAATCCTAGTTTTAAGGGTGATGGAGGACCCTTATCTCCGCCACGAAATCGGTATATCCGGTCACTGCCTAGAGCGCCCCTTACGAGTCGACCCCAAAAAGCTGAAGAACTACCCATACCGCTCCCGAAGGTCGACTAGTTTCGACACCAACCCCTGGATATCCCCAAAACCAACCATCATTTGTAGAAACTGCAAATCCATGATTGAACACAACGTTGTAAATTCCATCGAGGAGCTAAACTAATAAAACACTACAAATCAACTGCTTGATTTAATGGGGGCGAAAAAAGACGTTTTCCACTTAGTCCTGTCACCGTGGAACTAAACGGAAGCTGTCAGCAAAAGTCCCTCTATTTGGGTATGACTTGATGAACTACACCTGCTGTGTGCTATTTTTAAAAGAAGAAAATTTCATGAACGAATCATAAAAGATTGAGATTAAAGTTTGGGGTAGATTTTAAAATGAGTTTGTTTTGTTAGGATTTCCTTTGTAATTAAATACTTTCAATTTCGAGACAGCTTCACACGGTTCTTATGACTTTTATTTATTTTTCTTGTAGTCAAACATATGGAAATAGATTCACAACCACAATGAAGGGTGGCTTTGTTTTAATTTGGATAAATAAACACCAAGAAATCGGCGGTTAATCACCTAGTTAGAGTACTGAAAAGAAGAAGCAATTTTTTTCTTGGGTTTTTATGTCAAGTGCATCTGCTTTGTATGTGGAAATATGAAATAAAATTCACATTTATTGTTGCGGAGATTTGTGACCACAATTTCAAGATGATTTACCGCCCATAAATGTATGTGTCATTAAGGAACGTTTTGTGACTAACTTGAAAAAAAAAGATATAAGTGAAGAGAAACCAACTATAATTATTAAAAAAGCTGAAAAAATACCAAGAGTAATTTTACTATTGGATTCAAGTCAGTCCAGACATAATAACCTGTTGACCTTTAGGTGTAATTAAATAGAGATATTTGTATATCTGTAGTTTTCAGGCAGTTATTTAAGCCTATATATGTAAATTATTTAAAACTTTTTATTTTGTATCTACTATTGTTTTAGGTTCACTTTATTAAAGGTACCTGGTCCGCTAATATTTTAAAACCTCCTTAAAATCATAAAAGTTTATATTATTATTATATTTATATATTTATTAAAATTATTAAAGTTATAAATGCATATTTTTTTATACATACAAGCAACGTAGCGCTTTTCTTCAATGTTAACCATATATTCTATCTTCCATCTATCCTGTTTTTTTTATGGCAAAAACCATAACAAATATTTTAAAACGTGAATTACAACATGGGGTACGGAGAAATTTAATAATAACAGAAGTAAGGTAAGGTGGGGTAAGTGTTTAGTACAAATATGTATATTAAAAAATAAGTACAGTTATTTGAAAATATAAAAACCAATAATCGAAAAAAAATTAAAATTATATTGTGAAAAGTTAATATTTTAGTAACTTGAAAATTTTAAGAACAAAGTCTCAGAAATTTAGAAATATGAAAATGAGAATCTTCAAAATGAAAGTAAAAAATTGAAAATCTGAAAAGCTAATAACATAACTAGATTATATTGAGAGTCTTGTTACAATACATGCTAAAAGACTGAAAATCTTGTTAAAACCTAAAATCTAATAACTTGAAAGATTTTAAATTTGAGAAAATAGAAATCTGGAAACTGAAAACGTACACTCCGGAAAAACTAAAGACATAATGTAACGATCTAAAAATATGAATGTTTAGAAACTGATAACGTGAGGTATCTACCTGGGGTGTTAGAACTAGCAACCTGAAAAAATTTAAAATATCAGGAGCACGAAGCCTAATGGTTTTGTAAATCTAATAACCTGCGAACTTAGTAAAAATCTAAAACCTAAAAAAATCCAAAAATTTGAGAACCAGAAAATATAATAATCTGGGATCTTGAACATTTCCAAACAAAAAAAAAAAAAATAAGAAATTTAGAGCCTAAGCAAATAAAAATTTGAGACATTAAAGTATAGGATCCATAATTAAAAATCAGGAGCATTAAAATCTAAAAATTCTAATAATTTAATTAAAAAAACAATTTCTAGCTTACTTTTTTCTAAGCTATAGATATAATAGCAACAAAAAATTGTGATTTTTATCAAATCTGTAAATTTTCATTTAGATGGATGGTCATAAGGCCCAGACCAACATATCTGGCTTTTAGTGTTCTAAATAAATTACTTGTTTATTAAAACAAATATTTAATAAAAATTAAAAAAAAAACTAATTTTCAATACAAAGCCAAACCTCGGAAGCTGTCATTTTTTTTTAACTACGCCATGGCTCTGGGGAACCAGTAATGTAATTTAGGTTGCAATTTTAATACAAACTGCTTAGACATGTTCAGAAATTTTATTTATTATAGACACAAATATTAATTTCATGGAACCTCTAGTTACAGCGTCTTAATAAAATATTGTACAATCGTCAAAAAAACATAAATTATTTATTTTTAACTACATATTATATTTAATCTCACTTTTTTACTTAAAAAATAAAAATGAGAGAAAAAATGCATTGCATTACAGTGTTGCATTCGCAATTTTTTGACAGTTACATGTCAACATCCTCCTTAACTCTCTTTCGTTTTCTTGGCCGGAGGCTCTTCTTCCAACGGTGCCTTGCCTTTGGCTACAACATCAGGTTGCGTCTTCGCATAGGCTGGAGTAATCCAGTAAGGATTTTCTGCAGCTTCTTTAGCATATTTCAAAATCGCCTCTCTTGGATCTTGATCATCATCAACTCTTTTACTCAAACCCAAATTTCTAATGACGTAACTACTCAAAGTACCACCACTCGACGCGACTCTACCACCTTGACCGGAGGTAATCGGAAGATCAGGTCTGCGAGACTTTACTGGATCTAAGCGATCTTTTTCCATTTGTTTTCTGCTCGTTTTACGTCGCTCTTGTCGGAAGAGTGGTAACGCATGCGGTGTTATGACTTGTTGTGTGCTCACTATTTCAGAATGTTGAGTTTTTCTGTGAACTTTGACGGCGCATAAAGTAGCTCCTCGGAGACTCCACTTCTGGTCATAGAGACACTTAATTAAGCCATTGCCGGTACCAACAAAAATCTGATTGAGTTTCGGATGCCACAACAATTTAATAGTGTGGGAGTTTGTTACTTTAATCTTGTGGATTTGTTCAAAAGTGGTGGAGTCATAGAAGAAGATGTAACCATCAGTGTCGTTCTTTCGCAACGACATTCCAGTAGCAACAATGGCGTCGTTGGGGCTAAATATGGCGTCCGTAGTGTCGTATCGTGTAAAGAGATCAGAAATCTGATGGATGCAGTTTTTGAAGTTGCGAACATCCCACAGTTTTAAGGTTTCGTCACAACTCCTTGTGAGTAGGTTGAAACCAACATTAGAATATCTTATGCTTGTGACTTCAGCAGGTTGGTGTGCTTTCCGTATTTGACTAGCAGGAGCCACCGAACTTTTTCTAAAATCCCACAATTGAAGCGACCCATCGGCACACCCACAAGCTATAACTTTTCCGTCGCGACCATATGTAACCGCAGTTGGGGAAACTTTCAATCCGTTTTGCGCCCGACATTTTATTATGCTCTTATGATTTTTACCACCTTCGTAGAAATCCCATGTCCGCACCGTTCCATCCGCGCTAGTAGTCAAAAATTCTTCTTTAATAAATGGATTCCAACTTCCTGCTAAAAGTCCTGCAGTGTGACCTTTAGTTTGAGCTTGGTCAGTGATATACATGTCTCCTTTTACGGTTTCTAACTTTTCAAAGCCGTCCCTATCTAGAACCTTCGCTTGACTAGCCCCAGATATTACCAAAAGTAAATCCCCAGTTCCTGAATAATTTAAGGCTCTGATGGGATGGTTTTCTGCTGGTTGTAAAGTACGAAAACTACGCATGCTTGAGTCCATGCCAGCAAAATCCCAAAAGCTGACGTCGTAGTCCACAGAACCAGATGCTAAGCGGGCTCCGCTTGGATCTACGCTTATGGCGGTCACGGCTTTGTTACCGTGAGTCATTAAGGCGTCGCTGGTGCACGGAATGAAAAGTCGATCGGGTTCTTCATCTTCTTCGCTGTCGCTTTCTTCGGTTTTCTTTGTACCCTCCGTTTCAGGGGCTTGTTGCGTTAAGTTGGTAGGAACTGGGGGTCCGATGAGGTCGTCATCGTCGTCATCATCATCGTCTTCCTCTTCTTCACTTTCGTCGTGAGAAGTTGGTTCTGAATTTTTAGTTATTTCGCGGGCAGTTGCTTTAACTTGAGCCATCATTTCCTGCAAATAATAATAAACAAACGTAAACAATACACAAAACTATACAGTACAAAAAAAATAGAAAATCTTAAACAACCAAGAACTTGCAATTCCTAACTGTGCCGTTGTCGGCAGTTACATATTCCGACTTTCGACTCTCTCTGAATCAACAGATGTTATTATAATACAATACCTGAATATCAAAGTTCTTCGCTTTTTTTCCGAACGATGTTATTCCCATAACTTCTTTGATTTCTGCTTGTTCTTGGCTGTCATCCTCAAGAAGCTCCATAGCCTTAGGTGGTCCAAACGTGCCAATGGTACCACTAGCTTCCACTTTTTCTGCATTTTCACTAAAATTGGCACTGATTTTTCCAAAACTAATCTTGCCTTTACTCATGGCGTCAAAGTGTCCCACTCGGCACAACTGACACTAGAATAGGTTATGTTTTTATTCAACTGTCAACAATGTCAAAGTCAGGCCGTCAAACGTCAAATTTAATGTGGCGGAGTCTCATGTGATTTAAACCTCACAAAAAAGTAACTGCGCATAGGTTATTTGTAACACAGTAGTCACGCCAAACATTAATTGTGATACATTACAAATTTTTTCGAATCTTCTGTATTAATAAGTGTTGAAAACTATATTGTTTACAGGCCAACAATTACAATAATGTGCATATTTATCCGTGCTACCACTGCAGTGGTCACTGCCCTTATAGGTTAAGTTTAAATGTTGTTATTTTATGTAAAATCGTAGAGTTCGGAAAAATGTCCACATCCCTTGACATAAGACTGAAAAGGGCCGACAAAGTATACCGTGAAGATGTAAGTCCAGTGTTACCTAATAATGTTCTAAAAGTGACCCTTCTAGGAGAACATAACTGGAGTCATTACAATAACAACAACATCTGATTTAAAACACGACGGAATTACTCTAACGGTAGAAGGTTGCGTGAATCTGCAATTAAGTTCCAAGAATGTAGGCATAATCGACGCCTTTTATAACTCAGTTAAGGTATTTTGCCCCACCTTAACAAAAAACACCCTAAAACACTTTTGTAGCCAATTCAACTTATAGGAGTCACATGTGAAGTAAGTGGCTCCAGTCGTCTTCCAGCGGGAATTACAGAAATCCCTTTTGAAATACCTCTCAAACCCAAATCTAACAGAGCATTATATGAAACATATCATGGGGTGTATATTAATATTAGTTATGCTATACGCTGCGATGTAAAGCGTTCATTCCTTTCAAAAGACTTACAAAAAAGCCAACAGTTTTTAGTGCAATATTGGCCGGGGCGAAACCCAGGTCCACCGCCACAAATCAAGGACCCAAGAAGAAGTGTTCCTTTTAAATTGTGTCCTACAACTCTCGCTACAGGCGGTGCAGGTACTGAATTCGTATTAGTTTAATAGATATTAAGGGTGTTTTTTTTTGCAGGGGCACCCGATTTTTTGTTGCGTGGTGTCTTAGATGGTACTTGTTGCAGTGTAAACAAGCCTTTTACGGGTCATATAGTGTTAGAGAGATGCGCAGCACCTATACGATCTGTGGAGCTTCAATTAGTCAGGGTTGAAACGTGCGGCTGCGCTGAAGGATATGCTAGAGAAGCCACTGAAATCCAGAATATACAAATAGGGGATGGGGACATCCCGGCAAATGTTGATATACCTATTTATATGGTGTTTCCAAGACTGTTTACTTGCCCAACTTTAATTACCACAAATTTTAAAATTGGTAAAGTTTAAGTCGGTTGAAATTTCAATCTGATTTTCAGTTCTAGAGTTTGAAGTCAACCTGGTGATTGCGTTCCATGACGACCATTTGGTTACTAATAACTTTCCATTGATACTAGTAAGAGAATAGCATATAAAAATGATTTATTCTTAATATTATACAAAAGGAAGTTACAAGGGACTATATCTACGATTCGGCCACTGCGAGCGCCAAACTTGACACTATCGGGTCTAACTGTTTCTGTATTGCCAGAATATGTCCTGTATTGCAAGAATCACTAGCAATAAACGTAATGATAAGTGGGAGCTTGTTCATTTGTATAACTTGGTACTGGGAATAAACACAGATCAAAGTTCCTGTCTTCCCGAGTCCTAATTTGCTTCCTTGATCCACGGCAAGGCCAAAAGTGGAGATAAAGTTCGGCCTCATTGCTTGTTCTGGTGCTTTGTCTGTGCATACTTTAAGAAGATGTACTCCATCACGATCTGTTATCACGACACTGTATAAACCGGCCACCTTTGATAACAGCTCCTGGAGATTGTTTTTTACTTCTTCAACCATGATCTGCAAATTATAAAATCAAATCTCAAACATCTACAGCTGATTATGATGGCTGTTTGACATTTGACAATCCACAAACGTCAAATTGACAATGGCGATCAATGGCTGTAAAAACTAGAGTGTCAATAAACTTTGTAATCAATTTTTCAGTAGTTCTACTTTGAAGTAACCTTCGAACGTGTATTACAACAATAAGTTGCGTTTTGCTCTGTTATTCGTTGCTGCTTCCGGGTATAAATAATGTAAACGAGAGTTGAAGGTGATTGGACGGACTTCTACGTTGTTTTACTTCGATTTCTGCGAGTCTGCTAAGAAAACGTTTGTTTCTTGTTTCGTCTTGCGTCGTCGTCAAAATATTCGCAAGGTAACCCGAAAGTCGGGACTGGGTCCTGTATTCAAGGTAATTTCGTTGTAATTGCGTGTAAATTTTATTTAAAATTTACATGAACTTGTTTTAGGTTGTCTCTCAGTTGGCTGTGCAAAGTGACAGACTCCACTACTCAGCGCCTCCTTAGCATGTTTGACAGTTTCCATTTTTTTGGCTTTTGCACAGACCATGGATTGGTTTTCTCGAACTAACCTAACTTCTTGAATTGTTTTCAAGTTCTCCTAAATCAAATGTTTGATGTTGCCTGTCGTCACAGGAGGCACGCAGTTTCGGCTCTTGTCAAAATCAGACAGTGACACTATCACTGAAGAAGCTTCAAGAGTTCCATTTTCACCCCCATGGATTTCATGAACACAGATGATGACAGTGTGTATGAAGACTCAGGCAATGAAACCAGCGGCGACGATGTCGATTTTAACGTGGAAGTCGAGACTAGTGTAAATAGAGAGGCTCAGTCATATGAAGATGACTACCAATATGAAGTACTCTCTACTAGCGACATAGTACAATATATGTCAGATATCATCGATGAAGTAAACAGTGTTTTACAGCTTCCATCCACAACCGCCCGCATCATCTTGAATTACTTTAACTGGGACAAAGAAAAACTAATGGAGAAATTTTTTGACGGGGATCAAGATGAGTTATTCAAAGAAGCCAATGTAATCAACCCTTTTAAACGAATTCCGGTAGCAAAACCCAAAATTTCCCCAAAAATTAAAGGGACTGAAGATTGTGATATTTGTTTTAATGTGTTTGCACCGGCGCATATGACCGGACTCGAATGTGGACACAGATTTTGTTATCAATGCTGGAATGAGTACCTCACCACTAAAATCGTGGAGGAGGGCGTGGGGCAAACAATTGCATGTGCCGCCCACAACTGTCCCATTTTGGTGGACGATGAAACTGTGATGAGACTAGTGAAGGACGCCCGGGTCAAAATCAAGTACCAGCATTTAATCACGAATAGTTTTATCGAGTGCAATAGACTTTTGAGGTGGTGCCCCAGTCCGGACTGCAACTATGCGATCAAAGTAATTGTCATTTTGAAATGTCTCGCCAAAAACAGCCAATCGCTGAACTGGTTGTCCCAATCCGCCAATGAGCAGCGGCAGATTTTGGCGCGGTATTTAAAGTTCTGTCATTTCACACTTTTTTTTAAATGTTTGTAAATAGGTTGTATTTTATTTAAAAATATTTCAAAAAAACGAACAAAATTTTGTGTGATATCGTAAGTATTGTTGAAAATTTAAAGAAAAGTTAGAGTTGTGAAAATAATAGAGCTTTGTCACCTAAGATCATCACATCTGCAAATAAAAGTAAAATATTATTTTTAATTAACTTTTAGGTGACGTATGTGGATTTCAAGCCTGTAGTCTGCTGCTGCGGCCACACATTCTGCTTTGCCTGTGGCGAAAACTGGCACGATCCCGTAAAATGCGGTCTCTTAAAAAAATGGATCAAAAAGTGCGACGATGATTCCGAAACTTCCAATTGGATCTCAGCCAACACGAAAGAATGTCCAAAATGTGGCGCTACTATCGAAAAAGACGGAGGTTGCAATCACATGGTCTGCAAGAATCAAAATTGCAAAGCTGACTTTTGTTGGGTATGTTTGGGCTCATGGGAGCCCCACGGCAGCTCTTGGTACAACTGCAATAAATACGATGAAGACGAAGCTAAAGCAGCCCGTGATGCTCAGGAACGCTCACGTGCTGCTCTTCAACGCTATCTCTTCTACTGCAATCGTTACATGAATCACATGCAGTCTTTAAAATTCGAGCACAAGTTGTATTCCTCAGTGAAGGATAAAATGGAGGAAATGCAGCAGCATAACATGAGCTGGATAGAAGTGCAATTCTTGAAAAAAGCAGTAGATATTTTGTGCAAATGTCGACAGACGCTCATGTATACGTACGTTTTTGCGTACTATCTTAAGAAGAATAACCAGTCTGTGATATTTGAAGATAACCAAAAAGATTTGGAGAGTGCCACTGAATTGTTAAGTGAGTACTTGGAAAGGGACATTACCCAAGAAAATCTTGTTGACATTAAGCAAAAAGTGCAGGATAAATATCGCTACTGTGATGGAAGAAGAAAAGCTTTGTTGGATCACGTGCACGAAGGATACGAAAAGGATTGGTGGGTTTGCAAGGAGGTGTAGACAGTTGGGGAATTTATATTTATATTTTAAAATTAATAAATTTATTTCGTACACTATTTTTCTTGTAATGTAGCACTTGCAAACACCTTACTTAGATCAATTTTTGAGAAAAACGGTATAACTTTGAATATAACTAAAAAACACCCTTTATTAAATAATAATAAAAATACATCAATTACGCGCAATAGCATTTTAGGATGAGATAAGATTTAAATTTTATCTTTTCTGACATTTGGCATCTACTTATGGTTGCCCTTGTTAATTAATTTATTTTTAAAATTAGTTTGTTTTTAAATATCCCTATCAGTTTCGCAGTGTCATGTCACGCGCACGTGTTGCGCATCCAATTAGTGGAAAATTTTGATTCTTTGATACGCCGCTACTGGTGTAACACGTGACCTCAGTCACACGTCACGTTCAATTCGTCAAGGTTCAAATACCAAATTAAGGAATGGAAAAATTCGGGCTAAAATTAAAGAAACATCAGTCTTAATAATCGTTGTTAAATGATCTAGTTTTCACAAGCCTGAATCTACTTACAATGAATTGGATTAAAACGTACAAAAATTTGTTCATTACTAAAAAAAAGCGGTCAGATATACATCATCTCAGCCATTGAACTCATTTTCTTAGGTATGTGAACAAAAGTTTCGAAATAGCTGGCTAATTCGTCAATTGTCACATCACAAGGGGGCGTCACATTAATCCTAGCTTGGTGTGAACAGCTAGTGCCAACTGTGCACGCCTCAGATCTAGATGACAAACTACTAGACCGTGATCTTGGTTTTTGAAAACTATCAGAATTGTAACACTCAGTCTCACTATTTGAACTAGACAGATTCAGTTTTTCACAGGCGTCTATTATCGACTTGAAATCGCGTTCTTTATACTTTGCACACTGTCCAAAAAGTTTCTCTTTGCGTTTTTTTGAGACTTTAACATTATCACTATGTGAGCATTTAATAAATTTGAGAATGGGATCACGCAATATCTTCTTATTTGGCCGTTTAAACGACGTAGTATGTTTGATGGCTAGATTCTTTTTAATACAATCACAGGTTACACCAAAATTGATGCTCGAAAGGGACTTGGACCGTCTGCGATGCATGAAGGGATTGGTAGAGACATCCGTGGATGGTTTCTTAGTCTCCAAGTCCAATTTTTGAAGGCTGTTTAACAAAGTCTGGTCTCCTTGCGACATTTTTTCTATCTAAAACGAAAAAAATATCTCAACTAGGTCAAGGTTTGACAGGACCAAAACAAACCGGGAATAATTTGGTTCTAGCTTACCTCTTAATAATACATTCCTCATTATATCCAGTGGAATGCGAAGGGGGAAAATTTGAATGATTTTCCGAGCGCTTTTTAAGTTGTAATTATTGTTTATGATGCAATGACGGGATAAACCAAAACACAAATATTGATGACTAATGATGAACAGAATCTGAGGCGCAGAACAGTAATGTACATGCGCAAGGGGAAACGTCAGTTCTAGAAAGAACGTCAACTACCGCCAATTTTGAAACAGTCTATTTTTAAAACAGTCACAAAATTTCAAACCACAACAACATAAACCACCAACATTAAAAACTGTTTGCCTTCATTGATAAGCAGATAATATTCTTGAAAAACTAGAATTGTAATATTCATTTGATTAAAAAAAAAAGAGTTTGTTCAATTAAAACTTAATTTTGCCTTCTATTTTAAAAAGGAGTCTTTATGCAAAAAAAGGTTTGTATTAATTTTAAATTCAATTTTTAAGTTTTCAAATTTAATTTAATAAATTCAATTTTAAAGTATATGCAACCAGAAATACTTGTCTGCTTGCCGGTGTCTACTTTTAATCATCGCATGGTTCTAATCAAAGTCGGTATGTTGGTGCCATGTGACTTTGCGTCGCCTTTCTTTCGCGTTTTCTTTTGCCAAAAACAAAATTAGTAATCTACTGTCAAACTTTACTCTCATGTCAATAACCTTTTTGACACGCACTTTCCGTCCCTTTCTCCAAAAATTTACCAGTGTTAAATTTTCCCTCAATGAATTGCCGGAAGTACCGTTAGTCCGGTCCCGTCTCTCCCCCCATTTCTGGCGGACGCAGCGTACGCGTTTAGTTCATTCGGTTGCCGTGTCAGTGGAGCAGCCGCTTGTAAGTGCAAGTAGTGAGTGTAGTACTAGCAGGAGGCAGTATTCCCTCGCAAAAAAATCCGAAATGCCCACGGGGAAGCCGTTCGAGAGGTTGCCACAAACGGTTAAACCAAAGCACTACGTCCTCTCACTGGTGCCCGATTTGAAGAAGCTAAGTTTCGATGGAGACGTTTCCGTACAAATTGAGGTAGGTCCACCATATGCCGACATCAGACGCGTCGTGGGGGCACCGCCGCCGTCGCGTTACAATCAATATCCAGGCGCTGGGAAGGGTGGATTTCCGCGGCGCAAAAAATGAGGTTAGGATGACATGACAGATGGGGGGCGTTGGAAATTGATTAGGGTAATATCAGGCTTTTTATCCAACACCTTGGAAAAAAAACAACAAATTTTGGTTTGATTTTCAAAATTGTTAAGTTAAAAGAACTCATCACGACCAATAAAATGTTGATCGCAGCGATAAAACACGTGTTTTGTTCGGGGCTTCTAGAAAAAATTTAAAATTGTTTTGATACAATTGCGGGTAGAAAAACCATTGTATTACCCACTGAATAAATCTACAATTAATGTGTAAATTATGTTAATCAGTTACACCACAATGAAATGTTTAGGTTCTTTCAGGTTTTTTCATTTGAAGTCGTGATCAAAAAAAGCCAATGACCAGTGACATTTTAATTACAGCCATAAAACACGTATTTCATCTCGTACAAATACTAGATATTGTCTAATTGTTTGTAATTGATAGTAATAAATCTGAAGTATATTCTGATCGTAGTGTTATAGTGTTTTCGTTTTAGTGTATTAACAAATTGAGGTCATTTTTTTAATGTTCTATTTTAATTTTTTAAGTAGACTTCGGCCCTAAATTAAATAACATTTCCCAGAATTAAAATCATTAAAATTGTCCTCAACATTACGAGTTTTGGTGCCATAGTTTCAAATGTTTCGGACTCAGTATTTCATCAAAATCATTTGATTTCTTTACGAAACACGCTGTAGTCGCTTAGACAGAGTTTTGTGAATAAGTCACACACCAAAGCTTATATGCCTATTTTTTATTTCAAATTGTAATATTTTACCCACATTCTTGATATACTAGATGCTTTTAGATGTATGTCCAAGTTAACACTATCAAGGGAAATTAACCCTCTTCCGTGCACCTTCTACGACACTGACAACAATGGTATGCTTAATTAATTTTTTATGGAATTTTATCAACTACAAATTAGCAAAGTCGGTTTTTTGACCGACATTGACAACTGTCAAGAGAGGCGTCTTCTAAAAGCTTCCTTGATGTAATTAGTTGGCTAGCACTACTCAGAGAGTAAAAATTAAAATTTTGCTGTAACTGCAAATGTAATTCTTCAGTCTTTAAGAGCAAACGAGTTTATTTAAATCATTATGATCATTAAAAATCTAAAATTTATAACGGAATTTTCTGAAGAAAAGTGAAAGAAAGAAAATACGTCTTGTCATTCTAAGATTTGTATCCACTAACATTTTGATTTTTAAGATGTCAGATGTATCTGTCATCGTTGTTGCTTAATAAGTCACGTCACAAAATAAAGCTACATTATGTCAGTAACCATTTTAATAACAATATCTTGACAAAGACAACACTTACAACTTTCTGTTATTTTTGAGCTGCACTATCATGGACTATTACCATCTTCTTTTTGTACATACATTTCAAAAACACCATGTATACATACCAAAACCGATAAATTAACGGAACTTTAATGTAATTGATAAAAGCCGAAAAAACTGAATGTTTTGACATTGACATAGCTTAAAATTTTTGAGATTACGGAAGAGAAACTCTTTTCCAGGATGGGGCTAACGCATTTCTAGTGAAGGCAAAAACTAACGAAAAAATTTAATAATTTTAATAATAACTATTTAAAATTAAAATAGTTATTTATTTACTCTATTAAATTAAGATGAAGTTAATTAAAAAAAGAACAACTGTAACATATTTTCTATCTACATTCTTATTTTTGTCTTTGTGAACACAAAACAAAATCACTTTTTAGAAAACTAGAAAGTTGACTTTTAAGAATAAAATTTCGTCCATAAACCCGTTGGGGCTCTGTATATTAAACGTACTATTTTCAGTTTTTATCTACTGTGTTACTAAGTTAAAAAACTTCAATTTTTTCAAAAATTTGACTACTTATTATTATGTTTAAACTGTTTTTTGACATTAAAAAATACAGAGAGTCCATAATAAGTGGGCTCTTTGACTGACAATTGTGCCTCTTGTTAAGTAAATAAAAATTGGGCCGAATGTATAATACAATTTTAGTCTTTTTTGTGCCCACCAAGTATTTTTTCTAAGTCTTGCTAATTGAGAACTCTAATTTTGTCTATTTAACAAATAATGATGTATTTTTCCCGGAAACGTCAAAATTTGAAGCTAACACAATGAATAGCCGGATCTTCGGCCGTTGTTTTTATTCGCGTATGCGGTTTACCCACGTAAATCTTTGTTACCTGGTTAGTTTTACGGTTTCTTAGAAATAAAATGATTATCATAAGGAACCCACATTCTTTTTAAATTACAACAGGGATGTAAAAAACTTTTTTTACACGTGTGGATGTAATAGGTTCAGGTAGAATAAATTGTTTTTATGGTTTTTTTCGTAATAATTTGATCGTTAAGAAGAGAAACAAAGAAAATCAGTTTTCTGAACGCTTGGGAGCTCACGTTGGAATAAACGATGTTCAGATATGGCGACGGGAACAATGGGTTATTTTTTATTGTTATGTACTCGTGACTTTCCCATAAAATGATAATAAAAAAGACCGAGGAAAATGTCAGTCTACTTTCGTTTTTTAATCAATATTGTTTTTGGAGCTTACAGTAGACTGTCGGTTCAGTCGGCGCGGTTGCAGAAATAGATAAATTGTTTTTACTCTACTGGAAAAGTTAATCTGGCATAATCAGCATAATCTGACCCTATTATTTGCAGGATCCTCTGATCTATAAGTTGTAGATCCTGCATCTCTTGGTCCTGACTGGGGCCCGCACCCCCCCGTTTGTCGGCCTTTTTTTTTGGTGCATACCTTTGTCCTTGTCGCCGTTTTCCAGTCTCCCCAGCACTAGGATAACCACAAAATAATGATGGATTTAAGAATTAATCGTATTAACTCGTTTCCACTGTTTTTTATCCTTACATACCCCACCAGAAGCATTTAACTTACCAGTTAAAGATTCCCATAGCTTTGATACTCTTCCTATTCATTTCACAAATTGTTATTATACTTTATTAAATTGTGTAAATATTGCATCGTTTTGCGGGTGAAAATGAATTTTTTCTGTTTGCAGTCCCAGTGGTGATATACTAGGTAAACAACTGATAAGATTATTTTAATTTGTTCAGTTCAATTAAAATAGCAACTAGAGAGAAGATTTCGAAATAGGTAGTTTAACAAACTCTTTACCTTATCATTATATCACTGCTTTCTGACGACTTATGATCTTATAAGAGCTTTGGAAATTCCATAGAATCATTGTATTTTTAAGCACAATAATTTTAATTTTAATTCCTCTGTCTAGAAATCTAATTCCCAGAAATCTTAGCACTTATTTTTACCTCCTTTCGTTCAATAATTCCAACAAGCGATTCTTTCGGACATTCACCCTTTCGCCCCACAAACTCATAAACCGCTTGCCCCACTTTATCTATTTACTTTTCAACGTTCGCCATATAAAAGATAGCGCAATTAATGGTTGTGGATTACGTGCCCGCGGTTGTCAATAATGTTCACTTACATAATTAAATTGTTGTACAATGTAGGCAGCTATAGATTGTTGAATAGACCCATAATGTGCCATACATGGGCGTACTAAAGGGAAAGCAAGGAGAAGTAATCAAGTTCGCACCCCTTGCAACGAATTAATTATCGTAATTTACCGTTCGATCAGGAAAATGGAAAAATAAACCTTTCACTTTTACCGTTCGGCGTGTGAACGGTCGTTTTTTTTTTATTGTATTTTTGACCGAAATCAGATTCCCGCCAAAAATATGCGGTTTTGCTTGAGAATTACGGTGTGTTACCAACGCAACTTGTACAATCATTCGACAAAAGTGGAACGTACGATATTCACGAGTATTAAATATTTTGGAGATTGATGATATGTTTGTCAACACTGTTCGATGGGGTGAAGTGATTTGAATTAATTAATATTATAACGAATGTTGCCTCATTAGTAAATGACCCGTTTGATTAATTTACGAATGGAAGTAAAACCGTTTTGATTGCGTGTTTCTGGTTTTTATTGCTTTTGTGAAATCGTTAGAAGCTACATTGGATGGTAAAAATAGTCTCTTGATGATAATTAATTCAAATGTTTATCTACCCATTTGGTGAAAAGTGCTGTATTATTCTCCTTAATACGTTTTATCTTGGGAATTTGCAGTAATAAAGAAGTTTTCTCTTCGTTATTTTGGGAATTAAATCGAGGTAAAAGAAACGAGTTCACCGTTACTTCTGGCAGTTGTGGCTACATAATTGATAATATAATATACAAAGTTCTAGTATTTTTTAATCTTCGGACCACTGTAATATTATTCGTCAAGTTACTAGTCGCCACTAATCAAAAATTAGAATTTGGATAGAAATGGCATGAATGTTGCGATTACTATCAGTAGCAACAAAAAATCTCCGATAGCAGCGGTAAAAACTAGTTATAAAACTCATAAATCCCAAGAGAAAATTACGTCTACATTTTTCCGGCTCTCGTTCAACTTTCGGGCCATAATTATGGGCTGGGCAAACTAGTTTTGCCGTAGCTGTGTACTTTTACCTTTGATTTTTTTTAGTTGCCAATATGTGATTGTTGCAGTAAACTATTAGTAATTTATAAGAGGGTTTATTGGAAATTGAAGGTTGTTGTGACGTTTAATTATTTAAATTGCAACTAAAGTTTATTGTAGGTGTTACTCATTAATATACGAGATGAGATAATAAATCAGTACCGGATTTATTATTATTGTCGTTGTTATTATTATTGTTATTGTTATAACGGTTTGTCTTTCGTCGGTGACTACATTTGTCTGAAGGTATAATTTATTTTTACGAAGTGCAATAAATTTTAAATGTTGAGACTTTTCATTTCTGCTCTCGCTTCGTGACAAAGGAATATTAAATTCGAAAGTCTTTACTTGTGGAATGAGGTATCGACGTTTTAGTGGTTTCAGTGTAACACTGATTAATATGCAGGTGTTTGAACAGTGCTTTCCTACCACTGTAACAGGATTTACCCCAAATTCTTGCTAAAACAGTTACGCGTTTTATAAGTTCTTCGATAGAAATTTCAGTGCGAATGTTTAACCTTTTTTTTTTGTTTGTACAATACAAATAAAATCCCGTTTGAAGTGTCGTTCCAGCGTGTAACTTCTGAAAAGCTCATGCTGCTTCAGCATGCAGCTGCACGTCCAGTGAAAGCTATAACATAAACAAAATTTCTTTTGCCTTTATGGAATTTCACGTAGCCGGTTGAAGAATACACAATACGACGTGTGCGTACTTAGAAGCACTTTGTATGAGTGAAGTACCACCACGTGACCTTGCATCGTCGTCGCATGTGAATTTCATCATATAAAAGACAAGTCGATGAAGGGGCGCCCTTCGGAATGCTGCTGCCTACACTGTACTGCAATTGTTAAGCGTTTCGCAAGAAAATAATAAAAGTTGAAATAGGAAATGGAAGATTGACGTGTGGGGGTTAAGCAGAAAAAAGAGGAATTTATGCAAAACTGGTAGAGAACAATTAATTTTTTACTTTAGTTTGATACTTCATTGAAAATTTCGCTTCATGGCGGAAAATATTGCTTATTTTGTTCTTTTCTTAAGTCATTTTTTATGTTTTTTGTCTCTTATCGTTTTGTAACAACATATAATATTATTTTGAAGGACTCCTTATCTAGTATGCTTGAAATGGTCATGTATATTAGAACCATAAATGTTGTAGGACTTTTTTTTTAATTTCGCAGCTCATTGGTTCCCTGTAAAACCACCTTAAATTCTTACGCCCATCGAACACCATTAATTTCGCACCGATTATTCGCAAAAAAACTTAAACAATCCATTGAAACGCAACAAACTCAACGAATTTCATGTTATTGGGCGATTGAAGAGTAGTCAGCCTTGCTATCTCCATTCACGTGTGGGTAAAAATTAATCGAACAGAATTTTTTCTATATTGCGACTGTGTACCTAATTACGGTAAAATTGTGAAGGTGACTTTATCAATCGTGCGAATGCAACAAGCCCGTAATCTGCACAGGAAGTGTTTTTTGCAACATTATCAACAATGATTATATGCATTCTCATCGATATTAACTTCTTGCTTGTTGCGATCAATGTAATCATAATTACTATTCATTAGGGATCTCGTGAATCTAAGATAACAACGCGAGGGGCCTGCGAAAGGCAAGTCAGACGCTCCCAACGATGGACCAAACGGTGCGCACCTGATGGTACCGTTAACTGGAATTTCTCACCCTCGATACATCAGACCTAACTGTATTTCAGCCCTATAATAACGGCAATCGAAACCGATGACACCTGTGATGCAACGAATGATTTGGAAATATACAAAAATTGCAGTACTATGTCCCCTTAAGCGCTCGTTAAAAATACGTTTCTTAATTATGCGCTTGTGAGTTGCTATTATTTCAGTAAGCGCAGCTACCTGTGGATAAAAGTCAAATTTGCACAACAATTTGTGGGGTTTTACATTATAATCTTGCAAATAACACACTAACTTCGGCATAAAACCATTAATTTCTACTGTTTTGTTTCAGGTTGTGAGTAAAACAAACGAAATCGTACTTAACGCCATAGAGTTAGAAATCAAGGATGTCTCCCTCAAAGGCAACAACGTCCTTGAATCCCCCAAAAGTACAAATTTTTCCGTTGAAGACGAAACTGTCACTCTGGTCTTCGACAAAGCCATCACTCCAGGTTTATATTCCCTTAACTTAACTTTCAAGGGTGAATTAAATGATAAAATGAAGGGTCTTTATCGCAGCAAGTATCAAAATCAAGCGGGTGAAGAACGCTACGCTGCAGTGACCCAGTTCGAAGCCACCGACGCTCGTAGATGCTTCCCATGTTGGGATGAGCCAGCTCTTAAGGCAACCTTCGATATCAGCTTGTCAGTACCGAAAGATCTAGTTGCGTTGAGTAATATGCCGGTTAAACAGTCAAAGCCCTCAGGTGATTTAATTAGATACGACTTTGAGACGACGCCTATCATGTCGACTTACTTGGTGGCTTGCGTCGTGGGAGAATACGACTTTGTGGAAGATAAGTCAGCTGATGGAGTATTGGTGAGGGTTTATACACCAAGAGGGAAAAAAGAGCAAGGGTTGTTCGCATTGGAAGTGGCCACCAAAGTGCTACCTTACTATAAAGACTATTTCAATATAGCTTATCCTTTGCCGAAGATCGATTTGATCGCTATTGCGGATTTTAGTGCTGGAGCTATGGAAAATTGGGGCCTTGTTACTTATAGGGAAACTTGCCTTTTGGTGGACTCGCAAAACACGTCGGCAGTGCAGAAACAATGGATTGCGTTGGTTGTAGGGCATGAGTTGGCTCATCAATGGTTTGGAAACTTGGTCACGATGGAGTGGTGGACTCATTTGTGGTTAAACGAGGGCTATGCGTCTTTCGTAGAGTATTTGTGCGTTGACCACTTGTTCCCGGAGTACGACATTTGGACTCAGTTTGTAAACGACACCTACATCCGAGCTTTGGAACTCGATTCTTTAAAGAACTCCCATCCGATTGAAGTACCAGTAGGGCATCCTTCAGAAATCGACGAAATCTTCGACGATATCAGCTACAATAAAGGTGCCTCTGTCATCCGAATGTTGCACAACTACATCGGAGACGCTGATTTCCGTAAAGGCATGAACTTGTACTTAACACGTCATCAGTATAAAAACACTTTCACTGAAGACCTGTGGGCAGCTCTTGAAGAAGCCTCTAACAAACCCATTGGGGCAGTTATGTCGACTTGGACCAAACAAATGGGTTTCCCAGTGATCAAAGTCACTAGTAGACCAGACACACAGAATAAAGGTGTAATACTTACATTATCTCAGAGTAAGTATACAGCTGATGGCTCTAAACCATCAGAAGATTTCCTCTGGATGATACCCGTTTCGATCACCACTTCTAAACAAAAGGATAAAACTATCAGTACTGTACTTAACACGAAAGAAGCGGAAGTCGTGGTACCTGATATAGGACCCAACGATTGGATCAAAGTGAATCCAGGTACTGTTGGATTTTATCGTACCCAGTACGAACCTAAATTGTTGGAGAGATTTATACCAGCAATAAAAGATAGGAGTCTGCCTCCGTTGGATAGGTTGGGACTGTTAGATGATTTGTTCGCGATGGTTCAAGCTGGCCATACCAACACTGTTGAAGTTTTGAAATTGTTGACAGCTTTTGAAGATGAGACGGATTATACAGTGTGGTCTTCGATCAACAACGTTCTGGTTAAGCTGAATATGCTGTTGAGCTACACGGATTGTGCTGATCAATTCAAAACGGTTAGTATGCGCATGAAAAGTAGTAATCTTTTTTTTTTTACTTTTGTTGGTTGGTAGTCATTTAGTGATTATTTTTCTTTCGTATGCGTAGTACCAGAAAAGGATACTGAGCAAGGTGTCGAAACGTTTAGGTTGGAATCCCTGTGCGAACGAGCGCCATCTAGACACCCTTCTCCGTGGCTTGGTCCTAGGTAGGCTTTCTTGGCTCGACGACAATGAACACATCGACGAAGCAAAGAAGCGATTCGAAGCTCACGTCAATTCTAGTCAAATTTTACCGGCCGACTTACGAAGTGCCTGTTACAAAACTGTACTTAGAGCAGGAGGAGAAGACGTTTATAACACTTTATTGAAACTGTATAGATCGGTGGATTTGCATGAAGAGAAAGACAGGATCAGCAGAGCATTGGGAGCTGCCCAAGACTTAAACATCTTATCAAAAGTGCTCAAATTTGCCATTTCTGTAAGCATAAACACAAACATTGAACATTGTCAATTCCTACTTTTTTATAGGACGAAGTTAGAGCCCAGGACACCGTCTTTGTCATAATTTCGGTCGCGATGTCCAAATCAGGCAGAGAATTGGCATGGCAGTTCTTTGTGGACAACTGGACTTTGTTCAATGATAGGTACAAAGGCTATCTTTTGACACGATTGATTAAACACGTCGCGGAAAACTTTGCCCATGAAAAGACGGCGAAAGAAGTTGAAGATTTCTTTAAGAAGCACGATATCTCTGGAACTGAGAGAACTGTCCAACAAGCCACGGAAACAATCCGGTTGAATGCTGCGTGGTTGCAGCGGGACACCGATGCCATAAGAAATTACCTCAGTAGCATCTGAAAGTTTACTTAATTTTGTGCATTTTTTTATTCTAATTTTTTTGTAAGGGTTGATTTTTGCCAGTGACTGTATTGTTTTTGTAGTAATTCAATTGTTGTAGGTAAATTATGTAATAAATGCAGGTGTGAAAAGTCAGGGAATGTTTTTTTCTGTCAGTTGCTAGTGTAGTTATTTTAACAAAGAGCGACTGAAATGAAACGAACGCTTGCGGTAAGTCAACACTTCTCTACTTTTTTTGTTACCATATGAATTAGTTAAATTATTTCCTAAGCTAGTTTAACTTAACACGTAGCTGTTGAATTGGAAAATCATACTTATTCTCTTCGTCGAGTTGTATGATTTTCGGTTGCAACACCTACTTGTTGATTTGTTTAAAAATTTTGATAATAAAAAAAATCGGACCAATTACTGTTTTATACATAAAAATGTGTTAGGGTCTTGTGTTAATTTCTGAGAATTGGAGAATATAGTTCTAAATTTGCTTCTGGGAAAATTAAAAGAAATATGATTCGTTCGTTGACTAAAAAAAAGTGACGTGACTCGCATAAATGAAAGCGTTGTTAAGTTACTCTTCAGTGTGTTACAATTTATTAACGGATTAGTAAGTCAAAATAACTGCCAAGGCACTAGTCCGCTAAAGTTTACATTCTGCGAATTCAAACGTGGCCGTTAAAGTAGCAGTTTACGGATCGAGTATCGAAAAAGGGATTATTTAACGTATTTTTAACAAGAAAATGAGTCCAAAACATCTAATTTTACGGTAGAAAGGTTTGTAGTGTAGGTGAACTGTTTAAAATACCGTGAGATGTGCCCATTCTTGTGTGAATAATAAGAAAGGTGCGCAGTTTGATGTAAACTTCAGTTTATAGAATAGTTTTAACATAATTTAAACTTTCTTATAATCCGTTTAGAAACAAATTTCAATTTATCAATTTTAATTATCGTTATTCAAAAATTGTGCTAATATTTTTATGTCAAAAATTCGTGATAGTGTCCAAATTCTAAGTTTTTTTTTCAATAATAATCAGCGACCTCTAGAACAAACTGTATAATTTAAACGATTGTTACGTCTCCATATTACTCTCTGCTCGTATTACCTTTAAATTTTATTGCGGAACGAACCTTTTAGTTAACAGAGATGTCCATGCTTAATTTTCCAGCATAATGAAACGATTAAATTTCACATTTTCCAGATACTGTTTCATTTTATTTCATTGTTTACTGCAGATGTATATTGTCGTTTTTTCTTTGTTCCATGTTTTTTATTTTGTGTACGTGCGTTCTATGCAAACGTCGGGTCTATAAAAATCATGTTTTCAATTCTGCATAACAACCATAACTTTCATTTTCTGCAGCCATAATGTAAAAGAATATGAAGGTTTATTAACCTTTGACATCATGCATTACAATTTCTAGACTGTACTCTTCCGGTTGTCGGTTAATTTGAATTTTTATGGAAATGTGAAACTCAATAAAACCGCCAACGTAACGAATGGGAGTATTATAAATTAATCAGAATGGAGAGGTAAGAAAGTAAAGAGGGTGTTTATACAAAGACATTTATTATTCAGTAAATTTTCGGTATTCGTATAATTATCTTATAATATAAACAACTATTTCTATGTACAATGCAACATGGTACAAGGATTACGTACACCATTATTCCTCGGTATTCATAAAATTTACCTTCAGTAAACACATCCTCGTAACAAACCAAAGTAACAATTTAACTCTATCACATAATATAATGTACACCAAATTTGTACACTGACACAAAAATGGTGCATCATGAAGAGCAATACATCCAAAACAGAACAACGTAGAAAAAGAAAACGAAGAAAAAGAGCAATGACAAATGTAATAATAAAAAAGACCACCTGCTTGGCTTACCGCGAAATTCGTTTCTTGAAAAGAATTTTGATTTGTCGTTATGACGGAAACAAGTGCCTACGTAAGCGTGCACTGAGCATGAGAGTGAATTAGTAAAATCTAATCGCTAATCAACATGGCGTAAACTATGACAAGTGAAAGTTGACGGCATGTTTGGACGTACCACAGGAGGGGTGCATTGCCGCTTAACTTAGTGCCTTGATCCAAATATGGCCTACTCTACTTGATACTTCTTTTGTTTTGCTATTCATTGACTAAAGATGGTGTTCTAGAGCTCACAGCATTCACTATAAACGCAGAACTTATTCAACTAAACCATGCTCTATAAATTAGGCCTAGATCCTGTATTTCCTACGATTTTTGCCGATCGCAACGAAAATGTATCTTAAAAACGAAATAAATGCGTCTACGAACCGCTAATAATCTCTACTTTTGCCCCTTGGCACGATTTGTTCCCCTGCCAAGCTGCAGCGCCCCCTATACCATGACGACATGGTTAATAAGACACGATCCGAAACGATTCAGTCTTAAATCTTGTTCGTTTTGTTACGTGAGACACGTGGCGCAGAGGAACGAGCTCTGGGTGAGTGAGGGGTGCTGGACAACACAAAATTACATATACTATAGAAAAACAATTGAAAGTGTGCCAAGGCAACGGCGATCCCAGCCTTGTAAAACTCAGTCCGCTGTGTAACACAGCCCCTATTAATTTTTGTTTTGTTTATGACCAGACGCTAGTCTTGGTTTTTATTAATTGAGCACCATGGAAGGAATGGATCTGTGTAAAAATTTCAAATTTTTGTCTGCTGCATGTTGACACTGTTGTTCAACAAAGGTCATGATTTCACGTGGAACCGTTGTTGTACAGCAGTGCAACAGAGGCGTGGATTGAAGCATTTACGATGAAGGAATAGATGACCTGAAGGTCATTGCTTGAAGAAGGTTCCTGAGAGAGGTAGTTTCGACAATCCTCATTTTATTCCAGAATACTGCTCTTGGTACAAGTGTACATTTTCCACGCTAAAGATTGAAGCATCTACAAAACAACATTATTCACCAATCACAAGATCAAATGATCTCACCGTGAGGAAGTTCTAGCAGCTTCTTAGGCAATTCTTTAAAATAAGGGTGCACCATTGCTTCATCGGCCCCTAATCGATTCTGGGGGTCGAGTTGGAGAAGTGCCGTCGCCATGGTCTCGCCGTGAACGACGTCGTGCAACCTCGGCCAACACAGCCCTAATTTTCTAGGTCTATACTGTCCTATTTTATGGAGTTTGTATCCCGGCAGCCGCGTCACGCCGGGCCAGTCTTCTTCTGTCGGAGTTCCTAATACCTACGACAAAAAACTAAAATAAAAAAAGTACATTCTAGAGTGCCGAGGTTCTACTGTATTGAACTCAACGTCACGCGGCTTATCCGGGCTAATAATGCATACTAATTCGTGACGCAAATTATGTAGTTAAACGAGATGTGTGCCGAATGAATAAACACTGAATTTTAATTTGTTGTTACGAATTTTGAGCTGATTTGTAACACGTCGTTGAAGTCACAATCTTCAGTCTTGTGGTTCTCGGACAACAGTAAAAATATTTAACTCCATACGGTAACTTGTCCAAACTGCACGTTAAGAACCAAGTAATAAAGAATTGAAACGTTACTAATGGCTTTCTTAAGTACCTTAAATATTTTATCTAGTTGATCGTATGTGTCCCTGACTCCAGGAAAAATAGCCATCCCCGTGATCATCTCGACGAATATACATCCCACACCCCACATGTCCAACGAGGTAGAATATTCCGTGCTGCCTAACAAAACATCAGGCGGCCTATACCACAAAGTAACAACTTCATGCGAATACGTGTGACTCGGGACAGACTTTGCTCTTGCTAATCCGAAATCGGCTAGTTTCAACTCGCCGATTTCGCTGATGAGCAAATTCTGTGGTTTGACGTCTCGATGTAACACCCTGCGTTTGTGACAATATGATAGGCCCCTCAATAGTTGGAAGAGAAACAGTCGGACGTTGCGAGGATCGAGACCGCCGCTGTGTCGTTCAAGATACTGCGACAGGTCAGTGTGCTGAAAAAAAAAAGAAAGAAAGGAATAGTCTAGTGATAATATGTCATTGTAAATAGTAGAGAATGTTGACTGTTGTTTACTTACGACATATTCAAAAACAAACGTGAGAGTCTCTCTCGTGTGGACGATGTCGTGCAAAGTGACTATATTGGCATGTTTCAGTTCTTTAAGAAGTGAAGCTTCCCGAATCGCCGTAAACGGGGCGCCTTCATCTTCCTGGAGTCTAATCTCTTTCAAAGCTACGACTTGGTTTTGTAAACTACAGAAGAGAATAACCTATAGAAACCCTTCAGATTAAGTTTGAAACTCACTTGCTAAATCCTTTGTACACGGTTGCGTAAGAACCTTCACCTAATTGTTCTAGTTTTATGTAGGCTTCCGACTTTCCGAACGGTGAGTCCCCCTGAAACAAAGACATACATCATGTAGACTCCAACTGTTATTACAGCAGCTCATGAACCACTTGTTCCACCCCAAGTTTTAATCCTAATCGCGAATTTCTGTTTCGATTCCATTAAAACGGACTTAACCAACAACGAGGGAACTCAAAAGAGCATCACAGCCATTACAATTATTTACGTGACTCGGTTAAAACCAACAAGGCGATACTCATCTTAATTGTGAGGCGTTTAAATGTTTTTTTCTGGGTTTAATTGGTCTAGGAGGAATGTATTACATGTTTTGTAATTGGTAGGGGCATTAGCCTGATGCTCAGCTACCGTTGTAGGCACTTTGAGAGTTAAGGTGGACGTACACGAGTTGATAAATACATATAGATATATCAGACTGAAGTACTCTTTTTCGGTCGTAAAAGTGATCGTCAAAAAAATATTGAATGCATTTCTGGTGTAAAAACGATTCTCTCTCGGACGATTTGTAGGTCTCCTTTGAAAACCATCGTCCTCACGGCCCTGTTGCATAAATGACTATTACTATTTCGACCTCAGCCGTATACATGCACCTTAATTCTTTTTTGTCCAGTTGAATTTTTTTTTGGATCGAAAAATGCTTTGCGTGTGCCCGGTTCTAACCACAATTTTTCCATTTTTTGTTGTAGACTTTTAACAGGAAGTTGTGTTGTATAATAATGATACAAACGATCGTTCATCGCATTCAAATTAAACATGCTAAACAACTATACATTTCCGGTTCACTGCCATGGTCGATCTCCATAACCTTGGCTCGTAATCACAATTCCAATATCCTAGGCTTGATTTAATCAACCCTTGAATAATATAACAAACTCACCCCGAAGGCGGAATACCTCTTCGTTCGGCGATGATCGGAACCTTGATTGAGTAGAACTTCTGATTTAGGTCTGGGGGGTTTCTTCGGTCTTAGTATCACTTTGGTCTCCTCTCGAATGTCGTCGTCGAGAAGTTTGCTGTCGGACGACACGGAAAGTTGTCGTTTTACCCTCTCGTGACCAGCCACATTGTACAATTCTAAAAGAGAAGAAAAATCCCCCATCAGAATCAGTTCACCCTCTTCACGATGAAAATATCTATAAGCTAAGAGGGTTTGTCAGGCGCTCTTAAAAGCCTTTCAACTTTTAACGTCGTGTGCGACTATTATGACGACGGGGGAGGGCAAAATCCGTGTAAAAGCGACAGGGGAAAGGTTGTAACGAAGAGTTTAAAAATCAGAGAGAAATAAGAGAATTATGCCCTTTAGCTGGCTTTGTAACACGTATGTGGTGCTCACTTCATGCTTGAGATGCGTATAAATTGGTCTGAGTTTTCCACTAATCATAAGCCGGAAAAAGTCGTACCAAATTATATCCTTCGCAAAAGTCCAAGTTGTGTTGTTATTCAAAGATGTAAGAAAATAAAAAAAGTGGTAAATAAAAGAATGAATTATGAAAGTTTAAATCTAAAATGTGCACTTCCGGAAAAACAATAAAAATGTATACCTACATAAACAAAACAATTAAAAAAATATCCAGAAAGTGAAATTCTTCACAAACCCAAGAAACAACAGCAATAACTCCACAAATATACAATCTTGAGATCATTTTTTACTGTTATTACGTCATGACCGCTACGGCACGTTAAATTTTATTCCCGTCCCCTTTATCCCCTTTCCCCTTTCAAGGGTTCGTTTTTCCCCCCGGTCCTCTTTTCTAATTGGTCTTGTTATTTCCTTCTCTTAATACGATGCATCGATGCAGAAAAAGGCCTCTTTTACGTATTCAAATCTCGAGTAGAGTTGCTTTGGTTGCGCTTAGGGTTGTAGACTCGTCGACTCCGAATAATTAATTTTATCCTTTTGGGATTTTTATCGGCGAGTCCGGAAGACGTCAAGCGAAATAAAAGCTCGCGGAGAATGCGAGAAAAAGCCGACAGAGCCGACCACAGTCACAGCTGAAGAATTCGATATTTGTGACGTAGACGATTGCCTCGTTAAGTTGCAACGTGGATTTTCATGGGATATTGCAGTTTTATAAAGTGAAAAGTATTACGACTTGGGAATTTAAAGAATGCCTTTGATGTGTAGACTATTTAAAAACTTTAATTGGAGACAATCGTGTTAGAATAGAATGACTTCATTACCGATGGGCTTTGATGACATCTGATTTATTTTCTTGGCTTAGACAAAGGACATTATTAAATCTTTGTTTCGTGGTGGCGACAGCGTTTATTAATTCGTCATCTGATCTATTAGTGTAATTATTAACTCCGTCATGTTCTTGGGAATAAATTAAACATGTCACGATTCCAGCATACAGAAACAACTCGACACCTACTGCTATTATGGGAGAACGTTGTATAAAAATCACATTTTTTCAACAGCATTTATTAACACGTTCAACGGAAGCAGTGAGATGAAAAGTTCCAACTTCAAACAAGAGAATTAAGCAATTAAGCTGCCAGAATTCTTGCGGTTATAGTCATGAAAATTCAATGATCGTCTCGCTAAGCCGTCGATTATACCAACTTTATGTATGTTGTAAATACTATTCTATTCTAGTCTTAACATTATTACCAATAAAAGACCGTTTAAAACACAGGTCATGTTCCTTTAGGTTATCTACTGTAATATATGTTAGTACAACTGTTAGATTCTGACCGTGAATATGAAAATTTTATGAGAACACGAAAAGCGTGTACTTGTTCCCTATTATTTACTGGTATTACAAAAAATCGACCAAGTTAATCATGCGTTTTTAATGTTGCATATTTATGCAGGACAATGTATGATTTATGAGAAAAAAACGTGTATGTCTTGCACTTTTACTGTAAAAGTAAAAGAAAGAGGAACAACAAAAAGAAGGAACATTAGGAACAATTTAGAAAGTTATCGAAGTGAAAAAATTTAGGCTGGAAATAATTACAACGCGAAAAAAAAAGAATTATTATGGATTAAGAATAAATTATTAATAAATCTGAAAATAAGTAATAGCTGAGGGTAAATTCAATCTGAAAACTGAAATCAGATCAAAAGTAATAACTAGTGTGTTATTTTATATAAAACCTACTGTTTGTTGGCTGAAATGGACAAGTTTTTTTTACCCCCGGAAACTAGGATTAAACCCTTTCACGGTTTTCTGCTTTTTTCAAAGCAAATTAACTCTTTAAAACTTGATGTTTTCCGCAAAAAATCCTACCCAAATCCGCGCTCCCTATTGCGGCTCTCGTAAAAACTCTTTCGTTCTTTCCCGCGAAGACCATTGTGTGCCGATATTGATTAACGGCCTTTGCAGACAGTTGCCCATAATGAAAAATCAATGTCCGAATTGGCGCTTTATCCCCATGCGGTTCTCTTCGGAGATTAGTTGCACCTTGTAACGGTCAAATTGGAACAAATCCGGGAAAAATACGAGGGTGTGTTGTAAATAAAGAAACTCTTCTCACCAGAGGGGCCAGATTTATGGTGTCAAAATTCGACCTGGAGTCCCAATGACTGATAGCAAGAAAATTGTAACGGTACAAAGAGGCGTATTTCCACACTAACCTTCACAAGTTCCCAAAGTCATCGAATATTTTTACATAATTCATCGTGATCTGCATAAGAAACCAATCAAATGGGAAATCACTCGATTGCGGTTTTAGGAAACTTCCATTTCTTGCTTAAAGCGGCTTCCTATTCCAAAGTTTGATAATTAATAGTTCCGAGTAGTTATCAGAATAGGTTTGAAATGCCAGTGGCGTAGCTGTCACGACCTGTGGGAATGTCAAATCTCCAAGTTTTGGGCTGAATTTATATGAAAATTACCATCATGTTTGGTGAGAAATTCCATCCACAGAGTAACAACTGAGATATGAAATTGGATTGAGCCAAAATTTCGTATTTCTGTCGGATGTAAATGGCGATTGTAAGCAATAAAGATGCAAAATACTGAAATATGTAATTGCGGTCCTATAAACCATCCGATGTTTTCAAAGTGTATCAAGTATCTATTTGCCGAACTAGGAACGATATGATGAGCTTTTGAAGTAAATTGGTTAGATGTTAACGGCACGTTATATTTTTATTCGTTTTTAATGTGAGGAGGTAACGATATTGCCCATTAAACATTCCAATTTTTGTTTCAATATTCATAAATTGGAGTCGGGATAAGCTAGGTTTAATTTTATAAAAAGTATAATTAGTTTAAAATAACATGGCTTAAATAACAATTAAACAATGCCATTCCTGTGAAACTAGTTGTAATCCTGAACCTTATTTAGCGTGCGATGATTTACGACTTGAAAATAAGCAACACATTAGAGAAGATTACAAAGCTGAGAAGGAAATTAGATTTTAATCTAAAACAGCCTCGCAGAATTCGTGAAGAAACTAATGTAACTCAGTGTTTGAGAAAAAAACTCCATTTTTTGTACGACGGACCGAGATTGGTACTATTGGCCTATTTCCTCCTACCTTCCTCTCTTCACATTCGTAAAACTAATTAAACAACTATTTAAACATTCATATATGTATCCACATGCGCCAGTTTAAGATAATAACACCCTTTTTCCTTCATGCGCTGGTTCGACTAATTGACCATCTGATAACATCTCCAACCTACGTTACCGTTTTTACCGCCACGCGAAGAAACCTCACAAACATTGAAAAAGAATCATGCATTAACGAAGATACGTGTTCTTTCACCAAAACGAAGAAAATCAATAGATTATTTTGATTGGTTGCGTACGAAGTCCCGGGCCGCGACAATGCGTGGGTAGATCGGCAATGTTTGCGTTACTTTTAGAGTGCGTTTGCTTATCAGATGTGATGGGAGAGTATCAATAAGGCCGGATGTTGATGAATGAATGGAGGACTTTATCTGATGATAATATCGTCATTCTGGAATTTTTACACTATGGGGAGACGTGAAAATTGAACGTTTTGAATAAGTAAAATTTACGTTTGTAATGGTAGATAGTAATATTGCTTGTCTAAATTAAAAGGCATATAGAAAAATTAAATATTCATAAAAAAAAACTGAAAGAAAAACTGAAGAATTTATATTTCAATCAAGATGGCGAAACAATTTTCATTGGAAAATCGATATTCGCAATTTGTGCAGTGTTTTTCGTTTTAATTTATGTATTCCCTCAATTGAGATTAATTATTATCACATTTTCGCCGAGGTAAGTGAATCTCCGCAGAAAAGTGTATAAATTAGAAACCAGAATTTAATGTTAATCATAAAAATGACTTTCCTTATTTAAATATAACGATATTATTTTGAACATTTTTATCACTAAACCGACAACAAATATTATACAAATAAGCCTGATAAATAACATCTTTATCAGACTTATTTTTATCAATAAGTTTGTTGATCTCTCATCGTATTTGTGTGGTTATTTGATTAACGACCATCACCACCATATATAATACCTACAAATATCAGTAGTCAAGTTTGATAAATTGTTAATAACACGAAAAATTAATAAACATTTGTTCGTTAAATGCCAAGCTTCTGCAAACTCTAAGTAAAATTAATGTAACCTCATAACATATTCTTCAAAAATAGTCCGATACTTTTGCACTACAAAGGCAGGTGTATTATTGTAATTAAAACAATAATTTATCAGGACTGGTTCGTTCCAGTTAATGAAAGTACAAACAATGAAGGTCTGCTCGGTAATAATTTGCGGTCTATTGTCTTGCACCGCTGTTCAGCATATTATTTAGACAAAGTACCGGCAAATAACTAAATTATAATTACAATATTTGAGAAAGGTCGGCGCTTTCAACAATAGATAGAGAATAAATCATGAGCATAAAAATCAACAAAAAACTCGATATTAATATGTGAGATTTGCTCCATTCTTCCGTATTTAGACTTTTTTTTTTGCAACGAGCCGAGAAAAGAATAGAAATTACAAAAATTATTCGCTTCCGTTTTACTCTCTAAATTTCCATTGTGTTTTTATCACAGCTACGTGTGCATCTCCGCATGAATATTTAAAGAACATCCCAATTAAAAACTCTCGATTCCACTTTTAATTCCAATTTTTGAACAACCCTCTCGGAATTAAAACGCGATGCGCATACAAGACGATTACGAAATTAAAATTTTAAATTTACTAGTCGAAGGAAAAATCACGAAACAAGCTGCGACTTAATAACTTCAAAATGTTAAGGAAATGGGGCACTTCGAGAGGGTGAAACTGCATCGTTCTTTACATTCATATTTAAGTTTATTGCTTCAGGGATGTTTCTCATTTCGACGAGGAATTGAAGAACTTCGCTTTGGTGGATGCGCCGGGCAAAGAAAATAGATAAAAATGTTTATTTATTTAAAACAAGTGCAAATATATAAAACGGTGAGTTCCGAACGTGAGTCAAATAATTTTTGCTAATGTCTGGAAAAAATATGTGTTATATAGTCTTTCTTCAATTATATTAAGTATCTTTTGTACAGTTATCTATAGCTGTAATCCTCACAATATAAACAAATCTTAACGTGCTTGCACTGCATTAATAATGTAATAACTTTCGGTTTTCATGATTCCATTTCAGCTTTTACGCTTTCACCAAATTAAAATGCAAACCACAAAAAGCTCGCTATTTAAAAATACGACGAACATGACAGAATTAAATTTCCAACTGTCAATTATAGAGTTCGTAGAATCACAAACTCGCATTGCCACAAACACGAACTTTGTTAAATTCCAACATTTACAAACTTGTGCGTAGGAAGCAACAAAACAACTTTTTTTTAACACCAAAATCAACCAAATAAATAGAACGATTCGTTTTGTTAAAATTAGATTCGCTTCACTTGAAATTCTATCCGAATGCCAGGCAAATTTTAGTAATATTTAATTTATTTATAACCCTTTTTACAGTCAGCGTAGATAATAATGCCGGAGTCAAGTTCAAAGTAAACACGGATTTTATCTGTTTGCTCTGTTCATTTGATGTTGTGTTTTATTGTTTAATAAAAGTGCGCAGATACTTTCTTACATTAGATATGCTTAAAAGTCCATTTCGTGTTTGTAAATAATTATAATTATGCGAAATGGTAGAGATCGTGCTTTTTGCGAAAACTTAATATTTTGATTGTGTTATGTTTGCTTTGTACTCAATGGATTTCTACTTTGTTCTCTTAAAAATCTGGAAACTCAATTAAAAACTTCGTTTACATTATTATGTTCGACGGCTATCGGAAACGAAGATGGGAAATCGCGCGAGCAAACAGATGGAAATTTCGTGTTTGACACAAAATTGTAAAGCTTTAAGAAAAACGTAGCTGTGATGTTATATTAACATGTCCTGTACAAAATTATAATCTCTGTCAGATCGAATTCTAAATCTGGAACTTCCCCGTGAAAGTATTTATATAAGTTCTCACACCCTGTTGCAAGTCGATGAGACACTTTATGTCATCTGCGCTTTTGCTGTAGGTAATATATTCACTAAAATCTGAATCTACGGCGAAATAACCTTATCTGAACTTTCCAGAATGATCGCTGCAAAAAACGTCAAAGGATTCGATTCTTCAAACTCAGTGCACAAGATCAAAACATTTCAAAGTTTCGTTATGTAAGATACCTTCGATCCTATTTTGTTAGTTTTTACTCTTTTCGCAGATACCGTAGCGTCTCGATCTAGGTCGAAAGCTTTTCAGTTGTAGCCTTCGAACAGCAGCTGATTCTACCGTAAAACACACAGAAAAACGTATAAATTGGAAAGAAAGATGTCGACGAACAATAACCTCGCCTTGTGGATGTTGAACTTCTCTGTTTGTTCATCTTCTTCTCGTATTTCGCGCCGTTTTAAACCGGGAGGACCGCCCTGTGCTCCCGGGACTTACACCCACTTCCAGCTTCATTAAACTACCAATAAATACTAAATTTCAGGTCATATAAACACGGCATTAATTAGCGACGGCGACGACAGATGAGCGAATAACGGGCCTAGAACAACGCTCTTATGACCTCACAACAAGGCAACACCTACGCAAACGCAAAATCCGATTTATGGGGACGTTTATTGTCTGGATTTATCCGGAGAGGTATTAGAGAAACGATACACAGAACTATAACGTGACGAATAATTTATTATGTGGTTTCAGCGATTTTTTATGGTGGCAAAATTGGAAATGCGGGGCGATTTCTACATGATCAGACAATATTGCAACAATGGGAAAGAAAGATTAAAATAAAATTGAAAAAAAAAACAAAAGCCACAAATGTGTTTTTTTCCTTTGTATGTTTAAAACCGCTAATGGATGATTCAAAACCAACCCTATGATCTAATAACCGGCGTCGTCCGGTCTATTCCACCTCCGGTGAGTCACCTGGCGGCGGTTACTGCTGCCTCGCAAAAAGCTTTGTGATTAATTAAGTTGACGTTATGTTACCGCTATAGTTTCCTGTGTTGCGTTCATAATAAACCCTTCATGGCGGTTTCGAATTAAGCGGACAACGTCATTAGTTCGGAATTAGTCCTGTGTGTGCAATACCGTGGTGCCACCGCCAAAATAAATTAAATTGGCTGTAAACCAGGACACGGAGAGTAAACGAGCTCGTTCGGTTTAACGAGAAGACACTTACCGTATCTAATATCACCTTTACCAGCAGGTATGTTGCCGTTGGGCTCCAAACGGTCTAGGAACTCGTCGCTGTAGCCGTTGTAGGGGAGCTTGCCGTGATTGTGGTCTTCGGAGTCTTCCTTCGACACAGCTGGAAAGAATAAGAATGATAGATACAATTTTTCAAAACATAACATATTTTTTTTCTACAATTTACTTAGTATAAATTTATTCCTGGCCATAACTTACTGCCAGCGGAACGCATTAGTCTTAACTCATAATTTATGCGACATTTTATCCTCGTACTCCAGTCCTAGTGCAGTTTCTATTGTATCCTAGCACAAAAGCAAACTAACATAACTCAGCTAGTCTGAAATGAATATCATACCTTCCTTGCCAACTTTTTCACTCGAATTTTTATCAAACCTTACAAACACAATTGCTCTTTAATGAAAGTTTAACTTATAAAATTTTACTTTTATTTTCTTGTTTTACGTAAGTCTGCAAATTTTTAGACGATTTGCTTTACAATATAAACTTTATTATATATATACATATATCCATAAGTTTATTAATGTGCAATTTTACTCAAGATTACGATATTTTCTAATAGCTATTTATGTAATAAGACTCGACAAACCGAGTCCATCGAATCTGGTTATGTACGATTTGCATAAAAAAATTTGTTTGTTTGTCCAAAAGGTCCTTTGCAAGTCTCAAGTAAGTACAAAAATCATCTGCATATGTATACATTTATGTTTAAATATATCTATACACAATCAGTATCCTCTTTTACGTTGAGGTGGCGAGGTATGCTACGATTTATCTGATCTTAAGTATCTCGTGGAATGCTTCACTTTCTTGTGTTTGTTTCTTTCAGTTAGATCTGTATCGTGTATTCCATCTTCTTCCTTCTGGGTTCAGTAATTCTAAGAAATATTCTCCGTTTCATTCATTTTTGCTCTTAATTTTGACATTTTGTTGAGGTCTGCGTTATCTTATAGTTTTTACAGTTTTTTGTTCTCAGACCGTTTTTTTGTTTTCTATAGCAAATTCCTTCTAAGATTTCTTCTTCGCGTCTGATACCATGTTATATACTTTTGTTCTTTGTGTTTTTTATAAAATATGTAGTTTTCTATTGTTTTATGTTGTCATCAATTTTTTTGACGACAGGCATAATAATATAGTTTAGGACATAAAAAGCTTTATAATGGAAGCTAATTATTCTCATAATTGCAGTCTTCTTTATTTTTAGTGAATTTTATTTTTTTTCGTAGATTCTAGGGCATTCGAACCTGAAGCATAAGAATAACTTCTTAAAATAGTCGACTTTCTTAAGCCACTTTTAGTTTGCATCGATTTTAAGAGAAATAATTAACATTTAAAAAGTCCACTCCTTTTGAAATTAACCCAGTAATAGTTATCGCAGCTTAATGAGAGTTTGAAACTTGTACCCGTCACGTTTATTAAAGCTTTCGAGAGTTTTAGAATGTATTAATTTCTATATTATTTCTATATCTGCAGTAAAAAAAAAACAGCTATACTGTTTAATTGACCACCTTTCATCAACTAATTTAATACCATTGTCATTACACGGAGGTCCTCTTTCTACTGAAACCTTTTCAAATCTGTCATTGCCAAACAATTCCCACTTTTCATCCAATTCACAAACTTTCATCCAATAATTCACCTTTCATGTTTCAATTTACCACCACGTAACATTCTGAAAAATTAATCATGCAAACTCCCTCCCATGAATGATTAACGACATAATCCCTGAGGATTAACCACAAAAACAGAGACCCCACCTCAATTTATCTCCAGAGAGATCTTAAAACAAAATATTCCACAACCAACCGACATAAAGCCAAAACTGTGCACACAAACTTGCAAAAGTAAAAAGATTAGACGATATCATCTCAAATCACTACTAGTCTTCTCAAAGGAACTTTACACGAGAGACATTCATCTCTAATGACTTCAAATTAGTCTTCCCGATGAAGAGGAACCCAAAATAGGTAGTGCTGATGCAAACAATGACAAGAGAACAAAAAGGGACCATCGCGAGCTGTACGTAATGAAACAATGCAAAAGCGAGGGAAAGTATCTTTGTGTAGTTTGTATAGTGCTTTCGACAATGACACTAAGTTAGTAATAAGAGAGCATCTATAAAAAATACTTAGCAGTCCTCACAGTTCCGGCACTTCCTACAAAAAATGTTTCGAGACTCAAAAAATGAGTAATTTGGGTCATAACTGCCATAAAAGATCTGATAAATTACTTGTGGTTCTTTTCTGCATGCGTCGCTTTGCGATCAGCTTTCGACAATAGGCCATCTCTTTATCACTTTGTGATGTGCTTCTGGATCGATATAGGGGTCACAGTACTCGGGCAGCAAACTCCGGGTGTAGGGCGCGCGCTAACCCGGAGCCCGCATGTAGGTCACCGGAGTCGGTGAGGTCCTTTACTGAACGGGACACACCGGAACGAAGCCACATGAAAAATGGAAACCATAAACGAGTGTTATATGAGGGTTGGTCGTTTTATGAAAATATGTAAACCGGAGCTTAAGTACGAAAATAAATGCGTGACAGATACGCATTTAAGTAATTAAAATGTGGCAACGTGTCCTCGTTAACTTCGTTCTGGAAAGAGGATGACTCGCTAATGTCAATTAGGTTGATTATTATTGCCTTAGCTGCAAACATTCAATTTAAGTTTTAGCGATAAG
Organism: Cynaeus angustus; assembly: GCA_030157275.1. Classification (NCBI taxonomy): domain Eukaryota; kingdom Metazoa; phylum Arthropoda; class Insecta; order Coleoptera; family Tenebrionidae; genus Cynaeus; species Cynaeus angustus. The sequence goes on from CM058059.1 coordinate 16,235,915, forward strand.
TGGAGTTTGTGTCGAATAAAACCGAGACGATTGAAGCCTTTTGTTAACGGAAATGTGAGAGCTTAAAGTAAGTTCAGCTAAAAAAGGGGAGACTGAAAGTGTTGAGAGTTCTTCACGCAACGAAAATAAATATTTATGGGCGCGGGGAATTATTACAGATAAAAGTGGCGACAGGGAGTCGAATTTGTGATTAACATGGTGTAGGTAACACGTAATAAATAAATAAATTAGATAAAGTCAACAACTTGAAGGAGTTATTGACATAACAGAAATATTACTATGGTTTGGCTGATAATTGGATTAAAAAATATGTCGCGCACTAATCTACTTATCGTAAGGCAGACGGTTAAAAATAGAAAAGATAAACATGGACTTTCATAACGAAGCTAAAGTTGTATAATGAAATTACTCTATGTGGAACAAATTTTGTTCTAAAATTAAGGTACCCCAGAAGTGTTATCTTCTGCAATTTTGAATGTTGCAGATTTTTTAACAATATTCCAAAGTTTAGTTGTCTTCTTCACGAGACACTAAGAGACATAACAAAGCAAGAAATTCTTAATTTATTCAAAAATTATGCACAATAACGAGATCCAAAATCATAAAAACTGCTTTTGCAACATAAAACAGCCATTTCTAGAAGATGGGCAAGACAATTTAAATGTGACACAAGAAAAATGACTCCGGAACATTACGAAATCTAAACAATTTATCTTTTATTTAAATGACAAACCTAGTTCTGTCATTTCTCACTTTCACTGAAACACAGCAAAAATTCTCGAATCCTATTTATTCCCACATAAATATGAAATCGGAAAACGGAAATTAAGACCGCGCTGACAACGTTCTCGAAACCTCCGCCTGAAATATGAGCCGAAGAATCCCTAGAATTTATTGTACTTTTTATTCGGACGTGTTTAATAATGCAAGAGAAAAGCGATAAGAAGAAGAACACGCGACACTGACATATAGTGATGATTTTTCAGCTCTTCGTGTACCTGGATGTTCATTTCGCTATCTGGAACCGGCGCGTTCCCAAAGGAATGACGCAACAATTCCTTTTATATTTATTTTTTTCGCCGCATGTCGTATTTCTTTATAAAATCAACCAGCGGAATGTCTGACTTTTGGACAAACACGGAAAGACTGTGAAATATTAGTGTGTACTTTTTAAATTGTGGGGAAACGTGTGGTAAATTGAGTTAGAGGAGTTCTTGTTGCTCGCACTGACGCGGAAAATGTCAGAATAGACGGGGACGTCGGACGTGATGTTGTGTGTCTTGTGCTAGAGTTAATTTCAGCAATCTATCAAATGTTGATTTTATGAAAGGAGGGTTGGTAAGGGAAAAAAAAAAATAAAAAATAGCGTCGGAAGTAAAGCTTGGGTTAGCAATTTGTTATCAATTTTAGGAAGCTTGGTCGAAAACATTTGGAAGTGTTTGTAAAACCAGATTACGAAGTCAAATATTTATCCGATGCATCAGTTGCTTTGTTTACTTCTATTGGTAATTCTTGGAATACCATAACTCTTAATCACACTCTTTGGAGCCTTAAATAGGTGTACACCTTTAATAGTTTTGTTAGAAGTTTCAAAGAGACGAAAAAAGTGATGAAGTGACGCATCTTGACCATTTATTTTAAGTATATCATGTTTATAAACATAGACAAAATGAACAAAATCACCATATACCAATATTGAATCCACAAAAATACCCTCTGAACTCAAAACAGCATTTATGAATAATTAAACAGACAATCAATAATTCCTACAATTTAACTCTTCTGAATTTATTCCAATGTTTTCCTCCGTTTTGTTAGAAACTCAAGCTCGTAAATCCGAGCTTTTAATAAGATTAGACGTAGGTATTTCGAATCATGGACGTGTTGTGCTAAAATTTACGATTCCATGTCTTAGTATGATTTTTCCCCTTTCAATGAAGATGTCACAACTTCTACCCTTTTCAACTACATGCTGTTACATCCCTAAAGCACGTCACCACTTCTACCATTTAATTAATAATTTACCCTCTTTTGCAATTCTTCACACTCTTTCCGTGCCTAATGTTCTTAAGTTTGAAACGAGAAGAAATATAAAATCTGCAATAATAAAAATCCACAAACCTTCACTACGTGCCGATGACTATTTCATCGTCCTCCAGGCTCGCAGTCGAGTTTTATTTGCAAATTGCAGGTTACGTGATCCCAGCTTGCAATGGGGAATTTACAGAAATATTCCAACAAAGTACGTGACTTTAATGTTTGTTTCAGGATCATTGTCTGATGTAGGCACGTTATTTTTTTGTTAGGTTGGAGAGGCTGAGAGCTTTTGAGAAATGTTATGAAAAGCTCTTATTTAGCTTTCGCCCACGCTTTAGATTCTGTTGCAAATTTGCCGGTACATTTTACTGCCTTGGAACATATCGAATTTGTTGAAAGAAATTATACTTGGGTCCTTCTGCTAGTGGCAAACATGACTAATTTCAATAAGTGAACAAACAGTTTCGTTTAAGTATATAACTTGTTCGTTTTTCGTTCTCCTGGTAAGTATCTATACAATTTTCCAAATGGAGCTTGATCTGCCGAGTTCGTTCTGTTTTTTTTTTTTGTGAAGATTCAAAACACGCCGACCCTTCATTGTTTGAAATAAAAGCCTCAAAATATCACGGCTCTGACTACGGATAATTCACTGCTTAATTTTCTCAGACATCCATTTTGAAGGGGTCACCCTTGAAACTTTTCCACAAAAGCTCGCCAGAAAACAAAGAGAAAATCCGAAATCCGTGCGCATTGTTCAAAACGAAACGTTTGTTCGTCCCCTCGTAAACATAATCATATTTCGGTAAGTATCCACGATGTTGTTAAATTAAGATGAGCAGGACGAAGATGTCCCTGAGCAAAGTGACAATGTTCCCCATTTATAATTTTGTCGTGGAATTGAAAGCGTTATTTCTGTTTGGATGGGACGATGTTCGGAGCTAAGCTGTCGATGTTTCACGGTGGATGCTTTACATAGCTAGTTCAATCATCCAGGACGAGCTATAAACTTAAGGAAAGTACTGCGAAGGATCACGACGGAAATGTGACATGATGTCTGAAGACGGGTCAGCTCCAGGAAACAAGGTTATTTTTTCTGAGCGAAACCTCGCCGAATTAAAAAAGATTAAAATATAAAATTGTTGAAAACTACTCTCTGGCTAAGTTATAATTTCGGTCTAGTTGACGTAAGCCATCACAATTTACCCTGACAATCCTCGGATAACGCCGCAAAGTGTCTCGTAGTACGTGTTCCGGGCTAAGAACACAGGAATGTTCCAAATGAAATATCGACGCTCGTTTGTTATGGCAACGTGTTTTGGTGGATGCGCCGGGATTGGTTAAGAGCGTACTTCAATTAATTAACGCTTCTATGCAAAATGAGACCGTGTTAGATGTTATCTCAATAAATTTCATTCAGGTGATGCATTAGCAATGCAAATTGACGATTATGGAGATGGCTCTGGTGTAATTGGGAATAAACGTTAGTGAAGTTTTCAAGTGTGCTCTCGGTAAAAAAGCTACATTTAATAGAATGAGAGATGGCAAGAGTTATGACAAGGTGTCGATATCGTGGTCAGAGAGACCAGTTATTTGTCATCTTCAGAGAGTTGATCGATCGAACCTATTGCAATGCAGCGAGTCGTGTAAATGAGAATTAGATGGAATGGAAACTAATTTAGAGTAGGCTCAAGGATGGAGGTAAGCAAAGTAGATTACGCATAACAGAGTGGACAACAGAATGACCAGGAGCGAAATTTGATGCATACTCTACAAAAAGTTATAATGTTGAGTGTATGTGATTGAAACTAAAGCGGACAGGAGCATGAAAGATGCCGCTGGCATTAGAACTCCCACAAGACATAAGATATTCTTTCCAAAGCCTTTGTGCCAAAATTTTGGTACAGCTACAGCAAGTAAAAACGTTGATTTCGTTCTTTCTTTTTAGATTCGTCCGCACATTACTTTTAAAAAGTTGTGCCGTAAGATTCAGCTCCTCTTAATTTATCTCGTAGATGGCTTCCGTAATGGAAGCAGAATTCTTGATTAAATTAATTCGAATGGATGCACGTGACTCGGTTAAAGCCGTAAAAAATAATTACTCCGTCTCCCTTGTAGGTGCGATCGAGAACGAATCAATCTCAGCTCAGAGGCTAAAATCTCGAATCTGGAATACCGGAGACATAAAACTGTCGAGGTGTTAAACTACGAGATTATTATTAACCCTGGGATTAATTTATAACACGCAACTAATCTTAGAGAACCCACGTCTGTGATCAACCCTTACAGAGCTCAATCAAGCCGATAGTGATGATGATGCACTCCCTTGCTAATGGAAATCTACTTCACTGCAGCCAAACAATTACTTCCAGAACACAAAGTTCGATCCGAAGAGCGACTCCGATGATAATTTTCCAAAGCTAGTAGATTTCGAATTCTGCTTTTAATCCAAATTCTTGATTTATCCTTTTTGCATTTGGTACCTTGTACATTTTTAAACACTTCGGCAAGTTTTATTATCCCTTCATTCTCTTCATACTTTAAATAATTCAGCAGGATTCCCATTACATTGAGAACACAGGGAACAGATCGTGTTATGCAAAATATATACTTCATCAAATAACTGCAGATTTCATGGCGTGGAAATTATACTTTTAATCGTAGAACAAGGTGATAAAAAATTTCTTCATTAATTACAGACCATGTTCCACAATTTTTTCCGTGTTTTGAACGTTCACATCAAAATTACAGTCGACACGGGGATGAAAGATTCCATTGTTTGTTTTCTTCCTATATCAACGTCTTAACGGTGTAGTTTAAAAGACATTAAGCAAGTTTCTTTACTGGACGCTTTATTTATCACTCTAAAGTGCCACTGATGTTTTATTTTTATTGTTTTCATTGAGATTTGCCTGCACGAGCGCCACATTAATTATTTTACTTAATTGAAAAATTATTTTATGATTAAACAAATCTAATTTTACACCGTAGGCTTAGAGAAAACTCAATCAGATTATTTAACTGTCGGCCAATCACGCCTTTACAAAAAATATACGTTTTCTCTCATATTGAATTTTCCAGTCTTAATACAACGGGAACTTCGAATCCAGAAAAAAAACACGTCAATTTGTGGTACCAAAAAGCGTTTGTATAACCAAATAAAAAAAATTACTCTATAAAAAATTCAATCGTAAAAGAACAAAAATTGTAAATCGGAATTTTGCCATTGAGTATTTAACAGCATGTTTGCTCCATCCGACGCCTTAAATAAAATAAATCAGTTCATAAACCTGACTCTATTTTTATGCCAACTTGAAGCTTTCACGTATTCTAAACAATACACTTTTCTTAGAGCAGCTTATTGTAGGTTTGTTCTGAAAGCCTGCCAGAATACGTACACTATACTCGTAGACAATTTAATTCTTCAAGAAAAGCACATTTCCTTTATTTTATCTCGAATCTTTTGCCAAGACCACAAATGGCTTTCCTTCCAATATCAATTTTATTGTGACATTCAAACCCCATTCGAATAATAAACAGTCATCTCGATAATTGAACGCTTGGAATGTAGGTTTGATTCTGTTCTGAGAAACAATAATTACATATCCTGGTGGTCGAATTGCTTAATTTCAAAGTTCAGTTAACCCTCAAACTTCTAGACGTACTTAATTCAAGACAACATGCGGCCGTTGCGACTCGCCAAAGAGTCATAAACCGCTTGAAAGAGCAATATATTCGAAATTTATTAGGCATGTATAACTTGCTTCCCGTAAACAATAAAGACCTTTACGATGGTAATATTTCTGTTAAACCGCTATTAGTTAAAGCTTTCTTATAAGCCTTCTTCCTGAACGGATCAATTGTTCGCTCCATTAGTTGTCCAGTCGACTTTTTCTCTTGATGTCTTTTTCGTGCTGTTTCGTCTGCGACAAACGGAAATAAAAATGCAGTTTGTCTCACCTTACGGGAATTGGCACGTCTCCATGGTCTCAGAACGAGCTCCAAGACCAACAATTTATTGATATTGTTATTTGCTTGCACATTCTACACGGTATTTTCGCGAGTTGTGGAATCGTTCTAAAATGCTGTTTATTATTGCGTATATTTCCTAAGTGACTAGAAGCGTCATTAAAATGTCGTTAAATGCTAGCTAGATACAATACAAGAATGGACAGAACCAATTTACCTCCACGAAACGCGAGAACAATGCCCCAACCGAGAAAGTGACGACAATTAAATCGAGATCTGGAACATTTCTTTCCTCCCTTTTTAGGAAGCCAATAATCCACTTTTTCTTTCGACCCGCTTCAGAATCGTTCGCTTTAACCCAATATCCTCCTCATTTACCTAGATGTTTTCTTCACCCCGCAACATGTCCCTTTTATTTTTTCCTCTTGTGCACAGGGTGCTAGAACAACCCCACTGTGCTAAGCATTCCTCCCAACAAAAACTAATCGGAGGGTTGGCACCCTCCCTCGATACTCCCCCGAATTGGCTCCAATCATCCAACGCAAATATTTGCCGTTTTACAGTCGCCCCTCATTTCACGCAATAAAAGTTATTTCGCGGCCACGTTTAATTTATAAACGGCATCTTGCACGCTTCTGCCCGACGAAGTCATAAAATTTAACATGTCATAATGTGTTTTATGATGGGGTCATGTGCAACCGACCCTCGCCGAAGACATTAACGATTTAATAGGAGTGAAAAGGGTTGGAATCCGTGAACAATCGGAGGGTATTCCGGTCTATACAGTAATAACCAAGGTTCATGCATTATGGATGACTAATTCGGTACTTTAACATGAATCATGTATTTTTTAATTAAGATAAGGTTATTAATAAAAGTAGATGGTTTTTGATGATTTGTTGCGCCAACCCTAACGTTCTCAATTCACGGTGGTCATTCGAACAGAAAACATGAGTTTATGGCCCATTTTTTCTGGTTTCGAAAAATAGGCGCAAAATGCAGAAATAACGGGTGCAAAATTTATAAACAGTTACAGAAATTATGATATTTTTTTACCATCCCACTCTAGTACAAATTGGCATTTTTTATCTGTGGTTAAAAACCTCACGTTTGGGAAATTTGTACGTTCGTAAAATAGTTGAAAAAAAAAGTTGGGTAACTTCAACTCACAAAAACATTACTGCCTAATTCTAACACAAATTAACTTAATTCTTTTCAGTTTTAATTAAAAATAGACGGCATACCCAGTGGTCTCTTCATTTCTCTCTTTACATTCCTTTTAGGAATTTGTTTTACCCGAAGTTGGAACCAATTTGCCAACCTGATACTCTATCCAAATCTCGTGGGACAAACGCCAACCGCTCCCGGACTTTTCCGGAAGTTGAACTTTCGAAGGTGACATTAATTTGAAGCAATGTTTTATACGGGGTAAACAACGCGATTACTTGTAATCCTCCGAACGCAATAACGGCGTGTTTGTGAAGCCCCCACAACCCACGGATTCACTTCTGATGCATCTACTCGCCTGGATACCGGAAAAAACATCAAAGACAGCACGATGAATTATTTCACCAAAAAAAATTTCGATTTTATAATATCGTAAAGTTTTTCCAAAAACAAAACCATTAAAGCGACCCCTCAACGGTCTTAAACGATATTAAAGTTCAACAGAGTGGAGAGTTTTATAGTTTAATCGGTTATGCCAAAATATCATATCGGAAACAAGTTTTCTTAGTCTTTTGATCCAGTGGGATTAATGTTATATTAGTATTTCCGATAGCTAAAGAAAAATTGACGTCGGAACTTTAATTAAGGTCTCGCATTTATTTCGTCTCGACCGGAATTTCCGGCGCGGGCTCCGGCATAGTGGTGTACACACAAATTAAAATTAATTAGAGATCTAAAGAGGGAGGAAGCTCGAGAGAGCTTAAAAAGCAAATAAGTTCTTGTTTTAGATAGAAGCGTTCAGGAGATGTGTTTTTTGTCTAGAGCTTTCAACTTTTAAGTTTCGATTACCCTGATACAATTTTTGGGAACGACAATGCCCTCTATTGCAACACCAACACTTACTCGAACGAGTAAGAACAAGCTGTGCTGCAGACCATGTTGCTAAAATTTCTCGTCAACTTGACACGAAAATCATGCCAAAGTTTGCCGAACTAATAAAGAATAATGTGACTCAACCATATTACAATCTAATTATTTGCTCCCAGGATCGTTCATTAGCAGCACTAATAAGATTACGAGATCGCAGCTCTGATTAAAATACAATGAGATTCAAAATTAAAAAATAGCACCCTAGATCGCTTCAAGCTCAAAACTGACGTTCACAATCTTCAAATTTATAACATTTTAATCGAAGCCCAACAACACAATACAACGAGATTAAACTCGTCGGTAAAAAATAGCATAAAATGTTTTATTCACTGTCTGCTAATGTGTACATGCGGATTAGGGGAAATGAAAGGAAAATGAAGCGAGGGTCCGAATGAAAAATTGCGGCTTGTTTATACCCTAAAAATTAAACCGGAGTAATCCGGTTGAATGGCGTCACCCATGTTTGAAAAATAGTACGTTGCTCCCTGTAGGGATATTGTTTAAGCATCAATTAACGCAATTATTATCGATGCTGACGTTCTGTTTTCTACAATTACACTCCAGGACAAATAAACGGAATCGAGGATCGGATCGATGATAACGAAGAGTAAAGTAATAATTGTACGCAGAATGGGTGTAATTGGAGAGAACTGAGCAGATGTTTGTGGGTAAATAAGACGTTTGTTTGGTCTCTTTGATACTGACAGTCGGAAACTGGAGCATATCTGGTGAACCTTGCTTAATTTTAATTTGTGCGTGAGCTTTGAGGGAGATCTTAAGAAAATAAGCCCTTGTTTGAGCTTTAATTTAGTACAGAAATTAAGTAATGTTTGTCGCTGAAGATTACTCCGAGCTGTGTGTATCCAGGAGGCACGAAATCAATATTGTTCTTTTTATCTAGAAGACGTTTGTCGAACTAGAAACATGCTGAGTGGAGGTTATAGTTGATGAAATTGACTTTGGCGGATAATGCTGGAAAACAATGACGTACTTGAAGCGCAAGATAACAAGGAGATGGTACGGGAGATAGGGCACGTAGCTTCGGAAGTTTGTCATGTAAGATATCTACGTGAATTCGTTGTGGTCTATACCGTGAGACATTCTTGCTTAATACGTTTTTAAGCAGAAACATCACGATACTACACAAAATACAAACTTTTTTACGGATAGATTGAAGGTTTAAGTTATTGAGCTAATAAAAGTTACAATCCTTTAGTCTAAATGTTGTCAGTAATGGGACAAAAAAATACACACTTAATGCGAGAAAAATAACAAAAATGGTTAACGACAGTAATAATCCGAATGTATATGTCATTACTATCACCTGAATTGTTTGTATTTTACTCTATAAATAAACTGATTATTCATGACTTCAAAATTTATTAAGTTTGACGATCTTATCTAAGAACAAACGTTATTAATGAACTTTATGTAGTGATTTTAGGATTATATGGCTTAGTTACGTGCAAACGACGCTCATGTGATTACTTTTCTAGTGCTATAAAAGTTTCTGAGAACCTAGCCGTCATTCCTAGAAAAAAGGTACGAAAAAAAATTTTTGGCGCAGTAACAACTAGAAACACTTACCGTCCATCTTTGACAAAAAAATTCAAAAGAATTAAAAAACTAAAATCGAAATAGCACTAAGAACACTTACATCTCTTGAACATCAATGCAATATTCCCTTTATCCTCGAAGCCCGTCTTAGAAGACGTGGCTAAAAACTTTAAATCCGACATTGCTTCCAAGGCAACACCACCACAAGAATAAAATTAACGTTAACCTTTCAACATTGCGGCCGCCGTAAAACTGATCATATTTATCGGTTTATCGCGAGGCTTCTGTGCAAATATAAACAAATAATTCAGCGGTTAGCCTTGGTTGGAAACTCGTGGAAAATTTTTGAAAAACAAAACCCCTTTTCCTGCCACAATTGTAGTAAGGTAATCTCATGGCAATGGCAGCAACAGTATCTACATGAACACACTTTGCTTTACTAGGTATGATAATTCCGTAAATCGATTTCCAGGAAAATATGTTTCAAAGACCCGAAAAATTCTTATAACATAATCTAGGACGGTAGAAACACTCACGATTTCTATTCAATCGGGTATTTGTGTGCATGTATGAAGGGTGAATGAACATAATGGACATGTGGCCACCTGAAATCTTTTTTGTAAGAAGTTTCATCTGAACGAAGAGGATAGAAATGCGATTCGGCACAACCGACAAGACGAATGGACCTTGTGATAAATGTGAGCTATTTCGGGCAGAAAATAATTCAGGAAGACAGGGCTTATCTTGTGGACACGGAGTAAGAATTTTTAAAATGTTCGCTCGAGGAGTTTCTTGAACTCAGAAGGGGTTATCATGGAAAAGTTTGAATTTGTTCTACTATTAAAAGTGAGAAAGTTGTAGCAATGTATTTTGAAATTACCACTATTTAGCTTAGTTAGTAAAATTCACCCACAAACAACTTCAGTTATTTTATTTCTTAGACTTCAAAGCAATATAAACCGCCAGTTTCCATTCCAAATTTGGTGGATGCGCCGGTCCCCCGCTTCGCTTAAACCGCAATCCAAGCAACTGAACAAAATCAAATTGAACGATTTTCCACGCTTCGGCCTACTAATGAAAACACACTCGAATGGCAGCGAAAGTTACCGTTTGATCCGCTACAAACCGCAAATCCCACTGCTAATCAAATTACAATCGTTCCATGGGTTACAGTAAGAACAGACACGACTAAATCGACAACACCATTGGCGCATCCGTTCGGTAAATGGTCAAGAGAACCACAGAACTCTCATGCAGAAACTACACAACGGCTGCTCATAATTGGAGACTTTGGTATCATAGACCACAGTGGAAACTCGCCTAATTGGCTTTTAAGTATTACACCCCATTGTGCTAAACGTCACCCAGGAAAATACCAATTTAAAGGGAAATTTCCGTGAAGTCTTTTTTCGGATATGGCTGACAGTCGTATAACGTTAGTGCGACATAAAGATTTCCATTTATGCCATATAATCAATAATCATCAAATATTCAGTCCCGTGTCGAAAAAGTGAAGAGAATACTCGATCGGTAAAGAGGATAAAGCGTAGACGTTTTGAAAGCTTGACAAAGAGAAGCGATAATAATAAAATGAAAAGAAACATCTAATTGCTAGAGTAAAGAAACAAATAAATGCTCAACAGCAAATACAAGCGGACAATAACGATCAAATAAAAACCACAAAGAAAACTTTCTCTGTATTGAAAGAGCCTGTTAAAATATACAAAACTAATGTTTCCAACTTTCAAACTTCACAGGCATCAGTATCATGAAACGTTTAACCACACAAATCTCCAAAATTTTCCAGTCATTTCTCTCGTGACTTTTCATCCACACCCTCTAACTCAACCCTTTCACTTTTCGCGCTAACCCAATTGAATCCGTTATAAATCGTTATATTCGCCTCTCTGTTGATTCGTTTCCTCCTTCATCATCACCTGCTGATTTTTCACTTCTTCGCGACTTTCGCCCCGAGCCCTGTCCTTAACGAGCTGCATAGGAAGCATTCCAGCGTTCAAATATTCATGGGGTGTGTTGTGAACGAGCCGGAGGCAGGTTAACGCTGCCGTAAATTGGATGAAGATTGTACTAGTAAATTGAATAAGAAATTGCAGATGTTTTTTCGCTCATACACTTGGTGGGATTTTTTCACGAATCGAACAATTGTGGTCTCTCGAGAGCAACCTACGAAATATTTTGTCGAGGGTCATATCTATCATCGCCAAATTGGATAACGAAAGCCTTTTACGTCGTGTTCCTTCTTTTTGTTGTTGTTAATGTTTCGACTATGAAGATTGATGGCGGATGAGAGCGGAAACGGATAAGACGTCACCGACCGTTTATTCTCTTTTGCTTGGAGGGAAAAGATTTGTTTTGGTGGTGTCTTGTGGCTTTTTCATCCTCGTAATGAAATTACCGTGGTTCTGACGGTTTATTGAAAGTGATGTAAGAACTACATCCACAACTTTAAATCAGATAATACAACCCCGATAGCGAACTACAAATACAAAAGGAGGAAACTCGAAAGTTTTTCATTGCGGTATTATTTTCCATTTAACAAGGAAAGTTGAGTCGAGTGTTGTTCCATGTTGTTATCCATCACTCAACTGAATGCCATTAGCACATGTCACGTAATTTGACCAATATTAAGTGTTGACATATGTTGCGCTCACCGGAACTCTCCCCTTCATAATGAAATATCAAGAACCAAAATAACTTTTTTCTCTATGCCGGAAATATGTAGAATCGCCGACGCTGTAATTAATCCTCAACTTTTCGATTTTGAACGGATGAAAGTTTTATCGTAAAGGGGAAATTTTGATTTTGATTTATTTTTGCGTTTGTTAATGCGATTATGTCCGGAATGACAGATATGGAAATCGGGGATGCGATAAACGTGACCGGATTCTAGAAATGCGACAGATGTTGTTGTAAACCATCGTAAAAATTCGAGTTTGGGGAGGACTGTGATATGTAGAGGCGGAAAGATGATTTTTGATGAGTTCTTATCTTACGCCGTTTATCGAGTAGGCTGGAACGGAAGCTCCACGAAAGGTTCATTCAAATAGTTTTATCTACATCTGTTCCGTAGAAGAAAAGAATAAGCATTTAACAAAGAATGTAATGAAGTAAGCACGTACGTTACGGAAAAAATCAAATTTCCACTTCTTAGCTTTAGTTTCTTTGGCTCTTCGAAGTGAACATTTACAATACAATTTTAGATTGTTCCATCTTTGAAATAATTAAAAGGTTGCAATACTGTTGTAACATTATCGATTTCCTATGATCCAGTCGACACAAATAAACTATGAAAGGGTACGCTACCCATGGCTCGATAAAAAAAAAAGAGAGAGAGAGAGAGATACGCTTTTCAGGAGTTGAGAGGACTTCTGAAATACACCAAGGTTAGCAAATACGTTTATTTGTCCGAGTTTACTTTGAAGTCAGTAAAAAATATTTTCAGTTGGCATTTATGGACTGTGAACTAAATAAAAAGATGCACCACCAACACAACAATGTATTTTAGATTTCAATTACATCACGCAATACTTTTATTAAAATTACATAACGCGAACAAATCGATATCTCGCGTAAAGAAAAGATGGTAATAATGGAGGACGCCGAATGTACATCAATTTGATAATTGCATATTTGAATAGGACAGCTCTGTCATATCAACATGGGAAATCGGTAATTAAAACAGATAATGCTTGATGTATGTCTGTTGTAAAATTTAATCACTCCCTGTATCTGGGTTCATAGGAAATTTAATTATCGAAATTCGAACCGTGAAAAATATCGGTTTTGTAATACCGTAATATAAATTAAATTTGATGGTTACAAAGCGAATTTTATAATAGTATTTAATCGTTATCACGAAATAAAAATCAAGAGCAGTTTAATTTGAATCTGCTGTTTTACTTTTTGAGTCACAATTTTAACTTTGAACCACCTTATAGTAAATAACCATTATGAAAGGAATAAATCAAACGTTGGCAATCAACTGGCACATCAAACAGACAAACAATTACGAAATAGGAGTAAATTTGTCATGTCAATATTTCAAATTTAGACACTCATACAATTTACTGTAACAGTACGTTGCCCAATGTAAAATCAATATCCCTGTAATAAGAAAGATGAAATAATTACGAAATGGTTTCCGTAATATTAAAACCCCACAAGTATTTTCAATTTTAATAGCTTTAATTAACCGACCCTCATCGAAGAAAACGAGACTACTCTGTTCTTTGTTCTCCTCATTTAACCACGACATAATCTTCTCGTTTTGGCATGGTTTTAGAAATTATTTCTGATAACAATGACATTTTCGGCTTGAAACTCTATCTCAAGTGTATCGTTTTCTGCTCTCGCAATTAATACAGCCTACACCATTTCAAAGTTCTTATTAAACTTGTGGAACAAAGTTTACAAAGTGGCCAAGATCCGCGTAACCCTTCGCTTATCAGACGACAACATCAATTAAGGACCTGTCAGAAGCATAGTTTCACTACTCTCAGAATAAGCATTCGATAATCTGAGCTCCTTCGCACCCTTCTCTCCTATTATCACGAGCATTGATTTTCGAAAACAGCCCCACTGACGAAATGCAATTAGAAGCTCGTTTACTCAGCTGTCGTTTTTAGCGCGGACGACGGATTAATTGTTAATTATTAATCTAGGAAGGGTAATTGGGAGGAAGGAGACGGATTGGGTCATTAAACCCTCGACGTAATGGGTCGTTTTCGATAATTTGGCATTTTTATGTAGATCAAATTAAAGCAAGATGGCCGTGAGAAGATGAACTATGGGGGATTTATTATTATTGAACTGTAGCGTTCACGCCTCAATACATGACAAGGATGCAAGCAAATTTCCTCACGCCCATCAATTTATCAATTTTTATCTAGTAACTATTAGCAAGAAAAATATTTTCAATGGTAATCTTTCATGAAGAGGCAAACTATGCATCGACTGAAAGCGTTGCATGTTTAAATTTGCTGACCCGAGATGAGCATCTGGGGATGTGCTTTCAATGGAATAAATCTCCAGAAGCAATAAAACATTTTTGTAAAGCAAATTCTGAGGACAAAAGAGACGAATATCCATCAAAATCAATCGTTTTCCACGTATGCTTTCATTTTTTCCAATTTTCTCATCATTCATGGCAGTTCTTCGTAAGCAGTTTTCTCGAGGTGGTTAAAATTGGACCGATATCTCTCCAACACGAGCAAAAAATACTTTATTGCTCAGTCTTGACGGATGTTCTTCGGATAGATTTATACGCTAATCTGACTGATTGCTTTTTTTATTCGAAACGGAATGTTATCGTTTTATTACACTCCGTCGAGATGAAATTACTCTGACGAACTGTCAAAAAGAAAAAACATGGACCTCGTAATCATTCTAACTTGCAAAGTTTTTCCTTAATGGTAAAATTAGATTCTAAAATTCTCTTCGCTTGTGGCGACATTTCCTCCCCTCCTTCGTTTATTGAAATAAATCTTTCACGTCGAGTTATAAATTCCACATGTAGTTCATACCCTGAATTCGGTACACTCTAATATTTTACATCGGCGTTATGACACTTTTTATTCTTGCTTTGGACCGTCTTCATGAATATTTCATATACTTTCCGCACAGTTTCGAAACATCCGACATTTTCTAGAATTTCGGTATTATTTTTACCTCCATTTAATGGGATAATATTCATATATAAAAAATCAGCGTCTTTATAGACTCACATTACCGCAAAAGTGTCGTGACGATAAATAGCTAAACAATGAAAAAGAAAACGTTGTGGAAGGTGGAAACCGTGAGAAAGCAAACCGGGAATTGTGCAAACACGAAATTCAATAAACTTGTCAATGTCGTTTAAAAAAAAGAAATATCAAATGTCGGAGAAAGCGAAATATTGACTTATTTGGGACCTCGCACGATAGGGAGCTTCCGGGATGGAGTTTCACCCTGTTTAATTTCTGGAAGAATAGACTCCCCTAAATATTTATAATTCAAATGGATTTTGAGACTTGAAAGAAGGGGAGTCGGAAACAATAAAGAATTAAACCAGCCACTTCAAACTGGTGAACTTGAAAGTTCTTGACGAAGGAGAGTACAACACAGAAGAAGTGGGTTTTATCGAGAGGAATTTTGGTAATATTGAATATTTTGTTGGCAACATGTTAAAACATTAGACGAGGAGGTTGACAATCACCGAAAACTTTTCACCAAAATGAAGAAGTGTTGAAATTAAAATATTATGTAGAAAAAGGATAACATTAATTTTTAAGAAAACTTTTTAACAAGCGAAATTGTTAAGTATATTAAGTATAAATTAAAATTAAAAAAATAGTAGTATAGTGACTACAGATCTAAAAAAAACTAAATCAGTTAACCTGCCAGTATATCTCTTACAGATTTTTCTCTTAACTAAGAAAAAACCTTCTACAACCTAAATTAACCAATTCCAAGCCAAATGTCTGCCATCTCGTCACGTCACGACTCAATTTAAGATCCTACTCTTCACTTAATACACCAACCAGATGTTCCTGGAACAGATCACCGAACAAAGAAGAGATAATATAACAAGTTGCGTTAATTATCGTCCACAGTTGCTGCCGTATTTAAACCACTTTCATGCCAAGTAATGCAGTCGGCACTTTAATCGCAGAGCTGTTTTCCGGGGGCAATTATCCGATAAATCCGGACGACGAATTAAAAGATTCATGGTGCGGATTTTTTCTTTTTCTTCTTATTCTCCGTCTTTCTCGATTCTTCGCACGTCCACCTTCTGCTGACCGCCGTAAAACGGTGCGTTTAGGGTCGGTGAAATTAATCCGGTAGCGACGGGGGTGCTTTTGTCTGGACTTGATTCAACAATGGACGTCGAGAGACGAGGATAAGAGGCGTCCCCGGAACGATTCTTCATTAGCCTTCGTTATCTCCAGGCAAGCAGGTCGGGATGGATTAACATTTCATCGAATGTGGAAGAGAAGGCAAGAGCCACAGCAGGAAAAAAAAGACTATAATTAAGTCCATAACCAAAAAGGAGGAATCTAACTCTAAAATTTCGGTGATCCCTTGAGTGTCTTTTAAAAACCGTCTGGCATATTATCTCCTGGCACTTGTCCAAGATGACTTTACGGCCCAACAACTATCTTCCACTCAGGAAAATTTATTTAATAAGTAATTAAATTCTGGTGGTCAGTACTCCCAATGAAGTAGACGCCCAAGTGTTTATAAATAAACCGCGGTTACTGAACTCCCATATTACGAGCTTCAAAATATAGGCAAATGAGTAATTAGACTTAAGACAAGGCTAGTGACGTAAACTCATTCAAGTTCCGGAGTCTGCTTGCGGAACTTTCCGGTACAATTATTTCTGCCACAGTTTGTGGATTCCTAAGCGAAGAAGATGTCGTTGGCGTCTTGGAAATATTTCATCATTAAGTAACGTATGCATAAAATGCGATGAATTAACTCGTCCAGAAATGGTCGGTCGTGTCAGTAATGGCATAATGCATGCATTTCCACCCACTTCTGCTCGAACCATTCGTATAACGTCATTCCCTTGTGAATGCTTACTTCTTTGAACGTTTCAGTCAATTGTTCATTAAATTGTACGCACGTTTCCCGTGACTCACGCAGAAAAATTGCAAGAAGCTATAAAGTTAAGACAAAAAAAAAACGAAACGTGAACCTTTTTTCTCGTATTGTTCAATTAACTTAATTACACACTTTAAATTAAAGTTTTTAACTGTTCAAACGTGGTCGTGGTAAAAGAACGCAGTTTATGGGCACATTGAGTCATTTCCAGTAAGTGGTGGCGACGTTAAGAGATTTTTTTGTCTATTAAAATCTTAACTCTTTTCTGAAGTTGCAGTTTTCGAAATACAAAGAAAACAAAGCTTCCAACGACGCGGAAAGCGACTTTGTATTGCTACAACGTTTTTGCAAAGTTTTGATGAAAATGTCTTTCACAACTAATTTAGTCAAGGATTCTATCAATTAATTCTATTATAAAGCAAATAAAACAAAATCGATTACGACAAAGTACGTCTTCATTTGCGTGTTCGTTATAACGAAAAATAAACGACCACAAAAATACGTTTTTAATGAGGGCATAATATTCATGACGATAAAATAACACAAAAGCGGTTTAATTATCAAACTGTTGATTCTTCATTAAACATTTTAATTTCTCTGGTTCACTGTTTGTTGTCTTAAAAATCATCAATTTTCGTGACTTTAACGAGTTGTAGCAACCAAGAAATCTTAAAATCCTAATTTAGACGTTTGTAATTGAGAAAAAAGGTAGATAATCTACGATTTTTTAAAAATCACTTTGAACCAAGCCCAAACTATTAACGGTTATTATTTTTTAGTTTATCAAGTCCAACAAACAATTTTAACAAGAACAATACCTAAAGTCATGTTTTAATATAATATCACGATAAACTTAAAAGTGGCACTTTCTTTCAACGAAAGCTCTTCCTTTTTCGGTTTTAATGTAGGGCAATTAAAGTAGTAATATTAAGACCATCATCATTAACGTCACGTCAATTAATTCCGGTAACACTCAACAAATCGGTTGAAAACATGGAATTCTCGACATTGAAGCACCTAACGAACCTGTTCAAAATTTTAATAGCTTTTATTGAGGTTAACCATCCTCAACAAACCTGATAAAAAATGCACTACCTTGGCCTAGAGAACGCAAACCACAGTTCAATTTTTTTATCGAAAGTGTAAGTTTTATGACTGAGTAAATTAGACAATTACTTACGTCATATTTCCGGAAATGCTTGCGTCAGGACAATAATCAACGAACATATCAGAATGGAATTTATTGCACTAAAAATAAATATAACAAAACTAAGATTCAATGAGTGATAAGAAAATCGGATGTTGAAAGTGGCAGATTAATCGCACTCAGTAGATAAGGAGATAAGATGCTGCTTCGCAGTCATCCGTCTGCCAACGATGTTGAGGAATGTGATTAGAAGCCTGAGGTATTGATTAATGAAAAACCTTGAGTATGACCGCAAAAAACTAATGCTCGTGCACGAGTCCTGTAATCGCAATTAGTTGCGTTTTCCAGGTTTGCCTTTCAAGGAAAATGCTGGCTTTAAAATGTTCGATATGTTATACGAAACAGCTGTCCTATTATTATAAAATCTATTATTTCAGCTAGTTTCATAAAAAGTAAAAGTAATTTTATCTTTTATTACACACAAGTTTTGTTTTCTACTTCTGTCTGCGTGTAATAGGTGTAAGATCAAAATAATTCGAGATTGGAGCTGCAGAGCAGCAGAGTCGGCAAGTATGTTCGAGAAGAAGCACAAAAACACCACAACAAAACTAAAAACTTCTTGCCGAAAAATTCAAAGCAAGTTTTATTAAAGTAAGTAAGTAAGCACACAGAAATATATGTCTAACCCACATACTATTAAACCCGTTTATCATAGATTTTAATTTATTTTTCTCCTAGTCAGTGTTATACAAAGGTGAAATATTTCCCATACTGAAGATTGTATATTACCTACATTTTAATGGTAATTTAAAATTTAATAGACAATACAAATTTTCATAATTCCAGACCAGCTTTGTTTGCATAGTGCGTTTAGGTGCTTATTTTGCAAATCTTAACTCATTGACCTTTCGACGCTCCCATTCCATGCGTCAACAGTTTAATGATTGAGCTTTGTGATTTATCAATTTGTTACTACAAAGGCATGCCAACAGATAAAAACGTCATAATTATTCCTAATATTTCGCGAAATAATCTATGCAAGAAATTGATACCACAGGAAATAACAACGTATTTCCTGTCATTATAGTGTCAACGGCGTCAGAATCTCGCTCATTGGTACGATATTATTGCCGTCGACTC
This sequence comes from Cynaeus angustus, assembly GCA_030157275.1. NCBI lineage: Eukaryota > Metazoa > Arthropoda > Insecta > Coleoptera > Tenebrionidae > Cynaeus > Cynaeus angustus. The sequence continues at coordinate 16,255,464 of CM058059.1, forward strand.
ATATTTTCATTTCCTTGTCGATTAACATCTTTACATTATATGACAATCTCCTTCGAACAGATGTTTGAATAGTATTCTCATCAAAACGGAGGAAGCAATCGGATAATAACACCGATAATGTTTTCATTGCAAACACGACATGAAAAATGGTTTTCAAATCTCTTAAGATTCAAAACAAGAAAATTGGTTTCGTTCCAGGACCATAAAACTTTTCACTCAGCTGTCTCGTTCTACAGATGAGAAATTCAAATAACTGATGCGCAAAACAAAACATCTTCGGGACCAACTCTAATTAAATCCCCATTTAGTATCCAATTTCATAAGCTTATTTCCACTTCGTCTCTTTTTAAGTAATCGACTATTGATTGCCGTTACTTTCCCATCAAAACAAAACGGGTATAAAAATACGGTCTCTTTCTAATTGAATCGATGAGAGGGTACTACTTACATAATCTGCCGAAGGAATGTGACAGTCTTTTCCTGAGCTTTTGCATTCGTGACAGGGCCCCGCTCTTCTTCTCCCGCATCGTTACTCCTGTCGGTAGTCCGATTCCTGCAATGAAAATACAGAAATAGAAGAACACATGCGAAACGATAAACAAAGGAGACCGACAAAAAATTCATTGTGTTGAATTTCTGGAGTTTAAAACTTGCTCGTTTCTTGTGGTTATTAAAATCGAAGGCGACGCTACTGGGAGTGGTTAAATAAATGTTGAGTTTTAGATTTGTTTTCCTCTCCAATACATTCGGGTTGTTTGAAATTCGATAGCTCTCTTTTGACGCGGTCGGTTTTGATGACGCGGTTCTTTCAAAAAAAAAGCTTGCATGTTGTATACAAACAGCACACTATTTGCGTAGTGTTTTTGTTTATTATTATCCGTTTAAAAAGTTGCGTGATGGTTAAATATTCAACTTTTATAGACTTTTACTTTCATCGTTCCGACCAAACGAAGTACAAAAGTTCCGAATTTTGATAAAGCGAAAGGGGAATTGTTTAAGCACACATAAAACTATGTTTATTATAATTGAGGCAACATTTTTTGCGCTTGAATTGACAATTTGAATCAGAGCTATAGAAAATGCATAGAAAGCAGATTTTTCCACTTGTGAAAGTGTAAAAATCAAGCCTTTGTTTAATTGCTTCAGCAATGGCTTTTAATAAAGAAATTCATGCATTCATTGTACTATGGCAGATTATTAGTAATGGAGCTACACATTCTAGGATTTTTAAATGAAGCTCTGTGGATTAAAAAATAAGTTTTACATCACCTGTTTTAACTTTAAGAAATTTAGATAAATACCACTAGACCTTAAAACGTTAAAAAAAATAAGTACTTCTGCAAAAATGTGGTGATGACACAAATTCTTAAGGTCAGAAAGTTGAAATTTTGGCATTAACAATTTTGTATATTTTCAGTATTAAATATTTTTTTCACCTATGTCTAATACAATTCTAAATTTTATGAGTTTATAATCTCCCTTAATTTTTTACTGTTTGATGACTAACTTTTAAACGACAAAAAAATTACGTCAGCTTTTATATGAGATTTCACAATATCAATAGGTGTTAAGAAATTCTCCATTCCAAGTTTCAAGTGTTTCGATAATTCTATAAAAACATGCTACAAAAATCTCACATTTTTAGTCTTTTTGAAAAATAACGGTATTTTTGTTACTCTTTCTTATTTAATTTTAGTCACTGCAAGTCAGAACATTCTTAGCTCCAATCAAGATAATGCAAACTTGAAAAATGTTACTAGTCATCGTAACACTGCCCATATTACCTAATTCATTTGTGATTTCTTATACTCCTTTCAATCACCGCAAGCACTTAAACCTTGCAAACAATAGCGAGTCATAACTTCCCGTCCGCTTTTTCAAAAATGAACAATAATGCAATTCCGATCACCAAAGAAGAGAGAAAACGGAGTCTTAACCCAAATCTCCAGTAACACCATTACACAGTCGGTCACCGCAGGCCTCACCATACCAAAGATGTCTTTAGAATTCACCGAACACTATCAAACAGCTCGAAGGCGTTACATCAGCAATACGTCGTATTTTCATCAAGTTAATAACAGGTGGGCGCACACGTTTCGAGTTCAACCGTCTGTTTTTCAGATTTAATTAACTTCTTTTATATTACAACAAGCGTGCCAACAATGAAAGCGACGGATTGGTTATCTGAGATGAAGCCAAATGAAAACTCGTCGTTGTGGAAATTACAAAATGTCCGTTTCAGAGGGTTGCACCATTCTATCTGTTAAATTATAGTATGAATCCTCTTAAAGGTATTTTAGATATACAGATACGCTCACGTAAGAGAATAAAAAAAAATCACAAAAATGATAGAAATCTCACATCGTTTTCATTAAAAAACTGTGCACTTTTGTGTAATTCATCGGTAGCTCGTTTTAAATAAACATTTAATTTTTACGTAAATTAATTAACATGGAAGTTGTCACGCTATATACTCTATAAATAAATTATAATTAAATCGGTAGAGCTAAAGTTAGAGCCCGGTAAATCGAAGGGCGATTATTTTCATGGCCTGATATCAATGTGAATTTTCAAGCAATTGAAGGTAATAATGGAAGAGAGCAAGGTTAATTGGTCGAATTGAGAAAAGACTACGTCCCAGAATAATGTAAAAAAAAATCATCATTGTTTTAATGAGATACAAGTGATCAGAAGATATAAATGAGAGTATTTAACCAAGCGCTTAGGAAACAAAAAGCAAAAAACCTGACCAAGGCATTAAGTGTATAAATGATGTAATTAAGATAACCATCCAAAGAAACAAAAATGGAAATTTTGTAGTAAAATCACGCTCACCTTCAGTGGGTTTGTTCACTTACCGGAAGATCTTACAAGCGATTTTATATGGAAGAGTCGCAATATTTCTAAAAGTAATGATAAAAGTGTGTAAGTAGAGAATCAGAATAATTCTGTACGATTTGGGCACTGACTTTCCTCTACGTTACAATCACATGTTTTGTCCAAATTCCTCGCCTCCACGAATTTGGCAACCATAAAACCACCTCATAAAAACCTACAGTGATATCAAACTCGATACAGTCAGCTTTAATAAAACAAACAATAATATTTACGTGACGTATCTCAATAAATTTAACTATAATTATGTCAATATTTATTCAATACGGCAACTCAGCTACCACATTGCAATTTCAAAACCCAAGGTAATATTCTCGCTTTTTGTTTTACCATTCACCGATTTCCACATCGCGGAGTTCATTCATTTTTGTCTTACACGTTGTGACAGCCTTGACTTTTATGGTGTAAAGGCCGAAATGACCTTTTCATTAAAAACAATGAATGTCCACCTATGGTTTTATAAATCGTCTACAGTGAACACTGATTCTCCAACTGGCTTAGGACGTGGTGGAACGTAGATGTCGATTTATTTCGATGAAGAACAAAAATCTAGAATATTTGGAGTACGTTGTGCGACAGGAATGTCGATTAATTGCCAGTTCATCTGTAACAAGACCGGACACAACTGAAATGTTGTTAGCGAACCGGCATTAACACGGCTTTTGTTGAACGGTCGAGCGCAAAAATGTTACAGAAATAACGGGCCCTAAAATGGGACAGGAAGTTGGAAGTGATTGGTGGGCGGGAGATAGAGGGTGAGAAATAAAAAAGGGACGTCAAAAATGGTGAAATGGTGAAACTTGCAGACAAAATTTCTTGGATCTGATAATCTGACATGTGTATGACACGGAACCTATTTTGGATTTTTTTTGAGAGTTAAATAAACATGATCAAATACCTGCACTCTAAATAACACAATATAAATAGTTTTCTCAGAATTTGATTATTTTTTTTTTTGTATATTTTGCTTTTTTGATTGTCACACATCTTTTTAGAAACTAAAATTGGTCAATACTAGGAACGACACAGAACAATTCAATTTGCTGTCATATTTATCCTGATCCTTCAGGTCTCTTTCTTTACTTCTCAAATCTGTATCTATAAAAACAAACTTTTCAGAATCCGAGCGACAGACAGTCCCTACTGTGCATTATCAATCCCACTTTGATAATATGATTGATAGAAGCGAAGTGTCGGCTTTCGGACGTGTCGACACTGAAAGATCTTCTCTCCCCAAGTTTCAGGAAATGGAAAATGCAAACATCCCAAATATTCCACGAAAAAAACACGAAGGGAAATTGATGGATCACGCCACTTCCTCCAACCGAAAGAAATTCATGGGTTTTTTAATCAGCGCTCGTAATTGATGTGCATGCAGAAGCTTTATATTCACCATTCCTCATCGATTAATCAAGTAAAGTGGAAAATCGGGCGCGCTACAGACGTCTACTCATTTCAATTCGAGAGTTCTGGATGAAGTCAAAGGGCACGATTTCAATTTTTCAATCACATCTAATTTTATGGTAAACTGGGAATGGGAAAGTGTGGTTGCGGATCTAAATATAATATTCATATATAATCGGGTTAAAAAATTAATGGACGTTGCAAGGCTATATTATGGGGTATATTAATTGAATTAACATTGCATTAGCGAGGATGGATTACCGGTAATGTGACATCAGTTATATAGGAGCCCTTGTCAATGCAGACACGTGCTGAGGGTTGAAATCGAAGTTGTTTAGAAAGGAGCCAATAAAGGTTTCGCAAATGGGGATTAGTTCCAGGAGGATGGCACTCAATCTCCTATTCTCAACGAAATTGCAGAGGTTCTGCTAGTGGACACGAAAAAATGAGGTTTTCTTTTATATTTCAGGTTGGTCACCCCATTGGCAATATAAGACGAAATAGGAACTCGGTTCCAACAATACCAAAGCCGATTAAGCGAGAAGTTTGTTGTTATTTGTTTGGAATTACCATAACTAAAGCCTCGACAAATGTCGTGTTGTTGGATTACGTGTCTCGCGAAGTTTGTTTGTGTTCAAACCACAATATTTTGACTACAAGCTTAAGATATTTTACCACGATCCAAAATTAAAAACTGAATTTTATTAGAACAAAGAATATAATTTGTAGGAAATACATTTATTTTATTACATTAAAATAGAACTTCTTCCAAAAATAATCTTGGTTAAAATGAAAACTAATATAACCCAACAAAAATGGGCTCTCCGACAACGCAACGGTGAGATTTTGCTTCATGGTTTAAACCTGAGTTTACAAACCGATGTTGGAATTATTTTTGACCTCCTCTGAAGCGTCTGCCCCACTATGGTAAAATATGGGCAGAGCAGGTGGCTATTGATCCCTTCACTCTTCGTAGGCAGCGGACCTCATACATCAACATCCCACACCTGTCCCACTTTTCACAAAATCAAAATTTTATCGATTTGAAATTACTCAACATCACCGGACGCAATTTGCTCCCGGCTGCCTCTTCCCCCCTTCAACTAATTACGTCCCCAATAAAATTATCATTCTGATCCTTGCAATTCCATTCCCGAATTCAATACAGCTGCCGAACATATTCCAAATTACGTTAATCATCGGCAGTGATTGTCCGTTTTTCGTGGGTTGGGAGGTGGTTGGTTCCCGTCTGGCGGATGTTGACACAAACGGAATTCATTTGGTAAACACAGCACGCAACGTTGACTCGTTGTCCCACACGTCAGTCAAATGGGGGGAAGACGCCCCACAGAGCGTCAATTAAAACAATTCGAGGGAGCGCAGTGTTAGATGTTTGTGGAGAGAACAAAGAAGATGCGGGCTCAAGTGGCTGATCCCTTGAGTTGCTGCTTTGGGAATACCTGCTGGAAGTGTCCCGTCGAATTTACTAAACTCTGGGAGATATCCCGGATTAATTCGGACGTCCGAAGTTATGTGAACTAAAAGTGAAACCTGTTACAAAAGTCCCTAAAAGTTATCCCGGATTAATCTGATATAGCCGCAATAACTGATCTAGATCTCTTTCATTTCTTCAGAATAAATTAGCGACCGAAAGTGAAACCTGTGCAACGTGGGCCGCATCATGATTTATTCCTTGCATGTTATGTAAGTTTTCGCAAGCTGGTGGCGAATTCAGGAAAATGTCATGCACCGCCTCTTAGCAATCAATTTTTATACCTTGGTCGATACAATTCCATCCATTACGGGGCAGTCATAGTTCCAACCCCTCCCACGCTATTAATCATCATTCGTCATTTTTTGTTTTCAGGAAAAATGTTTTTACATCGCAAAGCGTGAGCAATTGGTCTGGTCACATACTATAATGTAAAAGTTGCTTTTGTTGGATGACAACTGACGTGAATTTATTAAATCGTTTGATGAAGGAAAAACGAGATTATAAAATTTGATGAATATGCGTCGAATGGAAAGTTACGCCTATTGTGTTTAAACTTTATTATTTATTATTCACCTGTTGTTAATTCTCGCAGTTTCTCAAGATGAAATTAGATTCCTTCAAGCGAAACTGATCCGTATCGTAGTTATCATTTTGTTTGCAAGCGGGAAATCGTAAGGGAGTCATCTTCAATATCTGGAACGCGTTTGACTAATCAATTTGTTCGATATGAATAAATAAAATTATACAATCACTTCATTTAAACGACTTTCCCAACATTCATATGACAAAAACGGTCGTTTGAAATTTTGCAACTCCTAAAACACGAAATTTGTAACAAACACTATCACTCCGGTAGCCGAAAAAAAATTATCGTTCGTGAATACGTCTGAACATAACAAGAAAATATTAATAAACAAACAAAAGAAAAATATTTATTGAATGAACAAAAAAACTTACCTACAACTACAAAAACTGGACAGCACGTATATTCAAAGTAAAGACATTTAATTAGTTATTTAAGTAATTGATTACAAAAATAGGTGTGAGAAACGCAATAAATATTTTTTTTATATAATATAGCTAATATTGGTAAAAAAAATTGTTTGCTGAAGCATAATTTATAGTTACTTTAACAATCAAAATGTCAAATCAAAGTAGACAAAACGTTTCACTTCATTTTACGTGCTACTGTGTCAAAATCATTTTAAACTTACAAAAAAGCGTCCCTTTCTGTTCTGTTTTGATTTATTTTAGTTTAAACTAGTTCTAATAAATCCTTGCTTGGCGAAACTACTCCCAACTAAAAATTATCTCTTCCCATCCACATAACTCAAATTGTCAAAAGTTTGTTCATTTCCGAGATCAAAACATTAAGTTTTGATAAAACATAAACTACAGATTATACCCCTCTACTAAATTCCTCTTCATCTATAAATTTCAAGTATAAAATCCTAACTCGACTTCTTTTCAATTCTCCTTACAAATAAGTAGCGAAACGCATTCTGCACCCCAATTTATAGCCGCTTCTAAACCCTCGATAGCATCTAGGTTCTCGTTAATCTCCCTCTAATCCAAATAGCCATAAAATGTAGTGCGATACAAACGGTCTAAATCTGCATAAAGCACAGCCTCTCATCTCACTTATGCAAATTTAAACACCAATTTAATTACGCGAAATTATTTGAAATGTGACGTTTCGCGGAGTCGACAACAGAACTTACAGTGTAAATCTGGTCGCAAAAGGGTTGAGATAAAATTAATTTAACCCGATTTACAGTAGGATATAAAATCTACACGATAAGAGGTTGAACATACAGTTGGTGTAGAGAGATAAGCGCCGATAATATCTGACCCAGATAGCAATGAGTATATTGTGAATGACGAGATTCCTCGCCAAGAAACCACCATATTATCAGCCTCAACCCTCAGCCTACCATTTCATGGTCGATAATGATAACTTTCATCACGTCGGCGTCGATCGACACCCTTGAAAATCTGCGGAGGTCGCGTCCACCTGTCGTGGTGGACATGTTGCCAGTGGTCATTAATTTTCTGCCAAGCGTTTACACTGCATTTAAAGATGCTGTAATAAAATCAGAGATATCGTCTAAATCTATTTATTTTTAGACCACCGAAAGTAAGAAAACCATGATTTTTTAATGAATTTTTACCCTAGTTCAGCGTGAAATACGAAGAATTGCCAGGTCTGAATAACTGCCGTCCTATGGAGGTCATTCTAGCCAACGACTCCTCTCAACATAGTTGAAGGTGCGGCATCAAAATAATCGCGCGTTATTCCGTTAAAATCCATTAACAGAATGAGTCCCTTCAAATTCTAGCACCACTACATCCGATGAAGCTATAAAAAATAATTAGGCTCCCTCCAAACCAGCAAAGCTCAATTAGAACAGAGTGCGTCTTTAATTCAGTCTCAACAGACATTAATCAAGAGATTTTAATGGAAGCACGCGAAGAAACGACCTTCCAATTACGGAAACTCCCATTGAAAATAAGAACTCTAAACACCAAAATGCGGAATCTGACTTGTTCAACACTATTTATTTAAACACAAAACAAACATAAATAAAGAAATCGCGATGACTCAACCGGCCTCGATTCGTGTTAATTGCCGCTTCTGAAAAAACACTCCAAAAGGAAATTTCGGTGCAACGTAATACTGGGACGTCTTCTTCACAATACAAATCAACTACACTCACCAGGTGTTTTCTTGGTGCAAAAAGGTTAGCACGCCACAGCAGAAGACGAACGAACGAACCTCTCACAACCGAACGAGCGACATGACTGAATGAATCATGAAGTCGCGGTGTGTTTGTCCGGTTTTAGAGCGCGATTATCGGTTTGAAGGGGAACTCGGTGCAGTTGTGAATCCCACGACGACGCTGCTACTAGTCGCACAAAGGGACGCCGTAAACAAGCGATGTTGTGACGCCGGTCTCGAGGCGCACGCTCTGATTGAGGGTGCGTGTTGGATGGGGGTTGGCGGCGTGCATTTCACTAACTGAAAAACCGCTCGGTCGACACCTGTGCGACCGCAAAAGGCCATCAACGAAGCTTTATCACCAGAAGAGGGAACGAAGCTAACCTAATCCAAGAATGCATTTTTCAGCAGAAGATCACTTTTATAGTGGTTCGAGGTGATCGTTCTACATTTTTACTTGCCAAGGAGCATTTTCTACTATTAATAGTAAAATTCTTACATTCTCTGCAAAAATGTGAGAATGTTTGTTATGCATACTAAAATTTGGTGGGCACATTAAATCTCACATTTACTATTAATATTGTCCAGTTGACGAACCTTTAATTGAGGTCTTTTATTAGATGAGATCGAATCGATTAGTTCGGCATAAACAATTATAGAGCAATTCTAAATTTATCAATGTTTACAATCTTGTTCGAATAGCAGATAATGGACAATAATACCAAACAATAGTAAATGCCGAAAACAACATCGTTGGTGACGGTTTTCTGCTATACACGATATTTTTTCTGCATTCCGACTCTACTCGAAAATCCAAGCTTATATGCATTGCATCAAACAGCTTAATGTTTTCTTTACATAAAACAAATCGAAAACTTAAATGTCATAACAGAAAATCAACTGACATGGACTCTCGTTTTCTCTTGTTTTAGCATCTGGTCAACGGCCGAATACAATTCCGTGAATATAAAGTTGTTATAACCATTTGTTTATGACAAAACACTTTTTGAAACAGAACACCATCACTTCTCCATTTTTGTTCATTAAAAACTGACTCAAATTGTGAAAAAAAAAAACTGTCAGACACTGTAATTGAAAGAATCAACAGTTGCTACACCGGCTCCAATCATCTATGCTTGCAACTTCGGGCTTAATTTGAACGATTCCCAAGAGGCCAAACCTGAAATTTAGTCTCTCAGGTACTTTCTATTTTCATCCCCTTTCGCTCTTTTTGAACTCGAGGCCATCAAAGCCATCACCGATGGCGTAACGCTTCCGCCAACGCATTCCATTTTACATTCCACGCAATTACTATCCTATATCTCATATTCAACACTGTTTACACAGTTGGAACAAGATGGATCGCGTGGGTCCAACCCGCGATTTTCGAATACAAACAATCCGACGTGTATAATACAGCGACTACCGTGTTTACAGAGGGATTCTCTGTTATTTATAACCAGAACTTGGCCAAAGACCGCATGGAGTTTATGACATGTTTAAATCTCCCACTAATTAAAAAAAGTAACAACTGTGCCCTAGAGACGGAGAACGATCCCCTCGAGTGGAAATACGGAAGTTGAAACGGTTTACATTGTGCGAATTATTTCGAGAAAAATAAGCAAACATAACGAGCTTGACTTTCTAATAACGCGCAACCTCGTCGTGTATCAATAACGGCGTAATAAATTCCATGCATTTTCGACCGGATTGGGGTTTTCTCTAGGTTTTCACTTAAAATGTTGTTAACGTTTCGAGGTGTCATTATTCCACGAAAAATAAGATGTGTTTGAACGTATGTCGTTAAGAGAAATGTGTCACGAAGAAAACATTTCAACTAATCTTGAATTGTAAAGATACTACACTTAGTCATCAAGAGATAGCATTGTAAAGACCGTGGCAAAAATTGTCTCAATTCTAGAAACGTCTCACTTTTCAGTTTCACGTTCTTCAGGGAGTAACCACCCCGTGACCAAGTTACAAATCGATTGAGCTTCAAGGTAAACCTGTAGCTCTCTGATTTAACTTTTTCGATCAAGTTGGTCCTCAACTTTGTTGATCTACGCAGTCAAGCAAACCTTTGATAATTTAGCTGACAAAATAAATCGACAGTTCTTTAATTCGGAGAAAAACATATTTATCAGACGTTGACAGAAGTTGCCACATTCATTCTTCCAACAGTTTTGCAAAACGCAGCTTTTGACAAAAAAAAAAAATAAGCATAGGATCTATTTCTACGTTTAGATAGAATTTGGTTTAAATTCTGTATGTGAACTTCTGACAAAATTTGTGTCAATGTTCTATCGGGTTTTTTTTTCACAATAAGAAACGACTGAATATGAGGTATATATAATACTCTTGAAATCGTAAAGTATCAACACAATTGAAGTATTTATATCTAATAGCGAAAATTAATAAACTCAAAAAGCAAACAAATAATTCATAAAAAAAAACTGCCTATTGTCGATGGAAATAAAAGTTGTCGATTGCCAATTACAAATTTTTTCTATTTCCTATCCCAAGGATATATAATGACAATACTAAATGTTAATAGTCCACAAACGATGATATTTTAAAGACCCACGTATAATTTTGGATGTTTTACCATCAAGGTCCACTTACCACAAAAATTACCAAGCAATTTATATTTAATTAACAAAAAAAATGTGGAACAAATAGTAGATATTAACCATTTATAAATTCCACATAATTATTTACCTACAGCCTGAAAATATCTCTGCACAGCATACACAGAATAAACATGACCCATTCCACCTCGCTCCGATCGCAATTAAGATAAGCAAATTAATTCGACCAGAGAAAATGTTTGCGGTTTGAAACCTTGTCTCTTTCTCACTTTTTCCCGAGATAAATGCACCGAGAAGAGAATCCTCTATTCTCAGTGTTAATATCTTGACTTTCCATCAAAACAATGAGTCCGGAGTCCCAGCAACTATCCGTAACAGTCGCTCCGGTTAAAAATCTGCAGACCATGATGTACAATGGATGGGTAATGGAGCGTCAAGAAAGCGGTCAGTCAAAGCGTGCCCAAAAAGAAACCAAACTATATCGTATTACTTGAGGGGAAGTGCGATCCCATCAACAATCGGCTTCAGAAACCCCGAGAAAATTTAAATAATGCCACCGTAAAATTGGATTCCCATCTTGAAGCAACGATAAAAAAAACGAAGATTGCAGCGCACCACAGGCAAGGGTTCCGGTTTATTGAAGCGGATTAAGAGGTAATCTTATATCGATGACCTTTATGTAATTAAAGCGCCGTTTTGTGGGAAGAATTACCATTGTTTACACAATAATTAAAGGGTAGTTGTGTTTGTTTTTATTAGGGTCGATACGAGATAATTGGGGTCTCACTACAAAGTTATTAGATGAATTCTGAACCAACTTTTGCTAGTCAGTAATCGCTCGGAATTGAATGTAGACATAAAAATCAATTCCTTTCGACGCTCTTAATTTTTGATACCGCTTCATTATGTTTGGTACAATTTTTCTCTTACTCGATGAGACATCAAAGCAAAATTTTTATTGGGGGTAATTTGCGAATTGCCGGCGATGCCGCTTGATAAAACCAATTTGTGTCCCGTCTGTTACATTAGCTCCGCTTTGGTCTCACTGTTGTGATGTCTAATTTGCATAATGGAAGTCTGTAAGTGAGATTTTAGCCGAAGACCACCACTGACTTCCGGTTTTGACCCAACACAATCATCTGCCGTTGCGCTTTAATTGTTAATCAGCAGATTAAGATCGAGTAAATTTACTCTCAAACTTTCACGCTTAAAACTTAAACTTTTCCAACATATCTTCCCTTATATTAAGCTGTTTTGATAACGGCAAAGTCTTGACGATTATGATCTGCACTCGGAGGGTGACTATGCGAAATGGGATATCCCCTCAGGTAAAGGAACAGACGGATGAAATGTGGCAACAGCCGTAATGGTCCGTGAAGATTTACGGGTTCTAACTCAAGATCAAGTATCTAGAGAGGCTGATGTATGCCATCTCAACCATTGTGTTTAATATAAAGACAGAGTCCCACATTTTGGGGGAGAACTTCGAAGTGTTTTACACATGTCAGTCTGCAGGATGGCGAACGGATGTGACGCATGGCTTATCGTCACAGTATTTTCTTTTAAAGCACACAAACATCAACGCTTCCAACATTTCACAGACACCAGGAGCTGAAAAGACCATGAAGAAAATGACATTTCGGAAACTTCATCAATCCAAGGAAAAGTTTATATCGAGATGATGAGAAAAACATAAGAGTAAAGAAAATTCCCAGGAAATAAGAAGTAATGTTTGTATAATTGCCCCAATGTCATATTGCAAGAAAGTGAATCATCCAAATGTTGAACAAAACATGAACAGTAATAGTCCAAGGTTGTGACCTCTACGATGCAGCAAAAATTAGATTGAAATATTCAACATGTCTACATCGAATAAAGTTTTATTAAACTGCAAACACACTTGAAAAACAGATTTCATTAACAGTTTGTAATAGGTATCTTTAAAATTTAACTAAAAAACGACTATTTAGTAGCTTTAACATGATTTTTTTTTTATGAAGAAACAAAAACAATTATCCAAAGAAACGTATACTAACAATCTCTTTTAAACCTTAAAGGCCGATTGATTCTAAAAAATGGTCCACCTTGGAAATAGTAAAATAAACCAACGTTTCGTAGTAAAAAGTCTTAAAAATGTCCAAAAGTTTTACCTTGAATGAGAGAAATATCACGGTCCAAAGTTGTAATATAGAATCTTAAGGCTGTGACACTGTATCTCATTAAATTTGCGCAACGTTTATTGAAATTCATGAGTACCGAGTACAGTAAATGGTGTTCCACTTAGTGAGCAAACCTGTCTTTAGCTTCTAAACTTCAAATTCTAATTTGCTTTTCCCCGTTAAATGTGGAACTCATGCCAACACTTTGTTCAAGATTTTCTGCCCAAGAGCAAAGTTGACGTAATTACTCAAGAAAGATGTATGTCGACATTATTATACGTCGAAACGACTAAAGCAGATTGATTAAGGCGTCGGCAGTTAATTTAGTGATGGTAATACGGCTAATATTTCTAACGTTGGGGGCGAAGGAAGCGAATCACGCAAACCAGTCTCGCATTTGCAATTAGTCTCGTCTAGAGCAACTGCAAGAGTTGCTCATTTGTTCTGCTGTCTAAGACACGTATGTGAAGAGGGTGCCTCCAAGAATTGTCTCGTGGTGAAAACGCCGAAACCCACTCAAGCAAGACACATTACACATTTCTGTTATCGACTATTACTTCCGGTTTTATTGTTTTAAGGTGTCTCAAGTGTTGTCTTTTAAGTGCGTGTCGTTTTATACAATTTGTTGGTTTCGGTAAGTGGCTTTATTCTCGCAGGAAGGGAAAACATATGTCAAGTGTTTGTTAGAAAATTTCTCTCTGTAGAATTCCATAATTCCTTGTTTATTTATTTATCTTATTTGATGAAATTTTTATTAGAGGCGAACCGCATTGCGTGGTCCATGTCATTATCCTGGCGCGTCCTTGGTCTTATTGCTGTATACCAGAAGTTGTACAAATGTTCACCGAAAAGTTTTGAGGTTGTTGGCACCGATAAATGTTTGAACAAGATTGTCATTAAGCTACATTTAGAATAATGCCAGACGTTGTCATCAATATTAAACAATCTGGCTGCCTTTATGTACTTGGCACCATTAACACACAGTTCTGGAACTTCTGCTTTATACAACGGTGGTCCCTGTGCAAAATTGAGCACCTCTAAACATGAAGTATAAGGTAGTTTATATCCGAAACCTAATATATTAACATTGAAAATGAGGGTACCCAGGTATAAATGGATCGCTTTCATGTACCTGACCAACCATTGATAGCCGTAGGCCCCGTAACTCATCAGAAAAAGTACATTTTACAAGCCCCATTAGCGTGCGCAGCACCAATAACTGCCGCCTATATGGCCACAAGACTACCTTAAATCATTTCCTCCTGAAAGGTGCTGTTTATCTTTGCCACTGGAAACGCACAAGTGTTTAACTTGTTTAATTAGATTCCTCTAGGCGGAAAATCTCGACAACTTCTGACGGAATCGACGAAAACTGCTATGTAATACTCGTCACTATGTCCACCCCTAGGCACTCGGACTATACAAATCCATTTAGCATCGTAATCTCCCTCGCATGCGACTCGGGGGAAACGCTTAACAAGGGACCGTCTGCGTCCCCCGGAGCGTTCCGGCTACCATTTGCAGTCGTATCCGCGGGGTATTTTTCAATCGAAAGGACGAATCGAAATTACGAAACGGGAAAACTAATAAAAGGTCCCGGAGGCGACAGGGTGCGTTAGCACGGCCACCACACAATGCGCCAGGGCACGTCATAATAATACGTCGGCGGAATGGTGCAATATGCGGGAAAGTTTACAAACAAGACGCCGCTCGTTCCTTTTAAATAGCACCGCCGTTGAGAGAAAGAATATTGGCACGGAGAAACGAAAGGAATTCATTCGATGATGGCCAATCGACTGGGCGGAGGCGGTGGGTACAATGTAGACGAAAATTTACTAGATCCTTCGAGGCAAGTCGACGAAAATAAAAGATTGTTTCTGAATACGAGAAAATTTGGCCACGAGTCGCAGTGCTTGCATCAATTTTGAATTTTTATCAAAACCAGCTAAGTATTCCAATCTTTTTAAGACTCCCAAAACTCCATCTAAAACTTCATCCAACATCCCAATATTGTCTACAATTCATCGTTAGCCCGCTCATCAAGCTTCCAGTCTCGCAAAGTCCACCATAACACCCAACGGAATTGCTTTGCATAATCAGAAGGGAACACAACAAGGTAAAGATTAAATTAATGCTAATAGCTTGGGATAAGTTATCGCATTTATCGTTGATAGCCAACGTGCACTGTTGTTATGATATCGACTGTTTTTCTGGCCATTCTCAATTTCAATAACCTACGACTAATTATAACAACCCATTCTTGTCGAACAACGGAAAAAAACAATTACCGAGATCGGTACACTATGCAGTTTAAAACACTTTACACCGCTCGTCACAACGGTATTTCCGAACATAATTATCCAATTTCACAGTACCAGAGTATTATGATGTGGTTCGAGTTGTTCATAATCCCACCATCATCCGCTTTAGCAATTATAGACAGTACTAAGTAGATGGCGATGGACAAATTTATAGGAAGGTTCGTAGATTCTATTTTCTAGTTGATGTAAAGAACAGGTGGAGATATTTACGAGCTGGAAGACAATAATTTGTTCGAAGATGTAGACATCGAACCATTGTTAAAGTAATGAAAACCACGAGTGCTTTGATCATTTGATTTTATCTTTTGAAAGGAATGTGCTTTTATTTTTGCTTAGAAGTATTTACTTCACTTCCATTATCTTCCCTGAATCATTTTTAAATTTTATCCGTTAACTTCATTATCAATCTCGAGTTTAATCAACTTTGCAAGTCTAGTTACTCCATTTCAAATTATCCAAAACTTCTAGTCAAACTTTGACAAGATTTAAAAAATTCTCTCAAACTTTTCGGTTTTATATAATTTTTTTGTTTAACTTGTGCTTTTAGCTGTTGACTTCTTTTTAGGTTTCCAGATTCTGTTAAGATTCTTGTTCTTTATTTTGCATTCTTTTTTTTTCAGTTAATGGAGGTTCTTCATCTTATTTTTTTGAAACATTTAGATAATAAATTAAACTCCTATCTCGACACATCAAATTTAGCATTTTAGACTCAATTTTTAAAATTTATTTTATAACCTACTAAATAAAAGATGAATGTTTTTTAGACTTTTCAGGATTGTGGACTTAAACCCTCCAGTTGATAGAGAAGAAAGTAATTATCAGCCATCCAAAATACAAATAAGTCTTACCTCGAAAAACATCAATCAAGAGAAAGTCTAAATTACTTTGCGAAAAAGTCGATTTCAAGCATATACAACTTCCTGAATGATACAAATAATAAATAAACAAAACAAATGTCTTTAAGAAAACTAAGTCAGATACAAAACTTCTTATTTGCTTCCGTATCTTCTTCAATTTAGAATTGCTTTTTATTGATCCAATCATCTTAAATGACCTTCTCCATAATGTGTCATTACGGTCACTAAATGGATGTTCCCCTTTCACAGCTTAATCGTCCTTGAAAAGAATGCAGTGAATCACTTGTTTTCACTAATAAATGAGAATTGTTTGCCTATAAAACTTTCGGAAGCAAACAATTATTGTTATGAGAATGAAACTGTTCCCCTAAACGCAATAAAACAGACGAAAGTTATCTAAAATATTTATTTCGATGTTATTTTTGGATCCAATCTAACAGAACTTTTTACTTTGCAAACGAAATTAGTCAGACTTAGTGCTAACAAAAATTTGTGCACGGCATTGATACTTCCATCACGAATAATCAGATTATTTCGAATTCGACATTCTTCTTGTAAAATAGATCACATTTTCCTCGGGGACTCGGTCCTTTTGAGACATCTTGTTTTGAACGGAATCAATAATGCATCAGATCAAAAACATCCAAAGATATCTGGAATTACGCCTTGTATCCACTTTCTCTGGTTTTTTGTTATGTAACGCCAATAAGACGGGGGCGTTTGGCGCCGGCAAGTTGGAAAATGTCCCAGAGTTCTTATGCGTTGGCTTAGGTCAAGCAATAGCGCGGAAAAACTGTTCCACAGAGGGAACATTCCGTTGTCGTCGGTGCAGCTGGTTGCGGTTAACAGCAGCACCACGTTGCGTACATAGACGGTCAACAACCCGTTCTCTCTCACTTGGTGCTGTTTATGGTCAGTGGGCGAAGCAGCGGCCTTCGCACGGCCCTCGCCACCATACCCACACTCTTCCTGCGTGTTCTGCATTCTCTTAAATAATGATATCGCCCGGCGAATCGGTCGGAACACCCAGTTTTTTCCAATGATGCAGTTCCACATAATTAGAGGTTTGGTAATGCGCCAGTGTCCTCAAAAGTTTCAGTTTTTATGGCGCCCAGGTAGCAGCTCCATCTTTCACGAAAAACACCGCCTTTTATAACAGATTTTGTGTATTCACTGGGATATATTACCACTTCAAGAGCAGTGTTGCCTTGTAGTAATGTTCTCAAAATTATTGTTGTATTTAGTTTTACTGAGATAATCGCATTATTGGTTGATAGTTGCGTGGTAAACAAAAACATCGGCATCATGTAATTTCTGGAGTGCTTTTAAGTGTCGCGTAAAATGTTCCATTTCTGAGGATTCGGAATGTATTGTTACAATAAACACATTTCCGACAAATTTATTATGCTTTCATAAATCGATAAACTTGGGCATCGTTCCCAATGTTACGGCCTCTAAACGAAATTTGAAGCTGCTCCAACACGTTTCTGCAGTCAAACAAAAAATTCGCTGTATTATAATTTCAACGACAATTTACATGAAATATTCCGTAATGTTTGCTATAAGATATAAGATGGAAAAATTGACAAACGAGGCGCCAGTCGAGTTTGATAATGCACAACCTAGTGTAATGTTATAAATCTAAACATTTTATTTGGAATTTCATAAATAAAATACGTAAAAATTTAAACGTCTGCTTCGAGTAAGTGACCTGATTTTGAAGTCTGTTTGTATTTAACATTATGAAATAAGAGTAAATATAAAAGTGACACATGGACATAAGTAATGTGCGCAATTTTAGTTATTTTCTTCAGCGAAGGATTCTGAACTTTGTATTAAAGGAACGACCCAAAACTGTCTAATAAAACTGTCTTCCTTAACAATTAAAAACCAATGAATTGAAAAATCATAACTCAGAAGATATTTTTTCTCTTAATGTTTTTGCTTCATTTCGGTATTTGTTTCCCAAAAATGGACTTCATTTAGGATGTCTGTTCTCCAGATGTGAGAATTTCTTCAACATCCGGGTGTTTGAAGAGCGTGGGAACCAACCCTTAAAATTTTTCATTGATTGTTTTGGACAGGTACGCAGAAATGCAAAACCCAATACAACCAAGAATTTTTTTTCTCCACTTCTGCATTCTACATGTTCTACTCTAAATTTAACCTCATAAATCTTTCTAATTGACATCATTGAAAAAAATAATCTAAAATCCTAAACCTCCATGAATTAATCGCTGTCATTTCCACTAAAAAATGTTTCCGTCTCAAAACACAAACTCGATTAAAAAAATAAACTGGTGAATCCTGTGATGCTCAATTCACACTCACTGAATACTATTTTTACCACTATTTTTAATTACAGTCACGTATGTGAAGCTGTCATCGTTAGAACGACGATTAAAACTGTTGTTTTTATTTAGTTTCAGAGTCATAACAATACGAGACCACCAGGGTGGTTTAAAATTAAAAACCATTACTATTTTACAATTTACTGGATAATTATAATCCAGGGAAAGCAACGAGCACCAAATTGTTGTTTGTGGATATTGGCTATCAATTACGTTAAGGCAATAAAGTAGCGAAACTTTTGATTTCCTAGAACGCCCGTGATGTTTTAGAACCCATTTTTTTAATTTGAACAATAAGAGAAATATGAGAACGAAATAACGAAACACAATATCCTTATACGTGTTTATTGACGTATTTATTTATGTTGTTCCAATTAGATTTCTCTTGCGTTATGTTCCAGCATTGAGTATAAAGGTTGCGTGGTATCTGCACGAAAAATATTAATGCTCATGTAATCCAGACGACCCTAGTAACATCACAGTTTGTTAATTCGTAACCATTATCAAATTTTGGAAGTCATAAATACAATCAAGACAACGCTGGCAACACACCTAATAAATTCTCCAATAATTGCCAAATGGAAGAAATCCAAGAGAACCCGCGCACTTTCCAACCACCTCATCAAAGCATCCCAGTTAATTGTATTTTCATTAACAAATTTACCGTGAAACTTTAGTTCACATGATTGTTCCATTACAAACTCGGAGAGTGATCTATGTATCAAACTTTGACGAATTCCTAAGCTTTTATTAAAAAGCACAGAATACAATTTACAGCTACGAGACAAGCCGATATAGAGCCCCTCCATCACGAGTAAATTGCAGCGTCAACGTGTAATTCTAACATCGTTTGCTTGATTGTTTGCAACGGAACATTAGCGATTTACAGAGGTTTTTGCTCCTGGCTTCGAAAAAATTGCATTCTGAGCATAGTACATTAATCATCGGTCTGAAGGTACGATTCTAGTACCATACAAGCTAAATTCGGTAATCGCTGTTTGAATGAATGATATGATGGTACTGTCTGCTTATAATGACTTAGCAAGAAGCGATTTATGTTGTCTTCTATTAGCGTCAATTTACTGCGGCAAGGGAGAGGAGTAGTGAGCACGGTAGTAACGTAGAATGGTACTTCAGAGAAGCTGCCTAATGGTTGTTTACCATAGATTTTAAATTAGTAAAACGTCGAGTTAAGTATTTAAGAGAATAATACTTTGGTTTATCATTTAAGACCACACATGCCACAAGTTCAAAGAAGCAGCTGCTATCTTGTTTAAAAGGATCACGAATAAACCCTGAGAAATATTTTTTCTTTTGAAATATAGTTTATTGTGGGAAGTAATAAAAACTGTGGTTATAAAAACGATAATTTAACCGCAAGAAGGCCCAGAAGTACGACATCTAAATGGAAATCGAAATAGAGTCAAGTTTGTGTTGCGGCTACCAGACATTCCAGTAAAAAAATCAACAAATAATAGGATGCCAAACTTCCTAAAAATTCGTGATTGTGTTTAGATATTTTAAGATTTTTCAACGAGAACAAATATCGCGATTAGATAAATGAGAATGTATTTTTGAGATTTCAAAAACCTAAAATACTGCACTTATGAAATTATTATTTTTATTTATCAGTCAGATTTAACAAAATTTGACTATTTCCATTGCGAAAAATATTCATTGAATGTGAAGTCCAGAAAAGGTCTCCCGTACCGGTAGTAGTATTGAATGTATCAAGAACGCAGAATAAAGTTTTAGCGGACTTGAATCCATGTTTACGGACGAGGCGTAACCGACTCCATATTTTCAGATGAGTTCTCTAAAACTATTTGTGAACGTAGTGCATACATAACTTTTTGATATATATACTTTTTTTTTAATTAAAAAGGAACAAATTTGATTATGTGACAACAAGAAATAAATGCATCTACATCACCTATTGAAGTGGTTGGTCAACATCGACTTCAGCCTGATCAGATGTCTTAAGCGTGAAAAAACATATACAAGATGGCTTTATTTTCTGAAAACTGTTTTAAATACGCCAAAAACTGTCATTTTCATTTTCATATGCCGAAGTTGATGGTTTTGTATTGTACAATTATTAATTTAAATCATTGGTTAATCATACAATTTTCGGAAGTGGAAGTACTGGTTCACTAAAGTAGCTATTAAGGTACTAGTCCACTAAAGCAGCTATAAAGGTATTTACAAGGCCAAAGTGCCAATTTGGCAGATTTAAGCGAGTCCGTTATGGTATAAGTTTGATGACCGACCAAAAAATAAATTAATTTTAGCTAACTCAATAGCGGATTCCACAACGCTGACCTAAAATCGAACGAAGATTCGTGAGAAATTTCGGAGTTGCATTTTGCGTCGACACGAAAAAATGCTATTATTCTCGACCATTGCAATACAATTGTAAAGAAGCGAATTTGGTGGTTTGGCGCCCCCAATAATAATTTAGGGATATTAGTTTTTGATTTCCAAATTAAATTTTTCATCGTGAGTACGTTGTTTTGGTTTTATCGGTTGTGAATTGCATTTTTATTTTTTATTACATAATTTTGTCCATTGATTCACAAAGTTTTCAATGAATTTTTTTTCGCAAAACATGTTTTTCTACTTTTTTAATTAAAATGTATGTTTATTTCCTGTAAAGTTTATATTTTTAATGTGAAAAGTGGTTTTTGATGTTTGAAATAAGATATTATTTATATTTGATAAACCAATAAATTATCAAACATCATCAATATAAAAACATATATAAAAAAACAACACATATTTCACAACGCCTATAAAATATAAGCCAATTGTGAAGTTAAGATAACTTTGGTGTTTTCGTTTCATATTTCAAATACCAATTTTTTTGAACAGAAGAAATTGAAGAAAAACAAAAAAAAAAAACAGAATCAAGTTGCCCAAGGCTCCGCCATTTATATTTTTAAAATTTAGCACCCCCTAAAGCCAGCTCTGACCACCATTTTTCCAAACCACGCAAAAAAATACCAATGCTAATTTTATTTACTATTTGTTAACTTCTTAGGAACTCTTCTATTTAATTTCCATCGCACATGAAGCCACAAAAACCGCAATTAAAAAATACACATAGAAGTTCTAGAGATCTAGGTCTCTAAAAAAGACCCATAATAGATTTTTCTCTGTACTTGGCTATTCTAAAGGCACTGGGCCAAGCCAAGCAGGTAGAGAAACCCCGGTAAATCTTCTCTTGTAATTTTTTATTGATGCTTGGTCCAGTTAAAACCGCTTGAAACGACCATTATCTTTTAAACCAAACCTCCAAAAATCCAACATTGTTGTGTTATAAACAACGGTATAAATCAAGGGGGCTCACCATCCTTCATGCTCCTAGGTTGCGTGGCTGAGGCTCCGCTACTGTGGCTTTTGTCAACCGTACAATACATAATAATACACTTTAACACTACAACACAAGTCACTCTCACCGAACTAAAATTATCATAATTATTTGTTTAATAATATTAGTTTTACGCGAAGTTAGTTATCACACGAAGAACACTGCCAAAACCCAACGGCCATTACTAATTTCTTGTTGTTATAGCATTCCCCAGATGGCGCACAAGAAGCTGACCTTCATAATTCCTACGATCACACAAAATATATCCGATAGTTGCACTTATATAAATAGAGAGAACTTTCTAAGACTATCGAAAAAAAATATTTATTATCAGGAGATAAGTTTGTTTATAAATATTTTAAAACCTGTTTAGGGATATTTAGGGACGAGAGGTTGGTGCAACTATTGACAGATGACAAGTGACACTTGATTCAAAAATGTGTCAACGTGTCGAAAAACATGCAAAAGTCGCATATTTAGCGTGATTTAAAAATGTCACGCACTAACCTGCGTTTGGGGCTTAACCCCGAGCCGGAAGCGCCCAAAGTCACGATCGTGTGTCTTGACATTACTAACCAATCCCAGACCGTTCAATTTGTCATATGCACCGCTGCAGTTTTCGTGTTTTTTATTCTCTATGGGTACATGCAAGAACTTATTTTTACAATCGAGGGCTTCCAGCCTTTTGGTTGGTACCTCACACTTGTCCAGTTTGGGTTTTACACTGTTTTTGGGCTGGTGGAGACCCGAATAAGGAACATAACCTCTCGAGCGTGAGTGACATTTCCATTTTCAAACTTTCTTTAACATGTTTTTATAGAATTCCAATTCAAACGTACTTCTTGCTGGCTCTCTTAACATTGGGGACGATGGGGTTTTCCAATGCCTCATTAGGATACTTGAATTATCCAACTCAAGTGATTTTCAAGTGCTGTAAACTAATTCCTGTGATGGCAGGAAGCATTCTAATTCAAGGCAAACGGTATGGGCCTTTGGATTTTAGTGCTGCTGTTTTAATGTGTGTAGGACTAACATTGTTCACTCTGGGTGTGTATGGTTTAGTTCTGATTAACTCTCATTGTTTCATATTGATATGGTTTACTAAACAGGAGTTATTTTCAGCTGATTCACAGGTGCAGCCTAATTTTAACACAAAAGGAATAACCATGATTTCTATGGCGCTCTTGTGTGATGCCATCATTGGAAATGTTCAAGAAAAGTCCATGAAAACTTATGGTGCTCAGAATGCTGAAGTTGTTTTATTCTCCTATTCCATTGGTTTTTTTTACATATTGATTGTCATGGGGGTTACAGGGGATTTTACTGAAGGCTTACAATTCTTTGCAACGGTAATAACTTAATATTTGATTATTGTACAATAATTTGTTTACTTACAGAATCCTAAAAAAATGTATGGCTATGCCTTGATCTTTTCCTTAACTGGATATTTAGGAATACAAATTGTACTTACTCTAGTCAGGACGTGTGGGGCTTTTGCTGCTGTGACTGTTACTACTTGCAGAAAAGCCGTCACAATAATTATTTCTTTTTTATTTTTCAGCAAACCATTCACTTTTCAGTGAGTATTTTCATCTTTTTTATGTTTTCTTTAATATTGCCATTTTAGGTATTTGTGGTCTGGTTTATTGGTAGTTTTAGGAATTTATTTAAATTTATACAGTAAAAGACATCCTACGTCAGTTTCTGATATTGAAATTATAATTGAAAAGTTCTTTAGAGCTATTAAAATGAAGATTTATCATCAGCGTTATCGTTCCCGCCATTATACAAATATTTAGGTACTTTAGCGTTATTTTGATAAAACCGAATGTTGAACTATTTAGTAAGCTTTAAATAGTAGCCTGAATTATTGCCAGGAGTATGATTTTTCTAGAAGCTAGAAAATAATGTGTTCAATTTTGCAAATAAAAGAAGTTATTTAGGAACTTGGTTGTTTTTTTAAACAATACTATGTACGAATGCAAACCGAAATGAACTCAAGTAAAACAGCAGACAATGAAAACAACAGTTTCCAAATGAAGGAACTGTAAGTTCAAAGTGAAATAAAATTATATAATAATCTAATTATTACATAAATTTTTAAGCACAAACGCCAGTACGTACTTGTGCAATAAATTAAACACTATAAATACGACCCCAATGCGAAGACTAGAAATGGCTCGACAGCTCAAATATTTCTAGAAAACTGGCTTAAATAAAAGATGTAAATCACTGTCTACATTAGTGTCGTTTTTAGAAAATTCTCACTCACGTTTTAAGTGGGGGCATGATAAAATTTTAATCAATAGTGTGCTAGTATCATAATGTTGTCAACGAAAAGTTATGAAAAATTATTCACAGAGGATGCCTTTCGGTACACGTAATTTTTATTTCATACTTTTTTAGAACTTATAAAATAAAACATTTGAAGCATGTTCACATAAGTTAACAAAGTACTTACGTAAACTAAAAGGACGTGAAAACGAATGTTTTGCATCGTTTAGATAATTTTTATCAAAATTACCTATGTAGGTCCAAGTATTTGTGTAACGACAAAAGAGAATTCGAAAAATAAACATAAACTACAATAACTATTTAGATTTTTTGAAGAATCCTACACTTGGAGGACAAATGCAGTAAGGCAGAAAAAGCATTTTTACGAAAAAAAGTGTATACAAGATTTCATAGGCGATCACAAGAAATTAAGAAAATGTAAGATGCGGAATAGAAGAAATTGTGGTTTAGTCCGCAAAATGTATTTTGACATCCATAAAATTCATTTTTACTGCCGCAAATGAGTATAAGATAAACGTTTATAAAGTGGTTGCCCAAAAAAAATAATATAGGAATAATGAATTTCCTTAGATATTACTTTTTTTCCTTAAATATCAACTAAATGCTACAGTTTTTCCTATTGTGAGATACAATCACTCATCCGGGGATTTTTTTTAAAAACTTTACGCAGTTACTTATTCTGTTTTCGGTACAATTTGTCAAAGAATTTTCTTTTTCTTGTATTATGCATTCTTTGCAATTTTCGATAAGAAAAATTGTGATAAAACATCCAAAAACACACTATTTTATGCAAAATAAATATTTGTACACATTTCTCAAATAGCTTTTAGAAAAATTCTTTGTGACGAACGAATTTGTAAGGTATAAAATGGGAGCAAAACCGACTCAAATTCATTGAAAATGAAACGACAGTCGGTTGGGATACTATTGTGTGCGCTCTTGCTGACCACCTTTGGGCATGGTAAGAAAAGTTCTTTGGTCATTTTTAATTTTAACTACTCTCGTCTAATTTTTTTATAGACGTTTTACAACGTCACCAAGTTGCTCATTCAGCAAGACTAGCTCATCATGGACAGGCAAAACATCACCATCTCTTGTCTAGAAACCATCAAACATCCAACAACGAAAAGTGTCATATCGTATGTGAGCCTATTGAAGATAACGGCAATTTGACGATTTCTGTTGACACCAATGCTTCTTTGGTCGCTGTATACAATGCCTCCGCGCATATTGCAATCGCTATTGACTTGAACGCTAGCTTAGTTGGTATTTTCAATTTAACAACAAGCGGTGGAGTCATCATCGACTTGAATTCTCAATCTGCTGTTGAAGTCACTGGATTATGGAAAATCGACGTGTCTTTCTCTGCTGCTTTAACTGTTCTTAGCTCAGGTGGCCTTCAAGTTCTTGCAGCTAAAGGAGAAAAAGTTAGCATTACCAAAATCGCTGTCTTAGTACAACTAGCTTTAGTTGTTGTGAGCTCAGGAGAATATCACGTTTCCGTAGAGGAATCTGTCGGGGTTTTAATTGCGGTATTCAAATCTTTGGAGATTTCTTTCAAATCTGTCTTGGTTGTCGTTCAAAGTGGGGAATTCAGTGCAAAACTTTCCTTAAAGAAACTCGTAGAACGTGTTGGTGGATTGTCCAGCGTCATCAGCCACATTCAAGGGGGAATTGAAGTTATTAAACAACATAATATTTCTTTCAGTTTGGAAATTGTACTGACTGTTAAATCTTCGTTTGAAATTGTTGGTTACTTTTTAGAAGAATTGTCTAGAGACGATCTTCTAGGTGTCTTGGGTGATTTGACAAATTCTACCAACGTCATAAAATTCATTGCTAGTTTGGGTGGCAATTCCACGGAAGGTGTAAATGGTCTTGTAACAGTTCTTGTCGAAGTTCTGGCGGTAGTTCATGATCAAGGCTCTGTCGAGAGAATCGTCGGAGTTTTGATTGAATACTTCAGCAGCAATGATCATTCCATCAAGACAGAATGGGAAGCAGCAATCAACGGTTTGTACGAGCAAATCGTCAAGCTTAAATTACAAGAGAAATTAAAATCTGTACTAGAACTTCTCGTTAAGATCAGAGAAAACAAATGGGTTGAAGCAAATATCAATATTTCTGGCATCATTATCGTTTTGGTCAGTGTTAAAGATGACGGTCGTTTAAATGGAATTGCTGTTGTTCTTGTTCACCTTGGGCCTAAAATCTCAGTTGAAGAAGCTATAGTAATTTTGGTATTTCACTTCATCGCACTTCTTGCAGTTCGAGGAGGCGTTCAGATCATTGTCTTCCTTACTAAAATTCGAGCTGATGATAAATACTTAGCTGATGATACAACTGCACTTGTTGAGATTCTTAGAGGTATATCAATAAGAGATGTGATTAATGCAGGATTCGGTGGCTTTTTCCGCTTTTTACAGCGTCTTACTATCATTGGTGATCTCATTGTTAGCATCAACGTTTCATTCAAAGCTGCTGGCGCTTCTCAAACCGTTGAGGGCTCTTTCAGTTTCGGAGCAGCCCACCAAGTTGTTGTACAAATTCAGAGAATCATTGTGGGAGTTATAAAAGGCACTTTTCATATTTCCGGTAGTCTTATTCATCACACCCAAGTTGTCGCCGAAAATAGCACAGCCGGGGGACAAGTAGTGGAAAATTCCTCCTCTAGCAGCGGAAACGAAAGTCAAGGTTCTGGAAGTACCAGTGGGAATTGGTCAATAAGTGGTGGTGCAGGAGAGTCTGGAGGAGCAGGTGGAAATTCATCAGGTTCTGCCGGAAGTGCAGGAAACAACGGTGACGTCAGTGGAGGAGAAGATGGCTCAAATAGTGTGACTGTGGGAGGTAATAAGGGAGGAAATGTAGGTCAAGAAGATGGCGATAAAGGGGCAAAAAACAACGAGGATGATCGTCACAAAGGCAAAGGTATGAAGACTAATCTTTGGATTAACTCTTTCTAATGAAATTGTTGCAGGAAAACATGCAAAACATCGTAAACACTAAAATTCCCAAACAAGACTGTCGATATGGACATGGTAATAAATAGTTAAATAAAAAAAATCATAAAATAATGTAATATAAAAAAACTACTACCAATAAAAATATTAGCATCCACTTCGTTATTTTTTGTGTTGCTTCGATGCTCAATTCTAAATATACATAAAAAATACAGCATATACAAAAAATGCTACATTTTTCGCTAATGACTGGTTACCATTTTAGTTGAATTTCTGTCATCTTTTTCAGTTTTTTTTTTTGATAAAATCGAAAAATCATCAGATTAGGATAGTTTTAGTTTTTTTATCGTTTAAGCCGGTGGCTTATACACGTCGTACGGTACTGATCAGCATTAAAGTTTGTGTTCTGAAGTTTGAAATAAAGTAGAGTAGCACAATATTTTATTTTATACTGTATATGTACAAAATTTAATGATTGTTCCTATAAAAATCAATAACATATGGCTTTCTTAATAAAAGTTAAACTTGACTGGATCAAACCTGACTGTTGTATAACCATTTCTAACATAATTATACTAATACAAACACTCACGTTCACTATCATGACTATCTTCGAAAAAGGGGTTTGAACACGTTCCCCCATAAAATAAAGTGGAATAAAAAATATACTTACAAACAAAAATAAAAAGCAAATACATTTAAGTGAAAACACTCGTAAAACTAAAAGTAATTAAAATTTAGAATGAATTTTGTACATCGTCTTATTGCACAAAATTAAAAATAGCTATGGCTATCAATCAAAAATATCACATGTGATCTCTTTAGAAAATAGAGAGCTTGTCAACCCCACGTGATACTTTTAAGAAAAACCGAAATTTAGCAAGTCACAACACACATACAATACATAAAGTTCCCACTTTTCCAATGCTTCAAATACAGGAACTGAAGGCGCCCAGAAGAGGAAGAGAAGTATTGGTCCACGTCCAATATTTGAGTAAAAAGGTAAAACATGTACAAAAAGTCGTATAAAAGTTAAATTCTCGAATAGGTCACTTGAATTTTGCCTTTTTGTACTACGTTTATATCGTACGTGGCTCGTCGGGAAAACGGTAAAAAATCGTTATCAAAAAGCAGACTTTTGACAAGACTTCTACACTAAACAAAACAGTCTTTGTAGTTTTGAAATTCATTATCACTTGTTCAAGATCAAGAAGAGTAAAAGTGGCGTCGCGGTGCGAAACAATGGCGGCAAGCAAGATGGCGGAAAGCCCACTCATTTTGCTTACACGTGAAAATGCACTGGAACAAAATTTTCACCAATATGCAAGCTAGTAACTAAAATGAGATCTATTCAAGTTATGTTGCATATACGTATTTCTTGATAGTTCACCCAGAAAAACACTTCACAGAAAATTAAGTACTAAAAATCTCAGCCAGAATTAAAATAAAGTCTGTAACTTCTGTTTAGTCTGGCACTTCTCGGTATGGGACTTCAGAGGTGACATTAAAACCTTCAAAGTAGTGCGTCAAAAACTCGAATGTAGGTCTGTTTTCGGGTTTGGCGTCCCAACATTGCAACATGATGTGATAGATGTCATCAGGAAGAATATGTGATGCTGGTTTTGCCATTCTATAGCCTTTTTCTACCATGTCGATAACTTCTCTACCGTGCATTCCAGGATAAGGAACTTGTCCATAAGTGAACAACTCCATGAGGAAAATGCCGTACGACCAAACGTCCGATTTTATCGAGAATTTTCCATACACTATGGCTTCTGGTGCTGTCCACTTCACTGGAAATCGTGATCCCTGTTTCGGACAATATTCGTTATCTTCAATCACTCTAGCTAAACCAAAATCACAAATTTTAGCGATGTTATTTTCGCCAACTAGGACGTTCCTCGCGGCTAGATCTCTATGAATGAGTTGTTTAGATTCGAGGTATTCCATACCGCTGGCCACTTGGAACGCTATATACACCAAGTCTTCAAATTCTAGATTTTTGCCTTCATCTTTACGGAGAAAATCCAGAAGACTACCTTTGGACATGTATTCTTGGACGATGTAGATCGGTTCTTGTTCGCTACAAACTCCGAAGAGAGTGACTAATCTTTTGTGACGGAATTTCTTCATGATGGCCGCTTCTTCCAAGAAAGCTTGAGTGGACATTGTGCCTTCCCGCAACATCTTTACAGCGACTTCGATGTTGTTCTTCCACTTGCCGTACCAGACTTCGCCAAAGTTGCCACGGCCTAGACGCTGGATCAGCTGAATTTCTTCTCTCGGGATCTCCCATTTGTCCCGATACGCAGGTCCCAGATCCCACATCGTAGGCTGAGGTTTGGGGCACGGCTTGGACAAGACATGGCAAAGACCAAAAGCATTTTCTACAAAAAATAAAAAACTCAGACATGAAATATCATACAAGAATTACTTACTCGTGTACGCATTAACTAATTCGACTAAAGTGTGGAATGTTTTGTTGGTGGAAATGTAAAAACCTCCATTGTCTAGAGGCTTAATTTTATAATGTTTCACATGGTATTCTCGGATTTCCTCCCAATCTTTGACAGATAATGAGTAGCCGTTGGGATTATGTTCTGAAGGACGGACTAGGAAAGTCCCTCGGGGATTTTCCTCGGCGAGTAAAAGCTTCTCTGCTTCCTTTCTAGATACGTTTTCGAAAAACCAGCTAAAACAGAAAATTTGCACGTTTGTAATCAAAGGAAGTCGACTTCCGTAAGATAATGACCGGAATGATACTAATTATACAAACGGTAGAAATTCTTAAAAATAGTCGCCTACAACGAATTAATACCTTGCGGTGTTCTTCATTTGCAAAACGAAGAACAATTGAACTCGTCAAAAAATATTCACTTTAGTTTTTATCGCCTTGAATAAAAATGGAGTTGCTAACCTAAAATCGCGCAAAAAACTAGTACACTTGAGAGATCGAATTTTATACTGTCAGAAACGTAATCTTCATTGATTAATTCTAAAAGATAATTATATCTGTGAATTGTTCTAGTGATTTAAAAGATACTGTAGGTGTGTTTCGATTCTTTTTGTCGTGTCGTCACTGATACTGTGCAAATACCAAGATAGTTAATCAGCGAAAACGAAATCATGCCTGAAATTAATGTATGTTAATGTAGATAAAAATTAAACATAACAAAAAAAAAGGAATTTGCATGTAAATTTGTAATACAACCAAATAATAATAATAAAATTGCTATCATATTTTTGTGTAATTTTTTAATGACCGTCGTTTTTGTGACGCTGATTAAATTTTGAACCACATGCGTAAGATACGAATGTATAAACGAAGGTAATAAAAGGTTAAAACTTATTTTTAATTTAGTTAGATTAGTTTGTAACCAAACTCATTATCTGTTTCACTATTTATCTGTATTAAAAAAAAAAATCATTTCAAAATATTATTTAATCATAAAAAATATGAAAATGTAAAGAGATAACTTCCAGTTGTTGATGAAAGACTATGCGGACGCCCAAAACCCACGAATTTTAAAAATTCTAAAATTTTTGTCAATCAAATTTTAAAATTAAAGTTTCTCCAAGGAAAGCTTGGATTATTTTTTTAGTTTATTTTCGTCAAACATAAGAAAACAAAGTATGAACACGAAAAAAGTAAGAAAGAAAATTTAGTAATTGTGGCACTCAATACTAACTCTTCGCTTTCGACGCTAAGTTCCGCAGCGACGAAATTCCCAGGAATATATCCCTGAACTTTGGTTATGAGATGTATCACATTTAGCCAATCACCCTCAGAATCATCTATCACTTCCATGCGGTCACCCTTCTTGAAAGACACATCACTGCTATCTCTAGCTTCATAATGATAAAGAGCAACCACAATTCGACCCTTCACTGAAAGAGGTGGTCTAGTTGGAGTTAGTCTTGGCCTAATAATGTCCACATGACTTCTTTGTGGATCGGGTGTGTATCGAGTGTTGTTATCTATTGCCGTCAATCGTGGACCACCTGCAAATAGAAAAAAAAAACACGTGAAAAGAGAATTATAAACGACTATTTTTACACTTTTATCACTTTCCATGATGACACGTCTATGTTACGTAAAAGTGCAGTTTAGTTGGATTAGTTTACAAAAGATGAAGGCCGAATGTACACACGCGATTTCGTGTGATGGCTTCGTAAAAAACATGTAATAAGTTGGATTAGGTTTAAATGTATGGCTGGAGTATCACATGAATCTAGAGGGGATTTTTTAATGAATGTGTCGATTCGAACTGATTTTATGTGTTCGCGCTAAATTTGCACTGATTTATTGGTATATAGAGAGGTGTTAATGTTGCGTGTAATTGTAAATGCGATTTTGATCCCACTTAGGATTTTTGTTGGAGGTTTAATGTTGCGATATCGGCGAATGTAAATATTTCGTTTTATTATGTACAAATACACAAAAGGAACGTTATTTCCTATGTCAAGTTAGAGCAATATTTGGTAAATTAAAAATTATTTACTGATATATCAGAGAAAGTATGGATAGATAAAAGTTCACGAAAAATATGCTGAAACAAAACGGAATTCTCATACTAGTAAGTATTTAGTAGAAAACATGAACGAAACTTTAAAATAAAAGCAATGTATTAACTTTAAAAACAGACGAACTTTTTGGTTTTACTTATGTTTTTCTTTCTAACACTACCTGGCTAAAAACAGCTCAAAACTACTGTTTATGAGCACAAATTCCTGAATCAGCATCAGGTTGCGAAAGCGTTATTTTTTTTATACAACAAAACTCGACGATACCGTTAATGTTAATCTGTCTCTGGAAACCTGGCCAAAGAAATATTGTTATTTGTGCTTTAAAGAGAACGTAAGTTAGCAAATTGAAGTTAAGCAAATAATTTAATTATTTACACTAGTGATTAAAATGTGAATAATAAGAATTGTATATTTTTAATGTAACAAACAAAAATTCAATACACCTCGGATATATATTTTTAAGATCTGACTTATAATATTCCTTTCTTTGTGTCTCAGACTTTTAAACGTCTGTCTCGTAAACTCGAACGATATGACTTAAATGTTAGAGTCCAAATAATTTGTAAAAAGGTACTTACATGAACTGTCAGGTCTTGTTCCACAATTTATAATTTTACGACATGTTATTAAAATTCTCAACTCAATATCGGAACCTCAGTAGACACAATAATAATTTTATTTTTTCAGGCTTAAGAAATAAAATCATAAATCTTCAAGACAAGGTATTTCATATATTTTCGCAGATAATGTTCTAAGACGGATGTTTAGTGTATTGGATTTTATCATGTGCAACCTACTTCGCGTGTTATGGACTTTGGTATTTATTTATTAACTGTTTGGCTTTGTTCAGTTTACAATGCCGTCAGTTGTACATATTTATGTGGAAAAAATTTTACTGCACAGGATTAAACTGATATTTACGAAGTAAACATACACTGTAAGTGAACTGAGAGGTCCTTGAGTCCAACTACAAGAAACTATTTTCGTCTAATCGATAATATTGGTAATTAATATTTAATGTGACATTTAACCGTACTAGCGATATTTATCTGATTTCCCTATTTTTATCGAACCGATTTCTACCTTTCCATTTCAGTTTTATGTATTTTAATAAAAAAGATAAATGCTGGGTGCCATATTATCAATCACTGTTATTGCAGAATGCGGGATAAAGTAGCATTAAATAATCCAATTTATATCCAGAAAAATGTGACTCCAATATATTGGGATCCAATATTATTTCTGGTTATTTATAGCAAAAAGTGGCTTTTCTTATCTATCAACCAAATATTTATTTTGTCGAAAATCGCAGATAACAACCATCAGTTTGACTTTCTAGATGATAGTCCGTAGATTTGCAGGGACACGTTTAATATCGCCTAGTTGTAATATTACTAATTAAAGTCAGTTCTTGAAATATTTTAATAACATCAAACGTACAATTCAATTAGAACGATATAGCGGTATATCAACGACCTTGACGTTCTCAAAATTGGCAAGTTCTAATCGTAATTAACATGACTGATTCATTGGAGAATTAAGAAATATGAGAATTTATGGTCTTATGATTGTTAATGCACAATGAAATGGTGCCGAACAATAGAGTGGTAATTTTGTAATGTGCAGAAATTCATAATTAAATCGTTGTTATACAATTTTGTCATAAATTAGAATTAAATACACGGTGAGTGGAAAATTGTGTTCGTGGAAATGTTTCTTATCCTTAGTTCAATATGATTTGTTGTAATTTAATTATATTGTAGCTAGAAACGTTATTTTCAATTGTGGATTTACTGTTAATCCGAGCGTCTGTAATTTTAATAGACCAAATTACTAACTGTGATGTAACAATGGTCCTAGAAGGTTGTATAATAGTGATATTATTATTATACAAGTGTTCAATGTTCTAAGAAACTCGATTTTTTAAGTAGAAAAAAAAACTAGAGATTGCGATAAGAAGTTCGGAATGTGAAAAAGTTCCCATTACAAAAAAGTTTTTTCTAAAAATAAAAATCAAAAATCATGCTTGATCAGAACAATTGCTTCTAAATTTTGAAAGTACTACAGAAGAGATGCCATTTTTTTTAAATGCTCAACCATTAGGTCTGATAGAGTACAAAATAGTTTAAAAGATTAAAAAATTAGTGGCATATATAATCCGAAAAAAAGGTTGAGGTTTTAAAACTCAATATATTAGTTTTGTTAAAATGTCAATAATCAATTTCAAAATTTTATATAATAGTAATAAAAAATAATCTTTAAGATGCAATTTTGCAACGCAATTTCATAATGACATCTGATGATAATAAAAAAGTAATCTTTAAAAAAGTTTTTTTTAAAAAAAAAAACGACCATGAACATAATATTAGGAATAAAATTCTTAAACATGTACTCATCGAATACGATACCCGAATGCATTTTGCACAACTCAGGATACATTAAAGTCAAGATACAAATATATAGAGTTAATCGCAAATAAAACCATAATCACCTTAATTTCTAGAGGAACACAGTTTGATTAATTCTAGTCCTAGTGACTTATTACAGATTAAAGAAAGCTTATATATAAAACAAAGTGATATACGTATTTTTAAGCATCTCTTGATAAAAAATGCATTTCAGAAGAAAATCTATACATATAGAATATTGAACAAAACTTTTAAAAGGAAAATCATACCAGATCAAGTTCGATCTTCGAAATGTAGTCATCGTTCACTACTGTACTTTAGCACTTTTTGAATTTTTATCATTATTTTAACCACAGCATGTTTGTGTCATACCTTAAATTCTTTTCGTAAATGGTAAAACCCACTTAATCTACTTCACCGTCATCTGCAAGTGTCAGCGTTAGCACTTCAATTTAGGTCACTTTTTGCATTTGTACACCTTTTAGATCGCAATTATGGTTAAACATGCGAAAAATATCTTGCACATTATTATATACTTTACCGTCTATTCCATGAGGAAGTTTGGTGCCGCCCTTATACATTAGCCGATCAGGTTGCGATCGGCGGCTGCCGCAGCAGCAGCAGTTGTTGCCCATGGCGGCACCAGGCCGAAACGTCCGAGGTCAGCACTGGGTATCCACAAGCAGAAGCCGGTTCATCTGCAACACAACAACAAACACCCACTATAGTACGGGCAAAGTTCCCATCAATTAAAGGCGACCGACGACGCGCACGCACAAAACATGACTGGAACCAGGAAAAAAAAACGCGAATTTACAGAGATAAGAATGATGTTGATAACGTGGGATGTACGTCAGAAAAATGACAGGACATCCGTTGGGATGGGTTAGTATTGCGTGAATTAAAATGCGACATGGGGCGAACAACTAGCAGGTAACAAGAAAGGGGTGGATAAACAAAGTGTGAAACCGAGGAGTATAACGATCCAGAATTTTCCTTCAAGCGATGAGAGGGTGTGAAAAATTTGAAAACAATTTTCCTCATGAAAATCTAAGTAAAAATTGTAACAAGTGTTAACGAACTTTTCTGCCTTCCTTATTTAATTTTGAGTTAGCAGAAGATGAAAGTAGTAACTCTTAAACCAAATCTTTAATTCCTCATTCCAGCAGCATTACGTTCACAATGCTCACAAATTTTATATTTTAAACAGAAGTATGCCTACCAAGGTTGTCGCTTCATTACAACCGTTTAAAATTAGCGTTAAAATCACCACATATTCTCTGTTAATTGCCATTTCACCTCTATGTCTTGTATTGGTGGGAATGCTATTTCTGCGTTGGCGAAGGAAGGCTATTGCAATACCATAATGGAGTCTGCCTATCTTAAACTGGTTATTTGAAATACAGTTAGCCGAGATGTCCGGGCAATTAAAACTAAATCTCCGTGTTCAAAACGCATTCCTGCTGTGTCAGTGTTCTGTTTTTGCCAACGTTGACACTAAAATTTTAAAATGAAAATAATCCACAGGAATACCTTGTAACAGATTCGGCGTCGGGATGGCACTTGCGCCAAGAATAAATTCAGGTGGTTTCGCGATTTAAATTTAGATCCTTGACGTTTAGGAGTCGCTCAGCAAGAGTGAGCGGAGCTATTAAAAGTTGGAAAGGAATGAAGTAATCAGCGGAAGATGGTAAACAATGAGAGGTGCAAACGAAAAATTTGGGGGTTTAGCTTAAAGACATACAAAAAACAATAAAGTAGACTAATTAAAAACAATTCCACGGTTCACTGTAATTTTTTGGCTGGCAGCGCTACAGAATTAGGGCAGAACCTCACCTTAAACCGAACGTTTTTTTTTATGTTCCATTTTCCCGATGCCTGCTGACAGGTCACTTTATTACAACCATAAAGTTCAAAACTGTGTTTCTTATATGAAGAATAGAAAATTTGGTTTCTGACATTTTCCATAAAATAGTTGAGATAATGATTGCCATAAATTACTTTATTTTATTAGAAAAAACGTACATTAAAAACTTTTTATCGTTTAATCCTCGCTAAGCTTTTAAAAACGATGCAGAACAAATGTCATCGATTGTGATAAAGTAAAATAATAGTAACGTTGAAGTTTGATACAACAAACAGACAAGTGGCTTCAAATATTTGAGTAATGTCATGTCAAAGCTATAAGGCAGATATAAAAAATTAACGAACAAATAAGAAAACCCTCCTTTTTCATTTATTATAGAAAAACGACAAGAAAGGTGTTCGATGAAAGAAGAAATGTACATTTTTAATGAGATTCGATCAATTTTCCTGCGACACGTGTTCTTGCTGGAATAAATTGTAAAATATGGATGAAATATGAGGAAGTAAAACTGTTGAGTGCAATTTATCAAACGGTAATCAATTGAGTTATTACGTGGAGACAAATATATCTTAAAATTTTGTTGTAATTAAATCTGAAGTGGGACTTCATTGTGCATTTACAAAAAATCGTTCACTCAAAGCATTCAAGACAATATATTGAGGCAATGTTCTGTTTTGACCGAATGAAAGCAAACTACGTTTAACAGACTTTGAATGTCTTTTTCCCAGAAGTGACTGGAATAAAAACTTCTATCTCTAAACTTTTCCTCCTTAGTTTAACATGTTTTATTATTTTTTAATGGTTTTAAAATGACCTACATCTAAACAAGAATAAAAAAAACCCAAAAAGTGTTAAGATTAAATTTTTTCCTATTCGCATGGTGGGGATTATCGTCTCATGGTATTGCAATGAGATGAGTTCGTCGTACCGGAGATTCAGATTACAAAATTTGTTGAAATTTGTCACACCAATTTGTAAAAAAAATAGTTTCTTCACAACAAAGTTTTAATGGGTGAATTTTTGATTACAAAAAAATTTGCGCGGTATATTAAACTAAAAATTAAACTTTATGTATTAAATAGTATGCACGCATACACACGTCACTTCTGGAAATATCTTAAACTGGTGACGTTGAGAAATAAAAGTCTTAAAAAATTAAGCATAACATAAAAGCTGAGACAGATGTAAAACACGATTAGATAAAAAATAAGTAAATAAATCTATATAAAAACATTGTGTTATTATTTCAGATGAAAAACAAATAATGTAAAATGTTATCACAGGATGTTAACAAAAACAAAAGTCCGCTGAAGTGTCTACACATAATTTCCATTAGTTTTCATCTTGCCAAGCCATGTCAGTGATTTCCAACTAGAAAACAAGTAATAGCTAAATTACATCACTGTGATTACTATTAGTAGCAAATCCTACAAAACCAAAAAGACTATTAATGTATCTATATTATATAAATAAACATCTGTGGTTCACGACTTTCTCGAGTTTTTGTTCGATCATTGCTACTTTTGTCTCCATTATTGTGCTAATGGTCTTAATTTTTAAATGGCGAAGTGTACCCATTCTCTTCTATAAACCGTCTGAACCAGATTACTGAGACGAGACCAGTACATTGGAATTATTAATGAAAGCAATTCAGAAGGACAATGCTACGTTCTAATTTTATTATCTGCACTAATTGATATATTACAGCGAATATCTTTACTTTGTTATCTTAGACGTAATTATTTAGGTCGAACATATGACACTGTGAAGGTAGAATTAAGTTGATTAAGCCATTAGAAACTTCAAAATTTACAGAACAACTGATAACATCATAGAGAAAACTCATTTTCAACCCCACTGAACACGACAAAGTTGCGTCAATTTTTGATAAAGCAAGAAGTATTCTCGTAAACCACCTTTCGCGTCTATCTTTGACCCACATCAATATTTAGCATGTTAATAACTGTTTCATGTTGTTTGCAAGCAACACGTGTTTGTCAATGGACATAATTTTTGCAGAAACAATTATTTAGTGTGGCAATCATTTCCGTCAGCTATGGCATACCTATCACGAATCAGTCCATCAAAATGACTTAATTTTTTAGCAATTTTGCAATCAAAACCGACGTCGTCCTTTCTTGTTCCGGTCGCTTTTGATTAGCTATAAATTATCATGTCACAACGAAGCGTCAGTAATTGAGTTTGCGAATTCTTTATTTTTGCCAAAAGAAACTCTTCCGTTAGAACGCATCGTGGCGGCCATAATTGCATCAATCCGATGTAATTATACGCTCCGTAAATGAATTTATTGCTATCATGTGTACGAGATTTGTTTTGAAGGAAATTGTGAGAAACTGTATTATTATGTAATTTCTAAAGTCTCGAACTACGGCAATTCTAATGTATTCTTCGCCCGCATTGTTAACTACAAAGCGTATTCAATTATCACTGTAGCAACTGGAAGACCAGCGACCACAAACAATAAATTTGTCGACAATTGTTAGAATCAATGGAATTATTCGTATCGATGACCTGACACAGCGTGAACTCTGTCTAACATTTGACCTAATGTTTCAGATGAGAACCGTTGAATCAGCTCTTTAATCAAGCATTAAGCTTCCTTCATTTGGATGATAAGGGAATAAAGGATCAGTCATACATCGTTTTGTCATGAGTTTGTGACTAAGTGAGCGACTCTGAGTCGCTTAGTTTAGTTGACTAACAATTTAAGTCTGGTATTGCAGACGTATCAAGGTTCGCAAGAAGTCGCCCACTTTTGTATGAATTAATAGGTTTCAGATATAAAGGTTAATGTTACAAGTTCGTCGCTCCGGAGATTCAGATTAGCAATTGAATTAAATTTGTTACAGTTGAAATTCAGAAATCGGCAAGTCGTGCATTCCAGAGTGTATAAATAAAATCATGCAGTTATAAACCTATAATGAGATCTTGTATAAATAAATAAATGTCGATAAATTAGGC
This sequence comes from Cynaeus angustus, assembly GCA_030157275.1. Classification (NCBI taxonomy): domain Eukaryota; kingdom Metazoa; phylum Arthropoda; class Insecta; order Coleoptera; family Tenebrionidae; genus Cynaeus; species Cynaeus angustus. The sequence continues at coordinate 16,294,662 of CM058059.1, forward strand.
ACACTTGAAGCGTTGGGACTAATTATGAAAACACATCAAGTAGTATCTTGATCTAACAAAACGAAAAGAAAAGAAATCAACAGGAAAAACCTCCTTAACCAAATCTTGAACCATTTCAAGATCAACGTATCTTTCGATGGTACCGGAAGCCATTCAGTTTGTTTAACCAACATTTCAACCGGTCAAGTACTTTGTATATTCGGCTACCATGGAACGACTTTTGGCTTGGTTTTTATAACATCCAAACCAACAATTCAGTGTGTTATAAATAGTTAATAAACATTAATCTCAAGTGCGTAGAAAAAATACTAGAGATATGTCGACATCGGTTTTTGTAGTACACATTATAGAGTGCAGCAATTATTTATTTCCGACGTCGCCACATGTTTAATACTTTTTACTGTAACCTGATAACGAAGTTCGTCGTTCTCAAACTCTAAAAAACTTTGTTTTTTAACTAGGTTTATTGTTTACGTGAGTTAAATGATGCAAACTGTAATTAAAAAAGTATGTGCTAGAAATGATTACTTTGTTCGAGTCAATAAAACTCATTTCTTTATGAAGCAATATGTAGTAGATTCAATGTGACTAAAAATAAAAAATATAAGAATCGGAAATCATTGCGGGTCAAAGCAAATGAAAGGGAACAATTTCTCAAGAACTGTCAGTAAACACTTTTCTCCTCGAAATAAATTTGTAAAATTTTCATTGTTTTTTAAATAAATGACCATGTTTACTTCTTCGTACAATGGAAAAGAAAACGTAATTCCATTTTTTTATAAAACCAAGAATGGAATAATCAATTCCGATTCGGTTCTACACTTTGGGTTTTGATTTTACTTTCTATTTTTCCCATCATTACTGTTAATTCATCGTTAACAAAATTAATCAGCCCTGAAACCATCACGATGATTATTACCAGTGTAATGATTAATGAAACAAATCTATAGAATACCTACCATAGAAATGAGTTACGATTATTTTTCTTGATACAATTTGTTTCTGGATGGACTTAACGAACTTATTTCTTCATCACAGCGAAATAAACTATGAACCCATAACCAAAACAAAAATCCTATTACGTCACGATTTCGTGGCCTTTTATGACCAACATTATTCTTTAATTACTCTTTGTTTCGCTTTACTTTTGCTCTCATTGTGTTTTTCGGACCATTGTTAGTTTCTTTCAGTTCTTTGTTCCGTTTTGTAGACAAAAGTGGAAAATGAAATTCACCTGCTCTATGAAAATTATATTCGCAAAATTTTCATCAGGATTTTAATTAACGACGTCCATTCAAATTCGTATTGATTTACGCAACATTCAATGCGATGCAAATTTTAACAGGATCGATACTCCAAATTATGTTCATTAAACGAATCTGGTTATAGGTCTATTATCCTGTAAAAACGGACATAAGATTTCCATATTTTCAAGACCCACAATACAAATTCATGGTAAAAATTGCCCATCGCACGCTACAGTTCAAACAATATTATCCCTTAGCTGCTAACCCTTCAAATCTTCTTCCCTAACCAATCCTAATCAAATGCGCCTTCCACCTCCTTGGAATAACCCCTCAGGCAAATTGTTGGTAGCATCCAGCAGAATTTCCCTCTTGCATTCCTGCAGATCCCCTTCGAATTAACCGATCAATATTAGTGGGTGCCATGGGGGCAGTTCGTCTAAACATTCGGGGGACATTTACGACCCTCTTTTTCAAGGTTATAGTAATTAAAAGGAACGTTTACGTCCCAACACGTGTCTTGTTTTGAAAGGTTCTATTCATGTTGCAGCTGTTGAAAAGGGAGTTTTATCGGTCACGAAGAAGTAACTCAAGAAAGTTTGTTTTATCGGTAAATAATTGGTTAACGTTCGATTTGTCGTCGTTGGTACAAATTAGGTCGAGTTTTCTTGCTCCATCAAATTTCGATCCGCCATCTATTGTTGGATGTTTCAACGGTCGACTAACAACGATTTCCTTTCATGAAAACGGAACGTACTTCACAATTGAGTAAAATTATCTGATAAAAGAAGCTTTGTTGAATGTTGTAAATGGCATCATTGTCGTTACATTTATTGTGTTTCCTAATTTCGTTATGTACTTCGTCACAAGCCAATTAAATTTTATCATTATGAAGGCAGGCAAGGCCGGATTTGTGATTATTCCAAATCAAATACACCGATCGAGATTCGTTACAAAAATTACAATCCACACGCTGTTATTCTACTCCTTAATCAAACGTGCATGAGTTGTAATTATCTTTTTTAATTGTACGCGATTCAATCATCATCTGCTTCAATCGTCAAGGAGAAAAACATGAACAATAGAATGTTGCTTTTCCTTCTAATTACAAATCCAGATTTCCCTGACGTTCTCTCTAATGAATTTTGATAAGAGGTAGGACCGATCCTCTTGAAAACGTCAAACCAAGTGAACTTTAAATCGATTCAACCATTCAAAAGAGGATTACAAAGATAAGGCTCGAATCAAATCCAAAGAAGCGTTACAAACAAAAAAATCAATCAAAAGCTGAACTTCTAATCACACAATATGAAAATGACAGCAGAATGGGACTAATTTTGGAATATAATTTTTTTAAATTAGTTTTCTCTAAATAGGGAAGTTTCAGAAGTTTTGGGTGCCATAATCAACCTTTCAAGCTAACGCGCACCTGAGACATTTTCGGGATAATAAATTTCTTAATACTTCGGGTAATTTGGGTCGACGACTCTGATTTCAACTTTTAGAAGCTAATGTTTCAATTTTAAGCGATAATAATAAACAATTGCAAAGTATGCATTGTTATAATTTTGTCGCTTTTAGATAGAATCTTATTCGATGAGATCTGTTCATTTGACAATTGATAAATCAAATCCGAATATTTCTGGTAACAGTTGGAAAACCGCACAACAATTTATAAGTGTGTAACATTTTTATAAAACCTTTGAATAAATAACCATTGTTAGAAATTAAAAAAAATAGGTCAATTTTTTTTAGATTTCTACCTGCTCGAAATAAAACAGTTCAATCATAAATTTCAGTCGGTTTAATTAGATTTAATTTAAACCAAGTTCAAGTTTTCCTGGTTTGTATCTTATACTCTTCCTTCATACGATTCGTAAAT